>CM060389.1:1298362-3698666 GCA_030545235.1 Helianthus tuberosus | reverse complement strand
TGGCGTTTTGGTTAAATTGGCGTTTTTGGTAAAGGATGTTTTTGCAGAATAATAGATTGAAGTGATTATGGAAGCAATGTTTACGTCGTTTATATAATGATGTTTTTTGCGCGTAATTTAGAAGGGAATCTCTTCTAATAAATGTTAATAACTGAATTTCAGTTACTGTGTTGTTTCCTCTTTCTGTAATCTCCAACGCGTTTTATCACTAATTTTTGGCATTTTGTATTTAATGACGTTTTATTTTTTTGAATGGCGTGTTATCTTTTTTGTTGGCGTTTTGAATTTGAGCGGTAAAAGACCCTTTTACCCTTAATGAAGCGTGTCCCACATAATAAAATTGATGTTATTTACAAAAACGCCATCGCGCAATCCTAATCCATGGATTGTTTTGATCTGAAGATTCATAACCGTTCTCACACTTTCCCCCGTTTTCTCTAAATCCTACTCCTATATATATATAGGAGAAGGATCCGTTAGGAACCACCCTTTATTGCGAGAACCAGTGTGAACACAACAAAAAATACCTATAAAATAAAAAAAACACACAAATTTTTTTTTTATAAAAATCGCTACTTTTCGTTAATAAAAAAATAAAAAAAATCTTGTATACTAAAAGTAGCGATTTTTATAAAAAAAATATTAATTTTTTTGTGAGTTTTTAGATTTGTTAGGTTTTTTGGGGGTTTAGCTTTATGGTTTAGTTTTTAGCATTTAGCTTGGGGGGGGGGGGGGGAGTTGTTTAGGTTTTGGGGTGGGGGGTTAGGTGTTTTTTAGGGGTTTAGTTTTTAGCATTTACCTTGGGGAGGGGGGGGGGGTAGGTTTGTTTTTGAGGGGGAAGGGGGTTTAGGTATTTGGTGTAGTGTATGTGTGTGTGTGTGGGGGGGGGGGGGGTAGGTTTTTAGCATTTCACTTGAGGGGGGAGGGTTAGGTTTTTTTAGGTGTATAGATTAGGGGTAGGGTAATGCGAGAACCACCTTTATTGCGAGAACCAATGTGAACACAACAAAATAAACCCACTACACCTAGAAAAAACCTAAATCCCCCCTTCCCACCAAAAAAAAAACACCTAACCCCCCCCCCCCCCCCCCCACCCAAGCTAAATGCTAAAAACTAACCCCCCAAAAAATAAAAAATAAATCTAAAAAACACACAGTTTTTTTTTTATATATTTTTTATGTAAAAATCGCTACTTTTAGTTGTCAAAATTTTTTTTCCGGCTACTAAAAGTAGTGATTTTTACATAAAAAGTATTAAAAAAATCTTATTGTGTGTTTTTTAGATTTTTTAGGTATTTTTGGTTGTGTTCACATCGATTCTCGCAATAAATTTATGTTAAAACATTTTTTATAAGATTTATAATCACAATTATCTATATGCAATTCTTATTTTTAAAGTTTCCTTTTTATACAATAACAAAATTTCCTACATAAAAGTTTTTGAATTTAGCTAAATTTTAATTATCCTTCTCCTATATATATAGGGTAAGGTTCATGCGGAGAAACCACCCTTATTGCGAGAACCGCGAGAACCAATGTGAACACAACGTAAAATAGCTAAAAAACCCTAAAAAACCTAACCTCACCCCCCCCCCCCCAAAAAAAAAAAAAAAACCTAACCCCCCCCCCCCAAAAAAAAAACCTAAACCCCCCTCCCCCCACCCCCAAAAAACCTACCCCCCCCCCACCCACCAAGCTAAAATGCTAAAAACTAAACCCCCAAAAAAACCTAAAAAAATCTAAAAAAATCTAAAATTTTTTTTTTAATATTTTTTATGTTAAATCGCTACTTTTAGTAGCAAAAAAAATTTTTTAATTTTTTTTTTGGCTTCGAAATGTAGCGATTTTTTTATAAAAAATATTAAATTTTTTTTTTTTTGTGATTTTTAGCTATTTTTAGGCATTTTTGGTTGTGTTCACATTGGTTCTCGCGGTTCTCGCAATAAGAGGTGGTTCCTAACGGAATCTTTGTCCCTATATATATATATATAACTTCCTTAATTTAAGTAAGTTTGACTTTAAAAAAATTAATTTATGTTAAAACATTTTTATAAGATTTATAATCACAATTTGCAATTCTTATTTTTAAAGTTTCCTTTTTATACAATAACAAAATTTCCTACATAAAAGTTTTTGAATTTAGCTAAATTTTAGTTTAAGAGTTAATTACGTTTTTTTGTCCTTTTGGTTTGTAAAAAATCACTATTTCAGTCCATTATTTTAAAAATTGCCGAAACAGTCCCTCTGGTTCCACTTTCGTAACTATTTCGGTTCACCCACACTAACGCCATCCAGTTATTCTGTTAGTTTATTTGAAATAACCATATGCCCCTGTTATTAAAATTAAAATAAATAAAGAGTTAGTTACATTTTTCGTCCCTGTGGTTTGTTGAAAATAACTATTAGAGTCCATTGGTTTAATTTTTTCAAAACGGTACCAATACTTTCACAACTTCCACCTTCAACTCACCAACATTGGGGGTTACCAACTTCATCCATATACTATCCTTTACTCTCCACTCTCCCAGTTTCTCCAAATCTAGCCGGAAGATTGTTAGGATTTGAGTTTGAATTGTTTGTGGATGTTTAAGATGAAAGATGTAAGAAGATAACCAATATGAAAATAATGCAGCGGAATGAAGATAAACTTTAAAGCACAAACAATGAGAGATTTGCTTTCATCATGAATACTTTTAACTGAATGATTGAAGTTACAATGATTCACGTATGCATGAAATACAAACTCCCCATCAGCCTAAGATCACTCTATTTACTAGTACAAAATGTCAAGTGATGAAATGATAAATTAAACAATACATGCACTGTTCTATTTATAGTACAATGCAAACATATGAGGAATCTAAGCTGACATCACCTAGACAATGACATCTAATAACTTCTAACAACCTCTAATATTTGCTATAACTAATACACTGTTACATTCAAAACACTGATACACAACATCCGTTGATTCAACATCTGATGAGCCTTATCCTCTGTTGAGCCTCAGCAGATATTCTTCATCAGACTTTGTCTTCTTCAATTAAAGGGTGACCAGACATTTGCTTTCAGCAAACTGTAGTCTTTATCAGTGGTTCATTTTGGCAGACCTTGTGAATCAACAGACTTTAGGTTTTAGCAGACCTTTGGTTGCAACAGTTGTTTGATGCCTTTGCCATTGGGAGGAAAATGAGTTCAAGCACTATTATGAAGGATCAATTGATTGTAGACAATTTTGGCTTTCAATCATTTGTTCTTTTAGTGGAGTTCACATAAGCCAACAATCTCCCCCTAGAACAGATGATGCCAAAACCTTCTTTTATTGCTGATCTTTATTTCTCATCAACATCTCCCGGATTTGCCCTTTGAATTGTAGTTCAAAGTCCATGGAGATCATGTCATCAACATCCCTTTCTAAGTCAAGGTTCAAAAGATCTAGGAGATCACATGCATTCAGACAATATGCATTCTCCATTTTAAGCTTCTCAATACTACCATCTAAACTGAGCAATGTCAATACGTGGGTGTCTGAGGATGACTTCTACTTTAGTATTTTTGGATCAGATGGTTTTCTTGGGACAAGATTTATTAATGATGAGTTTGGTGAATGAGGCCCACTGGACAACTTTGCAAGAGTTTCCTTTAATTGAGTAACAAGTTGATCAGTAGCAGGGTCAATGTGGTAATCAAGCTGACACCTTATTCACTCTTTTCTGATTTCTTCATACTTCTGTTCATCTTCCTCATCATTCTGCTTTTGCCTTTTTATTTATCTTAAGGCATTTGTGGATAAAGCAGATGCTGAGATAAGCTTTTTGGGAGTATGGGTCTGTTGAGGGATGGCAGCAGTTGTTGTAGGATAGACTGGTTTTTGAGGAACTTTGGGAACTTTAGCTCTGAGCTCTTCCAGCTTTTTGTAGGTCTGAACTATGTTGGATTCAGACCATCTAGCAATGGATCTAGCTGAACCTTATTTAGCAGCCACAAGCTCTGCTCTCATTCTTTTAAGCTTTAATTCCTTTTCTGGATCCACTTGTTTGCCTTTCTTCCAATTTGGTGGAGTTAGGTTTACCAATGGATCATTGAGCATTTTTATTATTCTTTCAATTTCTTCCCTGAGAGCATCTGATGACCAGTATTTGAATTGAGCTCTAGTTGCTTTGTATGGTTTGTGCTTCATAATGTGTTCAACTAGTCATCCCTCAATTCCTTGTCAAGCTTAGCATTAATTGGCTTCTCAGATATAGATTTACTCAGGTCCTTAGCAAAGTCTTCAAGTTTTCTGACTTTGCTAAGCTCATATGATAATTGGCCCTGGTATTTCTTGTCATCCATCCCTTTGCTCTATTCTTTAGTTATCAACTTAGCCTGTCTTGCTTTTAATTTCAAATAGTTATCTAAATTTTTAGGCTGTCTTTAGCCATAAAGAGATGAGAAGGATATTTTTGATGGATCCTCTGTTGTGAAGAATGATTCAACTTCACCTTTAATAGTAATCACCTCCAGAGGATATTGAGCAGCCAGGGGAATGACTGATGGTTGTGTTGCAATTGGAAGAGATGACGTGGGTTTTTTGGGTGGAAGTGATGAGGGTGGTATGGTTTGAAAGGGGGTAGATGATAAGGGGATTGGTGATTTAATCTCCTCATCATCTTCTAACACAACATGAGTTTTTCTCTTGCGTGTTGACTTGATTTGTGGTGATGGAGGACGTTCTGGTGGTGAAGGTGGATCTGTAGGAAATTTTTGTGGTGTAGTGAAAATGATCATGGCGAAGGTGGTTGGGTTGTTGGTGGTGTAGTGAAAATAATCATGGCAGAAGATTGGATAACCTCTACTGAAACAACTAGTGTCTCAACAGCTGTTTGGCTAACATCTGCTGACACATTTGTTGTATCAGCATCTGTTGGGTGAGCTGGTGATGATGGTGTTGAAGCTATATGTTGCTTCTTTTGTGATGGTTTTTGTGGAGAAGGGTTGGCTTTAGGTTTAGCAGAGGATACAATTTTTGTAGGAGTAGCAGTGGTTTTAGGAGGCGTGGCAATTGGTGGTCTGACTTTTCTAGTAGAATTTTTTCTTTTTGAAGTACCAATATCTTCCTTTTTCCTCTGCTCTGCATGTTCTTGCTTAACAAAACTGGAAGCTTTGCTTTCCTTTGTATCTTGCTTCTTCTGTTTTTCCAAAGCTATCTCTTCAGCTTTCTTGTTAAGGGTCTCATCAATCCCTTTTTCTTTTCTAGCATCTGAAGCTTTAACAAAAGTTTTTGGTTGAGCAGACTCTGGATTTTGTTGCACCTTTGGCTTTGGTTTTGCTTTTGCTTTTGAATCAGGGTGCAACTTTCTCAGTGAATCTTTCTCCCCCTTTTTGGCATCATCATCATCATCATCTTGAATGATTGTTGTAGGGGCAGAGGCAGTAATTTTGACCAAATATTCTTTAATGGCCTTAATGTCTGCTTGTGTATCCTTATACCTAGCGTCAACCATATTTCTTATAAGTTCCATAAGAGTGTTGTGGTTGATTTCAGCCAAATTCTTTTGAGCATGAAGGATGGGTTGCACAAAATTCCATAACTCATTGGCAATTTGCTGAGTGCTAGGTTGACTTTTAGAAAGCTCCATCATCTGCTTCATCATTTCTTTCATGTCTGCAACAGATGTTTCCATTGAAGTCATTCTATCCGTCGATTCTTTATATCTTAATTCATCACCTAATTTAATAGGATCATATGAATTCCCACCTGTGGTAATTGTATTTGTTTTGATAGACTCCAAATCATCATAAACAAACGCCCCTTTTTCTTGGTTCTCGGGACTTCCCACTGGAACAGAGGTTACAGTGGTAGCCTCAATAGTGGTTGCCTTCAAGCGAGTCTTAAGTATGTAACCACTGTCCAACTGTAAACCTATTGATTCAACAGTTGTAGTGGCTGCTCCACTTGAACTACCACCAAGAGTCTCGTGAAACTCAAGGGGTGTAACCTCCTAAACTGTTTATGGGATAGCAGATTGAAGTTGTTCAGACACGATCATTTTTTGGGTTGTACTCTCATTAATGTGTGAGTGAGAGGGACTGTTTTGAGTCTGAATTTCAATTACCTCAAACAGAGGTATTATTGTTGGTGGAATTTGGGGAGAGGATTGTGGTGTAGAAAGAGACATTGCCCTGGGAGAGGGGCTTTTAAGCATATTAATGAAATGTCAGCTTCATGATGTGGTGCCCCTATGCTTACAACATGATCCTTTTGTGAGGATATATGAGGAGTTTGGATATGTTGAGATTTTTCCAACTACTGTGAGTAAGTAGCAGCAGTGGTTTCAAGTGACTTTTGTGTTGTCCTAACCTCTGGGATCTCATCTTCCACATGACCCTTTTTATTATGTTTGGTTTTGGTGGGCTTTTTGGATGTGGCAGGTTTCTTTTTAGGTTTTGCTGGTGTGGGTTTCACAACACCGGTTGTGGTGTCATGATCACCAGGAGCAGTGGGCTCAGCAATAGAGGTTTGATCAACAGATGTGGACTCATCTAAAATAGGCTCATCCCCCTTTGCTTGTGTTTTGGAAACATTTCTTTATCCATAAGGCGAGTAAAAGTTTCACGGGCCAGACTATTTATTTGAAAGTTGTACCTTGTTGAAAATCCTTTTTGGAAACCTGTTTTTGTAGGTAATAGCTTAATAGTCTTGGGTACATTAAAAAGCATTATTAGCCCCTTTTTGAACATTCTTCACATTAGTGACCAAATTAGAAAAGCGTGCTTGGGAGAAGTTGAAATCAAAATTTGTTAAAATTGCATATCCCAAGTACTGGATTTTTAAAGGTATTTCATTAAACGTAGTGGTCTTAGCAGAAAGACAAATGAGTAGGGTATGGAAAAATAATTTCATTTCAGCAGAGAATTTTGGTTTATAAATGGTAACCCTGTTAATTGACCTTCATACCCTCTCTCAACGAATTCTGCATGAAGTTCTTGTTTTTCAAAAGAGGTCTTACATGCATGATCATTCAATCCAAACGTTGTTGATATAGAAGATGGGGAAATTTGAACAAGTATTCCTCCGACTTTGGAAGTGATAGCATAGGGCACTTTCTTTTGTGATTGTATTTCAGCATTGGCCCAAAAATCACGGAGTGTGTCTGGATAGATTGGTGCATCGGCAGTAAAAATTTATTTGTATTTTGATGACGCGAGAACATCAATTATTGAGTGAAAGGAAGTAGTTTTGTTAGTTTTCTCACAAATGGGAAGATAGTTGTGGGGATGTTTAAGTGTCAAAGCCATGATTGGAGAAGAAGAAGAAATTAGAGTAGGGTTTGAATAAGAAGGTTTAAAGAAGAAGGTGGAAACCGCTTTTGTGAATTTTGAATTCGAGACGGCAGTAAAACTCTGTTTGGAGATGAAACATGGTATTATAAAGGTGAAAAAGTGAATGCTGACGTGGCAGCAGTTACAAAGATCTGATGGCTAACATCTGTCCATGTGGCAACCTCTGTTGGGATAACAGATGACAATTGTTTGGAAACTACTGTTGGGCAACAACAGTGGTTGGAAACAGTGAAATGAACAGTGGCTGATTTTAGTCTATTAGTGGATAGACATCAATGGTTGAGACCAACAGCTGTTTGATCAACAGTGGTCATGAGCAGTGGTAAAAAGAAAACAGAGGATACCTTTCAGCAGTGGATGAATTTTTAGTTAATCAGATGTTTGAACAACAGTGGTTATGGACAGACTTTTAAGGATTTATGAAAAATTTTCAATCAAAGCTATTTTTAAGGATGGATTTTTTATTATCTGAAAGCATTTTAATGCTTTTTATTCATGGAAAACAAAGTTTTACCTTTTAATCCATGTTTAGTATGCCAATCCTAGAGATCAAGCTTTCAAAAGTAGATGTGTCTAAAGCTTTTGTCAACACATCTGCCAGCTGATCCTTAGTTGGAACATGATGCAGAGAAATCAAACATTTTTCATAGCAATCCCTCACAAAGTGATGTCTAATGTCAATGTGTTTGGTGGTTGAATGGGAGACTGGATTTTTAATGATGTTTTCAGCTGCTTGACTATCTAACATTAGAGGAGTCTTTAGAGCAGTTACACCAAAATCCAGTAGTTTATTTTGAAGCCACAAAAGTTGGGCTGTACAGCTTGCAACAGCAGTGTATTCAGCTTTAGCAGTGGATGTGGAAACATCTGCTTGCTTTTTTCTTTGCCAAGATACTAAGCAATTGCCTAGAAATTGACACCCTCCTGATGTGGACTTCCTTGTGGTGTTATAACCAGCAAAATCACTATCTGAAAAACCTGAAAGCTTGATATTCGCATTAGCATGGTACCAGATACCAAGTGTGGGAGCACCTTTTATGTATCTGAATATTCTTTTTACAACAATGAGATTAGACTTTCTAGGTGCTGACTGTGATCTTGCACAAACACATGTTGCAAAACATGATGTCTGGCCTAGATGCAGTTAGGCACAATAAAGACCCAATCATGTTTCTATACAATGTTTGATCAACCAAGTAATCTTTTTCATCTATAGTGACCAGCTTTGTGGTTGCCATGGGTGTACTACATGGTTTACGATCATTCATCTCAAATTTTGTTAAAAGTTCTTTTACATATTTGCTTTGATGAATGAATGTTCCATTTTGCAACTGCTTAACTTGGAGACCAAGAAAGTATTGAAGTTCACCCATAGCATTCATCTCAAACTCAGCTGTCATGATTTTTCTAAATTCCTCACACATGGAGGTGCATGTGGATCCAAAGATGATGTCACCAACATAAATTTGGATAATTATCAATTTTTTCATTTCCATTTAAAAACAGTGTTTTTTCAATTTTACCTCTTGTAAAGCCTATGGAAATAAGAAAAGTGGAAAGAGTTTCATACCAGGCTCTAGGTGCTTGTTTCAAGCCATACAAAACTTTGTTGATCTTGTAGACATGATCAGGATAAATGACATCTTCAAAACCAGGAGGTTGGCACACATATACCTCTTCCTGAATCTTACCATATAGGAATGCACATTTGATATCCATTTGGTACAACTTGATGTTGTGGTTGACAGCAAAGGCTAAGAACAATCTGATGGCTTCAAGTCTTGCTACACGAGAAAATGTTTCATCATAATCTATGCCTTCTTCTTGTCTAAAACCTTGAACCACAAGCCTGGCTTTGTTTTTGACAACAATGCCCCTTTCATCGTTTTGTTTTTAAAGACCCATTTTGTGCAAATTGGGCATACATCCTTTGGCAGTGGTACAAGTTCCCATACTTGTTTTCTTTTAAACTGTTGGAGCTCCTCTTGCATAGCTTCTACCCAACTGTTGTCTTTTAGTGCCTCTTGGTACTTAACTGGTTAGATGAGTGATAGAAAGCCAGCAAAAAGACAGATGTTTTGGGATTGACTTCTTGTGAGAACCCCTTCACTGATGTTGCCAATAACTTGATCTGGTGGATGAGATTTAAGGAAGATTAGACCCCCTCCTTGTATGTAACAATGGCATTGATAGGTGAAGGTTGTAGATGTGAATCATCTGAGCTAAAATCTGTTGGCAATTTTGAAGAGCCAACATCTATTGGAGATTGAGGTGGAGGAATATGAGGAATGGGTGTGAAACTGTGTTGACTTTTATCCATATTTGATGGACTTTTTTCAACAGAGGTTGGACTTGATGAAGTGGCAAAGGTTTGATCAACAACTGTTGATGCAGCAGTGGTAGAGTTTTGGACATCTGCTTCTCTGGTGAAGGAAGTGACTTTTTATTGTGAAATCAAAATATCAAATCCTTGGTCTTGATTGGAAAATTGTGGTGAACCTGCAGGGTTAGTCTTGACAGACACATCTTCAAATGTAAATTTATCAAGGTTAAACAATTCAACATGATTTGCTGGGATTTTTACTGAAGAAAGTTCATTGAACTTTACATTCAAGGTCTCTTCCACACACCTAGTCCTTGTGTTAAACACTTTGTAGGCCTTGGCTGTGGTTGAGTATCCCAGAAAATAACCACAATCCACTTTGGCTGCAAAATTTGAAATTGAATCTTTTAGATTTAAAATGAATTATGGGCAGCCAAAGATTTTGAAGTATGAGATCAGTGGTTTGATCTTGAACAGAGTTTCATAGACAGTCTTTTGATGCCCGGGGTTGATTAAAACACTGTTCTGCACATAGCAAGCAGTGTTTATAGCCTATGCCCAAAAGGTTAAGGGTAAACCTGAGTCTGCAAGCATTGTTCTTGCAGCTTCAATCAGTGTTTCGTTTTTCCTTTTCAACCACCCCATTTTGATCTGGTGTTCTTGGAATACTGTACTGCCTTACAATCTCTTTTGACACATAATGCATCCAACACCTTGTTTCTAAACTCTGTTCCATTGTCACTCCTAAAGATTTTTATTGACAAATCAAATTGCTTTTCAACTTGTTTCACAAAGTCCTGCAAAATACCTGCAGTCTCATCTTTGGAGTGCAAAAAGTAATTCCATATAAACCTTGAAAAATCATCAACAATAACAAGACAATATCTTTTCTTTTTCAAACTCATGATTTTATAGGGCCAAATAAGTCCATGTGTAACAATTGTAAACACTGGGTTGTTTTGGACTCTTCAATGGGCATGTATGAGCTTTTATGTTGTTTACCTTTTAAACAGGAAACACAATGTTCATCACAAGTAAAAAGTTTTGGTGGAAGGCCTCTTACAAGGCCTTGTTTTGAGAGTGTGGTGATAGCTTTAAGATTTGTGTGACCAAGTCTCATGTGCCGTAGTTCTATCTCTTTGGTAGAGGCAGCTGAGAACAGACATGCATCAGACATTAGATTATCTTTCAACATATCAACCACATACACATTGCCACTCCTTTCAGCAACAAGTTATGTTTTGCTCCTAGCTGTGATTTCCTCAATCTTTTTAACCACTTATGGCCCAACAATCTTATAATTTTCCTTAGTGAAGAATGACCCATAGCCCTTGTCACTCATTTGAGATACACTAAGAAGATTAAATTTAAGATTGTCAATAAGATTGACATTTTCAAACTTGAGTTTCCCAGCCTGAACAGTCCCTGACCCCAACACCTTTCCTTTTGAGTTGTTACCAAAGGATATATCACCCCCTTCCATGTGCTATAAAATCTTTGAGAAGGGCTCTACATCTTGTCATGTGCCTGGAGCCTCCACTATCTACACACCATAAACTATCAAAGCAAGTAGAAGTTCCCTGCACATCAGTAACATATTAGTTTTGGTGAGTGTCCAAAGCCAATGGCTTTGGATGGGGTCACAGACATTCCAGCCTCAAGTCCAGGAGAATGGTCAGTGGTTTGGGCAGATTTTTGTAACCACTTCTTGGGACCATTTCCTGTCAAATGATGATAACCATAAGGATGTTTATTCATTTTTGGTTTAGATGGCCTTTTGTAGGCTTCATAACCATGAGTGACCTTTTGGTACAATGGTTGACCATATCCCCTTGGGAATTTATTTGCAAGTGGTGCATCTGTTACTTGAACCTCTCTAGAAACAAAGGTTGCATTCAGCTGTTTTGTAACAGGTGTTTCAATAGGGACAAATGTCTGTTTACTTTTGGGTGTTGATTTTTGTGGACTCTTCAGTGTTTTGATGTAAACTCCTTTCTTTTGACATCAAAAGTTTAGAGATACACACACTGTTGAGTTTGATGATTCTTTTTCCCACAAATTGTGCAATGGGGTGCAAGAACAATCACACTGGTTTAGTTAATATCATATGCTTTTAGAAGAAAACAATCTTTAGTGACATGATTCTTCTTTTCACAGAAATCACAAAACAAAATTTTGACTTTCTCTTTCTTCTTCCCTTTTTTCAACCTCCTTTTCAACAGAGGTTATAACCTCTGCTGGGATGTCTTTTAAGGAAATGATTTTAACCTTGGGTGCTTTGACACCTTCAATTGTTGAGAAGTCCATTAGCTTAAAATTTTCAAGAATGTCACACTCATCAGACCAGGTGGGTTTGAATTGATATTTTTCAATTTCCTCCAAGGTTAAGGATCCTTCTAGTTTTCCTAAAACAATTTTCAGACCATTTTGATCAGTGGCTTTTATTTCTTGACCAGCCGAATTTGTGGGAACTATTTCAACTAAGCCAAATTCATTTACAACGGTGTTTTCAGAAACTTGGTCATTTTTTCTAAACCCAATGCCAAATTTCACATTACTTTTGGTCTGCTTCTCAAGCATTAACTCATAACCTTTACAAGATTCGACCTATTTCTCAGAAGTGATTTGGGTAGACTCAAGATTCTTTTTGCAACTCTGGTATTTTTCTACCATTGTTTGGAGTTGATCTTTAGTTATGCTTGATTCATGTTTTAGACTGCTGATTTCGTTTTCTTTTTCAAACAATTTTGATTTTAACTCTTTAAAAGTTTTCTCAAATTGTACTTCATCATTTAAGATCTTGTTTCTAAGGTTTTCATTCACCTCTTTGATGTTAGCAAAAGCAATAATGCATTTATCTGAACACAAGTCTTTGAGAACTTGAGGTGATACCTTACCAGCAGCCATCATGGCAGAATCACATTCACCATCACACACACTGGAATCCCATGGATTAACAAGAGGTTCCAACAGAGGTTCTATCAGCTGTTCAACAATCTTTTCTTCTAACAACTGTTCACCAACATTTTCTTCTGTAACATCTGTTTCAGCATTCTCTTTCACCAACTCAGATTTGGACTCCACTTCCTCTGATTTAAGCCCTTCTGGTATTGTTTCTAGTGCCATAAAATAGATTTCATCAGGTATCTTATCAGAATTAGCAACTAGAGAAAAATTTTCATAAGTTAAATCCTCAGGTAAGCTACCCCAATCAACAAAGCCTTGTGTAAAAAGCTCTGTTGACTGGCCTTTGCATGAGCCGATGTTTATGCAGCTTGAGGTGTTGGGGATTGAACATATTGAATTTGAGGAACAGTGATTTGGACGTACTGGAAATGAACAATGTTTAAAGGGTGTGCAAAATGAGAAGTGCTTTGCATCTGAGGTGCAGAGGTATATTGGGAATAATGAACAGTGTTTTGGGTGTTTTGTGGTCTTGGACTGGGATGTGTAACTATGGGACCACTGGTTTGGCTTCTACATTCCCTAGTAAAGTGACCAAGCCTATTACACTTATAACACTTTATATTTGATTTATCCAACCCAACTTTTAAGTTCCCATGCAACCATGGAAACTTCCTACATGTTATTTTGTAAAACTTGCTTATTCTCACACTCAACAAGGCAAGTTGATGTAAAATGTTCATTTCTTCCAGATCTGTGGGGTCAAAATATTGAAGATCATTTAATTCAAAGGACAAGTTGCCAGAAATCTGGTTTTCCCCATTTGCTATGAAAGCATAGTTGGGTAAGTAAGAATCAGATTTGAATGCTCCACCAGATGTTATGTCAATAAAATGATCATAACTCTGATCCTTACTGCTACCAGATGTTTCTTCCTAGCCAAAAAGTGTTGTAATACCAAAAGAATAGTCATCAGCCACCTTTCTTGACTCATGTAGCTTCTATTTCTGGTTAAGCTCTCTCTCATAAGTGAGAAGCCTACCATAAAGCTGAGTCAAACTCATCTCCTTAAAACCCACATAATTTCTAGTAACAAAGACTATAGTGTCCTATTTTTCTGGTAGTGATCTAAGAAATCTACTATTCAAAGTTGAATTAGCATATTCTACATTTACCAATTTCAGCTCACTAATTAGACAACTAAACCTTTCAAACTGTTAGGTTAATGACTCTCCTTTGACATGAAAAAACGTTTCTGAAGAAACACTAGATAATTGATCGGAATCGAATTATCTAGGGGGTTTGGATCTGCATAAAAGGTGGGTTTTCTCTCGTTCGATCTGATGGAACAGTTCTTCTTCTCCGGAAAACTCTGCAAAACAAAGCACCGTTAGCCTCGTCAAGGGGAGAAGAAGGGTTCTCTCCTTGACCCGACTCCGGCGTGAGAATAAGTAGGTGTTTATGAAGAAGAAGAAGAAGTATTGACGAAGTGTGTGTAACTTGAATTTCGTACCTGAATTGTTCTCATATTTATAGCCGAGAGTTCTGGGCGGGAAAACTCATTGGTGAAATGTTGACGGAAAATGCTAACCCCATGAGCGGTTACATTTCCTTCCATTAAGCTTCTCGATCCGACGTGAGTGCACACGGATCGCTGTTTAGATCCACGGCTGGGGGTTTGCCATGTGGAAAGTGATTAAGTGGAGATTTCTCTCCAATTACATGCTATCATTGTGATCTCAGGGATGCCTGAGGTAATGACACGTGTCCAGACGGTTATAACCGTCCTCGTGGTGCACGATTGAATTCTTCTAGAAGATTACTGCTATAATCTGTTGTGATTCTTTATCGTGTGGTATCAGTTAAGTAAATAATATCCAAGTCTGGATATATTAGGCGGAAATGTTTACTTTAGGATTATCATCCTTTGTTTATGGAAGAAAGCGCAAGGATTTATGATTTCCTTTTGGCGCGCAAGTGTTGTCTGCTATCTGTTTCTTAAGCCTTCTTTGTAGGACCAGTGCGCGGCCGCGCAAGGTCAGAAGGGCTGATCGACCAGGTTGTGGTATGGTCCTAAGTACTTGTTACAAGGTTTTTGGGACCTTACCCCTTCAAGTCCCCCCAGTCTAGTGTTGCTCTTATGCAAGTAAGTGGAGCACTGGACTTATGAGAGGGAAATGCTTTTTGGCGCGAAAGTGGGGAATCTTCTATGAGAAGATTTTACTTTGCTTATTAAAACTTTTAGGGAAATTGTGATTTTTCCCTTTGATTTGATCTTTTGTAATCATGCCTTGACGCTTGGTGACGTCAACTTGTAAAAAATTAGTATTTTGTGGTACTTTTTCCTTCTTGCCTTGGGATTCGAATTGACGCTTGTCAGTCCTCATTTATGGAGCTATGACCTTAGGTCCTGTAGCGCCGTTTAGAAAGGACGTTTTTGACAGTTAATCATGGTGGTCTTTTCCTTTTCCCGGAGTTTAGTTCCTCTATATATATTTGAGGATTCTTGTCTTCTTTCTTAATTTGGAGAATATGAGGACGAAAGGTTCCGTTCGTACCCGTCGACTTTTGGATGTCTTGAGGTTTTTCGAGGCCGCTGAGGGTCTCCTGCTTCTCGCCAGTTCACCACCATTAGTGGCTGTCAAGGAAAAGGAACCGTTCAACTCTGATTCTTCGACTGTTGCCGGTTCTGATTGTGAGGTTTTCCGGCGAAGGGTTGTTGTTGATGAGGAAGTCGGTGTGCTATCTGTTGATGACCTGATGTCTCGTTTTCCGATGATCCGAAGAGGTGGATGCCAACTTGTGTATCATCGCCGGAAGAATCGTCGTAATGATCAGGTGGCGGTTGTTGACGAAGGCCCTGCTGTTGATTAGGTTAGGTTTGGGAAACTGTGTATTCCCCTCTTTTGTCGTTTATGTTGGCTTTGCCGGAGGTTTTTTGAAGATCACTGTCGTGATCGTTGTGAATGGTTGTTTGTGTTTTGATGATGAATATATATTTTTTGATGCACTGTCGTGCATGTAAGCTTCAGGTTGTGTTTGAGTTAACAGCATATGTTTAATTGCTTTGAATAGGTAGAGCGAATGAGAATGGTATTGTATTCATGTATGAACGTTTGTCTAAGATGCGCAAGGTTGTGCCCTTTTTAGACTGTTCATGAAGCGTACAATGTTTACCATATTGTTTTCGCGTATACCCAAAGAATTATATGCAATTTGTAACAAACAGTAACATGAGTAAAGATGATGTTTGTATTAATAAGGGCGCAAGGCCAATAATACAAAGGATAATAAAGAAATACATTGCCTGTATATTTTCATTTTTGCGGATTGGTTCGGCTTATATGTAACACCTGCGCAGCTGCTGCACGTTCCAGGTGCGGGGAACTAGCGTCCTATCGATTCTTTTCAGGGTGTATGCTCCCTTGCCTAAGACTTCACTGATGACGTATGGTCCTTCCCATTTTCGCGCTAATTTTCCTGTTTTTTCTGCGTTGGAAGCTTCATTGTCGCGCAAGACAAAGTCACCAGGGACAAAGGTACATACGCGTACACACGTATTGTAGTATTTTTCGAGTTTGGATTTGTACCTTGCCTCTGCGATGGCGGCATTTTCGCGCCTTTCTTCGAGAAGGTCTAAATCCAACCTTCGCTCTTGCTCGTTGTTTTGTCTTTCCATGGCTAGCATGCGTGGTGATGGGAGACCAATTTCTGCTGGTATTACCGCTTCTGATCCATAGACCAGGCCGAACGGGGTTTCCCCAGTGCTGGTTTTTGGCATGGTGCGATGTGCCCATAAGATGCTGGGGAGTTCATCGACCCAGCCTCTACGCGCTGTCCGAGGCGTGCTTTAATGCCGTCAACAATCTGTTTGTTGACACTCTCGACTTGGCCGTTTGCTTGTGGGTGCGCCACAGAGGCAAAGTTGTGCTCGATCTTCATTTCTTTAAACCATTTTTGAAGATTATCTGAGGCGAAGTTAGTGCCGTTTTCAGAGATGATACGCAATGGTAATCCGAATCTGCAAATAATGTGTTCCCATATAAATTTGCGGATTACCATAGCTGTGGTTGAGGCCAAGGCTTTAGCTTCAACCCACTTCGTGAAGTAGTCGACTGCTACAATGATGAATTTTACTGCGCCTGGCGTGTCTGGGAATGGACCAACAAGATCAATGCCCCATTGCTGAAAAGGCCAGGCGGACGTAACTGGAACGAGTGGATTTTTTGGGCGAAGCGTTTTTGGCGCGTGGCGCTGGCAAGCTGCGCATTTTCGTAGTAATTCGACCGCATCTACATGCATTCCTGGCCAATAATAGCTTGCGTTCATAATTTTGGCGACTACCATGCACGGTCCGGCGTGTATTCCGCACAATCCTTCATGGATTTCCCTCACTAAGTACTGTGCGTCTTTTTTATCGACGCAGCGCAGGAGTGGTCCCATGAATGATTTCCGGTATAGGA
The DNA here is from genome assembly GCA_030545235.1 of Helianthus tuberosus. NCBI lineage: Eukaryota > Viridiplantae > Streptophyta > Magnoliopsida > Asterales > Asteraceae > Helianthus > Helianthus tuberosus. The sequence goes on along the minus strand of CM060389.1, from coordinate 3,681,651 downwards.
TCCCCTCCGCCATTTCATAGTTTATTGCTTTGTTCTGGATTTTCCGAGCCTCCGCCTTTCCTTCTGGGAGTTTCCCATGTTGTAGGTATAAGATAATCGGAGACATCCAGGATGGACTGCCGATTTTGATAACGTTCACTTGTTTGAGAGGGACGGAAGGGTTGGACAACACTTCGATGCGTACCTCTTTTGCTAAATGTTTGAAACTAGTGGCAGCCAACTTGCTCAGCGCATCCGCGTGTTTGTTCTCGCTTCTGTTTATGTGATTAACCTTGAATGTTTGGAACTTGCTGATTAGCATTCGCGCTTGTTCCAGGTATAGAGCCATTGCTTCTCCTTTCGCGTCATAATGACCATTGACCTGTTCAGCCACTAATTTTGAATCTACATTGGGTTCGAGGTTTCTTGCCCCCATTTTGAGTGCTAAACGAAGGCCTGCGAGGAACGCTTCGTACTATGCCTCGTTGTTTGTGCTTCGGAAATCTAGGCGTATAGCGTATGTAAGTTCGTGATCATCTGAGCTGACCAATCGGAGACCCGCACCTGCTCTGTCATCATTAGAAGCGCTGTCTGTGTGCAGAGTCCAGACCCTATCGTCGAAAACAGGAACAGGGTTTTGGATTGCCTTGCACTCTTGGACTTTGTCGATATGAACTTCTGTGGCAAAATCTGCTAGAACTTGCTCCTTGATTGCCGGTCACGGTCTGTATAGGATATTGTATCCTCCGAGCTCAATAGCCCATTTGGCCAATCTTCCCGCGACGTCGGGTTAGGATAAGATTTGACCTAAATGGTAATTAGTGAGAACCGTGATGACATGACCAGAAAAGTACCGACGTAGGCGCCGTGATGCGTGTACTAGCGCTAGGACCAGTTTCTCTATCATGGAGTAACGTGTTTCTGGGCCAGTGAGCATCTTGCTTATATAGTAGATTGGAGTTTGAATGTTTTCTCGCTCCACCATTAGCACTGTGCCTACTGCTACTTCCGCAGCAGATAAATATAAAATCAGGGGCTCTTTTTCTCGTGGTGCTGTTAGCGTTGGCAACTGAATTAAACATTCTTTCATTTGTTTGAAGGCTGCTTCCGCTTCGGGTGTCCACTGGAAGTGGGTTTTCTTAGCGCAGTTTCGTAGTGTGCTAATGAATGGATAGGACTTTGCTGCATGATTTGCCAAGAATCTGTTCAAGGCTGCTAGGCGTCCGGCGAGTCTTTGCATTTCTTTTATTGTTGCAGGTGATGGCATTAACTGGATGGCCTGTACTTTCTCTGGGTTTACTTTAAAACCATCTCTTGTTACTATGAAACCCAGAAATTTCCCTTCTTCCATTCCGAAGGAACATTTCGTTGGGTTGAGCTTTAAATTTACGCTGCGCAAAGAATCAAACATGCGCTGGATATTTGCGAGCATTGTGTCTTCTTCATGGCTCATGATGAAGAGGTTATCCATGTATACCTCGACTGTCTTACCGATATCGCCTCTGAAGACCGTGTCCATTAGGCGCTGGTATGTTGCGCCTGCGTTGCGTAATCCAAAGGGAATTTTTGTATAACAGAAGATGCCCTTGTCTGTGCAGAATGCGGTCTTGTCTTCATCTTCTATTTTCATTTGGACCTGATGATAACCTTTATAACAGTCAAGAAAGCACTTCCATCGAAATGATGCTAGAGAGTCAACTTTTTTGTCTATTTCAGGAAGTGCGTAGCAATCCTTTGGGCATACTTTATTCAGGTCTTTGAAGTCGACGCACATTCTCCATCCGCCACTGTGTTTTTGGACCATTACTGGGTTGGCGACCCATGTATGGTATTGAACCTCGCGCAAGATTCCGGCATTAAGTAACTCTGTCACCTGCTCGTCCATGGCTTTTGCTTTTTCTTCGCTGAAGTTGCGCCTTCCCTGCGCAACAGGCCCTGCTGTGGGTCGGATGTTCAGACAATGTTGTGCTATATCATGTGGAACCCCAGTCATGTCTGCTGGGCACCAGGCGAATATATCTTTATTGTTGGACAACAATTCTTTTAATTGTATCTGTGTTGCTGGGGAAATGGCATGTCTTAGCAGGATGGTCTGTTCTGGATATTCATTGTTCAGAACCCATTTCTCCAGCTCATTTGATGTTGAGGATTTGGCCACTTTTGCTGGTGGCTCATCGTCCACGTACATGACCTCCTTACTTGAGTATAGAATTGCAACTCCGGTTTTTGTTGGAAATCCACATGCAGCATGTGGAATAGAAGTGATCATGCTGAACTCTCTTTGTGACCTTCTTCCGAGCAATACATCATGGCGTGATGTTGCCGGCATGACCATGAAATTTACTGTGACTGTGAGTGAATGCTCGCCATCAGATAGAGTCACAGGAAATGCTATTTTCCCCAACGGGAATACAACTTCATTACAAAATCCAGTAAGAGGAAAATCGACCGGCACTAGACGTGCTTTGTCTTCTGGATCGAGTTGTTTGAAGCACTGTTCGTATATGATATCCATCGAGCTCCCTGGATCTATAAACATATAGTCCGTTCGATAATGGCCGAAGATGCCAGTAATAATTACTGATCGCTCTTCCTGGGGGCCTCCCGGAACAACAGGAAACACGACTTGCTGTTCTCGCCAATGCTGATCATGGTGTCGTTTGTTTGGCCTTCGTGAAGGGCCTCCTTGTACCATGTTTATTTGTTCTGGTTTAGTTTTCTGATGGTTGATATCTCTGGATTGTTGACGTATCTTAAAATAACTGTTTGATTGGATGTCCCACTGACAGGGTGTCTGTGGGTCCAACACTACAGTGTCAATTTCACCACCAGATCTGATGTTTGGGGACTCAGATCTGGTAATTTGTGTGAAAATTGTGTTTAAAGCAACCTGGCATCCGTTAAACCAGTATTCTGGGGTTCTTTCTATGAACTGGTCTGAAAAATGCTTTTCGTCTGAGTGACTATTACTTTTGTTGACTCCCATGATTCCGTCGATCTGAGTATTTGGGGTTGTGGAACCCTTGAATTCAGACCGAGGACCTGATGGGTGAGATGATGAATTCTCTGCCATGTGAAAACAGAGAATGAGGAAAACTGAATCGAAACGAGACAAAACTGAAAAACAGAGAAATCGGTGGGCGCCAATGAAGAAACACTAGATAATTGATCGGAATCGAATTATCTAGGGGGTTTGGATCTGCATAAAAGGTGGGTTTTCTCTCGTTCGATCTGATGGAACAGTTCTTCTTCTCCGGAAAACTCTGCAAAACAAAGCACCGTTAGCCTCGTCAAGGGGAGAAGAAGGGTTCTCTCCTTGACCCGACTCCGGCGTGAGAATAAGTAGGTGTTTATGAAGAAGAAGAAGTATTGACGAAGTGTGTGTAACTTGAATTTCGTACCTGAATTGTTCTCATATTTATAGCCGAGAGTTCTGGGCGGGAAAACTCGTTGGTGAAATGTTGACGGAAAATGCTAACCCCGTAAGCGGTTACATTTCCTTCCGTTAAGCTTCTCGATCCGACGTGAGTGCACACGGATCGCTGTTTAGATCCACGGCTGGGGGTTTGCCACGTGGAAAGTGATTAAGTGGAGATTTCTCTCCAATTACATGCTATCATTGTGATCTCAGGGATGCCTGAGGTAATGACACGTGTCCAGACGGTTATAACCGTCCTCGTGGTGCACGATTGAATTCTTCTAGAAGATTACTGCTGTAATCTGCTGTGATTCTTTATCGTGTGGTATCAGTTAAGTAAATAATATCCAAGTCTGGATATATTAGGCGGAAGTGTTTACTTTAGGATTTTCATCCTTTGTTTATGGAGTAAAGCGCAAGGATTTATGATTTCCTTTTGGCGCGCAAGTGTTGTATGCTATCTGTTTCTTAAGCCTTCTTTGTAGGACCAGTGCGCGGCCGCACAAGGTCAGAAGGGCTGATCGACCAGGTTGTGGTATGGTCCTAAGTACTTGTTACAAGGTTTTTGGGACCTTACCCCTTTAGTTTCATATTGTTGGTTCAAAACCTGTCTGTTGTTCTCAATGACCTCTTCAGTACCACCAAACTGCTCTTTTAGTGCATCCCATAACTTCTTTGCATTCTTATAATGTAACAGGCCAGCATAGATATCATTGGGTAGTGTTGTAGCAACTATACTGAATGATTTAGCATCTAACTCAATTTTCTGAAAATCCTGCTCGGAGTAATTTTTAGGTTTCTTAGGTACTTGGACCTTGGGATCTTCTGCACTAGGCACCATCGGAACATGTGGTCCGAAGATAACCGATTTCCAGCATCCGGTGTTTTGCTGTGCAAGTACATGACCCATCCTACGTTGCCAGATATTATATTCTGATCTGACAAGCATAGGTGGTTTATACAGGGTACCAGTGTTATGATGATCTTGTGTGTTTTGAGACATTTTGGTTGTTTTACAAAGATTTTTGTTTAAACTACTTTGAACGTGATTAAAATTTTAACTCTGTTTTCAACTTCCTACGAACAACCGATATCAGTGAAATAAGTTGATCTTTTATATCAAATTGATTGTTAAATCAGATTTGATTGACCAAAGCTCAGATATCAATTGTTAGGATCTGAGTTTGAGTTGTTTGTGAATGTTTAAGATGAAAGATGTAAGAAGATAACCAATACGGAAATAATGCAACGGAATGAAGATAAACTTTAAACCACAAACAATGAGAGATTTGCTTTCATCATGAATACTTTTAACTAAATGATTGAAGTTACAAAGATTCATGTATGCATGAAATACAAACTCCCCCCCCCCCAGCCTAAGATCACTCTATTTGCTCGTACAAAATGTCAAGTGATGAAGTGATAAATAGAACAGTACATGCACTGTTCTATTTATAGTACAATGCAAACCTATGAGGAGTCTAAGCTGACGTCACCTAGACAGTGACATCTAACAACTTCTAACAACCTCTAACACCTGCTATAACTAATACACTTTTACATTTAAAACACTGATATACAACATCTGTTGATTCAACATCTGATGAGCCTTATCCTCTGTTGAGCCTTAGCAGATCCTTTTCATCAGACTTTGTCTTCTTCAATTAAAGGGTGATCAGACCTTTGCTTTCAGCAGACTTTAGTCTTCATCAGTGGTTCACTTTGGCAGACCTTGTGAATCAACAGACTTTAGCTTTTAGCAGACCTTTGGTTCTTGCAGTTGTTTAATGCCTTTGCCATTGGGAGGAGAATGAGTTCAAGCACTGTTATGAAGGATCAGTTGATTGTAGACAATTTTGGCTTTCAATCATCTGTTCTTTTGGTGGAGTTCACATGAGCCAACAAAGATCACCTGCTCCGGCTCCAGACCCTCTCCACTTCATCCATCTTCACCATCTCCCACCACCACACACATATACATAAATGATGACCACCTCCACCACCCATTATACCCATCACCATCATCAAACTACTGCTTACCCCCACACCCCATGACATTCTCTTCAAACAAATCATCGGCCAACTCCTTTTCTACCGATGAATTCTATCAATTCCGACCACTACACAGGGCACCACCCATACTTCATCTCCACCCCTCAATTTTTTCATGTATACCTTAAGTTTTCCTACTTACGTCGATTGTGATAGGGAAAACTAGGTGACGAGATCTGAAGAAAAGGGGAGAGTGAAAAGTAAAATGAAGGACACGGGTACTGTTTTGGCAATTTTTAAACAAATGGTCTGTAATGGTTATTTTTAATGAACCACAGGGACGAAAAACATAACTAACTCTTTATTTATTTTAATTTTAATAACATATGCATTACGGTAATTTCAAATAAACTAACAGAATAACTGGATGACATTAGTGTGGGTGGACTATAATAGTTACAAAAGTGAAACCACAAGAACTGTTTTGGCAATTTTTAATCTAATAGACTGAAATAGTGATTTTTGACAAACCCCAGAGACGAAAAAGCGTAATTAACTCTTAATTTAATTCAGATAATTGATAAGATTTCTTTTATTATCACAACAAACTTTCGAGATCTTTGGGATTTGAAATCCCATCTCTTAATATTTTTAGGTTTCACTATTAGTTTTTGAACAACTATATCATCATCAACATTATGTATCATATAAATTCTATTATATATATTATTTATTTATAAGTTTTTATACAAATTATTGTGCTTTCATTTTTTTATTATACAACAGGTCTATTATACAACCTTGTGTAATACACATGTAATGTATATAAAAAACACCTCGTGAGTTCGGCTTGATTTCACACAACTAAATGTAGATAAAAAGTATGTGGTGACGTAGATAATGTCTTAAACTCTTATAGAATATATAACTTTTCTCACAACGAAACATAGATAAAAAATATGTCCTGAGTTCGACTCAATCTCACAGCTCACACAATAAACCGTAAATAAAAAAGTATGCCGTGAGTTCGGCCCGGTTTCACACAACAAAGCATAGATAAAAAAATACGTCGTCGTTTCACATAAGAAAACGTTATATAAAAAAATAGGTCGTTACGTAGATAAAATCTTTTAGAATAAATAACTTTTTTCACCATTTTATACATAGTTAAGTAGCTAAAAAAATTAGTTAGATAATAAAATGAAAGTTGTGTTTTAAATGATAACGAGTTCTTTGAGACCCGCGCGTTGCGGCATGACCATCAAGTTGAACCAAAAACAGATGTAAATGCGTTGAACCACTCGTCCACACGTCGATGTGTGTTCGTTACATGACAGAAATTCGGTTGTTATCAGCTCGACTTAGTACAATATTTATACAATATTGAGACTTAGTATGGTAAAACAAAAAGAAAACCCAAACAAAACTTAGGGCATGTTTGGCTAAGCTTTTCGAAACAACTTATTGACTTATTGGCTTTTTGAAAAATCATAAGGTTCAAAATGATGTTTGGCAATGAGGGTGTATGTGAGGGGAAAAAGCCAATAAGTCAATAAGTCACTCCATACTGACTTTTTCAAAAAGCCAATAAGTCAATAAGTTGTTTCAAAAAGCTTAACTAAACATGCCCTTAATGTTATGTTTAATATAAGAATTATTATTGATAGAAATGCTAGTAAATACCAAACGACAAATAATTAATGTAATTTACGTACACATTTTTCTACTAAATATTCAATTCTACAAATATTCAATATAGAATTGAGTGGATGACAAATAAACACAACAATTGAGGTTTGCTTAAACAACCTACTGGAAAACCAAAACCATGAGCCCGTAGTAGTTCATCTTGACCATTGCATCTCCCTTATATTCATCTTCATCCCTGTCGTCTTTCATCACCAACCCCATAGTAGTTCATCGCCCGCCATCTACCCCTATCGTCGGAGCCACGGCCATCCTCCACATCGCCGTAGCCACCGCCGATAAGTATATGAGGTTGGACTAAACACACACACACACTCTCTCGCATCTCGCTTTCTCGCTCCTAACACTATCGTCAGAAAACCACCACTGCCACCGTTAAAGATATATTATCCGCATTTCCTCCTCTTCTTCCACCGCCCTTTCTACAATCTCCTCCCCATCCTGATTTGATTCTCAGATACGGCACCCGACGCGGTCGATGGGGAGGTCGCCGGTGCAAAGGAACCAGTGGAGGATCCAGGTGTAGAATCTAGTCAAGAATTGTTCATGGGTGAGAGTGAGAAAAGAGATGATAGACTGGTAGTATTTACGTGGTGATACTGATGAGATGTGAAAACAGGTGGTTCAACACATTAAAAAAGAAAATAAAAAAGAAAAAAATGATTTGAACCAATAGAAAACTGACATATGGACAATGACAAATCAAAATCAACAAAATTGAACAGTAAAAATGTGAGGGGAACAAAACTTGTCAATTAATATAGAGAAAATAGTTAATGTGATTTATCAAAAGTAACAAGGCTGGATACTAAGATGTGAAATTATGAAAATACCCGTAGTTCTCAGTTGGTTTTTAACTGAAGTTAGCTTTAATACTCTAGAATATTACAAAATTAAAAGTTAATACATCGAATTGTTCCTTTAACTCTTAGTACCCAACCTCTTTGCTTTCCACAAACCACAAGAACTAACTGTATAACTAACTCTTAAATTTTAAAGTAATATCTTGGTGGTTAAGACTCTCTGGTGTGTGTGTGTGTGTGTGTGTGTGTGGGGGGGGGGGGGGGGGGAGCCCTTCCACGCCTTGCCCACCACCCCTCCATAAACACCACAAGGGCGTTGCCCATGCCCAAAGGTAGAATTCCCAGGGGCGTTAGGGCTCTTAGAAGGGTTGACCCACTTGATTTTTTTCCATCTTGCTCTTGTGCCATTGTCTTTCACTACCTCTTCTCTTCTTGAGATGTGGAGGGCACGGCCCCTTTAGTGATGTGACGCCTACGTGACATGCTCTTGCCTCTTTGTCCTTGGCCACCACACCGTGTAGTCTAAGTTGTGTTGTGTGCCTTACAACCAAAAAGTTTGGGGTTCAATTTGTGTATCCATTCTAGAAAATCTAATAATTGTTATTAAAAATATACAAAGTTTAGTATTTATAAATGTTACTATAAAATACACAAAAACTTTATAAAATTATTTTTTCTATGATGATAACAAGGTAAATTAGTAGGTATTTAATTTTTTATATTCGACTCGTTTTTTTTTTTTTGAAACGAGAACTTCATTAACACACGCTGAACCCGAAAACCGGGACGACAACACAACAACAACACAACTTATATATTAACAAATTTACACCAATCCCCCCAATCAAACAATCACTTCTTAGCCCTATGTTTATACCAAAAGTAACTAGTCGATCTAACTTCGCTAAAAACCTCTTCCACGCCACTTCTCTTGCCATTGAATCTAATGTTGTTCCTGGCCATCTATAAGAACCAACAAGCAATATAAATGATGCCTTTCAAAGCCTCTCTCTTCGACGCCCCTCTATTTCCATGCTTATGCAACTCCAATAAGTCCCGGAAAGAAAAGACAAAGAAATTCGAGACCCTACACCATAAAGTAATTTTTCCCATAAACCCAAAGCCAATCGACATGCCGTGAAGATATGACCGACCGAATCCGGACCTGACCCACAAAAACTGCACACAACATCGGGCACCGACACATCCCTCCTGGCCAATGCCTCCACCGTCGGATCATTAATACACAAAATTCTATACTAAGTAAGTATTTAATATTTTTTTATTCGACTAGTATAATACACGGAATTCTATATAATTATAGCTGCATTTAGTTTTTCTATATGAATTATTATTATTTTTTTTTTTTGCTGAGTAGCATTATAGTAATTTAGAGTTAATCTGTCATGTTGGCGTATGCAACATGGTATTATTATGGCCACACTATTGAGTTCTATTTAGACGATAATTGATAACTCAAATGTAACTTTCCTTATCTACTTTGGCCCATAAAAGACGCATATATGTCATTTTCATACAAACAAATAGGTCTAAGTCAATTAGAATACAAAACTCATTAATTATTAAAACAAGTTGATATTTTGCACGGTCCAAACACACCTATCCTTTGATATTTTTCAAAAGTCTTTTCACAATAATAATTGTTATTTTTAACGCGTTTTTAATAACGTATGTCATATCAGATAAGTTAATAAGTAAATATTATATTATTAACATCCAAGTCATTTCAAATATGATGGATCTAAGAATTTTGGTCAGTCATAGTTAAAAAATAGTAGGTCAAAATTATCATGTCCAAAAATGATAAATTTGAATATTTTTGTAGCCTACTAATAAAATTAAATAAATCTATAACATATTATTTAAAAAGTTTTTACTCTTGTTTTCATGTTGAATCAAAAGTTAGATCTTAAATGCATCTGGGTTTTACGCATGGTACCCGAGTTCGATCCCCCTTTTTAGACGACTCTTAACTCGTCAAGCCCCATAGTTGAGGTGAGGTATCTGTGGGGTTTTTTTCTTGGACGCCGGTCATTCTCTAATGCCAGCTGGGACACGGTTAAGACACTCACGTCTGGTCGAAGTGAGACGACGGGCCTCCCCAACGAGGGGTGTGGGGTGTCTCGCACCCAAAACATGTATGACATCTTGCCGTTCAAAAAAAAAATATTTTCGCTTTGAATAAAACACCAATCAACATAATATAATAAAAAAATGATTTTCTTACGACTGCTTTGGTTTATTAATGAAACTTTTAATAAGCTAATGAATAATGGTTGTATTTGTTATGTTTATCTAAAACATACAAATAGCTACTAGGCGTATTTATTGAATCTTAAATATTTACCTAACACTTATTGTCATCAGGCGTATTTACTTTTCCACCAAACAATACTTATTACTTTGTTAAGGGTGAACAGAGTGGAGCGGTAAATTAACGCGATGAGTTAGTTTATCGTACGGTGTGCACCGTCGTCGATAAGCTTTACCGCGCGAGGGGAGCAGTGGCGGATCTAGGATTCCGACCAAGCGGTAACGTTTTATAAATAAGCGGTAACGAAATCGAAAAACGTCAAATTTTTCCAAAATTTACACTAAAAACGTCAAAAATTTTCCGACCAAGCGGTAACGGAGGCTACCCCTTGTTCCATAATACATCCGCCCCTGGAGGGGAGGAGGATGCAGTGACTGTTTACCGCGTTGATGTTGCTCTTTTTTGACCGTCGGGGTTTATTTTCAAACAGCTTTATAGCCGTTAGCATGTTAAAAAAAATTGTTTTCTATTTAAAATCCATTTATTCATCTCATTTTTCACCCAATTTACATAGTCATACTAAGGGCTTGTTTGGCTAAGCTTTTCAAAACTACTTATTTGCTTATTTGCTTTCTGAAAAACAAATAAGCAAATAAGTAGTTTTGAAAAGCTTTAAAATGGAGCTTTTCAAAACTACTTATTTGCTTATTTGCTTTTCAGAAAGCAAATAAGCAAATAAGTAGTTTTGAAAAGCTTAGCCAAACAGCCCCTAAATCTCAATTTTCTCATACACTATGGATAGACAAAACAGGCCACACAACGATGTTTCACCGGAGATGTTGGAAATCACACTAGCCCGAAAATACGAGATCGCAAAAAAAATATAATTGGCCATGCTATTTCTAATTTTTTTTATGGTTTTAAATTATTTTACTAGTTTTAATTTTATGTAAGGTCTTTTTTAAATTTAGTTTAATGTAAGGTCTTTATTTAATTAATGGTATTTATGTTTAAAATATGTTTTATTTATTTTGTTTAAATACCTAATTTAAATTAAAAAAAATACTTTACCTCTACTAAAGAGAGATGACCACCATTTAGAGAAGTGAGTTGACATGGTAAGAGATGATTGGGTGGATGGAAAGGTTACCTCTTCACAAGAGGTGACCACCACCCCGAGAGATCATATCGTCAACTTATTCTCATGAGTGTGTTAGGTTTAGAAAACTTTAGTTATCTTACTTGAAAAAGGTGTCCTAATTGGATTAATCTTACAACATTGATAAAATGAAAACATGGAGGTTATATTTTATGAACCCATGTTTGGACTAGAGGGTATGGGCTATGGAGAGACTCATTCCCATGAGGATGGGCCGCCACGTAGGCGTCACATCACCATCCCATGGAGGATGGGCCTCCATGAGGGGGTGGAGGATGGGACTACCCCACCTAATTATTTTATAATTTTCTAACTTTTTTTTTGTTAACTTAATAAAAACTTCATAAAAATTAAAAAATACAACATAAATAAATTCATTTCATAACATAAAAATAAAATTACATTTCCTAAAAATTAAAACTACTAATCCTAGAAACGGTAAACATAAAAACGAAAAAAATAACGATACGATTAAAAAAGTAAACAACCTACGACGTCTATTTTTTCTTAACCTCCTCTTTCATCCTCCGATAAACCTCGCGTTCATCCTCCGGAACCGAGTCGAGATCCAACCTCATAATCCTAAAATCATCCGCTCGAGCATAGTCGGCCGACACGGTTTTCTTGTGACTATATTTTTCGGCCGCGAGCTCTTTGAACGAACGGAATTCGGTTATCAACTCGTCCATTTTCGAAGCCTCCCCCGAGCCGCCCCCTCCACTCGAACCGCCCCCTCCACCCGAGCCGCCCCCTCCACCCGAACCGCCCCCTTTTCGCTTTCCGGCCGCCTCTTTTTTTGATTTGTCCCTTCCGGGGGGACGTTCCGACTCGTGAACGGGCAACACATCCTCGTCATATATCGGGTCGTCGTTTATGTCGATTTGACAACGAGCGGTGGAGCCTCCCGCACTATAACTTCCGGACTCGGAAGTTTTACTCCGTTTGGCGGTTGCGACCTCATTTGGAACCGGCTTCCATTTTGGTTCTTTCTTTAAAACGTTCCATGCTCGGAGGTGCGGGAAAGGCGCCGAATTTTTAGAATCCCATTTAGCCATCGCAAGGTTAAGAATGTCCTCGTCGTTACTCCCACTAGGAGGATTATTGTAAATTTGGTTATAATACCCGCAAAATTCATTGACGGTCTTGTTCATTTTCCGCCACTTGCCCGAGACGGAATCGATATCACGTAATGGCCCTTGCCCCACAATCCCGTTAAATCTATCCGTTGTCGCCTTCCAAAAACTAGTACCCATTTGATTGTTCCCTAAATTTAAAAAAAATGCATTAGTAAAAGTAAAAAACAAATCTTTTTAAATTTAAATAAAAAAAATAAACTTTGGTTCATACCGACAATCGGGCAAGTTGAGGACTTAACAAACGCAATTGCTAGCGCCTCCTCCTCTACTTTTGTCCACTGTCTCGGCTTTGCTCTCGAACCGCATTTTTTGCGGTGTCGGGTTCGGTTTCAACTGCCTTCCCCTTCCCCGTGTTCTTTTTGCACTTGAGCTCTTTAAGTGGCGATTCGGGGACGACTTCATCATCATCGTCAAGTTGAACCGGGGGTTGCGGTTGCGATTGGAATTGTTCAACTGAGTTGCGTTGCATGAATTGTTGGAGTGCTTGATATTGTTGCATTTGTTGAACTTGGGACATTTGTGTGAAGGCGTTGGGTGATTGTTGGAAACCCGAAAACGTAAATTGTGGAGACACCCACGAAGGATCCATAGTCGGAGTGTAAGCGGGACTCGAAAAAAAGTTAGGTTGGTTCGGGTTTGGATTGTTCGGGTTGGGATTGTTCGGGTTGGGGTTATTTGGGTTGAATGGATTCATGATTGTATAAAAAAGAGGAAGTGTTTTTTATAAAAATGGATAAGAATGGGAGAAAATGGTATAAAAATGGATGAAAGGAGGGGCATTTATTTAAAGTTAAAAAGTTTTTTTTTTTAATAAATATAGCCGTTGTAACGGCTAAAAGTTTGAAATGAGGGCCGTGAAGATCGTCGAGTGGGAGCCGATGTTGACGCGCCAGGCCTAGGGGCAGTGTGGGGGACCGGCGACGGGGCCCCCATACCGTCTGGTCTTATACAAGATATCTTGATAAAGTTTAATGTTTATTCAAGAGATCTTGATGAAGTTTAAAGGAGATTTTGCCGGGGTGGCCGCAACGTTGGTGGTGGTGGCAAACGACGATCATGGGTAGTGCCAACCCATTCGAATCATTTTTAATTTTAACTTAACATATTTCATAATAGTTGTCCATTTTGATCCATTGACTAATTTATAAAACTCAAATTGACCCGTTAACTAATTTGAGGTGATCTAAATGAACCCGTATACAATGTATTTTTGCTCAAATCAATCGAATTCTATAAGCAGTTGGTCATGATTGGCACCTATAAGTATAACTTAATCAAATTCAAATCGAGTTCCAAAATAAATTATTTAATAACATTCCGATTTTCTTACAACCCTAACTTATATAAACGCTTACACAAGAATTACAAAACCTTGAATGAATCGAAGAAAACAACTTTAAACCCCTAAAGTCTCAACCTAGTTATTTTTTATACTCGAGCTCAAACTCAACTAAAGTTTAATAATAATAATAATAATATATATGTGCATATATTAGGAAAACCACTCTAAGTGGATGCTACCTAATATATCCCACAAATGAACACAAAGAAAGTTGATGTTACTTTTCCATATATATAAAAAGGTATGTGAGCATTCTATATATCTTACATATAGAACCACATGCACACATGTAACATCACAACCAAAATGGGAACTCATCACCAACAAGTTGATGGCATCAACATCACAACCACTAAAATTTTCTTTAAAAAATTTTAATTAGGAATAATTTAAGACACAAATAAATGAATATAGCTAGTGGGGGGTGGGGTGGGATCAATAACATAATGCCTTAAATTAAGACTTGAAAATAACTCATCACCTACAACAAGCAACCACCATATTCTTCCATTACAAAACATGAATATTTCACTTTCTTGAAGGTAACATATGCACCCCTTTTCTACCAAATTGAGGATAAAAATGAAAGATAACAACTCTTCAACTGTAAACCTAAGTCTCTGAAGTATAATGCAAGACCGAAAACATCAGAAACCTAACGCTAATCACAGTTGAACCGCAAAGATCTTGAGTCAGTCAAACCTATCTCACACAAAAACCGTTGATCCAAACCATGTTCCGTAACAAGAATGTTACTGATTCTGATAGAGCACATACAAACGTCGATTAACCTCAGAATGTTTAAAGAATCAGGACCAAGAATCGAATCTTTACATCAAACTGTTTGGCATAAAAGGTTAATCTCAGAGTAAGCGCATACTCGCTAGTTAAAAAAAGAACACAACGCAAAACAGGCCGCTGCTGGTGATCATGAGTTTTAAGAATTTCTGAAATTTTCATTCAGGAGTGGCCTTTCGGGCTGTTGGTGACCCTTTTTCCAAAATGCGCGTTTCCACCAAACCTCAAATGCTCTTTGTATATTTGGACAATCATCGCTAGAGTTCACGAACCGGTCAAACCATGTCATCAATATTTCTTGTTGGCAAGTCAAAGGCAAAGTCAAAATAGTATTCCCGAGCCCTTCTTCGATCAAATGACGATCTAGCCCTCTAGATGCTCGTTTCATCCAAGCGAAATCATCGTAAAAAGGCACCAACCATGTCTGTAACAGTAAACATCTCAAATCTTTAGAAGCCAAAAGTTGACCTTTTCCAATTCCCACAAATAATCTTGCGGTAACTCTACTAATTTCGTATCTATGAAGCGGAGGTACTTTAGAATGAACTTCGGATAACTCGGTTAACGACACCCATGATTTCAAAAAATCCTCGGAAATTTGTCTGTCGATCAAAATATCAAGAAGAAAATGCAAATTATCGGCTTGCCTTGTGATTTGAACCGCGTCTTGTAAATCCCCGTTTGAAGCTTTTATAAAATGTTTTTTCAGTAAAATCAAACATTTGTCACAAGCGGAATACAAAGATTCTTTTCTTAAATCGTTATGTGATGAATTCTCATGAAGCATTTTCGCCACCAAAACTTTCATTTCCCGTCTCGCCTTTTCATCTTTTCCTTCAAGAACCGTGTGTAAAAGTTTAAGAAGAACCTCGTTATTAGTACTTTCATCAACCCCCGATGTAATATCAACTGACACTCGCTTTAAAACTTCAATGGGACCCGCCCCTTCAAGTTGAAGCTCGGATAATAAAGAAGATATTTTTTCTTCTTCGTCTTCGGCCCATGGAGCGGCTTCTAGGTACTCCAAACAAGATAAAACACCAGCATCAAATCCGATTGCTGCTGACACCTATGTTAAAATTACAATTAGAAAATATATCAGACGTCACAAATGATCACAAAAGATTCATCTTTAAGTATAATTTGAGTTGTAACATGAACAATAAGCAATCGTTCTTATGCATTCCCTCGATGCCAAGAAAATTAAATCATTTAAAGTCAAACAATTTGCTAACACTATGTGCTAAGTGAAAAACAGCAAAGTTCTCATGGAATGTAATGACTCCTCACAAGCGAAATGTGAATAATCGGTTACAACTTCTATTACATGCACAGAATATACAATTACTGGAAGAGAAACAAAAAAAGCAGAATCTTGGTTTTTAAAAGCGCGAGGCACACGAGGCGATGGGGTCCCGAGCCGAGTCACAAAATGCACCGCTTTTCATACTTGAGGTGCAGGGTATGTATATATTTTCTTTATATTTCTAATAGGTTTTTAGCATCACCTACCCAAATTTAGCTATAAATAAACTTCATATATAATTTAATATAAAAATAACCTATGTTTACACCCTAAAAAGCTATATGTACAACATCATGATGCACATAAAACTCCTCATGTACAAGAGGAGGGCTGTAAACGAACCGAACGTTCAGCGAACAGTTCGTGAACCATTCGGCGGGAAGTTCGTTTATGTTCGTTCGATTAGCTTAACGAACGAACACGAACAAAAAATTTCGTTCGGTTAGCTTAGCGAACGAACACGAACACACAGTGGCGAAGCTTGAAAATTTCCACCGGGGGGTCGGAAGTCACCGGACCTAAAAGTATATACCTAATTTTTTTTTTATAAAACCGGGGGGTCGAAAACGTATATACCTAAAAAATTCTATACGAAACGCACATACATAACACTACTGAGCGAAAAGTTCGGTATGCGTTCGTGAACAGTTCGCGAACATATTAATTTCCTTAACGAACGAACACGAACATGGCCTTGTTCATGTTCGTTCGGTTCATTTACAGCCCTATACAAGAGGCGTGTCTCTAGACTGGCCTCCAGCCCTATTTCTATGCGCCTGAATCACATCTTTTGTGTTTTTTCGAGTCAGAAGCAACCAGAGTTGCGCCTAAGGTCATCTCGCGCGCGCTTTTTAAAACCCAAGGCATCTTATTTACATGACTAAGCAATCTGCCTATACTACTGGTTCAAGTTCGGAAGTAAAAGTTGGTGGTACGTGACTGCCAAGTGCTATAGTTCGTTTTACAAATTACAACATTCGATCCAATCACGTCTTCAACGTTATATTATGACAACCACATTTAATTATGATCCAATAGGCATGGATTCTTGATCTCAATCATGTAACACATGAAATAACATACACCAAAATGATATATCATGTAGATCACAAGTACAACACAGTTAAGCTAATCATAACAGCACACACATTCAAAGACTGATATATGATAAATATGCATAAAACTATAAAAGCAAACAAAATCATATACAAAACATAAGTAACATGGTTACCTTCAAGATCCCAAGAACCTTAGGAACATCTTCCTTCATAAGCTTCCTCCTCAAATCCTTACAATACATCAACCTAATTGACTCAATATAAACCTCAATATCCTCACAATCAGAAATCTCAACAATGTAGGGCTGTTGCTGCCCCCCTTTCGACCGATAATCCGACAACTTAACCGCGAAAAACCGACTATGACTCACCAAGATCTGCCTATGAGCATTCATACAAACACTCAACCCATCTTTACAACTCAATGTAAGCCTCACATCACTCGAATTCGGGTCATTAAACCCACTCCCGGGGCTCCGACAAGCCAAAAGATCCAACAACCGCTGCTGCATCAAAACCTGTTTATCAACAACAACAACCGGATTTGGTCCATTTGGATTCAAATTAGTGAACTTTTTAGGGTTTGAATTAGTGGGTGTCTTGCAATCAGGCTCATTAGCCATCATTTCGAAAAGGGTCGGGCTGGATCGGGTCTTATCGGCGGCGGGCAGCGGAGGAGACATCGGATTTAACAGTCCGGCGGTCAGCGCAGAGTTGAAATTCGAAAAAGAAGATGGGAATGCTTCTTGATTGTTGTAAGCAGTCGCCATTGTTGAGTTTTCAAGATTTTCTTGATTTTCCGGCGAGTTTTTCAAGATTTGAGATTTTCCGGCAGGAGCCGGCGATTGGGGAAAATATTCCGGCGACGGACTCACCGCCGGAGAAGATGAAGTGGGTGGGTGTTTGTTTGACGAAACGGTGGACGGACAGCACCAAGAACTGTTTTCCGGCGAGACAACAGACGGGTGTTGGTGGTTTGTGACGGTGGACCGGCGGCGGCGGAAGGGGAGAGTGGTGGTGGGTTTTTTGTGGAGGTGAATTTTATGGTGGTTTGAAGAGGCAGTAGCTGCCATATGAGTTTGAACTTTTTGTTTTAAGGCTTTTTGGGGGTTTGTATTTTTAGGCATCTAAACTATTTGTTTTGTGATTCCAATAATGAATAAATGTTTTTTTAATGTGAACGGCGGTTGGTACAAGGCAGTGTGTGAAATGGTGGTTGTGAGAGAGAGAGAGAAAGAGGATGCTGACATGTCAGATGTCAAAGTTTGGAGTGATGGGATGGGGCCATATAGGATTATTGTTGGTGGGGAAGTGTGTGTGAGAGAATGGGTGGAGATACATGATGATGATGGTGGTGGTGGTGGTGGTGGTGATGATGGTGCACATATGGCAAGCGTGTGAGAGAGTGGCTGTTTTGATCTTGAGTGTAGGCCAATTGGGGTGATAAAGGGCATGTTACTTGAATTTAATAGTAGTACAACATTGATTACAAATAAATTGATATTGATATGATAATATAGTAAATGTCTTTATTGGTTAAACCTAATAGGACCAAGTGATGGAATAACAATCTTGGTGAGACTTAACGGTGTTATTTGTGTCATGTTAGAGGTAACAAAACCTTCAACAACATTAGAGTTTAGAACCAAAAAAATAAGACAAATCTTTTATAGCATATTTTTGTGTATTCATTGGACCAAACATAAACCACTATTTTTTTCCCATAAGATGATGTGCAATGATATGCACCCTCTTTTTTCACTTTCCCTAAAGCCTTGGTAAACAACACAAAGAAAACAGTAACACTTCTCGAACACTTGGTTGATATAGAGCCATTATCTCTAGTGATTTTTTTAACGGCCAACACATTAATCTCGAGCACTTTCAGGGCATCCACTGGACAAACGGAGTATCCCGAGAGTAACACGAGTCGTCCACCACCAATTTTGAGGAAAACCCGGTAACCCACCCGCCCGTAGGCACGACGGTAAAATTACCGGTAAAACCCTTTTGGCTCAAGGATCGAACCCAGGTTTCCCTGGGTCTCCTATCACTGCCCACCAGTGCCTCACACCTTTTTTTGCACCAAATGAGAATTGAACTTGAGTCTTTAAAGAAGAACTCAAATCCTTCTACCACTTGAGCTAGAGCTCATTGACAAAGTTATCGTGATTTCAATTGATATTATCCGGTAAGGCTAAATGGTGTGGGGACGGCCCCAGGCCGTCGAGCCCCGTCCAGACATGGCTACACCACCCCCATGGAGGTAGCAAGGTAAGTAACATTAGGTTTGTCCAGCTTCAACTGTTCTTCCTCTTGCACACACATGGAAATCAACTCACTCATAGTCCACTTGTCCTTCTAAGTGTTATAGTTGATCTTGAAAATCGCTCATAGGTAGTAGGAAGAGAGGTAATGATGAAATGCACCAGGAAACCATCACTAATATCCATGTCTAAGCCCTTAAGCTTATGAGCCATGTCGTTCATCATCATGATGTGTTCACGAATACAGATCCTACCATCATACTTAGTCATCACTATCTTGAGAATGAGAGTGTTAACGTGCACCTTAGACATTCCCTTAAACTGCTCCTCCACAGAAGGCGGATAGGTTTTAGCATCATATGAGTCTGGAATGGCTCCTCTGATTGCAATGTTGATGGAGTTCTTCATGAACATGAGAGACATACGGTTACACCTCTCCCACTTCTCATGTAAGATCTACTCACTAGGAGTACTTTTCTCATGAAGTGGTGGAAGTTGTTACTCTCTTAATGCAAAGTCATAATCCAACAAGGCAAGAGTTAGCATGAGACAGTCTTTCCAGGTAGCGAAGTTATCACCAGTATGACATGTGTCGGTGTGCTTATAAAATATGGTTAATTTTAGGTTGGTTTATGCATTAGTTCAAGTTTTAATATTTATAAAAACACGATAAAATACTATCACCCTACAACTCTCGTTGGGCAAGTGTACCCATCCTTGGCGTAATATAGTGATGGTAAGATACCAAGGTCGTCCAAGGATATAGGAGTTTTAGTACCGAGTCGTCGATAATGTCTAACCAAGTCCAAAAGTTGGGTTTGTTAATAAGGATAAATAAAAATAAAAGAAAATAAATGGCTTAAGAAGAAAATAAAAGGGTAGGAATCAATGATAGGAGAATGGGTGTTTAGGATCAACTTACCTCTTGATGCCTTGTTAACTAGATCGGACCATGGGGTCGCAAGGGCTCGATTGTCAGACGAGGAGCTATGTGTGTTAATTAATGCGTATTATTGTGCAGTATCTGGGTCGGAATCCTAACACACTCGAACCTTCCGCTTTGAATCAACAGGGAAACGCCATTCGAGGCCGGGATATAGTATTAATTAATTAGATAGTCCAATGGATATATATTAGTGTCTATTAGTTCGTTGGCGAGTCGTCAATTCCCCTAAGGTAGCTACTTATATATATATATATATATATATATACACACACATATATATATCAATTCCTTTACGCTTTGGTGTTATCTAAGTCAAATATCAAAATCCATAATTATTTGTTGGATGGGGAGCAACCCTCCCCATCTAAGTTTAAAGAGAGTGGAATATGAAATCAAAGGAATAGATGGTGATGTCAAACGTCATCACCAGCAAAGGAGATGACTGATCCTTCGTCATCACTTTAATTCGACACCTCATCCGGATCTTCCTCGGGTTCTTCTTCCAGGTCTTCATCCGGTTCTTTTTCCTTCTCAGCATTGTTTAATCCATCGTTGAGTCTTGTGTTTAGCTCTTGAATGTTGGCATGAGCATGATCCATTCTAGCACGCATCTCGAGCACCAGTGACTGTAGTTGTCTCATATAGGTGATCAAATTGTTGTGTTTTTGTTCCATGACAACTTGTCTTTCCCTTAGTTGCTGAATTTTTCTAACATCTCCTTTTCTACATTTTGTTCTCACGGTTTCTTGCTAGGACCCGCAACAAACTCCTCATGAGTAGGGATCTCGAGTAGATGCTTCTCACGTCGGTTTACCCTAGACCCATGGTAGGATCTGGGAGGCTGTGGGAATCGATATCGGCTGGTTTCTTACCACTAGAGTTTTGAGAACTAGACATGTCTGAAATGCAATGCATGAGTGAGTGCTAAGTAAGTATATGTGTAGTGTATGCAGTAAGAATGGTGAACCATTCACCTTGGAGTGTAGTGTCATCGTATTTTTTCAAAAGAAAAAGGTTATAGTCTGGGTTTTCAAAAATTTAAACCGAGTTCACTATAACCAATTGCTCTGATACCAATCTGTTACACCCTCAAATTCCACATGCGGGGTTTTACCGCGAGGCACGTGACATACCAGGATCAAGCCACTAATCATGTTGAACTATTTCAAATTAATTGGAAAATGTTTAACTACCACATTCAACATGAATAGTGATAATAGTTTCAAATGTGTGAAAACGTAAGTTTAAGTTTAACAACGGAAGCTAAAGTATAAAATCTAGACATAATCAAAACCCACATTTGTTTAACATAAATAAGTAAATAGTTTAATAAAAGTCGTGACACCCTCCAAGCTGCAAGTTCCCATGTGTGTCGTACCTAGCGTCCTGCAAAGCATGCTAAAGTGTTTCAATAAAAAGTTGGCAAGTTCACAGTTTTAGTTCAACGAAAAATAAGTTCAAATACAAAAGTTATAAAGGCATGTCATGGGTAGCTAACCCATTGTCACGGCCCCCGACCCGTTTTACCCGGTTCAGAAGCCGCAGGACAGAAACCCGTGGTATTGGTGTTTAATTGGCAGCGAAAATTTTAACAGGATCGTTTAAACTAAAAACACTGGATTATTTTATTTCAAGTTTCGGGTCAAACCCCGTAATTTTTACAATAAAGGAATTTCACTGGGAAATCCCCTGATTACAAAAACATGTTTATTTATTTACTGAGCCACTTCATTCAAGCTGGAGTGCTACGCGACACTTTTTCCTTATTCACAGTAAATCACCTGAAACATGTTTTAAAAAGATTTGATCAGCGGGAAATACTGGCGAGTGCATTCAATTTTTACAAAAGACACCTTGTTATAATTCACAGTATTAAGAGCGATTACAATTGCCCCTATCTTATAATTATCTGGTCCAGTTGTCACTCGACCGGATCTGTGACTGTGGTCATATCACTATTGGGTCCTGTCACCCAAAAGTGGCGTGTATCACTATTTAGGCTCGTCCACCTAAGAGTGATAATACAGCAGTAATGTATACAAAACCCCACTTACTGCTAGTAATTTAAGATAACAAAGACTTAATCACTGTAAATATAATGAGAAAACATTTAGGGTTTTGCAAAGCAGTTTGATAAAACCAGAATGACTCACTTTGCAAGTTTAAACGGTCATAGTCTGCCTACTGATCAAGCCGGTAACCTAGTTAAATATAAAATGCAAATGAAACTAGGTCAGTAACTTAATTCAACATTTATGATAATTTCACGAGATCGAAACCCTCACGATGAATGACAAAGTATAGCCCGAATTCAGGCATCACTTAATCATCCATCGGATCGGTTTTAATCGATCGGACATTGTATCGTAGCAGTGATCGAGTTATTACCCTGTTATTGCAGCAAAGGTTCAGAACGGTGTTTGTTTTTGAAAGAAACGGAGTATAACTCAGTGTACGTAACTAAATTTTTCGTCGTAACAAACATTTCATGCAAGTGCCAATCCCCTGGGTTTTATACTGGAATTTTGACTCCCCCGCGTGTCGCGACAGCGACCACCTAGGCTAGGGTAGCCTGGTGTCTGGGATAGCCTTGCTGAGTTGTTATCTTTCGAAATTTCGTTTTATATATTCGTTTTGAGTGGATAATCATCAATTAGGGGATCCCCCCTTGAGTTTTAGGGGGCCCTGTTGCTGGTTTCGGGTGTTTTTCAAATTTAGGGTCGTATCGTACCACTTGGGGGTTTTAATTAGGGTTTCTTAATATGCCTTTTTAGAATAGGAAATAACAATTTTAGCAAGAGTTGTTACATCCTCCCCACCTTGTTTAGAATCTCGTCCTCGAGATTTACTGGAATAAATGAGGGTACTTTCGTTTCATTTCCGATTCCAGTTCCCATGTGTACCCAGGTCCTCTTTTCGAATCCTATTTTACTTTGACCAGCACCAATCTCTTGTGTTTGAAGTGCTTAACCTTTCTGTCTTCTATTTGAAGAGGTTTCTCAACGAACTTTAACTTTTCATTTACCTCTATATCTTGCAGAGGTACTACCCGTGATTCATCAGATAAACACTTTTTAAGATTAGAAACATGAAATACATCATGTACCCTGGCTAGCTCTTCTGGTAGTTGTAATTGATAGGCAACTGGTCCTATTCGTTGGTTAACTGGAAAGGGTCCTACATACCTTGGACTCAGTTTTCCTTTCTTACCGAATCGAACTACTCCTTTCCAAGGAGAAACTTTCAATAGTACCTTGTCTCCAACTTGAAATTCTAATGGCTTTCGTCGATTATCAGCATAGCTCTTCTGGCGATCTCGTGCCGTTTTCAGTCTTTCTTTGATTTGAGTTATCTTATCGGTGGTTTCCTGCACAATCTTGAGACCTGATAGTTGACTTTCTCCTATTTCTGCCCAACATACTGGAGTTCGACACTTTCGTCTATAAAGTGCTTCGAACGGGGCAACATTGATGCTTATATGATAACTATTGTTATAGGAGAATTCTATTAGTGGTAATTGGTCATCCCAATTTCCACCGAAGTCTATTGCACATGTCCTAAGCATGTCTTCTAAGGTTTGGATCGTCCTTTCACTTTGTCCATCTGTTTGGGGATGGTATGCGGTACTTAAATTTAATCGTGTCCCCATTGCTTCTTGGAAACTTGTCCAGAAATGCGAAGTGAAACGACTATCCCTATCTGATACAATGGAGAGTGGAACTCCATGAAGTGATACTACCTCGTCGACGTAAAACTTAGCTAGCCTTTCCATGCTAAAGGTTTCCTTCATTGGTAGGAAATGAGCTGATTTGGTTAATCTATCTACAATCACCCAGATTGCATCGCTACCTTTCCTTGTTTTGGGTAGCTTAGTAACAAAATCAATTGTGATTAATTCCCGTTTCCATATAGGCATTTCTAATTGTTGAAGTAAACCTGAAGGTTTCTGGTGTTCTGCCTTAACTTGCGAACAAGTTAGACACTTAGAAACATATCTAGCTATGTCCTTTTTCATTCCTATCTACCAGAAGTTATTCCTTAAATCTTGATACATCTTGTTATTACCAGGATGCATCGTATATCTGCTTCCTCTAATATCTTATCTTGTAAGTTTCCTTGTCTAGGTACCCAAATCCTTTTCTTATGGAATCTCCAAATTCCATCAGTCCCTTGCTCTAATTCCATTATTCGTCCTTTCATTCCTTCAGCATCATCCTGGATTGCTGTTCCTTGAACATTTTTCAGTTGTTCCATTTAATCTAATTGTAGATTTAGTCTAAGAGCATGAACTCGCCTTTGCTTCTCATGGTACTTACGACTTAGGGCATCTGCTACTACATTTGCCTTTCCTTCGTGATATCGGATATCACAGTCGTAATCACTTAAAATTTCCATCCATCTTCTTTGCCTCATGTTTAATTCTTTTTGCCCAAATATGTATCTTAAACTCTTATGATCGGTGAAGACAGTAAACTTACTTCCGTACAGATAATGTCTCCAAATCTTAAGGGCAAAAATTATTGCTCCTAATTCTAAGTCATGAGTTGTGTAATTCTCCTCGTGCTTTTTCAACTGTCTTGATGCATACGCAATCACTTTCTTACGTTGCATTAGCGCACATCCCAATCCTAGATTAGAAGCATCGCAGTAGACTTCAAAATCTTCTGTTCCTTCTGGTAAGGCAAGAATCGGGGCATTTGTTAACCTTTGTTTTAGAATTCTAAAGGCTTCCTCTTGCTTGGGTCCCCATTCAAACTTAACAATTTTACAGGTTAGCTTAGTTAATGGAACAACTATCTTAGAAAAGTCTCTGATGAAGCGCCTATAGTATCCAGCTAATCCTAGAAAACTTCTAACTTCTGTAGCTGATTGCGGGACCTTCCAATTTGTGATTGCTTCTATCTTGGAGGGATCTACGTGAATGCCTTCATGATTAACCATATGTCCTAAAATGGCACCTCTTGTAGCCAAAATTCACACTTCGAAAATTTGGCGTAAAGCTTTTCCTTTCTTAACAGGGTTAAGAGTGCATGCAGGTGCTCACAATATTCTTCTTGGATTTTGGAATAAATAAGTATATCATCGATGAAGACAATTACAAATTTATCCCAATACGGCTTACAGATCCTATTCATCATATCCATGAATGCTGCAGGAGCATTCGTTAATCCAAAGGGCATGACTGTAAACTCATAGTGACCATACCTCGTCCTCAAAGCAGTTTTAGGTATGTCTTCTTCCTGTACCTTCAACTGATGGTATCCGGAGCACAAATCTATCTTAGAGAAGTACCTAGCTCCTTGAAGTTGATCGAAAAGATCATCAATCCTAGGTAACGGGTATCGATTCTTAATAGTAACCTTATTCAGTTCTCTATAATCGATACACATTCGCATCGAACCATCCTTCTTTTTCACAAACAACATCGGTGCTCCCCAAGGGGATGAACTGGGTTGTATGAATCTTTTGCTTAACAACTCATCTAACTGCTTTTTCAGTTCTAACATTTCTGTGGGTGCTAACCGATAAGGTGCCTTGGCTATTGGAGCAGTTCCAGGAATTAGATGAATTCTAAACTCTACTTCCCTATCTTGGGGTAATCCAGGTAGTTCTTCTGGGAATACATCGGGGTATTCGGATACTACCAGAATTTCCTTAAGTTCTTTTCTTTTAATGTTAATGATTACTGAAATCATATACACTATTCCTTGCTTTCGTTCATAACTAGCAACTTTCATTACCGAAATGAACTTCATTGGTTTACGTGGCTTATCTCCTGTAACCAAAATTACTTCTCCTGCTGGCGTATGAATTTCTATGGAATTTTGATCACATAGGATTCGAGCATGGTTGGTGACTAACCAATCCATTTCTAACACAACATCGAATCCTGCTAAATTCATAGGTAAAAGGTTTGCAAAAAATTTATGGCCTGAGAGTTATATTTTTCCTTCTTGAAGTACCTTATCTATATTAATAGAGTTTCCTTCTACAGTTTCTACCGTATAAACTTGGCTAAGTTTGGTTAGGGGTTGCTTAAGAGCTTGGCAGAATGAAGTATTTATAAAACTTTGGTTTGCACCAGAGTCAAATAATACTTTTACGTAAACGTCATGTACAAGAAACGTACCAGCTATCACGTCCGGAATCAGATCTGCCTATTGCGTTGTCAGCTGGAAGGCTCTTGCATTCTTCTTATTAGTTCCTTCAACAGTTTTGGCCTTGTTGTCAGCTTGCTTGACCAATTTAGGGCAATTTGGCTTAAAATGCCCGGCTTCACCGCAGTTGTAGCAGATCCTTGATTTCTTCCTGCACTCCTCTTCTCGGTGCCCCGGTGCTTTGCAGAAATTTCAATTTTCCTTACATTTCCCAAAATGTTTCCTTTTACAGTTTCCGCAAAATGGCGGTGTGGCAGACTGCCCGTGCTGACTCCAGGATCTGGTGAGTTTGACGGAGCTTCAGTCCTGAAACGACGTGTTCGGTGCAATTATTACAACTAAGAAAGGAGTAGAAGATAGATACGACACCGAGCAGTCACTTATAATCTGGTCTCTATTGATTATTCAACGTTTACGGCACCACGAGACAAGTTGGACAACATTTCCCCTCTGGGAACCAAAAGCTAATCCAAATGGGAGCCCCAACCCCCTATTTATAGACAACTCACACTATGTGCCATTCGATCGGATTGCCATCCGATCGGATTGGCTTTGACAATTGCAAAACCTGTCCAACTTTCTCTATTCTATACAATATTCAACACACACTCTATCTAACTATTCGCACAGTGGCAGACGTACGAAATATGTACCAACAGATTCCCCCTCGGATGTCACTATCGAATCGTCATTAAAACTTTGAGAACCTTGAGCCGTGTTTGAATATTCTGTAATCTTCAACTTTTCTGCAACTTCAATCAGGTATCTTGAAATCTGACTATCCAAATTCACCCTCGATTGATAATTCGGTTTTGCTTTTGCCAAAGTAAAGCACGAATTCCCCCTTGAATGAATCTTCAGGTTTTGTGCACTGTTTACGACTCTCCTCTGATTTGCTAAACCGCAACCTTCATGAACAATCACTAACTTGAAACTAATCAATGCAGCATCCTCTGTTTCAATTTTAACCACATCCGAGCTCAGTTTTTGATATCACAAGTCAGCACCACGATCTTCGCATTCTGCCTGCTTGATCTAAGAATGTACAAAAAACTCAGCCGGCAATTGATAGAAACTTCAAATACCCCACTAGTTAACTTCAAATCCGTGATTCCCCCTGAAGATCTGATATCCCGTTTACCGTGATCCACGTTAATGCACCATAAGAATGACAGATCCGTGTAAACGGTATTCTCCACAATCAGCAAATCTTCATCGGAAAAACAAATCATCTTGGTAATGTAATCCGATCTTCGAAGCATTCGTCAACAATCAGATTCATCTCCTCGGATAATCTAGATCTCAGAAGCTATCATCCACGATTACTCTCAGATCTCTGATGTTTTCGTCCACGATCAGATATCAACACCTCAGATCCTCTTGATCTCGAAAGCTAACACTCACGATCAGATTCACATTCCCCCTGACAATCTGAAGTCGAAAACCACCCGAATACTGTTGCAGTGTCACGAATTTCAAAAATGCCGGAATTTCAACATACGACAGTGAAATTTTTATTCTGTTGGGATTGAACCCTACCAAAGGAACAGATAATTAAAGCCAAAACTGGATCAGAGCAGTGGATCCAGAATAAGCAAATGTTATGTATTCAAGTCTCTCCCCTTGAAAGTGGTTTCAACATCTGCTGACCTCCTATCTACTGATCGTACAAACTGCTGACCTACAAACTGCTGATCAAGTAAAAGACTGATGGAAGACTAAAGCTCTGATGTTCAATCTACTGCCTTGAGTCAAGCTCTGCTGATCATGACAAAGTACTGCTGGGTTCACATCAGTGGAAGGATGCAGCAGTAGTTTAGATGTCTTTATGTAATGAAATGTAATAACAGTAGTTAGCATAGCAGAGGTTGTATAGATCAGAGGTTAGAGTTTGTTAGGAGGTTAGATGTCACTTTCATGGTGACGTCAGCTTAGATGCTTCAGTGGTTTGCTCATGCCTATAAATAGAACAGTGCTCTGTACTGTTCTATTAGCTCTTTCACTATCTTCTTCCTGCACGAACAAATACTGTGAGCTCAGGCTGAGGGGGAGTTTGTTGCATACTTGCAAATTGTAATCATTGTTGAAATTAAATTCAATCATTCGGTTCAATGTTAAACTTGTATGTTAAAAGCAATTCTCCTGTTTGATTGTGAAAAGTTTGCTTCCATCTTAATTCCGCTGCACAACTCATCCATCTTCATCTTAATTCAAACGTAAAACACAATCAAAACCAAACTCAGATCCTAACAATTGGTATCAGAGCTTGGACAGTCAAATTTGATTTAACAATCATTTTGACGTAAATAGTTCAGCTCATAAAAGTTGATACTGATAGTTTGTTCGTTTTGTTGAAAAACAGAGCAAGGTTTAATCACCATCAAAGTTGATTAATCAGTGCCTGTAAAATAACCAGGATGACGTCACAATCACAAGATGATAAGAATAACATTGGCTCTCTTTTCAAACCACCCATGCTTAAACGTAATGAATACAACATCTAGGAGAGAAGGACGGGTCACATCCTTGCTCAACAGAACACTGGATGTTGGAGGTCTGTTGTTTTTGGTCCCCATGTTCCTATGGTGCCAAGTGCTGAGGATGCAAAGAAGTTCGTTCCTAAACCAACTGAAAACTACTGAAATCTTCTTGAGATCTCATCCACCTGACCAAATCATTGGCAACATAAATGAAGGGGTGCTCACAAGAAGCCAAACCCAAAACATTTGTCTTTTTGCTGGTTTTCTATCACTCCATCAGCCAGTCAAGTACCAAGAGGCACTGAAAGACAACAGCTGGGTAGAAGCCATGCAAGAGGAGCTCCAATAGTTTAAAAGACAACAAGTATGGGAGCTTGTACCACTGCCAAAAGATGTAAGTCCCATCGGCACAAAGTGGGTCTTCAAAAAAAAAAACTGATGAAAGGGGCATTGTTGTCAAGAATAAAGCCAGGCTTGTGGTTCAAGGTTACAGACAGGAAGAGGGGATTGATTATGATGAAACATTCGCCCCTGTAGCAAGATTGGAAGCTATAAGACTGTTCCTGGCCTTTGCTGTCAACCACAACATGAAGGTGTTCCAAATGGATATCAAAAGTGCTTTCCTCTATGGTACAATTCAAGAAGAGGTGTATGTTTGTCAACCTCCAGGTTTTGAGGATCCATTTTATCCAGATCATGTCTACAGGCTGAACAAAGCCTTGTATGGCCTGAAACAAGCACCTAGGGCCTGGTATGAAACTCTTTCCACCTTTCTACTTTCAAATGGTTTCAAAAGAGGTACCATTGATAAAACACTGTTTCTAAAATGGAGAGGAAAGGATTTAATGATTGTCCAAATTTATGTGGATGACATTATTTTTGGAAGCACATGTAATAAAATGTGTGAAGAGTTTAGGCAACTCATGACATCTGAGTTTGAAATGAGTGCAATGGGTGAGCTGCAATGCTTTCTTGGTCTCCAAGTTCAGCAAATGCAAAATGGAACCTTCATTCATCAAAGAAAATATGCTAAAGAACTTTTAAATAAATTTGATATGAATGATTGTAAACCATGCAGCACACCCATGGCAACAAATAAGCTTGTCATGTCTGATGAAAAGGATGAGCTGATTGACCAAACACTTTATAGAAGCATGATTGGGTCTTTATTGTACCTAACTGCATCTAGGCCAGACATCATGTTTGCAACATGTGTTTGTGCAAGAAGTCAGTTAGCCCCTAGGAAATCCAACCTTATTGCTGTAAAAAGGATATTCAGATACATAAAAAGTGTTCCCACACTTGGTATCTGGTATCCAGCTAATGGGAATATCAAGCATTCAGGATTTTCAGACAGTGATTTTGCTGGATGTAACACCACAAGGAAGTCCACTTCAGGAGGGTGCCAGTTTCTAGGTGATTGCTTAGTTTCATGGCAAAGCAAAAAGCAAGCAGCTGTTTCAACATCCACTGCTGAAGCAGAATATATAGCTGCTGCAAGCTGTATAGCCCAACTGCTCTGGCTTCAAAATCAGTTGCTGGATTTTGGTATCACTTGTAACACCCCAAAAATATAAAACTTTGCGTTTAATATGTAATGTTAATTTAACAAGAATTAACTAACTAGGAAACTATAACCCAGTTAGTTGATAGTCTTGAAATAACTTACTCTAAAGTTAAAACACTTAAAATTAAAGCTAAATGATAAGTTGAGGGACTAAACTAATCAAAATCTGAAAGTTTAGTACTAATTTAATAAACAAAACACAAAGTCCACCCATTGTGGGTGGGCATCGACCGAACAGAGAGAGAGAGGGCGACCAGGAGATTTTCCAAAACCCTAAAACTTCATTAATCTTGCAAATTGAAGGAATTATCCAAGTCAAAATCGAAAATTGAGCTTAGAATCATGATCCTCATCACAAGAGGATTGTAAGGTATGTAAAATCTGATGAAATCTCTCAACTTGAAATTCTCATGATTTTGGAAAATCTGAAATTAGATGTTGCATGTGTGTTATTTGGTTAGATTAGAGTTGATATGGTGTTTAGAAGTGAAACCTAGCCAACTACATGTGAAATCATGCTCAAATTCAGGAAAATTCCATGAACACCTTGAAGGTGGGTTGTGGGTTTTACAAGATAATGATGAACATTAGGGTTTAGAATGATTATCCTAGTGTAATTTGATTATAGAAAGTGATTTCAGAAAGGTATGACGATTAAAATGCTATATGAGGGCTTTATTGATGTTAAGTTAGCTAATTAGCAAACTATGAACTTGAATACAAAGGATATAAAAATTCTGCCCATATAGTGTTTGTTGAAATGCCTCAAAGAAGGCTTGAAACTGAATTGTTAAGTTAAAAACGCATAACTATGATGTATGACAAAGTGTGCGTTATGTATGTGAAACCAAGAGTTCTAAACATGTCTTGAATTGAATTCTATAGGAAAGGATACCGGAACGTCGAGTGGACAAGCCGGTGGTGATTTGCGGTTGAAGGGCGTACACTAAGGTATGTAACTTGAACCGTTACATTAAGTAAATTTTGATAATTGTAATATGCATAGTTGAAATTTAGAATAAAGGTTGCTATGAATTAAAGCGGTGATGTCGCTATATTGAATAATTAGTCAAAAGTTGGTTAAGATTCATGGGTTGTAAACAATTTCTTAAACGAATTTTGAATGTTCCAACTTAGTCATTAGTTGACTAAGGTTTATGCTACTTATGAAACTTATGTTAATTTAATATCTTTTGGTATAAAAATCTATAAAATTAGTGATTAATTCAAGAAAAAAAAATTTAAGGGTGTTACAAGTTGGTAATCAGAGCCTAAGTTTGTCAACAAAGTGTTCGGTTCAAGCTTGATCGAACGTCCGGTAAGGATTAACTTCTTTTGTTAATAAATTATGTATTATGTAAAGAATGAGAAACGGACAAATATGCATGAAAAGAGCGTGTAAGCTCATTCAAATACAAGAAATGCATGAAACAAGAACGATTAAATCAAGTTATGAACTTGATTGAATCAAAACAAGAACGATTAAATCAAGTTATGAACTTGATTGAATCAAAACAAGAACGATTAAATCACGTTATGAACCTGATTGAATCAAAACAAGAACGATTAAATCAAGTTATGAACTTGATTGAATCAAAACAAGTAAAGCATGTGTTATAAATGGAATGTTTAACAACTTATGTAAACATTTCAGAAATAAATATGGCAGATAAAGGTAATGATGATGCGGTGCCAAGAGTCACCGAACAAATGAGGGAAGTGATTGCCGAAGAGGTTGGAAAGGCGATCGAAAACAGTTTGTCGGGCTTTATTGATAAAATTCAAAACACAGTTTTATCAATAGTAGAAGAGAGAATCAAGAAATTGGAAGATGATTCAAATTTAGCAAAGGAAAAGCATGGTGGACGAAAGCCTTGTTCATACAAGGAATTCATGGCCTGTAATCCACCAATATATAATGGGGAGGTTGACCCAATATCGAAGGGGTATTCGAGAGGACCCATTGTGACGAAGATGACTACGTAGCCTATGGTACGGGTCAACTAAGGAGTCAAGCGAAAGATTGGTGGGATAACAAAAAGAGAGAGATTGGTATTGAAGCTGCTAAGGTCATGACTTGGGAAGAATTCAAGACGCCATTTCTTAAGCATCATAGCCCCAAAGCGGTTATGAATAAAATCAAGGAGGAGTTCATGCAACTTAGGCACAAGAATGAGACCATAGACAAGATTACGGCAACGTTTATGGATAAGATGAAGTTTTGCGATGATCTAGTGACGAATGAAGAACAAAAGATATACTACTACCATAACATGTTGAGTGCTGAGTATAGGGAATTTATCACCCCTTCCAAATACGAGACCCTTACCGAGATCATAAACGCTGCTCGGGAAAGGGAGATCGAACTGAAAAAGAGCATTGAAAGGGGTGAACGGAAAGCACAAGATGTAAACCCAAGCCCTACTAAGAAGGCACGAACAAGCGAAACCACAAAGAAATCTGATACGAAAGGCGGTCGCCAAGTTGCAGAATCTGCGGAAAGGGTCATAAAGGCGAATGCCGTTACAAGGATAAGCCTTGTCCCATATGCAAAAAAACGGGACATATGGCTATATCGTGCCCGGAGAAAGTGACGGTTTGTTACAATTGTTATCGAACGGGTCACAAAAGGTCGGAATGCCCGGAACTAGTTGGAAAAAAGGATGGGCAGGACCCGAAAGGTGAAGCCCCAAAAGCAAAGGCAAGATCTTTTCAACTAACCGCCGCAGAAGCAAAGGTTGAACCTGACGTGGTCTCAGGTATATTTGCTGTAAATTCAATTCTTGCACGCGTGTTATTTGATACGGGTGCGAATAAATCCTTTGTTTCATATGGATTTATTCGACATCCTTCATTTGTTCTAACAAAATTACCTGTGCCCTTAGAAGTAGAGATAGGTAATAACAAGAGCTTTATTGTTTGTGATGTATGTAAAAACTGTAAACTGAGCATTGACGACGAAGAATATTTGATAAACCTAATCCCGATGTCAATGGGAGAATTTCAAGTAGTCGTTGGGATGGATTGGCTATCTCAACACCATGCAAAGATCGTGTGTTTTCGTAAAGAGATAAAACTAACATCTCCGAGCGGGAAACGCGTCACCATTTATGGCGAAAAAGGAGGCAACCCCATAGTGTGCTCGATGTTGAAAGCTCACAAGCTTATGAAGCGGGGATGCAAGGCATTCATGATATACGCTAATGAGCCCGAAAAAGAATCACGAAAGATTGGAGATGTACCAGTAGTACGAGATTATGAAGATGTGTTTCCGGAGGATTTACCGGGGATACCGCCTGAACGGGAAATAGAGTTTGGGATCGAATTGATTCCGGGCGCGAAACCCGTAGCAAAAGCCCCGTACCAACTTGCACCATCGGAATTACAAGAGTTGATGTCTCAAATCCAAGACCTGCTTGACAAGGGATTCATAAGGCCGAGTGTGTCTCCTTGGGGCGCACCGGTGTTGTTCGTGAGAAAGAAAGACGGGAGCATGCGCATGTGTATCGATTACCGGGAGTTAAACAAACTCACGGTAAAGAACCGAT
This sequence comes from Helianthus tuberosus, assembly GCA_030545235.1. Taxonomy (NCBI): domain Eukaryota; kingdom Viridiplantae; phylum Streptophyta; class Magnoliopsida; order Asterales; family Asteraceae; genus Helianthus; species Helianthus tuberosus. The sequence continues at coordinate 3,647,712 of CM060389.1, read as the reverse complement.
ACCCGCTCCCGAGGATAGATGATTTATTCGACCAACTACAAGGTGCGAACTGGTTTTCAAAAATTAACCTTAGATCGGGGTATCACCAACTAAAGGTCAAAGAAGAAGATGTGCCAAAGACAGCCTTCCGCACGAGATATGGACATTACGAATTCCTCGTGATGTCATTTGGGCTAACAAACGCACCCGCGGCTTTCATGGACCTCATGAACCGGGTTTGCAAGCCAATGTTGGATAAGTCGGTCATTGTGTTTATCGATGATATCTTAGTGTATTCGAAAAGTGAAGCTGAACACGCACACCACTTACAAGAAGTGTTAGAGACACTTAGACGAGAGAAGTTATATGCAAAATTCTCTAAATGTGCCTTTTGGTTACGAGAGGTACAATTTCTTGGCCATGTCATAAGTGCCGACAGAGTTTTAGTGGATCCGTCGAAAATAGAGGCTGTGTCAAAATGGAATCCCCCAACGAACCCTTCGGAAATTAGAAGCTTTTTGGGGCTTGCGGGATATTATAGGAGATTCATTCAAGATTTCTCCAAGATTGCGTCACCGCCAACAAAGCTAACACGGAAGAAAGAAAAGTTCATTTGGGGTGCTGATCAAGAGAAAGCGTTTCAAACGCTAAAAGAAAAGTTAACTCAAGCTCCGGTATTGACATTGCCGGACGGAGTCGAAGACATGGTGGTTTATTCGGATGCTTCATTATCGGGGCTTGGTTGCGTGTTGATGCAACGGGGCAAGGTAATAGCCTATGCCTCGAGACAATTGAAGATACACGAGAAGAAATATCCCACGCACGATCTCGAGTTGGCAGCAGTGGTATTTGCATTAAAAATATGGAGGCATTACTTGTATGGGGTAAAGTGCACCATATTCACCGACTACAAGAGCTTGAAATACTTCTTTGATCAGAAGGAGTTAAATATGCGACAAAGGCGATGGCTGGAAATGGTGAAAGACTACGATTGTGAGATACATTATCACCCCGGAAAGGCAAATGTGGTAGCGGACACTCTGAGCAGAAAAGCGGACTACGTCCCAATACGAGTGAGGTCGATGCAACTCGTGGTGACCTCGGGTATACTTGAACATATTCGAGAGGCGCAGTTAGAAGCAGTAAAAGAAGAGAATTGGAAGAAAGAAAGAATAATCGGTCAATTGAAAGATTTGTCGGATGGGAATCACGGGATGAAGACTCGATCCGGAAGGATATGGGTCCCACATACTTGTGGAGTGAAGGCGCTTCTACTTAATGAAGCTCATAAATCCCGTTATTCAATTCATCCGGGTGCGACCAAGATGTACAATGATTTGAAACAAAATTATTGGTGGCCCGGAATGAAGAGGGATGTGGCGAAGTATGTGGAAAAATGCTTGACATGTTTACAAGTCAAGGCGGAGCACCAGAAACCATATGGAAAACTCCAACCGTTAGAAATTCCGGTTTGGAAATGGGAACATATTACAATGGACCTATTAACCAAGTTGCCTAAAACGAATCGTGGTTTCGATGCCATTTGGGTAGTGGTGGATAGATTGACGAAAAGTGCTCACTTCATTCCGATTCGTGAGACTTATACATCAGAAAAGATGTCAGAAGTTTACACTAATGAAATAATAGCACGTCATGGGGTTCCGGTATCCATCGTGTCTGATAGGGATACCCGGTTTACTTCAAATTTCTGGCGAGATTTCCAAGAGCAAATGGGAACCAAATTGTTCATCAGCACTGCGTACCATCCTCAAACGGATGGACAGAGTGAAAGAACGATACAAACATTGGGAGATATGCTACGGGCATGTATAATCGACTTTGGAGGAAGTTGGGATGTTCACCTACCGTTAGTCGAGTTTTCATATAATAACAGCTACCAATCTAGTATTAAGATGGCACCGTACGAAATGTTTTATGGTAGGAAGTGTCGAACCCCAGTATGTTGGGGGTGAAGTGGGTCCACGTGAACTCGCTCATCAAGATATAGTACGAGCCACGAATGAAAAGATCGATATAGTACGGGCACATTTGAAAGCAGCTCAAGACAGGCAAAAGGCGTATACTGATAAAAGGAATAGGCCAATCGAATTTCAGGTTGGTGACATGGTCATGCTAAAAGTTTCCCCATGGAAGGGCGTTATTAGATTCAGAAAAAGGGGGAAGCTAAGCCCGAGGTTTATTGGGCCATTTAAAATTATCGGAAGAGTTGGCAAGGTAGCTTACCGCCTTGAGCTACCGGAGGAACTAAGTGGGATCCATGGCACGTTCCACGTGTCACAATTAAGAAAATGCCTAGCAGACGAAACGACCTATATCCATTATGATGACATCGAAGTGGATAATAGTCTGAATTATGCGGTAAGACCGGTGGAGATTTTAGACCGAAAGGTCAAACTTTTATGAAATAAACAAATTGACCAGGTCAAAGTCAAATGGGAGCATAGGAAAGGTTCGGACACTACGTGGGAGTCTGAAGAGGAAATGCGACGTCTCCACCCTACGTTATTTGGTACGTACTACGGTTTCGGGGACGAAACCCTATTTAAGGGGGGTGGACTTGTAACACCCCAAAAATATAAAACTTTGCGTTTAATATGTAATGTTAATTTAACAAGAATTAACTAACTAGGAAACTATAACCCAGTTAGTTGATAGTCTTGAAATAACTTACTCTAAAGTTAAAACACTTAAAATTAAAGCTAAATGATAAGTTGAGGGACTAAACTAATCAAAATCTGAAAGTTTAGTACTAATTTAATAAACAAAACACAAAGTCAACCCATTGTGGGTGGGCATCGATCGAACAGAGAGAGAGGGCGACCAGGAGATTTTCCAAAACCCTAAAACTTCATTAATCTTGCAAATTGAAGGAATTATCCAAGTCAAAATCGAAAATTGAGCTTAGAATCATGATCCTCATCACAAGAGGATTGTAAGGTATGTAAAATCTGATGAAATCTCTCAACTTGAAATTCTCATGATTTTGGAAAATCTGAAATTAGATGTTGCATGTGTGTTATTTGGTTAGATTAGAGTTGATATGGTGTTTCGAAGTGAAACCTAGCCAACTACATGTGAAATCATGCTCAAATTCAGGAAAATTCCATGAACACCTTGAAGGTGGGTTGTGGGTTTTACAAGATAATGATGAACATTAGGGTTTAGAATGATTATCCTAGTGTAATTTGATTATAGAAAGTGATTTCAGAAAGGTATGACGATTAAAATGCTATATGAGGGCTTTATTGATGTTAAGTTAGCTAATTAGCAAACTATGAACTTGAATACAAAGGATATAAAAATTATGCCCATATAGTGTTTGTTGAAATGCCTCAAAGAAAGCTTGAAACTGAATTGTTAAGTTAAAAACGCTTAACTATGATGTATGACAAAGTGTGCGTTATGTATGTGAAACCAAGAGTTCTAAACATGTCTTGAATTGAACTCTATAGGAAAGGATACCGGAACGTCGAGTGGACAAGCCGGTGGTGATTTGCGGTTGAAGGGCGTACACTAAGGTATGTAACGTGAACCGTTACATTAAGTAAATTTTGATAATTGTAATATGCATAGTTGAAATTTAGAATAAAGGTTGCTATGAATTAAAGCGGTGATGTCGCTATATTGAATAATTGGTCAAAAGTTGGTTAAGATTCGTTGGTAGTCGTCATAAGGAAGGAATTTCGTAGACGAGCCAACGGGTCGAATAATCAAGTAAGGCATGGTTAATGCTCCGGATTATGATGGATTGATCTTTGATATTGGATAATATATAACATATTAAAGGTACAACATTTCAATGTATTGGTATCCTAGAAAACGGAAATCCGTGAGTTGGGTTTTAGTGTAATGAACAAATCAAACAAAAACATAAATCTCCAGGAACTACCGTAAATTACGGTAGTACCGTAATTTACGGTAGATGTCAAGAAGTTACGGTGGTTCGCCCCTGTTTTACGGTGGACCAAATGTTTCCAGGACTCACCGTAACTTACGGTGACACCGTAAGTTACGGTGTAATCAGAAAAAACTTTATTTTTTTATTTAAAATTTATGTTGGATAATATGTTTATGTCTTATATACCAAAGTCAAAACTAATGTTTTAATGGTTTTGACCCTAGGTGTCAAGGTGGACCTTACGGATGGTGGTCAAGCATTGTCGAAGAACCGAACACGATTTTTGAAGCTTCCGCTATGTTTTAATCATACTTAGATTTTGTTCATGGGTTGTAAACAATTTCTTAAACGAATTTTGAATGTTCCAACTTAGTCATTAGTTGACTAAGGTTTATGCTACTTATGAAACTTATGTTAATTTAATATCTTTTGGTATAAAAATCTATAAAATTAGTGATTAATTCAAGAAAAAAAAATTTAAGGGTGTTACATCACTGCCTTGAAGACACCACTCATGTTGGACAGTCAGGCAGCAGAAAATATTATCAAAAATCCAGTTTTCCACTCAACCACCAAACACATCGACATCAGACATCACTTTGTGAGGGATTGCTATGAAAAAGGTTTGATTTCTATGCATCATGTTCCAACTAAAGACCAGCTGGCAGATGTGCTCACAAAAGCATTAGATACATCCACCTTTGAAAGCTTGGTCTCTAGGATTGGCATGCTAAACATGGAATAACAAGCAACATCTTCTTTTTCTATGAATAAAAGCATTAAAATGTTTTCAGAAAATCAAAAATCCATCCTTAAAAATAGCTAAAAATGAAGTTTTCATTAAAATCCTTAAAAGTCTGCCATAACCACTGCTTGTTCAAAAGTCTGCTCTACTTCAAAGTCTATCCACTGCTGAAAGTCAACCCATGTTCTCTCATTTTCCTGATAAGCACTGATGCTCAAAATCAGTGTTTTATCCACTGATGTGCTATCTGCTGATAGTAAAAATCATCCACTGCTTCCATTTGTTACCGTTGTAACCACTGCCTTTCATTAGTAGTTTTCATAAAAGTAATGTCTTTCATTTCATCAGAGGTTGGCACGTGGACAGTACATTGTAGACAGTCCTTTTGTAACCGCTGCCACGTCAGCATTCACTTTTTCTCCATAAAACCCTTTTCAAAACCCCAAACAGGGTTTTACTGTCGAATTGAATTCATAAAAATTCTCTTCTCAAAGCAGTTTTTCCTCAAATTCCTTCACAACCTTCTTCGATCATCATCTCCAAAATGACAAAATCGAAGTCATCTGCAAAACCCACTTCCAAATCATCTTCAAAAGAGGCCTCTCAAAAGGCTAAACCCATCGAAATCCCACACAAACCGTCTCACAACCTTCTGGGTCTTCTCACAAAACCCGGCACCACTGATATTTTCGACTCCATCATTGATATCATGTCTGCATCAAAGTATAAAACTTTGTTAACAGCAGATGCACCAATTTACTTGGCGACCCAAAGAGAGTTCTGGAAAAATGTAACCCTTGACACACAAGGTGAGACTGTCATAGCCATTAACTCTTCTCTAAAGGGTAAAGCTGTCAAAATTACACCACAATCCATCTCGGAGGTCTTTCAACTCGATGATCAGAAAGGTATAACTTCTTTTCCTAAAAACGAGTTAAAAATTGACTTTATTGAAAGAGGGTATGCAGATACAATGATGAAGAGGGATACCTTACAAAAACGTTTCTTCCCTCCTGCAACAAGGTTTTTATTTCATACCCTCCTAATGTGTGTTTCAAACAAAACCACTGCTTTTAATGAAATACCATTAAAGATTCAAAACCTGGGGTATGCTATTCTTCAAGAAGAAAATTTTAATTATTCTCAGTTAATCTTTAATGATCTGGTTAAAAATGTTGAAACAAAGGCATTCTTACTATTTCCAAGATTTCTAAGTTATTATTTTGAAAAGAAACTTGGTAAGAATGATGCTACTGCAATAAAACAAGGTGAATCTCTTCAAATGCACAGCTTAACTGCTGAAACTTTCACAAGAATGTCAACACCTTGCAAAACACAAGCAGAGGTGCCTGAGCAGAATTTAGCAGCTAATACTGTTCCTCAGGTATCTGCTGCTGAGCCCACTACTCAAGGTGATCAAAGTAGCAAAACAACTGCTTTGAAACCCACACCTAAAATCACCAAAAAGCCAAAGCAAAATAAAACTCAAAAACCCCCCAAACCCATCAAAAAGGCAACTCTGGAGGATGAGATACCAGAGCAACTGCCAGTGACAGCACAAACGTCACAAGAAACCACTGCTGCTACTTCCTCACAGCATTTGGTACAAATATCTCAACCCATAACCGAAACTCCTCCTGCCTCTTCTCAAAAAGAACAGGTTGTACATATAGGGACACCACAATATGATGCTCTGGAATCACTCGCTTCCATCATCCACAGCCCAATGCCCGGGGCAAATTCTCTTTCTACACCCAACCTCACCTACACAATTCCCCCACCAACTAAACTTTTGTTGGATGCTATTGATCTGAACCAGGCACAAACCAGTCCTTCTCAATCACCTATCAATGAGAATATTGATGTGCGTGAAGTGTGTTATGGTTTTAATGTTTATTTTAAGCCCTTTTACACTTTTTTAGCCAAGTTTTAAATTTATAAAACACGATATTTACTAACACTAAACACACATATGGGCAAGTGCACCCATCGTGAGCCTATTATAGTGTTGGTAAGATACCGAGGTCGTCCAAGGACACAAGAGCTTTTAGTACCGGTTTATCCTCAACGTCTAATCAAATCAAAAAGTTTAGAAAAAGGTTTTAAACTAGAAAAATAAAAACTAACTAAAATGCTGAAAATAAAATAAAAAGAAAAACAGATAGACAAGATGAATCACTTGGCTCCGACTCGTGTATAGTGTAACCTTTGATTATTTCCGCACTTTTGCACTTTTTAAGAGATTATCTTAGTTATTGTAGTAGGCCCCTCTTTTGAAGGTGACGTTACCCTCAACCCAGTAGTTTGAGTCAGCAAGGATACAATCCTAAAGGGTCGGATTATTGAAAGATAATTAATTAAGTTATTAATGCATATTATGGTAGGCCCCTCTTTTGAAGGTGATGTTACCCTCGGCTAAGTAGTCTGAGTCAGCAGGGATACAGTCCTAAGTAGCCGGGTTAAAGTATTAATAGTAGCTTACATATGAGGGGATCAAAGAGTTTGGACCCCCGCCATCCAATACCGTTAAGTATTGAAGGAGGTCCTACTAAATTTGACCCAGGTCCTTGCAGGATCTATACACTAAGCAAGCCAAGACTTTTACCAAACCGTTCCCTTAACCCCCGACCAGGTAGCCAACATACCTCCATATAGACCGTGGAGATATGAATGGTGAAAATATTTTATTTTATATAGACAGTAAAATAATGCCAAGACACCACGGACAAACGATAAGGAAAAATCACCTTCAACATAAGAAACTAGTTATTAAAGTCATTAATACATAACCAAGTAAAAAGTGCGAAAAGATTAAAAATAAAAAGTATTACACTAGACACTTTGTCTTCACCAAGTGATGTAAGAGACTTAGGCAAACATGGCCTTGTTTGTCAAGAACTCTTACGATCAATCTTGGATCCCGAAACGACTCACACACTCTATGATGGACAATGGATGATGGTGGTGGATGATGGTGTTGTGGTGGTGTTATGGTGGTGGTGGGTGGTGGGTGGTGGGTGAAGTGTGAGAGAGGTGGTGTGCCAAGGGATGGTTTGCACTTGAGCCAAGCACTCCTATTTATAGGATGAACAGAAGCTCGGGCACGGTCCCGTGTCCATCCTCTTCTCTGTCTTCATTAATTGTAGTTTGTCTGCATTAGTTGACCACACCCTCGTGTTCGCTGGGCACGCCCCCGTGTGCAGAAGCATATCTGTACTATCAAGATTTGCCTGGATTCTGCGAATCTTATAGTTGACCACAGCCCCGTGTCCGCTGAGCACGGCCCCGTGGTGGGCGATAGATGCTTCTATAGCTTTGTCTTTTATGCTGGCACTTGGGCACACCCCCGTGTTCACTGAACACGGGGCGTGCTCAGCCTTCTGTTTTCTTGATTTTGCTTGGGAAGATGCTGTCGTGGGGTCGGGCATGTCACGTTTGCTCCTTTTCTTGTATTTATGTTAGATTTACCTGCCTTTTTGCTTCTTTTGTTAATTTGAGCTCATTTAATCCTGAAAATACAAAGGAAGACAAAAGCACACTTTTTCCAATATTAGTACTAAAAAAGGGTTAGTTTTATGCCACAATTGATGTAATTTATATGTTGAATTTTGCACACATCAAATACCCCCACACTTGAATCTTTGCTTGTCCTCAAGCAAAACTCTTTATAATGTGGCTTTACACTCCCAAATGGAATGGGTAGAAGAGAAGGTTTTTTTGGGCTTGTCATAGAGTGTCGGGATTTCCAAGATTCTTTATTAAGTTTTATTTTTAATTATTTACAGTCCTATTCGTCATGATTTATTTAAAACTTTTCATAAGATAAATTACTTATTAGGGCATAACATGCATCTTTAAAATTCCATTTATATACAAGTTCACATACCTCACGGGGATCACTCAACACTCGGCCGAAAATGTATTTTAGTGGATCACTCGAGAGCGGCATGGAACTTACTCATACCATAGGCTTGCCAAGCAATCAATCCTCCTCCTTTTTAACTATATACCTTTGTAAATATCAAGAGGACTTTTGGGTGAAGGGTTAGGCTTGGGTAAAAGGTAGGTGGTTGGGTTAGTGGTTAGTAAAAGGGCGAAAAGCGTAACAAGCGTTGGTTTTCGTAAGACTTTTTATTTTTGCAACTTTTATTTTGATGAAGCTTTTATTCAAACAAAGTTATTTTTGATAAACTTGTTTGTTTATTTCTCTTTTGCTTCATCATCAACATTTTTGTTTTTTTTTTTGAAAAGTCATACGAGAAACTCAGCTTGTTACTAAAACAAAAGGTTAAAAATAAAAAGTGTTTTGATGGGTGAAAGGGTGTTTGGTTTGGGTTATGAAATGAAAGGTTTATGCTCAAAGGGGCTAACTAGGGGGATTTTGGGTAGGTGGTAAAAAAAAGAAAATAATGGTGTAGAAATAAAAAGGGTTAGTCCTAATGCCTCCATCATTTACTTACTCGGGTTTAAGTTGGTAAGGACCGGGAATGTATCGTCGTGGCAAGTTCTAGAGTCGTAAGAACCAAGCGGCTATTCACACAAGAAACGAAAAATGAGCATTTAGTTTAATGATATGTATTTGTATGCTCAATAAAGGCTCAAAACTCACTTTTGTGGGAATGGGTTTTTATGTGATCAAGTATATATAATCAAATTTTAGCTAAGCGTGTAATGCCGTTTCATAATTTTCTTATGTTGGTTCTTTTTATCAAGACGCTATCGGTTGTAAATTTGTAAAAATATAACCTTTTTAGAATTTGAAATTCCCAAGTTAAACCTAGACAAGTAAAAAAAGGTACAATCCACTGTTGTTCCACCACAAACACCTGCTGCAGATGAGATATGGAACTTCTTTCAACCTTTTCTCCACCAACAAAAACAAATGGCTGATCAGCAACATGCAATACATGTACAAGAGCTGAGAAACACAATGGAGTCTAGGTTCAAGAACACACAAGCAGACATTAAGGCTATCAAGGCCCATATAATGAAAACCACTGGCACTGCTCCTCCAACTGTTCTTTTCATTGATCAATTACCCCCAGATAATGCCAAAAAGGGGGAGAAAATTCAGGAGTGGAAGAAGAAGGGAAATAGATGATGGTCTCTACATTGAACCAGAAAAGGATGCTATGACTAGAAAGATTCCCTTGCCAGATGGTAGCAAAAAGGTTGATGTTACCCAAAATGCACTTGATGAAGCTATAGCAAGTGTAAAAAGGGACAGAGCGGCAAAGGATATGTCAAGATGGAATGAGGAGAAAAAAGTTTATATGGAGCTGAATGCGCAGGGTTGTTCTAAGCCAAAGGATGTTAAAAATCCTGAGCCAAAAAGAAATCCCACTAGAAAAGTGAGGGAACCCAAGTCCACACCATCCAGACGCACAAAGCATACTCCAAAACCACCGTCCAAAAGCCCCCAACATCAAACCTCCACCCAATCAGTTGTTGTAACTTCTGTTGTATCAACATCTGCTGGTACTCCAGTTGTTTCAACATCTGCTATCACTTCAACACACACCACTTCAACACACACCACAATCACTGCCTTACCACCACCACCATCTCCACCTGCCAAAAAGCAGAAGACATCAGATGTTACAACATCTGTTGTAATGACAACAGTGGTTGAAACACCAGTTGTTTCAACAGCTGTTAGTCAATCACAAATCACTGCCACTCAAATCACCACCACTGATCCACCCAAAACATCATCTGCCTCTCCTACAATAAAAAGGAGAAGGATTTTCATACCAGATGATGATTCACCATCATCACCACCAACATCTTCACAATCACTTGCACTTATTCCAAACCCTGTTCCTCTCTCATCAGCTCCAGTACAACAACCAATCCCTATTATGTCACACCCCGATATTTCCACGTATTACCGGTGGGGGAGTATCGTGACGTGGTTGGCAACATTACAGTCAAACAACACAGTATTTAATATGCACAGCGGAAGCAAATGAAAGATATATTTCAACCGAATATAATATTGTAATATCAAGTATCACAACAGTCGAAAGTTTATCCACAGATGGATCAAAATAAAATGGAAACAATAGTTCAACAGACTTTAGGCATCTTAAGCTTGCGAGACTCTTTATTGATGCTAGGAGTAGCCAGCCTAGTTCGTGTAGTACCTGCACTTAACCTTTTTGGGAAAATACGTCAGTTTACACTGGTAAATACAATTAACTGACTCATTTTGAAAAGGTTCAATAAAATTGATTTGAATGCACGTGGCACAAACATTTTATAACTTGGGATAATTATTTAAATATATAAACTTGTAAAAGGATTACATGTTCCTTATGCATTCAGTAGCCCGGTTTGTGCCGGGTTAAAGATCAATAGACACACCACATAATTTATTTATGCACTGACGAGTGTACGCCTACACTCCGCGCTTAGGTCGTGGTCATTTCGTAAAATGATGCCAAGGATATCCGGGACATGGTCATTAACCCCCCAAAGGCGTTAAGAAAACAAAACATATTTAAACGGGTCATCTCGATAATGCTTAACCACCAATCGATTAAGGTCGAATGCCCGACCAAGCGGTATTTTATATACCGTACCTCAAGCCCGTATAAGGGAAAATAAGTTAAAAGTATTTACCTTTGCAAGTATAATTCACAATTAGCAAATGCGGGTAGCTTTTACCGGGTCTCCTATTCTGGAACAAAGGTTTATAATAACCTATTAGAATCCTAACGGTCTTTAGTTAAGCTTAAGCTTAGACCGGTTACTTTTAAAGAAAGAGACGGTTCGTACGCACGATTAAGCGAAGACCGGAATAGAATGTGATTTAGACCTGAAAAGTTTGAAGACTTTTTTAATATGGGTAATCTAAACACATTCTGGATTTTGAGATAAAACCGATAAGGTTTGACCCGTTTCGGCTAATTTATGCAAACTAGTTACATAAACCGAACCGAACACGCAAGAGGCGTAACGGGTGACCATGAGAGTCATTTACAGGTTTCCTAAGTTAATATGCCTCAAATATGTTGTAACATTAGTAAGATATCTTTTATTATGCCCGAAACGAATTTAAACTCAAACTATGCCCCGAAGGGGTAATTTGGTCATTTACAAGGTTATAAAAGAGTTTTTATAGTATTAACCTGAGTTACAGGTCTGATATCATTAGTAAGAATACTTAATTTAATAAGTTATAACAGTAGGGTATTGCATATATGTGAAATTTATCAATTATAACCAACTATGCAACGTAGGGGCATTTTGGTAATTTCACATTAGCCGAAAAGCTCAAAACTGAAGTCTGAGTTAAACAGCTTTTGCTTACTATTAAGATATTATAATTTACCTAAAATATCAGTAGGTATCAACTCTTATATGTTTAAAATAGTTTTAGCACATACTATGCGTTAAAAACGCTTAAAAAGGCGATTAGAAGCCGTTTCTGGGTTCTATATAGAAAACTGATATTTTTATTATTCTAGAAGGTTTAAAATAATTTATTTATCATATAAAATCAGTAGCAAAAGGTTTGGGGTAAAAAAGATATGTAAAACTCATTTTATAGCCCAAAAGGGCAAAACCGACAATTACCGGATCAAGCCTATATCTCTAAGTTATGCTCAGCCTAAAATTAATTAAAAATCTTCAAAAATCTCAAAATATTATATTACATCAGTGGGTAAAAATTTTGATATCAAAAAGTGGGTTTAAATAGGCTATATGCTAATTATGCCGTTTAATCGCTAAAAAGCTTTCTAATTACGCTAACGAGCATAACTCTCAATCTACACCTCAAACTGATGTCAAATTTTGGTTATAAGTTTATAAATCAGTAACTAAAGTTTCTACTCTTTTACATTTTCAAAAATCACATTTTTATGGTGAAAAGGGCATAATGGTCAACATATGAGCAATTAACGGGATTATGCATATTAATTGGATAACTATTGAACCAAGGTGTATAATCATAGTGGGTTATACTAGCATGTAACCTAGTCCAATTAAAGCTCTAAGGCATTTCTAAAACATACCAAAACGGGTCAGAACTGAAGTCAAAGCAAAAGTCAAAGCTTTGCGACTTTCGGTTCCGAACCGGGTCTAAACAGAAAATTGTCGGATCAAACAAGACTAGACCAGTTATTATACTTATTACCAAGTTATATGAGTGATAAAATAGTTTACATTCCTTCTACATTGCTAATTACATGTTAATTTGAAAATTATTATTCTGTTGACTTTTTCTAATCAACTTTGACCTGACAAATGGTCTAGTTAGAGTGGGAATCAGAGGGTGCCCTTTTAAGGGTTTATTGCCCACATAATTACCAACTTATAACTACCTTCAATTCGACTAATCACTGGACCATTAATGATTAATCGCTAAGTCAAACGGTAATTACGACGGTTTGACTTTTAAGCTAAAACTAAGTAAAAACTCAACTAAGAAAGGTTAAGCATACTTACTGAAGTCCTTTGCACGATTAGGAAGGCTTAGGGTCTGCTCTTAAGCTCCAGGAAGCTCCACAAATGCAGAAGGAATGAGTGATCAAATGGTTGCAACTTTGGCCCTTTATATAGTGCTTAAAATCTCATAGATTGTTGACAAACAAGTCTATCATGTGCCCCTGATCACCCACAAGTGTCCTAGTGGTCTAAAAAGCAAGTAGGGGTCGTCCAAAGATGTGGAAAATCGATTATAAGTCGGTTACTAGTTAAAAACAGCCAACTGTCGAATTTTTAGTCGCTGGGCAACCCTTACGGACCCGTAAGGGGTGGGCTTACGGTCTGTAAGCCCTTTGCAGAAGGCAAAAACTTTTGATCTTTCGACCTTTGAAAGGGAAACTAGTGTATTTCGAATTTGGGACATGATTTATCAATTTGGGGCCTCAACATCATGTTTGAACAGTTATATACCCTACCATTTTGCAATGTTTTCTTTGAACTTTAAAGAGGAACCATAAACGAAGGTTTATCGTGCATTTCTTCGTAGGATCTCACTTTTGCAATATGAATCAATTATTGCTAGTAATTACCGGATTGAATGTAAATCAGATGTTTGTAATATATGTTAGGGTCTTGGGATTCATAACGAGGTCGTTCAGAGGTAAAAATTAACATGACGACACTTTTAAATCCTGCCATACATCTTTAACTATTTCCGGGTTTATATCACTTTTGTCTTACATGACACGTGTCATTATTTCATTGATCACAAATTTTCGAGGTGTTACATACTCACCCCCTTAAAAGAAATCTTGACCTCGAGATTTACTGAAACAAATGAGGGTACTTTTCTTTCATTGTGGACTCCACCTCCCACGTATACTCGGGACCTCTACGGGCATCCTATTTTACCTTTACAATAGGCACATGCTTCCTCCAAAGCTTCTTAACCTGTCGATCCTCGATCGACACAGGTTTTTCGACAAACTTTAAGCTCTCTTCTATGTGCACATCTGTATGTGGTATGACCAGTGATTCATCAGCGAAACACTTCTTCAGATTGCAGATGTGGAATACATTGTGAATACCACTGAGCTCTTCAGGAAATTTTAACTTATAAGCAACTGATCCGACACATTCGATGACCTCGAATGGTCCTATGTATCTCGGGCTTAACTTACCTTTCTTGCCAAATCGCATCACTCCCTTCCAGGGTGATACTTTAAGCAACACTTTGTCACCTACCTCGAATTTCATAGGTTTACGCTTTGGATCTGCGTAACTCTTATGCCTATCCCTGGCAGCTTTCAGACGGTCATGAATCTGGACAATCTTGTCTGTCGTTTCAAAGACTATTTCAGGTCCTGTTAGTTGGACATCTCCAACTTCCGCCCAACAAACGGGCGTTCTACACTTTCTACCGTATAAGGCCTCGAAAGCCGCAGCCTTGATGCTGGTATGGTAGCTATTGTTATATGAGAACTCGATCAATGGCAGGTGGTTATCCCAACTACCACCTAAATCAATCACACATGCACGAAGCATGTCTTCCAAGGTTTGGATTGTACGCTCACTCTGCCCGTCCGTCTGTGGATGGTAAGCCGTACTAAAATTTAAGCGCGTGCCCAAAGATTGTTGGAAACTTTTCCAAAAATGGGATGTGTATCTAGTATCTCTGTCAGAGATAATAGACACAGGTATGCCATGTAAAGCTACAATCTTATCTACGTACAGTTGGCCTAACATATCGGAGCTGTAGGTCTCCTTAATGGGTAGGAAATGTGCTGAATTAGTCAGTCTGTCTACGATCACCCATATGGTATCATTTCCTTTCCTTGTCTTAGGTAACTTGGTGATAAAATCCATACTTACCATTTCCCACTTCCAAGTGGGAAGTTCAGGCTGTTGTAGCAAACCTGACGGTTTTTGATGTTCTGCTTTGACTTGCGCACACGTCAAGCATTTAGCTACATAGGTAGCTACAGACTTCTTCAAGCCTATCCACCAATAATTTGCCTTCAGATCCTGATACATTTTATCAGCTCCAGGATGAACGAAATATTTAGAACTGTGGGCTTCCTGGAGGATAACATCTTGAAGTCCCCCATAAATTGGAACCCATATTCGTCCATTTAATCTCAGGATTCCGTCCTTTCCCTGAGATAACTGTTCTTCGGTTACTCCTAGCTTTTCATTAGGATAGTTAGCTTCCAGCACAGCTTCCTTCTGCGCAGCTAACAACCTTTCGTTCAAACCATTCTTTATCTCAATGCTCTTGGCATTGATTCGGATGGGTTTGACCCTTTCCTTCCTGCTCAAGGCATCGGCGACTACATTCGCTTTGCCAGGATGGTATCTTATTTCACAATCATAATCATTTAAGGTTTCCATCCAACGTCGTTGCCTCATGTTCAAATCCTTTTGGTTAAACAGGTGCTGGAGGCTCTTGTGGTCAGAATAGATCACACTTGATACCATATAAATAGTGCCTCCATAGCTTTAGTGCAAATACAACGGCACCCAACTCCAAGTCATGGGTGGTGTAATTCTTTTCATGCACCTTTACCTGTCGTGAAGCATAGGCAATAACTTTGCCTTTCTGCATAAGCACACATCCCATCCCGGTGTGTGATGCATCACAATATTCCACAAAATCTTCTATTCAATCAGGCAACGTCAATACAGGAGCGTTGCTCAACTTTTGCTTTAGGATATCAAAGGATTCTTGCTGCTTAGGACCCCAATCAAACTTTATTTTCTTCCTAGTCAAAGAATTTAGGGGTGCAGCAATCCTTGAAAAATTTTCAATGAAACGCCTATAATATCCTGCTAAGCCTAGGAAGCTACGAATCTATGTAGGCGTCTTTGGCTCTTGCCAGTTCATGACAGCTTCAACCTTAGCGGGATCCACTTGGATACCACGCTCACTAACCACATGTCCAAGGAATTGGACTTCTCGAAACCAGAATTCACACTTAGAGAATTTGGCGTAGAGCTTCTCCTGCTGAAGTAGTGAAAGGATACATCGAAGATGCTTCCCATGATCAGCTTGGTTCTTCGAGTAGATGAGGATGTCGTCAATGAAGACGATGACAAATTTGTCCAAGTGGGGCTTGCAGACGCGATTCTTGAGATCCATGAATGCGGCAGGTGCATTAGTGAGCCCAAAAGGCATCACTAGGAACTCGTAATGACCATAACGAGTCCTAAATGCAGTATTGTGTACATCTTCATCTTTAACCTTCAATTGATGATAGCCTGACCTCAGATCGATTTTTGAGAAGTAGCTTGCCCCTTGCAATTGATCGAACAGATCGTCTATCCTGGGCAATGGATATCTATTCTTGATAGTGACCTTATTAAGCTCACGGTAATCGATGCACAGACGCATCGATCCATCCTTCTTCTTGACAAACAAGATCGGCGCTCCCCAGGGAGACGAACTAGGTCTAATGAAACCCTTGGCTAGCAATTCATCTAGTTGTGTTCTCAATTCCTTCATCTCTGTTGGTGCCAACCTATAAGGCGCCCTTGCTACTGGTGCTGCTCCAGGGATGATGTCAATTCTGAATTCTACTTGCCTATCTGGTGGTAAGCCATGTAGATCTTCAGGAAACACTTCAGGGTATTCAGAAATGATGGGGATATCCTCAATCTTGGGTTTCGGCTCATCAATAGTCACTTGTGCCATGTAGATGACACAACCCTTCTTCAAACACTTAGAGGCCTTGAGCATAGTCACTTGCTCAGGTAGTCCATATCGGGTATTTTCCTGAATGGTAAGTGGTTCACCAGACGGAGTCTTGATTACCACTTGCTTCTTATTGCAGATAATCTGGGCCTGGTTATGAGATAACCAGTCCATACCCAGAACTATGTCGAAACCGGCTAACTTCAGAGGAAGTAGGGACAAAGGAAACGAGTGGTTCTTAATGGATATGAAACATCCATCTAATATGGTTGAGGCGGTTTCTAAGTTGCCATCTGCTAATTCCACCTCATACTTCACACTTAAGGTTCTAACAGGCAATTTCAACAATTCACAAAACTTATTATCTACGAAAGACTTATCAGCGCCTGAATCAAAAAGTACTCTTGCATAGACATCGTTTATAAGGAAGGTACCTGTAATCACATTGTCGTCCTGGACGGCTTCCTTTGCATCCATCCTGAAGACCCTAGCATTGGTCTTCTTCCCATCCTCTGTCCTCTTTGCAAGTTTTGGGCAGTTGGACTTGATATGCCCTTTTTCATTGCAACTGTAGCACGTTGCGTCCTTCAACTTTTTGCAATCCAAGGTCTTGTGTTCCTTGGACTTGCATATCCCACATGCAAAAGTTCTCGATTATGTCTGCGAGTTCGATTCAAACCTGCACTTCCCGAAGTGCTGTTTCTTGTAGATCTTGCACTTGGGCTTATCACCAGATTGATGCCCATCCTTCTTAGATTCAGACCCCTTCTTGTGGTCACTGTTTCCTCAGTGCTTCTTGTTTGACCTCCGTGAATTGTCATCTTCACGTTTCCTTTTCTCGGCATCCTTGTTCCTCAGCGATCTTTGTCTGACCGCGTCCAGTGTGAGGGACAAAGATATATCAGCTACAGATGTGAAAGTAGCTGGCAGAGAGGCCTTCACGCTTGCCTTAATTTCTGGGGCTAAACCCCCAATGAAACGAGCTATTCTTTTGGGTTCCGGGGTCACCAGATACGGAACCAATCTTGACATTGTATTAAAGCTCGTAAGGTAAGCTTGGCAATCCAGATTTGTCATTACCAATGATAGAAAATCCGACTCAATCTTTTCGACCTCGTGCTGAGGACTGTAGTTCTCCCTGATGAGGGTAACAAATTGTTCCCACGTCATATTGTACAGTGGGATTTTCCCAGTAGCTTGAATCAACGATCTCCACCAGGCTAAGGCCTCACCTTTGAACGATTGAGACACAAACTTGACCACATCTTTCTCAGCGCATCCGCTGATATCAACAACTGTGTCCATTTCATCCAACCACGTCATGTAATCTATAGCCCCTTTCTCCCCAGTGAAATCCTTGGGCTTGCATGAAACAAAGTATTTGTAGGAGCAACCCTTATCACGGGGTCCTTGATTCAACATGATTCTTTGAGATGGAACACTTTGCTGATTTGTGGACTGACGATCGTCATCAACTTTCTTGGGTTCTTCCTTCTTGGAGGGAGGCTTGCTATGAGCCTCAGAATGCGTCTTGGGCTTTGAATGCGGTGTAGATAGGGTCCTACTTCGAGTCCCACTATAATCATCATACTGCCGCTCTATGGCCTTTGTAATAGCGTTATCTATTAACGCTTGTAGTTCAGCACCCGTTATATTAATTCGGGCATTATCATTATTCTCCCTTGGGTGACTATTAATTTCATCTGAGTCAGCCATTGCATTTTGAACTGTTACATAAAAGATTGACAATAATTTATTTGGGAGTTTATTATGGAATTGCCTTTTAGGGCAATTCATTAACCATGGTAAACATAGACCACATTCGGTTAATTTGTTACTCACATTTATTTAGGATTTCTATTATAATTTATCCTAATTATAAACAATAACAGTATTATTAGCACACAAGGCCTAGTCACAGGGACATTTTTAAATTATAAGCCATGATTTCAGAGAATCAAGGCATGAAGGTTTGAACGTAGTTCTTTACCTTTTTCAGAGAGGGTCGCAGACTACTACTGTCTTTTGTCTCATATGAAAATGAGCAGGGCCCGTAGGCACTATATTACCAATGGATGGTTAACATATGATCATCTTAATTGATGATTTAAACCCATGATTTATAGATCATTAGGTTAAGTTAGGAATCTTTTGAAGAATCCTATTAAGAATGACGTGTGATTTTAACGAATCACGTCTGCCAGGAGCGTTAACATGTTTTCAGATGTTAACAGGGATTTGAATCTTTTTAAACAGGCCTTACCATCTTGGCCAGGTCTTATAATGACATGCAGGCTAGGTTATACCTTTCAGATTCTTAGTTAATATTTAAATAGGCAGATTATTATTTTTTTATTTTTTTTAAAAGGAATGATTTTGATTCATTTATTTCACATATAATTTTATTTATGCATATAATGGCAAAAATGAAATTTGTAATCTTAACATTCCATTAATTATTAAAAAGATTACACATCGCCCTAAACGGGACTTTTTAACAGAACAAGTTACCCACGCAGGGGTCAAACTGAATTACTAGTCCACGCAGGGACTTAAACAAACAACATACCCTCGTAGGGGTTAACAGAAAGATAGACCCATGCAGGGGCTCAAAAGATAACCATACCCATGCAGGGGTCAAAACAACAAGACAGACCCACGCAGGGGCTCAACTGAAAACAAGGAAAATACAATCAATAATTGAAGGATTCAATGGTCCTTCTTGCTCTCCCCTTTTATTAAACTTGTCAATCCCTAGAAGAAACTTTGTCGCTCCCTGCGATCTCTGTGAAAATCTCGCTCGACTTGGTCCAATCTTTGAAGAATTTCTTCCCGTTCGGGTGGGGAAAACCGTGGCGGCTGCGATTGTTGCCGAATTATAGGTCTAGCAGGTATTTGGTACCCATGAGTTGGGTACCCTACTCCCCAAGGAGATCCATACGGTCCTTCAGGATGAAGGGCGTTATAGTTGGCCGCTACCAAGTATGGGTCGGCTTCAGCGTAATTATAGTTGGTGTGAGCCGGCTGCTCAAACGGGTTGTACGCCATTGAACCAGTGTATGCAGGAATCGGGTTATCAAAACCCATCGGTGGTGGCTGCGGTGCAACTGGGTTTGAAGGTCCACCCATTTGCGGGTCTTCATGTAGTGGCGGATAATGACTGCCGCTTGAGTGATGAGGGGTGCTGAAGTGAAAATCCCCTCCACGCACGGATATTCGCGCGCCTGTCCTCCTACGCCTCGACGGTTCTGGAGGTGCTTGATGAACTGGCGGCGGTGGAGGCGGTGGCGTGACTGCCACAAAACGTGTATCCCCAGAGGGATCTTGCTGCTGCTGGTGGGGCGATGAATGGTGAGAAGGTGTGAAGTACCA
The DNA here is from genome assembly GCA_030545235.1 of Helianthus tuberosus. Lineage (NCBI taxonomy): Eukaryota > Viridiplantae > Streptophyta > Magnoliopsida > Asterales > Asteraceae > Helianthus > Helianthus tuberosus. Next base: position 3,627,573 of record CM060389.1, on the reverse strand, counting down.
TTCATGCTGGTTGAACCTTGCCTGGAAACTGTCTGGACCACCGTAGGGTGATCCGTGAAAAGATGAGCCATCCGAGACCTCGATAGGATGGTTGGGGGTCCCGGTTGCAGGCTCCATAGGGTCGGTGTCCTCATCCATATCCATGGCGTTATCGCCGGAAAAGTGATCCTCCGGTCCCAATGGGTTAAAACCCACTGGTTCTTGAATATAATTTGCCGGGTTAAACTGGCCCTGAAAAACAGGAGTGGGGTTACCAAAGGAATTGCGCGAAAGGGATCGCTGAAAAGGTATATATGAAGGTTGTGGGTTATCGGGCTCGTTTTCTGACTGTGACCCATAGGAGTTACGATAGGGAGGCGTTGAACTATGTGAAACAGACCGTCTAGCGGGCTCCACATTGGTCCTCCAGTTCTCCCGAGGATCGGCACTCGCAGTGGTAGAAGGAGCTCGCCTGTGCGAAGGCCCGGTTTCGTGATCATTGGGGGCGGTGATTCGCCCCTTGCCTCGTCCTCTTCGTCTGAAAAATCTTGGCGGCATATTTAGACCTGTCAATATAACATAAGATAACAACAAGATCTGAAGGACAAAGTTAAGATAAAAACAAAAACATTTTGGATTATTCCTATGTTCTTTGTCTAGACTCGAAAATTTAGGAATGTGCAATTGTGTCATTGAGATTAAACACAAAAGGCTAGTGTTTAATTCACTCAATGTTGGCTCTGATACCAACCTGTCACACCCCGATATCTCCACGTATTACCGGTGGGCCCGGTGGGGGAGTATCGTGACGTGGTTGGCAACATTACAGTCAAACAACACAATATTTAATATGCATAGTGGAAGCAAATGAAAGATATATTTCAACCGAATATAATATTGTAATATCAAGTATCACAACAGTCGAAAGTTAATCCACAGATGGATCAAAATAAAATGGAAACAGTAGTTCAACAGACTTTAGGCATCTTAAGCTTACGAGACACTTTATTGATGCTAGGAGTAGCCAGCCTAGTTCGCATAGTACCTGCACTTAACCTTTTTGGGAAAATACGTCAGTTTACACTGGTAAATACAATTAACTGACTCATTTTGAAAAGGTTCAATAAAATTGATTTTAATGCACGTGGCACAAACATTTTATAACTTGGGATAATTATTTAAATATATAAACTTGTAAAAGGATTACATGTTCCTTATGCGTTCAGTAGCCCGGTTCATGCCGGGTTAAAGATCAATAGACACACCACATAATTTATTTATGCACTGACGAGTGTACGCCTACACTCCGCGCTTAGGTCGTGGCCATTTCGTAAAATGATGCCAAGGATATCCGGGACATGGTCATTAACCCCCCAAAGGCGTTAAGCAAACAAAACATATTTAAACGGGTCATCTTATAATACTTAACCACCAATCGATTAAGGTCGAATGCCCGACCAAGCGGTATTTTATATACCGTACCCCAAGCCCGTATAAGGGAAAATAAGTTAAAAGTATTTACCTTTGCAAGTATAATTCACAATTAGCAAATGCGGGTAGCTTTTACCGGGTCTCCTATTCTGGAACAAAGGTTTATAATAACCTATTAGAATCATAACGGTCTTTAGTTAAGCTTAAGCTTAGACCGGTTACTTTTAAAGAAAGAGATGGTTCGTACGCACGATTAAGCGAAGACCGGAATAGAATGTGATTTAGACCCGACAAGTTTGAAGACTTGTTTAATATGGGTAATCTAAACACATTATGGATTTTGAGATAAAACCGATAAGGTTTGACCCGTGTCGGCTAATTTATGCAAACTAGTTACATAAACCGAACCGAACGCGCAAGAGGCGTAACGGGTGACCATGAGAGTCATTTACAGGTTTCCTAAGTTAATATGCCTCAAATATGTTGTGACATCTGTAAGATATATTTTATTATGCCCGAAACGAATTTAAACTCAAACTATGCCCCGAAGGGGTAATTTGGTCATTTACAAGGTTATAAAAGAGTTTAAGTATTAACCTGAGTTACAGGTCTGATGTCATTAGTAAGAATACTTAATTTAATAAGTTATAACAGTAGGGTATTGCATATATGTGAAATTTATCAATTATAACCAACTATGCACCGTAGGGGCATTTTAGTAATTTCACATTAGCCGAAAAGCTCAAAACTGAAGTCTGAGTTAAACAGCTTTTGCTTACTGTTAAGATATTATAATTTACCTAAAATATCAGTAGGTATCAACCCTTATATGTTTAAAATAGTTTTAGCACATACTATGCGTTAAAAACGCTTAAAAAGGCGATTAGAAGCCGTTTCCGGGTTCTATATAGAAAACTGATATTTTTATTATTCCAGAAGGTTTAAAATAATTTATTTATCATATAAAATCAGTAGCAAAAGGTTTGGGGTAAAAAAGATATGTAAAACTCATTTTATAGCTCAAAAGGGCAAAACCGACAATTACCGGATCAAGCCTATATCTCTAAGTTATGCTCAGCCTAAAATTAATTAAAAATCTTCAAAATGCTCAAAATATTATATTACATCAGTGGGTAAAAATTTTGATATCAAAAAGTGGGTTTAAATAGGCTATATGCTAATTATGCCGTTTAATCGCTAAAAAGCTTTCTAATTACGCTAATGAGCATAACTCTCAATCTACACCTCAAACTGATGTCAAATTTTGGTTACAAGTTTATAAATCAGTAACTAAGGTTTCTACTCTTTTACATTTTCAAAAATCACGATTTATGGTGAAAAGGGCATAATGGTCAACATATGAGCAATTAACGGGATTATGCATATTAATTGGATAACTATTGAACCAAGGTGTATAAGCACAGAGGGTTATACTAGCATGTAACCTAGTCCAATTAAATCTCTAAGGCATTTCTAAAACATACCAAAATGGGTCAGAACTGAAGTCAAAGCAAAAGTCAAAGCTTTGCGACTTTCGGTTCCGAACCGGGTCTAAACAGAAAATTGTCGGATCAAACAAGACTAGACCAGTTATTATACTTATTACCAAGTTATATGAGTGATAAAATAGTTTACATTCCTTCTACATTGCTAATTACATGTTAATTTGAAAATTAGCATTCTGTTGACTTTTTCTAATCAACTTTGACCTGACAAATGGTCTAGTTAGAGTGGGAATCAGAGGGTGCCCTTTTAAGGGTTTATTGCCCACATAATTACCAACTTATAACTACCTTCAATTCGACTAATCACTGGACCATTAATGATTAATCGCTAAGTCAAATGGTAATTACGACGGTTTGACTTTTAAGCTAAAACTAAGTAAAAACCCAACTAAGAATGGTTAAGAATACTTACTGAAGTCCTATGCACGATTAGGAAGGCTTAGGGTTTGCTCTTAAGCTCCAGGAAGCTCCCGAAATGCAGAAGGAATGAGTGATCAAATGGTTGCAACTTTGGCCCTTTATATAGTGCTTAAAATCTCATAGATTGTTGACAAACAAGTCTATCATGTGCCCCTGATCACCCACAAGTGTCCTAGTGGTCTAAAAAGCAAGTAGGGGTCGTCCAAAGATGTGGAAAATTGATTATAAGTCGGTTACTAGTTCAAAACAGCCAACTGTCGAATTTTTAGTCGCTGGGCAACCCTTACGGACCGTAAGGGGTGGGCTTACGGTCCGTAGGCCCTTTGCAGAAGGAAAAAACTTTTGATCTTTCGAGCTTTGAAAGGGCAACTAGTGTATTTTGAATTTGGGACATGATTTATCAGTTTGGGGCCTCAACATCATGTTTGAACAGTTATATACCATTTTGCAATGTTTTCTTTGAACTTTAAAGAGGAACCATAAAAGACGGTTTATATTGCATTTCTTCGTAGGATCTCACTTTTGCAATATGAATCAATTATTTCTAGTAATTACCGGATTGAATGTAAATCAGATGTTTGTAACATATGTTAGGGTCTTGGGATTCATAACGAGGTCGTTCAGAGGTAAAAATTAACATGACGACACTTATAAATCCTGCCATACATCTTTAACTATATCCGGGTTTATATCACTTTTGTCTTACATGACACGTGTCATTATTTCACTGATCACAAATTTTCGAGGTGTTACATATTATCACTCCTGCAGGTGTCCAATTTCCTCTAGAACTTGAAGCAGTTAGAGAAGAGATCAAGTCCTTCTACTATGAGGATGACCCTGCTAAAAGGAAGTTGCCATCAGTTAAAGGATATCCAAGGCCTAACAACATTGAAGAATATTTGAAAGTTAAGGCTAAACAGGCAGAGGATATTTCCAAAAGAAACTCTCAAGGAAAAACTGACAGAGAAATTCAAAGGCATTATCAGTTCCTATTTACTCAAGTCAGATCCTTAGAGCAATTTGCAAAAATGTGTGTCAACAAATCTCAGAGAAAGCAGATGAAACTTTGAGAAAAGACTACATTGAAAGCATCATGGCAACCAAGAAGTACAAGGGAGAAAAGCATATGTACAAGGAGTGGACCATTCCTGAGCTTGAACAAGAAGCAACCAGGATTCAAGAAATGATAAAGAATAAGGTCAAACACACTCCTCTAGATTGGTCAAAGTATAAAAGGAATGTGCCTGAAAAGAAACTAGATGGAAAGAAGATATAGTCAGGGCCACCTACAAAAGGTTGGAGGAATTAAGGAAGAAAGATCCCACAGTTCCACAAAAACCTGACTACCCTGAAGCAGAGGTTTCAAAAAGACCATCAAAGCTACAAATCAGGAGAGCCACTGCTCCAGCTGGTGCTGCTATCCACAAAAGAAAGCAAACACAACAGTTGGGTACTGAAACAGTGGCATAATTAATGGCAGGAGATGAGCTTGTTAAAGAAGGTATTAAGCAGATGATAGTTGATACTCTTGGCCTGAATCAACCTGCAAGCACTGCTCAAACAGTCATCACAAGGCCTGCATCACCAAACACCTCTTCAAATAAAAATCTCCCAAGAAACCCACTAGACTCAAAGGTACTAAAGTGGAAAACTGACAAACAGACCCATGTACTGACAGTGTTCAAGTCTAGTGGAGAAGTGAAGAAAATATCAAGGGAACAAGCACTTGGCCCAAGTCTTGAAGATTTGCATGATCTCCTTGATCTTCCACTTAGCAGGGATGATGATGACACAGATTCCTTAGCTTTTGAGTTACAACTCAAAGGGCAAATAAGGGAACTGCTGATGAGGCAATAAAGATCTACAAATAATGAAGAGTTTTGGCATTATCTGTTCCAGGGGAAGATTGTTGGGATTGAACCCTACCAAAGGAACAGATAATTAAAGCCAAAACTGGATCAGAGCAGTGGATCCAGAATAAGCAGATGTTATGTATTCAAGTCTCTCCCCTTGAAAGTGGTTTCAACATCTGCTAACCTCCTATCTACTGATCGTACAAACTGCTGACCTACAAACTGCTGATCAAGTAAAAGACTGATGGAAGACTAAAGCTCTACTGTTCAATCTACTGCCTTGAGTCAAGCTCTGCTGATCATGACAAAGTACTGCTGGGTTCACATCAGTGGAAGGATGCAGCAGTAGTTTAGATGTCTTTATGTAATAAAATGTAATAACAGTAGTTAGCATAGCAGATGTTGTATAGATCAGAGGTTAGAGTTTGTTAGGAGGTTAGATGTCACTTTCATGGTGACGTCAGCTTAGATGCTTCAGTGGTTTGCTCATGCCTATAAATAGAACAGTGCTCTGTACTGTTCTATTAGCTCTTTCACTATCTTCTTCCTGCACGAACAAATACTGTGAGCTCAGGCTGAGGGGGAGTTTGTTGCATACTTGCAAATTGTAATCGTTGTTGAAATTAAATTCAATCATTCGGTTCAATGTTAAACTTGTATGTTAAAAGCAATTCTCCTGTTTGATTGTGAAAAGTTTGCTTCCATCTTAATTCCGCTGCACAACTCATCCATCTTCATCTTAATTCAAACGTAAAACACAATCAAAACCAAACTCAGATCCTAACATATTCCCCCTCATTTTTGCAAATTCTGACGTCTCTAAGACTAAATTCCCCCTCAAACTGAATTCAGTTTCTAATTCTCTTCTCCGAAAAACTTGACCAAGCTAGAATATCACAATATCCGCCATAATTGTCAGTTTTTCACCTTTACGGATTTTACGTTTTGGCCAATAAATAATCAAATACCCTGAATGATAAACATTCTGCACCAGTATCATGACTACCCCACTAATTTCCACAATCCGTGATCGCATCATCAAATCTGTTCACTGAACCCCCCGACGGTGTCACCGAACAACCCAGCTTGGTCGTTAAAAACCCGAAAAAAATGACAATCACTAAATTTTTTCTGGAGACTCTCCTCGTCGTTGCTATTAAAAAATGCCTTTTTTAGGCATTTGATCATCTGGTCGAATGTCAAGTGTCGGATGGTCATCCGATCGGATTGCCATCCGATCGGATTTTCATTCGATTGACAACAATTGATCTCTCAAACATCCCATAGAGACATGGATCGGATGGTCATCCGATCGGATTGCCATCCGATTGAAAGCATATAAACCTTCAACAATCCTTTAAGCAAGATGGTGACAAGTGTCGGATGGTCATCCGATCGGATTGCCATCCGATTGGAAATGTTCTAACAGCTCAAGAACACTCCGAATCTCGTTTTTTTTCGATCCAGAATCTTTATTTGTGTGAATTTCATGATGAAACTTCACAGGATTGTGCGCGAATTAATTCCGAACCGAATGATGTCTTCAATTCCAGTATCCATCCGTGAATTGACCTTTATTTTGATGATTTTCTCTGTTTAACGTCAAAACTCCCGTTTAACCCAAAATTGATGAGCTTTGGGTGATTTAACCGACTGTTAGATCGATTAAATCGGTACCGTAGCTCTGATACCACTGCTGACTCCAGGATCCGGTGAGTTTGACGGAGCTTCGATCTCGAAACGATGTGTTCAGTGCGATTATTACGACTAAGAAAGGAGTAGAAGATAGATACGACACCGAGCAGTCACTTATAATCTGGTCTCTATTGATTATACAACGTTTACAGCACCACGAGACCAGTTGGACAGTATTTCCCCTCTGGGAACCAAAAGCTTATCCAAATGGGAGCCCCAACCCCCTATTTATAGACAACTCACACTATGTGCCATTCGATCTGATTGGCATCCGATCGGATTGCCATCCGATCGGATTGGCTTTGACAATTACAAAACTTGTCCAACTTTCTCTATTCTATACAATATTCAACACACCCTCTATCTAACTATTCGCACAATGGTAGATGTACGAAATATGTACCAACAGCCCGGTTCCCTTTTTCTTGAAGTTACTATTATTATTACATCCACGGAAAACTTGGGTAATCTTTTGAGCCAATTCCATTTTCCTATTTTCTTCTCTTGTGCGCACAAATCCGTCGGTCAAGGTGTTGGCTAATTCGACCGCATCGTCAATCGTCCGAGGTCTCACAGCCTTGACTATGTCGCGAATCTCTCTAATTAGTCTCCAAATGTAGCGAGAGATAAGCACCAGTTCTGGCGAGGCCAGAGTCGGTACAATTCTAGCATACTTGAAAAATTTTGAAGTATACTCACGACAATTAACATCCACCATCCGGTGGTTCAGGAATTTGTTTGTCATTTGTTCCTTTTCGTAGGAAGGACAAAACTTTCTTTCTACCAATTCTTTAAACTCCTTCCAACTCATGGCATAAGCCATGTCACTTCCCTTGGCTTGCAGCACTGTGTTCCACAATTCTAATGCTTCTTCTTTGAAAAGGTGGGATGCGTACATCACCCTATCTTCTTCTGATCACTTACTTATTTTGATCACAGGTTCGGTCTTTTCTAACCAACGTAGTGCGGCAGTTGCTCCTTCATTGCCCGTAAATTCGACTGGCTTACAGGCGAGAAATTCTTTGTAAGTGCACCCAATCATCATCACCTTCATTTTCTTATATACTGGGGCTTGAATTACATTATTATTATTATTATCGCCCCCATTCACACTATTACTGAAATTATCATCGCGGGTGCATTTGCTATAGTTAGCTTGGGAAGGTTCAACGGGATTCTTAACGGCGGCGACGATTGCTGGGATAGCTTTGGCTATACCCTTGGCAACTATATTTTCTATATCTTGTCTATTGAGAAAATGTTTTTGATTATCTGGTTCCGATTGATTAACTTCATTTGCCGGTTGGTTTACTGCGTTTGCCATCTGAATGATTAACAATATGTATATGAATTATTGTCACAAAATGGATAGCAACTAAACACAACATGGCAATCACAAACATAAGTAAGTCAACACATATAGCCAAAATCGTCGACATTGCGACATTTATATTTATATAATATTTATGCGTCCATACAAACCATGTATTTACCGATGTTTTATTTTAGTATTATTATATAATATTATACATTATATTATTATTATTATTATTATTGTTATTAATATTATTATTATATTATTTATTTTTTCTCAAATATTATTATTATACAAAATATCTAACTACAGTTAACCGATCTTCAGAGACGGCGCTCCCTCTCATCGTACTTCCAAGAGATGTTTTCTCCCACCACTCGAATCCGATTTCCCACATCCACCAATTCCTCGCTGTAGCGGCGTAGTTCGACAACATTCTTCGGGTTCATGGGTGGAAAAGGAGTAGGTTCAGGTTCAAACTGTGGGTAGTAAGCATCAGGATTGTTCATAAAGTTTTGGAAGTGCCAGTCACTGGTCCACCATTCTTCCGTTTTCCCTGGAAGAAGTTGGGGGTTAACAATGGGTTCAAGGATGGTAGGTTCCAAGTTGATAGGAAGTTCTGATTGAGTGGGAAAATTCAGGAGGGTTTCATCAGCTGGCCCGAAGAGATCGCAGTTTGCCAGTTTTCTGTCCAGTTCCTCCCAAGGTGGCAACTCCTGAGCTTGACCAGAGCTCTCTCCTACTTCTTTTTCCTTTCCTTTGGATCAACCGTTTTCTTCACCTTTTGAGCCACGGGCTTCTTCTTTCACCCCCTTTTCCAGTCGAGCAGTATCCTTCTCTTTTTGGGTTTAGGTTTCTCCTGGGCTTGAAGTACAATTGGCTCTTCTGTGTCAGCATGATAACCAGACTGGTTTCCTGTAGTCTCCATATCAGTAGAATGGATTGTGAAGTTTCGGAGAGCCTCCGATAATTCATTCATGCTGTTAGTCACACATAAGGAAAACACAAAATTCCAAATTAAACTTTAATTATGGTAAATTTAATTTTCACAGAATCACAAAATTGCAAATTAAAATTTAAGTATTTCTCAAATACTTAATTAGCTTAAATCAGTGGCTCTAATACCACCTTTTCTATCACGGCCCCCAACCCGTTTTACCCGGTTCAGAAGCCACGGGACAGAAACCCGTGGTATTGGTGTTTAATTGGCAGCGGAAATTTTAACAGGATCGTTTAAACTGAAAACACTGGATTATTTTATTTCAAGTTTCGGGACAAACCCCGTAATTTTTACAATAAAGGAATTTCATTGGGAAATCCCCTGATTACAAAAACATGTTTATTTTTTTACTGAGCCACTTCATTCAAGCTGGATTGCTACGCGGCACTTTTTCCTTGTTCACAGTAAATCACCTGAAACATTTTTAAAAAGATTTGATCAGCAGGAAATACTAGATAGTGCATTCAATTTTTACAAAAGACACATTGTTATAATTCACAGCATTAAGAGCGATTACAATTGCCCCTGTCTTATAATTATCTGATCCAGTTCTCACTCGACCGGATCTGTAACTGTGGTCATATCACTAATGGGTCATGTCACCCAAAAGTGACGTGTATCACTATTTAGGCTCGCCCACCTAAGAGTGATAATACAACAATAATGTGTACAAAACCCAACTTACTGCCAGTAATTTAAGATAACAAAGACTTAATCACTGTAAATATAACAAGAAAACATTTAGGGTTTTGTAAAGCTGTTTGATAAAAACAGAATTACTCACTTTGCAAGTTTAAACGGTCAGAGTATGCCTACAGATTAAGCCGGTAACCTAGTTAAATATAAAATGCAAACGAAACTAGGTCAGTAACTTAATTCAACATTTACGATAATTTCACGAGATCGAAACCCTCACGACGAATGACAAAGTATAGCCCGAATTCAGGCAGCACTTAAACATCCATCAGATCGGTTTTAATCGATCGAACATTGTATCGTAGCAGTGATTGAGTTATTACCCTGTTATCGCAGCTGAGGTTCGGAACGGTGATTGTTTTTGAAAGAAACGGAGTATAACTCAGTGTACGTAACTAAATTTTTCGTCGTAACAAACATTTCAAGCAAGTGCCAATCCCCTGGGTTTTATACTGGAATTTTGACTCCCCCGCGTGTCGCGCTAGGCTCCCTAGCCCCTGGCGCGTGTCGCGACAGCGACCCACCTAGGCTAGGGTAGCCTGGTGTCTGGGATAGCCTTGTTGAGTTGTTATCTTTCGAAATTTCATTTTATATATTCGTTTTGAGTGGATAATCATCAATTAGGTGATCCCCCCTTGAGTTTTAGGGGGCCCTGTTGCTGGTTTCGGGCGTTTTTCAAATTTAGGGTCGTATCGTACCACTTGGGGGTTTTAACTTGGGTTTCTTAATGTGCCTTTTTAGAATAGGAAATAACAATTTTAGCAAGAGTTGTTACACCCATTGTTAAGCAACTAAACTGGTAGTACCTAATACTGATATTGTATGTTTTTGTGCCCCACATCAATCTATATCGGCATTGATGCAAAGTAAAGGTCAAAAGTTCACGCCCAGCTCCTTGCATGGTGTGAGGTTTGTCAAACCTAATAACACTATCAACTAATACCCCGTTTGCCACCTGACAACTGATCGGTATAAAGGTAGAGACTTTCAAGATAGATGTTCGTTTAGTCCACTATAGACATGAAAATAAACTAAAGTATTTAAATTGTGGTATTCCATCCAGGAATATATGTGTAGTTCTAAACCAGGTATAATGTAATCCCAAACTAGGGATGCATGCTTTTAATAAAGTGGTGAATTCACCTTAGATTTGCTCGACTAGAATTTTAGTGACTAGAGTTAGGTGTGGTCAACCACGTCCTGATATGGTTACTGTTTTATTGTTAGTAGCTATTCACATAAGTCACTTGAATTCTACACGTATACTACCTCATAATATGCATACACGTTGACACTTAGTTATACGTTCGTGTGGTTATGTGCACCTCACAACATGTAACATGTTTAATGATGTTCGCTTAGATATCAGATAACAATTAACATCTTGTGGTAACGTGCAAATGCATTTATAAACATTAACATCAAGTTTCAAGGATCTCAACTCAACGTCCGTAGTTGAGCTGTTTTCGTGAATTTTGTTTAAAATACTAAACGGACTAGAAAATTACGAATAGTGTATGAGACGTGTCATTTTTTCCATTCGACCTTGTGTATTTTTCTCAAGGTCTGAATGTTCACAAAAGAATCACCAAAAAATCATTTAGCACATAAAGGGCAATTTCATCACAATCTAGTGACAATTTATGGTTTATTTTATAGAAAAATCCTCATCGATCCGATTGACGAAATTCCAATTGGAGAATTTCATAATCTCCTAGGGCTAACTACTTTAAAATTTTTAAGTATTAACTCCAAATATAGACCAAGTTATGACTTTCGTAATGGACTATAGTTTCTCTAGAAAAACACAGCTTTGACCTTTGATTTAATTTAAATCATTTGAGAGACCAAAACTTGTCGAAAAAATATGAATCCAGTTGGGTCTGAAAGGTATTTCTTTAAACTTGACAATAGACTCAAGAACCATTCGATTTCGTTATGTTTTGACCAAGAAACAGTTGGTATAATTCTACGCAGAAGCTGTTTGCTTTCAGCTCTTCATAAAAACGTGTTCATGACCATGTTTAACATAAATTCGGCTACTATATCATGTATACCATCAAATAAATCAGATCTAACAACAAGTTACCATCAATATCATGGTATAAATCGAAGACCCTCAACATACATGCATATATACGCAACATACTAATCAACAAACTTTATAACTATAAAGATTCTTGTTTCTAGTAAACCCTTGGTTTCATACTTCATGTAACCATCAAAACGCAACCAAGAATTCACGTATAAACAAGAACTACAAACAAGTTTAATATAGATAGATTTCAGAGAAGAAGATTGAGATTGCGAGAAGCTTAAAAAGCTGAGAGATAGAGATCTTTGTGTGTGCGTTCTTCATCGATCAGAGGAGAGGGCTGAGGGAGATGAGATTATGATCATATATGTATCTGAATAGGGTTTGCATGTTTTTATAACAAATTTTGAGTCAGTTGGGGGGGGGGGGGGTTAAATATTGTTTCCGAGTTTGCATAGCTTTCGGGGTGTTCCGGGTTTAGGATTTGGGTTAGGGTGTCCGAGTTTGGGTTCCGAGTTTAGAAACCCATTAGGTTCCGATTTTGAGGGTTTGTTTCCATTATATACACAAAAGCCCCTCAAGTTTCAAAACCTTAAAACCTAAGTAGAAAGTTAACAATTTAACTCTTAGGTGTAACCTACACGTGTAATGTGAATGTATGAACGAATGTGCTAGGAAAACATATCGATTTAACTAAGAAAGTTCATGGTGTTGACATGAAATTGCGAGTTATCACAAGGCTCCAATAGACTAACATGGACCTGTCTGTGACCTTAAAAATCGTGACCATATCAAGGTTTTAGTGAAGCTTCTAAGTCTATGTGTGATGGGCGCGAAAGAAGGCTCAGTGGGGTTAGCGGGCGTAGGGAAATTGGAATAGTTGTTGGTCTCCATTGGGGTTCCCCCAACTGTTGCAATGTTAAAAAATATTATAAAAGTAAAACCATTTTTGCACATATTTAAACAATTTAAATACAAAAAATGTTTCCACAATACACACACTCCGTTCCATAAAGAAGAACTTCAGACATCAAATTCTACTCTCTAATTTTTCTACACTACTCTAAATAATCTCCATTTTAATAGGGATTTCTCATCGTTGTCGTCTGATTCGGGGGAAGACGAGTTTTTCATGGAGGCTTGAAAATTAAGAATCGAGTTTTTAACTAACCACGCCGAAAGTAGTTCTAGTTTGCAATGGTTAACAAGATGGCCGCATCTTCAATGAGATCGTGAGGTTGTTAATGAACGTCTAGTACATGACTTTTTTATTTATTTTTGTGAAAATCCCATTTATGATACAACTTTTTTAGGTGAATTTATGTGTTTTTTAACCATTTGTATTACTTTTTCAATATTGATTGTATTTTTTTAATATTAGTTTCATTTTTGAGTAAATTGCCATTTTAGTCCCTGAGTTTTGTCCAAATTTGTCATTTTAGTCCAAATAGTTTTTTTCGCCTCTGGGTCCCTCAGTTTTTCATTTTTTTGCCATTTTGATCACGTTGCCTAACTTAGTTTAAAAACTTGGTTATAATCAAGGGTATTTTTGGTATTAACAAAAAAAGGTTTCTGAATTGCCATTTTCATCCAAAACCCTTTTACATTTATTTTCTGAATTATTTATAATATATCTACACACACATTTATATATATTATATATATATACATACATACACACATTTACACATGCTTATAACCGACACTCACCACCACAACCATAAACACTTGCCACCACCGCCACACCCCCCATCTGCCACAAAACCACCATCACCACCATTGCCAGATCTGAAACCCCATCCAACCTTAGCAATATCCGGCACGCCACACCAGCCATGACCAACACCCCATCTCTCATTGTCTCTGCAAATCACCACAACCACCACACCATTACCACCCCACCCCACCCATTATCACTCGAGTCAACTGTCAAATACAGAGTAAAGAGTCAAAGACAACATTCAATTCAAACCTTAGCTCCTTTCTTACTCGGATCTTGTATCTCCGCCACGAACTTTCCCCATGGCCGCCGCCGTACTCCTCTGTAATGCTTCCGATCAACAAATTCAGCTTTCTCACTCACCGGTAGCTGAAACGGATTAAACGATACAGTTACAGACGCCTTTTTGTTCCTGAAATCGTTGTTTTCCGGTGAAATCGGTTGAATTATCGGTTCCGATTCAGGTTCAGGTTCCGGTTCGGTTACGAATTCGCCTTATTAGGGTTTTTAATTGAGATAATAGTGATTGTCGGCTAGATCTGGTGGAGTCAGTGGCTTTTGATTTGGAGAAGGGTGGGGATAATGGTGGTGGAGAGGAATCCGGGGGATGTGGTGGTAGCAGGTGGTGGCCGGTGGGTTGCAGTGGTGCTAGCGATGGTTGGTGGAGGTGATGCAGTGGTGACGATGTTGGTTTATGGCAGCGATGGTTTTTGTGTGTGTATAGATCTGGCAATGGTGGTGATGGTGGTTCTGTATATACGTATATATTATTATAATTGATTAAAGGATTTTTTATATATTAATAGTTTGTTTTATTTTTTTTTAAATTTAATTTTTAATATATGTATATTATACAATATAAAAGGGGTAAACATGTTTTTGGATGAAAATGGCAAGTACCAAACTATTTAGTGCGAGTTAACTGAGTTTTTTTGACGGAGTTAGGGTATGTGATCAAAATGGCAACAAAGTGGAAAAGTCAGGGACCCAGAGACGAAAAAAAAACTATTTGGACTAAAATGGCAAATTTGAACAAAACTCAGGGACTAAAATGGCAATTTACTCTTATTTTTGAATATTTAATTACATATTAAGGTAACAAACAAATATGATAAAAAAACAATGATTGTATTTCATGTAAAAAAACATAAAATGTCAAAAACCTTTTCTCATAATTTTGTGTTGCTATAAATGAGTCTTTACTGACTACTTTTTTATATCTAAACCTACATAAATCATAATATTTTTGACTGATTATTTACCTTTCAGTGACACTTCTTTGGCTTTTACTAACAGTCGTTTGAGATATATAATATATTCACTTTCGTAAGAACAAATTGTTAAACCCTCTTATATCAACATAAACACAAAGTTAACGGACTGATTAATTACCAATTACAAAATTATTTATGAAATGTTAAATCAATTTGTAAAATAATTTATAACTATTATATGTAGAGTTCGTCAATTTTATAATATTTAAATAAAGTTCAAAGCACAATACTGATTGTGTTTTAAATTCGAATTTAAAATAATAACAACAAGATTTAATCATAATGTAAAAAGATTGGGTGAGGAGTAGACATGCTCAAATCGGTTTTTTTAATAACCTAAACCGGTTAACCGGTTGGGACTGTTATTGGGCCAAAAAAAACAAAACCGGTTACAGTTAATAACCGACCGGTTAATAACCGGTTATTAACCCCGAAAATCAGTACCCGGTAATAACCGACCGGTTATGAAAAACCGGTTAACTAGTGAACCGGTTAATAAAAACCGGTTTTTTTGGTTATTTTATAAAACATGCAGAATTTTATAAAAACATGCAGAAATTTAAAAAAAAAGCTGCAGAATCATATACAAAACATGCAGAATTTTATAAAAACATGCAGAATAACATGCAGAAAGTTATAAAAACATGCAGAATTATATTAAAACTGCAGAAAGTTAAAAAAAAGCTGCAGAATCATATACAAAACATGCAGAATTTTATAAAAACATGCAGAATCATTTAAAAACATGCAGAAAGTTATAAAAACATACAGAATTATATTAAAACTGCAGAAAGTTAAAAAAATGCTGCAGAATTATATAAAAACATGCAGAAACTTATACAAATCCTGCAGAAACATATTTTAACCTCCAGAATTATATTTTACCTGCAGAATTATATAAAAACATACAAAAAAGCTGCAGAATCATTTAAAAACATGCAGAATTATATAAAAACATGCAGAATCATTTAAAAACATGCAGAATCATATAAAAACCTGCAGAATTATATAAAAACATGCAGAATTATATTAAACACACAAATAAACCAAATAAAATACGTTTTTTTTATAATTATATTAGTAGATCAAGTAACATTACATTAATAAACATGAAAATATCCAATACAATTTTCTTAACTAGTCTAGAATGAAGTTTTCGTCTTGTAGTGTTCGATGACGCCGCAAGAAACGCCCCGCAATTTTTGCACCTCGCCTTTTCTTTTCCAATCGACATCTCGCATAAATCAAAATTCACCCATAGTGTCGGGTCCCTATTCGTGGTCAAGATCTTCTTCACAAACAACTCGCTAGATGAACCAACAACGGTCGAAGCATCGCCACTCGAACTCGCCATTTGAAAGTTGAAACGTATTTTGTAAGTGTGTTTTTGAGCTAGAATTGAAGTGGGATTATACATATGCATTGAAATCTTATTTATACACATCCAAACAGGTCCAAAACGGTAATATTACCGTTTTTTTCACTTCAAACGGTAACAATTCAGGTCTGCAATTGTTCTGTGCTGCTGCTGTGCTTCTGCTGTTGAAGATCAAGAAGCTGAGACCGGTTAACCGGTTATTAAAAATCTAAAAAACCGGTTTTTAATTAACCGGTTAAAAACCGGTTATTGATATGAATATCTAAAACCGGTTACGAACCGGCGGTTATTAAGAAACCTAAACCGGTTATATTGGTACCGGTTAAAAACCGGTTTCGGTTACGGTTATTAACCGGTTTCGGTTATTAACCGGTTTCGGTTAAAAAACCGGTTTATTTGCCCATGTCTAGTGAGGAGGAGGATTTAGATGAAAATTCGAGCCACCATCAAGCCATTGGGCCCATATCATGGCAGGCCCATAATAGAGTCAGGTCGGGCTAAAAGGCCAAGCCCAAAACAGGGTCGAATGGGTGGAGAACATGGTTGGGTCATGCCACATGGCTGAAACAGGTTTATGAATTTATATTTAACTAATTTACTAGAATTACCACCCGCCGCAATGCGGTGGAGATTCGTTAGTTATATATATCATGTTAGATGAGAGGCAAAAGTTTCTCACATGACCACGAACGAGTGTGTAAAATCGAGAAAAAAATAACTAAGTCGATTTCTGACTCGCACATTGCGACAGACCTATCAAATGGGGAAAAATAGACGCACTGCGACGGGCCTGTCAAACTTGAAAAAAATAGATGAAAAAACGTTGAACCCCACACACACGTTACAGCGTGTTAACTCGGAAATTTAGAATGACACGTTAAACGGAGAACTTGTGAAAGATGAAAAGTATAGGGACCAAAGTTGAAAATAAAAAAGTGTTGAGATTAAATTGCAAAAGATGAAAAGCTTTGGGTTGAAAAAAAAATTAAAAGGGTTAAATTGAAAAAGATGAAAAATTTTGAATTAGAAGTGAAAAATCAAATTAACCAAAGGGGTTAAATTACTAAAGATTGAAACTTTAGACTTAAATTGCCAAAGATTGAAACTTTAGAGTTAAAAAAGAAATCAATTTCAGATGTAGACTTAAATTGCTAAAGATTGAAACTTTAGAGTTGAAAAGAAAATCAATTTCAGATTAAGAAAACAAAAGAGATAAATAGATTTAGTTAAATTGATGTTTAATATTATTATTATTATTATTATTATTATTATTATTATTATTATTATTATTATTATTATTATTTAACAGAAAAGATAAATAGAAAAATAAAGGTGAGAAATTATCAGAGAATGACACGTGTCCAAAAAGAATTTTTGTTTATTAGTATAGGAAGATATGTATAAAGATTTAGCTGATATAATAGGTTTATGAAATTATATTCTTATAATTTTAAAAATTCATATATTTTTTTCTTGAGAGCCAGTAGTAGAATTTTATAATGGCCAGTGTCAAAAACTTTTGGGGGTCATTATAATGAAATCACATAATATATACTTATAAAAGAAAAAAAGTTCATGGGTGTGGCCGCATCCATGCTTATAAGCTAAGTACGCCATTAACACCAAACATAAATAAATTCAATTATAGTATTAAATTTGTAACAAATACATCCAATTAAAATGAGGTTTCATATCTTGATAAACGTTACAATCCATATAACACATCTTTTATATACATAATGTCAAAGAACCATTATTACATTCATACCTTTAGTTTGTTGCTCCATAGTCTTTAATATCAAACAAGATTTAGAGATGGTAATGCCATTGGGCCAAAAGAATTTACTCTAATGTAGAAAAGTCCTGTATTAACTGCAACTAGTGGGTTATTCTACGTGATACGGCATATGACATAGATGCTCTTTTGAAGAGCGCAATCTAACTCACTATGCTTTAAACACTCATTATATTTGGGTATTACTACTACTGTTGCTGCTGCTACTACAGCTACTACTAGTGCTGCTACTGTTGTTCTTGTTTCTGTTGCTATTGCTGTTGATCTTGTTTCTGTTGCTACGGCTGTTGTTCTTATTTATGCTACTAATGCTACTTCTACTACTACTAGTACTGCTACTACTCTAATAAATATGCAAGTATTTTGTAATTATATACTTTATAATTTAAATAAGATAATACCGTGCCATGTGTCGGGTGTCACCAAGTCTTTTTTGGAGATTGCAATCTAACCCGACATGCCTTAGAGCATTCACATCCCCTCCACCATTTTTTTACCCTATAATTTAACTAAAAACCATACTTTTCAAACTCCAGCTCTCATTTTAAAATATACCTTCCACATCCCATCCACTATTTTTATCTTTATCACAGTCACAAACAATTATTTTATTATATTCCTCGTTTTTAAACAATGTTGGACCTATAAAAGAACATATGATATCCGAAAGCCAACACATGACCAAAAGATCAAGAAATAAACAGTTGATGAAGCATTCTCCTCCAAAGATATTGAAACTTGAACACCTAGATCAAAGCATCTGTTGAAGACATGATGTTCTCTGTTTAAAGCCCTAGAACCGATGTTGATGAAGAAACAAGGTCTGTTCATAACCAAAGCTTTGTTAAGGAAAATGTCAGCTCATGAAAACCAAACATCTGTTGTGGCCAAACAGATGTTTGGAACAAAGCAACAGAGGATTGAAGAACATATGTTTCCTAATGTAACAGTATTAGTTTATTAAAAGTGTTTAGCTTAGTTAGA
This sequence comes from Helianthus tuberosus, assembly GCA_030545235.1. Lineage (NCBI taxonomy): Eukaryota > Viridiplantae > Streptophyta > Magnoliopsida > Asterales > Asteraceae > Helianthus > Helianthus tuberosus. Next base: position 3,608,490 of record CM060389.1, on the reverse strand, counting down.
TTAGATGTTTGATTCCCACAAATGTTTGCAACATCCGTGGAATCTTTTCTATTAGAAATGTTAGATGTCACTATCATGGTGATGTCAGCTAATCATAAACAGACCTTCGTACGTAGTATAAATAGATCTCACCCATTAAAGTTCTATTTATCACTTCACAAACATTCTCTTTTGTACGAACATATTTGTGAGTGATCAGGCTCAGGGAAAGATTGTAGAATCATTATGCTGTAAAACTTGTAATCTTTTAATTTAATAAAAAATAGTTTCTGATAACATCTTCCTACTTGTGAGTTTATTAATTGAATTGCAAGTTTGTTTTAACTTGAAATAATTCATAAAGAGATCCTAACACACACAATAATTTTATGGATGATGAATAGTAATTTTATATACTCTAGGAATTCATAAAACTTAGGTTTTGGGAGAGAAATTGGGGATGGGATGTAGAATACTTTTAGAAAAAAAAAAAAATGGGGGATGATTTGATGGATGGAATGTTAACTCTTAAACACCAATTAAAATTGGGTTGTTGTTGTTGTTATTATTATTACTATTATAAATATTTAGTTATTATATACTTAATTGTATTTGGGCATTATTATTATTATTATTATTATTATTACTATTACTATTACTATTATTATTATTAATTTGTAGTAATCATATACTTAAGTATATTTAAATAAGATAATACTTAAATATATTTGGGTATTATTGTTAATAATATTATTGTTGACGTTGTTGTTGTCTGCTGACTTGCATGTCTTGAATTAAGTCGTCCATTGTTATTAAAATTTGATGCTATTTTAGTTCTATAAATTTTCATCTATAAATTATCCAAAGTGTATTATTTAAATTAACCAAAAAATTTAATTGTAATTACAATTTTTTCTTACACAGACACTTTATATAGTAATAACAGAGATAATAAAGATAACGATTAGTGATTTTCACATTTAGTTTTTATATTGAAATATTTTTCGTTGTATTTGTAATAAATAGAATACTAATGAGGTGGTGGGGACACACGTTGCGGTGGTGACATTGACGTGGTAAAGTACGTAAAGAGAATTGTATGTATTTGTTGCGGCTCCGTTTGAGATATCGAAATGTAGATGAAAAACACGTTGCAATTGTAGTTTAAAAGAAGCATGTCGAAAAGCTGGTAAAAATAAGCACAACGCAATAATAAATACGAAATTTCATAAAACTATATGTCTTATAAAGTGTAATAAGAAAAAAAAACTCTTTAATGAAACATTGAATCAACTTTGATGGCCTGTATGTTTGTGTTTCCATGAGTTGCATATTATCACACCCCACTCTATTTTGAATAATTACACCAAAACATAGATTAAAATAAGCACGTCATAACTGTAACTAGACCTGGCAAAAGAAGTATATCCATTTCATTTTGGGTTGATATGGGTTTTAAATTTTAAGATGGGTTAAGATGGGCCAAACAAAATTAGTCACTAGGTTAGGATGAGTTATGAAGTGGTGGATAAAAAAAGAGTAGGTCAGGATAAGTATGAGATAAAACCCAAGCGGGTCAGGATGGGTATGAGATAAAATTACTAAACTAATTACTACTCATAGATATCTCTTCACAACTGTGACTTCACGAATCGCCGTCGTAGTACTCTCCCGTCGTTTTTCGTTTAAAAATAATATAAAAATAATCAAAAAACTAAAAATAATAAAAAAAATTGTAAAAAAAAATCAAAAAAAAAAAATTGTAAACAATCGAAAAATTGTAATAAATTAAAAAAAAATAAAAAATCCAAAAAATCGTAAAACTCAAAAAAATCTAAAAAACCAAAAAAATTTAAAAAAAAATCTAAAATATAGAAATATTCTAAAAAATATTAAAAAATACTAATATATTTAAAAAAAAAGTCAAAAAAACATTGTAAAATAGTCAAAAAATACAAAAAATACAAAAAAAAATTGTAAAAACTTCAAAAAATAAAAAAATAAAAAAATAAAAAATATATATGAAAAAATAAAAAAAATTATAAAATTCTAAAAATTCTAAAAAAACAAAAAATCTAAAAAATAAAAAAAATAAAAAAATTTATAAAAAATAAAAAAATTCTAAAAAATAAATAAAAATCTAAAAACCTATATAACCTAAACTCGTTCTAACCCAAACCTATCTTGACCCATTACTCATCCGACCTTTTTTTTTAAAATACTCATCCTGACCTATACCCATCCTATCCCAAACCCATCCAACTTGCCCACTTTGCCACCACTAACTGTAACATCCGCCAAAACGGGTTCTAGAAAATTCTCACCTGTTTTGAAAATCGGATCCTAACCCTTGAACACCGGAATCTTTTGCGAAATAAATAATCGATGAAGAAATTTATTAATTTATTTAGTGTGGTTATGTGATTTAATTTCTATGTCACTGCACGTTAATTTAGTGTGGCTATGTGATTTAATTTCTATGTCACCGTGCGTTTAACTCTATCATTGTGGTGTTTCCTGAGAAAGTTTCTTTTCAAAATCTCAAGTTGTGACACGAATCACAGTTTAGGCACTACCGAGTACGTCATACAACTTAATTTGCCAACCCCCTCGTATTACAAGTCATCATCGGGATAGGGATTTTTTCCTACACCGCAATCCATCTTCGGTATGCCATTTTTGTAATACCTGTATCGCTTATGAAAGACTACCTCATGCGCTATAATTAACACATTTCGCTCCCGCATCTCTAGAATCAAAAAGCGATTTCTCTAATAGGGTATTCAGCCCTTACAAGGAACGCTACCGCCTCAAGCAAGACCTTAGCCTTACTTTTGTCAAGTTGGGTATACCCTCAACATAACAACTCTAAGACTCTTGTTACCTGACACTCAAGGCATAACCTAATTCCAAGATTTGAGTTGCTAGTGCTAATACTAACCATTACCGCTTACAGTTTCCTCCTAATTTCGGGACGAAGTTCCAAAAAGTAGGAGATACTGTAATATCCGCCAAAACGGGTACTAGAAAATTCTGACCCGTTTGAAAATCGGATCCCAACCCTTGAACACCATAATCTTTCGCGAAATAAATAATCAATGAAGGAATGTATTATTTATTTATTTGTGTTAATAATCATATTTAAATTGAAAGTATAATTATTAAAAAAGTTATAAAATACTAATTGTATATTGAAATTAAAGTTAAGATTGTTAAATCTGATATACAATTAACTACTAAGTTATTTATTGTTAGTTAGTCTAATTTGTAAACTGTTGGGACCAAACTGTCCATCTTTGAAAGAGCTTTAAAATAGAAACAAAAAAACTGAAGACCACGAGACTCGAACACGGGTCTGTGTCGTCTCAATGAGTAAAACGCGCAACACATCACCATTGCACCACTTCTTGTTCGGTGATGTATTCTTGATGCTATATGTACTTAAACGAAACTTGTCATATACTTTTGAATCCTACTTGCTGGCCAAGAGACTGCATGAGTTGGTCACTAAAAGATCATCAAGATCTTTCGGATCTTCATGGTTATTCTCTGAAATTCGTTTCCATATTCGTGATAATGAACCTTAACTATAAATCGAACCTTTTTCGCATGTAAAAGCCGTCCGAATCTTGTGTAATCAAGACCATATCACCAATTTTTGGTAATTATATATACCATATCAAAGGTCTTCATTTAAGGTTGTTTTCGATCACATCTATTATATAATCGAAACCTAAACGACACTAGGAACGTTTCCTTCAAATCAACACACCCAAATCATCTCAAATCTCGTGTGCAAAAACCTCCAATCGTTGGACTCGTTTAAACACACCCAGATGGTACAACTTTTACATTTACTTCGGTTCGTTTATATCAGAAGCCCTTATCAGTTTTCGATATCCATGATCGTGTCAATCGAATTAGTTGTCTAAAGGGGTTAGGGTTTCGTTCTTGGAATTAGTTAGGTGAGATGACTATTACCGGTCCTGTTTAAAGTAACTAAAGTGTCTAGAATATCAAAACAAAATTAAGCGGTGCAGTGGTTGTGGGTTATGTTGTTAAGTCACAAGACAGACGGGAAGGTCGCGGGTTCGACCCCCACTGTCCCTTCATTTTCGCTTCTATTCTATTTATTTGAATAAAAACTATTTTCCGATAGCACGTAGGCTTTGTTATCCTAGCAAGCAAGGTCTTATCCTCACTAGAAAATGTTGATGGACCAGTGTTAAAAACTTGTTGATTAGGAGAACTAGTCTTGGGCTGACGAGGGACTATGATGATCGAGGTCCAAAGAGTAACATCAGTAAAGTAGTAGAAAGCACTCATCTTACCCTTCCAATTACAAAATCATCACCAGACTTTAACATTGGAAGTCTGGAAGTTGAACTGAGTTCAAGTTCATTTGAAATGGTTTGATTATTGTCCATTTGAAAAAAAATTAATCAAGTAGTGCCTAAATGTTTAAGTGACGGTTGAATTATGAAGTGACAATTGATAACAAACAAACAGACATAGTGACGGCTCAGTTTGATCAAAGTGCTAATCGAAAATGGCATAAACTTAAGTGACGCCAGAAAAGAGATTCTGATGACAATCAAGGTGCTAACGCGAGTTAGCGAGGGTGGGTGAAAACTTAAGAGTGACGCCTGAAGTAGACAATTTAAGAAAGTGACAGCTACAAGATACTTCGAGTGACACCTATGAATAGAACACAAGACAAGTGATGAATATGCACTTGGGACAACGACACCAGAAGTGGCGGCTAACCAGTGATGACAATGCTCATGATGTTGATTTCAGTTTTTACACATCATCGTCTTCTTTGATAATATATCCAGTGACACCTAATTTAAGGAAGTGGCACCAAATTCCTTTGAGTGACAACGAATTTGCTGTTTATAATCCCTTTTTTCAAGAACTATACAAAAATCAGTTCATAAACACAATCATTAGCTTAAACATATCAACAATACTCTTTGAAACATTTTTTAAACAATGTTTCATAAAAAAAACATCAAACAATTTAACGCCAGCAGATCTAAATTTGAAATTTTTTAAGACTTTGAAACTTTTCAAAAACCTCAAAACTCAAACTATCAAAAACAACAAGGCGCTGATACCAAATTGCAAGTTCTAAAATCTAGATCTAACAATATAAGCATTGTTTCTCAACAATATTCAGATCTGTAACATCAGTTATTTTGACGTTTAACCCGAAAATGATAGAAAACTAAGGAAACCGTTTAAGAACAAATAAGAACAGTATAAAATGTAATCTGAAGCTTTGATATAATAGTCGAGAATGGTTTATAATAAGGATCCGACTTTGCTAAGATGTAGTCAAAAAACACACATTAACTTGATAAGAAATTAAGAATACACCAAAAGCCTAACCTATCAAAGAGAAATGAACTACAATTTATAGGCAAGGAACTAGGGTTCAGGCGTCATTGACGGCATGTGCTTGACCGTCAGTGAGAGTGATGCCATGACCATTATCGTCACTCTTGTGACGGCAATGCAACTGACAATCTATCTAAACAACAATTGACAATAACTAAAAGCTAATGCATTATATCAGGCGTCACTTGACTTAAGCCCAAAGTGACGCCTTGAACCAAAACTCTTAATCTTCCATCTCCATGCCACTAAATGATGTACAATATGCGACAGTCTGAATAGTTCCAACACTATATTCACAACTGCTATTTGGTTAGTGACGGTTCAGTATTTTGGTATTGGCGATGGATGCATAACCCCCATGGCTTGGCGGAATTAAAGGAACTGGCTGATATCTTGGGGATTCTATCTCAAGTTTGTGTCTCAAACAACAAAGATATTTGGATGTGGGTCGCAGATAAGTATTGTCTTTTCTCGATGAAATTGGTTAGACAAGCTCTCATCTCCTCGCAACCGTCTAGTGAGTACATAATGGATTGGAATAAGTGGGTACCTGTCACACCCCCAAATTCCACAAGCGGAGTATCACCGCAGGAGGCGTGACATGACCAGGATCAAGCCACCAATCATATTGAACAATGTACTAAAGTAAATATAAAACCAACCACAATATAATTGGTGTCCAAAACAAATTAACTAAGTTCAAGTTATCAGCGGAAGCATAAAGTTTAAAAACCAAAATATAAGTTTAAAAGTTCAAATGTTTAACATGGAACTCAACAATCCATGTCCCACAACGACCCTGTCCTCCTGTGCAAGCTCCATCTAAGCACCTAACGACCTGCAAGGCATATAGTAACGAATCAACAACAAAGTTGAGCGAGTTCACAGTTGGGTGTTCGTTTTAAGTTGTTTCAAAAACATAGGTTTCCTTTAGCTGGCTTACTTACCGTGGGGGTTACCCCATAGTTGAAAAACATGATTAACCCTTTCCTTTTAACTTTGGCTCCTAGCCGTGGGGGCTACCCCATGAATATCCCACTAGACCCGTTACCATATCGACTACTGACTGAGAAAGTTGGGTGCCCTAAGTCAATGTCTATCATCATTGACGTGCCCAGATCCTTTAGTCCACTCCCGTCCTCTGCGGCACAGTGTGAGACTTGTCAAACCTAATAGCGCTATTTAACTAATGACCCGTTCGACATTGGCCCGACGATTAAGTCGATATAAAAATGAGGGACTTAATGATAGAGTTTTTGGTCTAGCATTAATGTTGTCACCCTTCAGTTAAGAGGGTGGAGGTACGTGTCCCATTAGGGAGATCACGCAGGTTCCAATGTTGTCACCCTTCAGTTAAGAGGGTGGAGTACGTATTCTATCCAAAAAGAATACGCAGGTTTCCTTTTTAATCATTAACCCATTCCCAAACCACCGGGAATCCTATGCCTTGTAGAAAGTGTGAACTCACCTTAGGGTGCTCAACAGAGAGTAAACCGAGTGTAAATGCCTCTATGTCAGATACGCCCTGATATCGACACCATTTTATTATTAGTTATGGTAATTAAATGTTGTCACCTAGTTTCACGCGGTTATCTTGGTTTCAAAGTCGAGCATTCAAAACATCACACCAAGTTCTAACACCTAAATCACTAGCACGTTCGTATACAATCATGTATTTACATGAATTACATAACACCACATGAAACCAACATTTAGATCATGTACATCCTACTCGATATTAAGTTCGTGCACATATACATAATATCACATTATTTAGATATATTATACAAGTTTCCATCTAAATTCTCCAACTCATGTGTTTCCCGCCTAAAATATCCTATACCTGCTATGATGCAATTTACACCCCCAATGGAACTTATTTCCAATACTCTTCCCGTAAAACTACATATTAACCAAACACACATACATACATCGAACACATATAACATCACCTACATGCTTTCATGCTCCGCATAACTACGGATATATATATATATACATACATGCCTACCGATTTACACACACACCACACTAGTAAACATATACAGTCAAGTGTAATAGCATAGCCAAACATTATCACCTTCAATGATGTCAGGCATACAAGCACTCCCACTCATGCAAAGTAAATTATGATACTTATATGAACACCTTTAACATAACAAGTTTCTTCTGACATTTACATCGATTCCGTATATACCTATATATTCACTTACGATCCACGTAACACGTTTCATAACTCATATCCTAGCAAATCTAAGAATCAGCACACTCGATCGTACACGAGTTCATGTTTTTGAACTGAAGTCGAACCCGAGCTCGTTCCCGTGCATACTCTTTATGTTCTCTATCGGGTATATATATACCTATTCGCAGTTACTTAAACAGGTATTTCTAGGATTCATGTACGATTTTCATGGCTTTAAAACGAAGTTGACAAGTATGAGTAAAGCGAATCCGGTTATCATATACTTCATATATATATCGCGTGCAAACTAAACACTTATCATCTATGCTTTCATGTATATCAACGAGCATGGAGTGTTCATATACATGTCATCGCACCAGCACATACTTTCATATATATACATATATATCATGAACAATTCATATGCATATCATCGAACCAGTATATACTTTCACATAGTTTCATGTAAACGCTTAATCACGGCATATGAGCATTCACAGATTTATGCACTTAATCAAGTTCGTATATCATAAAAATTCGAGCGCGGTACCGCATATCATCAAGCACATAGATCGCATGACTACAAATAAACGAAACCGTGACAAGTATTCTAACTAGGCCTACGAATGAGAGAGAGATAGATGATCTTACCGGTGTTCGGCGGAGACTGAACTCGCCGGAGAAGAAGGTGGTGATGGCTGGTTCACGGTAGAATTTCGAGAGAGAGGGGAAGAGTTGCGACAGTGAGAGTGGTAGGTCTTGTTCTGTCGTAGGGTTCGTGTGATATGCGTGAGGGCGACCCTTGTGAATATATATATAGGTATACACGTAACTTAATGGCTGAACATGGGAGGCGGTGGAAGTTTCTGTGTGTGGGCCGAGATATGGGATAAAGTGGGCTGGGGGATTGGGTTTCGCAATGGTTTCCACAACCAACAATTATTGATTTCACATCTTGCACTAAGTATTATTATTATTAACATATATTACTACAACTATTATTATTATACTTTTTTTATTATTATTATTATTATTATTTTTATTACTAAACCAACAAATATATATATGTGTGTACGACGAATCAGCAATGTCGTGTATGATATCCACGCTATGTTTTGACCCTCAAAGGTTTCGGGTTGCGCGAGTAGGTTGGGTTGACTAGCGGGACATGGCTATGGTTCAAACAGCTCAAGTCAATTCAACGCGACAAGGATAAAATATAATTCAGTAGGAACATAATTAATCCATCAAATAAAATAAATATAGGATTCGATTTATAAAAGCGAAATAAACGGTTTGTACCTTGAAGTTACGGGTTGTCACATCATCCCCAAGTTGAAAGAAATTTCGTAGTCACTGAGGAAGCTAGTTAGGTTGCGTGGTTTTCTGGTTTTCCTGGGGTATCACATCATCCCCCCGTTGGTTTGGAATTTCGTCCCGAAATTCCGTAGTAGCTTCAGTAGTGAACTCATTTTCCTTAAACAACTGGGGATACTTGCGTTTCATTTGGTCTTCTCATTCCCAGGTGAATTCTAGGCCACGACGGGAGTTCCAACGAACTCGAACAATGGGTATCCTGGTACGCTTGAGAGTCTTAACTTCCCGGTCCGTAATTTCCACCGGTTCCTCAACGAATCGCAACTGGTCATCGATAGTGAGTTCTTTGAAAGGAACTATGAGGGTCTCATCTTATAGACACTTCTTCAGATTCGACACATGGAATACGTTGTGAACACCACTGAGCTCTTCGGGCAGATTCAATCTGTACGCCACTTTGCCGATTTTCTCAGTTATTTCGAAAGGTCCAACATAACGCGGATTAAGCTTGCCCCGCTTACCAAATCGAACCACACCTTTCCAAGGTGAGACCTTAAGTAGCACTCGATCCCCAACCTGGAACTCAAGCGGTTTCCTACGTTTATCAGCGTAGCTTTTCTGACGGTTACGAGCTGCCGCCATTCGTTGTCGTATTTGGGCAATCTTTTCTGCTGTGTCGACTATGAGTTCTGGGCCTGTGATTTGGCTGTCGCCAACTTCTGCCCAGCATAGGGGTGATCGGCATTTCCGTCCATACAAAGCCTCGAACGGAGAAGCCTAGATGCTGGTGTGGTAACTGTTGTTATACGAAAACTCCACCAAAGGTAGGTGCCTTTCCCAGCCGTTACCAAAGTCGATTACACATGCCCGAAGCATGTCTTCAAGAGTCTAGATGGTGCGTTCAGTCTGCCCATCCGTCTATGGATGATACGATGTGCTCATGTCTAGATGTGAGCTGAAGGATTTGTGCATTGCTTGCCACAACTTAGATGTAAAGCGTGAGTCTCGATCAGAGATAATAGAAGTTGGCACTCCGTGCCTAGAGACTACTTCCTTCAGATAAATGTCTGCGAGCGTAGAGAACTTGTCAGTTTCCTTGATTGCCAGAAAAGTGTGTAGACTTAGTTAGTCGATCCACGATCACCCAGATGGTGTCGTTTCCCCGTTGAGATCTAGGCAAGCCAGTGATGAAACCATGGAAATTTGCTCCCATTTCCATGTTGGGATCTCGGGTTGTTGGAGTAGTCCCGATGGCTTCTGGTATTCAACCTTAACTCTGGCGCATGTCAAGCATTTACCAACATAGGTCGCTATGTTAGCCTTCATACTAGGCCATCAGTACGTGGTTTTGAGATCATGATACATCTTATCAGAACCAGGATGTACCGAGTAACGAGACTTGTGGGCCTCATCCATCACAAGCTCGCGCAGATTACCATAAAATGGAACCCAGATACGCCCCGCTAAGTAGTAAGCATCGTCTTCCTTTAGTTCCAATCATTTCTCCAATCCCCGTAGAGACTCTGCTTTAAGGTTTCCTTCTTTCAACGCTTCAATCTGAGCATCTCGAATCTGAGTAGGAAGGCTAGAGTGGATAGTAAGCTGTAACGCACGTACACGCTTAGGTTTAGTTTCCTTTCGACTAAGGGCGCCGGCCACAACATTGGCTTTGCCTGGATGATACTTGATCGCGCACTCATAATCATTCAGAAGTTCGACCCATCGACGCTGTCGCATGTTCAACTCCTTCTGGTCGAAGATATGCTGGAGACTCCTGTGATCGGTGTAAATGGTGCACTTGGTACCGTGCAGGTAATGTCTCCATATCTTGAGTGCGAAAACAACAGCTCCCAGCTCCAGATCGTGGGTAGTGTAGTTCCTTTCGTGAACTTTGAGTTGCCGTGAAGCGTAAGCAATGACCTTCTCACGTTGCATCAACACACAGCCAAGTCCTTGGATTGACGCGTCGCAATAAACCACAAAATCGTCTGTGCCTTCAGGTAACGAGAGAATATGTGCGCTACAAAGTTTCTCCTTTAGTTGCTAAAACACGGATTCCTGTGCATCACCCAATGATAGGTGACACCCTTCTGAGTTAGTGAAGTGAGAGGTTGCGCAATCTTTGAGAAATCCTTGATAAACCTTCTGTAGTAACCCGCCAAACCCAAGAATTGGCGGATTTCAGTTGGTGTTCGAGGTGCAGGCCAATTCTTGATCGAGTCAACCTTGGATGGAACAACATGAATCACATCCTCGTTTACCACGTGGCGTAGGAAATGGACTTCACGAAGCCAAAAGTCGCATTTCGAAAACTTAGCGTATAGCTGTTCTACTCGCAGAAGTTCCAGAATAAGTCGCAGATGATGCTCGTGTTCCTCCTAACTCTTAGAATAGATCAGGATATCATTGATGAAAACAATAACAAACTTATCCAAGTAAGGTTTGCACACTCGGTTCATGAGATCCATGAAGACCGCAGGTGCGTTTTTCAACCTGAAAGGCATAACTAGAAACTCGTAGTGCCAGTAACGAGTTCTGAATGCTGTCTTGGAGATGTCCTCGTCTCGGACTCTCAGCTGATGATAACCCGATCTCAGATCAATCTTAGAATAGAAGCTCGACCCTTGCAACTGGTCAAACAAGTCATCGATACGTGGAAGAGGATAATGATTCTTCACGGTCACCTTGTTAAGTTCACGATAGTCTATGCACATTCGAAAGGTACCGTCTTTCTTTTTAACAAATAAAACTGGAGCTCCCCAGGGTGAAGAGCTAGGGCGAATGAAACCCTTGTCCAAAAGTTCCTGTAGTTGCGTGGACAGTTCTTCTAGTTCAGATGGGGCTAAGCGATAAGGTGCACGAGCTATAGGCACTGCTCCAGGAGCTAGCTTGATTTGAAACTCGATCTGACGATGAGGCGGAAGACCAGGTAATTCCTCAGGAAAGTCGCGTACAATCGGGATATCTTCTTTTCCTTCGTTGAGGTGTCAGTAACGAGAGCTAGAACAGCAGTGTGGCCCTTTCGCAAACACTTCTGGGCTTTAAGGAAAGAGATGATGCCCACAACAACACCACTCTTGTCACCACGAATAACGAGAGGTTCCTCACCAGAACGAGGAATGCGGACAATTTTCTCCTTGCAAAGGATCTCTGCTCGATGTTGGGATAACCAATTCATCCCAATGACAACGTCGAAGCTACCAAGAATGATGGGGATAAGGTCGATAGGGAAGGTTTGACCAGCGAGTGTGAGATTACAACCATTAACTATGTGTGTGGCCTCAAGACTTTTATCGTTTGCTAGTTCTATAGCATGCTTGGTGTTTAAGGGATTTGGGGTACGCTTAAGCATCTGGCTAACTTTTAAGGACACATAACTAGTATCGGCACCCGAATAAAATAAAACCGAAACGAAGAAATCATCCAGTAGGAACTTACCCGTCACGACGTTGGGATCGTTCCTCGCATCACCCTGACCAATCACAAAAGCGCGTCCCCTGGCGCCATTACCATAAGTGTTATCCCTGAGGTTTCCATTCCCCTGGTTATTGTTGTTCTGATTTTGGTTCAGCTGGGGGAAGTCTCTTTTGAAGTGGCCCTCAGCACCACACTGGAAACACCTTTTTATTGTTACCCTGAAGCTGTTGCTGCTGCTGGCGCTGGTTCTGTGGAGGCTGCTGCTGTTGCTGTCGCCTCTGGTTTGCAGGATACAGGCTCCTACAATCTTTTGCTGCATGGCCTGGTTTGTTACACCTTTGACAGTTTCCCTTGCTACACGACCCGCTGTGGTGCAGGTTACATCGATTGCACTTAGGGTGGCTTCCCCTATACCCACCCTGACCTTGATTACCAGAGGATTGTTGATTAGGGCTTTTGTAGTCATCAGTCCTTCGCTGCTGAGACTGAGTCTGAACAGAAGCTGAACCCTTGCTTGAATTTCCATCCCATTTGCGCTTGTTGTCGTTAGGAGCATCAGAAGTAGAGGTAGCACTAATACGCTTTGGCAGTCTGTTCTGCTCGACTGCCTAATCGGTGAGACGGTGGGATAGTTGTCACACCCCGATATTTCCACATATTACCGGTGGGCCCGGCGGGGAGTATCGTGACGTAGTTGATATCATCATAGTCAATACACAATATAATAGCACAGCGGAAGGCTTGGTGAATAAACTATTACAAACCATAATGTCTGAGTGTCCGAGTGAAAGAATATACAGACTGGAATGTAATAAGATCCACAGGCGGATCATGAAAATACAAAGAAACAAAATAACAGACTTCAGGTATCTTAGGGATTTGCAAGATCCTCTTATTCGACACCTAATAGCTCCAACCTATTTACGAGAGGTACATGTCAATTAATCTTTAGGAAAATACGTCACTTTACACTGGTAAATACAATTAACTGACTCTTTTGAAAACATTTATGAAAAATTGATTTAAGTGCACATAGCACAACTCATTTATAACATGGGACAGTTATTTAAAGATAATCTTGTATACAGATTTACATGTTTGTCAAACAATTGGGGCCGGTTGGAAGCCGGCCGTGATTAACCGGCTCACCACTTATAGAACCCACAAATAAGTTATCCCCAACATGTGGGTTTATATTTTATTATTTGCATTTGCATCTGTCAGGTGTATGCCTACACCCTGTGCATAGGTCGTGGCCATTTTCAAATGAAATGAGCCGAGGATATCTAGGACACGGTCGAATTAACCCCCAATGCTTATGTTATCAAACAAGACAGGTTAAAACGGGTTATGTAAATTTTTTAATCACAATCCGATTAAATGATTTCATACCCGACCAAGTGGTATTATTATAATACCATATCCCAAGCCCGTATAGGGAAAATAAGTTAAAAGTATTTACCTGAGCTCAAAGGTGAAAGTAACTCAGCTGTAAATCCTAAATCTGTATGATGATACCTTCTACTGGATGCTACTTAATCTGTATAGAAGGTTTAATAACCTATTAGGGTGCTAACGGGTCTTTAGTTAAGTCAAGGACTTAGACCGGCTAGCTTGAAAGAAACTTTACGGTTCTAAACGCTAGATTAAGCGGAGACCGGAATAGAATGTGGTTTAGACCCGAAAAGCTTGGATACTTGTATAATATGGGTAAACTAATCACATTATGGAATTTGAGGATTTAATGATAAGGTTAAACCCGTTTCGGCTATTTTATGTAAACTATTCACATAAACCGATCCGAACGCATAAACGCGCAACGGGTAACCAAATGAATTACATACAGGTCTTAATTGTTATTATGCTTAAAATATGTTAATACATCACTAAAATCAGGAGCAAAATATTTGGTATCAACATGTGATGTAAAACTCATTTTATTCAAGAAAGGGTATATCCGACAATTACCGAATTAAAGCTAGAACCCTATGATATGATCAGTTTAAAAATAAATAAAAATCTTCAAAAATCTCAAAATATTATATTATATCAGTGGGTAAAAAGTTTGGTGTCAAAATTTGGGTTTAGATAGGCTTTATGCTAATTATGTCGTTTAATTAATAAAAGTTTCTTAATTATGATATTGAGCATAACTCCTAATCTAGACCTCAAACTGATGTCAAATTTTCAGGACAAGTTTATAAATTAGTAGCAAAGGTTTTTTTCCTCTCACATTTCTAAAAATCTCGTTTTTATGTCAAAAGGGCATTTATGGCATTTATAAGCATATTAACGATCAAGAGCATATAATTCAAACCACTAAGAACCATGCACTATACCTCCAGAGGGTTATACTACTGAGTAATGTGGTCCTAATGGAAGCTTAAAACATGGTAGAATTAAGCTTGAACGGGTTAGAACTGAAAGTCAAAGCAAAAGTCAAGCTTTTGCGATTTTCGGTTATAAATTAACCTTAGACTGATAATTGTCGGGTTAGGGCTGATAAAACATGCTCTATTAATAATTACCAAGTCATTAGAATGTTAAAATATAATTTAGAATCTCTGCTTTATTAATTTAAATCATTTTTAAACTTTCTGTCCAGTTTGACTTTTTGTCAAACTAGTTTGACCCGATAATTAACTAGTCAAACGAAATAATTTGGAGGTGCCCTTTTAAGGGTTAATCACCTACCTTAATATGGTTCCATAACCACATTCAATTTGATCAGTGGCTGGACCAATTATGATTAAATCGAAAGTCAAAGTTAAATTACGATATGTTTGACTTTTCGGTAATTAAGCTAATTAAAAGGACTAAGCAGGGGGGGTTAAGACTCTTACTAATGGTCCTTGCTATCTTTTCTACACTTGTAATTCTTCTCCTAATCCTTGCAAGCTCCAGAAGTGAGTCCTTTGAAAGTTGTTTGCAAATGTGTGCCTAAGAACTAAAAAACTAATGCCCCTTATATAGTAATTCCCAAGCTCCTAGATCATTTGTAGCTGTTAAGGAAGGCCCTAGGATCACCCCAGGTGTCCTAGTGGTTTATCAAGACCGACATACAGCCCCTAGATTCGTTACAATTAAGGTTAAGTCGGTTAGAGCTGGAAAACCTGCACCTGTCCAAGAGTTTCTGCGCTGGGGACTTCTACGCGGCCCGCGTAGCTGTTCTGCTTGGCCTTACGCGGCCCGCCTGGAGGTGGGAAACAGGTTAAACAAGTTTCATTGTTGGCAGGTTTGGTCCCTGATCGGTTAAAACCCTTTTTAACTTGGTTTTTGACATGTAAGGCCCTTGTAGTTAGTTTGTAGAGGCTCAAGGATGTACCATCAAACTTCGTTAGGCTCGGTTTCGTTAAATATCACTATAAATGCAAGTTTCATCAAGTTGACACTTTTTACCCAAAGTCTTGAAAACTCGTTTAACGGTCTCGAAACCACGTGAAATTTATAGCACTTATTCTTGAGAGTATATTTGAATATTTCGAAGCCTCTGGTTCGTTAAAAGGTCACTCAGAGGTCAGAATTGACATGTTGACACGTTTAACCCTTGTAGTTTTATAATCTTCCGATTATTTTCAGAAACGGCTTCTTATATCCAATCAATCACTCGTTTAAGAATATTTTCATCACGTATGGTCATTCAGAGGCATAAGTTTGGCATGTTGACACTTTTAGCCCCTGTGGTTTCATATTTTCACTGTCTGTCAACTT
Organism: Helianthus tuberosus; assembly: GCA_030545235.1. Lineage (NCBI taxonomy): Eukaryota > Viridiplantae > Streptophyta > Magnoliopsida > Asterales > Asteraceae > Helianthus > Helianthus tuberosus. Next base: position 3,592,478 of record CM060389.1, on the reverse strand, counting down.
TAGTCCTTCAAACTCAATCTTTCACATAATTAGAGTTTAGGACACCGTCTTTACATAGTTGGACACGTTTTTACGTGGTGTTACATCCTCACCCCCTTAAAAGAAATCTCAACCCCAAGATTTACTAGAATAAGTGAGGGTACTTCTGTCGCATAGTGGACTCAACTTCCCACGTATATTCGGGACCTCTACGGGCATCCCATTTGACCTTTACTATTGGCACATGCTTTCTTCGGAGCTTTTTAACCTGTCGATCCTTGATCGATATAGGTCTTTCAACAAACCTCAGACTTTCATCAATTTGTACGTCTTTATGAGACATAGCTAGCGATTCATCAGCTAGACATTTCTTGAGATTACAAATGTGAAACACATTATGAATTCCGCTTAGCTCCTCAGGCAAGTTTAGCTTATAAGCCACACTGCCGACACATTTGATAATCTGGAATGGTCCTATATATCTAGGGCTTAGCTTGCCCTTCTTACCAAAACGCATCACACCTTTCCAGGGTGATACTTTCAGTAAGACTTTATCACCAATCTCAAACTTTAGAGGTTTTCGCCTCTTGTCAGCATAACTTTTCTGCCTATCTCTGGCAGCTTTCAGGCGATCACGAATCTGAACAATCTTGTCCATTGTTTCAAGGACTATATCAGGTCCGGATAACTGCGCTTCTCATATTTCTGCCCAACAAACAGGCGTTTTGCATTTCCTACCATATAATGCCTCAAAAGGCGCAGCCTGAATACTAGTATGGTAGCTATTGTTATAGGAGAACTCGATCAAGGGCAGGTGGTCATCCTAACTACCTCCTAAATCAATAACACATGCACGAAGCATGTCTTCCAACGTTTGAATCGTACGCTCGCTCTGTCCATCTGTCTGGGGATGGTAAGCAGTACTAAAATTCAAACGTGTGCCCAAAGATTGTTGGAGACTTTTCCAAAAGTGTGAGGTGTATCTAGTATCTCTATCAGAGATAATAGACACCGGCACTCCGTGAAGAGACACAATCTTATCCACGTACAACTGGGCTAACTTGTCGGAGCTATGGGTCTCCTTGATGGGTAAGAAGTGTGCTGACTTAGTTAGTCTATCAACTATAACCCATATAGTATCATTTCTGTGCCTTGTTTTAGGTAACTTGGTTATAAAGTCCATAGTTACCATCTCCCACTTCCATGTGGGAAGTTCTGGCTGCTGAAGCAGACCCGATGGTTTTTGATGCTCTGCTTTAATATGAGCACAGGTCAAGCACTTAGCTACATGGGTGGCAATAGATTTCTTAAACCCTATCCACCAATAATTAGCTTTCAAATCCTGATACATCTTGTCACCTCCAGGGTGAACTGAATATTTGGAGTTGTGAGCTTCCTGGAGGATTACATCTCGAAGTCCTCCATGAATGGGAACCCAGATTCTTCCATTCAGTCTGAGAATTCCATCCTTGCCAGGTGTTAACTGTTCAGCAGTTACACCTAACTTTTCATCTGGAAGGTTAGCTTCCAAAACAGCATCTTTCTGTGCAGCTAATAGCCTTTCACTCAGGCTATTCTTCAGTTCAATGCTCTTAGCATTAATCCTGATAGGTTTAACTCTCTCTTTTCGGCTTAAAGCATCAGCGACTACATTCGCCTTGCCGGGATGGTAGCGAATTTCACAATCGTAATCATTTAAAGTTTCCATCCAGCGGCGCTGTCTCATATTGAGCTCTTTTTGATTAAATAAGTGTTGAAGACTTTTGTGATCCGAATAGATCACATACTTTGTTCCATACAAGTAGTGTCTCCATAAATTTAGTGCGAATACAACGGCACCCAACTCTAAGTCGTGGGTGGTGTAATTCTTTTCATGCACCTTTAGTTGTCGTGATGCATAGGCAATCACCTTGCCTTTCTGCATAAGTACACACCCCATATCGGTGTGTGATGCGTCACAATAAACGACAAATTCTTCGATTCCTTCGGGCAATGTCAATACTGGAGCATTGCTCAATTTCTGCTTAAGAATCTCAAAGGATTCTTGTTGTTTTGGACGCCAATCAAATTTTACATTCTTACGAGTCAAAGAAGTCAATGGTGCAGCTATTCTTGAGAAGTTCTCAATGAATCTTCTATAATACCCAGCTAGACCCAGAAAACTGCGAATTTCTGTAGGCGTCTTCGGTGCTTCCCAATTCATAATGGCTTCTATCTTGGCGGGATCTACTTGGATACCGCACTCACTAACAACATGTCCAAGGAATTGGACTTCACGAAGCCAGAATTCGCACTTGGAGAATTTAGCATACAACTTCTCCTGTCGGAGCAATCCTAAGATGCATCGAAGGTGCTTCTCATGATCAACTTGATTACGAGAGTAGATAAGTATGTCGTCTATAAAAACGATGACAAACTTATCTAGGTATGGTTTGCAGACTCTATTCATGAGGTCCATGAAAGCTGCTGGCCATTAGTGAGCCCGAAAGGCATCACTAAAAATTCGTAATGTCCATACCTCATTCTGAATGCCGTTTTTGGAACATCTTCAGTTTTAACCTTGAGTTGATGATACCCAGATCTCAAATCAATCTTAGAGAAGAAGCTCGCCCCTTGGAGCTGATCAAACAGGTCGTCGATCCTGGGTAAGGATATCGATTCTTGATCGTTATCTTGTTTAGCTCACGGTAATCAATGCATAAGCGCATTGATCCATCCTTCTTTTACACAAACAATATTGGAGCTCCCCAAGGCGAAGAACTAGGTTGTATGAAACATTTCTCTAGTAGGTCATCCAATTGAGTCCTGAGCTCTTTCATTTCGGTAGGCGCTAGACGATAAGGAGCTCGTGCAATTGGTGCGGATCCTGGGAGAATATCTATCTTGAATTCAACTTACCTCTCAGGAGGTAATCCAGGTAGATCATCAGGAAAGACATCAGGATACTCAGAGATAATAGGAATATCTTCAATTTTCGGCTTTGGGTCGTTTACTGACACTTGTTCCATATAGATGACACATCCGCTTTTTAGACATTGCGATACTTTGAGAATGGACACATTGTTGGGCAGACCATACTGTGTATCTCCTTGGATGGTGACGGATTCGCCAGAAGGGGTTTTAATAATAACTAGCTTTTTATCACAGGCGATTTGGGCTTTGTTATGCGACAACCAATCCATGCCCAAAACTATATCAAACCCAGCCAATTTCATTGGCAGGAGGGATAGCGGGATAGAATGATTCTTAATGGATATGAAACATCAATCAAGAAGAGTTGAGGCTGTTTCTAAGGTACCATCAGCAAGCTCTACCTCATATTTTATGTCTAGAGTCTTAATAGGCAGATTCAGTAACTTACAAAACTTATGGTCTACAAATGACTTATCAGCACCTGAATCAAATAAGACTCTAGCATAATTATTATTAATGAGGAAGGTACCTGTTATGACGTTCTCGTCATTCACCGCTTCCCTTGCATTCATCTGGAAAACTCTTGCGTTGGTTTTCTTCGCCTCTTCGGGCTTCTTAGCATTCTTGGGGCAGTTTGTCTTGATGTGCCCCTTTTCGTTGCAACCATAACAGGCTGCATCCTTAATGTTTCGACACTCCACCGTTTTGTGCCCCTTCTTCTTGCAAATCCCACATGGTTTAGCTTGTGGGTCTTGGTTGCACTTTCCAAAGTGCCTTTTGTTGCAGGTCTTGCACCTGGGTTTGTCATTCCACTGCCCTTTCTTAAAACCAAAGTTCCCTTTGTTCGTTTTGTTTGATTGAGAGGACTTGTCTTCCTCCCTCTTCCTCTTCCCGTCATCAGTAGTTTTCCTTGCCCTACTCCTCACAATATCAAGAGAAAGGGACAGAGATAGATCCACAGCAGATCTATAAGTAGTAGGCTTGGAAGCCTTGACGTTTCCTTTTACTTCAGGGGCTAAACCACCGATGAAACGCGCAATGCGTTTGGGTTCAGGGGTGACTAAATATGGTACAAGCCTCGGCATCGAGTTGAAACTGGTCACATAGGACCTACAGTCTAAATCCTTCATCACCAAGGTGAGGAAGTCAGTTTCAATTCTCTCAACTTCATGCTGAGGACAATATGTATCTTTCACAAGATCCACAAACTTGCTCCACGAAAGGTTATACAAATGAACCTTTCCAGTGGACTGTACTAATGCTTTCCACCAAGTGAGGGCATCGCCCTTGAAAGATCCCTCAGTTTCCACTGATGTCAATCACAGTCTCCATTTCGTCTAACCATTTCATTCAGTCAATTGCTCCCTTTTCTCCTGTAAAATCCCTCAGTTTACAGGAGAAGAAGTACTTATAAGTACAACTCTTTTTGTACTTAGGAGCCTGGTTTAGCACCACTTTATGAGACTCAGATCTTTGATTGGATGAATGCTGAGATTCATCCTTTTTTGATGCATGTGACTGTGATAAGGGTTTTGAGTGAGTTTTGGACCGAACCTTACTCGGTTCCTTGAATATCTTATCTACCGCTTGAGCAACCGCGGTGTCAATCATTGCTTGCAGTTCAGCGTTTGTAAGATTTATCCTGGTCTCATTATTGTTTCCTTCCCGTGGATGACCGTTTACTTCATCAGATCCAGCCATGATTTGGGTACTATATTAAACAATAATGTTATATTTAAATTATGCAATAAATCTTCATATTGATGATTAGATGGTCATGGTATTATTAAACCATATAGACCATTTTAAGAAAATAATAATAATCAATGAGATATAATTCTTTATATTTTATTAGACAGGGGAATATAAATCACAACTGTCAATGTCATGAAAGACATTTTAATTTAGCACAAGGCTCGTCTCGAAGGACATTTAGATAGCGTAAAAGGCTTTGTCACAGGAACGATTAGAGTGTGACCAATGATCTCTTGGATCAACGATCTTTTAAGGTTTGAACATAGTTCATCGCCTTATTGACAAGAAGTTTATAAAATAGAACTGTCATTGTCATTATTACACCTTTGCTTGTAAGCGTTGATGCGTGTGAAGTGTTATATATTTTAGGTGTATATTTTAAGCCCCTTTAACACTTATTTTTAGCCAAGTTTTAAATTTATAAAACACGATATTTTACTAACACTAAACACACATATGGGCAAGTGCACCCATCGTGAGCGTAGTATAGTGTTGGCAAGATACCGAGGTCGTCCAAGGACACAAGAGCTTTTAGTACCGGTTTATCCTCAACGTCTAATCAAAATAAAAAGTTTAGAAAAATGTTTTAAACTAAGAAAAATAAAAACTAACTAAAATGCTGAAAATAAAAATAAAAGAAAAACAGATAGACAAGATGAATCACTTGGTTCCGACTCGTATCTAGTGTAACCTTTGATTATTTCCGCACTTTTGCACATAGTTAAGAGATTATCTTAGTTATTGTAGTAGGCCCCTCTTTTGAAGGTGACGTTACCCTCACCCCAGTAGTTTGAGTCAGCAAGGATACAATCCTAAAAGGGTGGATTATTGGAAGATAATGAATTAAGTTATTAATGCAATATTATGGTAGGCCCCTCTTTTGGAGGTGACGTTACCCTCGGCTAAGTAGTCTGAGTCAGCAGGGATACAGTCCTAAATAGCCGGGTTATAGTATTAATAGTAGTTAACTTATGAGGGGATCAAAGAGTTTGGACCCCCGCCATCCAATACCGTAAAGTATTGAAGGAGGTCCTACTAAATTTGACCCAGGTCCATTGCAGGACCTCTAAACGCTGAACAATGGCAAGACCTTTACTAAACCGTTCCCTTAACCCCCGACCAGGTAGCCAACATACCTCCATATAGACCGTGGAGATATGAATGGTGAAAATCTTTTATTTTATATAGACAGTAAAATAATTTCAAGACACCACGGACAAACGATAAAGAAAGATCACCTTCAACATAAGCAACTAGTTATTAAAGTCATTAATACGAAACCAAATAAAAAGTGCAAAAGATTAGAAATAAAAAGTATTACACTAGACACTTTGTCTTCACCAAGTGATGTAAGAGACTTAGGCAAACATGGCCTTGATTGTCAAGAACTCTTACGATCAATCTTGGATCCCGAGACGACTCACACACTCTACGATGGACAATGGATGATGGTGTTATGATGGTGGTGGGTGGTGGGTGAAGTGTGAGAGAGGTGGTGTGCCAAGGGATGGTTTAAGCTTGAGCCAAGCACTTCTATTTATAGGCTGAACAGAAGCTCGGGCACGGCCCCGTGTCCAGTGTGCACGGCCCCGTGTCCACATCCTCTCTTTCTTCATTAAATGCAGCTTTGTCTTATTAGTTGACCACGCCCCCGTGTCCGCTGAGCACGACCCTGTGTGCAGAAGAATCTTTGTACTATGAAGATTTGCCTGGATTGTGCGAATCTTATAGTTGACCACGGCCCCGTGTCCGCTGAGCACGGCCCGTGGTGGGCAATAGAAGCTTCTACCACTTTGTCTTTTCTGCTGACACTTGGGCACGCCCCCGTGCTGGCTGAGCACGGGGCGTGTTCAGTCTCCTGATCTCTTGTTTTGCTTGGGAAGATGTTGTTGTGGGGTCGGGCATGTCACGTTTTGTTCCTTTTCTTGTATTTATGTTAGATTTTGATGTCTTTTTGCTTCTTTTGTTAATTTGAGCTCATTTAATCCTGAAAATACAAAAGGAAGACAAAAGTACACTTTTTCCAACATTAGTACTAAAAAATGGTTAGTTTTATGCCTCATTTGATGAAATTTATATGTTAATATTTGAACACATCAAATACCCCCACACTTGAATCTTTGCTTGTCCTCAAGCAAAACTCTTTAATATGTGGCTATTTACACTCCCAAATGGAATGGGTAGAAAAGAAGGTTTTTGGGCTTGTCGTAGAGTGTCGGGAGTTCCAAGATTCTTTATTTAATTTAATTTTTATTTATTTACAATCCTATTCGTCATGATTTATTTAAAACTTTTCATAAGATAAATTACTTATTAGGGCATAACATGCCTTTGTAAAATTCTATTTATATACAAGTTCACATACCTCACGGGGATCACTCAACACTCGGCCGAAAATGTATTTTTGTGGATCACTCGAGAGTGGCATGGAACTTACTCCTACCATAGGCTTGCCAAGCAATCAATCCTCCTCCTTTTTAACTTATATACCTTTGTAAGTATCAAGAGGACTTTGTGGGTTAATGGTTAGGCTTGGGTTAAAGGTAGGTGGTTGGGTTAGTGGTTAGTAGAAAAAGGGCGAAAAGCGTAACAAGTGTCGGTTTTCGTATGACTTTCTATTTTTGTAACTTTTATTTTGATGAAGCTATTATTCAAACAAAGTTGTTTTTGATGAACTTGTTTGTTTATTTTCTTTTGCTTCATCATCAACACAAATTTTTTTTTTTTTTTTTTTTGAAAAGTCATATGAAGAACCGAACTTGTTACTAAAACAAAGGGTTAAAAATGAAAAAGGTTTGGTGGGTAAAAAGGGTGCTTGGTTTGGGTTATGAAATGAAAAAGGTTTAGGCTCAAAGGGGCTAACTAGGGGGATTTTGGGTAGGTGGTTAAAAAAAAAGAAAAATAATGGTGTGGAAATAAAAAGGGGTTAGTCCTAATGCCTCCATCATTTACTTACTCGGGTTTAAGTTGGTAAGGACCGGGAATGTATCGTCATGGCAAGTTCTAGAGTCGTAAGAACCAAGCGGCTATTCACACAAGAAACGAAAATGAGCATTTAGTCAGATGATATGTAAGTGTTTGCTCAATAAAGGCTCAAAACTCACTTTTGTGGGAATGGGTTTTTATGTGATCAAGTATATATAATTAAATTTTAACTAAGCTTGTCATGCCTTTTCATAATTTTCTTATGTTGGTTCTTTTTATCACGACGCTATCGGTTGTAAATTAGTAAAAATATAACCTTTTTAAGAACTTGAATTTCCCGAGTTAAACCTAGACAAGTAAAAAAAAAATGAAATTTTTTTTTTTTGAAAAAATTTGGGGTGATTAGCGGTTCCAATAGAGTTTTGTGTAAGGCTTGTATTTAGGACTTGCAAGATTCAAGGTTTTAGCATCCCCCCCCACACTTAAATTACACATTGTCCTCAATGTGTCCCAAAAATAAGTTTTTAGGTTGATTGGATGTGTAAAAAGGTGTAAAGAGCAAAAATTTTGTGTTACTGGCTACGGGACACGGCCCCGTGTTGAGTGAACACGACCCCGTGTTCAGGTGCCAGTAACGAAAACTTACAGAAGGTGAACACGGGGGCGTGTTGAGTGGACACGACCCCGTGTCTGTCAAGGTCTGCAGAATTTAAACAAACAGCAGGTTCAGGGGAATGGGCACGGGGGCGTGTCGGATGGACACGGCCCCGTGTGGACAGTCTGCAAAGTTGAAAAACAGGTTTCTTTCGTCGGTTTTCCTGTCCCGGCTTTAGTAGTACTAAAGTTTAGCACTCTAAGCCTCGTATGTACCTGCTTATTCAATAGACACCATACCATACCATAGCAAACATCCTACTTTTACCAATATTCAACATCCATGTCAAAGTTAAAAGAAAAAATGCAGAAAATAAAAGAAGTTAGGGAAAGTAAATTGTTCAACACTTGGCACGCAGGCCATCAATTGTTCAAGAGTGGAAAAGGGTTAACCTGTGAAATCATCAACCAACCGCTTCCTCCTCCGCTCCTATCGCCTACTCCATAGCATCGTCATCATCATCATCGTCATCATCCCCTCCATGGCGTGCAATGTGGTCTCGTATATATCCAACATCGTCTTGGATCTCAGATAGGTTTCTTTCGATAGCTCCGACCCGGTGGTAGGTGTTGCTCGCCATGTTATAGGTGTTCCTAGTGCACATAAGGTTTTCCTGCAACAAATCATGCAAACTTTGAAAGTTAGGAAAACCGCCTCCCGAGGAGGATGATTGGCCCGGATCACCGTGGGGTTGGTATTGGTACTGATGATGTTGCGGAGCTTGGAGGACAAGCGCTTCTTGCGGGTTCCATGCATGACCTTGCATCCTTTGAAAGGTTACCGTCCCGTCTTCTGCCTCATAAATTAGGTTCATTGAGCGGCATATGTGAATATCCACCGTACCCGACCATGGGCTCCTCTCAAATGACCTAGGTATGTGGGCGAAGTGCTTGAAGAGACGGTACACCCATCCCCCAAAGAAAATAGGAGTCGGTGCACTAGCAAGGCGGTTGTGATGCATGTTTCGGAGCATGAGGAACGGAACATCGAGCGGCCTGCGGTTGTGGATGCAGTGGAGGACAACCAAATCTCTTAACCCAACGACGCCACTACTTTCATGCCTTTGGCTAAGAGAGTAGCCGAGGAGCCTATGAATGTATCTGTATAGCGGATCCCTCAACTTCGTACTCTTAGTGCTGCTCGAATTGTAGTACCCTTCACCAATCTGAGCCCACATGGCTTGGCGTTCGTTTTCACCTATCTCTCTCATTCCTCCAGTATTTTCTTCGTTTCCCGCATCTTCTTCCGCATACAACCCGATAATCGACCCAAATTGTGCCATAGAGATCGAATACCTCGTTCCGCCACATCGGAATGCTACCCCGTCATTGTCGAACGGGTCGCACCTCGAGTTGAATGTGAAGGTGCTATAGAACTCCAAAGTGCATTCGTGGACGGAACGGAGTCGAGTTGTTAGGGCGACTCTGAGTGGTCCCGTGACAATGTTGTTGAAACGGTCAATTTGATTCACCATGGTTAGCAAGTCCGTGCAAGCTTGCCTCGGGTATTCTTCCGGCCTTGTTTGAAGAATCTCGTATCGAGCTCTTGCATCGAGCTCATTGGCGTTAAATCTTGTGAACTTCCTGGCCATCTGCAAGAATACACCAAAAGTTAGCACGAAACATAAATATTTTCGGACAAAACTGCCAACAGTGGGCTGGACACGACCCCGTGTTCAGCGGACACGGCCCCGTGTCCAGGCGTCTGTTACTCAAAAATTTCATTTTTCGACCCGGTTTTGAAAACTTGAAAATTTTTGGTTCAATAGGTGCGGTTTCCCCCGAAAATGAAACCCTAAGCACCGTTTTTTCCCAAAATATCCCGTTTACCCTATCAATTTTATCTTTTTCGGTTCAAGAACAAGGGTTTGGGGTTTTTGTGAGAAATCGGGTGAATCTATGAACAATACGAGTGTATTTACTTCCCATAACACAAACCTAACTAAATGCAAACAGATCTAAACAAAAATTTGAGGTTCGATCCGGATGAACTTCAAGAACCCTAGATTTTTCCCCAAATTTTTGGTGTTTTAACTACATGCAAGTAACTAATCTAACTACTAAGAGTGATAGAATCATACCTTGATTTTGTTAGAGCGATAGGAGATGTTGAAATTCTGCGAAAAATCGCCTGGAACCAGAGCTTTTTCGGGGGAAACGGGGCGTGTGGAATGAAGTAACTGTTTTGAAAAAGGGGATTTATCCCGACTGCAGCGCGGACACGGCCCCGTGTCCAGCGGACACGGCCTCGTGCCGAGCAAGGTTTTGAAAATATATTTTTTTTAAGTGCTCGTGTGAGTGCCCCTTTTTTCCCTTAAGCTTTGGTTAGAAAACTTACCGCTTTATTTGTTGTCTCAATCGTTCGTAACTTACTAGGCATGATGTTTTATTCTTCCACCGTTTGAAGCGAAATCTCTTCTTCTTCATCCTCAATGAATCCTTGATAGAGTTTCAGCCGTTGGCCATTGACTTTAAATGGAGGCCCATTTCGAGATTTAATTTCTACCGCACCGTGTGGGAAAATATGGGTGATGGAAAAAGGTCCTGACCACCTAGACTTTAATTTACCAGGAAATAATCGAAGTCGTGAATTAAACAAAAGAACTAGGTCCCCTACCTGAAATTCATTAGGTTTAATGTGTTTGTCATGCAAATTTTTCATTCTTTCCTTATAAATTTCAGAGTTTGAGTATGCATAATTCCTAAGCTCGTCTAATTCATTTAATTGACAAAATCGATTTTTACCAGCAAATTCTAAATCTAAGTTTACATTTTTAATTGCCCAATAGGCTTTGTGTGCAATTTCTACTGGCAAGTGACAACTTTTTCCATAGACTAGCTTATACGGGGTTGTACCTATTGTTGTTTTATAAGCAGTTCGAAAAGCCCATAAAGCATCGTCTAATTTATCTGCCCATTCCTTTTTATTTAACCCTACGGTTTTTTCGAGTATTCGTTTTAAACCTCTATTAGTCACTTCAGCTTGTCCGTTTGTTTGAGGGTGATATGCTGTTGAGACCCGGTGATAAACCCCATATCTTGTTAAAAAAATTTCGAGTTGATGGTTGCAAAAATGGGTACCTCTATCACTTATTAATGCTTTAGGTGTGCCAAAACGAGAGAATAATTTTTTCAGAAATCTTACCACAACTCTTCCATCATTTGTTGGAAGTGCCTCGGCCTCGGCCCACTTAGACAAGTAGTCTACTGTCATAAGTATATATTTGTTTCCTTTCGATGGTGGGAAAGGTCCCATAAAGTCGAGTCCCCACACATCAAAAATTTCACAAACAAGAATGCCATTTTGTGGCATTTCGTTTTTGGAAGAAATATTACCTGTTCTTTGGCAAGCATCACATGTCTTGACAAGACTTTGGGCGTCTTTGTAAATGGTTGGCCAATAAAATCCTGAATCAAATACCTTTTGTGCGGTACTAGCGGCACCATGATGCCCTCCGTATGGACCTTCATGACAATGGCGGAGAATTCTTCGTGCTTCATTACCATGTACGCATCGTCGGACGAGTTGGTCGGCACACATTTTGCAAAGATATGGATCTTCCCAAAAATAGTGTTTCACATTGGCAAAGAATTTTTTTCTTTGATAATGTGACCGTCCTCTTGTGACTATACCGCTAGCTAGGTAGTTAGCATAGTCGGCGTACCATGGCTCTTCCTTATATTCCACCATTTCCAGGGACTCTGTTGGAAATTTTTCGTTGATTTGCTCGTCCCTGGTCGCCTCCAAAGCTGGGTCTTCTAAGCGTGAAAGATGATCTGCTGCGGTGTTTTCTGCTCCTCTTTTGTCTCTGATTTCAATGTCAAATTCTTGGAGGAGTAGAATCCACCGAATCAAACGTGGTTTTGCGTCCTGCTTTTTGAAGAGATATCGAATGGCTGCATGATCTGTATAGACTATAGTTTTAGAAAGAACAAGATAAGAATGAAATTTATCAAAAGCAAATACCACAGCTAGTAATTCTTTTTCAGTTGTTGTGTAATTTTCTTGTGCATCATTAAGTGTTTTACTAGCATAATAAATTGGGTGGAAATGCTTTTCTTTTCTTTGTCCCAAGACAGCTCCAACTGCAAAGTCACTAGCATCACACATGATTTCGAAAGGAAATTTCCAATCAGGCGCTATCATGATAGGTGCATTGACTAACATTTCCTTTAGGGTTAGAAATGCTTGATTGCAATCCTTGTCAAAGATGAAAGGGGCATCTTTTTCAAGTAATTTTGTTAGAGGTCTTGAGATTTTTGAAAAGTCTTTGATAAACCGTCTATAAAATCCGGCATGCCCTAGGAAACTTCTGATAGCTCTTACGGAGGATGGAGGTGGTAATCTAGAAATGGTATCTATTTTGGCTTGATCCACCTCCATTCCTTCGCTCGAGATCTTGTGACCGAGTACTATTCCCTCCGTTACCATGAAATGGCATTTTTCCCAATTAAGGGCGAGGTTGGTTTCCTCACATCGGGATAGCATTCGTTCAAGGTTATCGAGGCATTGGTCGTATGAATCCCCAAAGATAGAAAAGTCGTCCATGAAGACTTCCATTGTTTTTTCTATCATGTCATGGAAGATAGCTACCATGCAACGTTGGAATGTTGCTGGGGCATTACATAGACCAAACGGCATGCGTCGATAAGCAAAAGTTCCATAGGGACATGTGAAAGTGGTCTTTTCTTGGTCTTCGGGTGCTATCGGGATTTGAAAGTAACCTGAAAAACCATCCAAGTGTAACACCCTTAAATTTTTTTTTCTTGAATTAATCACTAATTTTATAGATTTTTATACCAAAAGATATTAAATTAACATAAGTTTCATAAGTAGCATAAACCTTAGTCAACTAATGACTAAGTTGGAACATTCAAAATTCGTTTAAGAAATTGTTTACAACCCATGAACAAAATCTAAGTATGATTAAAACATAGCGGAAGCTTCAAAAATCGTGTTTGGTTCTTCGACAATGCTTGACCACCATCCGTAAGGTCCACCTTGACACCTAGGGTCAAAACCATTAAAACATTAGTTTTGACTTTGGTATATAAGACATAAACATATTATCCAACATAAATTTTAAATAAAAAAAATTAAAGTTTTTCTGATTACACCGTAACTTACGGTGTCACCGTAAGTTACGGTGAGTCCTGGAAACATTTGGTCCACTGTAAAACAGGGGCGAACCACCGTAACTTCTTGACATCTACCGTAAATTACGGTACTACCGTAATTTACGGTAGTTCCTGGAGATTTATGTTTTTGTTTGATTTGTTCATTACACTAAAACCCAACTCACGGATTTCCGTTTTCTAGGATACCAATACATTGAAATGTTGTACCTTTAATATGTTATATATTATCCAATATCAAAGATCAATCCATCATAATCCGGAGCATTAACCATGCCTTACTTGATTATTCGACCCGTTGGCTCGTCTACGAAATTCCTTCCTTATGACGACTACCAACGAATTTTAACCAACTTTTGACCAATTATTCAATATAGCGACATCACCGCTTTAATTCATAGCAACCTTTATTCTAAATTTCAACTATGCATATTACAATTATCAAAATTTACTTAATGTAACGGTTCAAGTTACATACCTTAGTGTACGCCCTTCAACCGCAAATCACCACCGGCTTGTCCACTCGACGTTCCGGTATCCTTTCCTATAGAGTTCAATTCAAGACATGTTTAGAACTCTTGGTTTCACATACATAACGCACACTTTGTCATACATCATAGTTATGCGTTTTTAACTTAACAATTCAGTTTCAAGCCTTCTTTGAGGCATTTCAACAAACACTATATGGGCAGAATTTTTATATCCTTTGTATTCAAGTTCATAGTTTGCTAATTAGCTAACTTAACATCAATAAAGCCCTCATATAGCATTTTAATCGTCATACCTTTCTGAAATCACTTTCTATAATCAAATTACACTAGGATAATCATTATCTTGTAAAACCCACAACCCACCTTCAAGGTGTTCATGGAATTTTCCTGAATTTGAGCATGATTTCACATGTAGTTGGCTAGGTTTCACTTCTAAACACCATATCAACTCTAATCTAACCAAATAACACACATGCAACATCTAATTTCAGATTTTCCAAAATCATGAGAATTTCAAGTTGAGAGATTTCATCAGATTTTACATACCTTACAATCCTCTTGTGATGAGGATCATGATTCTAAGCTCAATTTTCGATTTTGACTTGGATAATTCCTTCAATTTGCAAGATTAATGAAGTTATAGGGTTTTGGAAAATCTCCTGGTCGCCCTCTCTCTCTGTTCGATCGATGCCCACCCACAATGGGTGGACTTTGTGTTTTGTTTATTAAATTAGTACTAAACTTTCAGATTTTGATTAGTTTAGTCCCTCAACTTATCATTTAGCTTTAATTTTAAGTGTTTTAACTTTAGAGTAAGTTATTTCAAGACTATCAACTAACTGGGTTATAGTTTCCTAGTTAGTTAATTCTTGTTAAATTAACATTACATATTAAACGCAAAGTTTTATATTTTTGGGGTGTTACAAGTCCACCCCCCTTAAATAGGGTTTCGTCCCCGAAACCGTAGTACGTACCAAATAACGTAGGGTGGAGACGTCGCATTTCCTCTTCAGACTCCCACGTAGTGTCCGAACCTTTCCTATGCTCCCATTTGACTTTGACCTGGTCAATTTGTTTATTTCGTAAAAGTTTGACCTTCCGGTCTAAAATCTCCACCGGTCTTACCGCATAATTCAGACTATTATCCACTTCGATGTCATCATAATGGATATAGGTCGTTTCGTCTGCTAGGCATTTTCTTAATTGTGACAAGTGGTCAATCTCTTCACTTGTATCGGGTGGTTCATCTTCATCTTCAATTAGGGGGTCATTATTGCCGAATGGATATTTCATTGATCGTTCGAGATCGACACTTCTTTTAAATGCCCCTAATTAAAGAGGTAGATTGTTGAACTTCCGGTTTTTCAAAGCTTCGTGAGTTTTTACAAATGGTCGTCCCAACACTAGAGGAGCGTCATCGAGGATGACAAAGTCGGTCGGGATTACCATTTGATTTGTTTGAACCAAGACATCCTCAACTATACCGATTGATTTTATTACTTTCCGATTGGATAGAAAAATGGGTATTTGAAGTGGAGAAAAATCACTAATACTTAATTTTTCGAAAATGTAGTTAGGCATTATGTTAACACAAAGATCTTTATCGATTGTGACATTACTAATAAACGAATTTTGAAAGAAACATGGAACCGGTGTAATGTTAATTTCAAATGGGTCTTCTTTTATTAGCGAAGTTTGATCATTAGTTAACTTAACACTTACCGTTTCGTCAATTTTAGTGTTAGTGTTTAACTCTTTTAAAAACTTAGCATGAGTGGGTACTAAACAATGATTTTCAAAAGAAGGTGACAAGAGATTAATTTCTTCAAAATTAGACTCTCCTTGAATTTTAACGTTGTCGGACTCACCTATTTCGTTGTTTAACTCATGTGTCGGTTTTTTACTTATTTGTTCTTCCATTTTTACACTTTCAGTTATCTCTTCATTTTTTAATTCTTCTCTTGCGCGGGACTCCTCTTCCCTTGCGCGAGATTCTCTTATACAACGATCGATAACTCTAATGTGTTCTAATATCCTATCGGTTACTTCGGTTATAGAAAAAGAATCGGAATTTTCTAAGCTTGAATCCGGTTGTTCGACCCTTTGTTCCTCATAGTACCCATATGAAGTAGATGGTTCGCACCATTGTCCTTCATTGTAAGCATATGATGGATAAGGTTCGTAATTTTGTTCTTCATAATACTCATATGAGGTGGGTTGTTCACGCCATGGTTCCTCATAATAAGCATACGAAGGTGGTGGCTCATATCTTGGTTCCTCAAAGTATGAGTAAGAAGGCTCATACCTTGGTTCATCAAAATATGAGTATGAGGGAGGAGGTTCATACCTTTGGTCTTCATAGAATGTGTATGAAGTTGATGGCTCGTACCTGGGCTCCTCATAGTATGTGTATGAATTGGATGGTTGATATGAGTGATTATTTTGAACCGAGCGTGCGTTACGACAATTAGTGCAATAATTACCCCTATAATCATCCTCCTCATAGGTGTAGTTGTAACCTCCTGAGTATTGATCCATAAGAATCACTCAGCAGACCACAACCAAGTCTCGAGACCAGAAAACAAAAATAAAAACGGAAACAGAGGCTGGACATGGCCCCGTGTTCAGTTGACACGGCCCCGTGTTCAGGATCTGTATCTGGGCGTTTTAATTAAATTTACTGATTTCGTTGAGCACGGGGCGTGTTCAGTGAGCACGGCCCGTGTTCAAGCTTCTGTTACTGGGTGTTTATGAGAAATCTGCAGCACGGCCCCGTGTTCAGTGAACACGGCCCCGTGTACAGGCTACTGTAAATGCAAAACTAAACTAAAATGCAGAAAATGTGCGTGCGTTTTAAAAAGATTTTGAAAAACAGATTAGGCCGTTGATTTTAAGCTTTCTTAAAATACTTGTGTCCCCGGCAACGGCGCCAAAAACTTGATGCGTGTGAAGTGTTATATATTTTAGGTGTATATTTTAAGCCCCTTTAACACTTATTTTTAGCCAAGTTTTAAATTTATAAAACACGATATTTTACTAACACTAAACACGCATATGGGCAAGTGCACCCATTGTGAGCGTAGTATAGTGTTGGCAAGATACCGAGGTCGTCCAAGGACACAAGAGCTTTTAGTACCGGTTTATCCTCAACGTCTAATCAAAATAAAAAGTTTAGAAAAATGTTTTAAACTAAGAAAAATAAAAACTAACTAAAATGCTAAAAATAAAAATAAAAGAAAAAACAGATAGACAAGATGAATCACTTGGTTCCGACTCGTATCTAGTGTAACCTTTGATTATTTCCGCACTTTTGCACATAGTTAAGAGATTATCTTAGTTATTGTAGTAGGCCCCTCTTTTGAAGGTGACGTTACCCTCACCCCAGTAGTTTGAGTCAGCAATGATACAATCCTAAAAGGGTGGATTATTGGAAGAAAATGAATTAAGTTATTAATGCAATATTATGGTAGGCCCCTCTTTTGGAGGTGACGTTACCCTCGGCTAAGTAGTCTGAGTCAGCAGGGATACAGTCCTAAATAGCTAGGTTATAGTATTAATAGTAGTTAACTTATGAGGGGATCAAAGAGTTTGGACCCCCGCCATCCAATACCGTTAAGTATTGAAGGAGGTCCTACTAAATTTGACCCAGGTCCATTGCAGGACCTCTAAACGCTGAACAATGGCAAGACCTTTACCAAACCGTTCCCTTAACCCCCGACCAGGTAGCCAACATACCTCCATATAGACCGTGGAGATATGAATGGTGAAAATATTTTATTTTATATAGACAGTAAAATAATTTCAAGACACCACGGACAAACGATAAAGAAAGATCACCTTCAACATAAGCAACTAGTTATTAAAGTCATTAATACGAAACCAAATAAAAAGTGCAAAAGATTAGAAATAAAAAGTATTACACTAGACACTTTGTCTTCACCAAGTGATGTAAGAGACTTAGGCAAACATGGCCTTGATTGTCAAGAACTCTTACGATCAATCTTGGATCCCGAGACGACTCACACACTCTACGATGGACAATGGATGATGGTGGTGGGTGGTGGGTGAAGTGTGAGAGAGGTGGTGTGCCAAGGGATGGTTTGAGCTTGAGCCAAGCACTTCTATTTATAGGCTGAACAGAAGCTCGGGCACGGCCCCGTGTCCACATCCTCTCTTTCTTCATTAAATGCAGCTTTGTCTTATTAGTTGACCACGCCCCCGTGTCCGCTGAGCACGACCCCGTGTGCAGAAGAATCTTTGTACTATGAAGATTTGCCTGGATTGTGCGAATCTTATAGTTGACCACGGCCCCGTGTCCGCTGAGCACGGCCCGTGGTGGGCAATAGAAGCTTCTACCACTTTGTCTTTTCTGCTGACACTTGGGCACGCCCCCGTGCTGGCTGAGCACAGGGCGTGTTCAGTCTCCTGATCTCTTGTTTTGCTTGGGAAGATGTTGTTGTGGGGTCGGGCATGTCACGTTTTGTTCCTTTTCTTGTATTTATGTTAGATTTTGATGTCTTTTTGCTTCTTTTGTTAATTTGAGCTCATTTAATCCTGAAAATACAAAAGGAAGACAAAAGCACACTTTTTCCAACATTAGTACTAAAAAAGGGTTAGTTTTATGCCTCATTTGATGAAATTTATATGTTAATATTTGAACACATCAGCGTACATCTCCAATGGATGTTTTAGGTGTATACATCATATTGATGTTTATTAGCCATGATTCATATAGATCGTATAGGCTATGGTAGTGACTTGGGAAAGTCCAAGTACATTTGGAAGCTTGTGTGGTTTTCCGTACCGCACAATTAGGAATGTTAACATGTTTTCAGATGTTAACAGGGAGTTATTATCTTAAAAAGGTTGTACCATCAAAGCCATTTAATATTTTGGCTAAGTTATACCTCTAAGAATTTCTTTGGCAGATCAATCAAATTTGAAATGATATAGCATGGTGTAATAAAAATACATATTTAAAAATCGAAAATAACTTTATTGAATCACGAAACTAGTACAAGGATGCCCTAAACGGGACTTGAAATAACACACTGCCCACGCAGGGGCTATAGAAATAGAAAGTAAGTCCACGCAGGGACTTGGTACTGAAAATAAAATAATGTCCTCGCTGGGACTTGATTACAAGACAATACAAAATAAAATAACAACTTCCTACTTCTTCTTGCCTTTAATGAGGTTCGCAAGGCCCTTGAGAAAGCCATTATGCTTCTTCTTAGTTTCATTGGCTTCATGTTCAACCCGGTCTAATCTCTGCAGAATCTCTTGAGTTTGCTCCTGTTGAGGAGGAGGCTGATGATAAGGTGGGTATTGATACCCTTGCATCGGATATCCAGTTGGGTAAACTGGTGGGTAAGAAGAAGGATAAAGTGCATTGTATTGTGCTGCTGTAAGGTATGGGTCATGGGCTCCATATTCTGCAGTGGTTGGATACCCAGATGGGTTATACCCAGACGAACCTGGGTATGTAGGTATCGGGTTGTCAAAACCCACTGGCGGTAGCGGTGGCGCATGAGAAACTGGCGGGGGATTGATTTCTGGCACCGCGTGCGAGGGTCCACCCACTTGGGGGTCCTCGGGAATAGGAGGGTAAGAACTTGATCCATGAGGGGATGCGAACCGTGGTCCCCCACGTACAGACATTCGAGCATTTCTCCTTCGCCTTGGCGGCTCGGGAGGCGGTTGAGGTGGTTCCTCAACTAGTATAGGTGGTGGGGTAACAGCTTGAAGGTAAGGCTCATTCAAAGGAGGTTGAGCCGGGGAGTTGTGATATGAAGGGTAAAGAACCAATCATACTGAGCCATCCTTTCAGCATACGAATCAGGCCCTTGGTACGGCGATCCTTGATATGGAGAGCCGCTCGAGATGCTAATAGGGTGGTCCGGTATTCCGGTTTGCATTTCAGGGTCCGGGTCGTCGTCCATTTCCATCTCCTGAGAGAAATGATCCTCGGGTCCTAGAGGATTGAAACCCAAAAAGTCGTTGACGTAGTCATTGGGATTAAATTGAGCTGGAGAGTAGGTAGAATCCGAGTGATGAAGAGGATGGGGATGAAAGGAGTGGTGAGATTGGTTCGAGTGATGTGATCCCTGTGAATGATGGGAATGTTGGGGTTCATCAAGAATGGGTAACCCAAAGTATGGAGGGTCGGATGGTGAGGATCCTAGTGAGAAAGAATGTCTCGCTGGCTCAAAGTTATGACTCCAATGATCCCGTGAGTCGGAGCTAGAGAGAGTCTCAGATGGGGTACGTCGGTGGGAGGGTCCCACGTGGCCTGATGGCCCTCCTCTCATTGGTCCCTTTCCTTTGCCTCTCACTCGTGGCGGCATTTTCCGAGAAGTTAACCTGTCAAAACAAGTAAATATAATATAAACAATAAAAGAAAAGTTAAGAATAAATCCTAGGTAATTAGCCTAGACTCGGAAGTCTAAGGAATGTGCTTATTGTGTCATTGAGATTAAACACAAAGCTTAGTGTTTAATTCACTCAATGTTGGCTCTGATACCAACCTGTCACACCCCGATATTTACACATATTACCGGTGGGCCCGGCGGGGAGTATCGTGACGTAGTTGATATCATCATAGTCAATATACAATATAATAGCACAGCGGAAGGCTTGGTGAATAAACTATTACAAACCATAATGTCTGAGTGTCCGAGTGAAAGAATATACAGACTGGAATGTAATAAGATCCACAGGCGGATCATGAAAATACAAAGAAACAAAATAACAGACTTCGGGTATCTTAGGGATTTGCAAGATCCTCTTATTCGACACCTAATAGCTCCAGCCTATTTACGAGAGGTACCTGTCAATTAATCTTTAGGAAAATACGTCAGTTTACACTGGTAAATACAATTAACTGACTCTTTTGAAAACATTTATGAAAAATTGATTTAAGTGCACATAGCACAACTCATTTAGAACTTGGGACAATTATTTAAAGATAATCTTGTATACAGATTTACATGTTTGTCATACAATTGGGGCCGGTTGGAAGCCGGCCGTGATTAACTGACTCACCACTTATAGAACCCACAAAGGAGTTATCCCCAACATGTGGGTTTATATTTTAGCATTTGCATCTGTCAGGTGTATGCCTACACCCCGTGCATAGGTCGTAGCCATTTTCAAATGAAATGAGCCGAGGATATCCAGGACACGGTCGAATTAACCCCCAATGCTTATGTTATCAAACAAGACAGATTAAAACGGGTTATGTAAATTTATTAATCACAATCCGATTAAATGATTTCATACCCGACCAAGTGTTATTATTATAATACCATATCCCAAGCCCGTATAGGGAAAATAAGTTAAAAGTATTTACCTGAGCTCAAAGGTGAAAGTAACTCAGCCGTAAATCCTAAAGCTGTATGATGATACCTTCTACTGGATGCTACTTAATCTGTATAGAAGGTTTAATAACCTATTAGGGTGCTAACGGGTCTTTAGTTAAGTCAAGGACTTAGACCGGCTAGCTTGAAAGAAAATTTACGGTTCTAAACGCTAGATTAAGCGGAGACCGGAATAGAATGTGGTTTAGACCCGACAAGCTTGGATACTTGTATAATATGCGTAAACTAATCACATTCTGGAATTTGAGGATTTAATGATAAGGTTAAACCCATTTCGGCTATTTTATGTAAACTAGTCACATAAACCGATCCGAACGCATAAACGCGCAACGGGTAACCAAATGAATTACATACAGGTCTTAATTGTTATTATGCTTAAAATATGTTAATACATCAGTAAGATGTTAACATGTATGCCCAAAAAGTATTTAAAACCAATTTTAGTCTTGTAAGGGCATTTTGGTAATTTTAATACTTATAAAAGCGATTTTAAAATAAACTGAAGTTCTGGTCTTTTGAAATCAGTAAAATTATTTAATTTAGTAAGTTATATCAGTAGGGTATTGCCTATATGTGAAATT
Organism: Helianthus tuberosus; assembly: GCA_030545235.1. Lineage (NCBI taxonomy): Eukaryota > Viridiplantae > Streptophyta > Magnoliopsida > Asterales > Asteraceae > Helianthus > Helianthus tuberosus. The sequence goes on along the minus strand of CM060389.1, from coordinate 3,570,665 downwards.
TATCATTTATAACCAATTTATGCACCGAAGGGGCATTTTGGTAATTTCACATAAGCTTTAAAGGTCAATTTTGGAAATCTGAGTTTAAAACTTTTGCTTACTGTTAAAGTGTAGAAATTTACTAAAAATATCAGTGGGTATTAAGTCTTATATGTTTAAAAATAGTTTTAGCTCATACTATGCGTTAAAGACGCGTAAAAGTCGCTTTTAAGCGATTTTTGGGTTATATAAGAAAAGCTGATATTTTTATCATTCCAGAAAGCTTAAAATATTTTGTTTATCATATAAAATCAGTAGCAAAAGATTTGGTATCAACATGTGATGTAAAACTCATTTTATTCAAGAAAAGGGTATATTCGATAATTACCGAATTAAAGCTAGAACCCTATGATATGATCAGTTTAAAAATAAATAAAAATATTCAAAAATCTCAAAATATTATATTATATCAGTGGGTAAAAAGTTTGGTGTCAAAATTTGGGTTTAGATAGGCTTTATGCTAATTTTGCCGTTTAATTAATAAAAAGTTTATTAATTACGATATTGAGCATAACTCCTAATCTAGACTTCAAACTAATGTCAAATTTTCAGGACAAGTTTATAAACAGTAGCAAAGGTTTTTTTTCCTCTCATATTTCTAAAAATCTCGTTTTTATGTCAAAAGGGCATTTATGGCATTTATAAGCATATTAACGATCAAGAGCATATAATTCAAACCACTAAGAACCATGCACTATAACTCCAGAGGGTTATACTACTGAGTAATGTGGTCCTAATGGAAGCTTAAAACATGGGAGAATTAAGCTTGAACTGGTCAGAACTGAAAGTCAAAGCAAAAGTCAAGCTTTTGCGACTTTCGGTTATAAATTGACCTTAGACTGATAATTGTCGAGTTAGGGCTGATAAAACATGTTCTATTAATAATTACCAAGTCATTAGAATGTTAAAATATAATTTAGAATCTTTGTTTTATTAATTTAAATCATTTTTAAACTTTCTGTCCAGTTTGACTTTTTGTCAAACTAGTTTGACCCGACAATTAACTAGTCAAACGAAATAATTTGGAGGCGCCCTTTTAAGGGTTAATCACCTACCTTAATATGGTTCCATAACCACATTCAATTTGATCAGTGGCTGGACCAATTATGATTAAATCGAAAGTCAAAGTTAAATTACGATATGTTTGACTTTTCGGTAATTAAGCTAATTAAAAGGACTAAGCAGGGGTTAAGACTCTTACTAATGGTCCTTGTTATCTTTTCTATACTTGTAATTCTTCTCCTAATCCTTGCAAGCTCCAGAAGTGAGTCCTTTGAAAGTTATTTGCAAATGTGTGCCTAAGAACTAAAAAACTAATGCCCCTTATATAGTAATTCCCAAGCTCCTAGATCATTTGCAGCTGTTAAGGAAGGCCCTAGGATTATCCCAGGTGTCCTAGTGGTTTATCAAGACCGACATACAGCCCATAGATTCGTTACAATTGAGGTTAAGTCGGTTAGAGCTGGAAAACCTGCACCTGTCCAAGAGTTTCTGCGCTGGGGACTTCTACGCGGCCCGCGTAGATGTTCTGCTTGGCCTTACGCGGCCCGCCTGGAGGTGGGAAACAGGTTAAACAAGTTTTATTGTTGGCAGGTTTGGTCCCTGATCGGTTAAAACCCTTTTTAACTTGGTTTTTGACATGTAAGGCCCTTATAGTTAGTTTGTAGAGGCTCAAGGATGTACCATCAAACTTTGTTAGGCTCGGTTTCGTTAAATATCACTATAAATGCAGGTTTCATCAAGTTGGCACTTTTTACCCAAAGTCTTGAAAACTCGCTTAACGGTCTCGAAACCACGTGAAATTTATACCACTTATTCTTGAAAGTATATTTGAATATTTTGAAGCCTCGGGTTCGTTAAAAGGTCACTCAGAGGTCAGAATTAACATGTTGACACGTTTAACCCTTGTAGTTTTATAATCTTCCGATTATTTTCACAAACGGCTTCTTATATCCAATCAATCACTCGTTTAAGAAGATTTTCATCACGTATGGTCATTCAGAGGCACAAGTTTGGCATGTTAACACTTTTAGCCCCTGTGGTTTCATATTTTCACTGTCTGTCAACTTTAGTCCTTCAAACTTAATCTTTCACATAATTAGAGTTTAGGACACGTGTCTTTACATAATTGCACATGTTTTTACGTGGTGTTACAATAGTCGTATGACCTGCTGAATCATGAGAAAGTTAGCAGAAGTCACCATACTCTGAATCTTTGGCATTAAACCATTTATGTATAGCTCTATAGGTTTGCAGGGAGGATCCACCATGGTAGGACACAAAGCAGCTAGTTCATTCGATCTCTTCGTACACGCCTCGATTTCAGACCTCGTCATCTTCAAATTGTAGAACTCCACTTCCAGCTTGTGAATGTCATCACGGTGACAATACTCCTCCTTGATCAAATCTTTAAAGTCATTCCACGGGGTGGCATTAGCAGCTGCCAACCCTAGCATTTGCACCTGTGCGTTCCACTAAGTGAGCGCACCACCATCAAGAGTTCCCGTAGCAAACTTCAGCCTACTAGCAACAGGGCATTCACACATTTCGAAGACAGATTCGATCATCTCGAATCAGTGGAGGAGACCTACAGCTCCTTCTGTACCACTGAAGGTACTAGGTCGACAATCCATAAAGGTCTTGAACGTACACACAGGTGGTTGAGCATTTTGACCTGTTGCGCGAGAAAGAAAGGATAAGGTTAAGCACGAGGGTAAGATTACGAAAGTAGGATCTAAACATCCTAGGATAGGTTGAAATAGTAGGCTTTACCTCCTGCTTGAGCTGCTGCTAGAGCCTCAGCAACTCGTTCATTGATTAGAGCCGTCAGTTGGGCCTGAGTCTAGTTGAGACGTCCACTCATGATCTTCACATCCAGAAAACACAAGTAAGAACGGTGACGTAGAGGTGTAAAAAGTATGGGGTGACAGAAGAGAGTGAGCACACAGGGTTTCAAACAACGGTTGTTACGTTAACTAAGCATACCATAAACAATGCACTATGTAAACTAATAGGAAGCCAATATAAACATAAACCATATCACCTATAGTGTTGAGTCTTGCACGTGGAGTGAAGCGTCGTTGTGGATCGTTGAGCACTGTACAGGTTATAGTCTGGTTTTGTCAAAAAGCTTTTCCCCTTTTTAAAACCAAGTTCACTATAACCAATGGCTCTGATACCAATCTGTCACACCCCCAAATTCCATTAGCGGAGTATCACCGCAGGAGGCGTGACATGACCAGGATCAAGCCACCAATCATATTGAACAATGTATTAAAGTAAATATAAAACCAACCACAATATAATTGGTGTCCAAAACAAATTAACTAAGTTCAAGTTATCAGCGGAAGCATAAAGTTTAAAAACCAAAATATAAGTTTAAAAGTTCAAATGTTTAACATGGAACTCAACAGTCCATGTCCCACAACGACCCTGTCCTCCTGTGCAAGCTCCATCTAAGCACCTAACGACCTGCAAGGCATATAGTAACGAATCAACAACAAAGTTGAGCTAGTTCACAGTTGGGTGTTCGTTTTAAGTTGTTTCAAAAACATAGGTTTCCTTTAGCTGGCTTACTTGCCGTGGGGGTTACCCCATAGTTGAAAAACATGATTAACCCTTTCCTTTTAACTCTGGCTCCCAGCCGTGGGGGCTACCCCATGAATATCCCTCTAGACCCGTTACCATATCGACTACTGACTGAGAAAGTTGGGTGCCCTAAGTCAATGTCTATCATCATTGACGTGCCCAGATCCATTAGTCCACTCCCATCCTCTGCGGCACGGTGTGAGGCTTGTCAAACCTAATAGCGCTATTTAACTAATGACCCGTTCACCATTGGCCCGGCGATTAAGTCGATATAAAAATGAGGGACTTAATGATAGAGTTTTTGGTCTAGCATTAATGTTGTCACCCTTCAGTTAAGAGGGTGGAGGCACGTGTCCCATTAAGGAGATCACGCAGGTTTCAATGTTGTCACCCTTCAGTTAAGAGGGTGGAGTACGTATTCTATCCAAAGAGAATACACAGGTTTCCTTTTTAATCATTAACCCATTCCCAAACCACCGGGAATCCCATGCCTTGTAGAAAGTGTGAACTCACCTTAGGATGCTCAACAGAGAGTAAACCGAGTGTAAATGCCTCTATGTTAGATACGCCCTGATATCGACGCCATTTTATTATTAGTTATGGTAATTAAATGTTGTCACCTAGTTTCACGCGGTTATCTTGGTTTCGATGTCGAGCATTCAAAACATCACACCAAGTTCTAACACCTAAATCACTAGCACGTTCGTACACAATCATGTATTTACATGCATTACATAACACCACATGAAACCAACATTTAGATCATGTATATCATACTCGATATTAAGTTCATGCACATATACATAATATCACATTATTTAGATATATTATACAAGTTTCCATCTAAATTCTCCAACTTATGTGTTTCCCGCCTAAAATATCCTATACCTGCTATGATGCAATTTACACCCCCAATGGAACTTATTTCCAATACTCTTCACGTAAAACTACTTATTAACCAAACACACATACATACATCGAACACACATAACATCACCTACATGCTTTCATGCTCCGCATAACTACGGATATATATATATCGCGTGCAAACTAAACACTTATCATCTAAGCTTTCATGTATATCATCGAGCATGGATTGTTCATATACATGTCATCGCACCAGCACATACTTTCATATATATATATATATATATATATATATATAGGGCATGGTTATATAGAAAACTTATTTCTACTTAGAAAACCTAGGAAACCCAATCTAGACCATTGATCATGATCATCCAATGGCTCATAAAATTTGAAGCATTTTTGAATTAAATTAAATAGAGGTACAAAGTCAATAAAGTTACTTGAAGGGTATTTAGGTAAAATCAACCATAATTATAGTACATTATATATATTATAATATTATGTGATTTGACATGCATTAAAGGATCATCATTGTTTCTCTTTCTTCTTTCTTCTCTTTTGAGAATTCAAAATATCTGTACATTCACCATCAAACCATCATCATCATCCATTCTCTCATCCTCTCTCTTTCTTCATGTTTCAATCACCAAGAACACACACACAAGTGTGTGTGAGAGAAGCAAGCCTGAATATCGTTAAAGAAAGAGAAACACCAAAAGCATACACACAAGTGTGTGAGAGAAAGAGAAACAAGATTCTCCTTCGTGTTCATGAAGAACACCAAGAACACACACACAAGTGTGTGTGAGAGAAGCAGGCCTGAATCATTCGGTTGCATGTGTTTCTAGAGAGAGAAAGTTATTAGAACACCAAGACCAAGAACACACACAAGTGTGTGAGAGAGAAACAGGTCAGAAATCATTTGGTTCATGGGTTTTTGGAGAGAGAAAGTTGTTAGAACACCAAGAACACACACTTATGACATGGACTGGTTCCATGTCTTAATGTTATTTGTTTGGTAAAAGTTGAATGATTTTGTGTGTGTATTGGTAAAATAGATTTGATAGTTTGTTGGGTTTTTTTGTTTTAAAGGGATTAATTTTTTTTTAGAATTGTGATAATGAATGTTATTGTTGATATATATTCGTTACCTTTGAAAAGTTCATAATCTAATCGTTGATGATCTCGTTTATTTTACAAATAAAAAGTTATGTTTGGTTTGGTTGCTTGTTTGAGGCTTTTGATCTAAATAGTAATTGTTTTTTGTTGGTTTGGTTGTTTGTTTGGGGCTTTTGATCTAAATAGTAACTGTCTATTAGTGTAACATGTGTTAGACCTGTCTCATTAGTGTAACATGTTGTTTGTTTGTTGGTTTGGTTGTTTGTTTGGGGCTTTTGATCTATTAGTGTAACATGTGTTAGACCTGTCTCATTTTTATCAAATGATGTAACATGTGTTAAACCTGTCTCATTTTTATCAAATGATGTAAACATATTAGTGTAACATGTGTTAGACCTGTCTCAATTTTATCAAATGATGTAACATGTGTTAAACCTGTCTTATTACTATGTGTTAAACCTCTCCTATTAGGTAAACATGTTAGTGTAACATGTGTTACACCTGTCTTATTTTTATCAAATTATGTAACATGTGTTAAACCTCCCTGATTAGGTAAACATATTAGTGTAACATGTGTTAAACCTCCCTGATTAGGTAAACATATTAGTGTAACATGTGTTAAACCTGTCTCATTTTTATCAAATGATGTAAACGTGTGTTAAACCTGTCTGATTAGGTAAACATATTAGTGTAACATGTGTTAACGCTCTTCTATTAGGTAAACATGTTAGTGTAACATGTGTTACACCTGTCTTATTTTTATCAAATTATGTAACATGTGTTAAACCTGTATTATTTTTATCAGATTAGTTAACATGTGTTAAGCTCTCATATTTTTTCCAAGTTATGTAACAAGTGTTAAACTTGTCTTATTTTCATAAAAATAGGTAACATATGTTAAACCTGACTTTATTTTATCAAAAACATATTATGTAACCTGTTTTATTTTAATGAAATTAAGTAACATGTGTTAAACCTGTTTTATTTGCAGCAACAAAGAGAGTAACAAGATCGCAAACTGGTAAGATACCGAAAAAGCGAAAGAAAGTAGACGAAGAAACGGACGATGAATGGGATGAAGAAAGAGAAGAAACGGATGATGAATGGGATAAATTATGGCCATAACCCAAAATACAATATGACCATTCTGGGATGCAACAACTATATGTAACATGTGTAACCTTGACGGATCGCAAACTGAATACGGATGATGATGTGACGGCAATTTTTTTGGGATGCAACAACTATATGTAACATGTGTAACCTTGACGTTGTAACAGTCACTATTACATGAATGAACAACATGTTGACAAATGTAACAGTCACTATCCATTTCCGGTTGTTTTATCACCCTTTTGTGGTCATCATAACTATATGATGTTTGTAACCTTAAAAGCCTTGGTAGGCTACCACTTTTAATGATGTTAAGGGTTACAGTTAATGTTATATTACCCTTTTCTGACATTATGGTTTACGTTTAATGTAGTAGTTTACAACAACTTTTAATGATGTTATTGTTTATTTTTAATGATGTTATGTGTTACATGTAATGTTATATTATGTTTGATGTAATGGTTTGAAGAACTAGATCATACCCTACATTCAACAAATACTCCTCTTTACGAGATGTAATACTTCTTCTGATTTTAAGAGAATCTCTTTATGTTAACATATGTAACACCTCTAGGGTTTTGGTTCCTGGAAGTTGTAATTAGCTACATATGTAGTAACAATGTTACACATCTTACTTATGTAGTAATTAGCTACATATGTAGTAACAATGTTACATATGTTACTTACGGTAAGAGCGGCCCTTTATTGGACAAAACAGGGCTGCGTATATGTAACACATATTTGTAACATGTGTTACACTAGATGGTAACACATGTATAGCCATGTTGCACATGTTATATAGTTGTTACATGTGTTACACTAGATGGTAACACATGTATATATAGTTGTAACACATGTTATATAGTTTTAACATGTGTTACACTAGATGGTAACACATGTTATATAGTTGTAACATGTGTTACACTAGATGGTAACACATGTATAGCCATGTTGCACATGTTATATAGTTGTTACGCATGTTATACAGAACCTGTACCATTTGTAACAGTCACTATTACATGAATGAACAGCATGTTGACAAATGTAACAGTCACTATCCATTTCCGGTTGTTTTATCACCCTTTTGTGGTCATCATAACTATATGATGTTTGTAACCTTAAAAGCCTTGGTAGGCTGCCACTTTTAGGGTTTTGATTTTAAGAGAATCTCTTTATGTTAACATATGTAACATCTCTCATATGTAACACCTCTAGGGTTTTGATTTTAAGAGAATCTCTTTATGTTAACATATGTAACACATATTTGTAACATGTGTTACACTAGATGGTAACACATGTATAGCCATGTTGCACATGTTATATAGTTGTTACATGTGTTACACTATATGGTAACACATGTATATATAGTTGTAACACATGTTATATAGTTTTAACATGTGTTACACCAGATGGTAACACATGTTATATAGTTGTAACATGTGTTACACTAGATGGTAACACATGTATAGCCATGTTGCACATGTTATATAGTTGTTAATCCCCTTTTAATGATGTTATTGTTTATTTTTAATGATGTTATGTGTTACATGTAATGTTATATTATGTTTGATGTAATGGTATGACCAACATCAAACAAAGGAATGTTAAGGGTTACAGTTAATGTTATATTACCCTTTTAACGTATGTAACACATGTGTACCATGTTACGTCCAACACCAGTTACAGTTAATGTTATATTACCCTTTTAACGTATGTAACACATGTGTATCAGGTCATTCTTTGCTATTAGTTAGTTACCTCTCACATAGGTTACACATGTTACGTCCAACACCAGTTATAAATGTTAATCAAAACAAAACTCACTTGTCATCATGGGTTGTTAGTAATTGCACACATTACAATCATACTTAAAGGTAACAAAAATCTTTATAAAAACTTAAACATATAAAAATGATCCAAAACTATCATAAAGGTTAAAAAAATCTAGCTACGCTTTGCGTCTTGATAACCATCTTTATCTTGAACATAAACATCCATTCACCTGTGAACAAAACAAGTACATCAGTGTTAATCCCCTAAAGTTAAACTTATTAACACAAATGTAACTACAGGTATGTAACATGTGTTACGTGTTATACACGTGTAAAATTTTATTGTAACACATGTAACATGTGTTACCTCCTAGTATAACACACAACAACAGTTACTATTCAGATCAAAAGCCCAAACAAGCAACCAACCCAACAAAAAAACAGTTACTATTCAGATCAAAAGCCTCAAACAAGCAACCAAACCAAACACAACTTTTTACCACAAAAATGATTTTAACACAAAAATAAAAACCTGCAAATTACATAAACATTTATCCATTTTTAGAACCATTTTAACAAAAGAATCATGTTCATCTCTAAAACATCCATTACACAAAAACCTATAAACAACCATTCACCTGTGAACAAAGCAAGTACATCAGTGTTAATCCCCTAAAGTTAAACTTATTAACACAAATGTAACTACAGGTATGTAACATGTGTTACGTGTTATACACGTGTAAAATTTTATTGTAACACATGTAACATGTGTTACCTCCTAGTATAACACACAATAACAGTTACTATTCAGATCAAAAGCCCAAACAAGCAACCAACCCAACAAAAAAACAGTTACTATTCAGATCAAAAGCCTCAAACAAGCAACCAAACCAAACACAACTTTTTACCACAAAAATGATTTTAACACAAAAATAAAAACCTGCAAATTACATAAACATTTACCCATTTTTAGAACCATTTTAACAAAAGAATCATGTTCATCTCTAAAACATCCATTACACAAAAACCTATAAACAACCATTTTAACTAAAACATCAAGTGTGAAATGATTTTTCAAAATAAAATTTTAGTTAAGATTGTTGTTTCTCTCTCTAAAATAGCAACTTTCTCTCTCTAAAAACACTTACCGAATCTAGAAACCGTGTGATGAACACGATGAAGATCTTCAAACTTGCTTCTCTCTATGTGTTCTTGGTGTTCTTGATGAATATGATGAAGATTGTTGTTTCTCACTCTAGAAATCAGCTTTCAACAAGCATCAGCACACCCGAGATGAAGATGACGACGTGAGATGAAGCATGAACACACCCGAAATCAGCTTTCAACAAGCATGAACACATCCGAAATAAACACCTCCTGAACTCTCTCACACACACTTGTGTGTGTTCTTGGTGTTTATTTTGAAACATGGAGAGAGAGAATGAATGATGATGATGATGATGGTGAATTTACAGAAGAAGAAGAAGAAAGAGATAGAATGATATATTTTGAATTCTAAAGAAGAAGAAAGAAGAAAGAAGAAAGAGAGAGAATTGATGAAATGATGGGTAATAAATAACTTGATGGGATGGGGAGAGAGTGAAATGATGGCTTGAACAAATGACTATTTTACCCTTTTAACATGTGTTTAAAGAAATGATGTGGATCAATCTTGACCACACAATTCAGGTTTCCTAAGTTTTCTAGATTAAATGGGTTTTCCATAGATACTTACACTATATATATATATATATATATATATATATATATCATGAACAATTCATATGCATATCATCGAACAAGTATATACTTTCACATAGTTTCATGTAATCGCTTAATCACGGCACATGAGCATTCACAGATTTATGCACTTAATCAAGTTCGTATATCATAAACATTCGAGCGCGGTACCGCATATCATCAAGCACATAGATCGCATGAGTAGACTACAAAATAAATGAAACCGTGACAAGTCTTCTAACTAGGCCTACGAACGAGAGAGAGATAGATGATCTTACCGGTGTTTGGCGGAGACTGAACTCGCCGGAGAAGAAGGTGGTGATGGCTGGTTCACGGTAGAATTTCGAGAGAGAGGGGAAGAGTTGCGACGGTGAGAGAGGTAGGTCTTGTTCTGACGTAGGGTTCGTGTGATATGCGTGAGGGTGACCCTTGTGAATATATATATATGTATCCACGTAACTTAATGGCTGAACATGGGAGGCGGTGGAAGTTTCTGTGTGTGGGCCGAGATATGGGATAAAGTGGGCTGGGGGATTGGGTTTCGTAATGGTTTCCACAACCAACACTTGATTTCACATCTTGCACTAAGTATTATTATTATTAACATATATTACTACTATTACTACTACTACTATTATTATTATTATTATTATTATTATTATTATTATACTTTTATTATTATTATTATTATTTTTATTACTAAACCAACAAATATATATATATATATATAGGGAATGGATATATAGGAAACCATTTATTAGGGAGAAAACTAAGGAAACCAAATTGTGACCATTGATCTTGATCATCTAAGGGTTAAGGAATTTTGATGGTTATTGATTTAAATTTAATACATTAGTTATGTTGATGAGTGGGCCAGGAGGGTATTTGTGTCAAAGCATCACCATATCTCATTCTCTCTCTTCTGTCACCATCACCATCAAACATCATCATTCTCTCTCTTCCTTTTCCTTTCTTCTTCTTTAGAATTCAAAATATCTCCTTATCTCTCTATCTTCTTCTTCTTCTGTACACACACCATCATCATCATCATCCATTCTATCTCTCTCTCCATGTTTCAAAATAAACACCAAGAACACACACAAGTGTGTGTGTGTGTGAGAGTTCAGGAGGTAGAGAGAGAGATCCAGATCCGGTGTGGGGATTCTGATTACAAGCCGTCGTTCGACATCCAGATCCGGTACAAATCTTCATCATTTCCGGCGTTTGCAGCGCCGTCTACGGCGGTGGCGGCGGTGTAGAGAAACAAGCCGTCGTTCGACATCCAGATTCTGATTACAAGCCGTCGTTCGACATCCAGATCCGGTACAAATCTTCATCATTTCCGGCGTTTGAAGATCTTCATCGTGTTCATCACACGGTTTCTAGATTCGGTAAGTGTTTTTAGAGAGAGAAAGTTGCTATTTTAGAGAGAGAAACAACAATCTCTTGAGTATTTTATTTTGAAAAATCATTTCACACTTGATGTTTTAGTTAAAATGGTTGTTTATAGGTTTTTGTGTAATGGATGTTTTAAAGATGAACATGATTCTTTTGTTAAAATGGTTGTAAAAATGGGTAAATGTTTATGTAATTTGCAGGTTTTTATTTTTGTGTTAAAATCATTTTTGTGGTAAAAAGTTGTGTTTGGTTTGGTTGCTTGTTTGAGGCTTTTGATCTGAATAGTAACTGTTTTTTTGGGGGGTTGGTTGCTTGTTTGGGCTTTTGATATGAATAGTAACTGTTATTGTGTGTTATACTAGGAGGTAACACATGTTACATGTGTTACGATAACGAAAGAAGGTAGATGGAGAAACCGATGAAGAATGGGAACAAGAAGTAGATGAAGGGCAAGTGGTGGGTACCTTTGATGTTGTACAGAAGTTACCCTCCAGTGTAACACATGTTACAAACATGTGTTACATATGTTCAACCTCTTTGTTACAAAAAATCAGGGCTGCACATATGTAACATGTGTTACAACATGTTTTTACCTATCTTGCACGTCTCTATTACAAATGGATGAAAACAGTTTTTTTAAAACATCCATGATGTAACACTTGTTTATTTGAAAGTTCTTAAAACAACCGTTGTAACACGTGTTACATCTTTTTACTCAGCTGTGCATTTTCCTTTTTATAATCCCATCCTCAACGTAAAGATACATCCAATGTAACACGTGTTACAAAAGGAAATTACCTACTTACACATCTCTATTACGTTGATTTAAACAGTTATTTAAAAACATCCACTTTGCAACACTTGTTTATTTGAAAGTTCTTAAAACAACCGTTATAACACGTGTTACATCTTTTTACTCAGCTGTGCATTTTCCTTTTTATAATCCCATCCTCAACGTAAAGAGGGGGGTTGCACATATGTAACACATGTTACACTTGTTTATTTGAAAGTTCTTAAAACAACCGTTGTAACACGTGTTACATCTTTTTACACAAGTTACTTGTAGTTACCCCAACCCTTTTTTGGTATTTTCAGCTTTTTGATATTTTCAGTTTGTTGGCCAATAATTTATGGGTTGGGTTTGTGTTAGGTTTTATGAATTGGATTTGCTTTATTTTGTTTTCTGTTTTTTGTTTAAATTGGGCATCCCAATTATTGGTAGATAATTAGTTTGAAAATCCATAATTGTTACAGTAAAGGTTTTAAAATTTTGTTGGCTAAGTTGTTCTTTTTTTATAATTAGTGTTAAATGTTTCAAATTTTTGCAGGCATAACTAGTTACGTATGTTACATTTCTGCCAGCTACATTTCTGCTAGTTAGAAGTCGATGAAGGGCAAGTGGTGGGTACCTTTGATGTTGTACAGAAGTTACCCTCTAGTGTAACACATGTTACAAACATGTGTTACATGTGTTCAACCTCTTTGTTACCAAAAATCGGGGTTGCACATATGTAACACGTGTTACAACAGGTTTTTACCTACTTGCACGTCTCTATTACAAATGGATGAAAACAGTTTTTTTAAAACATCCACGGTGTAACACTTGTTTATTTGAAAGTTCTTAAAACAACCGTTGTAACACGTGTTACATCTTTTTACTCAGCTGTGCATTTTCCTTTTTATAATCCCATCCTCAACGTAAAGAGGGGGTTGCACATATGTAACACATGTTACACTTGTTTATCTGCTAGTTAGATTCTAAACTGTTTGTCTTGTATGTTGTAACATATGTTACACTTTCGGACAATATATGGTGCATACATTGTGTTACACATTTTGTTTTGATATGAGTGGATATTGAAATGGTGAATGGTAATTGTTGTATCCTCATCTTAGCAAGTACTCTTTTGCTGACTACTAATATTTGTGTTTTTCATTTCTTGGGCAGGACTGGGACTGGGAAGAAACCTAACAAAACATTATGTGTGAAATGATGCAGATAAAAACTCAAAATTTAGGGAGTCTTCAAGTTCAGGGCATAATTGGGTAGAAGGTAACTAGTGTTAGTTATGTTACTACTATTTTTTTAATTAATAGATTAAAAATACTGGAGTGTAACTTGTGTTATTACGACTTGACCATAGCAGTTGCAACCAAACGAGAAGGGATCTTGGCAGGAAAAAAAAAAGAACTACAATATCGGATATGACAAAAGGTGGCCATAAAGCGAAAGAAGGTAGATGGAGAAACCAATGAAGAATGGGAACAAGAAGTCGATGAAGGGCAGGTGGTGGGTACCTTTGACGTTGCAACTATTGATATAAAACTAGTTAGTTTTTTTAAGCATTACAACTATTGATATACAACTAGTTAGTTTGTACGATACTAAGCAGGTCCTAGCTGTTGCTTAATCAGGTTACATATATTACACAAGATGTAACATGTGTAAATTGGAAACACTTGTGTAACACTTCAGTGTAACACATGTTACAGGTTGTATCCCTTAAACTCCAAAGTCAACGTAAGTCATTCTCTAAAACACATAGCAGCCAACAAAAACATTAGCTTGTTTTAGTTCGTCAAGTTTGTCGTCAAGGCTAACTCATCACTAAATAATCATTCTTTCGTCGGATTTCTTGTTTTAGTTCTTCAAGTTTGTCGTCAATGCTAACTCATCAGTAAACAATCTCTCCAAAACATTAGCTTTCTTTCTCTAAAACACATAGCAGCCAACAAAAAACACACCATCTTTACCACGAAAACCTGATGATGCGTTGTAATCCTTCGGCGGGCTTCGCTTCTTAATTACCATCTTCATCTTGAACACAAAACATCTATTCACCTATGAACAAAACAAGTACACCAGTATTAATCTTCTATAGTTAAACTTATTGATCTCTTATGTAACATGTGTACATGTGTAAAGTTTTGCTGTAACACCTGTAACAACTATGTGTAATATGTATAACGTGGCTATACATGTGTTACCTCACTAGTCTAACACATGTTATAAACATGTGTTACCTATGTGCAGCCCCCATGTGTGTCCAAAAAAAGGCTGGGGTATCTATAAGTTACTGGTGTAACGTTGTTACTACATATGTAGCTAATTATCCCACAAAAAAAACACGACTTTTTATTGGTAAAATTAACGTGATATTCTGAATAAATTATGAAGTTTATACATTTTAGCATTTAACAGCCCATCTAAAAAACATTTTAACATTTAAACTTACTATTACATTATGTATAACTGTGTAAAACCCTGTATGCAACATATATTACCCCGAAGTAAAACACATGTTACAACATATAGGACAAACAATTTAGAATGTAGCTAGCAGAAATGTAACATATGTTGCAACATATAGGTCACATGTGTAACCTATATATGTAACATAGGTATACATCTTTAACCAATTGGGTGTAACACATGTAACACCATATATGTAACACATGTTACCCGCAGTAACACACGTATAGCCATCTTACACATGTTACATATGGTCTTCACAACAACATCCATCTTCACAACACATAGCAGCCAACCAAAAAACACACCATCGTCAACATGAAAACCTGATGATGCGTTTTAATCCTTCGACGGGCTTCGCTTCTTGATAACCATCTTCATATTGAACACAAAACATCTTTTCACCTGTGAACAAAACAAGTAAACAAGTGTTACAAAGTTGATGTTTTAAAAAAAAACTGTTTTCATCCATTTGTAATAGAGACGTGTAAGTAGGTAAAAACCTGCTGTAACACGTGTTACATTTGATGTATCTTTACGTTGAGGAGGGGATTATAAAAAGAAAATGCACGTCTGAGTAAAAAGTTGTAACACGTGTTACAACTGTTGTTTACAGAACTTTCAAATAAGTGACAAGCCGGACGATAGCCAGTGGTACAAATGGATGTTTTGAAAAATCTAACACGTGTTGCGTTGGATGTATCTTCAAGCTGAAGATGGGATTATAAAAAGGAAAATGCACAACATTAAAAAAGTTGTAACACGTGTTACAACGGTTGTTTTAAGAACTTTTAAATAAACAAGTGTTGCAAAGTGGATGTTTTTAAATAACTGTTTAAATCAACGTAATAGAGACGTGTAAGTAGGTAATTTCCTTTTGTAACACGTGTTACATTGGATGTATCTTTACGTTGAGGATGGGATTATAAAAAGGAAAATGCACAGCTGAGTAAAAAGATGTAACACGTGTTACAACGGTTGTTTTAAGAACTTTCAAATAAACAAGTGTTACAACGTGGATGTTTTAAAAAAACTGTTTTCATCCATTTGTAATAGAGACATGTAAGGATGTTACACGTGTTGCGTTGGATGTATCTTCAAGCTGAAGATGGGATTATAAAAAGGAAAATGCACAACATTAAAAAAGTTGTAACACGTGTTACAACGGTTGTTTTAAGAACTTTCAAATAAACAAGTGTTGCAAAGTGGATGTTTTTAAATAACTGTTTAAATCAACGTAATAGAGACGTGTAAGTAGGTAATTTCCTTTTGTAACACGTGTTACATTGGATGTATCTTTACGTTGAGGATGGGATTATAAAAAGGAAAATGCACAGCTGAGTAAAAAGATGTAACACGTGTTACAACGGTTGTTTTAAGAACTTTCAAATAAACAAGTGTTACAACGTGGATGTTTTAAAAAAACTGTTTTCATCCATTTGTAATAGAGACATGTAAGGATGTTACACGTGTTGCGTTGGATGTATCTTCAAGCTGAAGATGGGATTATAAAAAGGAAAATGCACAACATTAAAAAAGTTGTAACACGTGTTACAACGGTTGTTTTAAGAACTTTCAAATAAACAAGTGTTGCAAAGTGGATGTTTTTAAATAACTGTTTAAATCAATGTAATAGAGACGTGTAAGTAGGTAATTTCCTTTTGTAACACGTGTTACATTGGATGTATCTTTACGTTGAGGATGGGATTATAAAAAGGAAAATGCACAGCTGAGTAAAAAAGATGTAACACGTGTTACAACGGTTGTTTTAAGAACTTTCAAATAAACAAGTGTTACAACGTGGATGTTTTAAAAAAAACTGTTTTCATCCATTTGTAATAGAGACATGTAAGGATGTTACACGTGTTGCGTTGGATGTATCTTCAAGCTGAAGATGGGATTACAAAAAGGAAAATGCACAACATTAAAAAAGTTGTAACACGTGTTACAACGGTTGTTTTAAGAACTTTCAAATAAACAAGTGTTGCAAAGTGGATGTTTTTAAATAACTGTTTAAATCAACGTAATAGAGACGTGTAAGTAGGTAATTTCCTTTTGTAACACGTGTTACATTGGATGTATCTTTACGTTGAGGATGGGATTATAAAAAGGAAAATGCACAGCTGAGTAAAAAGATGTAACACGTGTTACAACAGTTGTAAGTAGGTAAAAACAGTTAGTATTCGGATCAAAAGCCCCAAACAAGCAATCAAACTAACAAAAACAATTACTGTTCAGATCAAAAAGCCTCAAACAAGCAACCAAACCAACCACAATTTTTTTTTTTTGTAAAATAAACGAGATCATCAACGATTATATTATGGACTTTTTAAATGTAACTAATATATAACAACAACAACAACACACAACAACAACAACAACAACAAGAATCATTATCTCAATTCTAATTTTTTTTAATACATTTAAAATAAAAAAAAATACCCAACAAACTATCAAATCTATTTTACTAATACACACACAAAATCATTCAACTTTTACCAAATAAATAACATTAAGACATGGAACCAGCCCATGTCATACTTGTGAGTATGTTCTTTGTGTTCTAACAAGTTTTTTTCTCAACCAAAACCCATGTAACTAAACGATTTCTGACCTGCTTCTCTCTCACACAATTGTGTGTGTTCTTGGTGTTCTAACAACTTTCTCTCTCTAAAACCCATGAACCAAATGATTTCTGACCTTCTTCTCACTCACACACTTGTGTGTGTTTTTGGTCTTGGTGTTCCAATAACTTTTCCCCTCTAAAAACTCATGCAACCAAACGATTTTAGCCTGCTTCTCTCGCACACACTTATGTGTGTGTTCTTGGTGTTCTTCATGAACACGATGGAGAATCTTGTTTCTCTTTCTCTCACACGCTTGTGTGTGTGTTTTTGGTGTTTCTCTTTCTTTAACAATAACGAATTCAGGCTTGCTTCTCTCACACACACTTGTGTGTGTGTTCTTGGTGTTTATATTGAATCATGAAGATAGAGAGAGAATGGATGATGATGGTGAATATACAGAAGAACAAGATAGAGAGAAGAATGAGATATTTTTGAATTCTCAAATGTGTTATTTTAGAGAGAGAATGGATGGTGATGGTTTGAAAAAGGTGATGGATGATGGGTTGAAAAAGGTGAAAACTACAAAGCACAATATTCAAAGAAAAAACAAAAAGACCAAAATACCCTTAAAGCATGAGTTTGGATGAGGTGATGTGGATGAATGTGGACCACATATTCTAGTTTCCTAAGTTTTCTCACTAAAATGGGTTTTCTCCATATACTTACACTATATATATATATATATATATATATATATATATATATATAGGCTAAAGATAAATAGAAAACCCACTTTAATTTAGAAAACCCGGGAAACTCTAACCTCCCGATGTTTTAAAAAAAAAAAAAATATATACACATGTTATATACATGTTTTTAAGGTATTTGGGCCAAAAAAATCAAAAAAGCGCCGAGTAGATATTTTTAAAAAAAATAAACAAGTTTTGGTGTAACACGTGTTACAAATATGTCAGATGAATGTAACACGTGTTACACCAAAACTTGTTTATTTTTTTTAAAAATATCTACTCGGCGCTTTTTTGATTTTTTTTGGCCCAAATACCTTAAAAACATGTATATAACATGTGTATATTTTTTTTTTTAAAAAAAACATCGGGAGGTTAGAGTTTCCCGGGTTTTCTAAATTAAAGTGGGTTTTCTATAGATACTAACCCTATATATATAGGGTGGTGTTATTGTAAAAAAGACCAAAAGTGTGAGAAATGTAAGAAAGAATCTCAACCATTAGATCTAAATTAATTGAAAAGGGTAAGATTGTAAATGCATTAACAAATTCAAATATGGTAATCCTTGATTTAAGGATTTGGAGAGAGAAAATCCTTGATTTAAGGAATATAACCGTCCATAACATCATTCATTTTAATTTTTTTTTGCATCATTCACGGAATCAGATCCATGTTCATGACATGGTGTTTTAAAAAATTTCATACAGAAACAAAATAACACCATTCAGAAACAAAAATAACACCATTCAGTAAACAAAATATAACACCATTCAGTAAACAAAAAAAACACCATTCAGTAAATAAAATAACACCATTCAGTAAATAATATAACACCATTCAGTACAAAGATATAACACCATTCAGTAAACAAAAAATAACACCATTCAGAAAAGAAAAAAACACCATTAAGAAAAAGAAAAATAACACCATTTAGAAAAGAAAAAAACACCACTAATAAAGGAAAATAACACCATTCAGTAACAAAATAACACCATTCAGTAAAAGAAAAAAAAAACACCATTAAGAAAAGAAAAAAAAACACCATTAATGAAAAGAAAAATAACACCATTCAGAGAAGAAAATAACACCATTAATGAAAAGAAAAATAACACCATTAAAAAATCCTTACATCTCTGTATCATCTTCTTCTCCGCTGCCGGCACCACCACTGCCGGTCTGCCACCGCCGTCGTCGAACCCAACCACCAGACAGTAATTTATCAGCAACCGTCGTCCGAAACCGGCTTCCGCCACCGTCCGACACAGTAATTTATCAACAACGATCGTCTTCAACAACCGCTTCCGACACCGACTTCCACCACCGGCTTCCGCCACCGTCCGACACAGTAATATATCAACAACGATCGTCTTCAACAACCACTTCCGACACCGGCTTCCGCCACCGTCGTCGAACCCAAGCCGTCGTCGCGCACCCTCTTCGCACTCCGACACCGGCTTCCGATTGATGTTTAATCTTCCGATTCGTGGTGGTCTTGGAGTTGATCTTGGAGAGAGAAATTCTGAACGTATGATAGAGAGAGATCTGGAGAGAGAAAGAGAGAAATTGTAGGGATTTTGATTTAGAAAATGGGGATAAAAAGACACAATTGCCCCTAGATATTTCAATTCAGTCCAAATTAATAAAAATATTTTACAATTTGGTCCGTATTGATCTTAACCATTAGATCAAAAGATCTAATGGCTGAGATTCTTTCTTACCTTTCTCACACTTTGGGCCTTTTTTACAGGATCCTAACTATATATATATATATATATATATGTACGACGAATCAGCAACGTCGTGTATGATATCCACGCTATGTTTTGACCCTCAAAGGTTTCGGGTTGCGCGAGTAGGTTGGGTCGACTAGCGGGACATGGCTATGGTTCAAACAGCTCAAGTCAATTCAACGCGACAAGGATAAAATATAATTTAGTAGGAACATAATTAATCCATCAAATAAAATAAATATAGGATTCAATTTCTAAAAGCGAAACAAACGGTTTGTACCTTGAAGTTACGGGTTGTCACAGTACCGATGTTGAAAGTGAATTTGTTCAGGTGGCTTGCTGAAATGGATAAACTATATACCCTATCGACCCTATAAAAAAGGAATATACAACTAAGCTCTCTTGAATGCCGGTTGTGCTGGGAATCAACCGAAACTATATAACACATATTAACAACGTGCTTTATGTCTGCGAGGGTATGGCAATGGATTGCTTCATGGTGCACTATCTCGGAGATCATAGCCCTTTCTGTTCGGGACCTACTTGAATACCACA
Organism: Helianthus tuberosus; assembly: GCA_030545235.1. NCBI lineage: Eukaryota > Viridiplantae > Streptophyta > Magnoliopsida > Asterales > Asteraceae > Helianthus > Helianthus tuberosus. The sequence goes on along the minus strand of CM060389.1, from coordinate 3,550,175 downwards.
AGCATGCAAACTTGACTAAGGAAAAAAGGAAAGCGGTGCAGGCAGTTATACTAACAGCGACTTGGAGAATTTGGAAAGCAAGGAACAAACCACTCTTCTCGGCCAAACCAATTATCTTGGAGAAACTTATTGAAGAAATTCAAGCTGTCTTTCCTTTGAATGAAAAACCAGGCGAAAATGCAAGAACCCAATTGGATAACTGGATCAAATTAAAGATTGGATTAAAATTTTGTAACTTGTAACAGCCTATGTTGTGATGTAATAATTGATGACTGTATTTCTTTGGTTGGTTGTAGCATCTTGCTAGCCTGCTACTTTGGTAATAAAATATCTGATTCTGTTGTTAAAAAAAGTATATTAATGATTTCACGTATAGTTTATTTATTGACGAGTAAGGTGGTGTTTGTTTTTCTAAAAAAGATCTGCGTAGGCTCTTCTGTCTGTGCCACGCAGATTACGCGCAGACGTCGCCATCTGCATACTGTTTGTTTTTCCGAAGACGTTTCATTAAAAAACGTTTGCGTGAGCTCTTCTTGGTACAGACTTGGCCCAACCACTTCTAAGATCTTCTAAGGTCTGCAGAGGGTTAAACACCACCACCCATCACCGCCACCACCACCGTCCACCGTCCACCACCCATCACTGTCCATCACCACCACCACTGTCCACCACCCACCACCACTTTCTACCACCACCACCACCACCCACTACCGTCCATCACCACCACCGTTCAGCACCACCACCACACACCACCACCGCCCGTACACCACCACCAGTTTATATTAGAAGTCTACATACGTTAAAAAACAAACAGTCTTCTTCTTGTAGACTGCAGTAGTTTGGTCCACTCTTCTTCTGCAGATGGAGTTTGCAGACCGCATGTATTTTACCTCTTAAAAAACAAACATCTAAATGTGTTTATTAATTTAAGATTACCTCATAAAATTTAAATTAGCAAAACCTCATGTGAAGAAACAAGCGCTTAATATAAATAATAAACACAGCAAACACTTGGTGGTATGGTGGCAGTTAAATTTAATACATGTGGTGAGACAAATTCTGATGAACAAAGCTGGATTTACATATGGACACTTCAGCCATGTTTTGATTATAGAGTGTAACTAGTGGCAGTTAACCAATAAATAGCTGGGGGTATTTTTGGAAGTATCGAAATTGACATAATCCTTGATTACTTCATAATTAAAAACAAATACATGTGTGCAATGTCTGGAAAGTAGATAAATATTTATAAATAAAGATTAAGCAAGTGGGATTTTGTAGTTTGATTAAATAAAAGATTAAGAGTTAATTCTTGTTTTCATCCATGTGGTTTGTCAAAAATCACTATTTCAGTCCATTCGTTTAAAAATTACGATTTCAGTCCCCGTGGTTTCACTTTCGTAACCATTTCAGTCCACCTCGTAACCAATTTAGTCCCTGTACTTAACAGAATAATGGATTGAAATGGTTACGAAAGTGAAACCACATGGACTGAAATGGTTACGAAAGTGAAACAACAGGGACTGAAATAGCAATTTTTAAACTAATTGACTGAAATAGTGATTTTTGACAAACCACATGGACGAAAACAGTAATTAACTCAAAGATTAAATATACATCACTTAAAAAAATCCCATGAGTTAGAGACACCAGTTGTTTAAGTTATTACCAAGTAACCGCATATATAATTTCTATTTGTAATTAAACATTAGGTCATGTGGTATACCTTAACCTTTTTTAATTTTATATAAGGAATATTGGATTTTAATAATCCTAAATATTCGCCGTCTGCCGCCAACAGTCACAACTTCAAAAATAAACATTGGCGGTCCCAACTATTGACATATTGGCTACCAATGGATCCTGACTAACAGAACCCTAAAGCCGTTAGTCTCCGGTTACCGGAAAACCGTTTTTGGCTAGGAAAATGTTTCTAAGGTAAGATCTAAGGTTACAAATAGATTTGGGACGAAAATGTTGAGTTTTCCGGCAAAAAAAAGTTTTCCAACGATAAAAGAGTTTTCCGGCGACTTCAATAATTGGTGCTTTTATTAGAAAAAGGTTCCTAAAGGTCCGTAATAAGGTTATAAAGAGGTTTGGGATGAAAATGTTGAGTTTTCCGGTCAAAAACGTTTTTCCGGCGATTAGAGACTAACGATGTTAGGGTTTTGTTAGTCAGGTCCAATGGAGGCCAATATGTTAATAGTTGAGACTGCCAGTGGTTATTTTTGAAGTTGGGACTGTTGGTGGCCAACGGCGAATAGTTAGAATTATTAAAATCCAATATTCCTTTATATAACCATTACATCACCTGTCGTTCCCTTTTTACTCCACCTTATCCTAAGTAAATGATTTAACCTTGTTAACTTTACCTCACCCACCATCTTTTTTAATTATTGTAATATTAAATGTTTAAATTAAACACAAACTAAATAATAATAACATCATTTCATTAAATTCTTAGCTAAAATAAACATTGATAATAAATAGTATTAATTTTTTATTCTTTTTTGTCTAAGTTAACATGTTAACCAAGGGAGCTTTTAACATCGTTTAACATAGGAAAAGGGTGATTTGAAAGACATGTTAACTTGTCATGTTATCTTTAACACCAATAAAGTTAGAGTACATCCCAAGGTATTAGATGAGTCGATCCGAAACAACACACAAACATGATAAATTTTAGGTAGAGTTAATTACTATTTTTGTCCTTGTGGTTTGTCAAAAATCACTATTTCAGTCCATTAGTTTAAAATTTGCGATTTCAGTCCATGTGGTTTCACTTTCGTAACCATTTCAGTCCTTGTGGTTTCACTTTAATAACCATTTCAATCCATTTATTTTGTAAGTACATGGACTGAAATGATTACGAGATGAACTGAAATGGTTACGAAAGTGAAACCATAGGGACTGAAATCGCAAATTTTAAACTAATGGACTGAAATAATGATTTTTGACAAACCACAAGGACGAAAACAGTAATTAACTCTTTTAGGTATTTGTGAGTTAGAACTAAGAATTTAAGATTTTTAATACGAATAACTATATTAACTATATGCTTCATGCTCATCTATTCAACATGTCTTAGCACAAATAGGTTATTGAAAACACGCTATATTAAAATAAAGAAACTATTTATTAAAATACAAAAAGTTACATAAAAAGACCATGAACATCTTGAATACATTACATGGCCTTGACACTTTTATAGGCATGGAAATACAAAGGAAGAGACAAAATTGAAAAAGGAAGGGGAGGCACAAGTAAGTGGACCGGTGTATGTAGTGATAAGATGAGCTTCGGTCCAAGTGGTCGGGCATTAGATGTAGATTTAGGTATCCATGTATAGTCTATTTTTATATTATTTTATTTAATAATTTATCTTTTTTATAACTTTCTTTTAACCTTTTATTGGTTGAGGTGGGTCATTATGTTTTGGTTTTGTTAGACATATGATAGATTGGACTCCATGGGTTGACGTGGCTTGGTTCCTAGTTCCTACTTCCTAAGACCGTGGGGTATGGGGGGCTTGGGTTGGGGCATTTGTTGACACGTGGAATGGGAGCCCCCCACCATCAAAACCCACGCCCATGGGGCTTGGGTGGGGCTTGGGTTGGGTGCACCGCGTGGGAGATTGTTAAAATAAAAAAATAATACAAAAAGAGTAAGCCAATAAGAGCAAGCCAGCTAGCATGTCCCCCCGCCCCACGCCCGGATTGAAACCCAAGCCCCAAGGGGCCATGCCCCAACCCAAGCCCACCCGGGGTGGTGCCTTGGGTGTTTTACCCCAACCCCCGCCCCATACCCCACGGCCTAAAGGCAATCAATGCTATATATATCTTTAAAATAATACATAACTATAATTATCATATATGATGATCATTTGAAATTTATATATAAGTGTTTAATTAAGCTTTATGAAATATTTAATACTTTTTATGACACTCAGTTGATTCAAGAGTAGTCAGCTCTTATTTAAACCTACCGGAAAATTTAACGGATCGTGATCAGAAAACTTACTTGTTTTCTTGGATGCCGTTTACACTTGGTGAATTAAAGGAATCGTTCAATGAATGATTATAGACGGCGTCTTGTATAGCCGATCACGACAGTGATTTACAGGATTTGTTCAATGAACAATAATGATTTTCATGATGATTTTCCAGATGAGAATATACTGTTGAGCCAACGAATAATGCTTTTGGGAATTTTAAACAAAAAGGGATCGCCTCCTCCTAACAATCAACAAATGTACAACTACAAACAGCTCAACAAGCATGACCAAGATCTATGACGTTTGTGCCATGTTACGAGGCAGCCACGGAAACATTTATGGCTGCTACTCACCCAAATGTAGCACTGGTTGAAGTAGACATCCCTGATGGAGTTGTAGGGTTTCTGAAATACGATGGTAAAATTGTGTTATTTTGGTGAAGTAAAATAAAGCGTATGTTATAAATGATATTTTATTTTAGTGTGAATGTTCATGGTGTATATCCATGGACCACACATTTCCGTATCTTCATGATCAATAACTATTTGATTACTATTTAAATTGTCGACCACATGGATTCTTTAAATAATATTTGTTAACATAAGTAATATTAAAAGAATATATATCTAGAAAAATCATTGAAGAGGGGCACACCTAATAATTTGGCACAAGAAACCCACTAAAGATGCAACCAAACCACACCTTATGGTTATGAACCAACCATGGCACCATAAATGAAAGCCATGGTTCCATTTGTTTTGGATAGTTTGTTTATATTTAAGTTTCTTATTTATATAAAGATAATTTAGGGTGGACCCAATGGCTCCCACCATAGATGCCATTACATATTGCAATACAAATATATATGACTTGTTTCATTTAAGGCTGGCAAATCGTGTCTTAACAGGTTTAACAGGTTTCTGACGGCGCACACAACATAAGTTTCAAACATGATTACGACTCGTTTAACTACTTTCTACCTCATGTTTATAAAACAGTTTTATGTACAAAGATGAATAAATGATAGATCCTAACATTGTAATTTTAATTATTTTAAAAATTAAAAAAGTCAAAGGGTGTATTTTTCAGTCAAACAGGTCTAATCGTGTCTTAACAGGTACCCAATTGTCAGCCCTAGTTTCATTAGGTCCCATTTCTCAGAATTCTTTTTTTTTAACGGCAAATTTGGATCACTGACGGACCACTGGAGTATCATCGTGCCACCAGCAGAACCATCCGATCATATCCATCTCTACTAGGCAATAATGCCTATACACTAATTCAGGAGGAAACCCAATAAATCTGAGAAAAACCCCCTGTGGGAATCAAACCCATGACCTAATGGTCATAAGCCTTATCCCACCACCAAGATACCACTAGGCTATAATGCCATGCGTCTCAGAATTCTTAGGATAATTTTACAAGCACTTAGATTTGACCTACCAGCTGTCTTGGTATGAGTATTTGTTTACTTTCTTTTGTAAGGATAACAAGTTTGTTTGACATTACGTGTTAGCAAACACTTGTTTGTGAACTGAAAGTATGAAGTCACATTATGCTGGTAAGAGGAGTATATATCTTTTATATAGAAAAGTGCTATTATGCATATAAAGAAAGTAGATTAAAATTATAAATATATAAAGTATGAGCATACCGAAGTAGTAAAGACTCATCTCATGTGATATTGATAATTTATTTGGTATATGATATATCTAATACTTATATTTATATGTGTTATTTACACATTTCATAATCGTGATACTGATTTATCAAACAACATACAGAATGACACTGGTAAATTGCAAACTCTAACCATACATAGGGTTGTGCGAATAGATTGTTGATCAAAGCTCACTTAAAATCAGCTCATAAATAAACGAGTCCAACTAAGATGGATCATTTAAATTTATAGTTGAACGAGGTAAAATCACTTGTTTAGCTTCCGCAAGTAAGCATGTCATTATAGAAACCCAACTCACATTGGTTAAAAAACTCATCTGTCTATTTGTTAATATATCTCTCTACATGTATAAGAAATATTTTATTTGTTGTTAACTATCCATCCGTATAAAATAAAAATTTCAAAAATGTTAATAAAGGAGTTGTCTCGTCAAGCCACGAGTTGACTCAAGTTTTATTCAAAGTTTTTTTTAGCTGAGATGACCTGTTTAACGTCAAGCCCAGATTAACATGCTAAAAGCCCTTTCTTGATTTTATGGCTGGTGGTGCATGCCCATTCTTAGTTGGTGGAGTGATATGCCTCCCACGTTCTATCATACTCATACTCATATATATATATCTGGTCGATGCAACAATAAAGGAAGTTGATAAAATACATCCGTAACCTCATGAAAAAGGATTAGCTCTGAGAGTTAGGAACGAAGATCCTTGTCTTAAATCCGTGGACTATCGATGAAATACTCGAGAAACTAAAACAACTCACTAAGACCATGGGGTGTGGTTTGCTTAGTTTCTTTGGGGACTACCCGCCACGTAAGCGCCACATCACCATGGGTGGAGGACCATTCCCTTGGGGACTACCCAAGGGTGTGGAGGATGGGTCATACCCTTATTTTTTATATATAAAACTAACTGAGGGACCCACTTTATCACACAACAATGCACACAAGGGGGCACCTTTTGCCTCGTCTCAAACGGCCTGAAGAAGCTGCTGGCGACGTGCCGAGCCAAGGGGGGGGGGGGTGTGGGACGGAGAGGGACGAGCAAAGACGGGGGACGTTCCCCACACCCTTCCCTCTAAACTACTAAATCAAATCAAGTCTTAAATTTTATAAAATTCTCTATGGATCTATCACATCATATTATAACTATATAATTCTAACTATTCCACATGATTAGGCTAGTAAAGTTGGCATGACAATCATCATAAACATGAACCACTTAACAAACATCTCATCAAACTACAACCAACCCCCTCAACTTTCACCTTATTTCACTTTCACACCCTTTCTTCTTCATATATATATATACACACCACCATGAATCTCACTCCACTACTCTCTTCCCCTCAATTTCCCCAATCACAGCCATGGGTTTCCCTGTTGGTTACACCGATCTACACCTCCCCAAACTCTTTCTACACCTCCTAACCCTTCTGGGTCTCATCCGTAAACTCATCTCCTCCATTTTCCGATTCGTCGGTCTCAGCGATTTCCTCGAACCCGAATTCTCATCCGACCCGACCCGAAATGAACACGTTACGCATTTACACTCAATATCCGCTGTCCTGATTCGCGAGCTCCTCCCGGTTGTTAAGTTCTCGGAGCTAGTGGATCCGCCAGAGAGCTGTGCGGTTTGTTTGTATGAATTTGAGGCCGGTGATGAGATCCGGCAGCTTATCAATTGCCGACATATATTTCACCAATGCTGTCTGGACCGTTGGATGGATCATGATCAGAAAACTTGTCCGCTTTGTCGGACAACGTTTGTACCTGATGATTTACGGGATTCGTTTAATGAACGATTGTGGGCGGGTTCAGGTGTAGCAGAAGCAGTGTGATTCGTCGTTGGTTAGTGTTAGAAATTGATTTTAGTTTGTTGATGAACAGATTAGAGAATTATATGATGTATATTTTTTTGGAAAATGGAAAAGGGGAAGGATAAATTGTATAGACAAACAATGGATTAGAGTTAATGGATATATTGATTTTTTTTTTCTTTATTTTGATCTATTTAATCAAAGATTGAGTCATGAACTTCTCAAATTATTGTTTAATTCGATTAACTATAACTATTTACTGTAAATTGTTTAATTCGAATAACTATACTGTAATTGTTTAATTCGAATAACTATAACTATTTACTAACACTTGTAAAAAACTTATCAATCGGAAAACAAACTTTTGAAATCACTTTCGGTATGTCAACATTACCACTTTGATACATATTTATTGAAAATTGCAGCATTGGTGCCAAACTTTGCAACAAGTTACCTGTTTAGTCCTCGCCCACTAGGGGTGTTCATCGAATCGAATATCGAATTTTCGAATTATTCGAATCGAATTGTTCGAATAATTTTTATTTTTCCTTGAATTCGTATTCGATTCGAATTCGATTAAAACCTACCGAATTCGATTCGAATTCGTATTCGAATAAAAAACCCAATTCGTATTCGATTCGTATTCGATTAAAAATTCGAATTCGAATCGAATTCGAATAAATTCGATTTAATTCAGATTCTTTAAAAACATGTAAAATACTTTCAAAATAAAACATAAATTTTAAAGCAGCCATAAAGCACGACATCACATTAAAAAGACTCAAATAAAGTACCACAAGTCTAAAATTCAAAACGAGAAGTCGGGAATAACCACTCCACGTTACAAGTTAATATTTTTACGCTTAGAAATCTATTGATAGATTTGTTACTTAGATTTTAGTTATGGGCCACATAGTGGGTTTGGTATTGGGTAATTTTAATACTTGGAAAAAAATTGAAAATAATTTATAGTATAGCCTAATAAAAGTTATATATGTATTATATATAAAAATAATAAATAAAGATGTATAATTTTTATTCGAATTTCGAATCGAATCGAATTTGAAATTATAAATTCGTATTCGATTCGTATTCGATTTACTTGACTCGAATTGAATCGAATTCGAATTCTTATAATCGAAATGAATTCTTGATAATCGAATCGAATTTAAACGAATTTCGAATTTTTCGAATTCGAAACGAATTCTGCACACCCCTATCGCCCACAGATGAAGTTATATTTTTTCTGTTGATTTCTTGTGAAAAAAATAGCAAAATAGCAACATTACCACTTTGATATACTCGTCCGAAGGCATGACGGTGCGGTGAGGTAAAACCCGCTCAGTTCAAGAATCGAACTAGCGATCTCCACCTATTCGCCTAGTCTCCCATTATCACCATGTGCCGCAGAAAATAATGGAGAGGGCATGAATCGAACTTGGGTCCCTTAGAACATCAAGTCTCTCCCTTATCACTCCACTACCACCTCATTGGCTAAAAAACAAACTAAAATGTCCGAACTTCTACCCCCACCCTAGGGCTGGCAATTTTAGACACGTACAGGAATACACGACACGAATCTACACGAAGTTAACAAGTATCATGTATGGCCTTAACAGGTAACATGTACTAAATAGGTAAACACGAAAATAACTATTAATTTTCGTGTCTAAACAGGTAAAATACCTGTTTAGTACCTGTTAACAATTTTAATATAATAAAAAATATAATTTAGTGGGACCATGTGATTTGAAAACCTGATTATCTCTCTAGTTTCCCTAACCCTTTCGGCCCGTTCCCATTCCAACGGAGATATTAAAAAAACCTAATTATTCCCTTCTCCAGCCCCACTCCCAGCGACACCACCCCAACCACCGGCCGTCGAGAAGAAAGACCCATGTGAACTTTGAATCGAAGATTTGAGAAGAAAAACCCATGTGAACTTGCGTTTATGCATTATTTAAGCATATTGTGAACTTTTGGCAACTTTTGATACACTAAACAGGTTCCTAGATATGTAATTATTGAAACATTCGTAAACATGTATTAACAGGTAATTATCATGTATACCTGTTAAAAAGTATTTCGTATTCGTGTATGGAAAACTGGACACGAAACCTTATCTTGTCCTGTTCGTGTATGGGATTTCGTGTATCGTGTATTATCATGTTCGTGTATTATCGTGTATAGGTATACACAATATGTTAGCCCTACCCCACCCCCACCCAGCCTAGCTTCCATACATCCCCCCACCCCCAAAACCGTTTCCGACACAATGACTAATATCACAATCTTCGATGCCTTATTCTTCAAAAGCGCATGGGTTTTATATAATCGATGAGATGGTGTGTAACACCCCGAAATTTATAAAACTTTATATTAGAATTATAAAGTACAAAATAAACGAGAATAAGCTAACTAGGAAATAAATAACTTAGTTAATTATGGATCTTGTAGTAACACATGAGTGAATTAAAGTGCCTAAATTATAAACTAAACAAAAGTCAAGGGACCAAATTTGTAAAACTTGAAACTTGGATGTTTAATAAGTAAATAACACACCAAACACACACCTGAGTGTGTGTCTGGATCGAACAGAACAAGGGGGCGACCAGGGGTTCCTCTTCAAACCCTAATTCTCTCAAAAACTCACTAATTGGAGGCTCAAATCAAGTCAAAATCGAAATCTGAATATAGATTAGTGATCACCTCGACGAAGGGATCATAAGGTATGTGAAATCCAATGTTGTAGAAGACGCTAGTCGGGCGGTGAGGTACAGCCTAGGGATTAATCGGGATTAATCGAGATTAATCGGGATTAATCGGAATGGGATTTTTATATGTATTTTTTCAAAATTATATATATATATACCCAATAATATAAAAATAATACTTCAAAATTCACATAAATACTTCAAGTTTCAGATAGTATGGTTCGATTTTGACTGATTTTGACCAATTTTGACCGCCTAGAACCGCCTAGGACCGATTTTGATCGATTTTGACCGACTAATATTGTCCGATTAATCCGATTTTTGACCGCCTAGGACCGATTTTGACCGCCTAGGACCGATTTTGACCGATTTTTTACCATGACCGATTAATTGACCGCCTAGCTCAAAATTAGGCAGTAGATGACCGCCTAGCGCCTAGGCGCCGATTAATCAGCCGCCTAGGCCGATTTCTGCAACCATGGTGAAATCTCACTATTTGGTTTCATCTTAAATTTTGGATGAACACGTGAAATTCAAATTTGAGCTTGCATGATTGTTGTTTGGATGAAATTGAGAATGAAATTATGTCTAGAACGAAACCCTAGCCATTTACTTGTAGAATTGATGAATATAGTTGTGAAATTAGGATCCTACACTCATGTGTCAAGTGGGTTTTGTAGGATCATGTTAAACACTAGGATTAACATTGTTAACTTAGTGTATTTAAGCTCTATGGTGTGAATTTAGACTTGTTGATATGAAAATATGCATGAAATTGTGAAAGGATGCTTAAATCTTGGCTAAATAGTTAATCAAGAATTTGATTTTTAATTATACGAAATCACGCTCATTAGGTGTTTGATGTAATTCCTAAGAGAGGATAAATATTAGAAACCCGACTAAAAGCGCATAGTTGACTAGTGTGGAAAATTATGCGTTATATGCTATGAGAGAGTTCTAAATAACTATGGTTGAACTCTATAGGCAAAGAACCCGGGAAATCAAGCGGACAAGCTAGTGGTGATACGCGTTTGAAATGATTGCTCTAAAGGTATGTGACCTTAGTCCCATTACATTATGCATAAATGTTTGGTTTTAGTGTATAAATGGTGTCGTAGTGTAATATACGCGTTTGATGTGTCCTTGAAGTGACGAAGCTCACTCGATATATCAAATGGGTCAAAATAATGATTGGAGATGATTTTGGGAAATGGTTTGGCTTGTCTTGTCATCAAAGTGATGGTTTTCACTCGACAACCAAACGGGTCAAAATGACGCTTTTAAAAGGATCATGTGTGTAGAGACTTAAAAGTCTCACACTGCGTTAAGTGTTGGATAGTACTACGCAAATGAATTGGTTATGCTAGTTTAAGTTCACAAATCCGAGATATCGGGTCAACAATAGAAATAAATTGTAAGTGTCGCTTGAAGCGGAAATGCTTGAATTTTGAGAAAACAAGCATTAAGTTCTAATGTGAGCGTAAAGCCATGGAATGGCGCGGATACGCCAAGGTTTATAAGCCCGGGGATTTGGGTAATTATGTCCAAAAAGTCTTAGAACTGAAAAATGGTATTTTGCACTTATTGCTAATAAGTTGGATAATTGAAACAAGGATTTTATGAATCATTTGTTTGTAATTTGGTTTCCGTAACGTGAAATTTACATGGTAGGTTCCGTAATTTTATTACGGACTCATAGGAAAAAGAATCGACTAAAACGGACAACCTAGTAAAAAGTTATGATGGTTTAAAGTTAGAATTTTGTAAATTTTGGAGCTGGGCAAAATGCAGTTCCAGAAACTGGACCTGCTGGAAAACGCACTCCCCCGCGCCACGCGACGGGGGCACAAGGATCTGGCGCGACACGCGGGGCCGCCCGCGGCACGCGAATGGTTTGGCTGAGTCTGGCGCGTGGCGCGACAGACTATAAACCAGAATTTTATGATTTTTGTTATAATTATGTCGTTGGGACTTGTCTAGGCTCGGTTAACATTGTCAAAACTAATTATTTATGTGGTTTTGACCTCAGGTGATGCTCGTTAGCTACGGATGCCGATCAAGCATGAAATCAAGAACCGAACTCCATTTTTGAAGCTTCCGCACTAATCTAAACTTGTCTAGACAATGTTGTTTTGTAAACTCTATTAGTTGTGAATACTTTTAACTAGAAGGTCCTTATGTTAACTCGCTAAACAGTGTACATCTTAGCTTTTAACTATGTTTTTGATAAATATGCATTTTTTTTAAAAAGGCCCGTACTTTATGATTAAATTAATAGAAATTTAAGTCGAGTGTTACAACTTGGTAATAAGAGCTCAAGGTTGTTAACAAAGTATGTTCGGTTCAAGCATGATCAAGCATCCGGTAAGAGCTAATTGTGTTAAGTAGATTTGTTAAATATAGAAAGGAAACATGAATTGACGTGCACGGGAAGAGTGTGTTAACACACTCAAACCCGGAAAGTGCATTAAATAAGAACGGTTAAAACAAGTTATGAACTTGACTAAACCGAAGTAAATAAACCATATGCTATAGATGAAATGTTTAACGCTTGATGTAAACATTTCAGTTTTAAAGATGACGGATAAAGGTAATGATGATGCGGTGCCGAGAGTCACCGAGCAAATGAGAGAAGTGATTGCCGAGGAGGTGGGAAAGGCAATCGAAAATAGCTTACCCGGTTTTATTGATAAGATCCAAAACACGGTACTATCGGTTGTTGATGAGAGAATCAAGAAATTGGAAGATAGTGCCAACGTAGCTAAGGAGAAATATGGAGAGCGCAATGGCTGCTCGTACAAGGAATTTATGGCATGTAAACCGCCACTTTTACAACGGAGAGGTGGATCCGATAGTATGCCAAAGATGGTGTGATATTGAAGGGGTGTTTGAAAGAACCCACTGTGACACAAATGACTTCGTAGCTTATGGCACGGGTCAACTGAGAGGTCAAGCAAAAGACTGGTGGGATAATAAGAAAAAGGAGACTGGAAGTGAAGCGGTGAAGGTGATGACATGGGACGAGTTTAAGGTACCATTCCTTAAACACCACAGTCCCAAGGCGGTTATCAATCGAATCAAAGAGGAATTCATTCAGCTTAGGCAGAAAGGCAAATCTATTGATAAGATCACGGGGATCTTTCTCGACAAACTGAAATTTTGTGATGAGTTGGTGACATCTGAAGAACAGAAGGTGTATTATTATTATTATTATAATATGCTAAGCGCAGAGTATCGGGAGTTCACGACTCCCCCGAAATATGAAACTCTCACTGAAATCATTAATACTGCTCGTGAAAGGGATATAGAGCTGAAGAAGCAAATAGTGAGAGGTGAAAGAAGGGCACAAGTTGTTAATCCAAGCCCTACAAAAAAGGCGCGTACGACTGAGTTGTCAAAGAAACAGGAAGGAAAAAGCGGGTGGCCGAGCTGCAAGGTATGCGAGAAAGGGCACAAGGGTGAGTGACGGTTCAAAGATAAGCCATGTCCGATATGTGGGAAGACAGGGCATACGGCTGTATTATGCTCGGGGAAAGTGTCGGTGTGTTATAAATGCTACCAGCCAGGTCATAAGAAATCTGAATGCCCGGAGTTAGTCGAGAAGAAGGATGGCAAGGATTCACATACAGAGACTCCAAAAGCAAAAGCAAAAGCAAAAGCCAGATCCTTCCAGTTAACCGCAGCCGAGGCGAAAGTCGAACCCGATGTGGGTTCAGGTATATTTGTTATTAATTCAATTCCCGCACATGTGTTATTTGATACGGGTGCGAATAAATCCTTTATTTCACATGGATTTATTCGACATCCTTCCTTTGTACTGACAAAATTACCTATGCCATTAGAAGTAGAAATAGGTGACAACAAAAATTTTATTGTTTGTGACGTATGTCAAAATTGCAAGATAAGTATCGATGGTGAAGAATACTCGATAGACTTGATCCCGATGTCAATGGGAGAATTTCAAGTAGTGGTCGAGATGGATTGGTTATCCTGACATCACGCGAAGGTCGTGTGTTTCCGCAAGGAAATTAAGTTAACATCTCCAAGTCGAAAACACGTTACCATCTATGGCGAAAAAGGGGGTAATCCCGTTATGTGCTCAATGCTAAAAGCTCACAAACTCATGAGGCATGGGTGTAGAGTATTCATGATATACGAAAACGAACCAGATAAAGAAACGCCAAAGATTGAAGGCGTACCGGTGGTACGTGAATACGCCGATGTATTTCCAGAAGATTTACCGGGAATACCGCCAGAATGAGAGGTAGAGTTCGGAATCGAATTGATTCCAGGCGCGAAACCTGTGGCCAAGGCTCCGTATCGGCTCGCGCCATCAGAGCTACAAGAATTGATGTCTTAAATCCAAGACCTGCTCGACAAGGGGTTCATTAGACCGGGTGTGTCTCCGTGGGGCGCACCGGTGCTATTTGTGAAGAAGAAGGATGGGAGCATGCGCATGTGTATCGATTACCGGGAGTTGAACAAACTCACGGTGAAGAATCGATATCCGCTTCCAAGAATCGACGACCTATTTGACCAATTGCAAGGTGCAAGCTGGTTCTCCAAGATAGACCTTAGATCGGGGTATCATCAGTTGAAATTCAAAGAGGATGATGTACCGAAGACGGCCTTCCGTACACGGTACGGACATTACGAGTTCCTCGTGATGTCCTTCGGATTAACTAATGCACCCGCGGCTTTGATGGACCTCATGAACCGGGTTTGCAAACCGATGTTGGATAAGTCAGTGATAGTATTCATCGATGACATTTTGGTATATTCAAAGAATGAAGCAGAACACGCAAGTCATTTACGTGAAGTGTTAGAGACGCTCAGAAAAGAGAAGTTGTATGCAAAATTCTCAAGATGTGCTTTCTTGTTACGAGAGGTACAGTTTCTTGGGCACATCATTAGTGCAAACGGGGTGTTAGTAGACCCGTAAAAAATAGAGGCAGTGGCGAGATGGAATTCCCCGAAGAATCCTTTGGAAATCAGAAGCTTCTTGGGGCTTGCGGGTTATTATAGGAGATTCATACAAGATTTCTCCAAGATTGCTATGCCGTTGACCAAACTAACCCGTAAGGACGAAAAGTTTATTTGGGGCGAAGATCAAGAAAAGGCGTTCCAAACGCTTAAGGAAAAATTTACCCATGCACCGGTATTGGCATTGCCGGATGAAGTTGATGATATGGTGGTGTACTCGGATGCGTCGCATTCGGGTCATGGATGCATGTTGATGCAACGGGGCAAGGTTATAGCCTATGCCTCGAGACAGCTAAAGACTCATGAAAAGAATTATCCCACACACGACCTCTAGTTGGCGGCGGTGGTATTTGGCTTAAAGATATGGAGGCACTATCTGTATGGGATAAAATGCACTATTTTTACTGACCATAAAAACTTGAAATATTTCCTTGATCAGAAGGAACTAAACATGAGACAGAGGCGGTGGTTAGAGACTGTCAAAGATTTCGATTGTGATATACATTACCACCCCGAGAAGGCTAATGTGGTGGCGGATGCGTTGAGCCGAAAGGTGGATTATGCGCCCATTCAAGTGCGATCAATGCATCTAATTGTAACATCGGGTTTACTTGAACAAATCCGAAAATCTCAAATTGAGGCATTGAAGGAGGAAAATGTGAAGAAGGAAAGGATAGTTGGTCAATTGAAAGAATTGGCGGATAGTAACCAAGGTGATGCTGAAGGTATCACCGTGGAAGGGAATTATTCGATTTAGAAAAAGGGGAAAGTTAAGCCCAAGATTTATTGGGCCATTCAGGATTATCGAACGGGTTGGTAAGGTAGCGTACCGTCTTGAACTGCCTGAGGAATTGAGTGGGATACATAACACATTCCACGTATCACATCTCCAGAAATGTTTAGCTGACGAAACAGCTTACATTCATTACGATGACATTGAAGTGGATAATAGTCTTAACTACGCGGTGAAGCCTATTGCGATTCTAGATCGTAAAGTGAAAAGCTTGAGAAACAAAGTGATTAATCAAGTGAAGGTCAAATGGGAACACAAGAAGGGTTCGGATACCACATGGGAATCCGAAGAGGAGATGCAACGACTCTACCCTACATTATTTGGTATGTACACCGGTTTCGGGGACGAAACCCTTTTAAGGGGGTGGACTTGTAACACCCCGAAATTTATAAAACTTTATATTAGAATTATAAAGTACAAAATAAACGAGAATAAGGTAACTAGGAAATAAACAACTTAGTTAGTTATGGATCTTGTAGTAACACATGAGTGAATTAAAGTGCCTAAATTATAAACTAAACAAAAGTCAAGGGACCAAATTTGTAAAACTTGAAACTTGGATGTTTAATAAGTAAATAACACACCAAACACACACCTGAGTGTGTGTCTGGATCGAACAGAACAAGGGGGCGACCAGGGGTTCCTCTTCAAACCCCAATTCTCACAAAAACTCACTAATTGGAGGCTCAAATCAAGTCAAAATCGAAATCTGAATATAGATTAGTGATCACCTCGACGAAGGGGTCATAAGGTATGTGAAATCTCACTATTATGTTTCATCTTAAATTTTGGATGAACTCATGAAATTCGAATTTGAGCTTGCATGATTGTTGTTTGGATGAAATTGAGAATGAAATTATGTCTAGAACGAAACCCTAGCCATTTACTTGTTGAATTGATGAATATAGTTGTGAAATTAGGATCCTACACTCATGTGTCAAGTGGGTTTTGTAGGATCATGTTAAACACTAGGATTAACATTGTTAACTTAGTGTATTTAAGCTCTATGGTGTGAATTTATACTTGTTGATATGAAAATATGCATGAAATTGTGAAAGGATGCTTAAATCTTGGCTAAATAGTTAATCAAGAATTTGATTTTTAATTATACGAAATCATGCTCATTAGGTGTTTGATGTAATGCCTAAGAGAGGATAAATATTAGAAACCCGACTAAAAGCGCATATTTGACTAGTGTGGAAAATTATGCGTTATATGCTATGAGAGAGTTCTAAATAACTATGGTTGAACTCTATAGGCAAAGAAACCGGGACATCAAGCGGACAAGCTAGTGGCGAAACGCGTTTGAAAGGATTGCTCTAAAGGTATGTGACCTTAGTCCCATTACATTATGCATAAATGTTTGGTTTTAGTGTATAAATGGTGTCGTAGTGTAATATACGCGTTTGATGTGTCCTAGAAGTGACGAAGCTCACTCGATATATCAAACGGGTCAAAATAATGGTTGGAGATGATTTTGGGAAATGGTTTGGCTTGTCATCAAAGTGATGGCTTTCACTCGACAACCAAACGGGTCAAAATGACGCTTTTAAAAGGATCATGTGTGTAGAGACTTAAAAGTCTCACACTGCGTTAAGTGTTGGATAGTACTACGCAAATGAATTGGTTATGCTAGTTTAAGTTCACAAATCCGAGATATCGGGTCAACAATATAAATAAATTGTAAGTTTCGCTTGAAGCGGAAATGCTTGAATTTTGAGAAAACAAGCATTAAGTTCTAATGTGAGCGTAAAGTCATGGAATGGCGCGGATACGCCAATGTTTATAAGCCCGGGGATTTGGGTAATTATGTCCAAAAAGTCTTAGAACTGAAAAATTGTATTTTGCACTTATTGCTAATAAGTTGGATAATTGAATCAAGGATTTTATGAATCATTTGTTTGTAATTCGGTTTTCGTAACGTGAACTTTACATGGTAGGTTCCTTAATTTTATTACGGACTCATAGGAAAATGAATCGACTAAAACGGACAACCGAGTAAAAAGTTATGATGGTTTAAAGTTAGAATTTTGTAAATTTTCGGAGCTGGGAAAAATGCAGGTCCAGAAACTGGACCTGCTGGAAAACGCACTCCCCCGCGCCACGCGACGGGGGTACAAGGATCTGGCGTGACACGCGGGGCCACCCGCGGCACGCGAATGGTTTGGCTGAGTCTGGCGCGTGGCGCGACAGACTAAAAACCAGAACTTTATGATTTTTGTTATAATTATGTCATTGGGACTTGTCTAGGCTCGGTTAACATTGTGAAAACTAATTATTTATATGGTTTTGACCTCAGGTGATGTTCGTTAGCTACAGATGCCGATCAAGCGTGAAATCAAGAACCGAACTCTATTTTTGAAGCTTCCGCACTAATCTAAACTTGTCTAGACAATGTTGTTTTGTAAGCTCTATTAGTTGTGAATACTTTGAACTAGAAGGTCCTTATGTTAACTCGCTAAAGAGTGTACATCTTAGCTTTTAACTATGTTTTTGATAAATATGCATTTTGTTTAAAAAGGCCCATACTTTATGATTAAAATAATAGAAATTTAAGTCGAGTGTTACATGGTGTGTCAAAGACTCCCTTGATTTCCATAGAGATGACGATTTAGGAAGTGGCGGAGCTTTTCATGGGCCAGGGGGTCCTCGGCCCTGTGTTTTTTCGCTTCGTAGTGCTAAATTTTTCGATTTCTTTATAGAGTTAAATATAGGATTTTGATAGTACGGTCCCCCTAATTTTACCGAGTTTTCTAACCCTCCTATTAGAATTGATAACATTATTAGTGAGTCTAAAGCCTTGGGTTTTTTGTGGTTCTCAAATAGATCGAAATATAGAGGGGTAGATTGGAAAGATTGGGTATCGTTTGTAAATATGTAAGTTTTTAGTTGTTTTGTTGCTGGCCCGTCTTGGGTTGGCCTTGTGTTAATGAAAGTTACCCTTCAAAAAAAAAAAAAAGTCTATGTACTTGTTTAATGTAGTTATAAAATTCTATAAAAAAATTCTTTTCACTTTTGTAACTTTTATCCTTTATATTAGTTAAAATTTTATAAAGTTACATTCCAAACAATGTTTTTATAAGACCGTGGGGTGTGAGCTTGGGTTTGGGGCGTGGGAATCAAACCAACGCCGCTTTAGTCACACCGGGCTAGCTTGGGTAGCGGCGTTGCCCCTCTTGCATGGCTATGAAGCCTGGCGTGGGGCGGGTTGGGGAGATGATGTGGATCGCTAGGGTTGGCTAGCAAATTATGACCGTTACCCATAGCTGTTTGGGCTAGCCGTTGGCCATGGCGGTTACCGCTATGTAAATCAAATTTTATTTTTTTTTACTATTTTTTACCTATAAATACTCACCCCAAACATCATTATTTTTC
This sequence comes from Helianthus tuberosus, assembly GCA_030545235.1. Classification (NCBI taxonomy): domain Eukaryota; kingdom Viridiplantae; phylum Streptophyta; class Magnoliopsida; order Asterales; family Asteraceae; genus Helianthus; species Helianthus tuberosus. The sequence goes on along the minus strand of CM060389.1, from coordinate 3,530,817 downwards.
ACATCTACTTTCTTCAAACACAAATCTTCATCCAAAACCAACCCAAAAACCGAAAATGGTTCATTGGACCGAGGGGGAGGAGCTAGCGCTAGTAACGTCGATCGTTGACGCACAACGAACGCTACGTCGTGGTCAAACCGCCTACTGGACACGGGCGTTTCAGGAATACCAACAACATGTTGGAAACACGCGTCACAAGTTGAACGCGTGTCAACATAAGTGGCGGGAGCTAAAACCGCACCTGGATCGGTTTAAAGCATACTTCGATCGTGTGCCTGCGGGCGACCAAAGCTACAACGATCGAGTGGAGATCACCAAAATCGAGTATAGGCATGATGGGAACCCGGAATTTCGTTGGGTTCCCCATTTTAATATTTATCGTACTTTGTAATTTTTTTTAGAATTTATTATGAAGTTGTTTTAATTTTTAGGATTTATTAAGTCGTTTTTTAATTTTTAGGATTTATTAAGTTGTTTTTTTTTAATTTATTAGGATTTTATGCAACTTTTTTTTTAAAAAATTAAATTAGTGGTGTATTTTATTTTATAAATGTCAAAATATAAAAAAATATATATTTCCACATGTCAACCCACGCCGCTACCACACCCCACTTTTTATGGGGTGGCCTGGTGGAGCCTATCTCCACCACATGTTAACCCAAGCCCTCAACCCAAGTCCCACACTCAGCAGTCTAACCGGTCATTGAACCTTCTGACTTACCAATTTACTTCCTACTAGCGAGGATTCGTTGTAACCCGCGTGTTACAATCCCGGTGTAGTCGTCAAAGGTTGATTACTAAAACCCTCTGTGGTTGTTTTTCCCATTTATTTGTTTATACGCGTATAACCTTGATCCTGATTGGGAATATTTATTAATTGGATTAATAAATCAAACTTATATTTTATATTTAAAAATCGGCCATATATATATATATATATACATGTGTGTGTATAATCAATTTTTGAACAAGAAAAATATGTAAACCGCTTCCGCTTTTATTTTGATACACTGATTCCCAACAACTTGTACCGTAGATCTTTGTTTTCATTCCCATCTTCAAACGCTAATTGTGCTTGACACAATTATAGTTGAGTAAATTAAACAATTTATACAATCAACAATGAGTTATATTCTACACCAAAACCGAATTTTACTTCGCAATTGATTTTCGAGTTGGTTGAGTTCGAAACAAATGGGATTTGAGCCGCACCGGCACGACAGGGTTCGTCCGACCGAATTAGAAATTGAAGATGATTAATGATATCGTCGATCTCAGCGGTGGTTCGTGATACGGACTTTTTCCGGTTGTATCCGCACAACGGCGACCTTTTAACGGCTAAGAGTTTGAGATTCCGCCATTGCTAACTTGCGCTGTAAATTTAGAAGAACATAAAGTGTTGGTTGTGAATTCATAGCGTAAAAGGTGTGGGGAATGGATTTTTAAAGGGGTTGAATTTGAAAAGTTTCAAACTTATATTTTTTGAAAAGAGATATGAAAAGTAAAAATAGGAGTGCATTTAGCCACACCCGTAAGTTAATAGTATATGCAATGAGAATCAAGAACACTATAGTATGGTGACTTAAGTTTAATACATGTGGCGAGACAAGTTCTGATAAACAAAGCTGGATTAACATATAGACAATGAAGCCATGTTTGATCGTAGGGTATAATTTGTGGCATATAACCAGCTGGGTTATTTTTGGAAGTATTGACACTGACATAATCCTTAATTACTTCATAATAAAACATATAAATACATGTGTACAATGTCTGGAAAGTAGATAAATATTAGTAAAGATTAACCAAGTGGGATTTTGTAGTTTGATTAAACAATGGCGCTTTAAGCATTTTGTAGTCTCATTATCAGTTGTATGTGCTACTTCATCAAACTAGTTTGATGGCGCTTAAGCATTGTATAGTCTAGTTATCAGTCGTATTGTATGTGCTACTTCATTAAACTAGTTTTGCGTCGGCTAATATTACTCGATCATTTATTTAAGTATCAATCTGAACATGACCTGCTTAATAGATGAGGTAACCCAAACACAACTTATTTAATAAATGAGATGATTCGTTTTCCCAATTAAGAGTTTTTAAAAACAATCATGGTCAGGGGCGGAGCTTTTAACGGGAAAGGGGGGGTGCACCTGCCCCAATCAATGTTTCGGTTATTTGTGTAATTTCTCTGATTTTTCATCCAAAATTTTAAAAATTATATAGGTCCGTCCCTGCCAATTATTTTCCAAAAAATTCCGTGTCCCTACCAAATTTATTGTCCTAAAAATTATACATATTTTCGTATTCGGTTAAAAGAAATGTGAAGAATGAGGCTATTAGTATTTTTTTATAATTGATTTTAAACTTGAAGTGAATTTAAATAAAGTCTAAAACTAGTTTTTATATAAATAAAACTTGAGGGTTCAAATTTAGTTTTTTTATGTGTAAGAACGTGCTCTTTGAATGAATGAAGATTATTTAGTTTTATTTGGAGTTATTATTTTTTGACCCGACGCGGATCGAATATCCGACCCAAGCATATATAACCTGAAACATAGCGATATGAATTTGTTTTTGGGTACCATGACTTTCCGGCCCGCGAAACTTTTGGTCAAGCTCCGCCACTGATCATAGTTTAATTTTAGAGAAAATTACTTAAATAAGTTGAAGGATGTGGAGGTGAGATTGTTAATATTTGGAATATTGGATTTTAATTATCTCGACTATTTGTCATTGGCCGCCAACAGTCCCAACTTCAAAAATAACCACTGCCAGTCCCAACTATTAACATATTAGCCACAAATGGACCCTAACTAACAGAACACTAAAGCCGTTAGTCTCCGGTCGTCGGAAAACCGTTTTTGGTCAGAAAAAGGCTTCTAAAGGTTCGATCTAAGGTCACAAGGAGGTTTGAGATAAAAATGTTGAGTTTTCTGGCCAAAAAGTTGAGTTTTCCGGCGACTTCAATAACTGAGACTTTTATTAGAAAAAGGTTCCTAAGGGTCAATAATAAAGTTACAAAGAGGTTTGGGACGGAAATGTTAAGTTTTCGGCCAACAAGGAGTTTTCCGGCTAAAAACGTTTTTCCGGCGACCGAAGACTAACGCCGTTAGGATTCTGTTAGTCATGGTCCATTGAAGGCCAATATATTAATAGTTGGGACTGTCAGTGATTATTTTTTAAGTTGAGACTGTTGACGAACAATCACGAATAGATGAGATTATTAAATCCAATATTTCTTACTATTTTTGAGTAACCTTCTCTAAAATTTACCAACTTTGTGTTTTCAGCAACTTTAATCATTACTTCAAACCGCATTACTCATTCGCACCTCAACATCTTTCAATTATTTCCGTTTGGTTCCTTTACTCTTGAACTAAATACATAAACTGAAATTGTTAACTAATAATGAGATATGAAATATAGAAGATTAGAAATACATCAATTAAAAAAAAACTTGAGTTAGAGACACCGGTTATTTAAGTTGTTACTAAGTAACGAGGTACAATTCATATTCATAAGTGAGCATAAACGGGTCGATCCAAAACATTACACAAACAAAATATTATCTTATGTATGAGTTAAAGTTGATAATAGAGTTAATTACATAGTTAGTCCCTATGGTTTGCACAAAATAACATACTTAGGTACTAATAGTTTAAAATCACCTTCTAGGGTATTAACATAGTTAGTCCCTGTGGTTTGCACAAAATAACATATTTAGGTACTTTGTGCAAACCACATGGACTAACTATGTAATTAACTCAGTAGCAGAGACTATGTAGTTATCGTATAGAAATTTTTTGGTATATACGTTTTCGACCCCCCAGTTTTACATAAATTTTTAGGTCCGGTGACTTCCGCCCCCGGTCGAAAATCTCAAGCTTCGCCACTAAATTTCAACCTATTTTAGCACGAATACATTAGTAAAAGACATGATATTAAAATAAAGAAACTATTTATTAAATGCAAAAGGTTACATAAAAAAGACCATGAACATCTTGTATACATTACATGGCCTTGTCAGTTTTATAGGCATAGAAATACAAAGGAAGAGACAAAATTGAAAAAGAAAGGGGAGGCACAAGTAAGTGGACCGGTGTATGTAGTGATAAGATGAGCTTCGGTCCAAGTGGTCGGGCATTAGATGTAGATTTAGGTTTCCATGTATAGTCTATTTTTATATTATTTTATTTAATAATTTATCTCTATTATAACTTTCTTTTAACCTTTTATTGGTTGAGGTGGGTCATTATGTTTTGGTTTTGGTAGACATATGATAGATCGGACTCCATGGGTTGACGTGGCTTGGTTCTAAAGACAAATCATTCCTATATATCTTGAAAATAATTACATAAATCATATAATTTTCATATATGATGATTCGTTGAAACTTATAATTTTTGATTAAATGAATGAATTTCTTATCTTTATATTAAACTAGGTTATATACCCGTGAGCTTCACGGGTTATGGGTTGTGTTAAAAAAATCTATATCTATAAAAGTTTTTTTTTTTTTTTTTATGATTTATAACCAGATAACTCTTCATGCTAAGACCCATGTTTGGCAAACTTTACCAAGAAGAAAAAAAAAAGAAATTTAATTACTTAGGGCATTTAATCGAGTCGTGTTAGGAAGTAGAACTTTTAATGGTTATACGATCATATTACGAATGAACTTTAATGAATAATGATATTTCCATCACTACAACTGAATTATTCTTGAACACCCCAAATCAAACTATTCAGGTATGAAGAAAAAATTTAGACAAAACTATAATAAACAACAATAGAAGCAGCAACATGTCAAAAATCATCAACAACACATCAACCATTTTAATATTATCCCAAGTTAACATGGCTCAAAAGTTAAGAAACGATTTTAAATTTTAATCATGTTAGTAGCAACCGAAACAATAAGATGAGATAATATAATCATTGATTAACCAAACAATATTCATGACTGAAGGTCATTTATAATTTGGTTCAAGATCATCTGGCATTGACAATAACCATATATCAATAGTTACCTCTTGTAAGGAGACCAAAGTTCAATCCTTGAGAGTTATAATTTAGTATAGTATTTAAGGGGGAAAAAGTTTAGTTGTTTAAAAAAATAGTTACCGGACCAATGACATTATTGATTATCCTAAGCTTGGCACTCATCTGAACTTCCCCTTGACTAAACTTTGCCTCTTGGCTGCTTCACTTTATCTTCAGAATATACCCTTCAATGTGGGGCACCAACGGGACGGATTTAGATAATCTCAACTCTAAATCTGATTATAAAAGCTTGTCCCAAACTCAGCCCAAAGACACGTTTTATTAAACACGGGTAATTTTAGAAGTTTTAATATATGCTACTAAATAATATTATATAGTAATCCACAGGTACCGTTCCTTACAGTTTCTCAAATTCATATTCAAATTCACATCTAAAATCACACAATTAACAATAAGAAACATGAATTGAATACCTATATTAAATGAAGATGGTGATACAAAAGAGGCGCATCAAATTCATTTCATGATTCATCGATACGTACAAAAATTATAAGTTTATGATTATACAAAATTATCTAAGAATATTTACCTAAAACCATTCACATGGCGCCCATGGTTGCTTCGATTTGATACTCTCACATGAAGATAGACTTGCACCTCATGTTCGACTATTACAACATTATATACTATAAGATTGTATGTATATAACATTTATCCTAGATCCTAGGAACAGTAAACATCAATTCACAAGTAGGTTAGCGACAACCCAATTAAAGCCTTCCACGTGGCTACAAAATTGCATGGTCCGTTGCCATAGAAACCGGTTTTGTTTGGTCAATGTTAAAACATCGAGATATGAGCTAATATGCCAGTTCATCTATTGAACTTAACTACATTAGTTTATAATCTCTTTTTCCTTATACCTCTTTATTGTTTATAACTTTGTATTAGTTTATAATATCTCTTTTTCCTTATCTTTTTATTGTTTATAACTTTGTTTGTCTACTTTTAAATTTACGATACATTCTGCATTATATTTCTTTGTTAAATTAAATATTAAATAACTCCAATATATAAGTTCTTCCATCTATATAAACATACATTATTCTAGCTTATTCTCACCTTTCTAAGAGCATTCACATCCATTCTACCATTTTTTTATCCTATATTATATTAAAAAACATTACATTTTCACTCTCATTTTCAATTAAATAATATTTTTTATAACTTTATCATTATCTTTTCTCTCTTCTAGTTATATTTAAAGTTTGGTTCAAGAGCCTTTTAAGCTGAAGAGCATAAATATTATTTCCTTGTGTAGACACATTGAAAACAAAGTTCAGTTCTAAATTTAAAGTTCAAATCATGCTTTCAAAAGTCAAAACTCAAATTTGAGATAAAAATTTTAGTTTACATTTTATATCAAAATGTTATAATATTACATGTTACAATTTTATACAGTTTCGTACCATGATTTTCTATGAAAAGAACCAACTCTCAGCAATTTTAATTCCAAAAAGACTATTTGACCATTAAAACTCAAAACACATCTCCTTAGAATATGCTAAAACCATTACCAATTATCAGTTAGGTTTGTTGCGGCTGAAGAAAGTGCAACCTGCAATCTCATCTGTTAGCAGTAGAATCCAAGTTGTAATCTAATCAGTTTAATCTTGTAACATGGGAACCACACTAAGTCGATAAACACAACCCCACCCACATTTGAAAATGAAAAAACATACAATCTTAGGCACGACTAATCCATGAAAATATACCAATATATTGTGAAGATGCAGCCCTTAAGAAACGAAAAAAAGTAACACCTCGTGAAGCGAAAACACAAAAAGACTAATAGGTATATCATAGCCCTCTCTATAAATCTGACAATTGACGCACAAAAAAAAAAAAAAAAATCAAACCAAAGCTCACACACACCACCACCCCCATATATGATCTATGACCATATCCACACACCAAAAGTCCTCTCTGCAAAACCCACACACACCAACAAATTTTTTTTTGTCATCATTACCCTCCAAAAGTTTTGATGGCTTATGTTAGCATTGACCTAAAGAGTCAAATCAAATGCCAATATTTGTATTACCATATTATCAGACACTCATAAAAAATCATGATGATTATTATATTCTTTGACAAAGAAAAGTCAAACTTGATTCTCATGTAGACCTTATCTTTGTGAAATTGGTTGACTTAAACATACTTTGATATTCATTCCAAAGAGAGACGCATAGACAGTTTCTGATGTCATATTATTCATGATTTTTTCAAGTAACGAAATAGTTAATCGCTTTTCAACATCGGTATCTTTTTTGCCCTTGTGGTATGAATTTTTCTACTCGAAACCGCAATTGATCAAATACCCATACTTATACCGGAATACTCACAATTTCAATCACGCTTTCACTTTTTTAATTGTTAAATTACATAATATTTCTTGAATAATTGATATGATTCCTAGAAAACTGAACGAAACGATCGAAATTTATCCATCACATCGGAAATGAACAAAGTACACATACCTTGGGGAGTTCAAGAAGTGTGTTTTCGCAAAGATCAGGACTGCTGAGATCGAGTACCAATTGCTTAAAGGCCTGCATATCCCTCCCCGATAGCATTTGGGAACAAAAACAGAGATTAGGTACCCTTTGATATTAATGCTCAACTCTGTAATAAGATTTTAAAAAAATACGATCAATACGAAGGGTATACATCACGACAACGCAAACCCAACTGTTTGCTCATAAAGAATGGTAACAAAGCAATAATATAAAAATGCAACCTGCATTATGTAAACCTAATCCGCAACTTGTAAAGCTGCAGACATCAATTTGTTCTTGCAGATTTGAAATCAAATTTCAGTTAACAAAAATTATGTTTTTGACCGGTTGACTTTGAATTTATGTAAAATGCACTATCGATTGGGCCCATTACGGTTAGGGCCAGCCAAACCCTTTCCCTTGTTCCTCCTAATTTTCGGCTAGCCCTAGTGGGCCGATGACAATAATCGATTATCGCCAACAGAGTGTGGCAATAAGCTGCAAGTTAACATTAGATCAGAGACTTGACTTGAGCAAACTGACGTACCTAAGAGACTAATTCCGTAATAAACCAACATTAGGGAGCAGTAGCCAAATATCATAAATACTCTTCACTACGATAAAGAATGAGAATCTTTGTGGACATATAAATAACTTTAGCCAACAGAAGATGACAATCAACAAATGAGTAGTCTTAGACCATAATATGAACAATTTAAAGACTATCAACAACTTTCAATACAACGGTAATATAAGAAATCTTAGGGAATAACTTTAAAAAGGGATGGCATAAAACACACACGCACTTGAATAAGTTACCTTATTAGCTAAAGGCGCGCGATGATACGGTAAAGCACGCTCAAAGTATTCAAAGATTAAAAGCCCCAAAGGAGTTCTAATCTCGCCTTCTTCATTACCCCAGTTTCCCACAAGAGAATCACCACCTCTAGGCACAAGCTTATTAAAACTCTTGGTAACCGACCCGACATTATTTTCTTCAACTCGAGGCTCATAGCATAGGCATGTGTTGGTTCATCCTAACAAACTGCCTTGACATCCTGTAAACGGTTTCGGGTACGTATTCCAAGACTACATTCAAGTAAACTTCGTTTTTTCAGTTGTTGAATAGAAACAGTTTTTCAATGCAACCACATTTGGATGGTCTAGTAAACGCATGATTTAAAGTTCTTTGTTCTTGTATCTTTTGTCTTGTAAAACCTTCTTTATAGCAACAGAGTCACCTGTTTCAAGGCATTTGGCCTGAAAAAAATTAATAAAAAAATCGTTATGTACTTAGCATTGATCTACATTCTACATGTTTCTATATGTTTAAAACGATGAAAATCACATGCGATTATTTACCTGAAAGACAACACCAAATGAACCGGTGCCAACAACTGGCTCCGCCATGTAAGAGAAAGTCTGGAACAATGCATTGTACGTGTCAGCATTTTAATTACTATAAAAACCAACTGTGAAATTAGCTAAAACATTCATGGTACAAGCAGTTAAATAATGATTACCTGCTTTGGTTTTCCATTTCGGCCACCTATTAACGTCACGATTATTTGACCAGCTTCGGTACTATTACCATTTACAAGGGTCGCCTCAAAATCCCACTTTCAAATAACCATACGTAAGTATCCAAACAATTCTCGATACGGGACCATACGTCATCATTATCTTATGAGTAAGACATTATAATATTAAATGAAGGTTTCACCTTGTCATCAGATGTTACATTTACCATTCAATCATTTATCATATGCATCTTAATTACTAACCGTGTATACATTAATTATCAGTCCAAATAAAAAGCAATTTCTTAAACCATCTTTCACAGCATCACATGAGTCATATAACCATAACAACCATTAAAAAAAATAAAAAAAGCATTGGAATCTAAGCAATCATATAACCAATGAATTTTGTCATGCTCATAAACAAATAATAATGATTTTCATGCTTATTAAATGCCAATCTGTTAATATTATAGATATAGCCAGATAGATCAAACAACAGCTCATCCGAAGTCAAATAAAACATAATAAACAAATAAGCTATTCCTCGAGAATCATTTGAATATGAATTAAATTGACACATGAATTAAATTGACACAGACACATCCAAAAAATATCCAGCTTCATGAGAAATACAAATTAATGCATCTGTGTTCTAACTTCTAAAATTCACATATCAAATCAAACCAAATATGAATCACATTCATTATGTTTGTCAGCACGGTTACACGAAAACTGTTCGAAAATGACCCAATAAACACATACTTCCTTCAATCAAACAAGTTTCTCAAATCATTTGCGTCAGAACACATGAACAAACACAAACGATTAGCGATTCAACAACACAAAACGAACACAACATGAAATTCATCCTCAATCAAACAGATTCCTTAAATCATTTGGATCAAAACATATAAACAAACACAAGAAATTATCAATTAAACAATAGAAAACGAACACAAACATAAACTTCATCCTCAATCAAACAGATTGCTTAAATCATTTGCATCAAAACATGAGGTTTCTTAAATCATTTCATCAAAACATATGAACAACCACTAGCGAATAGCCATTAAACAATAGAAAACGAACAGAACACGAAAATCATCCTCAATCAGTATATGTTTCTTAAATCATTTCATCAAAATAAATCAACAAACACATGCGATTAGTGATTGAACAATAGAAAACGAACACAACATGAAATTCATTCATTCATTTATCAAATCAAATCAAATTAAACAATGAGAAAACTTACGGAATCCGAAACGGATGTACAACCAGAGGCGATACTCTTCAACCAACGCATCATCACATTCATCCTGCTTAATCAAATTGAAACCCTAATTTTGTGATCTAAAACCACTTTTTCAAAAATTCTACAACAAAATAACAAATTAAGTGTCAACAAATGGAGGAAAATGGCACACGACACGCAATCCTCCTCCACCCTCTTCTCTATCAATAGCTTGAAGAAACCCTAACCGCCACCATCATTCTAACTATCGGATCTAATCTTTTCGTCGGATTTGTTCAACGCGTGGTCATCAAACATGAGGACCATGGATACCGGTTCCACCTGATCCGTCTGATGTTGTTACCAGAAAACATTGTAGCCGCTGCTGGAATTTGGGAGAGAAAACATAAAGAACTTTGAAATCGAAATTGAGAGTGAGAGTGAGAACGTATGTTAAAGAATTTAAGTGTATTTGAACTTAGCAATGATATTACACTATGCTTAAAACTTTCTCCTAATTTTGAAATGGAACCACCAATTGCTGATCGGAATCTTTGAGAGAGAGAAAGAGAGGAAGAGGGATTTGAAATTTGAAATGAGATTTTGAGATTTGGGGTTTGAATTTTGAAAGGGAAGAGGCCGCCTGAATAATCTGTGGGTTTTTTGAAATCAAACTCGATAGGGAATAGATCTGTGGATACAGAGAAAGCAAAGAAGAAGAAGAAGCCAAGTTAGGGTTTTTGGATGCACGTTTTGACTCGCAGGAAGAGAGAGAAAGAGGAAACAGACCTTTTGTCTGCCTTCATTAATATCATTGACTTTGTAAACAGGTTTGAAAAAAAAACCAAAAAAATGGAGCAATGGACACGTGGACTCTTAATAACTCAACAATTGACAAGTAGGAAAGATAGTAAAGGGGGGGGGGGGGGGCTTGTGGTGTTGACAAGTAGGAAAGAGAGAAGGTTGGGGTGTTGTGGTGTTGACACATGGGATTTAGAAGCTTTGATTTATTATAATAGAGAGATTTCAGACGGTGTCTTTTGCTTTAAAATTGATGAAATGTGTACTTAATGTTTTATAATGTTACACGTTATGTCCTTTAGCGCTACCGCAGTTAGATTTCTTCGTTAAATCAGGTCACATAGGTGCTGTTTGTTTTTTTAGACGAAAAACGTCTACAGTCTGCGGACCACATCTGCAGATATCTACAGCTGAAGAGGTGGACCAAACCTCTGCAGTCTGCAAGAAAAAAGACTATTTGTTTTTTAACTTCTGCAAGCTACTGAAATATAAATAAACTTTCATCTTTGATACAATCTTGAAAGAAGTTGAACTTTTTTCAATATTATCAAGAAAATATATACCAACAAATATAAAAGCAACCATAACTAAAAGGAATGTAATTTCTATAATGAGATTAATCTCAGTACTCAAATAATCGTAATTCTGCAGTACAATGGATTATTATTTAACCCTAAAATCATTCGAAATGAACAATTGAGCACCCACAGGTTACATTGAATTAACAAACAGAAAGGAAACCCTAAATACATAGTGATGAACTTACGGAAGGGGCGGAAGGATCGTTGGGGCGAAGTTGGCTGAAGTTGTAGGGGTCGAAAGGAGGCCAATTACCAACATCCCACGACCCCATTCAGCTCCGATGATTATAATCGTTGCAGATCGAAAGATAGATCGGAGGAAGAGAAGCGACGGGCTGGAGAAGATGGAGGTGGGGTCGACGGAGATATGGGATGGCGGAGGAGGTGGAGGTGTCGGCGGGCTGGAGAAGATGGAGGTGGCGGCGTGAGGAGGGGGTTTCGATGACGAGGGAGGAGGGAGGCGGCGTGGAGAGGTGGAGGAAATGGAGAAGGAGAAGATGGAGAAAAGTTTAGGGTTTTGTGTGTTTTTGATATCTGGGAAAAAAAAGAAGATGTATGAAGACATTGATTCAAGTCTGCACCACACAGAGGTCTTGTAGACCATTTTTAGTGAAGGGTCTTCGAGAAAACAAACACTCTGCAGACTTAAACGTCTGCGCGTGGTCTACGTGGCGCAGATATAATAGGTCCTAAAGCACTTCTTGCAAAAAACAAACACCACCATAGACCCCACACGAGGGAAAATAGTCTTTTTATATTTTTAATGAAAAAACAAGATTTAATATAAAACCCTCTTTCCCTCTCCTCACTCTCTCTCCCTCGCCTCTCCCTTTCTCTCTCTCTCTAAATCAGCAATTCAATTCAGGCAAAACATAACCTACATCAAGACAACTTATGTTTATGCTTTTGTCCAGTTAAATCAAATTACAACTCAAAAACACTTTGTCTTAAATTTCAGATGATTTTCTTATCTTTTTTTAATTCAAGATTACAAGAACACTGAATGTGCTAGTCTTTATTTGCTACCCTTTTCACACCTATTAATTGATTTAGGGTGGTGGATTGTGGTGGGGTGGATGGTGGTGTGTGGTGGATTGTGGTGGGTGAGTGAGAGAGAGGTGAAAATATATATACATTAGTTTTTTAGTTTTTAATTAATTTTTACTTATTTATTAAAGGGTAATTGGCATGTAATAATCTCACCTAAACTTATTGGCCATTAATAATCTCACCTCAGAATATTCCCCCACCAATCCCACCTTTCACATATTTTTCTTACAATGGTCCCCCGTTAAAAAAGTTTAACAGAGTTAAGCTTTTTTTTTTTTTCCAAATTACAAACATATTTTTTTAGAGCTTTTAATTAGAACGATGATACGAGTCCATTGATGTAAAACTTACTTCGAAATGATGCTCTAAGTGACTTGATTTTTGTTAATTGGAAATTTAAACACCCGAATTAAAGCACTATTTTCATCGTTTGGAGTACCGTTTCGAGGTAAGTTTTACATCAATGGACTCGTATCGTCGTTCTAATCAAAAGCCCTAAAAATATGTTTGTAATTTGGAAAAAAAAACGTAACTCCTTTATGTTTTTTAACGCGGGACAATTGTATGAAAAATAGGTGAAAGGTGGGACTGGTGGGGGGAATATTCTGAGGTGGGATTATTAAAGGCCAATAAAGTCTAGGTGGGATTATTACAGGCCAATTTCCCTTTATTAAAATATTTTAAAATAAATAGCTAAAATGGCTAAACTACCCTTGTGTGATTTGATTTAACAGAAAATTTTAATAGGTTCAGAGTCAAAGGACGTACCATGCAAGAATTTGAAACAATAGGCACAAAACTTGTCAGTTTTAAAGACAATGGACACCAACTGAAATTTGGTATATAGATAATGGACAAATCTGAAACCAGTTTATAAGAAATAATTTTTAAATAATTTTGATAATACGGAGTTGATCCAAGAGCAGTTAGTTTTTTAATCATATCCACTGGATCGTTGTATTATATTAATAATGAGGGAAAAGATCAAATAGGAAGTTTAGTTTGGGTAGAAAGGATAGGAAGCAATAAGAGGAGGACATGTGCCAAAGTTCAAAAAACATAAGGAGAGACATTTTAGTCAAAACTCACCATCTTCAAAAAAACCCAACATGTGCAATTCATTTGTAACGCCCTAACACGTTTTTACCCTTTGTTCGCAACGGAAATACATTAATCCCTTCTTTAATTAAATTTAAACCTGACATACTTATATCAAATTACGTGACCACATACACACCCACGTACAATCCATGTATTGACTCGATCTTCAACCGCTTACTCTCCATGTTGAGAATTTCATAACCCTGTACAACCTGCAGTCACCACATACGATTACTTCATTAGCAACCGGTGACATAATATATATACTTTAAAACATGCATAATCAAGCATCAACATCTCTTATTCTCGCTTATATAAATCCATTCGTCCATCCATTCGGACACTCTCGTCCGACTTCCATACTTAACCTTCATTCTCCATTATTAGTATACCTGCACTTCCATTTCATTCTTAACAGAAAACGATTAGCATCATTAGACTTATCTCATATGTGTAATTTCACGTATACACATAACCAAATCTCATTCATTTATGCATTTAACTAAATTCCATTTCATGCATAAATACCTTACCATTCATACCCCCTTCATTTACAACTTACATCTTACCTACATGTATAATTACTTATTTCTTCTTTGTGCATAATACTAACATGCAAGTTCCCTTCCTTACCTATACTTAATAGATATTACTTTCTTATCCACTTTCGACTCATTTTCCGTAAACTTACCTTATTACTTCCATTGTTTCATACTTTCTCACATGATTCACAATAATCATCATACTACAATACATTTTACATCTAAAGTGTAAGTCCGGGATTCACTTATCTTACGCGTCCATATTTGCATTCGCTTACTTGAGTCTTCTTGGCCCGTTAGCCTTCCACGCTTCCATCCATCTTGACATGATTCCTATACTTTCATGTCATTACATTTACATCCTTATTAGCATACATGATTATACATATGAACGATCATATCAAGTTCATATCTCACATATGCCTTTCATTAGCCGATTCAAACAAGCATATAGCATACTCAACATCATCATAACATAACCTTCACATATTATTGTCATTTAGACATATCATCAAACACGTGGTGTGCGTACTACTTCCTAGGCACCATGTACAACTAGTTTATGCATAATCTTCCAAGTTCATTCATATTTCATCAAATCTTCTTACTAATCAACAAGTATCATTAACACATAAACATCAAACATATCAACACCACATTTCTTTCAATTCATCTAACAATAGTTCATCATAACACAACATAATTCATGAATATTGAACAAGAATTGGACATGATGAACACCCATGTCATCTTAATCACCCAACTAGTGGGTTTACATCCTTAAACATCAAATTAGTCAAAATTATGCATAACACATGTTCCCTGTGACGATGTTAACACATATTCATGCTTAATTTCATACAAATTCGTGGATTGATCATAACCCACTTCATACAAGATCATCAAATCTAAGTTTTAAGACATACCTTATGATCCCCTTGCTTGGGTGATCATTAATTCACGTTCAGTTGTGAATTTAGACTTCATTCCACCCTTCAATTTGAAGATTTATCAAGAACAAGGGTTTGAACCCTTGTTCTTCTTCTTCTTCCTGATCGTCTCTCACACACACATGTGTGTGTGTGTGTTTGTGTGTGTTTTCCTTTATTTAATAAATCATGTTTCCTTTTTAACAGTTTTGGTCCCTCAAACTTTGTTTCAATTAATAAAGAGACCTTTTTAACACTCATTATCTTGTTACTTATATACATGTCACCACTCGGTTAATTATTCCTAGTCAACTTTTATTTACGGGTTCACTTTTACCCCAAACGGTATTTTACCCATTCCTTTTTATTAACCGGGTTTAAATTATCAAACCCATTTTTGGGGTGTTACATCATTTCTCTTTCCCGTATACTCAAATCCACCATTTTCAAAACCATAAACTACCATGTCACCACCTACGATCGCCACCGTCTTGCCGGAAACTAGATCTGAGACCACCACCACCACCTTCAACCACCTGTTGGGTTTTTCAAATCTGAAACCACCATTCCACCGCCACCGCTCCACCATCCCCCGCCACCGTAACAAGTTTCGCCATGGTGTGTCGGAGTTCTTTCTCCATCCACCGTCGCTAATCGGAGTTCTTTTGTAAGTTGTGTTATTTTTATTTTCATTGCGTTTTAGGTTATCAAACCTCAGTTGTGTTTTTCATCACATTATGTTTTAGTTTGAATTCTTTTCATTTTTGTTCTTCTAAATGTTAAAGCAGAGGCATGACCATGCTAAAATAGAAGCATGATCATGTTGGAACAAAGACATGACCACGTTAAAACCCGTTGCGTTTTAGAACCCACAGTGCAAAAAAAACATGGTCATTCTAAGACAGATGCATGATCATATTGGAACTAAGACATACCCATGTTAAAACTACATTGCTTTTTAGAACCTATGTAAAAACTACATTGCTTTTTAGAATATACAGTGCAAAATATTGATTTTGGGTTTCATTGACAACCTGGAGTGTAAAGAACATGATCATGCTAAAATAGAAGCATGGTTATGTTGGAACAAAAGCATGACCATGTTAAAACATAAACATAAACATGGCCATGTTAAAACTCCATTGCTTTTTAGAACCTCCCGTGCAAAAATATTGATTTTCGGTCTCATTGCGTTTTACAAGCAAAGAACATGATCATGCTAAAATAGAAGAGCATGGTCATGTTGGAACAAAAGCATGACCATGTTAAAACATAAACATGGTCATGTTAAACTCCATTGCTTTTTAGAACCTCCTATGCAAAATATTGATTTTGGGTGTCATTACGTTTTACAAGCAAAGAACATGATCATGCTAAAATAGAAGCACGATCATGATGGAACAAAAGCATGACCATGTTAAAATATAAACATGGCCATGTTAAAACTCCATTTCTTTTTAGAATCCCATGTGCAAAATATTAATTTTGGGTGTCATTGTGTTTTACAAGCAAAGAACATGATCATGCTAAAATAGAAGCATGGTCATGTTGGAACCAAAGCATGACCATGTTAAAACTCCATTGCTTTTTAGAACCTCCTGTGCAAAATATTGATTTTGGGTGTCATTGCGTTTTACAACCTAGAGTGCAAAGAACATTGTAACAAACCGCACGTTCGTGCGTTGTTACTACTCGTTACACTCTTTACGCCTAGCACCAGAGATTCGAATCATAATGTAAACTATAACGCTTACAACGCTATTTCGCATATTTTCACACACGCTATATCACAACGCATACGTTTATAATGCTAACGCGTACACTATTGCACTATTCGCTATAGCTCAACGCAACGCGAACTCAAAAAGCAGTTACTTATGCTATGACCTATTAAAGTACATTATATTAAAACATATGGGTATTTAAAACTTGTTGAAACGCGCACTCACGGGCACGCGCAATTCGACTATCGCACTGAAACACAACGTAACACGATACTATTTATCTCGCTGAAATGCTTAATGTACTTACAACAACTAACAAAACAAAATGCATCAAACGAATAGAAAGTTGGGAAACTAACTCATACGACAGGATGGCGCTCCGACAGGATGACCATCCGACAGGATGACCATCCGACAGGATGACCATCCGACAGGATGACCATCCGACAGGATGACCATCCGACAGGATGACCATCCGATCGGATGACCCTCACCAGCACCGCCTTACTTCTCTCTCACACTATAAATACCTCCCACATGTCACTGATCACTGATGTGACAGCCATATCCGACCAACTCACTCCCAGCTCGTTCTCAAGCACTATTTCACTCAATTCAAGGCTATTTCGTAAGTAATTCTCCTTAAATCTTGTACTTCCATCTTCACTACACACATCTCCATCATCTTCTCCATCAAAAACACTGATTTTCATCACGAAATCACCTGATTTGAGTTGCTTGAAGATGGTGTTCACTTGGTGACGTCATCTCATCAAGTTTAGCTCAGATCTAAAGGATTTCTACACATTTTAACAAGAATCTTAAACAAAACTTCAACGCTTCAACTGATTCAAACTTTCTTTCAACTCTTTTACACTCTTCTACTCAAAACCGATGGAATCTGGACTCAACTTGGCCTAAGACTCACTCTATACTCTAGGGTCGGCTCGAAAACGGATTTCCACCGGAGAGGTGATCGACTTGGCTAGACTCGGTATGGATTTTTTCGTTGTCTGACACGTCGTCACGCTGTCTCCGTTAAATCGAAAATGTTTACTTGGAAAACAAAAACTTCAAACTACAGTCTGCAACTCACTCGAATAGCCATCCATCAGGATGACCATCCGACAGGATGCACTGCCACAACACTTAACCCACTTTTACCCTATTCGGCATGCTGATTCCGACCGTACAGCCCTGAGCAATACTTATGCATCTGTTCCCGTACACAGGCTGATCCGACGCTTTCAACCATTCAATCAGATCATGTTTATTTGTTGGACACGCACTGTGAGTATACTTGAACCCTTTTTGCTTGTGCACTTTTGGGTGTAACATATGTTTCTTTCAATCGAATAACATTGAATGTCTAAACTATTTATCACTTGCGAATGACTGACGTGCATAGTTATACGTGATGCTAGTTACATATGTGCTAGGACTTATACTCGCGACGTCCCACCATGACTAGTATAGTACTATTGCACCCGACGTGGTCTAGTTGGCAATCGAAATCGCAGCTCGAGGACTTAGCTGGTAGTATCGGTTTTGTGAGTATATATGTCGTGTATCCCGTTTATGTATGTGGAAATTCGCAGCGTTTTTATCTATTATGCTACTATCTATCAAATCTGTATACTCGCCAATACTTTTGTATTGACATTATTTTAACGTATGTTGCAGGTTTAGAAGTAGTCTACATCAAATCAAGCTAGGAGGTCTAGAAACACATCTAAAATCTAGGTTGTCGGATTTGTATTGTTTGAGAGAACAGGAAATTCATGACAGCTTGTGTGATCGTATTTGTTTATTAGTATGGGATAATGAACGTATTAAATATTGTCGCAATATAGTTGTTATGGATTCTCTTGAGCAATCTAATTCGCCTAGTGCCGTGCCCCGAAGATTCCACCATCGGTTGGGGTGTGACAGATTGGTATCAGAGCCATAACTATAGGGAATTAGGCAGGACACGACCTAGTCCGGGTCGGTGTCTTAGGAATTCGACCTAGTCTATAGTCTAAGTACCAACAGGCCAGACTTCATGCGAACCCAGTAGGGTTTGTAAGGGCCTACTTTGATGCTCTCATTTCGAACTAGCTAAAACTACACCTTAGTGTGAACACCGCATACTACAGCTTCGCACAAGCAAAGCCTTTCCTAAGGCTTAATACTATTTGCCTTTCCTAAGGCTGACACAATACACACGATTTACGATACTCGCTTAACATTAACAAGTGATCGCGTCGGGATGAGGTGTGAAAACCGGGAACTCACGATAGGTCACTCATTCAGCGCAGATATTCTAGCACGAGAACTTTCTGTTGAGTCAGGAGTCACATCCATATCTCGACGGAATTCTCCATTTCTATCTGGTGGAACTCTCGAAATTATTTCGATGACCACAACCACAACTAGGGGCGAAGCTGTTAAGTCAGGGGTGAAACCCATACCTTAATGAACCGTTCCATTCCCTAAGATGGTTTTCAAAAGCTCTCACCAAGGACTCGGCTATACCGATGACTCGAGCCGCGCGACGACTAGAAGGACGGATGCCATGAGCTGCAGCCCAGTGGAAGCATAGTCTATCAGGTCGACGCGCATGCATGAACTCGTTGGGTATAGTGGGATGACTTTGGGTAGTCGACGCCTAAACACCCAAGGCATTCTAACTAAATTTCAAGTATACAATTCATCGACTTTACGTTGCTAAAACTTCTTTACGCGTACGTGTTTACATTTTAAGAGTTTACTGATGCGTGCGAAGTGTCGTATATATTAGGTGTATATTTTAAGCCCTTTTTAACACTTATTTTAGCCAAGTTTTAAATTTATAAAACACGATATTTCACTAACACTAAACACACATATGGGCAAGTGCACCCATCGTTGAGTGTAGTATAGCGTTGGTAAGATACCGAGGTCGTCCAAGGACACAAGAGCTTTTAGTACCAGTTTATCCTCAACGTCTAATCAAAATAAAAAGTT
Organism: Helianthus tuberosus; assembly: GCA_030545235.1. Lineage (NCBI taxonomy): Eukaryota > Viridiplantae > Streptophyta > Magnoliopsida > Asterales > Asteraceae > Helianthus > Helianthus tuberosus. The sequence goes on along the minus strand of CM060389.1, from coordinate 3,510,782 downwards.
TAGAAAAATGTTTTAAGCTAAGAAAAGTAAAAACTAACTAAAATGCTGAAAATAAAAATAAAATAAAAACAGATAGACAAGATGAATCACTTGGTTCCGACTCGTATCTAGTATAACCTTTGATTATTTCCGCACTTTTGCACATAATTAAGAGATTATCTTAGTTATTGTAGTAGGCCCCTCTTTTGAAGGTGACGTTACCCTCACCCCAGTAGTTTGAGTCAGCAAGGATACAATCCTAAAGGGGTGGATTATTGGAAGATAATGAATTAAGTTATTAATGCAGTATTGTGGTAGGCCCCGCTTTTGGCGGTGACGTTACCCTCGACTAAGTAGTCTGAGTCAGCAGGGATACAGTCCTAAATAGCCGGGTTATAGTATTAATAGTAGTTAACTTATGAGGGGGTCAAAGAGTTTGGACCCCCGCCATCCAATACCGTGAAGCATTGAAGGAGGTCCTACTAAATTTGACCCAGGTCCATTGCAGGACCTCTAAACGCTGAACAATGGCAAGACCTTTACCAAACCGTTCCCTTAACCCCCAACCAGGTAGCCAACATACCTCCATATAGACCATGGAGATATGAATGGTGAAAATCTTTTATTTTATATAGACAGTAAAATAATGCCAAGACACCACGGACAAACGATAAGGAAAGATCACGTTCAACATAAGTAACTAGTTATTAAAGTCATTAATACAAAACCAAATAAAAAGTGCAAAAGATTAGAAATAAAAAGTATTAAACTAGACACTTTGTCTTCACCAAGTGATGTAAGAGACTTAGGCAAACATGGCCTTGATTGTCAAGAACTCTTACGATCAATCTTGGATCCCGAGACGACTCACACACTCTACGATGGACAATGGATGATGGTGGTGGATGATGGTGTTGTGATGGTGGTGGGTGAAGTGTGAGAGAGGTGGTGTGCCAAGGGATGAGATGAAATGAATCCAAGCACTCCTATTTATAGGCTGAACAGAGAGCTGGGCACGGCCCCGTGTCCGCTGGGCACGGCCCCGTGCCCGTCTGACACTCTCTCTCTTCATTAATTGTAATTCGCAATTACAATTAATGCGCCTGCAGTACTTTCGACACGCCCCCGTGTCCGCTGAACACGGCCCGTGGTGGGCAATAGAAGCTTCTATAGATTTGTCTTTTCTGCTGCTTCTTGGGCACGCCCCCGTGCTGGCTGAGCACGGGGCGTGTTCAGACTTCTGCCTTCTCCATTTTGCTTTGGAAGGTGCCGTTGAGGGGTCGGGCAGTCCACTTATGTTCCTTTCCTTGTATTTATGTTGGAATTAGCTGTCTTTTTGCTTCTTTTGTGTTTTGAGCTCATTTAATCCTGAAAATACAAAAGGAAGACAAAAACACTCTTTTTCCAATATTAGTACTTAAAAAGGGTTAGTTTTATGCCTTATTTGATGTAATTTATATGTTGCATTTTACACACATCATTTACGCTTTAACAATTTCTCGATTTATTGATTTTCGCTCCCCGCTTTATGAACGCACAACTCGCAGCTATCGCAATCTAAAACGAAAACCGAATGATTGAAACAGAACTAAAGTCTAACAATTCGCCCTCTCTTTTCATCACGTCCTGGTGCTATCTATACAACATGTGAGTGAATGTCGCAACTATAGATATATATACAAACGAAATCACTTATGTGTGAGAACTTAGGATTTTCGTGTTTCCTATGTGGCTCCTATGTGAATACGTATTACTATACTATCTGCAACAAGTTTTGAACGCACTCAAATCGCATCGCAAAACTCAAAACCATTATGATCGAATCTCACTCCAAATCTCTCTCTGTCTAGATGTCTTTAAGCGAGTCCGCTTCGAGATGAACTGCCAAGAGAAGAGCCAGACTGAGCACCGAAAAGAGGATTGCATCGCTTGTGGTCAGGGAAGTGGTTAAAGTGATCCCTCAAATTGTCGCTCAGGCTCAATCTCTCAGCAATTCTCGAACCTCGGGAGATGTCAAGACAGAAGCGCCGCAATCTACTTTCCTCTACAAATACTTCAAAGCCTGTGACCCGATGGTCTTCACGGGTGAAGGAGGTGTATCTCAACTACTCCAGTGGTTCGATTCTGTCGAGGTGACCCTTCGTCAGAGTGTGTGCCCCGAGCATTTTCGCACTACTTGCGCTACCGGGGTATTTTAATCCCGAGCACTCGACTGGTGGACAGCCGAACGTAACAAACGTGGGATCCACGCAGCTTATGCTCTCTCCTGGAATGAGCTGAAAGAGCTCATGAAGAAAGAGTACTGCCCTCCCCACGAAATCCAGAAGCTAGAAAACGAATTTTGGGAAATCAAGCAAGTCGAAGATGATAATGCTGGCCTCACAGCAAGGTTCAAACAACTTAGCATCATTTGCCCAAGTCAAGTCGACACTCCAGGAAAGGCTATCAAGAAGTATATCCGTGCCTTGCCGGAATGTGTGGGCGATTTTGTCGAAGCCGCGAGACCTGCTACCATCGAGGAAACTTATCGCTTGGCCGCTGAAATCAACGACAAACGAGTCTTAGAAGGTTTTTTCTCCAAGAATCCTACTAAGACGATTAACCAAGCTATCACAGTGTCATCTGATGATGCTACCGAGTCGCCAGGAGTAGCCACCGACCTATCCTCGGGAAACTCTTCAGACGAACCCTCTGGTTAATCCTCAGACGAATCCGCTGACAACGACGACACATCATCGCAGAGCACTAACAAACCCAGCCGCAAACGAAGAATCTCAAGCTCGAACTCTTCAACAACTGAGCTGCCTCAACCAGAGCCTCTTCAATCAGTTCCACTACTTCCAAAACGTGCCTACACAGGAATTCACCCTCAGCGTTACACGTGTACCTTCCACCACCAAGTTGGAACTGACTGTCGCTATTGCAACAATTGCAACTGTTACGGTCACTTCACCCGCAACTGTCGCGTTGGACAGCGAACTTGAGTACAACAACAACAGCTCCAACAAAAGTCTTCAACACCAAGCACCAAGCAAGCGTAGGATAATGTTGTAATGATACGATTTTTGACGTTAATTTCTAAGTGCCGAACCTATTCTATTACTCGATGTTGCCACTATGCGTAACGTTGACTTTCTCTTTCGCATTCTCTCTCATCTTCGCACTTAGTCTAGATTCACACACGAGCTATATACTATATCACGATATAATGCGTTTTATCCTCACTACACTCTTAGAATAAGGTACGATAAACGGCCAAGGAACAAACTAATCACGGGTGCACACGGGATTATTCTGGTTAGTGCACGGAGATCGTAGTAAGTTCTAATGGTGCCATAATGTTAGAAGCATGGCTAAAGCGTGGTGGATACGCCGCTGGTACTTCCTATATATAAGCGTCTTAACCATGTCAGCATAGTGTGACACCTATTCACGGGACAGAGGCGTGTGGTTGAAGCATGGTGGATACGCCGCTGGTACTTCCTATATATAAGTGCTTCGCTATGCCAACCAATTTCTTGTGTAGAAAGTGCCATGCGACGTTGAACGTTATTAGACCAAGTATACTATTGAAACTATTTTTGACACACTAAACTACATCGCAGGGCGTAACAACCTCATCGCAACTCAAGCGTGTCATCGCTAGACTTTTCGTAAGTCAACACGCTCGAAATCGCACATCCGCTGGGATCTATCTCACACTCGCTATCGCTTTATGCTTAATGCTTCAACGCTTTTGACGCTTACCACTCTATCGCGTATCGCTTGACGTTTGTCGCTTATCGCTCGTCAATTTTCGCCTAAACGCTCAACGTCGCCGTCTTCACTATTGTTTTCATTTTCGTTTATCGCTCATCGCTTACTGCTTACCGATTATCGTGCCTGCTCGTATCGCTAAACTGAGTTCTAAACTTGGTCCAACCATTCCTCGTTTGGACCGAGGGAAATGAAAATCTATCAGAACCATGTTGACACACGTGACACTGCTTCACGGGACGGAGTCCATATGGCTAAAGCATGGTGGATATGCCGCTGGTACTTCCTATATATAAGTGTTTTAGCCATATTGTCAAACTTTCGTGGAAAGGTGCCATGTAGGGCCCAACCTTAAACTGAAATTTGTGGTACTATTGAAACCTTTTGTGTAAACAAAAATTTTCTTACAAAACTTTTACGAAACAAAGGGAGAAATTCCTAAATTTTAATCAAAACGTTTGACAAAACAAGATTTTCTCGTGACGATGGTGTAACAATCGACTTAAGTTAACGCTGCGTGACGAGAAAATTTCGTAAAACGAGTTTTATTACCTTGAAATCTTTTAATAACTTAACAAAACTTCTCTTATAAGCGCTGGTGTGAACATCGATACAGTTCAACACCGCACTGTGAGGAAAATTTTCATAAAACCAGTGTTTTTCAAACCTTTTCGCATCAAATTAATCAGACTTTTCGAGAAATGAAAACGCTTTTGGATCGCCTATTCGTGAGTTACCATCCTTATACGAATCACCTTACTCGCCGCACTCGTCTAGTCTCCGCAATACTTTCACTCATCAATTTTCGATCGGTCGCTCGCTTATCTTGACGCTTCTTATCGCTTCCTCACTTGCATCAATACTCGCAACCCTCTTTGTGGATTAATTTCGGGATGAAATCTCCTAAAGCAGGAGAGAGTGTAACAACCCGCACGTTCGTGCGTTGTTACTACTCATTACACTCGTTACGCCTAGCACCGGAGATTCAAATCATAATGTAAACTATAACGCTTACAACGCTATTTCGCATATTTTCACACACGCTATATCACAACGCATACATTTATAACGCTAACGCGTACACTATTGCACTATTCGCAATAGCTCAACGCAACGCAACGCGAACTCAAAACGCAGTTACTTATGCTATGACCTATTAAAGTACATTATATTAAAACATCTGGGTATTTAAAACTTGTTGAAACGCGCACTCGCGGGCACGCGCAAATCGACAATCGCACCGAAACACAATGTAACACGATACTATTTATCTCGCTGAAAAGCTTAATGTACTTACAACAACTAACGCAACAAAATGCATCAAACGAATAGAAAGTTGGGAAACTAACTCATCCGATAGGATGGCTCTCCGACAGGATGGCGCTCCGACAGGATGGCGCTCCGACATGATGGCGCTCCGACAGGATGACCATCCGACAGGATGACCATCCGACAGGATGACCATCCGACAGGATGACCATCCGATCGGATGACCCTCACCAGCACCACCTTACTTCTCTCTCACACTATAAATACCTCCCACATGTCACTGATCACTGATGTGACAGCCATATCCGACCAACTCACTCCCAGCTCGTTCTCAAGCACTATTTCACTCAATTCAAGGCTATTTCGTAAGTAATTCTCCTTAAATCTTGTACTTCCATCTTCACTACACACATCTCCATCATCTTCTCCATCAAAAACACTGATTTTCATCACGAAATCACCTGATTTGAGTTGCTTGAAGATGGTGTTCACTTGGTGACGTCATCTCATCAAGTTTAGCTCAGATCTAAAGGATTTCTACACATTTTAACAAGAATCTTAAACAAAACTTCAACGTTTCAACTGATTCAAACTTTCTTTCAACTCTTTTACACTCTTCTACTCAAAACCGATGGAATCTGGACTCAACCTGGCCTAAGACTCACTCTATACTCTAGGGCCGGCTCGAAAACGGATTTCCACCGGAGAGGTGATCGACTTGGCTAGACTCGGTATGGATTTTTTTCGTTGTCTGACACGTCGTCACGCTGTCTCCGTTAAATCGAAAATGTTTACTTGGAAAACAAAAACTTCAAACTACAGTCTGTAACTCACTCGAATAGCCATCCGAATGAATGGCCATCCTTCAGGATGACCATCCGGCAGGATGACCATCCGGCAGGATGACCATCCGGCAGGATGCACTGCCACAACACTTAACCCACTTTTACCCTATTCGGCATGCTGATTCCGACCATACAGCCCTGAGCAATACTTATGCATCTGTTCCCGTACACAGGCTGATCCGACGCTTTCAACCATTCAATCAGATCGTGTTTATTTGTTGGACACGCACTGTGAGTATACTTGAACCCTTTTTGCTTGTGCACTTTTGGGTGTAACATATGTTTCTTTCAATCGAATAACATTGAATGTCTAAACTATTTATCACTTGCGAATGACTGACGTGCATAGTTATACGTGATGCTAGTTACATATGTGCTAGGACTTATACTCGCGACGTCCCACCATGACTAGTATAGTACTATTGCACCCGACGTGGTCTAGTTAGCAATCGAAATCGCAGCTCGAGGACTTAGCTGGTAGTATCGGTTTTGTGAGTATATATGTCGTGTATCCCGTTTATGTATGTGGAAATTCGCAGCGTTTTTATCTATTATGCTACTATCTATCAAACATGTATACTCGCCAATACTTTTGTATTGACATTATTTTAACGTATGTTGCAGGTTTAGAAGCAGTCTACATCAAATCAAGCTAGGAGGTCTAGAAACACATCTAAAATCTAGGTTGTCGGATTTGTATTGTTTGAGAGCACAGGAAATTCGTGACAGCTTGTGTGATCGTATTTGTTTATTAGTATGGGATAATGAACGTATTAAATATTGTCGCAATATAATTGTTATGGATTCTCTTGAGCAATATGATTCGCCTAGTGCCGTGCCCCGATGATTCCGCCATCGGTTGGGGTGTGACAAACATGATCATGCTTTAATAGAAGCATGGTCATTTTGGAACAAAAGCATGACCATGTTAAAACATAAACATGGGCTTGTTAAAACTCCATTGCTTTTTAGAACCTACAGTGCAAAATATTGACTTTGGATGTCATTGCGTTTTAGAACTGGAGTGTAAAAGAACATGATCATATTAAAATGGAAGAATGATCATGTTGGAATAAAGACATGACCATGTTACAACATAAACATGACCATGTTAAAACCCATTGCGTTTTAGAACTTGGGGTGATATAACATAAATCATGCTAAAACATAAGCATGATCATGTTGGAACAAAGACATGACCATGTTAAAACGAAGGCATAGCCATGTTAAAACATAAACATGACCATGTTAAAACAAAGGCATGGCCATGTTAAAAGAGAAACATGACCATGTGAAACCCATTGCATTTCAGTAGAATTTGAGTGCAAAGAACATGATCATGCTAAAACATAAACATGATCATGTTAGAACTTAGAATAGTGGCATGACCATGTTAAAACATAAACACGACCATATGAAACTCAATTGCGTTTTAGAACCTGGATTATAGTGTGTTGCTATGCATTGCGTTTTACGCGTCTGGGTTTTCGATTTTTTTTTCAAAAGTATAGCAATAGTGTGCTCGTTTTAAAGATAAAAAACGCTTGTTTTTATGGTGCAACTTTTGTAAAAAAAAATATTGTTGTATGAAAAAGTTATTAACGTTTTAAAAACAATGGGGAATTGGAGGAGAGAGAAACTATTAACTTGGATGGACTAGAATACCCTCAAACTAACTCACGCGCCTCTTTTTTATTCAATTTCACCCATTTAATCTTAGCCATTGATTACTTAATAGATGGTTAAGATTACTTCTTAGCCTTCCTACCCAAATAAACTTCCTAATATATCCTCACCCTTGATAATGATCTAAAAACTTGTCCGCACGTGGCTTATACCCAACGTTTTACAGGAATCATTAAATGAAGGATTGTGAGCGGCATCCAATATAAGAGATTACTACGAAGATTTATAGGATTGGTTTAATGAACAATGATGATTTCCAAGTTAGTTTTATAAATGAGAATGTTTTTGTTGAAATATTCAATCATGATTTGATATAATTTATAAGAGAAGAGGCTCGCCTCCCCAAACTACCAACATAAAGAAAACCCCCATGACAACCACCACCAGCAGCTCCTTAAGCATGACTAAGAACCATGACATTTGTACTATACTATCTTACGATGCAACCATAAAAACACTTTGTGTTGCTACTCACTTCAACAAGGGCTGCATGTCTTACGGAAGCTAATTAGTCATTATTTTATTTATAGCTATCACGCGGGTATTCAATAGCAGATGGAGGCAACATGGATATTCGAGTGGGCTTAAAGTAGGAGATAAAGACATGATGAAAACCATGGTTTTCTACACCAATGGTTTGCGTACATTGTTGTATAGCCGGAAAGATATACCATTTGCACAGCTCTAACTACAGATAACATATGTGTGCAATACATTATTGGTACATTCTCCATGATGTATGCTTATGACGAGGATTGTTTATGTTCCTCCTGAAAATCTTACGGAATGGGCTGGGTGCAAGCACACATATATCATTGAGGGTATTGTCAAACTAGAACTACTTCCAGTAACAATTAGTTGTGAGTCTTGTTTCAAGCATATATAGGTAATTGTGTAACGAAAACAACAAGAACTTAATTTGTGTGCCTTGTTTAAAACAAATCATGCTAAATATTAAATGAAATAATAACACTTGATTTAGGTCATTAGTTGTGAGTCTTGTTTAGAACAGATATGTAATGTTTCGTATTTTCTGTTTCATTTTCAAATTATTGTAATTTGTATTTCAAATTCAATGCTTGAAATTCCTAGACTATGATCATCATGGAGATCACATTTTATATCATAGTTGCACAATTAATCTTGCATTATATGCAAACAATCACAAGATATGCATTTATATTTAAAACCGAGTCATACACCGAGAATATATTTTCTCAGAATTATATTCATACATTAAACATGCTTGTATACACCTTAATATGCCTAAAACATACCTAACTATGTAATTATAGCATGAAATCAAACACAACCCAACTGCAGAGACTAACAGTGGACATCTTTGAAAATTTTAGTTTTCTTAGGTCTTACGGTCCGCAAGAACTTGGTCTGGCAGACTCCATTTCAGCTTGCGAATTTTGTCATTTTTGAACCTTCCTTCCACTCCAACTTCCAATTATCTTCATTTAAATCCAAACCCTAATACACACTTATAATACACCTTCTCCACACCTCATAATCCCTTTACACACTCTCTAAACACTCTCAAATCCTCTCAATCTCCTAAGAATTCAAATGTTGGTAGATTGTTCTTAAGTTCAAAACAGTAAGTTTTGAACTCATTTTCTTCTTGTTTCTTGCTTTCCTCATACTTGGACAATCTCTAGGAGTGTTACCACAAGTTTACCAAGGTAAACCAAGTTAGTACATCATCATTTTAAGGTCCAAGTTATGTTTTTTTTCCTTAAAACTTTCATACTTGTTCATCTTGTACCTTGTTTCTTGGATTCTCTGCACCAAATCAAGTTACCAACAAGTTATATTTTTAGAAGACTTGTGTTGAGGTATGAATTCAGAAACTTTAAGGTCATATACCTCCATTTTCATATAATCTAAGTCACCAAGTAACTTTAGTAAATAAAGTGAACAAACTACACCAAGTCTCCAATCATAACCATGTATGGAAGCACTCGTCTAGTTGAACTCACTTGGTTACATGGTGAATTATAAGTGTTGGTTTATGTAACACCCCAAAAATACCAAAATATACGAATAAGAAAATATGTTTTTATTTTTTAATTAAAGTAAAATAACTAAGGGTAAATAACCTGGCTAGAAATTGTAAAACTCATAAAATATGGAAGCCAAGAATCTTTAGTAATAAAAATAAACTTGGTGGACTAAAGTGGTCAAAGAGGCAAAGTTGTTTCGTTAAAACAAAAAAAAAATACTGCACACACATATGTGTGTGCAGGAGTGTGCGACCAGGGAACAAGCGAAGAACCCAAGTTCACAAAACCTCATCAAATCACTTGATCTGAACTGAAAATTGAAGTGATATTTATGCATGATTGAGGTTTTGATAAGCACTACTTCAACTTAACACAAGGTATGTCGTAATTTTGTGATTTGTGAAACTCACTAGTTGGAGGTTTCATGAAAGTAGAAGGCCTAGAGGAATAATCACCTTAAAAATTAGATTACATGTACATGGGGACAATATTGGTAGTCCTAATTGATAATTGTATAAATTATTGTTGCATAACTTGTTTAGATGATTTATCAAGTGGAATATGAAATGGGTTTGTTCATAAAATGAGAAACCCCAAGTTTATGTTGTGTAAAATAGCTAAAGGAGATAATATTGAATGATGTATGCTCATGATTGAATCGACTTAGTGAAAACATGTAATTATGCCACAAAATTTGGGAATAGGAAGATAATAACCTAACCAAATGAAGTTCTAAGAAGTGTATGCCCTTAAGGTGTATGATAAAATGCTTAAATGAAACTTGGTTGCTATTTATGAGTGGACAAATATTGATATGAGCCGTACAAATCGATTATTGAAAATATGCAAAAATGATCATGATAATGATGGCTTAATAATTGTCGGGTTGTACTTTATAGGCGACTCGAGTGATAAGGTGGGTGATAAAGCCGAGAACGATACACGACTTAAAGGGAAGCTCTAAGGTACGTGGCTTACGCTTCGTAGAGTTTTGTTAATATTTTGCACTGAGTTATGTTGAACATTGTGGTTAAAATCATGAAATTTGGTTCATTCTTAAATGATGGATTTCATACGAATGAACCAAACGAATAAAATTTGGATAACGTAGGAGTTTGGTTGCTAAAAGTGATGGATTTCAGTACGACATCCAAACGGGTTAAAATGAAGTCTTAATGCATACTGGAATGATTGCAATAAAAATGACTTTGGTATAATACCCGGATAATGGGTAGGATCTCGAATATATGCGTAAACCCAGAAACGGGAACGCGAACTAAAACTCAAAAGACTCGGATTGTGAGTTGTGACTAAAAGATAAACAATTTTGCATATGGAAATTGTGTTATTAAAGTTCAACTATTTGTAGTTGAACGGGTCGAATAATTAAAATGCGTACCTGATAACGGATGCATAAATCTCTTGGATAGTACCCGAGTAATAGGAATCAACCATAGTTATGATGTTCGTGTGAATTAAATGTAATCAAATGAGTTTGTTCGTTAAAAACATAAACGAGTCAAATAATTTGTAAATAAATATTAAGCCGAGAGCTTATAAGTTAAGAATTCTGTTAATTTGGATGGTGGATTTTGAGTTCAAATGGTAAAGATTCAAATTACGATAATGTAGGAAGAAACGAGAGGTTAAACAGATAAATGAGTTAAAAGTTATGGTCGTTTTCATGTTAAGGGCAAAACAGGAAACAATTCTGCAGATCAGGCCGTAACCTACGGCTGGAGGCTGTAGGCCACGGTACAAGCTTACTGCCCCAGACATATTATACGGACCGTAAGCTACGGTACAAGGTCCTTAGCTTACGGCGGGATTTACAAAAAAATTGTTTTCTTGTTCTTTTGTGTTATATTTGTTATCAAACATCTTTTGAACACTTTATTTCTAACATTTAAGGTTGTTAAATGTTATTTAGGTTCATGCTATGACTAAAATGGCTGGGATCAAGCTTGTATAAGAACCGAACACAATTAAAGTTGAAGCTTCCGCACTTGTTTAGTCGTTTTTGTTAATCTAATCGTTGTTATATGCTAGAAATGTTATTTTGAATACTCTTGAAGTCTTAGATAACTTCTAATTACGTTTGGCATTTTGTAATTAGCATTTTACTTATATAAAACGCAAAAGTTTATATATTTTTATGTATGGATGTTACAGTTTATGTTCTTCATGTTATTAATTACCATCCGAATCATATTTGTGGTGATTTTGTGCAATGGTGAACATCATGAGGTTAGTGGATTACCCTACCTCTAATACATGACAATACATGACTATAATATACTTATTAATATACCTATGTAATACTTCCAAAAACCGAACTATAACATCAACCGAGACCATGGTTGAATGTTAAATGTAAGGTGAAAGTTATCTTAATCTTGGACTCCTTGTTTTGGACTTCCAATGAGTGTAACACTCATGAAAAACACTAACTAAAAATGGTGTCCAAATGAGTATCTAAGTGCAGGTATATTTTATGTATTTTCCTAGTTATAAATTCCTGAATATATTTCCCGTCATCAAACTCGATAAACTCACACACCTTTGTTTATCCTTTTAGGGTAACTTGGTGATTTCATCTTCCCGAAATTATCTCACTACATTTGTGGAAATATCTTCGTAAATCGTGAGTATACTTGAGCCATTTTACGCTTTAAATCACTTTGGGTTGTAACATGTATCATTACTAAATTCATAATCACATATACAATCAATCTTATGCAAACAATCAATCCTTAACATGCTACTTGTTTGTACACACTAGATTCCTAGCATGCGTGCTATATATCATTAACTTTGCAATCCTTACTTAGTATGTATTGCGCTATAGGAGTAGCATACCGTTCATTTTGTGGTTATTGTGAAGTATTCAACCAATACGGTCTTATTCACTTTTGTGATAAGATTACGCTAGTGAACACTTTGGTTTAATTTATAGTTGATGCATGCTAGTATGTTCATATAACCTAGTGTACATGTGGATTCGAGACATTTTTAAACTTATGCTATGTAGACAAAATTTGAATGCTTACCAACCTTTTTGTGGATTCGATGCACGAGAAATCAACTTACGGCGGAAATTAGAAACTCACCCGAATTTTGTTTATGTATTTCTTTTCATGTTTAGTTGTGTTGATCCCAAGTTGTAATTTATTTTAAGTCAATGTCTATTTGGAAGTTATGAAATGAAACCGAATTTTAAATCTTAATTTATCGTCACAAATATCATGTTATGACATTTTGAACAATCTCGTTTGTCCCGTTTCGATGTTTCCATTATCGGTTGGGGTGTGAAAAGATAAGGGTAAATGTATAATGAAAACATCAAGCAGTTAGTTTGAGTAGTTGACATGTTTGGTTAAGGTAGTATATGATTTCGAACTCATCGGGTTTTCTTTAATTTTAATAATTTTGATTAATTTTCTTTTTATAACAAAACACATGAATATTAAAATTTGATACACATTTATATAATATATTAGTTTTCTTATTAGACACAAATTTTAGTTTTTCAAAAGTTACCTTGAAAACTATTCTCTTTCTTGAGTTTAGAAGTAGGATTATAAAATTAGGGGTGGGCAGAAAACTGAAATAACCGAGCCATACCGAAATAATCGAACTGTAACGAAATAACTGAGCCTGAAGAAACACTGGATAAATGATCGGAATCAAATAATCCAGCGGGTTAGGTTATGCATAAAAAGGGTTGGTTCTATCTCGTTTGGTTCGAAGGGACAGACCTTCTCTTCTTCTCGATAGATGCAAAACAAAACACCGCCAGCCTCGTCACGGGGAGAATGGGGGTTCTCTCCATGACCACCCTCCGGCGTGAGAATAAGTATCGGTATTTGAAGAAGAAGAAGTATATGTGAAGTGAATGTAACTTGAAGTTTGTACCTGAATTACTCTTCTATTTATAGCCGGGAGTTTGGGCGGGAAAACCTGTTATTGAAATGTTGACGGAAGATGCTAACTCCGTAAGCGGTTATTTCCTCCTCCGTTAATCTTCTTAATCTGACGTGAGAGTACACGGATCGCTACTAATATCAACGGCTGGGGTATTGCCACATGGAAAATGGGCAAGTGGAGGTTTCTCTCTAATCCCATGCCATCATTGTGACTTCAAGGGAGCCCGGGATGATGACACGTGGCTCGCCGGTTATAACCATCTGGTGGTGCACAATTGAGCCTTCTAGAAGATTACTGCCATAATCCAGTGTGACTCCTTATCGTGTGATATCAACTGAAGTGAATAATACTCAAGTCTGGGTATTATTTTAAGCGAGGGTGCTTGCTGGGATTTTTATCCCTTGTTTGTTATGGAGACAAGCGCAAGGAATTATTGATTTCCTTTCGAGGCGCAGGTGTTGTCTGATGTCTTGCTTCTAGGCTCTCTTTGTAAGACCAGTGCGCGGCCGCGCAAGGTCTAAAGAGAGTTCAAAGATAAGGTTATGGTATGGTCCCAAGTATTCAAGGTGAGATTTTTGGGACCTTACCCCTTCAAGTCCCCCCAGTCTAGTGCTGCTCTTATGCAAGTAAGTGGAGCACTGGACTATGAGAGGGTTGCTTTTGCTGTGGGGTTTTCTGAGAAATCTTTTATGAGAAGATATACTTTGCCCATTATTTTTGGGTTTTCTGAGAAATCTTGACCTTGGGTCTGCCAAAAGGTGCAGTAATGAATGTTGACGTGTGACAACTGTCACTGTCAGCCTGTACATTACTGTTTGTGTTTCGTACGCACGCGTGAACTCGCGTTTATGCTCTTCCCCACCCACATCTGACGCTTGGATAACTGTACCATCTCGAAAAAGGTGGTGTTGCAGTTTCCTAGGCTATTTATGGCGGTGAGTATATAAGTGTTTTTCCTATTTCTAGTAATCATTACTTCATTGAAACCCTTTTCTCTCTTTGTCTTCTTTATCCGCTCTTAGAAAGAATTTGCAATTTCTTCCTCTTATGTCAACCAGAGATCATCACGAAGTCTCTGCTGAAGAAATGTCTGCCGAACTTCCACCATTAAAGTGGTCTAGGGCAACTTTTGATGGTTTAATTCGGAATCTTAGGTTTTCCGAAAACTGGGGTGCCTGATACCCTGAAGAGGGTCAGACGGCGGCGGATGCTCCGGCCGGATATGTGACCCTATTTTGGGATTTCTTTAGTGCAGGCAACTTCCGTCTGCCTGTAATGAAATTCTTTCTTGAAATTCTTGAGCATTACAAGTTCCATATCTCCCAGATGCACCCAATTGGTATGGTTAGGGTTCGGCATTTTGAATTCGTGTGCCGTACTATGCATATTGAACCGACAGTTCCTCGATTTCGAGTTTTTCATCAAATGCATTGTTCTCAAGGGTTCTATTCTTTTGTACAAAGAGCATCGGCGAAGAAGATTCTGCTTCATCCCCCAAAACCATTCCACGACTGGAAGCAAAAAAATTTTATTATTAAGGCAGGGGTTGTTCCGATGAAGATGATTTTTAGGGGAAAAGAGGATGTTCCTACTGAAACCATTCAAACCCCTATTGACGAAAATTGGTACTAGGATTTGAAAGACGTTCTGTCTATTGCTTTACCGGAGAAAGCCCTTGTTGGTGCCAGCATGAGTAGGTGGTAAAGGTAAGATTTTGGGGCTTGCCCTGTTTTTCTTTCCCTTCCTTTCCTTCTCTCTTTCTTTTTTTTTTTTTTTGGAAGTTTATCTTCACCTCTCTTTCCTTTCAGTTGTCTCGCTATATGTTGTTGCGTTTGAGATAGAAGGTGGAAAGATGTCTACTATTGCTAAAAAGCCAGATGAGGAGCTGTGGTATCACCATATTGTGAAGAATTTTGTTCTTCCATGAGATAGTGATCTGTCTGTGTAACCTGCTGCTGGTGTTCGTAGGTTTTCATTATAGTATTTTTCGTTTGTTAAGTTTTGCATGTTTGAATAAGTTTATTCTGTGCTTTGTAGTAGGTGAACTGTCTAATTTGGGCATAGGCCCTGAGAAGAAAAAACTCGCGCCAACTACTATTGTTGCGCCAAAGAAGAATGATGCTGAGAAAGCTCAATCTTCGAAGGCCAAAAATGTTGGGGGAGAGAAGAAAGGTATGTGCCGTTCCTCTGACTCCTGGTGTGATTATGTGGTGGTTTCTGATTCATTGGAGGGTCTTGCGCCTTGAGTTATAAGAAGACCAAAGCCTGAGCCAAAAGATACTGCTGATATCCCTCCATCGAATCCTGATGATCCCATTGATTTGGAGTTAAGTCCGGAGCGCTTGCTGAGAAAAAAGGCGGGGAAGAGGAAACAGGGTGATGTTGAAGCGGACGGACAACCGGAGAGGAAAATCCAGAGAAAAAAGATCACCAGAAGAGGCAACCTTGATGCCTTTATTTCAGAACTTGTTTCTGGTAGGTGTTATCTTTTTGCTCTCTCCTTTTTCGTCTTGAATAATATGTTATTTACATGCTTGTTTTTACAGAAAAACCGAAATCTCCTGTCCCCACAGAACCAGCATCTGCGGTTAATGAAGAGCTTCCCCTTTCCCCCCGCGCGCCTCTGTTATTGACCAGGAGAATTCTGAGATTCCTGAGCGTGAGGCGGGGAAGACTGCTGGGGCTGGGGATCTTGAGGCTGATAAGCCTATTGATGTTGCTGTGGATGCAGAAAAGGTCACTAGCCCAGAGATTGTGGATGGTGCTGGTAACCCACAAACCCCTGAACTTGCTGCTCATGATGTGGAGAAGGGGAAGGCTGCTGAAGAAATTCCTGTGACAGCTTCTCCTTCCAAAGCTTCTGGTTCTATGCCTGAGAACATCGAGAAGGTTACTGTTGAAGACCAAGGCTCGTTCTCTGATGTTATTATAGAACTTATTCGGAAAAGAATGCTTCCGAAATTCATGTCCCTGTTTGGAATCTGAAGAAGGGCGACACCTTTTCAGATTGGCGCGTGTGCCGAGACTGGCTACAGGGGATCTTTCCACCTGGAGAAATTAAGTTTCAAGAGGGGCGACTCCATGATCAAACTTACCATGCCTACCTTGAGGAGGTTGCTTCTTATACGTCCACCACGCACCATATAGTGCATGAGTGGCACAGTATGCATAAGGAGTGGACCGCCTTCAAGGAATCCAAGAAGAAAGCTGTTGATGATGAAAATCGTGTTGCCCAGCTGAGGGCTAAACTTGAAGCTGATCAGGCCAAATTTGAGACTGATCAAAAAACTGAAGAGTGGTCCGTTGCGGGCTGGAAGAGAAAAGCGGAAGCCGAAGCTGCCCTTCTTTCCGAAGAGCGCAAGAACTGGAAGAGGATTTGTGAAAAGGATAATGCTGAGAAGATGAATCTCTGCAATGTTATCAACAATCTCAAGGCTGATATTGAGAAGTTGAGAAAACAAGATGCGGAGATGGATAAATTGAAATAAGAAAAAGCAGATGCTGAAGCTGAGCGAGATGAATCGCGCTCTCATAGGGAAAGAAGTGAGCAACGAGAGGTACATACCTGCGCTACCCTTGCCCTTAGAGATAAAGAGATAGAAGAACTTATTACTTTGCTATCTGATCAGGAACAACTTAAGAAAGATCTGGAGCTTGCGCGTACTGAGAAAGCTAAAACTTCTCGACGCCTGGTTGAAACTGAGGAAAAAACTAGAAAATTCCGAAATGGCGCGGGCAACAGCGGAGAGCGAGCTTAAACCGTTGAAAAGCGACATGCTATGGTTGAAAGAGTGTGGAATCGCATGCGCAAGTTTCTTCTTGTTTATAATTCTTACAGAGATGTTTTGCGCTTTTTCCCTTATGTTGCTGATTTTATAGGTTGCTGAGTCATTGCTGAATTCTGAAGAGCTGGATAAAACGGTTGCGCTCTTGGTGGTTGCCGCGCGTAATGATGGATATGCGGAATGCTCGCACCATGTAGTTAGTGCCTTGAAGGTTGATTGGGATACTAGTAGATCTGCTACTCATGGTGTTAATACTGATGCCTCCCTTGTAGCTATGAAAACAGAGTTCAACAACTTGCAGCTTCCTGTCATGGATCTTATAAACGTTGCATTGCAGTCCGAAGACCACGTGGAGCAGCTGAGGGAAATATTTCCAGAAGAAAATGAGGACGAAGATTTAGCGTATGTTTCCTTTTATAATTGTATAAACAATTATTTTGTTTCTTCCTTTTTTGGAATGTGCATTCCTTTTGTTTGTTAATGCGCTGCCGCGCAAGTAACATGTATTGAAACACTGCCGTGTTTGACAATTTTTAAAGCGTATTTGTGCGCCGGGGGTAATATGATGTGTTTTTGGTTTACAATATTTTGCATGGGTACAATTACTTTGTTTAGGTAAGGCGAATGAAGGTGGTATAAAGCTCATGTGTGAACGTATGGTCTTGTGTGATGTAATCACTGGCCGTTCATGAGACTTGTATTATATTTACCATAATGTTTTTGCGCTTACCAAAAGAAATTTCATGCACTTTGCAAGAAAAAACACAAGAATAATAGAAGCTTTGTTGTTTATTCACGGATAAGGCGCAGAGGCCGTTACAAAGTCTATTAAAATAATTACACGGGACTTAACTTACACTCTATTTCTTGCTTTAGACTTGATAAACTGTAGAGTCTGTTCCGTTCTTCAAGGAGATCTTAGAGTTGCTGCTTAATTTTTCGCTTTTTTACTCGGGCCTTCTTCGCCTCAAGTGATTTGTTTTATGTCCTTGCGCACGTTCTGTAGTAGATGAGTCAGCTCACCACTTTTTAGCGCCTTCTCTATCTTAGTGCGCAAGGAGATGCAGTTATTGGTGGTATGACCGTTGTCCTTGTGATAATCACAATACTGACTCGGGTCCTGTCCGTGTTTGTTCTTCATGGGTGGTGGAGGCTTAAACTGGTAATGCTTCATACTTAGTACTTCCGCTGGAGTTTTGGTTAAGGGAGTCCATTGTCTCTCCCTGTTTTCTTGTTTAGCTTCTCTTTGTGCAGCGAGCTTATTGATTGTGGCTCGTGCATCCTCTGATGAATAGTTCCCTGAGTTTGAATCGCGCCAGCCTTTCTTAAATTTCTTCCCGCTGCTTGGGCCTAAATCTGAGGGACGGCTGTGCGGTGGTGGTGGCCTATTGGTACTGAGATTTTTCTCCGTTTGGGCATAGACCTTAGCCGCCGCCATTAATTTTTCCCAGCTTTTCGGGAGTCCTTCCGTTCCAGACAGGACTTTTATCATGTCATCGCACCGGACTGCATATTTAAATTGGGCGCGTATCAGGTGCTCGTGAACGTCCCTGATTTCGAGTACTTCCTTGTTATAACGAGTAATGAAGTCTTCTAAACTTTCATCATCGTGGCGCCAGATATTCATTACGTCCGCCGTGTCGCGGATGGATCGCCTTTGTTGGCTGAAGTGAACCAGAAACTTTTCACGCAAGTCTACCCATGACGTGATTTTTCCCACAGGCACCACATCGGTAGGGTCCAACCTCCCACCAGTCATGCGCTTGTGAAGACTCTCAGATGATCGTCTGGGTCCGTCATTCCGTTGAACTTGCCTACGTTGGACGGGAGCTTCGCTTTCTCTAATGGAGCCAGAGCAATTTCGCTAATAAATTTTGAATTCTGCGCCGCTTCAGCAGGGCGATAGATCAGATCATAATTGTGCTCAACCTAGGGATTGTAAACCGCGCGGGGTCTACACTTTTTGTAGTTTGGTTGTAACCGACTAAACACACTGGCACTTTCTCCCTCACGGTAGGTCCTATCATATTCCCTGGTATGATTGTCTTGTGACGGACCCAGCCTAGTGTGAACTGGCTGACGGCGATGAGAATGAGATTCATCCCGGTATTCTCTTCGGCGATTTTCTGATTAGGTATACTCGTATCTCGATGGAGATCTAGATTAAACCTCTTTGTCTTCGATCTGGACCCGTGATGGTCCGTCATGTTGAGAAACATGAGGTACCGATGGTGCTCTTGCACGGGATACAGGTCTTCGTGATTGGGTTTGGGGAACATTTTGTGCACAAAGCTGTGCATATACAGCATTCAATGCCCCTTGAGATCTGACATACCAGGAGATTGGGGTCTCTCCTGGGGGGCAGAATTGAGCTTACAGGGATCTCCGGCTGTACCCCTGGGGTGACAGGTTCGTTTGGATGATTGTTAGCGAACTGCACTTCATTATCATCCGAGGCTTCTTCTACAATACCCTCAACCTGGGTATTGTTAATGAAATTTGGCCGAGGGCTATTTTGCCGATGAGTTGAAGTTTCTTCCATTTACAAATGGAATCAATAGAGTGAATCGAAAAACGAGAGAAAATGGATGAAACAGAGAAAACGGTGGGCGCCAATGAAGATTCACTGGATAAATGACCGGAATCAAATAATCCAGGGGGTTAGGTTCTGCATAAAAAAAAGGTTGGTTCTCTCTCGTTTGGTTCGAAGGGACAGGCCTTCTCTTCTTCTCGATAGCTGCAAAACAAAACACCGTCAGCCTCGTCACGGGGAGAATGGGGGTTCTCTCCGTGACCACCCTCCGGCGTGAGAATAAGTATCGGTATTTGAAGAAGAAGAAGTATATGTGAAGTGAATGTAACTTGAAGTTTGTACCTGAATTACTCTTCTATTTATAGCCGGGAGTTTGGGTGGGAAAACCTGTTACTGAAATGTTGACGGAAGATGCTAACTCCGTAAGCGGTTATTTCCTCCTCCGTTAATCTTCTTAATCTGAAGTGAGAGCACACGGATCGCTACTAAGATCAACGGCTGGGGTATTGCCACGTGGAAAGTGGGCAAGTGGAGGTTTCTCTCTAATTCCATGCCATCATTTTGACTTCAAGGGAGCCCAGGATGATGACACGTGGCTCAGACGGTTATAACCGTCTGGTGGTGCACGATTGAGCCTTCTAGAAGATTACTGCCATAATCCAGTGTGACTCCTTATCGTGTGATATCAACTGAAGTGAATAATACTCAAGTCTGGGTATTATTTTAAGCGAGGGTGCTTGCTGGGATTTTTATCCCTTTTTGTTATGGAGACAAGCGCAAGGAATTATTGATTTCCTTTCAACGCGCAGGTGTGTCTGATATCTTTCTTCTAGGCTCTCTTTGTAAGACCAGTGCGCGGCTGCGCAAGGTCTAAAGTGAGTTGAAAGATAAGGTTGTGGCATGGTCCCAATTATTCAAGGCGAGATTTTTGGGACCTTACCCCTTCAGAGCCATAACAAAAAAAAGATGGTTCGGTTTTTGGATTTTTAATAACCGAAAATTTCGGTTCGCTTTTCGGATAACCATTTTCAATTAATAACCAAACTGAAACGAAAAAAATATGTATTTTTATGTTTAAGTTGTTGTTTAACCCATATTATTAGAAATTATTAATTTTATTCTTGAATATTAAATATTTATAATAAAAACATTAATATTTTTATTTCGAAATAAGATGATTTATTTATTGCCTACAACAAATAACAAAATTTAATATATAAATTACATAATCTTCAAAGTATTATAAAAGAAAATGACTTAAACCAAAAAACTGAAACCGAAAATTGATTTTTCGGTTTTGGGTTTACCCTAAAACCAAACCGAACCGAATCATGCACACCCCTAAATAAAATTAGGTTATTTTGGTGAATTAAAATAAATTGGTGCAATTTAATATAATATTTTATTTTAGTGAGAATGTTCATGGTATATCCGTGGAGCACATATGTCCGTACCTTGATGATCAATAACATTCTGATTATTGTCTAAAATGAATTCTATAAAATATACTTGTTAACATAAGTAATATTCAAATTCAAAATAAAAATATAAAAAGTTCGATGAAAAGGAGAACACCTAACAATTTGGTAAAAAATAAAAACCCACTAATGATAATGATGCAATGCAACCAAGCCACACTTTATGGTTATGGACCAACCATGGCACCATAAATGAAAGCCATGGTTCCATTAGTTTTGGCTGCTTTTTTAATCTTTAAGTTTTTTTTTTTATTTATAACAAGATGATATATGGTGGAACCAATAGCTCCCACCATAGATGCCATTACATATAGCAATACAAATATATATGAATTGTATCATTCGGTCCCATGTCCTAAAATTGGATAATTTTACAATTGATTATGGATTTGACCTACCAGCTGTCTTGGTATGAGTAGTTGTTTACTTTCTTTTGTAAGGATAAGAAGCTTGAGTTACATTATGTGTTAGCAGATTTTTTTGTTTGTCTAGAAGATGTAAAACTAGAAACATTAAATCACTATTTTTTTTTTTTTTGAAAAGAGAACTTCATTAAAAAACCGGGCGCGCCCTCAAAGCAAGGACCGCCAAGGCAAAGCACTTACAACATATACAAGGGATAAACAACCTAGTCCTTCCAAAGAATAGAGACAAACCTAGACCTGTTTTTCAACCACAAAAAAGACAAAGACTTGACCATCGCGACAACCTCAATAACCTTCGGGTTAACTCTCTCGAACAACTTAGAGTTTCGCACCTTCCATAAAGCCCAACAGGTAATCATAACAATACCTTTAACTACCTTTTTCGCCCATTTGTCACCTTGAACTTGACTGTGAATGGCCAGCAAATCCTTGAACTCAAAAGCAAAAATCGGAGCAAGCTTGCACCAGCTCCCCACCGCGGTCCAGACCCCAAACGCGAAACCGCAACCTGTAAATAGATGATTCACATCATCGTCCACTGTCTCGCAAAGACTGCAAGAAGCATCCTGAATGCTTATACTTCTTCTGATAAGGGCCAACTTAGTCGGTATTCGATCCATTTCGGCACGCCAGATAAACAGATTAATCTTGAGAGGAATCCAAGACTCCCATTGCATATTGTGGTCTCTTCGAACTTCGTTGTCATCTCGAATCAAGCTTTTAACCTGCGCCACAGAAAAGGAGTCTTTGCCATCGACTCCCCATTGCCACCGGTCCCGACTTCCTGAAAAAGACAAGTTATTAAAGAGAAACAGCAGATCTTGCATCTCCAATAATTCCTCCACCGAAGCTAAACCTCGTTTCCAATTAGGAACAAAACGCCAGCCCCCATCCTGCAGCTGAAAACGAGCAGCAACGGAACAGTTTTTTTCTCTCTCCAACGCGTACATTTTCGGCCACCGGTGCTTTAACACAGTCGAACCGATCCAAAGATCAACCCAAAATTGCACCTCCATACCATTCCCAACGTTCACTTTTATGAGCGACCGAATGTTGTTACCTTTGAACGAGCATCGGTCCATCTCTTTCACTATCGTATTCCAGCAGCCTTTAATACCACGATTAACAGGCAAGAACTCCCATCGCCCCTACCCCCATGCACCCACTCCACCATCTTATGCCACATGCTATCCTTCTGAGTCTTAAACCTCCACGCCCATTTTGACAAAAGAGCCAAATTAACGTCTCTAAGTTTAGATATTCCCAACCCCCCATTTTTCTTGGAAGTAGTGACGATATTCCATGCTACCCAAGACATCTTTTTATCATTGTTCGAACCTGCCCAGAGAAAGTTTCGCATCATTTTTTCTATTTGTCCCGTCACTTTAACCAGAGCTTTGTATAGAGACAGGAAGTAAACCGGTAAACTAGCAAGAACCGATTTGACTAAGGTTAATCTCCCACCCATCGATAACGTATTCGCCTTCCAAGAAGCTAATCGTCTTTGAATCGTATCGATGACCTGGTGCCAATGGCAACTCTTGTTCATATTCGCTCCAACCTTAATCCCCAGGTAATCGAAAGGAAAATCCCCAACTCTACAACCTAAGATACCCGCCATTTCCCCCCACCTCTTCACCTTCAACCCCGATACCAAACAACTGAGACTTCCGAATATTAATCTTCTATTCGGAACAAATATAGAACACTCTAAGCAGTCTGGCTATATTCTCAATATTGTCTTTCGACCATTCCCCCAAAATCAACGCATCGTCAGCATACAAAAGATGTGATATCTCTGGTCCCCCATTGAAAACACCAACATCCCTTATCTCCCCCACCGCACAAGCCTTACTAACAATAAAAGAGAAGGCCTCCATCACGATCAAAAACAGAAACGGGGACAACGGGTCCCCTTGTCTAATCCCCTTTTGACATTGAAAATCAAAAGTAGGCGACCCGTTGACAAACACGGCCGATCTAGCAGATTCCAGAATGCCCTTAACCCAGCGACACCACTTGTTAGGAAACCCCATTTAGCCCATAACCGAGATGAGAAAACCCCAATTGACATTATCGTAAGCCTTTTCGAAGTCAATTTTAAGCAAAAAGGCTTTCCTCCTAGTCTTTTTAACCCACCCAAACAGTTCATTTATCATCAGGGGGCCGTCCAAAATGTATCTATTTTTTAGGAACGCTGTCTGAGTAGAAGAAATAACTTTACCCATAGTCTCTTTCACCCTCAACGCCAATACTTTAGAAATAATCTTACTAACAACCCCCACTAAAGTAATTGGCCTATAATCTTTCAAGCCAATCGGATTTTTAACCTTTGGAATAAGAGTAATAAAAGAAGTACTACAACCTCTACTAATAACCCCGGTGTCGTGAAAATTACTAAACAAATTAAAAAATCACCTTCCAAGGAACTCCAAAAGTGTTTAATAAACCTGAAGTTAAACCCATCAGGCCCTGGAGCTCTATCCGAACCGCAATCAAACACCGCTTCCTTGATTTCTTCCAAAGAAAAAGGCCTTACCAGCTTATCAACATCCTCTGGAGGCAGTTTATTGATATTGCTACACACTAACTCAGGCCGAGAACTTCTTTTTTCTGAAAAATGGTCCCTAAAAATTTTAACACTTCTTTCTTAACCAAAGAAGGTTTAGTAACCCACTGACCACCCACCAAAAGCCCCGGAATAGCATCGGACGCCTTTCGACCGTTCACAATCCTATGAAAATATGCTGAATTATCATCACCCTTCGAAGCCCACCTCACCCGAGATTTCTGTTGTAAATCTCTACATTTCCGATGATTAGCTTGCCAAACCCCTTTCTTACATTCTTCCCAGACCCAAATCTCGTCTTCTTCCAAATCCCTCTCCTCCATAGTAGCCTCTAATTTACGAATCTCTTCCCTATAACCCTCTAATTCCTCCCCTTCTTTTTTAACGACATCAGCCCACCACTTCTTAATCTCATCCCGCACATATTTTAGCTTATTTATAATGACAACATCTGGAGGCCCCTCAAAAACACATTCACCCAACGCTTTAGCAACCACCTCTTGACAACCTTCTCTATCCAACCAAGAGTTAAACCATCTGAAAGGTTTAACACCTGAGTTGGAATCAACCAAAGACAGAAGCAAAGGAGTATGATCCGACAACTCTCTCGGGAGGGCCCTAAGACACGCCGTTGGCCATCTGTTAAAAAATCCTTGGCAAACAAAAACTCTATCAATCTTACTCAATCTGATGTCGCCATTATTTCATGCTATGAAAGTAAACCTGTTTCCCCTCATGTAATACTCATGTAAACCAGCATCATCAATAAAATTATTGAAATCCCAAGCACTCGAATAATTAAAACGAGAATTCTTCCGCACACCGCACGGCATTAAAATCCCCTAGAATAACCCATAAACCTTGAAACCCACCAATAACCTCTTTCAACTTATCCCACAACGTTCTTTTAGCCGCCACTTTTTGTGGGGCATACACATTCAACACATTCAACGAGGACCCGTCTTCAACCCCCTGATGTAAGTAGAAAATTCGTGTCTGTAACCACCGAGTTCTTTGTGAAAACTTTCGTGTTCCACATGTTTATCAACCCCCCCCCCCCCCGATCTACCCGAAGCTTCCACCGAATCACAATCGTAGTCTCCTTTCCCCCAACACTTACTCCCATCGAATCTCCTAATATCGGAGACCTTAGTTTCTTGTAATACAACAAAATCAACCCCATGCTTAGATCTTAAATCCTACACCCACCCCTGTTTCCCAGCAACACCCAAACCCCTTACATTAATTGATAAAAAAATCATTTGTTACCTGTTTGTACTCCCTCTTCTACCAAGACTTCAGTCACCAAATCGTGAAAATTTTCTAACCGAGCGCCCACCGCAGCCCCCATTTGAACCGTACCCTCCATTTCCTTTTGAAATTTGGACCGACCAGAACCTGAATCAGGAGCCGTACCTTCAACGACGAAGTGAGTATCACTCTCCTATTCCCTAATAGCCTGATTGTCATTAATCATATGCACCGAAGTAACCCCATCGTCCACCTTATGTTGCGATTGGGAGTTCGTACCCTGACCATCAACAACCTTATCCTCTGATGTCTCTTATTCGTTGATATTCTCCTTATGAGAACTCCGAAAAATTACCCAACAAATAGTCCAACCCAAAAGGATCTGAACCAATTGGGTCAATGCCAAGCCTTGGCCTTTTTTTTAATCTGGGCCTATTATCCAAAGAGATAAATTTATCCTGAACTGGGCCCACCTGTTTCCTCCCACCTTTCTTCTTATATTTTCTACCATTATTAACGGAATGCCCCCCTTTCACATTAACATTATTAAAAATAGGGCTATCCATTCTAATATTAGAGCATTCTCATCCAAACCATCAAAATATGTGAGGAGTAGTTTTTATATTATAAAGGGTATAAAAAATGGTTGTGAGTGGATGAGAGAGAAAATGTTACTGTTCATCTGTATATTTGGGGGGACACTGTTCACCCAGTATAATTTTTTTAATATATATTGAAAGTGGTTGTGAGTGAAGGAGAGAGAAAAATGTAATGATAATATTATTTAATTGAAAAAGAGAGAGAAAAAGTATTTGTTTTTAGTGAAAATATATTGATATAGGAGTTGTTTTTTAGTAGAATGTATGTATAATTTGATGGATTGGATGAGAATGCTCTTAGATCCAACTGGGATATCATTCACCTCTCCGTCCGAATTGGAAAGTACATTACTACTACAATTATTTTGACCAAAAATACAACCTTCCTTATCACCCTCCACTAGATCCGCACCTTCCTTATCCATCATTAATTTTGAATTGGTCGGACTATTCGCCGGCGATGATGAACTCCGGTGAATCGAAACCGGTTCCTCCATTCTAGTCTTCATAAGAAAATCAGGCTCCCAATCCCCAACCTCTTCTGCCACCCAAACTCTATACTTACGTCCCTTCCATTGCAGAATAATCTCCTCCTGTACCCTTTTGCCATCATCGATCAAAACGCCAATGTAATCGTAAGATAAATCCGAGTCCCAACAATCGTGTTGTCCAACCTGAATCACTTTGCCAAAGTACTCCCCTATGCGATTAATAACTTCGTTATCTAACAAATGAAGCGGGATCCCCTGAATACGTAACCAAGCAATTCTTTCAAAAGGTAGTGACTGGCCAACCCACATCCCCACCGAAGAGAAAAAGTCCCTTTTTTCTTTAGCCAGAATAATGAATTGCTCCGCCTCCTTTCCGCTGCGAAACGACACTATAACACACATACCACCCAAGTATTGAACCACACCCCCACCAGTTATCATCTCGTTGACCAAATCCCCTACAACTTTCAAAGACTTGAAATCAACCAACCTAACAATCACCGCTTTTCCCAGAACATGATCATGTGCGTGAAACTCGTTCGGTAACACAATCACCTTCTCTTCTTTTGGGTCATCTTTTTTACCCAAACATACATCTTTAAAAGATGTTTGCCCTGCAAAAACATTCCAAGCGGCCTCCTTCCGTACCGGCGCCTTCCCCACATCACTTGCTAGAGCCTTCGGTCTTCCCGCCTCAGAATGTCTATTATTAATCTCCCCATCCTCCAGGGTAAACCTTGCAACATTGAAGTTAAGCTTAAACTCGCCCATGCGAATATTTGATAAAGTCTTCTCCATGCCTCCTGTATTTTTTACGTCTAGAAGAGATACAAAACCAAACCGGTTGCCCATCTTATCCCTTTTCCTTGAAATATAGATGTCGTAAATCTCCGCATGCACTCTCACAACCCCTGCAATGTCATTCCCGCTACATCGATCTGGTAGATTAGATGCGAAAAACTTTGTTAGCCTCTTCTGAATGTTGACCGGAATGGGTTTCCGGTGATCGCCCATGATGTCGCTGCTATATAATTTTTCTAAATGCTTAAAAAAATTCCTTGATTTAAAATCTAACATATTAAATCACTATTATGTGTTGCTTAAATAGCACGTATATTGAAAAGCTCGCTTAAAATCAACTTATAAATAAACAATTCGACAAGCTAGGTAGTGGTGCACAAAAAACCCGAACCTGGACCCGGACCTGAAAAAAATCCAGAACCGGGTATTATAAAACACAAGTTTTTTATACCCGAACCCGACCCTACCCATAGGGTAGGGGTCGGGTATGCATTTCTGATATAAAACACGAACCCGTAACCGGTTTTTTTATACCCGTTTTCAACCCGGGTTTCACCAAACCCGGTTTTTTTGAAAACCCACAACCGGTTTTTGGAAATACCCAGAACCAGTTTTTTCAATACCCGGTCGGGTTTTCCAATACCCTGTTCGGATTTTCCAATACCTTGTGCGGGTTTTTTTTTGTTTTTGTTTTTGTTTTTGAGTTTTGTACCTTGGTAACGATTATATAGCGGTTAGAAAGTGTATTTTGACGAACAATAAATGAAGATGATCAAGTTATTCGAAGCTATCTATGTTAATCATCTTATTCGACCCGGTTCTATGATTATCTAATTGTCATGTATTTCTATGTTTTATTAAATAAAAAAGGTTTTGCTTTTTATATTTCTAAGTTTTATGAAAAACAATGAATGCCCGATCAATACTCGAACTCGATCCATACTTGAACTGTCACACCCCAACCGATGACGGAAACATCGGAGTGAGACGAAAACAAGATTGCAAAAGACTTCATAACACTAATTGTGACAATATTAAATTAATTCAAATTTCATAAATTCTAAAATGAAATTACATGGTCTTGGAAAATAGAATGCAACAAAGTTCAAACACGAAACAAATACATAAGTTTAACTTGAGGCGTGTATCTAATCCACCCTAATTAAGTTTCTTCATCAACATCAACTAGCGACCTGCAACATGTATTAATATATCGATCAACAAAAGTTGGTGAGTATACAAGTTTGATAACATATCATGATAGTGAAAAGTTTGCTCATATCCAACATGATAATTTGCATATAATGTTACTAGCATACTAAAAAGTGTATCCTATATGTCAAACCAGAGTTTAACACAATCGTGATTACCAATGTCGTCGAAACGACAATGGTGTAAAATCGATTACTTAACAATACCACAAGAATACGGGTGATGCGCTACTCCTATAGCGCTATAATTGTTAAGGTAGACTTGCAAAGTTAATGAGCATATAGACACAAGTATACATAGCATGTGAGATTAACAAAAATAAAACAAGATTCATGTTAATAGTGGATAGAGTGTGATTTGTAACAAGTTTAATAGTGTTGCGTGTTTTTTTTATAGTTGTACATGTTGCACCCAATGTGTATAAAATTAAAATGGGATCGAATATACTCACTGTTTGCAAGTGGTTTCCACAAACGTGAGATAATCGTCTTGAGAGGTTGAAGCACCAAATTATCCTAACAAGGTGTGTAAGTACAAGGATTTAGAAGTTTGAATGTAAATAGGATTTGAATAAGAAATGAATAATGATAATAATAATAATAATAATATATAAAAATACATAAAAATCTTATCTTGACTAAACACTCACTTTGGACAATATTAATTTATGTGTATGAAATAAGTAAAGAGAAAATTGAATACTAGTTAAGATAGTAAATGAGAAATAAAGAATAACTTACCAATTAAAATGTATACGTATAGAGATATTAATAATTATATAAACTTATTATATAACTATATGTAATATCGCCTATAATATAATAATGTTCTTATAAGAATAAGTAAGTCTAATTATATAAAAAAAAGTCTATAATCTCATAACTAGGTAATTAGTAGGTTATTTATGGTAACTAGATGGAGAAATGAATGATTAGACTAATTAAATTTAGAAAATTAAATTAGTAGAATTACTAGCAATATATATATATATATATATATATAGGGTAGGGTTCCAGCGTGAACAATCTCCCAAGAGTGAACTGCGTGAACCAATATGGACCCTTGATTTCCTTTTTAGGTGTTAAGGGTAGGATTGTAATTATATAAAAAATTAGATTTAAATCATTATTTTAATAATTGAATTAAGTTACATCTTTCCTAATTTAAATTCATTATCCACATTATGTTTATTTATTAATAAGATAATTATCAAAACAAACAACAAATCACCAGATTTCAATTTTAATTTTTAAGATCCACGTAACCTTCATATTTCAACGGTATACACATGTGTACTTGGATATAAATAGAACAGTACACATGTGTACTCAGCATCGTATATATGTGTACAGTAATTCACAGGTGTACATCAACATTCAATACAAAAAAAATTATGAGATATGACAAAAACAAACGATATACACATGTGTACATCGCATTAAAAAGAGGGCAAAATCAGAATACACATGTGTACATCGCATTTAAACAAATAATTATTATAATAATTGAATTAAGTTACATCTTTCATAATCCTTGATTTGATTTGTGAGAGATTTATGCAATCAATTTAAGAGGATAATTGATTACTTGATTTGTGAGGGATTTATGCAATCAATTTAAGATTGAAATTACACATATACCCTTTTTGTATTTAATTAAATGAAAAAAATTAACCAAATAATTACCATCATGCCACTCACTTTAATCTCAAGATCATAAAAATCAAGGGCCCGGATCAGTTCACGCAGTTCACTCTTGAGATTTTGTTCACGTTTGAACCTAATCCTATATATATATATATATATATATATATATATATTATTTTATGTCTAATTATATTTACTATAATATTTACATGTTTCTAAGGTGAAAAGTGGAATTTTGGTTCGGTTTTCAGAAATTATATAAAATATATGCAAAATGTTCACGCAAGTAGGTAAATGGTGGAATTTGCATCCTAACCATTACAAGTGCCTATCTTAACACAAGATCACTCAATGTTTGGTGTCTTGGTTTGGTTTTGGCGAATTAGACCAAACAGGTCAAACAAATGCGTGAACATGAACTAGAAGTAAAAGACATAAATCTAAAAGCATAATTTAAATGTTAGAAATTAAGTACGACATGAATGTAAATTGTTAGAAGTTAGACAAGACATGAATGTAAATTGTTAACGGTTAGTGTATTAGTTTAGTCATATAATAAAGAGTTAGACGATATTAAGTTAGACATTTTAATAATTGATCATGGTTAGTAATGTAAGATAAAAATGACATAATTAAATATAAAAAGATTGGTCCTTATCTTGGTGATGCACCATCTTTGTTTACCATGGTAAACATTTGGTGACATTCCATAAGGTTTTCTCCAATACAGGGAAATATGAAAATGCAAAGAAAAACAAGAAGAAGGGAAGAAGGTGAAAGGAGATGGAACTCACTTTCAAGAGGGAAGAAGAATTCTTTGAGAAATGACAAATAAAAGTGGTGGAATGAGTGTGGTATTTATAGGTGGGAGATTGGGGTTTAAGGTGGTGAAAGAAATATGGAAAGTTAAAAATTGGCCCATTAATATATATATATATATATATTATTTTTAGGCCTAATGTTATGGGCTTGTTTGTTTTATGTATTTCTTTTTTGTTACTTGTATAAATTTTACTTTCTAACATAATTATAAACATAGTATGACCCAATAGTTGATTGATTGGGTCTCGAATATCGAATTTACACAACATAAGTCGGTTTTCGAACGATTTAAACGTGTCTTGATGATTATATGAAGAACACCTATGTTTGATTGAACAATTATTGAGAGAGAGAAAAATAAATAAGATGAATTCCATTATGATCACAAGTCTCGGATTACAATGGTTAAATACGAAAACACAGAAACGAATAATACAATAATTGCGGAATGTACGAACCCTACCCGATCCATACCCGAACCCGAAAATAGAGTATTCTAATACTCGGGCATTAGAAAACCCGACGCGGACCCTACCCGAAACCGGTTATATGGGATATACATTTTTGGCATAAAGCCGGACCTGACCCGGGTATTCTCAATACCCGATTTTGTAGAACCCGGTCGTACCCGAACCCGGTTCCATACCCGGAACCGGGTCTTCAAAACCCGATTTGTGCACCACTAATTAGCTAGGTCATTTAAATTTCAAGTTGAGGTGAGCTCGGTTATTTGGGTCACTCAAGTAGGCTACTTTAGAAGCCCAACACTTTCATAGGTAAAAACGTTAATCCACTTATATATTCGTGTATGTGCGCGCATAGTGTAAGAAATATGTACCACACAGAGAAAATTTTAGAAATTAAAGAGTTGTCCTGTCAAGCTACAAGTTAAGTCGAGGTTTATTCGAGCCAAGTTCGAGCTCAAACTCATCCGGTTAGAAGTAGTTTTACCGAGCCAAGCTAACCCATTAAAATTTGAATACGACCTCAAGTTAAAGCTACATTGACTCTGCTCTCTCATTATATAGCACTAACCGTACCTAAACCAACAAAATAAATAAATATCTAAGTTATTTTATATTAAATTAAATTAAATTATATTATTAATTTAAGAAAGATTTTAACAGTAAACTTTTTGATTTTTTCAAATTAGTCAAAGAGAATTAGCATCTCTTTAATTACCATATCTATACACTATTTTTTTAATCTATTTATAAACTTTGTGACGAGCCTTTGAAGGGCCGGCTATTTACTTTGTCAACTCGTGCCGTCGCTCGAGGCCCAAATTTTAAAAGAGCCAAAAATGTTTTTATAAACTTTTATACATATAGTAAATTATATATCTAGGTCTCAAGTTCAAGGTCTGGCTAAAGAAAAATATTTTTATAAGCTTTTATACATATGACAAAGTATATCGTACAATACGCCTTAACGTACGCTGCGTACACGGTGACAAAATCGCATGTTATGTTACCAAAAATGAAAATCGCATGCTTCAAAAAAACATGGAAATCACATGTACATAAAGAAAAAGGAAAGTCGCATCTTCAAAAATAAACCAAAATCACTAATACAAGAAAAAATTGAAATCGCATGTGAAAAAGAAAAAGGGAAATCATATGTTATAAACCAAATTTCGCATGTTGATACTGAATCTCGTACGCAACGTACGTTAAAACATTTTCTATAATAACTGGCCTCTATATATATATATATATATATATATATATATAGGGAATGGATATATAGGAAACCATTTATTAGGGAGAAAACTAAGGAAACCAAATTGTGACCATTGATCTTGATCATCTAAGGGTTAAGGAATTTTGATGGTTATTGATTTAAATTTAATACATTAGTTATGTTGATGAGTGGGCCAGGAGGGTATTTGTGTCAAAGCATCACCATATCTCATTCTCTCTCTTCTGTCACCATCACCATCAAACATCATCATTCTCTCTCTTCCTTTTCCTTTCTTCTTCTTTAGAATTCAAAATATCTCCTTATCTCTCTATCTTCTTCTTCTTCTGTACACACACCATCATCATCATCATCATCATCATCATCCATTCTATCTCTCTCTCCATGTTTCAAAATAAACACCAAGAACACACACAAGTGTGTGTGTGAGAGAGTTCAGGAGGTAGAGAGAGAGATCCAGATCCGGTGTGGGGATTCTGATTACAAGCCGTCGTTCGACATCCAGATCCGGTACAAATCTTCATCATTTCCGGCGTTTGCAGCGCCGTCTACGGCGGTGGCGGCGGTGTAGAGAAACAAGCCGTCGTTCGACATCCAGATTCTGATTACAAGCCGTCGTTCGACATCCAGATCCGGTACAAATCTTCATCATTTCCGGCGTTTGAAGATCTTCATCGTGTTCATCACACGGTTTCTAGATTCGGTAAGTGTTTTTAGAGAGAGAAAGTTGCTATTTTAGAGAGAGAAACAACAATCTCTTGAGTATTTTATTTTGAAAAATCATTTCACACTTGATGTTTTAGTTAAAATGGTTGTTTATAGGTTTTTGTGTAATGGATGTTTTAAAGATGAACATGATTCTTTTGTTAAAATGGTTGTAAAAATGGGTAAATGTTTATATAATTTGCAGGTTTTTATTTTTGTGTTAAAATCATTTTTGTGGTAAAAAGTTGTGTTTGGTTTGGTTGCTTGTTTAAGGCTTTTGATCTGAATAGTAACTGTTTTTTGGGGGGTTGGTTGCTTGTTTGGGCTTTTGATCTGAATAGTAACTGTTATTGTGTGTTATACTAGGAGGTAACATATGTTACATGTGTTACGATAACGAAAGAAGGTAGATGGAGAAACCGATGAAGAATGGGAACAAGAAGTAGATGAAGGGCAAGTGGTGGGTACCTTTGATGTTGTACAGAAGTTACCCTCCAGTGTAACACATGTTACAAACATGTGTTACATATGTTCAACCTCTTTGTTACCAAAAATCAGGGCTGCACATATGTAACATGTGTTACAACATGTTTTTACCTACTTGCACGTCTCTATTACAAATGGATGAAAACAGTTTTTTTAAAACATCCACGATGTAACACTTGTTTATTTGAAAGTTCTTAAAACAACCGTTGTAACACGTGTTACATCTTTTTACTCAGCTGTGCATTTTCCTTTTTATAATCCCATCCTCAACGTAAAGATACATCCAATGTAACACGTGTTACAAAAGGAAATTACCTACTTACACATCTCTATTACGTTGATTTAAACAGTTATTTAAAAACATCCACTTTGCAACACTTGTTTATTTGAAAGTTCTTAAAACAACCGTTATAACACGTGTTACATCTTTTTACTCAGCTGTGCATTTTCCTTTTTATAATCCCATCCTCAACGTAAAGAGGGGGGTTGCACATATGTAACACATGTTACACTTGTTTATTTGAAAGTTCTTAAAACAACCGTTGTAACACGTGTTACATCTTTTTACACAAGTTACTTGTAGTTACCTCAACCCTTTTTTGGTATTTTCAGCTTTTTGATATTTTCAGTTTGTTGGCCAATAATTTATGGGTTGGGTTTGTGTTAGGTTTTATGAATTGGATTTGCTTTATTTTGTTTTCTGTTTTTTGTTTAAATTGGGCATCCCAATTATTGGTAGATAATTAGTTTGAAAATCCATAATTGTTACAGTAAAGGTTTCAAAATTTTGTTGGCTAAGTTGTTCTTTTTTTATAATTAGTGTTAAATGTTTCAAATTTTTGCAGGCATAACTAGTTACGTATGTTACATTTCTGCCAGCTACATTTCTGCTAGTTAGAAGTCGATGAAGGGCAAGTGGTGGGTACCTTTGATGTTGTACAGAAGTTACCCTCTAGTGTAACACATGTTACAAACATGTGTTACATGTGTTCAACCTCTTTGTTACCAAAAATCGGGGCTGCACATATGTAACACGTGTTACAACAGGTTTTTACCTACTTACACGTCTCTATTACAAATGGATGAAAACAGTTTTTTTAAAACATCCACGGTGTAACACTTGTTTATTTGAAAGTTCTTAAAACAACCGTTGTAACACGTGTTACATCTTTTTACTCAGCTGTGCATTTTCCTTTTTATAATCCCATCCTCAACGTAAAGAGGGGGTTGCACATATGTAACACATGTTACACTTGTTTATCTGCTAGTTAGATTCTAAACTGTTTGTCCTGTATGTTGTAACATATGTTACACTTTCGGACAATATATGGTGCATACATTGTGTTACACATTTTGTTTTGATATGAGTGGATATTGAAATGGTGAATGGTAATTGTTGTATCCTCATCTTAGCAAGTACTCTTTTGCTGACTACTAATATTTGTGTTTTTCATTTCTTGGGCAGGACTGGGACTGGGAAGAAACCTAACAAAACATTATGTGTGAAATGATGCAGATAA
The DNA here is from genome assembly GCA_030545235.1 of Helianthus tuberosus. Lineage (NCBI taxonomy): Eukaryota > Viridiplantae > Streptophyta > Magnoliopsida > Asterales > Asteraceae > Helianthus > Helianthus tuberosus. Next base: position 3,475,284 of record CM060389.1, on the reverse strand, counting down.
AAACTCAAAATTTAGGGAGTCTTCAAGTTCAGGGCATAATTGGGTAGAAGGTAACTAGTGTTAGTTATGTTACTACTATTTTTTTAATTAATAGATTAAAAATACTGGAGTGTAACTTGTGTTATTACGACTTGACCATAGCAGTTGCAACCAAACGAGAAGGGATCTTGGCAGGAAAAAAAAAAGAACTACAATATCGGATATGACAAAAGGTGGCCATAAAGCGAAAGAAGGTAGATGGAGAAACCAATGAAGAATGGGAACAAGAAGTCGATGAAGGGCAGGTGGTGGGTACCTTTGACGTTGCAACTATTGATATAAAACTAGTTAGTTTTTTGAAGCATTACAACTATTGATATACAACTAGTTAGTTTGTACGATACTAAGCAGGTCCTAGCTGTTGCTTAATCAGGTTACATATATTACACAAGATGTAACATGTGTAAATTGGAAACACTTGTGTAACACTTCAGTGTAACACATGTTACAGGTTGTATCCCTTAAACTCCAAAGTCAACGTAAGTCATTCTCTAAAACACATAGCAGCCAACAAAAACATTAGCTTGTTTTAGTTCTTCAAGTTTGTCGTCAAGGCTAACTCATCACTATTCTTCCGTCGGATTTCTTGTTTTAGTTCTTCAAGTTTGTCGTCAATGCTAACTCATCAGTAAACAATCTCTCCAAAACATTAGCTTTCTTTCTCTAAAACACATAGCAGCCAACAAAAAACACACCATCTTTACCACGAAAACCTGATGATGCGTTGTAATCCTTCGGCGGGCTTCGCTTCTTAATTACCATCTTCATCTTGAACACAAAACATCTATTCACCTATGAACAAAACAAGTACACCAGTATTAATCTTCTATAGTTAAACTTATTGATCTCCTATGTAACATGTGTACATGTGTAAAGTTTTGCTGTAACACCTGTAACAACTATGTGTAATATGTATAACGTGGCTATACATGTGTTACCTCACTAGTCTAACACATGTTATAAACATGTGTTACCTATGTGCAGCCCCCATGTGTGTCTAAAAAAAGGCTGGAGTATCTATAAGTTACTGGTGTAACGTTGTTACTACATATGTAGCTAATTATCCCACAAAAAAAACACGACTTTTTATTGGTAAAATTAACGTGATATTCTGAATAAATTATGAAGTTTATACATTTTAGCATTTAACAGCCCATCTAAAAAACATTTTAACATTTAAACTTACTATTACATTATGTATAACTGTGTAAAACCCTGTATGCAACATATATTACCCCGAAGTAAAACACATGTTACAACATATAGGACAAACAATTTAGAATGTAGCTAGCAGAAATGTAACATATGTAGCTAACATATGTTGCAACATATAGGTCACATGTGTAACCTATATATGTAACATAGGTATACATCTTTAACCAATTGGGTGTAACACATGTAACACCATATATGTAACACATGTTACCCGCAGTAACACACGTATAGCCATCTTACACATGTTACATATGGTCTTCACAACAACATCCATCTTCACAACACATAGCAGCCAACCAAAAAACACACCATCGTCACCATGAAAACCTGATGATGCGTTTTAATCCTTCGGCGGGCTTCGCTTCTTGATAACCATCTTCATCTTGAACACAAAACATCTTTTCACCTGTGAACAAAACAAGTAAACAAGTGTTACAAAGTTGATGTTTTAAAAAAAAAACTGTTTTCATCCATTTGTAATAGGGACGTGTAAGTAGGTAAAAACCTGCTGTAACACGTGTTACATTTGATGTATCTTTACGTTGAGGAGGGGATTATAAAAAGAAAATGCACGTCTGAGTAAAAAGTTGTAACACGTGTTACAACACTTGTTTACAGAACTTTCAAATAAGTGACAAGCCGGACGATAGCCAGTGGTACAAATGGATGTTTTGAAAAATCTAACACGTGTTGCGTTGGATGTATCTTCAAGCTGAAGATGGGATTATAAAAAGGAAAATGCACAACATTAAAAAAGTTGTAACACGTGTTACAACGGTTGTTTTAAGAACTTTTAAATAAACAAGTGTTGCAAAGTGGATGTTTTTAAATAACTGTTTAAATCAACGTAATAGAGACGTGTAAGTAGGTAATTTCCTTTTGTAACACGTGTTACATTGGATGTATCTTTACGTTGAGGATGGGATTATAAAAAGGAAAATGCACAGCTGAGTAAAAAGATGTAACACGTGTTACAACGGTTGTTTTAAGAACTTTCAAATAAACAAGTGTTACAACGTGGATGTTTTAAAAAAACTGTTTTCATCCATTTGTAATAGAGACATGTAAGGATGTTACACGTGTTGCGTTGGATGTATCTTCAAGCTGAAGATGGGATTATAAAAAGGAAAATGCACAACATTAAAAAAGTTGTAACACGTGTTACAACGGTTGTTTTAAGAACTTTCAAATAAACAAGTGTTGCAAAGTGGATGTTTTTAAATAACTGTTTAAATCAACGTAATAGAGACGTGTAAGTAGGTAATTTCCTTTTGTAACACGTGTTACATTGGATGTATCTTTACGTTGAGGATGGGATTATAAAAAGGAAAATGCACAGCTGAGTAAAAAGATGTAACACGTGTTACAACGGTTGTTTTAAGAACTTTCAAATAAACAAGTGTTACAACGTGGATGTTTTAAAAAAACTGTTTTCATCCATTTGTAATAGAGACATGTAAGGATGTTACACGTGTTGCGTTGGATGTATCTTCAAGCTGAAGATGGGATTATAAAAAGGAAAATGCACAACATTAAAAAAGTTGTAACACATGTTACAACGGTTGTTTTAAGAACTTTCAAATAAACAAGTGTTGCAAAGTGGATGTTTTTAAATAACTGTTTAAATCAACGTAATAGAGACGTGTAAGTAGGTAATTTCCTTTTGTAACACGTGTTACATTGGATGTATCTTTACGTTGAGGATGGGATTATAAAAAGGAAAATGCACAGCTGAGTAAAAAGATGTAACACTTGTTACAACGGTTGTTTTAAGAACTTTCAAATAAACAAGTGTTACAACGTGGATGTTTTAAAAAAACTGTTTTCATCCATTTGTAATAGAGACATGTAAGGATGTTACACGTGTTGCGTTGGATGTATCTTCAAGCTGAAGATGGGATTATAAAAAGGAAAATGCACAACATTAAAAAAGTTGTAACACGTGTTACAACGGTTGTTTTAAGAACTTTCAAATAAACAAGTGTTGCAAAGTGGATGTTTTTAAATAACTGTTTAAATCAACGTAATAGAGACGTGTAAATAGGTAATTTCCTTTTGTAACACGTGTTACATTGGATGTATCTTTACGTTGAGGATGTGATTATAAAAAGGAAAATGCACAGCTGAGTAAAAAGATGTAACACGTGTTACAACGGTTGTAAGTAGGTAAAAACAGTTAGTATTCGGATCAAAAGCCCCAAACAAGCAATCAAACTAACAAAAACAATTACTGTTCAGATCAAAAAGCCTCAAACAAGCAACCAAACCAACCACAATTTTTTTTTTTTGTAAAATAAACGAGATCATCAACGATTATATTATGGACTTTTTAAATGTAACTAATATATAACAACAACAACAACACACAACAACAACAACAACAACAACAACAACAAGAATCATTATCTCAATTCTAAATTTTTTTAATACATTTAAAATAAAAAAAATACCCAACAAACTATCAAATCTATTTTACTAATACACACACAAAATCATTCAACTTTTACCAAATAAATAACATTAAGACATGGAACCAGCCCATGTCATACTTGTGAGTATGTTCTTTGTGTTCTAACAAGTTTTTTTCTCAACCAAAACCCATGTAACTAAACGATTTCTGACCTGCTTCTCTCTCACACAATTGTGTGTGTTCTTGGTGTTCTAACAACTTTCTCTCTCTAAAACCCATGAACCAAATGATTTCTGACCTTCTTCTCACTCACACACTTGTGTGTGTTTTTGGTCTTGGTGTTCCAATAACTTTTCCCCTCTAAAAACTCATGCAACCAAACGATTTCAGCCTGCTTCTCTCGCACACACTTATGTGTGTGTTCTTGGTGTTCTTCATGAACACGATGGAGAATCTTGTTTCTCTTTCTCTCACACGCTTGTGTGTGTGTTTTTGGTGTTTCTCTTTCTTTAACAACAACGAATTCAGGCTTGCTTCTCTCACACACACTTGTGTGTGTTCTTGGTGTTTATATTGAATCATGAAGATAGAGAGAGAATGGATGATGATGATGATGATGGTGAATATACAGAAGAACAAGATAGAGAGAAGAATGAGATATTTTTGAATTCTCAAATGTGTTATTTTAGAGAGAGAATGGATGGTGATGGTTTGAAAAAGGTGAAAAGTACAAAGCATAATATTCAAAGAAAAAACAAAAAGACCAAAATACCCTTAAAGCATGAGTTTGGATGAGGTGATGTGGATGAATGTGGACCACATATTCTAGTTTCCTAAGTTTTCTCACTAAAATGGGTTTTCTCCATATACTTACACTATATATATATATATATATATATAGGGGATCGCTAGAATGAGAACCACCACGAGTTATGAGAACCGCGAGAACCACGTGCCACGGGGGGGCGTTGACCACGATTTTTTTTACAACTAGATGCGTATATTTTAACAACATTCGTAAAAAAAAAATTTCAAACGGCGCGGCCGAGGGGGTAGTTTTTTACACCCAAAGTTTGGTGTTTTTATTTTTTTTTTTGTTTTTTTTTTTTTTTTTTACAAACTTTGGGTATAAAAAACTACCCCCTCGGCCGCGCCGTTTGAATTTTTTTTTTTACGAATGTTGTTAAAATATACGCATCTAGTTGTAAAAAAAATCGTGGTCAACGCCCCCCCGTGGCACGTGGTTCTCACGGTTCTCATAACTCGTGGTGGTTCTCATTCTAGCGGCTCCATATATATATATATATATATATATATATACCTCGGTCTCAAGTTCAAGGTCTGGCTCAAGTACCAAGATCGTATTTTTTTTAATTCATTTCCCTTAACCATAATTTTGGGCCCAGTTTTTTATGTCGCCTAAGCCTAGATTTTTTGAGAGTTCCCGGAGATGGCCTTGAACCTATGTATAAACTTCATTGAAAAAAGAGTTTTATTTGCAATACGAGTGTCGATACACTACCATACCGTGATGAACCTAACTGATACCGTCTCAATAATATCAGTGACATGATGATTACAATCAAACAACATCAGTATCGGCATTGTTAGGCATATCACGACTTTCTTTTGGCTTTTCTTTTGTGGTTGAATCAAACTGACTGAATTTTTGTAGCAACGTACAAACGAATTTTACTAGTTTTATAAAAACTACTATTTGCATTTAATTTCAATATCACATGGAAAACTAAACCCTCCTTTTCATCATCTTAGCATTCTAACTATTCCACATGATTAGGCTAGTAAAGTTGGCAAGACAATCATCATAAACATGAACATCTCAACAAATTTCTCATCAAACTACAACCAACCCCCTCAACTTTTCCCTTATTTCACTTTCACACCCTTTCTTCTTAATATATATATATAAACAACACCATGAATCTCACTGCCTTACTCTATTCCTCAGAATTCAACTAAAATCTCTGAAATCCAACAAGTATGGGTTTCCCTGTTGGTTACACCGATCTACACCTCCCCAAACTCTTTCTACACATCCTTACCCTTCTGGGTCTCATCCGTAAACTCATCTCCTCCATCTTCCGATTCATCGGTCTCAGCGATTTCCTCGAACCCGAATTCTCATCCGACCAGACCCGGAACGAACATGTTAACCATTTCCACTCAATATCCGCTGTCCTGATTCGCGAGCTCCTCCCGGTTGTTAAGTTCTCGGAGCTAGTGGATCCGCCGGAGAGCTGTGCAGTTTGTTTGTATGAATTTGAAGCCGGTGATGAGATCCGACAACTTATCAATTGCCGGCATATATTTCACCAGTGTTGTCTGGACCGTTGGATGGATCATGATCAGAAAACTTGTCCGCTTTGTCGGACAACGTTTGTACCTGATGACTTACAGGATTCGTTTAACGAACGATTGTGGGCGGCTTCTGGTATCGAAGATTACTATGGTGATTCATTGTTGGTTAGTAGTAGTTTGTGATTAGTGTTAGAAGTTAATTGAGTTTAATTTTTGGTGAACAGGTTAGAGAGTTGTATAATCAATAATGTATATTTTTTTTGTGAAGAAAGAAAGATAGAAAATGTTGTATATACCAAACAATGGATAGAGTTAAGTTATATTCTGATTATTTTTTTCTTTATGTTAATCTATTTAATCGAGATTAATGTTTTAAACACTTCATATTATGGAACTTTCATGTGACACTTTCTGTTTGCATGGAGAAGTCTCACTTTCTCTCAAGCCTCCACTCAATTTTGATATGCTAAGTCTCTAGATTATTTGTTTAATATAGATTTGATTATTAAATTTTATAAAAAAAACCCACTTTTTATACTTTAACTAAATGGGTCATAACTTAATGAATTGGTGTTTCAAACAATGTTTTTGTAACCAGACCAAATATTGAAAGGACAGACTTACTTAATGGTTTGTTGGTTAGATAAGTTGGTTGGATTGGAGTCAAGAGCAAATTAACTATTAGTTGGTTGGAGTGGAATGAAAAACGATTAACCATAAGTAATTTTGGAACATATTTAAATATTACATAAAATATAAGAGATTAAATGAATAAACATATAAAAAGAATAATAGATTAACAGGAGACATTAAAAAAAAGAATACTTACAGAAGAAATATTTTTTTCTTAAGAAAAAAATAAATTATTAAATATAGTAATAAAGAAACATTTTAAAAGTAAAAGAGACTTTATATCTAAAGTTATAATATCAATATCGTTCTAACAGAACTGGTAACTCATTACACGAGTGCTCTTATGTTCTGAAAACTAAAAATAAAAAAAATAAAAAACTTTTCAAAAGGTTTTATAAAAAAAGAAAAAGAAAATTCAAACTAGGCCAACCCACTGAACCGAACCGAACCGGAGTTGGATCCGGTCCAACCATAAACAAACATGTTCAAAATATTAACAATGTATTTCGTTGATTATACAATATGATAAAACATTTGCATTAAACTTGTTAAAGTTAATAAAGTGGTGTTCTACGTTATCAAAAGAGTCTCCATGCCATATGAGCAAAAAAGGTTATCTACATAACATGTATATAGATAATAATCGTGTTACTAATTGATGTTTTTTTTAAAGTGCCCAAGAATGTGTATTTTAAACAAAGACTTTTTTGTACTAAAAGAAAAAAATATGCTGGTTCTTATACAATTAACATTTATATGAATTGACATGTAGAATTATTTTGTAATACGACTATATACAGGTTTGGTCCAAGTTGTTAAAAACTAAAGACACTCCCAAGAAGCAAACCAACATGTTTGGTTTGAGTAAGATGAAAGTAGACTTAAAGATAGGGTAAGGAATCTAATGAAGAAACACAAGGTCCCCATAAGAAGACAGGTCGATAGGTGTCGTTCAAGAAATACTAGTTTAGTTCCAAACGACAAGTTGCCTTCAAACTCATAATATCAGACTCGTGCATTCTACCCACAAGGACAAGTCATACCTAAAAGCAGGTCATCATCCATCATTGTGGGTTCACAACACTTCACAATCAAACACTTATGGTGAACATGTTTACAAGCATCCCAATTTTATAACGGTTGAGGTTAAATGTAAGAATGTTCTAATTGTCTACTTTGTTTAATAAACAAGATGTGTGTTTGAGTTGGGATGTAAATAAATGGGGTGGAGGTGTCAACATGCTAAAGTTTATAGTTTTTTAATATAAATGATTAAGTTAAGTGATTAAATTTAAGGAAATATTACAAGTTTTGTGCTTTATCTATATACCACTTTTCAGGCGGTGTTATTTTCAACGAATTTTGACAGGTTTTGCCCTTTATAAGGAATTTTGTTACAAGCTACGTCCTTTGAGTCTAACCCAGTTAAATTTTTCTGTTAATTTTATTACACGTGGATAATTTAGTCTTTTTTACTTATTTAAAGGACAAATCTTGTAATTTATTCTTTAAAAAAATTATATATGTATAACAAAAAAATACACAGATATTTATCTCTCCCCCTCCCTCTCTCTCTCCCTTCACCTACCACCGTCAGTCTTCACCACCACCATATGTTGCCGCCGCCGCCACCACCACCATCGTTACCGGCAGTAACAGTAAGTTCACGTAAGCGGTGACGTTATTCAACAGCAGAGATTACCACGGATGCCATGGCTACCTAGAAGATCCGATTTGATATCTCGTTCACGGAATTTTGTAGTGCTCCGTAGGTTTTCATCATCTATTCAATTAGGTTATCTTCAATTCTGTTCGAACGAATTGCTTCAGTTTCTGAATAAATGTTCAATTAGTTTCAACAATTGTTTGTTAATTAGTTTAAACTTTGTTATAAATAAAATCATAAAGGTGCGATGATGGAGATTGGTGAAGGATTATGCAAGTTACGAAGTTGAATTTTGATACTGGACCGTTTCATCAGTTTGAGAGAGATATGTCTGCAGTTTTGGATTTTATTTACCAGACACAGTTAGAGTTTGCTGCCTGTGAGTTTTTGTAACCTTAACTTTGTGGCTAATTTTGACCTAATTTAGATTAAGGATTTAGTAAGTGGATTGATGCTAGTTTTGTGGTTTGTGTTGATCAGATTAGGTAACGATGGCGTTGCTATTATAACCTGATTTACAATATACAACATTTAGTAAGTAGATTGATGTTAGTTATGTGCTTCGTGTTGATTCAATTAGGTAACGATGGCGTGTGTGTGGCCCCACCACTTGCCTGGGCCTCCGTTGTGTATCTCCAGTTTGCAGTGGAGGAGATGGTGGTTGGATGGTGAAGACGGTGTTGGTGAAGATGGTGGTGTTGGTGAAGACGGTGGTGGTGGTAGGTGAAAGGAAAGAGAGGGGGGAGATGGAGAGATTAATATCTATGTATTGTTTATTATACATATATAATTTTTTTGAATTTTTTTTTAAAGAATAAATTACAAGTTTGTCCTTTAAATAAGTAAAAAGACTAAATTACCCATGTGTAATAAGATTTAACAGAAAAATTTAACAGGGTTAGGCTCAAAGGACGTAACTTGCAACAAAATTCCTTATAAAGGGCAAAACCTGTCAAAATTCGATGAAAAGGACACCGCCTGAAAAATGGTATATAGATAAAGGACAAAACTTGTAATTTTTGCTAAATTTAATTTTAATTTGGTTTCTTACCTCAGATTATGTCCTATTTGTTACTTTATAACTTTTGAAAACTTGAATTAGGTTCACTCTATATGACTTGTCCGCCCGTTTTAACCTACAAACCTGATTTGTCCCACCAACTTGGTTGACAAGTTTGAATAGAATTAGACAGTGTTGTCTCCGAAAATCTTCAAAAATTTGTAAGTTCTGTGCAATTATAAAATACGGGCCCCTAAAATAAAAACTTTTTAAAAGAATATACAAAAAAGTTTTAAATGTATGAAAATGAATTAAAATTTTCTGAAATCACCCGCATGTTGCGGCATGCTGCTTGTGGAAACAAAGATAAAAAGCACATCACATGCGCATTTGGACAACGAAACGTAGAAAGAAAACACGTTATTAGGGTAAATTCAGAATACAGAATAGTTATGTCGTAACTTTTAGAATCGTTATTTACGATCATGTAAAACCATCATAACCTATCGAAATTTATTTAGAAAATACATACAATTGAAAGAAAAAAAAACAAAATAAGACTTTTTTTTCATAAAAGAAATGAAACACACAAAAGTAATTGTAGATTGAATAATATTTTGAGAAATTAAAATAAATAATCATTTTTAAACTAGATTTGAGAAGTAACTATGATTCCCATAACATAAAGAGAAAAAATCAACTAAAAATGAAGCTATCAGGATTAGAACCCAACTTCTACTTGCTAATAAAGTGACATGGGAATCACCAGACCATGTGCCTTATCATGTCTTTTTCCAATTCATTACTTATATATTCTAAGTTCTACAGCTTAACTTCACTAAAAAGGTAAATTTTCGGGTCCCCGGAGGGTTTGGGCCTTGAGCCGTCGCCCACCCTGCACCCCTCCGGGCCGGCCCTTAAATTAGACACATTGGCCATGATAGAGTTACATGTGTTTAAACGTGTTTAATTATGGTTGAGGTTCTAAAAATGATTGCTTATATGGGTTGTGTTCATGTGAGTGACCTTAAGCTGTTAACCCAAATTCAATTATTGTAATATAATTATGAACTATTGTGGATCTTGAAATGAATGGACTTGTCTAAAGAAACACCAATAGAGACCCTTACTTTTAACTTGAACTAGTTGCGTTCCTTTGGGCGACGAGGCAAGGAATTCAATTGCTAGTAGTTTGGTTCGTTAGGGTAATGACACTCGCTATAGCAATCCAAAGAGAAAACCCAAAATGTAGAGTCGTAGTATGCCCAAAAAGATAGCGACGCATGTTTTACATATATTTAAAACCATAAAAAACGACTACCGGTATCGGTTCCGATAATGCCGATATGGGAACCAATGTTGTTTGGTCGGAATTGGTTCAGTTCTTCACGGTACCGGACTACCAGTACGGTAACAGCTAGAGATGAGCTCGGTACCGGTGCCGAAAATCGCCCAATATGGTTACCGGTACCAAAAATGTTCACTAAGATACGGTACCGGTACTTCAAGGGAAAATTTGGTAAAATACCGGATGGTACCGAACCGAAAGTACCGGTACCGAAAACGCCAAAAAGTGGGTACCAAATTGGTACCGAAATACTCACTACGGGAAAGTCGGTACCGGTACCATGTACCAAATGTTCATCCCTGGTATCGGCACTTGTATAACTTACAGTACATAAAAATACTCTATTTTGAATACGACTCCTTTTTTAACTTAAGTTATATTGAAGTGTTGAGAAAAAATGTTAAACACGACTGCAAAAATCATAAAACAAATATTGTTACTGGTTCCAATAATACCAATACCAATAATGATGTTATTCAGTTGGTCATGATACTTGTATAGATTACGATACTAAAAAATCTTTTTTTACATACCACTTCTTCATTTTCTACAAGAGATTTATTACCTCAGATTATGTCCTATTTGTTACTTTATAACTTTTGAAAACTTGAATTAGGTTCACTCTATATGACTTGTCCGCCCGTTTTAACCTACAAACCTGATTTGTCCCACCAACTTGGTTGACAAGTTTGAATAGAATTAGACAGTGTTGTCTCCGAAAATCTTCAAAAATTTGTAAGTTCTGTGCAATTATAAAATACGGGCCCCTAAAATAAAAACTTTTTAAAAGAATATACAAAAAAGTTTTAAATGTATGAAAATGAATTAAAATTTTCTGAAATCACCCGCATGTTGCGGCATGCTGCTTGTGGAAACAAAGATAAAAAGCACATCACATGCGCATTTGGACAACGAAACGTAGAAAGAAAACACGTTATTAGGGTAAATTCAGAATACAGAATAGTTATGTCGTAACTTTTAGAATCGTTATTTACGATCATGTAAAACCATCATAACCTATCGAAATTTATTTAGAAAATACATACAATTGAAAGAAAAAAAAACAAAATAAGACTTTTTTTTCATAAAAGAAATGAAACACACAAAAGTAATTGTAGATTGAATAATATTTTGAGAAATTAAAATAAATAATCATTTTTAAACTAGATTTGAGAAGTAACTATGATTCCCATAACATAAAGAGAAAAAATCAACTAAAAATGAAGCTATCAGGATTAGAACCCAACTTCTACTTGCTAATAAAGTGACATGGGAATCACCAGACCATGTGCCTTATCATGTCTTTTTCCAATTCATTACTTATATATTCTAAGTTCTACAGCTTAACTTCACTAAAAAGGTAAATTTTCGGGTCCCCGGAGGGTTTGGGCCTTGAGCCGTCGCCCACCCTGCACCCCTCCGGGCCGGCCCTTAAATTAGACACATTGGCCATGATAGAGTTACATGTGTTTAAACGTGTTTAATTATGGTTGAGGTTCTAAAAATGATTGCTTATATGGGTTGTGTTCATGTGAGTGACCTTAAGCTGTTAACCCAAATTCAATTATTGTAATATAATTATGAACTATTGTGGATCTTGAAATGAATGGACTTGTCTAAAGAAACACCAATAGAGACCCTTACTTTTAACTTGAACTAGTTGCGTTCCTTTGGGCGACGAGGCAAGGAATTCAATTGCTAGTAGTTTGGTTCGTTAGGGTAATGACACTCGCTATAGCAATCCAAAGAGAAAACCCAAAATGTAGAGTCGTAGTATGCCCAAAAAGATAGCGACGCATGTTTTACATATATTTAAAACCATAAAAAACGACTACCGGTATCGGTTCCGATAATGCCGATATGGGAACCAATGTTGTTTGGTCGGAATTGGTTCAGTTCTTCACGGTACCGGACTACCAGTACGGTAACAGCTAGAGATGAGCTCGGTACCGGTGCCGAAAATCGCCCAATATGGTTACCGGTACCAAAAATGTTCACTAAGATACGGTACCGGTACTTCAAGGGAAAATTTGGTAAAATACCGGATGGTACCGAACCGAAAGTACCGGTACCGAAAACGCCAAAAAGTGGGTACCAAATTGGTACCGAAATACTCACTACGGGAAAGTCGGTACCGGTACCATGTACCAAATGTTCATCCCTGGTATCGGCACTTGTATAACTTACAGTACATAAAAATACTCTATTTTGAATACGACTCCTTTTTTAACTTAAGTTATATTGAAGTGTTGAGAAAAAATGTTAAACACGACTGCAAAAATCATAAAACAAATATTGTTACTGGTTCCAATAATACCAATACCAATAATGATGTTATTCAGTTGGTCATGATACTTGTATAGATTACGATACTAAAAAATCTTTTTTTACATACCACTTCTTCATTTTCTACAAGAGATTTATTACATATCCCTTCACTTTTGTGTGGAATAATAAATATTTAATTATACTAAGTAGATATAATTACATATGAAAAGGAATAAATCAAAGTGATTTAATTGAATTTTAGAACAATGAAGATGTGTACATCTAGAAGAAAGTTAATATTAAAAAACCTATGAGTGAGTCGGTATTAGAAAAATATCAAGATATTTTGAAAGAAAACTACTGTTTATCAACACTTTTAATTCGTATATAATATATAACTAGTCTGATTTTCTCGCACTATGCGGCGAGATTTCCGTATCAATTCGGTTCATCATACTTCCTGCCCTTGCTATAGCAACCGAATTGAAAACAAAAAATATAAAGTCGTGATATGTCTAAAAGGTGACCGACATGTGTTTTACATCGATTGAAAACCATAAATTCAATTTTTGTTACCAGTTCCGATTATTTCAATACTGATATCGGTACCGATGTTGTTTGGTTGGAATCAGCTCAGTTCATGATGGTACCGTACGGTACCTGCACCTGTATAGTTTATGATAAAAAAAATACTCTATTTTAAATAAAGATTTATACTATCATGAAAATAATTGAGCAGAATTGCTTATTCATTTTTTTTAAGTTAACAAATGCACGTTAATATAAAAAATCAGATCAAATAAAAATTAAATGGGTTAAAAGTGTATATAACAATACCAGTACCAGTTCGAAAAATACCAGTAATGTTACTAATATTAGATCGGAATCGGTTCAGTTAGTTAGTCACAACCCTGTACTATACCAACACTCGCTATAACTTATGATTAAAAAAACACTCTACAATCATACAATAAAAACAATTACCGTTATCGGTTCTGACTATTTCAATACTGATACCGGTACTGTTGCTCTTCGGTTGGAATCGGCTCGGTTCATGATGGTACCGTACGGTACGTGCACTTGTATAGTTTACAATACAAAAATATTATAGTTCTAATACAAATTTATACTATCAAGAAAAAAAATTAAGCACAATTGCGTATTCAGATTTATTAAAAAGTTAACAAACGCACGTTGTTTGAGAAAAATCAAATTAAATGGGTTAAAAGTGTATATAACGAATACTGGTACGCGGTTCTAATAATACCTATAACGATACCGATATTCGATCAGAATTAGTTCAGTTAGTCACAATACTGATACTATACCAACACTCGCTATAGCTGACGATAAAAAAATCACCTTACAATTATTTATTTTTACACTATTTCAACTTCTATGGAATGATTTAGCTCATTTGAATAAATCTAATTACGGAAAAATATATATATATTTAATTACTTGCATCAAACAATTAAGCAATTTGATGTCCAAAAAGCAAAAATAACAATTTGATGTTTAATTATAAGAATAACAAATATCAAATTATTTTTTATATGAATCACTATTCATAAGAACTTTGAATTAATATGTATAACTAGATTTTTCCCCGCCCGCGTTGCGGGGCACTAAGCCGAATATTTCTCTCTCATAACATGTCCGTCTGTGTTTCGATTACTTGTACATACTACTCAAAACACGATCTAAAAAATGATATTGCGTCAACTAATTAAAGTAAAACACTATCATACTTTTGCTTAAGAAAAACAAAAACGATAGAAAAACAATAATTTTAAGCTCGAGGAAAAATAAAATTACACCGAGTCAAACAATTAAAACAAAGCACTACTATAGTTTTGTAAAAAAAAAACTAAAACGATGGCATGACTGTAATTTTACACTGTGGTCAAAATCTTAATTTGACTGGGAAAGCAAAGGAAAACGATGACAAAAATGTAAATTTAGATTGAGGGCAAAATTGTAATTTGGCTGGGTGGGGAAAAACAAAACTAATGGCAAAACTGTAAATTTAAACATGTCAAAATCGTAATTTTGAATAGAGGGCAAAATGATAATTTTTAGTTGGGGGTGAAAGCATAATTTTATTTTGAACTGGGGTAAAAACGTAATTTTGAAATGATGGCAAAATCGTAATTTTAAAGCGGGAATAAAATCGTAAATTGGTTGGGCCAATGGGGTGGTGCCTAGCAGCTTCCTGACACTATTCCCCCATCTTGTGAATTTATGACACGACTCGTTTCCGAAAAATAACATCAAAACGTGAATTTATGCCGACACGTACATAAAAATAACCACGTGAGAAAATTGTTTTTTTAGTTTTAAGCTAAAGAATGAAAATATGGGGGTAAATTTGAAAAGTTAAAACCCAATAGTGTGAAAATGACAATTTATAAAGTTTATAGAAAGTTTTCTAAAGTCTAGGGGTTGTTTTTGTCAATTTAGAAATATTAGGGTGTTTTTTTGCCTTTTACTAAGTCGATATTGGTTTGGTTTATTACAAGATTGGTAAGGTACCGATATGGTACGATGTCGCCAATCGCTATAGCAACCTAACAAAAAACCTACAAAATAAACTGTAATATTCGAAAAGTTATCGACACGTGTTCGACCCGTTGTTTTTTCTATT
Organism: Helianthus tuberosus; assembly: GCA_030545235.1. Lineage (NCBI taxonomy): Eukaryota > Viridiplantae > Streptophyta > Magnoliopsida > Asterales > Asteraceae > Helianthus > Helianthus tuberosus. The sequence continues at coordinate 3,459,739 of CM060389.1, read as the reverse complement.
ATTATTTAGCTAAACGAATTAAATGACTTTTCTCATTAAGAACATTATATTCAACATTTACAAAGTATTTAGTTAAATAATAATATAAAAAACACTTATGATCTAGTGGTATGGTGTTTGGTTTACGATAACAATGGTGTGAGTTCAAAGCTAAGTGAAATTTTGGTGTAAAAAATTGTTTTGAAAAACATTAGTTATCAAGTTGAACAATAATTAAATTAGTGAATGGAATAATGATTTAATTATATTATAATTGAAATGTGTAAACAATTAATTTCATTAAGTAGAAAAATATGGAAATTTAAAGAATGCAAGGGTTACTTCTTTTGTCATTGAAAATTACAGAATATTTACACAAAAAGAGAGAAAAACACGCTTCGAAACTGTGACTTACTGTTAAAGAGCACATGTAATTAACCACCTGACCAGATTGACGTTTCATTTGTTATTCGCCAAACAGTTGATTATATAGAAAGAAGGCGATAAAGGTGCAGAATAGTATGAGGTCATTGGTTCAATTCCCATGATTTGCAAGTTTAGCCATTCAAAAAAAAAAAATAGAAAGAAGGCGATGGTGAGAGCCAATTAATATAGATATAGATAAATATAAACATAACTGAAGAAAAATTATATTATTAAAAAATTAAAGGGGCTTAAAATATAGAGTATAAGGGTATAAAATATATAGTTATTAATTATTGTGATATACTAATAAATGTAAAAGTAATAAATAAATTAATAAAATATGTTACTGTTCATGACCACTTTCAGTTAATATAGATAATATATATATATATATATATATATATATAGTGGAGGGTTCAAATGAGAAGAAATTCTTTGTAAGAAGAAAAAAGAAGAAATTTCAACCAATAGGAATGATTTATTAGACTTCATTTAATATTTGTACTTAATGTAACTATAAGGGTATATTAGTAAACTTACAAACATCATTAATTGGTAGTTTCATCTTTAATAACTAACTATATTAAATTTGTAACTTATTTTTAAGATATATATTTTTCACAAAAAATAAAAATTCATTTAAAGTGTAGGATAAATACGAGGCGTGTAGGATAAATTACGAGTTGTGTAGGATAAATTTCAATATGTGTAGGATAAATTTCGAAATGTGTAGGATAACTTTTGATGTGTGTAGGCAAAAATATTTAGTGTGGCTGATTATAGTCTTAATGACTAATTAATTAGTCAAACATAATAATAAATGAGATGAGAAAAAAAAACTATTTAATGTTTTACAATTATACCCTTTTATTCTTTTTCTTCTCAATAAAATTTTCTTCTCAATAAAATTTTCTTCTCAAATGAACCTTCCCCTATATATATATATAGGGTCAGGATTTAGAGAAAACGGTGGAAAGTGTGAGAACGGTGAGAACACTTATGGATCGTCGGATCAAAACAATCTATGGACTAGATTGGCGCGGTGGCGTTTTCGTAAATAACATCAATTTTATTATGTGGACACGCTTCATTAAGGGTAAAAAAGGTAAAACATCATTTCTCGCAAAAAACGCCGTTGAAAAATAAAACGCCAAATAAATAAAAAACGCCAATTTTATCACTGCGTATTTTTTCTGTATTTTTATTTAAGCTCTCAGGCTACAAAAACGCCACAAAATGTGAAACGCCATAACATATAACGCCAAGCCTTACATCCGGATAAATGTTAATTACATTTTTTGTTATAAAAATAATATCCCGCTTAAACTACGAGCCAAAAAAAAATCCTATAAATAGAAACGTCTCATCACCTTCCATTTATCACACCAAAAAAAAACACGCACAAAAAACACAGTGGTTCCTAAAAAATACAACTCAATGTAAAACGCCAAAAAATACAACGATGGCAAACATCTTTTCTTTGATACTCAGTAATGTTCTGCATGAAGTTTCGTTGAATGATTTGTTAGGTGAGTGTAGTAAGATTTTGCTGCATGAGATTGACAAAATTCAAGAAAGAGGGACTGATGACACCAATATGTCATTCTGTCATCTTTGTTCTTGAAGAAGGTTTGGATGATTAGAAGGGACCTATCCCAATGTAAATGCTACTTTGGCCTCGATGATTATAATGAAGACGACGGGCAGATAGCATCCACCCACACGGGGTCGATCTATGTCTCCAACATCCACAAAGACACTTCAACACATGAACAAAGAAAATAAACCACGCCAAACCCAAAACGCCATTTATTTGTGACAGCTCTTGTAGTTTCAAAAGAAGAAATAGACTGATGACACTGTAGATTTAGATCATAAATTGCTTCTATTTGTTTTTTTTATCTGTTGTTTGTTTTGTAATTTCAGCTAATAAACAACAAAGTACATTAATCCTATAATGAAAAATGGAATAAAACGCCAAAACGAGCAAATGCTTGTAAACGCAATCATGCCATAAAAACGCCGCAAAAAACTACCAAACTATAATAAAATTACTTTGAACAAGTACTATTATAATAAATCTAAAAAAAAGCTTAAAACAATGTGCAAAGCAAATAAAACAAAAAAGTCACATCGTTATGTAAACACCATTGGAAAACAAAACGCCATAATTACAGCCGTCAAGATTAGACGTGTTACACCATAAAAGCAGATGAGTCTGAAAACAAAACACGGTAACTGCAAAAACAGTAAAATGAAACGACGGAAACATAATTACTAACATTTATTAACCTTATATTAAAAATGAAACGTATTGAACAGTAAACTTTATTTAGAATTAAAAATGAAATTACCCTTATATTAAAAATGAAACGTACTGAACAGTAAACTTTATTTAGAATTAAAAATGAAAATCAAACAGTAAACCAGGGCAATAAGGTATCAAATTTATCAAAACCGGGTATATTTTCGGTACCGAATCGGTATCGACTTTTGACATTTCCGGTATCGGTTCGGCACCAGTATTCAGCGGTTTTTACCCTCAAATACCGGCACCGTACCGGTACCGACCGACACCGAACCGTACCGTACCAGGTATATTGGTACCGGTACCCACTTTTGGGGATTTTCGGTAACCGGTACCGGTACCCGCTTTTACTAAATCGGGTGTATTTTCGATACCGGTTCAGCACCGGTATTCACTGATTTTTACCCTCAAATACCGGTGCCGTACCAGTACCGACCGGTACCGTACCATACCAGGTATATTCGGTACCGGTACACACTTTTTGAGATTTCGGTAACGGTATTTTCGGTACCGGTTGGTACCGAGCTCATCAAATCCTGTAGCAACGTAGCAATGCAAGTAATTGCACTGTTTAGATTACTTTTCATACACACAGTAAGTAAACTGTGTTTCGTTTGAATGAGGCTTTATATAAACAACAACTTATTTTGCTTTCTTTTTTGTCTTTTTTCTGTAATTAATGAATTGTAGCATGTAAAATTAACTTGGATATTTAGATTATTGATGAGCAAATCGTATCAAATCCTGTAATCAAACCGATATCGTATCGGTACCAAATTTACTATTACCAAATCATTTTCGTTACCATTTTGGTACCCACTTTTTGGCGTTTTCAGAATCGTTACTTTCGGTTCGACACCGGTCTAGCACCATATCTGTATTTATTGATTTTTACCTTCAAATACCATACCGTATTGTACCGAGCATTTTCGGTGCCGGTACCTAATTTCAATAATTTTACGGATCGGTACTTTTGGTTCCGTTACCGCTACCGAGCTCATCCATATTTTAACATGTTAGCACCGTAATAACTAAATTGAAAACAACCGAATTTTCAATGTGTAGTACGTGTGAGTCCTATTATTATATATTAGGTTATTTAAAATTGTTTTTTTAGGACGGAGTGACCATCCTTACCACGTCATTTTTATTTATGTTTTGATATTCGGTATCTGCTGCTAACATGCGTTTTGCAGACATTGGGTCCCCGTCGCAACGCGCGGGCGGAAAATCAACTAGTTATATTGAAAGCCAAATACTTGGGGAATTGAATTTATTTATCTTTTTTCAAAACGCCATAATTAGCTGTCATGCACGGGAAAAAAAAGTCAATATAAAAGAAGACCATCAGAACACAAGCTCAAACACGCCAAAAACATTGACTAAAAACGCCACATATTGTCCAAAACGCCAAAAACTTCAAAAATGACTAAGGTTATTGCATGGAGGTTTGAAAGGAAAGAGAAACGATTCATCATAAAGTTCTCTGATAGGAGAAGGGTGAAGGTAAGGACAATCAAAGCCATGCTTGGTATGAATGAAGGGGTTCAGAGGGATATCCTGGCCCTTGGGGTTCCAATGGCCAAAGATTGTGAAAGAACCCGAACTGTAATAAAAAGACTGAAGAGAAAATTTCCGGCAGAAGATGATGATGATATTGACGATACTCCTCTACCAACACTTAGCAGTTGGGTGATGCATGAGGAAGAAGGAACGCTTGAAGTAACTTATAAACATGGGGTGCAATATTCATTGCCAATGGAGGAAATGTTGAAGACAGTGAGGCTATCTATCATTGAACAACTCTGTGATTTAGCACCTTCTAATGATCCAAAATCCAAGGATGCAGTGATATTCAAGAATAGGCTGCAGCAAAGAAGAGACGAGCTAATGGCGTTATACGCCAATCTAAAATTTGATGATGATGAATCTGAAGAAAGTGATGAACAAAGCGATGGGTACATCTCTGATGTAATCCCATCCACGGAAGACTATTAGTTTATTTTGATTTCGTATTATTGTAATTTTATAAAATATTAATCTATGGTAATCAATTATTAACAAAAAGACCCAGAACGCTAAAACAAATGACCTGGAAAACGCCATAAAGCCAAAAAAATTAACCATGTGACACAAAAAGAATTAATTCAACGAGAAGAAATATGGGAAAAACAATAAAACGCCAAGTAATAATGATTCTAGATAACGCCAAAATTATATTGCACGCAAAAAATGAAGCAGCATGTCAAACGCGAAAATCGGGAAACGAGAAGAATATTCAAAAGACAAAAAAACCCCTCGGACCCTGATCATGTCCTGCGCCACGTGTTGGGCCAGGATGCGTTCTCACCGTTCTCACACTTTTGGGCGTTTTCTCCTGATCCCGTTTCTATATATATATAATTAGTAAGATTATCTCATGCTTTCCAACGGAAATTTAGTCGGTATCAGTTCGACTTGTTACGGTACTAGTATTGCTATAGTAATTGAAATAGAAAACTTTACATCGATCGAAAACAATAAGAATGAATACCGATATCGGTACCAATGTTGTTTAGTCGATATTAGTTTGGTTTGTTTGCGTTCTATTTTTATTTTGTTTTCGAAACACCTACGATATAAATTTTGTTCTAAACGGATTTTGTGTCTATATCGTACCAAACTGAATTTCGACACCGACTGAACAACATCTGTACCGGTATATATTTTTATTGTTATTGCTTTCTATAAACTGGCACCGTATCACTACCATACCATACCAAATCGAACGTCGGTACAACTATGTATTCATATTTATGATTTCCTTTTTGATAACGGATAGCGTGCACTACCGCAGTGAACTGACCGAACGTCGGTTTTAGAGTAAATTACAAAACTCGTCCTTTATGTTTACACTATATTGCAAAGTGTGTCATTTGTCTTCAAAATTTACAAAAAACGTACTCGATGTTTGCAAACCCTTGCCCGTTACATCCTTTAGTCCTAACTCAGTTATTTTTCATGGTTAAATCTGACCAAGTAGACCCCACATAAGGGTATTTTAGTCATTTTACCCTAAATACTAAAATAAAACAATTATAAGTTTAAAATTACAATTATAAAAAAATATCTTATAAATATATATATATATACACAACATAATCTCCCTCTATCTCAACTCTCCCTCTCTCTCTCTCTCTCTCTCTCTAACATCAGGACCATCATCACCAACCCTCACCGGCCACCACCAACACCCGACGACCACCTCCACCACCACCTGCCTTACCACCACCACCACCACCCACATACATATCCCCCCCCCCCCTCTAACTATCCTAGCACCACCACCTACCCCCATCATGTAACACCCTAAAAATGCGTAATTTAATTATTTTATCTTAATGTTCTAAGTATGTAGTATTATAACCTTAGTTGATTAACTAAGTTAAAGAAATGTGATGTTAGCATAGAAAGAATGAAAGATTGTGTAATTATAAACAACTAGAACTAGAGGGGCTGAACTTGCATAAATGAATGAAAGTTTATTAATAACAAATAAAACACAAAACACATACAGTGTGTGTGTGCTGTGGATCGACCAGGGGAAAGAAAACCAAGGAAAACCCTTGTTTCCAGAAATTAACAAGATTAGAAAGAAAATCAAGCCAAAACTAATGCATGAACTCAAATCTCTAACCATCTAAGCTTGTTCATCAAAGTGGAAAGTCGAATTTCTTAAATTGATGAATTATGGAAAGTGGGTTTCGACCCAATCATGAAATCATATGGAAATTTTGTAATTATGAGTTAGGTTTACACAATAAAATAAGAATTTTGTTTGATTTTGGTTATTTGAATGATTTGAAGTATATACCCACTTGATGTAAAAAGTATGATGAACATGATGATCAAGTAGATGCAATTAGGTGAAATTTTGATGTATGATCTTGTATGTGAGAGAAAATTTTTATAAAAGTTGATGTAGGATAAAAGAGATGTATGAATTTGATTGATTTTGATAATCTATGAAATGAACAAGTAGGGCTATGCTTTGAACACTTGTACTTTATGCTTTGTTGGTGGTATGCACACCAAGTGTTTGATGAAATGCTTTAGTTAAGAATTCAACAATTTTGACTTTGAACCGTATGTAATTATCATGATTTAAATATGCATATGAAGTATGTGTTAAGTTTGTATGATGTCTTATCCAAGAATGTACGTAAAATAAGCATAAGACATGAATTCTAAGTATAAACGGTTATGTATAGGTGTAAAGGAAGAAGGTTCGGGTCACTCGAAGCAAGAAGGGAATCAAGAACGAGGTACGCTACTTGTACGATTAAGGTTTTAATTATAGTTTTGTCTATCATTATATATTGTGGCAATCGTAGTCCATTGAAGAATGATCTTGTATAAAACCTATTACGAATGGGTCGAATAAATTAGAATGTTATGTAAAAGAATGAACTTATAATAGACCCCCTCATGAACGGGTCGAATGGACTAGAATGATGGTGTAAAAAGAATGATCGTATGATGTTATACCATGAACGGATTCAAATGAAAGAATGTTAATAATAGTTAACAAGCGAACATAAATGGTTAAGCAAATAGTATGTTTGTCATATTGTTGTAAGTTAGAATCCTATGTTAGTAGGAAGTGTTCATGTTTAAATGGTATTAACTCATGTTGTTGTGTTATAGGTAAAACCCAAGTCTAGATGATCATGCTTCGCTCAGATCGAACACACTTCATTTTGCCCTTCATGCGCTTCTGGAAATTGTAAAGTTGTAAACGGGTCAAAATGCTTTTGTTGCAAAGTAGCTTAAGTTTAGTTGTTAAACTTTAATCAATACTTACGTTATGTCTTTTGTAAATCTTAGTTGGTTTGTAAATGATGCGTGTCGAGTGTGATATATATTTAAGTATATTTTAAGCCCTTTTTAACACTTTAGTCAAGTTTTAAATTTATAAAACACGATTTTTTACTAACACTAAACACACATATGGGCAAGTGCACCCATCGTGAGCGTAGTATAGCGTTGGTAAGAAACCGAGGTCGTCCAAGGACACAAGAGCTTTTAGTACCGGTTTATCCTCAACGTCTAATCAAATCAAAAATTTAGAAAAAAGTTTTAAACAAAAAATAAATAAAACTAACTAAAAATGCTGAAAATAAAAATAAAATAAAAACAGATAGACAAGATGAATCACTTGGATCCGACTCGCATTTAGCGTAACCTTTGATTTTTTCCGCACTTTTTAAGAGATTATCTTAGTTATAGTAGTAGGCCCCTCTTTTGAAGGTGAAGTTACCCTCAACCCAGTAGTTTGAGTCAGCAAGGATACAATCCTAAAGGGTTGGATTATTGGAAGATAATTAATTAAGTTATTAATGCGTAATGTGGTAGGCCTCTCTTTTGAAGGTGACGTTACCCTCGGCTAAGTAGTTTGAGTCAGCAGGGATACAATCCTAAGTAGCCGGGTTAATGTATTAATAGTAGTTTACATATGAGGGGATCAAGGAATTCGGTCCCCCGCCATCCAATACCAGTGGGTATTGAAAGAGGTCCTACTAAACTTGACCCAAGTCCTTGCAGGATCTATACACTGAACAAGGCAAGACGCTTACCAAACCATTCCCTTAACCCCCGACCAGGTAGCCAAGATATCTCCATATAGACCGTGGAGATATGAATGCTGTAAATATTTTATTTTATATAGACAGTAAAATAACACAAGACACCACGGACAAATGATAAGGAAGTTTCACCTTCAACATAAGAAACTAGTTATTAAAGTTATTAATACAAAACCAAATAAAAAGTGCGAAAAGATTAAAAAACAAAAGTATTACACTAAATTCTTGTCTTCAACAAGTGATGTAAGAGACTTAGGCAAACATGGCCTTTGATTGTCAAGAACTCTTGCTATCAATCTTGGATCCCGAGACTACTACACACACTCTATGATGGATGATGGTGGTAGATGTGGGTGTTGTGATGGTGGTGGAGTGTGGGTGAAGTGGGAGAGAGGTGGTTTGTCAAGGGATGCCTATACAATGAACCAAGCACCCCTATTTATAGCCTGCACAGAAGCCCGGACACGGCCCCGTGCCCGCTGGGCACGGCCCCATGTCCACCCATATTCTCTTTCTTCATTAAATGCAGTTTGTCTGCATTAGTTGACCACGCCCCCATGTCCGCTGGGCATGGCCCCGTGTGCAGAAGCGTATCTGTACTATCAAGATTTGCCTGGATTCTGCGAATCTTAGCGTTTAAACAACTGCGCAAAATCTTTTGATTAAAGATTTGTTGTAGGCTCCTATGATCGGTGAAGATCGTACACTTTGTACCATACAGGTAGTGTCGCCAAATCTTTAACGCAAAAACAACTGCGCCTAGCTCGAGATCATGGGTTGTATAGTTCTTCTCGTGGATTTTGAGTTGACGAGATGCGTAAGCTATAACCTTGTCCCGCTGCATAAGGACACAATCGAGACCGAGGTTTGAAGCATCACAATAGACAATGAAATCGTCGTTTCCGTCGGGTAATGTGAGAACAGGGGCATTGCAAAGCATGTGCTTGAGGGTTCGAAAGGCAGACGCTTGTTTAGTTCCCCAAACAAAAGGCTTGTCTTTATGCGTGAGAGCGGTAAGAGGCACAGCGATCTTTGAGAATCCTTCGATAAATCGTCGATAATAGCCCGCTAGCCCGAGAAAAGAACGGACTTCAGACGGGTTCTTAGGTGTAATCCAACTCTTAACGGCTTCAATCTTCGTGGGATCGACATGAATACCTTGACTATTAACAATGTGACCCAGAAACTGAACCTCCTCCAACCAGAATTCACACTTGGAGAACTTGGCATAGAGTCGATTCCCCTGGAGTAGCTCGAGAACCAAACGTAGATGTTGCGTATGTTTGGTTTTCGACTTGGAATAGATCAAGACATCGTCGATGAATACGATGACGAAACGGTCAAGATATGGTTTACACACGCGATTCATCAGATCCATGAAAACCGCGAGTGCGTTGGTCAAACCAAAGGGCATAACAACGAATTCGTAATGGCCGTATCGAGTGCGAAACGCGGTTTTGGGTATATCATCCTCTTGAATGCGTAGTTGGTGATAACCTGAGCGTAGATCGATCTTCGAGAAACTCGTAGCACCTTGTAGCTGATCAAACAAATTGTCGATGCGGGGTAGGGGATAGCGGTTCTTGATAGTTAACTTATTCAATTCCCGATAGTCGATGCACATCCTGAACGACCCATCCTTCTTTTTGACGAAAAGGACTGGCGCGCCCCAAGGAGAGGTGCTCGGGCGAATGAAGCCTTTCTCAAGTAATTCCTGGAGTTGGTTCGAGAGTTCACGTATTTCGGATGGTGCGAGTCGGTAAGGAGCTTTGGCAATAGGGTTGGCTCCTGGAATGAGGTCGATACGAAAGTCGATATCACGACTTGGCGGTAATCCTGGAAGATCGTCAGGGAACACATTAGGAAATTCACGAACCACAGGAACGTCTTTCACTTCTGTCTTTCCTTTCTTTTCCTTCTCCGCTACTACAATGTTAGCCAAGAAAGCTCTGTATTCCTTGCGGAGATACTTGCTAGCTTGGACACACGACATGAGTTTGAGACTTTTCGAAGCAGTTTCACCATAGTCACACAATAAATCACCATTCGCGAGCGAGAATCGAATCATCTTATCGAAGCACACAACTTCAGCATGGTTTTCACGAAGAAAGTCCATGCCTACTTGAAGGGGTAAGGTCCCAAAAACCTCATAAAAAGGATTTGAGACCATACCACAAACCAACCTTTTTAGCCTTTCGACCTTGCGCGGCCGCGCATTGATCTTACAAAGAAGGAGAAGTCAGCAATCTATAGTTGCGCGCCCAAAGGAAAACATAAATCCTTGCGCCTTCTCCCATTAACAAAGGATTAAAATCCTTTGTTCAAAACCTCCGCCTAAATATCCAGACTTGGATATTATTTTACCCAGACTTGGGATTTATTTGTCTGTATCCATACAGTAAGGTGTCACACTAGATTACAGCAGTAATCTTCTAGAAAGAAATACAATCGTGCACCACCCAGACGGTTATAACCGCCTGGACACGTGTCATCACCACAAGCAACCCCAGAATCACAACGAAGGCATGCAATTGGAGAGTAATCTCCACTTAATCACTTTCCACGTGGCAATCCCCCAGCCATAGATCAAACCACGATCCGTGTGCAGTCACATCGGATCGAGACAACTTGACGTTGGATCAAAGAACTTAACGGAAGAAAATATAACCGCTACGGCGTTAGCATCTTCCGTCATCTTTTCAATAACAGGTTTTCCCTCCAAAACTCCCAGTTATAAATATGAGAACTGTTCAGGTATAAACTCAGATCACACTCACTTCTCAAATACTTTATCTTCTCCATTACCAATACTTATTCTCACGCCGGAGTCGGGTCAAGGAGAGAACCCTCTTCTCCCCTTGACGAGGCTAACGGTGTTCTTTTTTGCAGAATCACCGGAGAAGAAGTTCAGCTGCAACTGAATCAACCGAGAGAGAGCTAACCCTTTTATGCGGATTCAAACCCCCTAGATATTTCGGTTCCGACCATTTATCTAGTGTTTCTTCATTGGCGCCCACCGTTTTCTCAGTTTTTCTAGTTTCTATCTCGTTTCGATTCAGTTCATTCCGTTTTCTGTTTTTTCACATGGCAGAAAATTCGTCATCTCACCGGCAACCTGGTCCTCGACCAAACGTCGGAAACAATTTACAACTAGAAGAATCTCCAGAACATTGGTTTAACAGATGCCAAGTTGCTTTAGAGACAATTGTTATTCAAATCGCCAGATCTGATTTCCCAAACATCAGATCTGGAAAAGAAATTAATACCACAGTATTGGATCCACCAACACCACGTAGGGGAGACATCCAATCCAGCCAATATAGCAGTTATCAGAAACAAATACACATGGTTCAAGGAGGCCCGTCACGGAGGTCAAATAAACGAAATTATGATCAACATTGGAGAGAACAGCAAGTCGTATTTCCTGTTGTTCCTGGGGGCCCTCAGGAAGAACGACCAGTAATTATTACTGGTATTTTCGGTCATTACCGGACGGACTATATGTTCATAGATCCAGGAAGCTCGATGGACATCATATATGAACAGTGCTTTAAGCAACTCGATTCAGAAGATAAAGCACGTCTAGAACCGGTCGATTTTCCCCTCACCGGATTCTGTAATGAAGTTGTATTCCCATTAGGGCAAATCGCTTTCCCGGTGACTCTATCAGATGGCGAACATTCACGAACAGTTACAGTCAATTTCATGGTCATGCCGGCAACATCACGTCATGATGTTCTGCTCGGAAGAAGGTCACAAAGGGAATTCAGCATGATCACTTCCATTCCACATGCTGCTTGCGGATTTCCGACAGAAACCGGAGTTGCAATCCTCTATTCAAGCAAAGAAGTCATGTACATGGATGACGAACCACCAGCAAAGGTGGTCAAACCTTCGGCACCAAATGAACCAGAGAAATGGGTTCTGAACAACGAATACCCAGAGCAGACCATTCTGCTAGGACCAGCCATTTCACCAGCAACACGCATACAACTGAAAGAATTGTTGTCTAACAACAAGGATATATTTGCCTGGTGCCCAGCAGATATGACTGGAGTTCCACGCGACATCGCGCAGCATTGTCTAAACATCAAACCATCAGTAGAACCCGTTGCTCAAGGGAGGCGCAGCTTCAGTGAAGAAAAAGCAAAAGCAATGGACGAGCAAGTCACAGAGTTACTCAATGCAGGAATCTTGCGCGAAGTAAAATACCATACATGGGTTGCTAACCCAGTGATGGTACAAAAACATAGCGGCGGGTGGAGAATGTGCGTCGATTTCAAGGACCTGAACAAAGCATGCCCCAAAGATTGCTACGCACTTCCAGAGATAGACAAAAAAGTCGACTCTCTAGCATCATTCAGATGGAAATGCTTTCTCGACTGTTATAAAGGTTATCATCAGGTCCAGATGAAAAAAGAAGACGAAGACAAAACCGCGTTCCGCACAGATAAAGGCATCTACTGTTACACGAAAATGCCGTTTGGCTTACGCAACGCTGGCGCAACTTATCAACGACTAATGGATACAGTCTTCAGCGGGGATATTGGCAAAACTGTCGAAGTATACATGGATGACCTCGTCATCATGAGCCATGAAGAAGAGACAATGCTCAACAATATCCAGCGCACGTTCGACTCCTTACGCAGCGTGAACTTAAAACTTAACCCAACAAAATGCTCCTTCGGCATGGAGGAAGGAAAATTTTTGGGTTTCATAGTTACAAGAGACGGCTTTAAGGTTAATCCAGAAAAGGTGCAGGCCATCCAGCTAATGCCATCACCTGCAACAGTCAAAGAAATGCAAAGTCTCGCCGGACGATTAGCAGCCCTGAACAGATTCTTGGCTAATCATGCGGCAAAATCTTATCCATTTATCAGTACGCTACGAAACTGCGGAAAGAAAACTCCTTTTCAATGGACGCCTGAAGCAGAAGCAGCATTCAAGCAAATGAAAGAATGTTTAATTCAGCTGCCAACACTGACCGCGCCAAAAGAAAAAGAACCGTTAATCTTGTATCTATCAGCCGCGGAAGTAGCGGTTGGCGCAGTATTAATGGTAGAACGGGAAAACATCCAGACTCCAATCTACGATATCAGCAAAATGCTCACTGGCCCCGAAACTCGTTACTCAATGATAGAAAAATTGGTTCTAGCACTAATACACGCGTCCAGACGCTTGCGCAGGTACTTCTCCGGCCATGTCATCACAGTTCTCACGAATTATCATTTAGGCCAAATCTTGTCAAAACCTGATGTGGCGGGAAGATTAGCTAAATGGGCCATTGAGCTAGGAGGTTACAACATTTTTTACAGACCAAGACCCGCAATCAAAGGGCAAGTTCTAGCAGACTTTGCCACTGAAGTTCCTATCGATAAAGTACAAGAATGTGAGGCAATCCAGAACCCAACACCTGTTTTCGACGATAGAGTCTGGACCTTGCACACAGATGGAGCGTCCAATGATGACGGAGCTGGAGCAGGTCTCCGATTAATCAGCCCAGACAACCACGAGCTCACATATGCTATACGCTTAGATTTCAAAAGCACGAATAACGAAGCTGAATATGAAGCCTTCTTAGCAGGTCTTCGCTTAGCGCTAAAAATGGGGGCAAGAAATCTTGAAGCTAACGTTGATTCAAAACTGGTAGCCGAGCAAGTTAATGGCAATTACGATGCAAAAGAGGCTATGGCATTATACCTTGAACAAGCGCGGATGTTAATCAGCCAATTTCAAACATTCAAAGTTAATCACATAAACAGAAGTGAGAACAAGCATGCTGACGCGCTAAGCAAGTTAGCTGCTACCAGCTTTAAGCACTTAGCAAAAGAGGTACGCATAGAGGTATTATCCAACCCTTCCATTCATCTCAAGCAAGTAAGCGTCATAGAAATGGGAGATCCATCCTGGATGTCTCCAATTATCTTGTACCTTCAACACGGAAAACTTCCGGAAGGAAAGGCAGAAGCTCGAAAAATACAACACAAAGCAATAAATTACGAAATGGCGGATGGCGTCCTTTATCGAAAATCATTTATGGGCCCATTACTACGCTGTGTTGATAAAACAGACGCCCAATACCTAGTCAGAGAAATCCACGAAGGATTATGCGGGATACACGCGGGACCGCGCATGGTCGTGGCAAAAATAATGAGCGCCGGGTACTACTGGCCAGGAATGCACATGGACGCAGTTGATCTATTAAGAAGATGCGAGGCATGTCAACGCCACGCACCAAAGACACTCCGACCCAAAAATCCGCTAATTCCCGTTACTTCCGCCTGGCCATTCCAACAGTGGGGCATCGATCTTGTTGGGCCATTTCCTGACGCGCCAGGTGCAGTAAAGATCATCATCGTCGCGGTGGATTACTTCACAAAATGGGTGGAAGCTAAAGCTTTGGCATCAACAACAGCAACAGCAATGGTAATCCGCAAATTTATATGGGAACATATCATTTGCAGATTTGGATTACCATTGCGCATTATTTTTGACAATGGTACAAATTTCGCTGCAGAAGATCTCCAAAAATGGTTCAAAGAAATGAAGATCGAGCATAACTTTGCGTCCGTTGCGCATCCTCAAGCAAACAGACAGGTAGAAAGTATAAACAAACAAATCGTTGACGGCATAAAAGCGCGACTCGGGACAGCGCGCAGAGGGTGGGTTGACGAACTTCCCAGCATCCTCTGGGCGCATCGAACAATGCCAAAGACTAACACCGGCGAAACTCCGTTCAGTCTAGTCTATGGGTCTGAGGCCGTCATTCCAGCCGAAATAGGTTTACCGTCACCGCGCATGATAGCCATGGAAAAACGGAACAACGAGCAAGAGCGAAGAATGGATTTGGATCTTCTAGAAGAGAGGCGCGAGAACGCTGCCATAACAGAAGCAAGGTACAAATCCAAGCTCGAAAAATATTACAATGCACGCGTTCGTGTTTGCACCTTTGTCCCTGGCGATTTCGTCTTGCGCGACAATGAAGCTTCAAACGCTGAAAAGCCGGGCAAATTAGCGCCAAGGTGGGAAGGACCATACGTCATTAACGAGGTCCTAGGCAAGGGGGCATATACCCTAAAAAGGATCGATGGGACCCTAGTCCCCCGCACCTGGAACGCACAACAGTTGCGCAGGTGTTACATATGAACCAAATCTTCAAAAGCGGAAAGAACATACAGGCAATGTATTTCTTTATTATGTCTTGTATCACAAGCCTTGCGCTCTTATCAATACAAACATCATTTTCACTTATATCACTGTTTATTACAAATTGCATGTAATTTCTTTGGTTCGCGCGAAAACAATATGGTCAAACATTGTCTACCTCATGAACAGTCTAAAAACAAGGCGAGCTGTTGCGCCTTTTAGACAAACGTTCAAACATGAGCACAATACCATCTCTCATTCGCCTTACCTATCCAAAAGCAATTAAAAACATGCAACATATTGTAATTTAAACAAACAATTCACAAGCATAACAGTGCATCACAATATACAAAAAAGTGTAACACAAACACTTAACAAGATCATAGCCATGATCTTCAAAAAAAAATTATCCAGTACCAAATTTACAAACAGCATTAACAAAGACGAAAACTGGTCCTAAGGCTAAACACCTAACCAGCATCGGAATCATCACCAACAACAGACACCTGCTCACTCCGACGAGTTTTCCGGCGTTGATACACTAACCGGCATTCTCCTTTTTGAAGCATCGGGAACCGAGCCGTCAACCCATCAGCATCCAACACAACGCTAGCACCAGCAGTAACATCCATATGCTGACGAGCCTTGCAGTCAGAATCAATAACCGCCGGAGAAACAGGTGTGACCTGGTTCTTTCCCGGAATAGCAGCGAGTGGCGATGAACAAGAAAGAAGTATGAGGCCTTCAGCAGCTTCATACACCCTAAAAATATCCAGCAAGAGACGAGTATGGTAAGAACGTTTCATATTTTTTGATAAGATTCAACCAGGAGATAAGGTATCTCAAAAAAGACATGTATATAAAGAGAACTCGACCTCGGGAAAGGAGAAACCTACCCATCATTAACTGTCAGAATTACATCACATCCAAACGGCGCTATAGGAACCAGGGTCATATCCTCATTAATGAAGTCTGACAAGCGCCATTACGAATCTCAAGACAAAAAGAGAAATACCCACTCTTACTGCCAGTTGACGTCATTACATGTCAGAGCATGATTACAAAGTCAAGTTTTTCCCTTTCCAACAAGTTAAAACTTCCAAGAGAAGATTTCTTATTTTTCGCGCCTAAAAAGCAACTCCCTCTCATAAGTCCAGTGCTCCACTTACTTGCATAAGTACAACACTAGACTGGGGGGACTTGAAGGGGTAAGGTCCCAAAAACCTCATAAAAAGGATTTGAGACCATACCACAAACCAACCTTTTTAGCCTTTCGACCTTGCGCGGCCGCGCATTGATCTTACAAAGAAGGAGAAGTCAGCAATCTATAGTTGCGCCCCCAAAGGAAAACATAAATCCTTGCGCCTTCTCCCATTAACAAAGGATTAAAATCCTTTGTTCAAAACCTCCGCCTAAATATCCAGACTTGGATATTATTTTACCCAGACTTGGGATTTATTTGTCTGTATCCATACAGTAAGGTGTCACACTAGATTACAGCAGTAATCTTCTAGAAAGAAATACAATCGTGCACCACCCAGACGGTTATAACCGCCTGGACACGTGTCATCACCACAAGCAACCCCAGAATCACAACGAAGGCATGCAATTGGAGAGTAATCTCCACTTAATCACTTTCCACGTGGCAATCCCCCAGCCATAGATCAAACCACGATCCGTGTGCAGTCACATCGGATCGAGACAACTTGACGTTGGATCAAAGAACTTAACGGAAGAAAATATAACCGCTACGACGTTAGCATCTTCCGTCATCTTTTCAATAACAGGTTTTCCCTCCAAAACTCCCGGTTATAAATATGAGAACTGTTCAGGTATAAACTCAGATCACACTCACTTCTCAAATACTTTATCTTCTCCATTACCAATACTTATTCTCACGCCGGAGTCGGGTCAAGGAGAGAACCCTCTTCTCCCCTTGACGAGGCTAACGGTGTTCTTTTTTGCAGAATCACCGGAGAAGAAGTTCAGCTGCAACTGAATCAACCGAGAGAGAGCTAACCCTTTTATGCGGATTCAAACCCCCTAGATATTTCGGTTCCGACCATTTATCTAGTGTTTCTTCACTACTATGACGTCAAAACTTATGAGTTGCATCGGGATAAGGTCGATTGGGAAAATGTGATTGTTGAACTCAAGAGTACAATCACGAAGAACAGAATTAACGGCGACAGTTCTACCGGTAGCGACTTCAACATCGAACGTCGAGGAGAGTTGGGAGCGCTTACGACTAAGGAACTTCTCGAATTCGAACGACACAACGCAATTATCGGCTCCAGTATCAAATAAACACGAAGCATAAATACCATTCACAAGGAACGTACCATTGACCACGTTGTTGTCGGCCTAGGCTTGGCGCACGTTGATGTTGAAAGTTCGTGCGCGTGTTGCTTGTTGTTGTTGCTGCTGGTGTTGCTACTGCTGGTGTTGCTGCTGCTGGGGCTCTTGTTTCACCACCCTGTTCGGGCACATGTTCGTAAAGTGGTTGGGATCACCACATGCGAAGCAGACTCGGGCGTTGATCGCGTGTGCCTGAGCCGTTGGTTGGCCTTGCGGGGCTGGGAGCAGTGCTTGATGAGCAGTGGCTTGAGCTGGGGCTTGACGGGGACCAGTACGGCAGTTGGCAGTGAAGTGGCCGTACAGGTTGCAGTGAGCGAAGGAACGACAGGCGAGACCCACCGAGTGATGATAAGAACATGTTGGGCAAGCCGGGTGGGGGCCTGTGTATGCACGCTTTGCTGGTGGTGCATAAGCAACTGGTGTTGGACGGTGATGGGGCTGCTGCTGAGCCGGTACGGCTTGAAGAGGAGCAGCAGTGGTAGTGACATCACAGTTCTTGTTGCTGGAGCTGCTGTTGTTGTTCTTTTTCTTGTGACGTGAGGACTTGGACGATTGAGCGGCGGTGGTTTCGGCAGTAGGTGCGGCGGTGACTTGGTGCAAGCTCTTTGAAGCTTTCTCCCAAAAACCAGACTTTACCCGCTTGTCGTTAATTTCAGCGGCAAGCAAGTAAGTTTCTTCGATCGTTGTGGTCTTCGCGGCATGCACAAAATCCGCAACGCACTCGGGTAGAGCTCGGATGTACTTCTTGATGGCCATGTCAGACGTCTTCACTTGATCTGGACAGATGATGCTGAGCTGCTTAAAGCGAGCAGTCAGGGCAGCGTTGTCTCCATCCGTCTGCTTTATGTTCCAAAACTCGTCCTCCAGCTTTTGGCGTTCGTGGGGAGGGCATAATTCGTCCATCATGATGGCTTTCAGCTCTTCCCATGTCAGCTCATAAGCTGCATCATTCCCGCATTTGTTTCTCTCGGTCGTCCACTAGTCTAATGCGCGGGACTGGAAGACGCCGGTAGCGTTTAGGGAACGGAGATTTTCAGGACAGCCGCTTTGGCGCAGAGTGACTTCGATGGAATCGACCCATTGGAACATAGCCGTTGTGCCATCTTCTCCAGTGAATTCCTTTGGACCGCAAGCCTTGAACTGCTTGAAACTGAAAGCAGTCTTGGCAGCAACTTTAGGAGCGTCGGTTCTCGACTCCTCAGACGATTTGCTAACATTTTCGTAAATCTCACTCACGATCTGAGGCACAACCTTGGCCACTTGTTTCGCGAGGATGGCAGCAAGGCGCTTGTCCCTCTGTTCTTGACGAGAGAGTCATGGGTATCGGGATCCTGATGATGGTCCAGTTGACATTGTCTGCAACAGACATCGCCATAGGTCTCAGACACATCATAATCGAATCTCACCTCACACGTCTAATACTTACTAAAGCTCAGGGACACAGCGAAACATGTATCACATAAACACATAAGCACATAATCACATAAACAAAGAAACACAAAATCAGATAAGCACGTAGAGCACAGAAGCACTTAAGCATGTAATCACCAGAGGCAGTCAGAATACAGAAACCTATCATTCAAAGCTCGCGAGTGTTCGAATATAGCGATCGTGATAACTTGTCGAGTAGTATAGTATAAGCGTATCACAGCATAAGGTCGTCCATATTTTAGCGATTTGTCAGCGTTTTGAGATAGAAATGCAGTGCGAGTCGTGCGTGTCGATCGAAGTAAAGGCATAAATCGAACAAGTCTCCAAAATTAAACACATAAACAAATAAACACACATATAAACACATAAAATCAACGAATCATCAGAGTCAGCAGTTGCGGGCTCAGAATCGAAAACACATAAAAATCGAGAAATAAATCGTCTGCGGCTATTAGACTTCGACTAACCAAAGTGGCTTAACTATTCACAAGGACTTGTTGTGCACATTTGACCTTCAGGACAATGCCTTTGCCTCGATTCTTGGGCGTTGGGCACGCATCCCGTTAGTCATATCGTGACTTCTGGTCGTTGGAGTCCGTCGAGACTTTGGTGAGAGTTTTATAAAACAAAATAAAGATCGGAACAAATCGTCAAGGTTAGGGTCTCACCCCTGGCTTAACAACTTCGTTCCTGTTTTTGATGAAATAAAAGAGAATTATGCGTCAAAGTATGGATTTCACTCCTGATTCGGCGCAAATTCTGGTGTTTATAAGTGAAATGCGGGTTGAACAAGCAATTTAATCGAGAGTTTGCAGTTTTCACACCTAATCTCAACTTAATCGCTTATTCTTATTTGAAATTTTCGAGTGCAGTGATAGTGTAGCGTAGGTGAGAATAGCGAGAAATAGAAGTACGCTCATACATAATCCCTACTGGACATGTACAAGTCGGTCTGTTGATTCCTAACTATAGACTAGGTCTCTAAGACATCGACCCGGACTAGGTCGAGTCTTGCCTAATTCCCTATAGTTATGGCTCTGATACCAATCTGTCACACCCCAACCGATGGCGGAAACATCGGGGCATGACACTGAGTGAAACAGATTATCCAGAAGTTTCCATAACAATTATCATTACCAATTAATTTAAAGTAACATGTGCCATACCATGTCTTAAAAGGCAAACAAATTATTACAGACAAATCTAGTCAAGTAGTTCTGTTCCGACAACTCAGATTTATACACAAATAGTTTATTTATTGGTTTCTAGGACCTCTTTTCCTAGCTTCGATTTCATCACAGCATAGAGAGCATCCTAGACCTTTCCTAGCCTCAAGTTCACAGCAATCTAAGCATGTAAACTTCCTAAGCACCTGTCACATACGTTAAAGTAAAAGTCAATACACACAGTGTAAAGGTGAGCATACAAGTTTGATAATAGCATATAGAGTTCGAAAGCGTTACGCATAACCAACACGTACACAGAGTGAAATGAGGCATGTTAGTTATCGACATGAACCTATCGATACCAATGACTGCGGGTTGACTACCCGAGGTAGTTCGTAATATATGATCACCACTGTAATCCATGCAAATAATTGTCCTTAACAACCACCGCATGAGCGGGTGCTGAGTCCAAACTATAGTACTATCGTTGCTAAGGCAGGTAGACAACATTCCATGTGTAAACATAACAAACAAGCATTCATTAAGTCACGTATAACATGCGGTAACGGTTAGCGTTAAAAGTATTGCGTAGTGTGTTCGATGTGATTTAGAATAAGTAACGTATGTACACCCAAAAGTGCGTAAAGCAAAAAGGGATCGAGTATACTCACAGCGATTGATGGATTGAAGGGAGCGCTAGGGAGTAGGGTTAGCCTGATCAGAACGATAGCATAAGGATAAGCGACGCGTAAAATGATGCAAAGGGTAAGTGGCTCGGACAGCAGTCCGGTCGGATGGTAGTCCGGTCGGACGGCCAGTTCGTGCGGATGACAATCCGTTCGGATGGTTATCCGGTCGGACGGTAGTCCGGTCGGATGACTGTTCGAGTGGATTATTTCTTCCTATGAGAAGGATGTGTTTGTGTATGATGGCTTGACCTTTGAAGTTTTCGTTGTAGTATTTAGAAAACATTGAAGTATCTCTACCTTTCAGGTCGGTCGATCGGACGGCAACCCGTTCGGTTGGGCTCTTCAGTGAGAACAAGTTCGCAGCAGGGTGGTCACTCGGTCGAACGGGTGGCATCCTTAGTGCATTGAACATGTTGAAAATTGTTTAAATTGTTAAAGTCCAAATGTTTCATGATTCGGATGGCTGTCCGATCGGATGGTAGTCTGGTCGGACGACAACCCGTTCAACAACCAGACTTCAATCGTTGGCAAGTAGTTAAGTGTGGGACCCAAGGTGCAAGTCATTCGGACAGCAGTCCGATCGGACGGCGTTCCGTCCTGGTTGTTCCGTTCGTCTTACACTTGGTTGTTTTGATTGTTTGTCGTGCTATCGAGAGGTGTTGATATCGTGCTAACCAACATAGTCCCATCCTAAGCTCTAGTGACCCGACTGAACAGGAACCACCCAAATTCGGTCAGTCCACCGGTTCAAGATGATAGTTCTTGGTTAACTCGGAGTCGAAAATCTCGAGGATAGGATACGGATCTTGAACCAACACAACCACAAGATTGTGTAGTCAGTCGGCACAAGGTCCGATTCTACCGGTTTTGAATGCATTGAGTGTAAAAGAGTTGAAAGAAAGTTGGAAAACCTTCTCTCAATCCTTTTCACTGTGAATATGTTTAGATCTATGAAAGATCTTCGTTTGTTTATGTGGAAATCGGTTAGATCTAAGTTGTTCTTGGTGGATTGATGCCAAAACATGACGTGCTTCAAGAACACACGACGACGTCATCCTAGAACACCTTGAATCTTGATGATTTCACGGTTAGAAATTAAGATTTAAAAGATAGAAAGGTGTAGGAGTGCGTGTAGATTAAGGAAGTACAAGATTTAGGACGAGATCTTACCGGGATTGCGAGAAATCAGAGAAAAAGCGAGGAAAACTAGCTGGTCGGACGTTACTTGCCAAAAGTGGAAAGAATGAAAGTGACAAGGGGTATTTATAGGATACCCAAAGTGGAAAGGGGCGGGTCGGTCGGATGGCATCTCGCCCGGATGACAGTCCGGTCGGATGTCACCTCGTTCGGATGGCAATCCGGCCGGATGGCACTTGGTTCGAGTGTTCGGCGCGACGATTTTTGCTGTTTCGATTGCGATTGCGAGCGTTGCGAGGCGATAGAGTTTCCTAGTCAAATTACTTTTAATCCCAACTACTCATATCTCGCACTATCTCTTCTCCACTAATTATCATACCATTTTGATTGCGATTGAGTTCGATTGCGTTTGAGTTTCGATTGATTACCACAACATAACATAAATAAACATGCACAAGTAACACGTAAGGCACACACACACGTATAACAATAACCAAAATGCGTAGTTCGAGTTGCGAGTGCGATTGCGATAGCGATAAAGCGATTAAACATGCGATAAATAGCGATTACCATGCGATTATTAATAGATACTCCACATAATACAGCTAAAGCGAAAAAAAATAGACTAATTACAAGTCAAAGAAGTCAAAACAAGAATGGAGCAAGGAGAGACAGATCGCAATTAGCAATCTTGTCTTCCTTTGACTTCAATCTTGACTTTGACTTCGGAAACACGGGGTGTTACATGTGTAAAAAGTTTAAATTGGATCGTAATTTCGTTGTTAAAGTATTGATATCTGACCATTTGGAAACGGGCGTTTCACGACAAGTGGCAAGGCTATGCTGTTGAAGAAGCTGACCTACCCTTATAAGCAGCCGTCGCGCCACGCAGGGAGTCCCCAGTTCCCCAGTTCCTACTGTCAGTATGTGGGGTTTTGTATACATTACTTGTTATGCATCACTATTGGACAATGGGTTAGCCAATGAGTGATATGACCACAGTCACAGGAACTGCCACCGAGTAACAAATACTATTTAAAATAGTTTCTTTACTATTGGACAATAAATTAGCCAATAGTAGTTTGATAGATAAACAAATAAAAAACTCTTAATGCTGTAATTATAAGAATGTGTTTTTAAACAAATGAATGAACTCACCAGTATTTCTCACTGATCAAATGTTTTTAAAACGCGTTTCAGGTTATTTACTATGAAGAGAAGGAAAAGTGTTATGAGACACTCAAGCTTATATAAGTGGCTATGTAAACCTGAATAAAACGTGTTTTGTAATCAAGGTTTATCTCTATGAAAATCCTTTATGTAAATATGTGTTTCATGCCACAGTTTATGAAATGAAAACTACGGTGTTTTGAAAACTCTGATATTTTTCCTAACACCCGGTCCTAATAAATTTTCCGTTGCGATAATTTTAATAAACACCGATACCATTTGTATCTATCAAATCTCATCATTGGGTAAATATGTATGTGTCACACGGTAATTGGGTCAGGTAAACTGGTATTCTATCAAATCTCATTTTTTTGGAACAATGACCGTCAAGATACCACCCACTAGGCAGTCGGGACTAGGCAGCCGCAGGCACAACTGTGAGGCCTGCCAGGAACCGGAACCCATCGGGTTTCTCCACAGAGAGGCATAATACCGGCTTACAGGACCTCTCAGTGTCCCCACGGGAAACCATACCGTCGACTGCCACTTGACAGACGTTGCGCTGCCACAAGAGACAAGACTCTCTAGCGTATCGCACGATGAGATGAAAAACCGTGTCCCATACTCGGTTACCCGTCCTCATACCCGTCCTAAATGTTTCGGATTTACCCGTCCGGTGTTTATTCAATTGTCATCTCTACATGCATAAAATGGTTGTAACTATAGCTTCAGAAATAATATATTTCTAGTGTTCAAGTAACAGTGATTATACCTCACAAAGTAAGTTTAGTAATTGTTATTTATATATAAATTGTTTTATGCTTTTACAACTTTTGACGGCCTTAATTATATGGAACCCAAATACAATAACTGAAAATAAAAATTCATTTTTTTAAAGAAAATTGCAAAAGAGTACCAAACGTAAGGCCCTACACAATACAGAGGTTGTTGCTGCTTGAATCCAACCGGATTAGTCGGATCTTGTCTTAAACATATACAAAACTGAAACCAAATTTGTTGTTGGAGTTGCATGTAATTTATAATTTTATATATTAAATTTTCAAATTTGCTGTTATGATATTGAGCCCACCTTTTCGATTTGTCCAATACTCCAATTAGGGGGAGGGCCCAAAGCTCATTTGAAGCCCAATATTGAATGTTTTGTTATTTAAAAATATAGGGATCACGCAACTTGTTTCCCGTTTACCTCTTATTCCAATGTAACTTCCATTTGGATGGTGAAATATTATCTGGTAGTTGAATTCTACCATTTTTTTTTAAAGAAGACGACGATGCATATCGCTAGCCCAACGAGTTGCTCATTTGAAAACCGTTGTGTCCAATCTTGAATATTGTGTCCACCAAAGAAGAAGGCACGTGGATATCAGTGTTGGCCTAGAGTAGGAGATGCGGGCACGATGCCAATCGTGGTTCTATACAACAACGGTTTCATAATGTGTCTATACGACCAAAGAAATATTACATTTCTACGATTCTGGATGTAAATAGCAAATGTGTGCTACACCATTGTTGATGAATTCTCAATGATGTATGCTTGTGACGGAATTATAAACATTTATTTCTGGTTTAAATTCATTGAATAAAATAATACATTTGGTACTCTTTTGCAATTTCCTAAAACAATTTGATGTTCATATCTTAAATAAACAAATTTCCTAAAAAAAAAAATTTGATGTTCATATTTAATTTAAGTAAACAAAAAATTGTAGTTTTACAAAATTGTTTTCGTGACAATCACATTTTCAGTTATTGTATTTGAGTTTAATTTAAACGAAGGCCGTCAAAATTTGTCAAATGCCTAAAACAATTATATACATAACAATTACAAAACTTGCTTTGTGACTTGTGATCTCTCATCTTGTCATTCAAGCTTTTTTTTTTCTTTCTTTTTTTTTCTCAACGGTTCCTACGTTCTAATTTGCTAAACCAAATGTCTTGTCGTATTGAAAACATGTAATTTATAACAGAGTAAAGTGCAATTTGCCTCCACTTGTCATTTGGTCCAGATTGTTGTCGGACTTCCTATATTTCAATTTTTTCCCGATGAAACCCTGACGTGGGTATTTCATTGCCATATGCCCTAGACGTTAGTCAATGGTTAGTTTGAGCGTCCATCTGATAGGTAATATGGTCAATTCACATCTATATAAACCTGACCCTCTCTCTTAACACCACCACCATCCATCCACCACCACCCACCCCAAACCACAGTCCTGCCAACCACCCCACCACCATCCTCCGTTGCCATCCACCCCACCCACCATTAGTCTAGGATTATACCTTCCAATGTTTGGAGCCCATGACAGAGAATTAACAAGATCACCCTTGTCACAAATAGGGGTGTTCACGATCCGATCCGATCCGATCCGATCGAGGGTCTGCTCATGCTCGGATTGAATTACAACCGATCCGATCCGAGCGGATCAAATTTGTAAAACCGATCGCAAAAGTGATGCTCATGCTCGGATTGAATTTGAATCGATCGGCTCGGTTTTGAATCGATCGGCTCGGTTTCGCTCGGTTTTTATCAAATCCTAAAAAAAGCAAGCGGATCGTTTTCGCTCGACTGAATAATAAGGCTTCGTTCAATAAAAACAAATTCTAACTTAAAGTGCGAACACAAAAGCAACACAAAATAAAGTGCGAATAGAAACGAAACATAACAGAAACCAACTGGTTACCAAAAACGATTTAACATATAAACAGAAATAATCTGCTAAACATACAGAAACAATCTGCTTAACATAACAAACAGAAACATAACAGACGATTAGACTGAAGTTATACGACTGAACGATTTAACATACCAAACGATTTAAGACCGTCCGACGAACTGTTGCAGATTGAAGACCGGAGATTGAAGACCGTCCGACGAACAATTGCAGATTGAAGACCGGAGATTGAAGACCGCTCAGTTTGTGTCGGAGACTAGAGAGCGAAACACAGGAGCGGCGACTGAATTGTGAGTGAATACTGAATACTCTTTTGAATAGGATTTAGGGTTAGATACTTAGATTTACGTATTAAATATTAAGTTGGATTGGGTTGAATGTGATTTGGGCTTTTAATTTTTTTTGGGCTATTATATTTTTTGAGTTTTTAATCTATAAAATCTATAATATAAATATATATATTAATTATTAATAAAAATAATTCGATCGAAACCGAGCGATCGACGAGCGAGCGGAGCTATGCTCATGCTCGGATTGAATTTGAATCGAACCGATCCGATCGGCTCATTTACAAACTGAGCGGAAATCGAACGAGCATTTTTCGAGCGATCGTCGAGCGATCTTCGATCGTCGAGCAGTTTGGACAGCCCTAGTCACAAAGCTCTGCTAGAAATATGAGAGTAATCTAGAAGGATAAAAAGAAATTTATGAAACAAAAGATAAACAAATGAACATAACAGCGTAACATTGCCAATTATGGTCACTTGAAGTTGCCAGCTCTTCAGTTCCATTGTATCTAAAATTTTACACTTTTACACTTCCCCAAATCCAGTCAACACCAATCAGATCTCCACTTTTTCAGACGCGTGCTTACGCGTCATCCACGTATAGAATAACACCCCATTTTCAAGCCCTTCCACACCGTATAGTCTTATAGTTGTTGGCTTGTTGCACTCTTGGCTTTTGGAGTTTTTCAAAAAAACAATTTGGAATTTTTCTTTCTAACTCTAAAGTTTCAATCTTTGATAATTTAAGTCTAAAGTTTTAATCTTTGGTAATTTAACCCCTTTGATTAATTTGATTTTTCACTTCTAATTAAAAGTTACATCTTTTGCAATTTAACCCCTTTGATTAATTTAGATTTTCATTTCTAATTCAAAAGTTTCCATATTTTGCAATTTAACCCCTTTGATTTTTTACTTTTAACCCAAAACTTTTTCATTTTTCACAAGTTTTCTGTTTAGCGTTTCATTCTAGATTTTCCGAGTTAACATGCCGCAATATGCGTGTGGGGTTCAACGTTTTTTCATCTACTTTTTCCCGTTTGACAGTCACGTCGCAGCGCGTCTATTTTTCCCAGTTTGATAGATCTGTCGCAACGCGCAGGTCATAGATCCACTCAGTTCTTGTTTTCTATGTTTTACACACAGGCTCGCGGTCATGTAAGAAACATTTGCCTTTCATCTAATATGATATATAACTAACGAATCTCCGCCGCTTTGCGACGGATGGTAATTCTAGTTCTGATCACTTTTTAAATTGTTGACCCCGTGGATGCATGTCAACAAAGTTCACATAGCCTCTATATAGATAATACTTGTCTTACTAATCGATTGTTTTACAAAACAAATACAAGAGCATGTATTTTAAACGAATTTAGTGACTTTGCTATATCAGTATCGAATCACTTAAACTTTTCGTATAAAATAAGAAAATATGCTAGTTTTTTATGGTATTAACTCTTGTATAAATAGACGTTTGTATAATAGTCTTAGTAGCAAGACTATATACGGGTTTAGTGCAAGTTGTTAGAACTAAACACACTCCCAGGAAGCAAAGGTTTCGAGTGAGACAAAAGTAGTCACAAAGATAGGTTAAGAATCTGATGAGTGTAATCATAAAATCTCAAAAGTACTTAAAAGTATTAAACTTTATGTATTAAGAATGTAATCATAAAATCTCAAAAGTACTTAAAAAATACACAAGCTTATTCATGTACAAATATATCATCAACAAACCAAAAGAATTAGTCTCATTAAAAAGTTTGATACTATAAATGTATGGCTGCTTCTGGTAACCTGCCATTAAAGAATGGAAGATTAATTTACACATCCAACACATTTATTTACCTTGGTAACTAGGAGCAGGATAGCCCATCGGAGGATAGGCGGCAGGTGGATAGCCTTGAGCTTGTGGAGGCTGAGATCCTGGTGGATAACCGCCATATGCTGGTTGCGCGTATCCAACATTGGGAGGATATGGCTGATCAAACCTTGACATTTGCTGAGCCGGTGGCACAGCCATTGGTTGTGTTCCAAACTTTCCATCTCTTTTGTCCATTTCAACTTTGTGTTGAGTCTGCAGGGTTTAAAAGTATAAGCGAAAACTAGACTCTAGTCTGTTAAACGTTCCCAAATTGTATCACAAACGGCGTACCTGCATGCAAGCGCAAACCCTGAAAGTAAAAGATTACAATAAACGAATTATACAAGGCCCCTTTTGTTGTTTTAGTGAAAGTTTTCATTATCATAGGAGAAAGAACTCACGTGCAGTAAACCATGTCAGCTAAGCAATTCAATGCCTGAGATGCATCACTGAGTTCGTCATTTCCAACAAGACAAGCAACAATGGAGCAGATACACGCGAGTTGTTGGAGGCAAAACATAAATCCCTTCAAAACAACCAGTCGAATTAAAAAAAAAAATATTGAGTCATTAATGCGTAAAATTTAAAAAGACCAACGAGTTTTATAAAACTCGTTACAATGATGCAGTTATCGCATTGTGTTGTTTGTATGTTGAACTCATCTTGCAATAAAAAGCGAGTCGATGCTACTGAATTCCCAAAGCAACAAAACACCTGATAATTAGAACAATCAAGAAGGTTATCAGAAGCAAAAATGGTAATATGAAACCAACGATTTTATGCAATTCTATACTACAAATTGGTCCTGTACTGAACCAGCCCATGTGTGTATATATATGTATACAGTGGCGAAGCTTGAGATTTCCGACAGGGGGTTGAAAACGTATATACCCAAAAATTTCTATAGAACCAGGGGGTCAAAAACATATATACCCAAAAATTTCTATACGAAAACCACATATATTACACAACTGAGCGAAAAGTCCCCCCCCCCCGGCCCCTTAATAGCTGCGCCCCTGTATATGTGTGTGTGTGTGTCTACACATACCTCAGTGCAGAGGCATAATTCAGGACATTTACTTTCTCCACACTTGCCACTGCAGGGCATATATCCAGCACAGCAAGTATACCTTGACATGTCACCATAAAGAGCTCGCTTTCGAAGCAAGTACGACACACACGGTCCACTGCCAATTTAACACAACATTATTCGAAAAGATCTACCAAATTCCAACCACAATTTGCACAGTTCATATTATCAAATTGGATTCATATGATCAACTGAATATATGATGAACAGAATTCTAACACTAAAGCTATTAAAATTCTATAATTTCAAAACGCTATGTCGAAACTATTAACATGTGTTAAAAACGAGTAAAATTCTTACCAGAACAACGAAAAGCAGCAATCTGCAACCAAAAAACACACACAAATGAGGAAGAAAACAAATAAAACAAGTTAGAATTATGTGATCAAAACTGAATTTACAAGGAGTGTCGGCAGAGATGGAGCTCATGAGATCAGTATGCCACACGTTTCGGTAGCTCTGACGAAGCTGCATCTTGTCCATGTACTCTTGAGAAGCAGCCATTGCTGATCAAAATCAAGCTTTGAATTGAAATGAAATGAAGAAGCAAGCAAGCAGAGAGTTATAGGGTTTGGTGGGGGAATGAATGAATATGGAAACTTGAAGAAGAGTAGAAGAAGACAATAATGGGGGTGTTTGGGATTCCTTTTAACTTATGACTTATAACTTCTGGGAAGTCATAAGTGAGAAGTAAGAATTTGTTACTTCTCAGTTTCTCCTTCTTTAAGCCATTTCAAGGCACAAAAGTTCTTGTCTAAGAGTCTTTGGGATTCCTTTTGGCCATAGAAGTTCTTCTCAAAGGGTGTTTGGGATTCCTTCTCACTTCTAAGAAGTCAATAAGTGAGAAGTTGGTGCAAAATAAGGAACCCCAAACACCGCCAATATGTTGTATTGAAAAGTAGTTCAGATTTTTGGACTTTTAAGAGTAGAGTTTCCAGAAGCAGCAGCAGCAGCAATACAGGCGGCTTATGTGATTTTGTCTATGTTTAATATTCTAAAGAATACAGCCGTTGACCGATAAAAAAATGTCATGGGTGCTGATATATAATATAACTGTTTGTAAGTTATGGCGCGGATCTCTCAAAGATTTGCGCTAATATAAGTAGATAACGCTACATGAGCAAATTGGTGTAGGTCCTCTAGGGGTCTGTTTTGGCCCGAAACCGTAACCATAACCGAGATGTTAGTTAACGGATAATCATAATGGAAACCAATTGGTTAAGTCAGTTTAAGTGTTGGAGGCTTGGAGCAGGCTAGTTATGGATTGGTTAACCAAAATTTTGAATTAGCTAAATTTTTTTTTTTTAAATGGAATCTTAGTTATTTCATTTCAATCATCAGGGCAAATTACATAAGGATAGCAGGTAGACGAGCAACAAACTGCGTCGCCATCCCTTTCTGAATAGAAAACCCAAATCTACTAAAAACAAAGCCCCGCCCCTAAGGGGTCGAAAAGTTGCTATGGACCACACACTGAACTCTAGACAAGAACCGAACTGCCTCCAGCGCCAAGGAGCCGAACGTGTCAAACGCCAGGGGGACAAAGGCATGCTGATTATCCTCACAAGCTTTCGCGTGCTTTTCCACCTTCTTTGACTCTGCTTTCAGTACCGCTTGCCCCGCCACAAACCCATTTTCCCGGAACCCGACTAGTGGGGATACACCTGTGAGATCGACACAAGCATGTTTCCCGCCCTCCCAACCAAAAACTAGCACGTCAGCTGGGCGTAGGGTGGATCTCCCCTCCGACAGGTCTGTAAGAAAATTAACCGGTGCCTCTTTCTTCGCCGAGATCCCTGCTCGTCTGAGAATATCCATTAACGCGTCTCGCACAAAGTCATGGCGATACTTAAACCCCCTGCAACTCTCTACAGTGTAAAGCATTCTCCCCGTATTTATCCAGGCATGCTTTACGGCAGACTGGGCAAGTTTCATCATTCGGGAACATGGGGATCATCAAACGGTACTTAAGGATTGACCGGTACTCCACCGCTGACATACGTTGACCCAAACCTTCAATAGGAATAACAGTTAAGAAATCCTGAGCGTGAGGCCTCTGTAGGCATTCAATGACGGCTTTCTGGCGGGGTGACAAATGGAAATCTTCTCCCAAACTTTGTGCGATTCGACAACAAAGGGCATTCGCCAAAGTTTTCTGTGGCTTTTTGGGGGCGGTGTCCTTGTTAGAGAAACCGCCGAGATCAAAGTCAGGTAGAGATTCATGCAAGCGTTCCAAGGCGCTGACATAATCCGGATCAGTGTTAGCAACCCCACTGTTACGTAAGATGTGGTCCTGCAACTCCCAAGATTGAGACCTGGAAGCCACAAAGGCATAGGCAGCCACATCCCGGGCCGAGAGAAGGCCCAACCCACCAAGCCTCATTGGCAAGGTCACGATTTGCCACTGTAGATCACCAAAAAAAGGACCCCCACATACGACAATGTCTTCTATTGCCTCCCGAAGACCTTTACCAAAACATGAAACAACATCATCCACAAAGGGGGGCTGGCAAGTTCGCAAACCAAATAGCAACTTTGCAACCCTCATACAAGATCTAAGCAAAAGGAGTTCGCTTTGAGGATCCCGCAACAAGGGAAGGTGTCCCATAATGCCAACAGCACGTGTTGCCCTCTTAGTCGCTAGACCACTAATAAAACTAGCATCACGGCTGACTGCCCCTCCTAGCAGTTTGACACCTTTCTCCGGCCTCCCAATCTCACTGGGGAAAAGCCCTGGCCGGACCTTCACCCCGTTGCATGTCGGCCAAAATACTTCAGTTTTTCTAATATTAAGCCGTAGCCCCAAGGCTGGACCCTCCGAACCGATGATGTCGAGAGCTTTAGCAACCTGAACAACGTCCCCGATAATTGTCCCGTCATCCAAGTACCAAGCATGGAAGGGGAGTTTACAGTTTTCCTGCACCTAAAGCACTAAGGGGTGTAAGGTTAGGGCAAAAAGCAAAGGTCCCAAGGGATCCCCTTGCTGCACCCCCGTGAATGCCCCGATGCGGTCATTCCCCACGTATAGCCTAGCAGACTGAGCATACAGAAATTGAACCTATGAGAATATGGAGGGGCAATGGCGATGGACCTCGCGAAGCAAAACTGAACGGTCAACTAAGTTGAAAGCGTTGGAAAAATCAACCGTAAGCATGGCCAGCGAACCATCTGAATGAAAAGAATTAAGAAACCTGTTAGCGCTGTGCAGCACCGCCTCCGCCCCATTGGGGACCCCCACCCCAAATTGATAGTCCCCCAAGTACTTAACAGCTTCTTTCCCAACTTTCTTCATGGCTACTTTGGAGACTAATCTTCTCCAAATTGCCCCCACAGCAATGGGGCGAATCCCATTATCAGGCTTCAACAAAGGGGTTAGGGGCGCCGAAGCAACAAAATCCGCGAGCACCTTAGGACATAACCCCCCTAGCCAAAGGTTTACCACTTCAGTGATGGCAGTAAGCAGTCCCGAGGCGGTCGCCGACCCCTCGCCGCTAAGAGCGTCCAACAGGTGTTGGGCCCGCAGGCCATCTCGCCCACAAGATGTCCCTATCGGGAAAGATTTCACACACCTGTGGACGCAGTCTTCATCCACGGATAACGCAGGTTGTGAAAGAGGAGTTGAAGGGAGGTTCGGGGGCGGTGCGAAGGGATGTTTGTCGATAAGGGCTTGCATGGTAGATTCCCCCCGGGGAGCAACCCCACTGGAACACAACACCTTAACTGCAGCAGTGAAGTGACCATCACTCACTTTCCTGAGACATTGCTTGATGTTGGGGCTAACCTCCTCAGCTATCTCCCATTGTGCCTCCCCCCACGCACAACCCCTTCTCAAGTATCGGCAAGGAGGGAATTGACCAAAACCTCAAAACCAGAGCCCTCCTTCCACATAGCTAAGGCCCGCAAAATACTATCACATTGCAAGGATTTTCGATTACCCGACCTTCGCTCTTTCCTGGAAGACGGCTTAACCACCTTAAGGGTACAACGGGGTAAGAGCAAGAGTTTGACCCAACTTTCGACAGTCCCAGGGGAAGCTACTACTTTATGGATGGCACATGTCAAAGCTTGTGCAAATGCCAAACGACAGCTTGGGGGGATGCTCTTAACAGTTCGAACCGGAAGGGAGAAAACACGTTCAAGGAGATCGACATCTCCCATCACTCCCTGCGGGGTCCTAAGCTCAACAACCATCACAGGATCTTGGGGCCTTGGGATCCCCACGACAAAATCCTCATCAGTCCCGGATTTTCCAGAGAACGTGAAAACACCATCAGGATGATGACACCCCCTACTAAGTGCGTGTGTCTTCATGCACCTCCCACACAACTAGGGGTGTTCACGAACCGATCCGATCCGATCGAGGGTCTGCTCGAGATCGGATCGAATTACAACCGATCGGATCGGTTCGGTTCGAATTTATAAAACCGAGCATAAAAGTGGTGCTCATGATCGGTTCGAATTTAAATCGATCGGATCGATTTCGATCGGTTTCGCTCGGTTTTTCTCAACACCTAAATTAACAAATGTGCAGCAACAACAAAAACTGAAATCATGACTTAAGTGAAACATGTCCAATAGATCGAAAAACACATATTATACTAATAATAATGAGATGATAAAGAAATTAGTTGAAAAAAATGAACAAACAACAAACATAATTTAATCTTCCAGCGTTGAAACAACCGAAACTGAACTGGATCTGAACCAATCGAATCAACTGTTGACCCGAGACGAGCACCCGAGCTAACCCGAAAACTTGAACCGCATACTTGAACTCGAAACAGAAGGTAACCAGGCCGTCGCCACTGCCGCCACTCCGCCGCTTCCGACATTTCACCTGTCGCTTAACGCGACCACCACCATCATCGTAAAGTCGCCGGTGCCGCCGCTGAAGCGGCTTCTATTGCCGGAGATAGGACCTGCCACGTTCACTCTCATCGCACCTCTCTCTCTCTCTCTCTCTCACTCACTTTCCTGCGTCTCTCTCTTCGCACTGTCGCCGCCACCACCAGACGGTAGTGGTGGTGGTCGGCCGTTCACCGAGTTGCAGGGAGGAGGTAGGTGAGGTTGCAAGGTGTGGGAGGTGTGAGTGAAGAAGGAAGGTGTTGCATTTTCTTTTGTGTGCAGTGTACATCGAGAGAGGGAGAGTAGATGCAAGTTTTGTGGGTGTCGGCTGGGATTAGGGTTTGGTTTGAGGTCTCAAAGAATGTGTAGAAGTTAGGGTAAGGAAGGAATGGGTTCTGGGTATTGGGCTAGTTATTTTTATGGGCTAAGTATATGAAAGAGCCTTGTATTTTGTTGAGCTATTTTATGTTTATATTAATTAAATATATATTAATTATTTAATAAAAATAATTCGAGCGAAACCGATCGATCGACGAGCGAGCGGACCCTTGCTCATGTTTGGATCGTTTTCAAATCGAACCGATCCGAGCGACTCATTAACAAACTGAGCGTGAATCGAACGATCATTTTTCGAGCAATTTTCGAGCGATCGTCGAGCGATCTTCGATCGTCGAGCAGTTTGGACAGCCCTACACACAACCAATATCCCAAAACTCGCAGGGTTTCCCCAACATTCGAAAACAATTCTAAATCCTTAGAAAGCGCACCTTGAAGGGATTCTTTACGATCATCTTTAAAATGGAATTGCTGAAAATGCGCGATCAATCTGTTATACCCAGAAGACCCAGGCTTGCCGTCTTTACACTTGGAATAATAAAAGCCAACTTTATAAATTATAACCGATGGACCAAATTTTAAATTTGAAAACATGAATTGAAGGCTATGTTTATGGACCTAACCTGGGCTGGGCTGGGCTTGGGCTTTGGTGAAAGATTTCTTTATGTGAACTGAAACATTAATTTATAATAATCGATGTGGGAGTAGGATGCAACAAGCCTGCTATGAATATGATGCCTTCCGTGTGGCTCTTTAGTATATAGTTCTTCTGAACCTACTATTATCATCATATATACTGTGTATGTATCATAAACGATATCTGAACTATCAAAATGCTCAGTATAAGAGGACCAATAGGTCTTAGGTTCGATTTCTACAAGGGGGGTTTTCCCATATTTATTGGGTTTCCTCCTGAATTGGTGTATAGGCATTATGCGGCATTATGCCTAGTG
Organism: Helianthus tuberosus; assembly: GCA_030545235.1. Taxonomy (NCBI): domain Eukaryota; kingdom Viridiplantae; phylum Streptophyta; class Magnoliopsida; order Asterales; family Asteraceae; genus Helianthus; species Helianthus tuberosus. The sequence continues at coordinate 3,424,243 of CM060389.1, read as the reverse complement.
GAGATGGATATGATCGGGTGGTTCCGCCGGTGGCACGATGATACCCCAGTGGTCCGTCAGTGATCCAAATTTGCCGTTAAAAAAAGGAACCAGGCGGGTTATCATTAAAACTATGTAACTACTTAGGTTTTAACCTAGTGGTCAAGATGAATTATCGCTTGTAGGGAGACCAATGTTCAATCCTTAAAAGGTATAATTTAATATTGTATTTAAGGAGAAAAAAAAGTTTAGCCGTTCAAAAAAATCCATTAAAACTATGTAAACGCCACCACATTATGTATTATGATATTCTTTATTTATTTAAAACTTATTCAAAATGTAAGAATATACTTCTTAAAAAATATTTTAGATCTAGACATACATATTAACATCGTGTAAATGGTATAACAACATAGTTATAGAAAATATTGACCTGGACACATATCAACACTGTGTAGATTAGAGGTGCACAAAATAACCGGTTAATTAACCGTAACCGGTTATTAACCGAAACCGTAACCGGTTAATAACCGATTTAGGAATAACCGGTCCAGCCGGTTATTTAACCGTAGGTTAGTAACCGGTTATAAGTGTTTAGTATAATAACCGGTTATTAACTTGTTTTTTTAAACCGGTTTTTTAACCGATAGACTGGTTAACCGAAAAAATAACCGAAAAATTAAAAAAAAAAAGCAAAAAAAACCGGTTAATAACCGAAAATAACCGGTTAATTAACCGAACCGGTTAAAGTAATTAACCGGACCAGTTAAAAAAATAACCGGTTAAAGTAATAACCGGTTAAAGCATTAACCGGTTAAAGTCAAAAAGTCAAATTAACCGGTATAACTGGTTAACCGAACCGGTTATTAACATTAACCGGTTTGTGCACCTCTAGTGTAGATGATGTAACAGCGCAGTTATACACACAGTGTGATATACTTTTAAAAATATATATGAGAAAAATGCTTGGATAGTCCCTGTGCTTTGTCCATTTTTCACCTTTAGTCCCTAACTTTCTAAAATTACACCTATAGTCCCCAACTTTTTGAATTTCGTTCCCGGATAGTCCCTGGCGTAGATGGGGGTTAGTTTTTGGTGTTAGATGCGTGTGAAATGACAAAAATACCCTTACTACCAAATTAATAACTAAAAAGTTAAAAAAATACAATTAATATTTTACAATTTATGTGGGACCCACCACCTTGTCTTCCCCACACCATCTCCACCTTAAACTCTTTCTTCTTTCTTCGATGCACTCTGCAACAACAATATCGAACTTCCTTTTTTTTTTCTCTTCCCATCATGTTCATTCGTTCAAACATAGACTTCAAGTTCAGTTATGCAAGTTCACTCTCGTTCAAAAACACTCCCGTTTACATCACGTCTATACGATCTTGAGTGTTTCGTGTATAGATTGAGTCGAAACTCTGTCTGGTTGTCATTAGAACGTAATAAACGTTGATTATTTGCGTTTTCGTGTTTCGATTACGACTTGGTTTTACGGATTCCACACGTAGAACCGTTTAAAACGCAGATCTTGTGATCGATTACGATCCGTTCCTGAACTCACAAGTGGTTTCAGAGCTACGGAAGCTCTGCGTGTAATCGTGTTCGAATCGGACAACTTTCGAACAAAATCGGATTGATTTTGGATCGATTTCAATTAGTTTCAGATCAAGATTTGAATATTATGTTTGATTTTAATATGTTTTGATAAACTTTGCTAAGTTTCGGACTGTTTTCGATCGAATTTCGATATGATTCAGTGAAAATTTCAGTGTTTTCGGATAAAAAAAACTGAACTTTCTGGATCTGTATCTGGATGGCATAAGCTGTGAATCTGATTTTGTTCTTTGAACTGCATAATCTGAATCTAAACGGCATAAACTGTTAAGAATACGTGCAGTATGTTTCAATTCGAACTATTTTGATCAAGTTCCGGATTGTTTCGGTTGAATTACGGATCATTCCTCGTTGATTTTCGACGTATTTTGAACAAATTCCGATTTGATTCGATTTGTTTCGGATCAAATATTGTTCATTCCGGACTGATTTGATCAAGTTCAGTTGAAATCCAGTCTGTTTCAGTGAAATTGATTGAGTTTCGGTGTAATTTCGAACAGTTCGGACATATTTCAATTTGTTTCTGATGAAAGTTCTGTGATTTCGAACATTATACATCAATTACAAACTGTTTACGGATAAATTTAGAAAAAGTTTAGTGTTTCTTTCGATATTATAGATGATTAAGTGTTTGTGCTTGCTGGATGTTGTTGTGAATCAGAAATAAATTGCAAGTTTCTTTTTAGTGATAATAGTATAAAGAAGGAGAAGATTCAGATATGATTATTGTCTTGTTATTAATCATTGAACAAAGAAAAAAAAAGGAAGTTCAATATTGTTGTTGCAGAGTACATCGAAGAAGAAGAAAGAGTTTAGGGTGGAGATGGTGGTGGTTGAAGGTGGAGATGGTGGTGGTGGTGTGGAGTGGAGAACATGGAGTGGGTAGGGTGGGTGGTGGGTCCCACATAAATTGTAAAATATTAATTATAAACTTTTTAGTTATTAATTTGGTAGTAAGGGTATTTTTGTCATTTCACACGCATTTAACCACAAAAACTAACCCCCATTCACGCTAGGGACTATCCGGGAATGAAATTCAAAAAGTTAGGGACTATAGGTGTAATTTTAGAAAGTTAGGGACTAAAGGTGAAAAATGGGTAAACCACAGGGACTATCCGAGCATTTTTCTCAAAATATATATAAAAAAACTAAAATGTATATCAATATTATACACATATTAAAGAGAATAAAAATGTTTGATTTAGCGGTATAGTTTTTTGGTTAAATTATAATGTTATTTAAAAAAGTTATACACGTTTAGAAAAAAAAAAATAAGGGAACTTAAAAAAGTCAATAGGGATAGGCTATACCAATTTTACCTCTCCACCCCCTTCTAGCTTTTTACTTATGTAATTGAGAGCAAAGATTGCTTCTTACCCTTCTTAGATTAAAAAAAGAGTAAGTTGTCATTTTGGTCTCTGAGGTTTTGTCACTTTTAGCATTTTAGTTCAAAATTCAAACATTTTGCATCTGGGTTCCTGTGGTTTCAGTTTTATTGCCATTTTTGTTCAAAAATGAAATCAGCTCATATTTCTCTAATTAAATCCTGCTATTTTGTTCTTTTCCTTAGGGGCAATATGGTCATTATATAGAAAATTTATATAATATATAAACTATGCACTCTCTCTCTCTCTTCTCTCTCTCTATCACAGGAACACCCCTCTGTCTCTCTCTCTTCTCTCTCTCTAGCACACGCTCAACGGTGGAGACGGTGGTGGATGATCATGGTAAAGACGATGGCGGTGGTGGATGTTAATGGTGGAGACGGTGGTGGATGATAATGGTAGAGGCGGTGGCGGATGATAAAAGGGGCGACGTTGATATGGAACTTGGATCTAGTTTTGGTTCAGATCTGAAAGATTTGTAAATGAACGAAAGGTTACGTCGGTGAGGAGAAGGAGATGGTGGCTGTGGTGAGGAGGTGGTGATGGCGGCTGTGGTGAGGAGGTAGTGGTGGCGGTGGTGAAAATGTGTTGTAGTGGTGGTGGAATGCAAGATCAGAACCTCCGACGAGATGCTTGGTGCGAGGGTTCGAGCGACGAGGTTTCCGATTACCCACATTTTTTTCCGGCCAGTTGTTCAGATCTGAGATTAGCTATGCCCCTTCTTGAAACTCCCATCTTTTCCCATTTTTTCCATCTCCGAATAGGTATGTTGATCGGTTGTTTGTGGTGGTGGTAGTTGATAGATCGGAAAGATTTAAAAAATTGACCGAAGATTTGAGGTGGTGGTGGCGGTGGCGGTGGTTGAACAAATCTAAAAGAATGGCAGCTGATGGGTTGTTCGTGGCGGCAGCGGCGACTTTATGGTGGTGGTGGGTGTAGTGCCCAGCGGTGGTGTGGCGGGGGTGCGGTGGTGAAACAGATCCACTTTTAATTAATAATAATGGTCATTTTGCCGCTAAGGAAAATGACAAAATAGCAAGATTTAATTTGAGAAATATGAGCTGATTTCATTTTTTAGACCAAAATGGCAATAAAACCGAAACCACAGGGGACCCAGATGCAAAAGGTTTGACTTTTGGACTAAAGTGGTGAAAGTGACCAAATCTTAGAGACTAAAATGATAGTTTATTGTTAAAGAAATATATATTTAATTTAGAGTAAACTGCCATTTTGGTTCCTGAGGTTTGGTCACTTTTGCCATTTTAGTCCAAATTTGAAACCTTTTACATCTGGGTCCCTGTGGTTTCATTTTTGTTGTCATTTTAGTCCAAAAACAAAGTCAGTTCATATTTCTAAAAAAAACCTGGTTTTTTGTCCTTTTCTGAAGGGCATTTTGGTCACCCCACCCCTTTTCTTCTTTCCCTCTTCTGATTACAGACCAAACCGGTCAACTATTTCTCTCTCTCTCTCCATAAACACACACAGCTCTATCTCAACCTTCATCTACCACCACCACCATCTCCCACCTCCCACCACCATAACCATCCATTGCCACCTCAATCTTCACCGAACTGATCTACATAGAACCACCACCCTAACCTTAACCAAACACCCAACCACCACTGTCCAGCCATCGCCGCCCCAACCCATGCTCTCAATCGGGTCTCCACTCTTGATTCCGGTGCCTCCAATCTTGCCGATCTTTATCCTCCGCCGCAGTCTTGTTCGAGTTCGAATCTCGCTCCACCGCCTCCTGAATCGAGTAGTGATAATCAAAATCCGCCGCCATCGCCACCACCGTATTCGAGGTTATTGTTGTTGTTAACATCACATCTGAATAACTGTCATCTGAGACACGTCGTCGGAGAAAGGTGGGAGACGGTCCAGCTCAGCGACGGATGATAGTTAAGATGGGTCATTCCATGGCCCAGAAAGAGTACGGGTTCGACAATACGGGAAATCTTGTAAAGATCTGATGGCTCTGTTTAAAATCCAAGAGATTCAGGCTCACAATGGGTTGATCTGATGATTGTTTTTGTAAGTGTTGTGATTGGAGATGATGATTGCTGATAAAACAGCGGCGGAGAAAGCTGAAAACAGGTACAATAGGAAGCCTTCGGTCTCCATGGATGCTCTATTATTGTGTGCTTTGTTTTATGAAAAGCAGAAATGAACGAAGAAGACGACAATTGGGATTGCAGGCATATAGCCAACTAGTAGGCATGTTATCCCTCACATGGCACATGAATTTATAAGTGGGACCCACAAAAAGTTAAAAGCTTTAAATATGTTGGGGTGGGGGTAGGGGTGAGGGTGGTGTGACAACTGTCAACTTTCAGGTATCCATACAATTATTAAACCATGATTAGTACTTAATGACTGTGCTGAATTACAATTAACTGCTTACTGATTTCTGCCATATACATACATGTGCATCACATATTGCTTAATGTCATACCATTACTGCATGAGAGTTTATTTAACTCAAATGATGCACGAAACACAGTTAGCACAGTTACCAAATAAATCAGGAAAATGCTGACAGAACTCAGTACATAGACAGATAGTGTGTTGAGACACAAAATGAGCCAGAAACTAAGTACTACACTAGTATAGTGTGTAGGAAAGTAAGGATCACAAAACTGCCTATTTAGAGATAGTTTAAGTGCCGGAAAGTGCCTAAAACTCACCCAAAGTGTTGAATTCAGCAAAAATCAGCATAAATCAGCACTTAAGCAATCTAATATTATGCAGAAATGTGGTTAAATAGTCCCGAATGCATTCCTAAGTGTAGGGAAACAAAAGGGTGCATAAAGCACACAAAACTGCATAGTTTAGCACCTTAACGAACCGGTAACCAACCGAACAACCGGACAATACCCGAAACACCAAATTTACACTAGAAACACTGTTTTAACACTTCCAAGCTAGTTATGGTCCCCGAACATCATAACACCTAATAAAAATATCTAGTAACTAAATCCTAACTAACACTTACATTTTAAACATAATGTAACCAACTTAGTTCAAACCTAGTCTACTACCCCCCCACCCCACCTATGGACGGCCAACAAGGGCCCCATCATCTTGATTTTATTACAATTAAAAACTAGATCATGTTGCATCTTTAGTAACATATTATACAAGGGTTAACACTTGAAATTAGATTATAAGAATGCACCATGAGATCATAACTTCATTTCTATCTTTCACCACTTCACACACTACTCTCTCTTCTCTTCTTCTTGTTATCGGCCGTAAACAACAACCCCACCACCACCATCATTCACTCATCTTCATCTAGTTTCAAGCATACTCAAGGGTGATATAAGGTGCATAAGGAAGCTAGGAGCTTTCGGAAGTTCAAGAACCTCGTTCATTTGCTTTTATCCACTTGTTTTCTTCACTTGATCATCCCTAGCCTTGTGCTAGTGGTAAGAACCTTGATCTTGCTATTTTACTTCCATTTTAAGTGGTTAAAAGAAGAATCATATTGTTGATCATGTAGAACACTAAGAATCACAAGAAGTAAACTTGAACATAAGCTTAAAATATGAAGAAATCTTGATGAATATGAGTTGTTATGCTTGATGATTGTTGATTACTTGTGAAAATGATGTTGATCATCATATGATCTTGCTAGATCATGATTAAAAACATAATCTAGCAAGATGAGATGATGAACTTGATGAAAGTTAATGGATCATCCTCATGAGAAGCATGAACTTGAAAGAATACATTGATTTCTTGAAAAATAATGATCAAAGTAAGTTGTGATACGTGTAGATCTAGAAATTTTATGGATGATTTCTAAAGAAACCAAGTTAAAAATATAAGTTTTATTTAATCTTGGTTCTTACATAAACAAACCTTATTTTTGGTGGTTAATAAAGTGTAGAAACACTTGTGTAACAAGAAAAATCAAAGAAGAAACATTTTTGAAAAATATGATTAGAAGTTGTAAAGATCCATATTCTTTAAAAATGAAGTTTTTAAAGAATCAATCACACTTTAGAAGGTAACAAGGCTTACTAAGAACAATAGTAAGATACTACAATTTTTTACAAATATTCAAGTTCATGAAGTATTAGATTATGCTTGTTTTTAGCAAAATTGGTAAGTGTAAGTTGTTTATTGTTGAACGATGATTGATTGTGTTGATTTTTACAAAAGAAAATGATATGCTTGAAAGCATAGAAACCTCCATTTTTAGGGGAAACTATGGCAAAAAAATTTCTAAAAATTTAAACACTTAGAAAAATATTTCTAAACAAATATTTACAAGTGTATTTTAAACCATAAATTGTTACAAGAACTTTGCCATAATTTTTGTTACAAAAATTATAAACATTGGAGGTTGGTTTTTGTAAATAAAAGTGACTAAATATGAATTTAGGAAATATATATTTAGAAGACAACATGAGTGTGTATACTTTGTGTACTAGTTATATTATTTTAGGACATGAAATAATATAACACATCAAAATACCAAGAATTACCATCCAAAATATTACCAAAATTCCAATGAATAAATATACAAGTTATACACAAAATATTGATGAAACCGAACTATGGAATAAGGCTTACAAAATATTCCGGAAAATTGATTCACAAGTATGTTTTGGTAATAAGTATTTTGGACACCAAGTGAATACGAATATGATTTCTACAATTATTACAAGTTTATATCATATTTTTTACAAGAGGAAAATATATTTTTTGGGTGAATAAAAATATATATTTTCTTGGAATTAGATGTGGATCTGGCGGGCGTTCGGAAGTTCCAAGTGTGGTTTAAGAATAAAAGATGTCATCCATGGTCTTAGGGTTGGGTCAGTGTGTCTTATCCTGGACGAGACACGTCTTCCAAATCCTGGTGTTATTTAATGTCTTTTGTCGAGTCTTTGTGAACTCTTAAACAAGTTGCATGGGTTGTACTTGAATTTGAATTCTATGTTTTAAAACAATGTTGTTGTTATGCTTTTAAAAACTTATTTAATGGATGACCATCTTTAGTTTATCATATAGTGGTTGTTATGATTGAATGCAATGATATTAAGAAAGTCACACATAATCACGCTTCCGCAAAAGTCAGGGTGTGACAGGTGGGGTGGGTAGTTGGGCAGGCAAAATGACCAAAATGAAACCACGTGGACCCAGATGTAAAAGGTTTCAAATTTGGACTAAAATGGCAAAAATGACCAAACCTCAGGGACCAAAATGGCAGTTTACTCTTTAATTTATGTCTATATTTTTATACTAGTAGGGTGCTCGCACGATGCGGCGGGAGTGACACTTTGCATTGCGGCATTTGTTTCTGGTAGTTTTCTTATTCGTATAATATTTATGATAGCATTATTGTGGTGGATATAATGTCATAAGTATTACACATGTCTAGTAATTATTAAATTTAGAATTTAAATTATCAAGAACTTCAAGAAACCAATGACGCAATAATGTAACACACGAATAAAAAAATAAGTCTTAAACATAAATAAAAGTTATATAAAGTAGTACATGAATAAGGAAATATAAGTCTTAAATATAAAAGTTGAAAACTAAAAGCTCAAGTGTCAAGTACTTTGCATCATGATGAGATCAATTTAATAATCATACAGCTTAAACATCTCAAGGACGTCATCAATATTGTCACACCACCATTTGTCATCATCGAGATCAACGTCCTCCGGAATTTCTTGTATCTCTTCCTGTTTGATTATTACATCCTTTGGATGATAAGTTTCTTCTCTGTTCTCCTCTTTAACTGATACATCAGTAGTAGTAGCTAGAGTAGTTTGGGGAACTGAAAAAAAATGTTAAGTATTTTAGTTACATATTTTATCATGTTACCGTTATAAATAACATAGGATAAAAAAATGACATTCATAGTTAAACAAAAAAACAATATATCATGTTTTAGAAACATACATACCGGTGTAAAGATCTAAAATGATGAATATTGAAGCTCCAAAACCACTGAATAATAAATAAGATGAATGCTAAGTGTGAGTATAGAAGAATAAATCAAAGTTATACACAATAGAAAATTGAAATACCTGTAAACCAAAAATTATAAAGAACAAGAAATTTCTTGAAGTGAAAAAAAATTAATGAATTATACTATATATAGAACCTATAAACCAGCGAATTGAATAACTTGTAGCTTTTTTCAACTAACTAATATTATCTATAAGAGTAATTTTATACTTATAAATTATAATCCCTAAAAAAATGCAAAAGAATCTGGTATTCAGTTTTTGAAAATGTATTATGTTTAGATTATGGAGTTTTTTCCTAAAAGTTTGTTGGTGGAAAACTTATTTACCAAACTTAAAAAAAATGTTTTTATAAAAAAAAGGTTTTATGAAAACGAAAATGCTTTTAAAAACGTTTTTATAATTTTTTTTATGAAAACTAAAATTCCATTTTGTTTATATAAAGTTTTTTAATACAACCAATTAGATTAAACAAGTGAGCTTGTTTGATGTCAATTTACTACCTGCTAACCCATGTAAGTGTGTGCACCCAACCAAGTAAATACACAAACATACAGAATACGAACAAAGCTCATATCAAATCCGTATGTGCAAGGTTTTGAAATTTAATCTAGTCGCCGGAACAAATTGGTGAACAATCTTAATCAAACGAAAATCGGAGTGAAAATGATTAGAATATTATCAAACTGATACTAATGACAACAACATAAAGAGTCTTGAGCATTTGAAATGTGATAGGACACATTGCTTTAATCACTTGTACATTAATGCATCATCTACTTGTACATTTTAATCCGCACAACAATACTGACCAAGACGACTATCGAAATGTCGACAAAAATGAGTAGGTTATCACGGTATCTTTGGATTTTTTTTAAACATTATAGTTTATAAAATATAAAAAGAATACGTAAAATAATTATAAGTTTGTTGTGGAAAGGGATAAGTGTAACTAATTAGCCATAATGCTGTTAAAATAAAGAGATTTAAGTGAAATAATATGAGGGACTAAAATATAATTAGTGTTTAAAAGACCAAGTTACCCTCATTTTAGGGGTGTTTTTATAAATAAAGAGGGAAGAAGTTCTTATTTTTTGGGTATCTTAAAATACCCCTCCAGAATCTGGTATTCAGTTTTTGAAGATGTATTATGTTTAGATTATGGAGTTTTTTTCCTAAAAGTTTGTTGGTGGAAAACTTATTTATCAAACTTAAAAAAAACGTTTGTATAAAAAAAGGTTTTATGAAAACGAAAATGCTTCTAAAAACGTTTTTATGATTTTTTTTATGAAAACTAAAATTCCATTTTGTTGAATATTGTATTATATAAAGTTTTTTAATACAACCAAATAGATTAAACAAGTGAGCTCGTTTGATGTCAATTTACTACCTGCTAACTCATGTAAGTGTGAGCACCCAACCAAGTAAATACACAAACATACAGAATACGAACAAAGCTCATATCAAATCCGTATGTGCAAGGTTTCGAAATCTAATGTAGTCGCCAGAACAAATTGGTGTACAATCTTAATCAAATGAAAATCGGAGTGAAAATAATTAGAATATTATCAAACTGATACTAATGACAACAACGTAGAGAGTCTTGAGCATTTGAAATATGATAGGACACATTGCTTTAATCACTTGTACATTAATGCATCATCTACTTGTACATTTTAATCCGCACAACAATACTGACCAAGACAACTATCTAAATGTCGACAAAAATGAGTATGTTATCACGGTATCTTTGGATTTTTTTTAAAACATTATAGTTTATAAAATATTACAAGAATACATAAAATAATTACTAGTGGGAAAGCCCGCGCGTTGCGGCGGGTATCCCGACTGATATCATATTCATTTATGATATGTATTATCTTTTAAGCATGAAGTTTGTTAGTTACAAAACCCAACATGTCACTCTTATCTTACAAAACGTAACATGTGAGTTATGATAAATTAACTTGATTTTCGTAACAATAGTTGGATCAAAGAACAAATATAGCATATCACATAGGACTGACTAAAATTAACTGGAAATCAGTATCATAAGTGAAACCTAAAGTTATGGTGTAATCGTTGTTAGCCTGCAATTTGCATGGTTTGTTTCACCTGGTTTATCTTTTAAAGTATTGTGGTAGTATCATTAATATATCAATTCATAAATTGCATAATTGACATAAAAACCAAGAATACAATAGTTGGTAAACGAGATAATGGAAGTGGAAATCATTACCAAACTGAACCTCATGTTTCTTTTTTTATTTAGTTATTTGTTTGTTTTTACTACTTTAGTAGTATGCTTGTTTATTTATTTAATTTTTTAATATGGACTTCCCTGTTTGTTTTTATAAAAAATGATCATTTGATTTCTGGCCAAATGGCCCAAAAATGTACTAAAATGCTTAAAGATAAGAAGAAAAAGGCCGTCTGAAAGTCATTGACAAATTATTTTAAATCGGGGGACCATAGTAACCACGTCGAACGAGATAGTATGATCAATTTAAATAAGGTTTGAATGTCTCCTTGATTTCGTCCATACTGGTTGTCCACCGTTCATCATCCTCCCAATCGTCTTGCTCGTTAGTTTGCTGGTGAGCTGGGTGTTTAGGGGTGTGGACGTCATACCAATACATCCATGGGTCTTCTCTATGTCTTTGATTATGTTGTATGTGTGCGTGGACGTTGCTAAGAAACCATTTTTTGTTAATACAAATAACGTGGACTGTGTATACGCCGTAAACTATATGAATAGTGAAAGTTGTTGTGGGTGTACCAGGTGGGTTGTTTTGAAGTGTAGTGGGCGCTGTTGATGTACCTGACTTCTCTGAAATGGAACTAAGTTATCGGCTATAGAAAGCAAAATTTGTCTAACCCATTGATGATTCTAAAGGTCTGTGTAATATCCTTTATGTGATCGTAAAAAAGATGGGCATTCAGAAGACGAGATAGATAAAGGCTTGAGGTGGCGGTTGCGTTTGGTTGTCGTGTTGTCTTTTCCGGCTTAACTGTGATGAGAGCACTTCTGATTGGCCTTGGACCACTGTAATTGAACTACTGAATGGAAGATGGTGGCCGTTGAATCTCGAAAATGGGAACGATAGTGCTAGCGGTTGTGTTAAACTGGCGAGCAAAGATGAAGGTTGTGGTTGGATCTGATGTGATAGCTCAGATGACTTCACACAATTGCGGCGGGGCTCCAATTCGAAGATCTCATGATTAGACGTCGTTGAGTTAACAAGATGGTGATGCTATCCGATCATGGAGGTTACTTTTGCCAGAAGATGCAACATTTGCAGGTTTGGTTCGATGATGATTTTAGAACCATTTCAAACTGAATTGATTCACATGACGGTGTGTTTCTTTTTTATATATAAAAAACTTTCATCAAAGTGGTTATAACGATTTATTTGATTCTCAATGATAGCCATTTAAGCAAGATCGGTTACTACATTTAATAAAATGAAATAAATTATTTAAGTTACACTGCATTCAACAAAAAGAGTTCATTCCAATTATATGTTTATTTATTGATTTATTTGAGTTTTCAACTCCACGAGGAGTTTGGTTTTGATCACTTGTTATATAAATATACTAGTCTAAGTACACGTGTGTTACACGGGTGGTCTTAAAGTAAATTATATTCTTTAATAATGTTACTTTTAAATGGAAGACACATTCCATTAGTTAAGTAAATATCAAATTACAATTAATTCATAATAAGTAAGCAAAAATTATAAGTCTCTAAAGATTACATTGTACTCTTGAATAATATTGTGTACTATTTACTATTATTTTATTTCTCGTCTTCTATCCTTCATCTCACTGAGGTAATATTGTCTTTGTAGAGTGTGTATTTGCATTTACTCATAAGCATGTAGTTGTAGCCCACACCTCCTTACGCCTTTCCTACAGATCCATACTCATCTTCAACCAGCATCAAACAACAATCAAAACACTAAGAGATTGTAAAATTGTTTCGATTTCGATTGAACAACCAAGATATGCTGACACCTCGATTTCTATAGGTTGCCCCTTTCGTTTTGAGACCTAATTTTCTGGCGCTAAGATTTGAAATTTGTTTTGCAGTCTAGGGCTCTACACAAAACAAAGATTTCCAATCAAATTCATACATTAGAAAGGAACCAATGCAAATAAAATCAAATTCATATATTAGAAAGGAACCAATGCAAATAAAATGTACGTTTTCGTTGTCCCGGTGGTCTGTATGTGTGTTCTAGCTTCTGGCTAGATGCCTTCTTGTTTATATCTTTAATAATATGTCCTCTCTTTTTTTGTTGGCCGTTAAAAAAAACATTTGTGTTTGAAGTTTGAACCAAAAACCATACATATATAATGGAGCTTCTTGTGTTGGCCGCATTGAAATGGAGGATGCATACTCCATCCTCTTTTGTTGATAGTTTTCTTGGGAAATTCAATGGTGGTCAACCCACTCGAAATCTTTGATTTTGACTTCAACTGAACTTATCTTATGCTTTATTAAAGGTAAGTGGTGATGTTCATAGATTAAAAGATGAAATTTTTGTATCACAAATTGAGGGCTATAATTGTAGTTCTACAATTAAGGGACCCGTTTTTGTTTTTTATTTTTTAAATGGCTAACTGCTTTCCACGTGTAAACCCACCCTTTCGGAGCTATGTCCAAAGGCCGACTACTCGACCACCGCTAGAAAGCGTAGCACACCCCTGATGCGCAGAAACCCCGTGGAATAGGTAAAACTGCGCCCCCCTCAGACTCGAACCCGAGTAAAACCCCGGGCCAAGCCCCAAGATGGGAACAACCACTGCGCTGCAGTGGAAGACCCAATTAAGGGACCCGTTTCTCAATCAGAATTCTAAACGTCATAGTCAAATTTACTTTGACCCACAAAGAAAGTCAACATCCTAATTTAAAATAGTATCTCCATGTGCAAATAAAAAATGATGGGCATTTAAGACATGCAACAGTCAACAACTGCATCATCTAGGCACTTGCCTAGTGTCACCAAACAACATAAAATTAATAGACACATTTTAGTTAAATAACTGAAAATATTTTGACGAACTAATAAAATAAAATTAAACTCAAAGGCAATTCAGGAATAGCAAGAAATGTATCCAAGTAATTAACTTACAAGTAAATTAGTATTAGCTATTAGGTCAATCCAACCTGATCTGTACCAAAAAAATTGCTCATTATAACCAGTTATTCAACTTGTCCGACCCGTTTACCTACGTCAAACAGCCTCTGAAATTATACAGACAAACCGTAGTACGCCACTATGAAAACCTAGTTGCAAGCCTATTATGGTTTTATCCTGTATTCTATGTTTGATAATAGTCATGCAATTTTCCATTTCAATTTATTTACTTGATACATACGGATATCCAGGCCTCACATTTAGTAATCACTAAGCAAACATTCATATAATGATACAAAGTCTGTTAAGAAAACACACCTTCCCTTTACTGCCATCAGATCATTTTTCCCAAAGTTTAAAGAGTTAAATCAGCAAAGCACATATCTTTGCAAGTCGGGTTCGGGTAAAACCTGGTCGGGTTGGCGGGTTCATCCGTTTAACACATTTATACTATAAAAAAGACAAAATTGGACAAACAACCTTTACGTTTCATCTAAACTGCAGACTATACCTTTCACTTTAAAATTCGCCAAAACTAACCTTTTGAGGGTATTTTGGTCTTTTTACTACTCTTTTTAATTGAAATTGATTCACCTGCTCATGTATTATAATAATTCAATGTTCAACTTATCCATCGTCCTAGATTCTTGTAAATCTGTAATTAAACCGTGTTCTTATTACAAGCAGACACGTCTTCGGTTTAGTAACTCTTTTTCTTAGTTAGTAGTCACACGAATAGCTCTGACCTAATTGAAAGATTGAGTAAATTACTTTTTGATTCCTTATGTTTTAGTATAGATAATAGTCTATAAAAGCATACTTGTTTTCTTTTTACTACCAGCAGCTTCTTTCTCTGCATTTAACTTCTCATTAGCAATGGCACTTACAAAAAAACAACTTTTCAAGGGCCTCACTTCCTTCACTTCCTGTTGTCTTGTTAATTGAACGGTGGCCTAACAAAAAAAATGCATCAGTTGTGAAACCAATCACAATTCCATCATAACCACTCTCATTCTTTCATATCAAAATGTGAAAAATGCATATAAATTGCAAATAAAGAATAACATATTAAGGATTAGAACAAATACCAGAGGTTCGAAAAATGAGCGCTACCGTTAATTGGTTCCTCCGAGTACCAGTTGTACATGACTGACAATCTGACATACAAAATTTGCATCAATTTAACTTTTTAAATTGTGGTAACAAATCATGACAATTGACAAATTAGAGAGAAGCAATTTAACACTTCCATAAATTGGGGTTTAGAGAAGCGTGATAACAAATCAACAAAGCTGGTTACAAAAGATCCCTGTAATGCAAAAATTAAGGTTCATCGCATCGCAAAAAGAAACCACACAAACAAACTATTAATAAGAAAAGATTAAACGATGAATAACTAATGACAAAACGATGAAATAATAAAGATAACCCATACCTAAGATCATTTTTTGAGAGTGAATCAAAGAGAGGCACCACTGAATCCTTTGTTTGAGCACGAAATCGACAGAATAGAAGTTGCAAATCAGATGTGTTGTTACAAAGAGAGAGAGAGAGTAGCGGCTTCCGCCTATTGTGAGATCCCGATTGAAAGAAACGAATGCAATTGAAACAGGATTAGGGTTTGGAGGCGACATGGTTTCAGAGAGAATATAGTAAACAATACAGTAACCTAACAATTACAATTGATTGCAAAAAGAGTAGCCAGAATCTAACCGGAACCCTAGCCGCCATCGCCGGAGGCAGCGGCGGCGGCTAAGCCTTGAGATCCCTGACTATATCAATACCCAAACGATCTTCTTTCCACCAAAGATCAACAAAGTGTCTGGTTCAACAGAGCGTTTCATATAAGTTTATGATATCCAATCTTCGATCTTCAACAAAGAACAATAGATTCTTGGATTTGAAGAAAAAAAAAGAGATTTGTAGAGTGGAATGGAAGAGAAATGGCCTATTCTGATTGTAGACAAAGAAGGCTGAATAAGAAATGGAGTGAAATAGCTTGATGGAGAAGAAGGAGTGAAATGGAAGGAGACAATTTTTAGAAGGCAAAGAGACAATCAATTGAATTCAATAATGGCGTAGGAAAGATGAAACTGAATTAGGGTTTAGAGGCTTTTCTTTTAGCGCCTAAACACAAAACGCATCGATCAAGAGGAATACACGTGGCAATAATAGGGGTAAGAATATGCCATGTGGCATAAGTTTGTTTTGTTTTCTTATAAGGTATATATGTTTGAAATATTATTAATTTTATACATTTATCTGATAATCATAAAATATTGATGAGTAGTACTAATAATAATTTTTATACATTTATCTTAATTATAGGTTACAAAGGTGCCGAAATCACTAAAATGCCCCTAAAGTATCTTAAATTTTTGGGAAATGCGCAAGTTTACCCCCTGTAAAATAGTTTGGCTCTCTTGTACATGTTGCTTCAAAATGTGTACACAATGTAAAATTACCAAAAGGGTAAAAATCCTAATTCTCTTAATAAGGTAATAATATTATTAATATTATTAATTTTATACATTTATCTGATAATCATAAAATATTGATGAGTAGTACTGATGAAAAATTTTATACATTTATCTTAATTATAGGTTACAAAGGTGCCAGAATCACTAAAATGTCCCTAAAGTGTCTTAAATTTTTGAGAAATGCGCAAGTTTACCCCCTCTAAAATAGTTTGGCTCTCTTGTACATGTTACTTCAAAATGTGTACACAATGTAAAATTACCAAAAGGGTAAAAATCCTAGTTCTCTTAATAAGGTAGTATAGAAGTATAGATTATTTATATTTATACATACTATTAAATCATGAAAATTCCAAATGTTGCATGTCTAACCTTTAATTCAATCAATTAATTCCTTTAATTATTATAAAACTTTTATTTAATTCCTTAATTTAATTCAATTAATGGAAGACATAAGTGGACATTAATTCCATGGATGAAATGTCTAGATTGCCCTCAAAGTGTCTTAAAACTTTGGACAATGTCCAAGTTTCCCCCCTCTAAAATGGCTTGCTTCATTTGTACATGATGCTTCAAGATTTGTACCTAGGCAAAATTACGAAAAGGGTAGAAAACCCAGTTCTCTTAATATAGTATTATAGATAAGTTTGTTGTGGAAATGGATAAGTGTAACTAATTAGCCATAATGTTGTTAAAATAAAGGGATTTAAGTGAAATAATATGAGAGACTAAAATATAATTAGTGTTTAAAAGACAAAGTTACCCTCATTTTAGGAGTGTTTTTATAAATAAAGAGGGAAGAAGTTTTTATTTTTTGGGTATCTTAAAATAGCTCTCCCTCATATAGATTATAATATATAAGATAGATATGATACTTAGTGAGAGTGAATATAAAGTAAATAAAGAACATGTGAGGCCCACTTATTGTTTCAGTCCATGACTCCATGCCTCATGTTGGGCTATAAAAGGGTTAATGGAGATTCAGGTTCTATTGAAGTATTGATCAAGTAACCCTTGTGACTTGACATAAAGGGGTGTATCATCGAGTTGCACTTACCAATGTTACGAAAATCATATATCTTTTTATAAAATAAAGAGTTAACTGCCATTTTCGTCCCTGTGGTTTGGTCACTTTGGCCATTTCAGTCTATTTTTCAAAAAAGCGCCATTTTCCTCCCCGACGTTCTGGAAAGGTACCATTTCAGTCCAAAAATCATAACCCAGTTAAGTCGGTTAGTAAATAAGGACTGATTGTGTAAATTTGTAACATAAAGGACTGATTGTGTAAATTTGTAACACCACCACCACTAGCCCTGCCACCACCACCACTCCGCTGCCACCACCACCACCACCGCCACCACCGCCACCACCACCGCCACCACAGCCACCACAGCCACCACCACCGCCACCACAGCCACACCGCCACCACAGCCACTGCCACCACCACCACCGCCGGAACCACCACCATTAACGTCATCATCGTCATCATCATCGTCATCATCATCGATCATCATCAACCTTCATCATCATTTCCGTCCACCGTACCCACCTCCATAATCACCACCCTCTTCTTCATACAACATCACAACCTGCAACTATCTTCGTCACTTCGTTTCTTCATCATTCTCCGTCACACTACATCTTCACCACCACCTTCGTACGGACCTCCATAAACACCCGCGACCTTCATCGTTATCACTTGCAAGTCTCCGGTCATCATCTCCGACCAACCTGCAACATCCGCCACTGTTCATCATCGTCGTCATCACTGTTTCTCATCGGTTTCAACATCGACCTCCTTCTCCGACCACTCTCATCGGAGAGGATGACGACGATGAACGGAGGTGAACAATGGTGGTGAACGATGACCGGAGTGAGGTTCAGGTTAAGTTCAGGTGGTTATCGGGCACGGTGGTCTCGAGAACTCCGAACACAGCGGTGGTGATGTGCTTGGTGATCGTTGACGGAGATGATGACGATGATGAACGGTGACTGTTGATGAACAATGATGGATGGATTGGTGTATCTCCGGTGGTAAGACGTGGTAGCAGGTCGGGTTATGTATGGAATGGTGGTTCGAAGAACTGTTGATGATGATCAACGTGATGATTGACGATGATGATGAACTCTTGATCGCACAAGACAAAGATAATCGCACAAGATCCCGTAGTCGCGGTGGTGGCGGTGGTGGCAGTGGCTGTGGTGGCGGTGTGGATGTGGTGGCGGCGGTGGTGGTGGTGGCAGTGGCTGTGGTGGCGGTGGTGGCAGCGGAGTGGTGGTGGTGGCAGGGCTAGTGGTGGTGGTGTTACAAATTTACACA
Source organism: Helianthus tuberosus (assembly GCA_030545235.1). Lineage (NCBI taxonomy): Eukaryota > Viridiplantae > Streptophyta > Magnoliopsida > Asterales > Asteraceae > Helianthus > Helianthus tuberosus. The sequence continues at coordinate 3,405,319 of CM060389.1, read as the reverse complement.
ATCAGTCCTTTATGTTACAAATTTACACAATCAGTCCTTATTTACTAACCGACTTAACTGGGTTATGATTTTTGGACTCAAATCACTAGTCCTAAAATGTATACTATGCCTTTACTGTTCGGGATCTTCTGTTGGTTCATAAAGAGCAGCAAATGGAGCAACGATTGAGAAAGGCCTTTCATGGTGTTATGATTACAGCTTGTTGGTGCGTTTGGAAGGCGAGGAACGAAGCCGTGTTTTCAGGATTATCGCCCAAGGTTGCGAAGACACTCGAAGAAATCAAGTCTCTTAGCTACCTTTGGGTAAAAAATAGGTCTTCGTTTAAGCATATGTCTTGGAACAATTGGTGTAACTTTATTGTATAATGTCGTTGTTCTTCTAGCTGCTGGCTAGTTTTCGTTAATGAAATATCGCCGTTCAAAAAAAAAAATTTATTTATTATTTTTTGAAACAAGAGCGATATGCAAAGTGTTCGTCAACTGAACAAGACATTCGCATTGTAAAATTATATCCTTAGAAAACAACAAATGGGGCAGTAGTTCCAATGCATCCTTTAAAGGATGCCCTTGCAGGCCCTTACTCATTGTAAAATTATATCCTTAGAAGCCCTTAGCAAGTATACCCTTCCCCAAGGGCTTTGCTTTTCCTTGGTTTTTGCATTTGGGTGGGCCCAAAGTAAAAGGAAAAAATGTTTTATTTAAAAATTGTGTATATTGGATAAGTAATAAGGTGGAAATTAAGAAGGGTAAAAATATTTGTAGGGTTGAAGATGAAAACTATTTCCAATGCATCAATTGGAGGGATGCCCTTACAAGCCCTTAAAGATCCTTATCATTGGAGTGCATATATCCTAACATGCCCTTAGGTTAGATGCCCTTGCACAAGGGCATGGGTTTGCCTCGGTTCATGCGATGAGGTGGGCCCAAAGTAAAAAAAAAATGTTTTATTTAAATATTGTGTATAATTGATATGTGATGAGGTGGAAATTAAGAAGGGTAAGAATATTTGTAGGGTTGGAGATGAAATTGAGGTTTTTAAGGATTTGTAAGGATATTATGTGGCAGATGATGTGGCAGCTAAGGGGGTCTAAAGGCGCGTTTAGCATTGGAGATAGTCTAAGAGTTTTTAAGTATCTGTAAGGATATGACGTGGCAGATGATGTGGCAGATAAGGACGCCTAAAAACGCACGTAGCATTGGAGATAGCCTTATTTGTGAAGTGGAAATTGGAGAGATTTTCTATATATCTAACCTATTTTCATATTTTTTTTATGTTTCAAAAACAGAATTAACATATTCATTTTATACTAGTTTTTTATATCACGCGTTGCCGCGAAACAGAGCAAATAATAATGTAAAACAAACGTGAGTTGAAAATAAAGCATGTTGTTTAGAAGTCAAACCATTAGAACGATGTTGTTTATCATCGTACCGTTTTATGATACCAAATAAATATTTTATTTTGAGTATAACTTCGTTTTTAACAAAACTTATAACGGAATGTTAGGGAAAGAAATCAAGCACAACTACATACTTAAGTTTTTAGAAAAAAAGTTATAAACGTAAATTATTAAAAAAGTATCTAATTAATGGACAAATTAATATATGTTCAAAAAAAGAAAAAAAAAACAATTATTAAAAAAAAGATAAAGGAAATATATGTTTAAAAAAAAGAAAAATATGTTACTAAAAGTAAATATAATAATAAACTATTATAATATATTAAATAATAAAACAATAAAAAACTATATATTATTATAAAAATAAAGTTACTATTTATCAGCACTCGTTAACAATATATATATATAATTTTTATGTTTCAAATACAGAATTAACATATTCATTTTATACTAGTTTTTTTATATCACGCGTTGCCGCGAAACCGAGAAAATAATAATGTAAAACAAACGTGAGTTGAAAATAAAGCATGTTGTTTAGAAGTCAAACCATTAGAACGATGTTGTTTATCATCCTACCGTTTTATGATACCAAATAAATATTTTATTTTGAGTATAACTTCGTTTTTAACAAAACTTATAACGGAATGTTCGGGAAAGAAATCAAACACAACTACATACTTAAGTTTTTAGAAAAAAAGTTATAAACGTAAATTATTAAAGGAGTATCAAATTAATGGACAAATTAATATATGTTCAAAAAAAGAAAAAAAAAAACAATTATTAAAAAAAGATAAAGGAAATATATGTTTTAAAAAAAGAAAAATATGTTACTAAAAGTAAATATAATAATAAACTATTATAATATATTAAATAATAAAATAATAAAAAACTATATATTATTTTAAAAATAAAGTTACTATTCATCAGCACTCGTTAACAACATATATATATATATATATATATATATATATATAATAGTAAAACATAAAAGAGCTCAAACGGTTTTTACTTCTAACTAACCAATTTTAATATGCAAATAAGCTGTATGACAACATTTAAAGAAACCAGTATTTTTATATTAGGCGTTACGGTTTCACTACAATAACCCATACCAGCTTCTCAATGTGGCTCAGTGTTGGTGAACCTAGAGTAGACGCAGTGAACATAGAATAGACACGATCGACATGAACACGAGTTTAGCTAAGACAATGTATAGCAGATAAAAACAATGTGAACAATTAGCGTAGACCGCACTTGCGGAGCTTGAAAGAAAACTCAGTGGGGGTCGGACTCTCAAAATCCAAATCAGTGGGGGTCGAACTATTAAAAATCCAATATTTTACACTATTAAAAATATCGGGAGACTTGAAATTTGTTTTAAGAGACTTGTGTTCAACACAATCCTTAGCCAAAAATTGTTTACTGTTTTGTTCTTTCAGTTTTGTTTTCTTTATTTAGTTGTATGCCGTACATGTAATTTACTGCTTTCTTTTACATTTTTGTATTGTATTTGATTAATAAAATTGTTTTAATAAAATCGGGAGACTTGAAAGTGATTTGTACAAGATGTCTTTTACATTGAGGGGAATATATGGCATAACCATAACTTGGTGATGAATGAAAAACAATTGTTTGATTGAGGGCGAGTTTTGATAATCTAGCAATCTTCAATGGTACTATTTAGAAACACACCATATATATATAGTGGAAGTGGACTAGCCTCAAGTTATTTTTGAGTGTAGACAAGAGGCTGAATTTTTAATTCTCCCTTTTCTCATATTTGAGAAAGAGAATTTTGAAAGAGATTGTCATTCAAGAGTCTTTGATTTTTGAAGCAACAATTGCCAATTTTAGTATACTTCTATTCATCAACTGAAAAGAAAAAAAAAAAAAAAACTCAAGCTTTCATCATCCATAATGTCTTCTGAAATCTATGAGTTTGATGGGTGTTTCTTCAATGATACATATTCATCATTCAATGATCCTTCATCCCCCATTGACATCATACAAGCTTTCCAAGAACACAATTACACTTATACCCCTTTGACCAGCCATGAAACTCTTGATGAAACTGACCAAATCATCCCCACCCTCCTTTCAACCTCCCCACCAAGCAACCAGCTTGACAACCTCTCTCTTTACCAAAAGGGTATTTCTGTAAATTCATCAAACCAAGTTCTTGACTTTTGCCCTTCTGAAGTCAAAATAGAAAAAAGTCAACCACCTTTATATGACCATTACTGCTTTGGTGAGTCTGATAATGCATTCAAAATGATGCAGAGGAGCTACAGCAGCAATTCTTTCCAACATGGGAGATCAAATGGTGTTTTTTATCAACCAAAATTTAATGGATTGATTGATGCCCCATATCTTGATTCCCAAGTCTTAACCTCATCTGATCATAGCTTCTCCTCTAATATGAGAAGAGTTTGTAGCACTGGTGATTTACATGTTAGTCCTCTTTCTTCATTTACTACAAAAAATTTACCATAATTTTGTTTTGAGATGCTTTCATCAAAATCACACCTCACTTTTGTTCCTTTTAGTTCACAAGATTCTTATAAATCTTTCAAAACACTCATCACATATATATATATATATATGTGTGTGTGTGTGTGTGTATAGTGAGATAGAATTGAAGTTCGTTCACTACCGAACCAATTTCAAGTGGAGAATTACGAGAGAGACTGTATAAAATGAAAACGAATTCCGTCGGAAATCCGTGGGAAATTTCTGGCACTTTTCCTACTCATAACAATTTGTGGCTTTTTTGTCGCTTTTTTTTGTCACAAAACTAAGATCCTTTCTTGTTCGTCGGAATTTCGTGGGAAAGATGTCAGCATTTTCGTTCGTAGGAAATGTGTAGGAAATTTTGGTAGGAATAGTAGCAGTTTTCTAGTAGTGACACTTGTACCTGTTGTTGTAAATATGACAGATACATAAGACCGTTATATAAGCACATAACCATCTCTCTTTCTCTCTCCAAGTATGGTATATGTCATGCAATATGCACAAGTTCTTATAGGTTTCTCATAGTTCTGATTTAAAATAGGTTTTCTACTAAATGTAATTTATATATAAAAAAAATTCCTAATGTGAAGCCACTAATGTTATATGATGTCAACTTATTTTTGATGTCTCATGAAACCTTATTATGAGGGTTGTCTTTGTCTGCATGGCTCATTTGATAAGAGGATATGTTGCATAAAAGTGATCAACCTCATAGATTTTTAAATAACCCGAGGCTATATATAAGATATAAAAAATGGTGCTTATATTTTATTTTGACTAATTTACCCTTGTTTTTAGAGTCAGAAGGTCAAAGAAACAAGTCAAAGGTTGTCTTCTAGTCCATTATCCACAGAGAGTTCATTCATGGAGGAAGCAAATTTTAAAGTGGGGCGTTACAACGCAGAAGAGAGGAAAGAGAAGATCATGAAATATAGAGCAAAGAGGACGCAAAGGAATTTTAACAAGACAATTAAGGTAAATGTTTATAACAGGGGTAGTTTAGTCATTTAACAAATAATCAAGCATAAGTTTTTCAAATATTACGATGAAATTAAAACATTTCATGGTTATGTAGTATGCATGTCGGAAGACCCTCGCTGACAATCGTCCACGAATACGTGGTAGATTTGCACGCAATGACGAGCCTGGAGAGCTTCCCAAGTCCACAACTTTTCATCAATACGGAGTTGACGATGAACTTTGGGTAATTCATCCGATATCTTATATTTTAATGTTGAAAAATGCACAATTATCTTGGTCTACTATATAAATCGTTTTATAAATACCTAATAACGGTTTTTACAATTTCCTTTCAACACTGGTGTGGCGGAACCATTAAATTTGTTGGTACAGGGTCGTTAGAAATTATTTTCTCAACCGAGTACAACTAAGATGTCAAACTTATGTTACTCTTAAAAACCGTAGATTTAATAGCAATCATCGAACAAATTCTTATGATCGTAGGCTCAGTGAACACCCTTGACCCTCCCTGATTCCGCCGATAATTTTCAATACATTCATAAATTCATTATTTTATATTTATGAAATGTAATTATTAACCTTTTTAAAGTGGCTAAAGTCTTACTTTATCTTGATATATATATATATATATATATATATATATATATATATAAGAGTAGTAAACAAAAAAGAAAACAAACATGGTGGCAAGAAAATGAATCCTATGATGGTCCCGCATGTCTTCCCCCTAAAACATATTTATTGTCCAATTCTATTTGATAGCGATGTTGTCTCTTAGTGAAATGTTTTCTTGATCAACATTCGATTGATTAATTAATGATTTATGACGTATGATTTGATCATAACTGAATTTTGCATTGTCAAAATTTGCAGATGGATGGTTTTCATGAAGAAGATGGTGAAAGAATGACACAATTTTTCAACACTTATTCATCTATGGCTCAGTTTCAGCAGTTCAGCTTCATTCATAATTGATTTCATTGTCATTTTTTATTTTTCTAATTATTAGAATTGTTCAATTTTAAACTTTATAAGTCTTTATGGCCAAAACTATAGTTAAGGTTCTTTTTATCCCAATTAATAAGCAAAAAAAAAAAAAAGGCCAATTTAGGGTGTAATGGATCTTAATTAAATTGAATATAGATATTACTTTTTTGTATCATGATATATTATGTGTGTGTTAATTAGATGAATTAAGTTATGATGTACATAACCTCATGATTGTCTTAGACAACATTTTTTTCATTTATGTTTGAAAAAAATAATATAGAAAAAAAAAAAAGTTTTCTTAACAAGAGAACTTTTTGAAAGGCAATCTTTGCCCTGATTGATTTTTTTTTTTTTGTAAAAAAAAAAAAAACAATACTTGATATTCCCCTGATTGGACTTTTTATAACTTTTTTTAGTTTGTAAAGGGACATTCTTAATAGTTGATATTCCCCTGATTGGATTTTTTATAACTTTTTTTAGTTTGTAAAGGGACATTCTTAACAAGAGAACTTTTTGAAAGGCAATTTTTGCTTTTGTTTATTTGTTTTTTATTCACTTGCTTTAAATATTCTCTATAAGAGAAGATTAGCAAAGTGATATTTTTTTTCGAACGTAATATATCTCTTTAGTTAAACTTGCATAGGAGACTTTAGTTACATTAAATGCAAGTTTATATCTAATGTGAATTACATTCCCTATAAATACATGAAGGTAAAATACATGTCTGTTTTTTTTTTTTTTTTGAAGGGCAAATTTGGATCACTGACGGACCGCTGGAGTATTATCGTGCCACCAGCGGAACCACCCGATCATATCCATCTCCACTAGGCATAAGGCCTATACATCAATTCAGGAGGAAACCCAATAAATATGGGAAAAAACCCCTTGTGAGAATCGAACCCAGAACCTATTAGTCAAAAGTCTTATCTCACCCCAGATACCACTAGGTTATAAAGCCATGGGTAAATACATGTCTACCTATTGGTCATACAGTTTTCATAATTTGTTGTTTAAATAGAAATAAATGATTAATTAATTCAAAACAATATAAGGAATTTGCATAGACTTGGAAGTTTAATAAATAAATAAACCGACATTGGTAGCGGAAATGTATTACATCCCCTAAAGATGAAGAAGGTACAAACTCATGCTAAGCTGAGAATGTTCGTACCAACATATATGACTTTTTACCAACATATATGAAGGGGAAGACCTACTAAAAAACACGACATTGGAAGGGGACGACCTACTATAGTACTATGACTTTTTACCAACATATATGAAGAAGGTACAAACTCATGCTAAGCTGAGAATGTTCGTACACTGACAAAATATTTAACGTAAAATGTTGAAAAGGTATAAACCATTAGAAACGTAGTGGTTGTTGGATATGAGTATTGCCAACATGTCGAAAAAAATGCAATGTGAGGATGTTTGGACACTAATCTCCATATTATGCAATGGTTAAGGATTTAACAAAGGAGTATTATGATAATATGTACAACACCACTTGGGTAATCTCACGACTCTTAAAACCTTTGACATGTTGGGATCACTCATCAATAAAATAATGTTGATGCATAGTGAGATCTCTTTGTATTTGTTTAAATTGTATACTTATAATCGAAGCCTGTTGTCTAAACTTGCTACCTTATATAGCAAACTCACGTATATCCTTTACCATTTTCGCCTCAAATACACAAGGAAAACAATAAATATGTGAGTTCATGTCACATAGTGAATTTTGTCAACTTAAGGTATGATTGGTGATGATACACGAGTGGTACCTCACATACGATATAAGTTTTTAGTCTGGATTGATGGGAATAATGTCTAAAACGCGAGCAAATTGGACACGCGACTAAGCATTCGTGAATCTAATGACTATAGGCGTAGATGTTTTCTCATGTGACTTTCAAGGTAAACAAAGCAAGAAAACCAAACACTTTGATGAATTTATCTTTTTATCAATTTATGCATGCATCGCGATGTATAATCTCTTGCGAGGATCTTCTCACATGATAGTCGTTAAGAGTAAAAAGGTTAAACTGCATGCAAATGCTACTTCTTGATTCGCGAAAAATTTAGCAATTATGAGGATTCCTTAATCATCAAACAAATAGAACACGTCCTAACGAACTGTATAAGCCACCAAAAAGAGACTTAGGATGTATGTTGTGCATATCCTATATAAAAGTTATAATTAAAATATAGCAAATTGTTGATCAGTTCTGTTTAAACATAAAGGAAAACATGAAAACATACCTTTGATTGCATCAGCACAGGCCAGCAGAGAATCCAGATGGAGACGCAGCAACAGTGTTTGACATGATTGTCAGCTTGATCTGGTTCCTCCTTAGGGTGCTGACTGATGATGGTGGCTAAGAAACCGAATAAGGGAATCGGCTATGGAGATGGAGGTCGATGATGTTATAATTAGGGTTATGTCTAATTGTGTAACTGTGTAACCCTTTAACCTCTACATAAGTCCCCTTATATAAGCACACAGGAGGAAACCTAAATAGTTAATAAGGGTAATATGGTCCATCAACAATTACCAACTAATTATTAATAGGTTGTTATATATTTTGATCCATATAATGTAAATGATTATAATGGCTACTAGATTAAATACTAAATCATAATATATTTAATCTTACATTCTCCCACTTAGCCGAGTAATCATTTACTATGAGTATTAGATAAGCCAGATCAGGAGTTAACACTCATTTTAGCCTTAAACAAGTACTATAGCAGAGAAATACAGCCGTTGAATCATTATGCGACTCAGGACCCCCATTAATCATACTATAACCTTAATTTAAAACCTAATCGTTATGATTAAAATACGCATAAGCCCTTTGTTTGATTTGTAACTATATTTGTCTATATGTCATTATGCTAGCTTGACATATTCTTAGAGACATACAAGATCAAACTGATGAGGAAAATTAACTAATACTTAGTCATTCATAGTACGATATGCAATTGCGCACGACCATTAATTAATACCCGTCTATGAGCTCTCTTAATAAGACTTATGGGTAATAGCCCTTCAGTTATAGGATCCTTAAGCATATCATGAATGTATTCGATACAAAAAATTAGTTTCCTCAATTCATTCATAAACGAATATTAATTGTGTATCGAAACTTAATGCAGCACCTCTTGAACTGTTACTGTTCAAGGAGTCATGGTAGCTGACTTTTTCACACTAAGTCTTCAAAACATTAATTATATGGAGTTAATAAACTTATGAGTCCACTGATAAATTTTCAACAACATTTAGTGACTATATTACGTCGTTATAACTTAGGTTATTGATATCAGTCCATTATGACTCCTCCATGAGATAGGTTTTGTCTGCTGACATAAAGATATACCCGACATTACATTTTGTCATCTTTGAACATTACAAAGTTAAAGTAATAAACCGGTTTTAATTCTCACTTCTTCTTCAAATCATAGCCTCTCGTTTCTTTAAAGATATTGTAATACTCTATTAGATGCTTCATATTAATCTAGACATATCTAGTGTGTTGCAATGTGAGTAATATCTAGACGAGTGTAGACTTGAACTTACATAAGGCTTCTAATTAATGAAGCGTAAATAAATAATCTCATTTATCCTATTATCTTCTAAAGGAAGAGCAGTATTGTTTGTTACATACGTAAGGACCCATTTACTGTTAAACTTATGGAACAGAACTAATGTCCCACTGGGTCTATCTCGGTATGTTATGATATCTATCACGTAAGAGATATCTCTGAGATATATTATATCAAAGTTTGTGTTAACAATGCTTTGACTTATGTAACACATACTTGTCAAAAGAATGTCATCTATATAGACAAGTTTATCTTAATTGCTCCCACTCATTTTGAGGCAGGTACATTAATCCACTTGGTTGTTGATGAAAATAATTACTTTAAGATTTCATCACATTATGATGTTTGCATTAACCCATACATGGATATTATTGGCTTACAAATAAAGTGTTCTTTAACCTTCAGTTTGAAACTTTAGGTTGTTATCTAATGAACATGTAAATGTGTCAGCCATTGTTAGGGAAAATTCTTTTAATGTTCATCTAATGTAGCTTAAAACTATTATAAGCTACTAGAACAGTGATGATCCTCAAAGAAATCTTCTGTAAGATAGGTAAGAAAAAACTCTTTGATAATTTATCTCTTTCTAAGTATGACCTTTAACAATCAATCATGCTTCTTCGTGTCTTAACGCTTATATTAGGATTTGGTTTAGTTATGAACACTCTTAGGTAATTCAATCAAATCCCAAACGTTATACGAACACATAAAATCAGTTTTACTAGAAAACCGTTTTATTCCATTTAGAAGATTTAAGATTGATTGACGCTAATGGCTTAATTATGAGAGATAGGATCAGTAAACTTTTCCAAAATCCATTTCAACTTCAATTAGGGAGGTTGTGTAATCATCAAAGTTAGTAGGCTTTTAAACCTAGATGACCTCCTGAGTTGATTATTGGGTTTATTAGAAGTTTCAGTTTTATGGATTAGCTCTTGGTTAGGTTGCTATCATTTTTAGGATTCTAAGTTTGTAAGAGTTGGTGCAGTATGGTGTACAAGAGGTGTAATCGGAGTTAAATTCGGAGTGAAATTTAATGACACTCTTCCCCCCGCCTCTTGTATTCCTTGCAATTCATGATAAGGACTTTGACTGCTCCCACTGACCTTAGAAATCTTTAGGAACTCAGCATGCTTAGGGTCAATATTTAACGACAATCAAATTCTAATAGAGAAACAAGTTAATGGCGTCAGTCGTTGTAGTTTCTCTTGTTGAGGATTATGTTAGTTTAGGTAAGAAATCTAAGTGTGTCCACAATTAAGCAACAATGAAACTTTTGTAAGAGTAGCATTAGATTTTAAGGAGACAAGTATTGATGAAACAGTGTCGTGATGGAGCGGTGTACAAGAGGTGTAAATTGAAGTAATATAAAGTTTTCACTCCCCCACCTCTTGCAACTATTGCAAGTTATTATTAAGACACTTAATGCTCCCACTGATCTTTGATATCTCTAGAAATGCTACAAGAGAAGTTTCAATGAGGTACGTGACGTGGGAACCTATCATATATATGTTAGACTTTATTTGATTTCCTTAATGTCCAAATATCATAAGAAACTTAAGGACATATTTAATAGAAATCTTATTAAGTATATATATATATATATATATATATATATATATATATATATATATATATATATATGAATAGATTTCTTCTAAGACCGTCAGCCATATGCGACAAAATTTAGATACAAGTTGATAGTCTTTTAAATGATAAATGAATTATGTCTGAATATTCCATTTTGAATAAGTTCCACGAATGTCAATGAATGACTTATGATGGACCCATACTTATTCCAAAAACCAAGTCATATTTTAGGGCTTTAACGTCATGATTTAAAATCACTTAGAATGAGATTAGTTGAATAATCATCCTTATTAACCATGTCATGATTTCTCATGAATTTTGGTTATAATGGATGAAATTTATAAGTCTCATTTTCCTTTTGTCAAATTCTCATTTGCATGATGACAAAAGTTGTGAAAGTGTAAGGTATCACCTAGTTCCATCTTAGTAATGTTTCAATCCAGATATTTAGAACAAATAAGATGAGAGTTTAAGGTAAGTGTGACTTTATGTTGACTATACAAACCTCACAACGTTCATAACTTTGCTTAATTATGATACTATATTCTGATTAATCTTCAGAATATATAAGGTATCGAAAGACGTTGTTAGAAGACTGCTTATTATGGTTCTTATAGCCTTAACATTTAATTTTGTCACTAACTCTCATGTTAGTTATTTGTCGAGTTCTGGTAAGGAAACGTATGGAACTAGAGTCAACTAATCATGTGTTAATTGGAATATTAAAAATTATCAGACTTAAATATCATTAGGAAATGACTACATAATTAACTTATCCAACTGTTCTTTAGAGTAATGGATAGTCTCGTTGCTTATGCCTAGTCTAATGGCATAATTATGCAGTGAGATTTTCCCTTGAAGAACCTTAGAGTTGGGATTTTGTACTTGTATTTTGTCTATGGACCTTAGAATAATCCTCTTTTAAAGTTTAAGTGGTTGTAAGATGAGTAACAACTTATTATCCAGCTTCAAACATTTATTTCTTTGTACATATGTTGCTTATCAACACACTCATTATACTTTGGTACTTTTGAGTGTTATAGTTGAGTTATAATGCATCAAATTGTACAAGTGAAAATCTTAGTATGTAATGTACTGGAAAAATGTACTTATTTCCATGCGTAAGCCCTTAACTTTATGGGTCATGGTTTTGTACATTATAATGTATTCACATATACCACTTAACTTTATAGTTTAGAATTTCAAATGAAGGCATGCATCTTAGGAATTCGTATGATTATTCCACAATTATAGATTCGTCTTAGGAAAGACTTAATTTGGAATAACTTTAGTGATAGCGTTTATGTTAGAGAGATCTTGATTATCATAAGAGAAATCATGTTCGGTATATCGTAATCATCATGCTCTACTTTTCTTCTGTAGTGCTTTATCAGAAGAGAGCAGTAGGATTATCGTGTCTTAAGAGATAATCAAGGATTTAATTTAAGAGCTAATTCTTTTAGAAACTTTAAATAAAGCAAAACATTTTAGGTTTAAAAAATTAGAGTGGATGAGATATAGATTTATAGAAGAAAATTATAGTGAGTAAAAAAATTATGGGTACTAAGAATAAGGCAGACGAAATGATCATAAAAATTAATTATGGATCATTAATATAAGGATCATTATGTGAAGAGGTTGTGATATATCTATTACTAACATCAAAATAATAGACTTATTTAAAATTCTACTTAAACAAAGACAAATCAGCTTTGGCCAGAAGTGTAATCATTTAAGCATGTGTGCAAAGTGGTTGTAACAAATCAGCTTTGGCCAGAAATTGAGACAATCACTTTAGTTATGCACTTGTTAAGTATGCCATCTATGAAGGAATTAAATCAGCTTTGGCCAGATATTAAGACATTCATGTTTATGATGCACACTTAACATAGCTTTCGTAATACTTGGATGATAAGTAGATGTATCAAATCAGCTTTGGCCAGAAATGATAGATCAGAAGCTCATTCAAGTAAAGCCATTTTGGTTTTGTAAAACATTATTTGATCCTTATTAATTAACTAAATATTTACAAAACCAATCATTTAATAGCAAACCACCCGTTAGCGCGGTTCGGGGCGGAGCCCCGAGCTAAATCTTAGTTCACATTAAACAGCCTAAAAATAATGAGGTTTCGAGTGAGATCTCGAGTCAAGTCTCGACTTATCTTGCAACATTATGAGGTCTCGACTCATTAAGGTCTCGAGTCGCAATCTCAGTCTCGAGTCGTAATCATGGTCTCGACTAGTATGTTTTGTGAGATCTCGGTTCCTTGATGAGGTCTCAAGTCGCAACCATGGTCTCGAGTTGTGAAGATTGAAGTCCTTAGTCGAAACCTCAGTGGTCTCGAGTCTAAACCTTATGGTCTCGAGTCGAAATCGTTGTCTCGAGTTGTAAAGGTTTGAGAACAGTTATGATTTCGAGTAGAGACCTTATGTTCTCGAGCAAAGACCTTATGGTCTCGAGTAGAGACCATATGGTCTCGAGTTGAGACGATTTGAGAACCCTTATGATTTCAAGTCGAGACCTTGTGGTCTCGAGTCGAGATCTTGGTCTCGAGTCGAAACCTGATGGTCTCGAGTCGCAATCTGATGCTCTCGAGTCGCAATCTGATGGTCTCGAGTCCACTGTTAACAGCTGTTGTTGTGAAAATAACTGAAAATTCGAAGTTTTAGGGATTTCGAGATATGGTTTCCTGTTATAGTGATGATCTAATTTTATCAAAATATTTCGAAAATTTTATCTGATTATCTATTAACAGATTTCGAAAATCTTTAGAATGCATAATAGATCAAAAACAGGAAATAACACTCAAAAATCCAAATTATATTCCAAAACATAAAGGAATTTTCGAATTTTCCTAAGAAGACATGATGAACCCTAAAAAATAAAATAATGATTCTGGAACCCGAAACCTGAAAATTAATGTTTTTATACAGATTTCGGAACATTAAGGTTATACTATTTGAGTTCGAGACAATTATAAAACATCCTTTTTCCCGAAAACAGTGTTTCGAGATGCTTGGTCTCGAACATGCTTTTAAATTTTATTAAGTTTTCAAAACTCTGTTTTCCAGATTTCAATCCCAGAATAATGGATATGAAAACAGAACTGATTTATCAATATACGTTCTGATACCACATGTTGATCAGTTCTGTTTAAACATAAAGGAAAACATGAAAACATACCTTTGATTGCATCAGCACAGGCCAGCAGAGAATCCAGATGGAGACGCAGCAACAGTGTTTGACATGATTGTCAGCTTGATCTGGTTCCTCCTTAGGGTGCTGACTGATGATGGTGGCTAAGAAACCGAATAAGGGAATCGGCTATGGAGATGGAGGTCGATGATGTTATAATTAGGGTTATGTCTAATTGTGTAACTGTGTAACCCTTTAACCTCTACATAAGTCCCCTTATATAAGCACCCAGGAGGAAACCTAATTAGTTAATAAGGGTAATATGGTCCATCAACAATTACCAACTAATTATTAATAGGTTGTTATATATGTTGATCCATATAATGTAAATGATTATAATGACTACTAGATTAAATATTAAATCATAATATATTTAATCTTACACAAATGGCTACTAGATTAAATATTAAATCATAATATATTTAATCTTACACAAATAAATATAAAATAATTATAGTGGTGGTACATATTCAAATTATATTCATTACTTTACATTTTAATAACAGAAGTCAACCAACAAACATTTCATTGTTAAAAATAAACAAATGATCTAAGATAAAAATAAAGAGAATAATAACCATGGTAAGTGATAACTTATGGTTTGACTTTAATGGGAGGGATGATAGTTTTTTCTTCAATGGGCTGGTAAGGTGTTGCGTTGAGTCAATCCTTCACCACAAAGTGAATAAAGTATAGGGTAAAACTGTTTGTAGCACTAAATGCATTTTTATGTTGTTTCATTTTCACTTTTGTACTCTATGAAGTAGGAAGGCCATAACATACTATACAAGGTGGCCCGTGACAGTCAATAAACAAGTTATTGCTGTATGAATTACAAGTTTTATGGGTGGGGATCAAATAGGAAGTTCATTTTGGCTAGGATGGATAGTAAGCAATAAGATTATGACATGTGGCAAATTTTAAAATAAAAAGAAAGGGTATTTTAGTCAATCTCATCCTTTCTTCTTCCTTCTTTTCCCCAGTTACTTCAAAACCCACAATTTTCAAAACCCACAATCTCCAACCTTTTCTTCACTTACTATCTCAATAATCACTACATTATAGTGCGATTTTCGTCATCAATCAATGATTCAAACACCCGATCAACGTGTTCTTCAGCTTTTTTTTTTTGAAGAAAACCCAGTTTAATTTCATTCAAAATCTCGTTTTTTCCCGTGATTTTGAAGATAATCACTCGATCCGTTTGATTCAATGGCTGATAAGGGTTTCTATCATTCAAATTTCGTCAATCGATGAAGAAATCGGCTTCGATCCATGTAAGAAATTCTTTAATTTCATTTTCACGATCTGGGTTTTTGATTTAGTCATTGCGTTTTACGATCTTGGCGGGGGTCTGGGGGCGGCAGCCCCTAGCGGGGTCCAAGGGGCAGAGCCCCTGGCTGGGGTTGAGCTGCATTCGTAGAAATGAGACATTTTTAAGTGTTTTCTGGCTATGAGAAAAATTAATTTTCTATAAATTTGCCTCTGGAAAACTGCATTCGTAGATAGTTTTATGCCATTGCGTTTTAGAACTGCATTACTGGTTCAGACAATTCACAGACAACTATTGTCCTGGTTCAATGCGTTTTAGAGAGAACACTTTCTTTGGTGTTTTTATGTCATTGCGTTTTAAAACTAAGACATTTTTATGCGTTTTCTGGTCATTGCGTTTTAGAAAAACACATTTTGAAGTGTTTTTAGTCATTGCGTTTTAGGTAAAACACATTTTTAGGTGTTTTCAGTCCATTGCGTTTTACAGAGAACACGTTCTTTTGTTTTTTTAGGCCATTGTGTTTTAGAAATGAGATATTTTTAAGTGCTTTCTGGCCATTTCGTTTTATAAATAAGACATTTCTTTGTGTTTTTGGTGTATTGCGTTTTAGGTAAAACACATTTTTATGTGTTTTCAGTCCATTGCGTTTTAGAAAACAGACATTTTAAGTGTTTTCTGGCCATTGCGTTTTAGAAATAAGACATGTGTTTGTGTTTTTGGTGCATTGCGTTTTAGGTAAAACACATTTTTATGTATTTTCAGTCCATTGCGTTTTAGAAACTACACTTTCTTTTGAGTTTTTAGGCTATTGCGTTTTAGAAATAACACATTTCTTTGTGTTTTCTGGCCATTGCTGTTTTGGTCAAAAAATCTGATGAGGATAATGCAACCAAACTCTCTGTTACGGGGTATGATGCTTGAAATGTAGAACAATGATAAGGATCACTTCAATGTAAATTGCACAAACGACACAAAGATTTATACGGGGAAAAAGCCCTTGATCAAGAGTTGATCTCCGGCACAAAAAAACCCCGGGTGATGGAAACTACCGATCACCAAGCTTAAATAAATCAATAAATGTTTACAACTTCGGATAGCAACGAGCTAGGTACAAGGATCACTATGGTGAAATGTGTAAAAGTGAGTGAAAACTGTTAAGTGTTTGTCGAGAGCTTCAAGAGTGCAATTGTACGAGAGTGTGTGTAGCTGAAAATGGCTAAGTGTTCTAATTCTAGCTCGTCGCCCCTTTAAAAATAGAAGTTAACTATAATAACAAACTATCCGACTTTTGTGCCAAGCTCCCACGTTCGCCACAACGTCCATTTCCAGTCAAACGTGTGCGAAATACCCGTGGAATATTCCATAGTAACGTTGCCAAGACCAAGTCAAGCTTGTTACTCCTGCGAAATAATACGAAATATAAACAAACAATCGTTAGCATGAGGATCCTTAAGGTGATCCATGATCCTGATCCTGAAGCTCTTCTGAGGACCACTATCTGTCACAGAAGTAAGGATCATTAATTAGGATAACAAGTAAGGATCACTAATTGTTAGAAAATCCTCCCCTAACAATTGCCCCCAAAATATAAGGAGTCATATGTAAAATGAGCGAATTATATTTTCTTGATCTTATCCGCAACTAACTATCGTAAATATAGCCGTTATTGTAGAACTATCCGTTGCAACCATGACGTCACAGAGGTGACAACCCTGCACAATCATGATTATAAATAGGAGATATAGATAGGATCGATTGCATTTAAAATTTCAGAAATACTCCCTTTATAACTGCATTCCGAAGATAAACAGGTATTCTCTCTTCATCTTCTTCCTTCTTTGCTCTGTTTTCCGTCTCTTCCCATTTTTCTATCAAAGATGTTGCTCCGGAACTCCCCAGCTAAGGATCATCCGAAAAACAGCCCACCGAAAAGCCAGGGGATCATCGAAGATTCCATAAAAGAACGCTGCTGTTTCAACGATGCACAGATCGATAGGATCCGCCACTGCTTCCCGGTGAACACCGAGTTTAGACCTTTTGATCCCAATGCCCTGAGTGATCATATTTCCGATAAATGGGTTGCTTTTCCTGTCACTCCGTTTACCATAGGCTATACATATCCTTTTCCAGCCTTCACCCAATCTTTCTTTTCCCTAACCGGCATTTCTTATATCCAAGCCATGCCGATGATCTGGAGGGTTTTGTATACCCTTGAAAGGATCATAGAGCAGGAAGGGATAGACCTAGGAATGTCAGAGCTGGGAGAGCTGTATGATCTTACTACCTTTGGTTCTCCTCGCTATTTGTTCAAACGTAAACCTGGTTAGGAACACCCGATCTTCAAAGCTACCAAGAATGATGCTAACTGGAAGCGGCGTTTCTTTTTCATCAAGAGAGATTCTATTGATGATGGAAAGGATTTACCCAAGAAATGGGCTACCCATGGTAGGGTGGAGGATCCTGATAAGGATCACCAGAGAACTTTCTTATGATATAAGGATCACTTATATACTTTTGCTTTCTTGTTATGCAGCTATCACCGTCTCACACCTCAGACTGTCTCCTGCTACCAAAGAGAGACTCATCGCTTTCAAGAAACTTGATCCTGAAACAAGAACTTTCAAGACAACAACCCAAGACTCTCAAGAGGTATCCTCAGGCTCTGTCACGATGTCAAGGATAACTGGGGACAAGCCCAAGGATAACTGGGGACAAGCCCAAGGATCGTATGTAAACTGGAGTATGGCCCTAACTGGCGACTATCCAAACTTAGTGACATGAAAATGCCAAAACCTTAGCTAACGTGGAAACGTTAGAAACCTTAGGAACGGATGTATGGTACGTCTACCATTATACGTAGGATCCTACGTATAGCCAGTACAATGGAATTATCAGCCCCTAAAGCGAGTACTGGTCCCACTGCCTTGAACTACACCGGGATCATCGTGCGCTACAGGCGGAACTGGGGTCAAGCCCAAATAACTGGGGTTAAACCCAAGGGACATGTTGCTTCTGCAGATAACCAATACTTTGCTAAGGATACCTGGACTTTCAAAACTTAAAATCACGTGAGAGGTGAATAAAGGACACATGATCCTTATCCTTATATGAGAAAATAAGGAAATGAAATAGTTCAAGATTAGGACATTACCAAAGTAAGGATCACCGATACTTTAAGGATCCTTCAAGGATAACTCCAATGTAAGGATCATCTGTGCGATGAGGATCCTGCTCACATGAAATATTTCTTCAAGTGGACAGCATTCCAAGCTCTTGGTAGCAAATAACCTTCCATGGTTAGCAATCTATATGCCCCCTTTCCTGCTTCAGCTTCAATCAAATAAGGGCCCTCCCATTTTGGAGCCAATTTTCCATCAGCAGGATTGGTGGTATTCTGAAATGCTTTCCTTAATACCATATCTCCAACTTGAAACTTCCTGATCCTGACATTTTTGTTGTAAGCACCAGCCATTCTTTGTTGATAACTGGCCATCCTTATCCTAGCCAGATCCCTGATTTCTTCAATAGTATCCAGGTCTTGAGCCAGATTCTCGTCATTTTCCTCAGGATCACGGGTACTTGTTCTAGCAGTTGGAACCACCATTTCTGTTGGGATCACTGATTCTGCCCCAAATACCAAAGAGAATGGCGTTTGACCAGTAGCATTCTTAGGGGTTGTCTTATCAGCCCAAAGCACATAAGGTAGTTCTTCTGCCCATTTCCCTTTCTTGGATCCAAGCTTCTTCTTCAAATTGTTGATGATGATCTTGTTGGATGATTCTGCTTGACCATTAGCTTGTGGGTGGACTGGTGTCGATGTTATCATCTTAATCCCCCAGCTGTCACAAAAGTTAGTGGTTCTGCCCCCAATGAATTGGGAACCATTATCACATATAATTTCAGAAGGAATTCCAAATCTAGTTATAATATTTCTTTTAATGAAGGATATAACTTCCTTTTCTCTGACTTGGGCAAAAGCTTCAGCCTCTATCCACTTGGAGAAGTAATTAGTCATAGCTAGCATGAATACTTTTCCACCAGGTGCCTTAGGGAGCTTACCAACTATATCCATACCCCATCTCATAAATGGCCAAGAGGAGGATATCGGATGCAAAAATTCAGCTGGTTGATGAAGGATATTGCTGTGTCTCTGACAAGGATCACATCTCTTAGCATACTCCACAGCATCTCTCTTCATGGTTGGCCAGTAGTATCCTGTCCTCAGGATCCTTGAGAATAATGCCCTGCCCCCAGTGTGGTTTCCACAATCTCCTTCATGGAAGTCTTTTAAAACTTCTTGGATTTCAGGATCCTCAATGCATCTCAAGTATGGTCCTGCAAGAGATCGTCTATACAACATATTATTTAAAATTGTGAATTGAGATACCTTAACTTTGAAAGCCCTAGGGTTTTCTCCTGTAGGAATCTCTCCATGTTGTAAGTATCTCATGATTGGTGAAATCCATGATCTTGATCCTGAATGGGATTGAGTATCCTCACTAGGGATAATTGCAGATTCTTGCCCTATCTCCATGGCCGCATGATCCTCGATGGCCGGGGTCAGGATATGGATAATAGGGATCTTGATATCCTCCGGGATCTTCAAAGATGATCCTAAGTTAGCCAATGCATCAGCTTCTGTATTTTCTTCCCTTGGTACCTGTGTCAAACTAAAGGAAACAAAGGAGAGTGCCAATTCTTTGACTATCTCTAAATATTTGGTTAGCTTTTCACCTTTAACAGCATAGGATCCATTAAAGTGGTTTGTAATTAATAATGAATCTACATGTACCTCAAGATACCTGATCCCCATATGCTTAGCAATTTGCAAACCAGCAATTAAGGCTTCATATTCAGCCTCATTGTTAGTGGTTTGGAACTCACAAGCTATAGAGTGGGGTATTATGTCCCCCTGTGGCGATTTTAGTAGTATTCCAAGCCATGTGCCTTTGACATTTGAGGATCCATCAGTATAGAGTATCCAAGGATCCTTGGTCTCCTCTAGCTGCTGGACTTCTAACTCAGCTTCTTTTTGTAAATCACTACTGAAATCAGCCACAAAGTCAGCTAATGCTTGGGATTTGATGGCTGTCCTAGGCTCATATCTTATATCATAGGCACTAAGCTTCACTGCCCACTTGGCCATCCTTCCTGACATCTCTAGTTTCCTGAGGACATTCTTAATTGGAAAATTAGTTTTAACAACAATAACATGAGTTTCAAAATAATGTCTCAATTTAGTAGATGCCATAATTAATGCAAGAATAAGCTTTTCAAGGTGTGAATACCTGGATTCGGCATCAAGTAAACTTTTACTTACATAATAGACAGGATGTTGTGTACCTTCGTGATCCTTAACAAGGACCGCACTTACTGCTTTTGAGGATACTGCAAGATATAAGGATAGCACATCGCCTTTTTCTGGTTTCATCAAGGCCGGGGCTGAGGATAGGTAATCTTTGAGAGCTCTTAAGGCATTTTCATGCTTCTCAGTCCACTCGAATTTCTTGTTCTTCCTTAGGATATCATAGAATTCTTTGCACTTCTCTGAGGATTTGGATATGAATCTGTTCAAAGCCGCTATCCTGCCTGTTAGCCTTTGGACATCCTTAGCATTGGCCGGAGATTTGATGTTCACTATTGCTTTGATTTGTTCTGGGCTAGCTTCAATGCCTCTCTTTGTCACCATATATCCTAAGAATTTACCTGCTTTAACACCAAAGTGACATTTTGAAGGATTAAGTTTCATGTTATATTTGTCAAGGATATCGAATGCTTCCTCCAAATCCCTTAGGTGATCCTCAACCTTTATTGATTTTACCACCATATCGTCTATGTAAACCTCCATAGTTTGTCCAATCTGATCCTTGAACATCATATTCACCAGCCTTTGATATGTTGCACCTGCATTTCTTAGTCCGAACGGCATAGCAATATAGCAGTATATACCTGTTGGAGTCATGAAGGCTGTATCCTCTTGATCGGATGGTTCCATTTGGATTTGTTGAAATCCAGATGAAGCATCCATAAAAGTTAACAGTTCATGACCCGCAGTTGCATCCACCATGGAGTCAATGTGGGGTAATGGGAAAGGATCCTTGGGACATGCCTTATTTAAATCGGTAAAATCGACACATACCCTCCACTTTCCGTTTTTCTTTTGAACAACAACCACATTGGCCAACCATCTTGGATACTTGACCTCTCTAATCATACCTGCCCGGAGCAATTTCTCTACCTCTTCCTGGATAATGGCATTTCTTTCCTGTGCAAACTTTCTTCTCCTTTGATGGATTGGTTTGAAGGACCTATCAATGCCAAGTTTGTGAGTGATTACATCTTTAGATATACCAGTCATGTCTTCGTGTTTCCATGCAAAGGTAGTCTTTCTCCTTTTGAGGAAGGATATGAGGTCTTCCTTCATATCGCCAAGGATCCCTGATCCGATATAGATTTTGGATTCAGGATCATGAGGATCCATGAGGATTTCTACCACATCCTGCTCTCTTGCCTCCAAGACATCCCTTGGAGGATACTTTGATTGCTATTGCTCCCTTGACTTCAAGGCTGGTTTCATCGATGAAGTATAGCAATTCTTAGCCTCCTGCTGATCACTATCAATCTTGACTATTCCCCAAGGACTAGGGAGCTTCACACATTGATGGTAAGTAGATGGGACTGCCTTCATATCGTGTATCCAGGGCCTGCCAAGGATAACATTACAACAAGATAAACAGTCAATAACACAAAATTTTTTATAAGAATGTAGCCCTTCGATGTATATCGGGAGCTTAATGTCCCCCAGGGTATTCTTAGTTTCGCCACTAAATCCCACGAGCACGGAGGATCTTGGTATGATATCAGATTCTGGGATACCCATCTTCTTTAGAACATCAAGCTGGATAATGTTCACTGAGCTTCCTCCGTCTATAAGGATCCTGCGGACAAAATGGTTAGAAATGAAAAGATTAATAACTAAACCATCGTGGTGAGGATCCTGGATATCAACACGATCATCCTCATCAAAGGTTATGACTTTTCCTTCGGAGACACTTGATGTTCGAACGGGTCTTTCTCCACTGTCCATTTTAGTTTCCTTTGCATGCCTTTTAGCTGCTGAGAAGGATGTGCCACAAATGTCCGATCCTCCAGAAATAAAGTTTATTACTTGTGCATCTGCTGGAGGGGCCGGAGCTTTCTCAGGGATTCTTTCAGGATCCTGAGTCCTTGACTTTTTTCTTCCCAGCAATTCTTTCAGATGCCCCTTGCTCAATAAGTATCCAATTTCCTTTCTTAGTGCAATGCATTCTTCTGTGAGATGCCCAAAATCTTCATGGTATGCACACCACTTTGATTTATCCTTAGTTGCAGCTGGCCTATCATTCTTTCTGGGCCATCTGGCTTTATCACCTAGATTCTGCATCGCAAGGATTAGTTCATTGTTATCAACAGAAAAACAATATTCAGAGATTGGAGGATAATCCTCATCATCCTCTTCTTGATCAACAGCATGCACGTTCTGGTTATCAGATCTGTTATAGGATCTGAACTTGTTGTTCTTGAACGAGGATCCTTGCTTATCTTGCTTTGAGGATCCTGCTAACCTCTCCTGGATCCTTTTGTCATCCTCTAGCCGGATGAACCTAAGTGCCCGGGTTCTTACCTCATCTAGGTTCCTGCATGGTGTCATAACAAGATCATCATAGAACAATGAATCCCTAAGCAATCCCATTTTAAAGGCCTCAACAGCCGTGGCTATATCCAAGTTGGGAATGTCTAAGGATTCTTTACTGAATTTGGTAATGTAATCTCTTAATGATTCATTATGACCCTGGGTTATCCTATATAGATCACTAGTTAATCGTTCAAATTTTCTACTACAAGAAAACTGATTATTAAATAGGTTAACTAGGTTAGCAAATGAGGTAATAGAGTAGGGGGGAAGACTTAGCAGCCATTTGAGAGCTGATCCAGTAAGAGTGGATCTGAATCCCTTGCACAGGCATGCTTCCTTCAACCTTTCTGGAATTGGATTGATCTCCATCCTCTCCCTGTATTGTGCTATATGTTCTTCAGGATCCGTCGAACCATCATACAGCTTCATGGTTGGTACATGGAACCTCTTGGGTATCTCAGCATCACAGATTGGTGGTGCAAAACGAGATATCCTGTGGCTCCCATCTGCAATCTCTGGGATAGGTTTGACCACTCCTGGAACACTTGATATCATATCCTTCAACTTTTGCAACTCTCTGGCCATGGCATGATTGATACCTGGATCCTGCATAAGGCCATGGTTAGTAGTATAAGAATTATTAAAAGTGTTACCTCCCATTGGATTCAGATTAGGAAGAATGGATGTTAATCCATATTGTTGGGCCTCTGGAATGATCGAAGGACCAGTAGAAGCATTGGTCTGCATTGGAATAAAATCTCCCTGATGGACATCTGAACTTCCTGTTTGCAAACTCCTCAAGGATCCTGGCATCTGGAAGGATCCCTGAAACTGGGACGATCCTGGAACAAAGGAGGATCCTTGAACCTGGGATGATCCTGGAACAAAGGAGGATCCTTGAACCTGGGATGATCCTGGAACAATGGAGGATCCTTGAACCTGGGATGATCCTGGAACAATGGAAGATCCTTGAACCTGGAATGATCCTGGAACAATGGAGGATCCTTGAACCTGGGATGATCCTGGAACAAAGGAGGATCCTTGAACCTGGGATGATCCTGGAACAATGGAAGATCCTTGAACCTGGAATGATCCTGGAACAATGGAGGATCCTTGAACCTGCTGCGCTCCTGAGTATCCTCCTGAATTCGTGAGGGATCCCATATGCTGAGGATAGGATCCTGCTGGCTGGAAATATGAACCCGACGCCTGGGTCACTGTCGTTGTTCCGTAGTGCACTCCTTTTGGTCCACCCACATATTGAACATCTGGAACCACCGATGGCTGAGAAGTAATCACCGGAGTATCAAAATTCAAAGATCTGGGCATCAGTGGGGAATGATCCTCTGCCGTTTTCTTTTGTTTCTTGAGGTCTCCGATTTCTTTGAGAATCCTTTCATTAGTCTTGTCCTGTTGCTGTATATGATCCTTCATCTGCAAAATCAAAGTAAACATGTCACTAGTAGTGGGATTGTAAGTAGCAGAAGAAGTTGGAGGTTTTGAGAAAATGGGAGTTGGTTTCTTCGCAGCATTCTCAGCATTCTTCTGGGATCCAGAAGGTGGTGGAGGCAAAGGGGGAACTCCTTGTGAAGAACTGAATGAGGGCATCAAATTTGAAGCATTCTTCGCTGAGGAAGCCATTTGCTTGGTTGTAGTGAAATGAAATGAGCACAGAAACACGAATTTTTCTAAGAATGAAGCACCAATTGCCCCACGGTGGGCGCCAAACTGTTTTGGTCAAAAAATCTGATGAGGATAATGCAACCAAACTCTCTGTTACGGGGTATGATGCTTGAAATGTAGAACAATGATAAGGATCACTTCAATGTAAATTGCACAAACGACACAAAGATTTATACGGGGAAAAAGCCCTTGATCAAGAGTTGATCTCCGGCACAAAAAACCCCGGGTGATGGAAACTACCGATCACCAAGCTTAAATAAATCAATAAATGTTTACAACTTCGGATAGCAACGAGCTAGGTACAAGGATCACTATGGTGAAATGTGTAAAAGTGAGTGAAAACTGTTAAGTGTTTGTCGAGAGCTTCAAGAGTGCAATTGTACGAGAGTGTGTGTAGCTGAAAATGGCTAAGTGTTCTAATTCTAGCTCGTCGCCCCTTTAAAAATAGAAGTTAACTATAATAACAAACTATCCGACTTTTGTGACAAGCTCCCACGTTCTTCACAACGTCCATTTCCAGTCAAACGTGTGCGAAATACCCGTGGAATATTCCATAGTAACGTTGCCAAGACCAAGTCAAGCTTGTTACTCCTGTGAAATAATACGAAATATAAACAAACAATCGTTAGCATGAGGATCCTTAAGGTGATCCATGGTCCTGATCCTGAAGCTCTTCTGAGGATCACTATCTGTCACAGAAGTAAGGATCATTAATTAGGATAACAAGTAAGGATCACTAATTGTTAGAAAATCCTCCCCTAACAATTGCGTTTTACAAATAAGACATTTCTTTGTGTTTTTGGTGCATTGCGTTTTAGAAAAATGTCATTTTTTAGGTTTTTTTTTCCATTGCGTTTTACGCAACTGGGTTTTCAAATTTTTTTTCTCGAAAATATAGCAATAGTATACTCGTTTTAAAGATAAAAAACGCTCGTTTTTTTGGTGCAATTTTTATAAAAAAAATAATGTCGTATGAAAGAGTTATTAACGTTTAAAAAATGGGGAGGAATTGGAGGAGAGAGAAACTATTGTCTTGGATTGACTAGAATGCCCCTAAACAAACTCACGCGCCTCTTTTCTTCCGTTTAATTTCCATCATTTAATCTTAGGTCTTGATTAACTAAATGTATGGTCAAGATCACTTCCTAGCCTTCTTAGCCAAATAAATTTGCTATTGTATCTTCACCCCAAGTTTTATCATACAAGTTTTACCTTCATGGTATTTAATTTTGAGAAAATGATAATATAAATAATTTGGTATTTATATGATATTACATATGTCAAACCTCATTTTAACTCTATAGTTATGAAATACGGAAATAAAAACTATTATATATCTCGTTTCCCAGTTTGAATAACGAGCTGTAACGAGCTTTGTTGATGGGCTATAGGTGAAAGGTGATTGTTGAATGGTCAATTAAAAAAAATCAAATTATTTTATTTTTCCATCTATATAAAAACACACACTTATTTCTTTTACCCCATCTCTACTCACTAGGGCTGAGCAGTATACGGTTCAGAACCGCCAGAACCGGAGAACCGAACCGGAACCGCTAGATCCAAACCAAATTTTTGTATATAGGGTCCGGTTCCGGTTCTTAAATTTGGGTAAAAACGGTTCCCGGTTCGGTTCCGGTTAAAACCACGGTTCCAGTTAAAGAACCGTTAGAATCAGTTGGGATTATAAATATTTAAAATCTATTTTATTAATGGGCTTTTCAACATCATACGACCATCCTAATTCTTATTGCCTCATTTTATATTCATTCCACAACCTCATCTTTCATCTTCTAATTCTTCTCTATCTCTTAACCCTAATCATAATTGCTATCATACAAATTCATCTCCATCAACACCCTGCAAATACATGTACGCTATTCTACATGACCTTTTTTTATGATTGCATATATTTTCTTTCTAGATGTTTGCTTTCTGATACATATAGTTTTCTGTATGTGAAAATAAAAATTGAACAAAAATAATCAAATCATTGTTGATCAAATTGTAAATGTGTATAAATAGTGTATCGCTTGGTAAATACAGTAGATGCATTACTGATCAATCTATTCACGTGAACCAAATACAGTAGATGCATTATTCATTTATTTTTTTAATTGCTAACACTTGGTTTCATTTAGATGTTTATGAGAACATTGAGAGGATAAAGATTGAATGAAGTTTGATGATGTTTGTTTTAATTGTTAACACGCTGGTTGTAATAGTTTTATTTAGAGCTTGTTTTATGGCTTGAAATTTTTTATTGTCTCTTTGCTACTTTTATTTTGGTTGGTTTGAACTTTCAATGTTGCAACTCTTAGTTAATGTTTTAAATGGTTTGATTTGTTTTTATTGAATTGTTAATTTTACGATTTAACTTTCAACCGGTTCCAGCGAGAACCGTTTACACGAGAACCGTTTAACCAGTTCGGAATCGAACCGGAACCATTATAATATGGTTCGGTTCCGGTTCTTAAATTTAGCAATTAACGGTTTCGGTTCGGTTCTGGTTCGGTTCGGTTCGGTCCGGTTCTGAACCGTTGCACAGCCCTACTACTCACACTTTTATACTCTCAAAATCTCGAATCTCAAATTTTATACTTTCAAAATCTCTACTCTTAAATGGCGCGACGTTAGACTGAGCAAGAGGATATCGTTTTAGCCACAAGTTGGATGAATGCCGTTGAGTTAGGGATGTCTTCAAATAATGTACACTTTTGGAAAGGCATTTGTCCACATTCCATTAACATGTGGGTGCAAACCATCATCATATGAATGCAATATTAAGGTTTGTGCGTCTACAAATAAAGTGTACAAAATTTGAGATGTGCTATGTTCATGCGTTGAACCGTGAGGAGAGTTTACTCGAGGATGAAGCGCTTGTAGAGCCGTATGGCGAGTTCCAAACACGACACCAAATTTAGTTTGCTAACGTTGCGGCTTGGAGAATTTTAAATTTCTTACCTTTAGTTTTAATATATAAAATATTAGTAGTTTATGTTTTATTGCAACCAACATATTATTATATTTTTTTTTTGTAGTTTTAATATTTAAATGTTGTGTTTTTTTTTCAATGTAATTTTTTTTATTTTGTTTAATTGTTATATTTTTTTAAATGTTATGTTTTTTTTATTTAGTTTAAATGTTATATATAAAAACATAAAAAAGAAATAGATGATTAAGTATTGATTGAAGAGTTTTTATTTCATTACATGTGTGTTATTGGAAGGGGACCAGACTTAATACTACAAAACCCTAAACTTTATTAGGCCGGAGGGTATGAAATGGAGTCTCTTGTGCCACCTCAGCGACATTACGTCACGTCAACCAATCCCCCCTAAGACTATGGGGTATGGGGCGGGGTTGGGGCGTGGGTTGGGTACAAACGCCCAAGTCACCACCCCGGTTGGGCTTGGGTTTCGGCGTGGCCCCTTTGGCGTGGGATTCAGCCCGGGCGTTGGGCGGGGCTACCCACATGACATGGCGGAACCTCATTGACCAAGAGCACTAGCCATGGCGGAACCTCAGTATGATGTGGCTTGGCCACGCCACCCCAGCCACGCCCCACCATACCCCTTTGAAATTGGCTTTTGGTCTTGGGTGCCCCATACTCCACGTGTCACAACATGCCTCCAATCCACGCCCCACCATACCTCACGGTCTTAACGCCCAATAAATGGGATAAAACCCCCCAAAAGGTCAATAGCGCCCCCTTTATTGATTTTAACATTCACATAACCCTACAAACATCTCATTATTGCACTAGCGACCATTCAATAGTGCCCCCCACAATAATACCCATAGTATGGTATGAAAGGCGCTATTGATGAAAAAAATGATAAGATGAAAGGTCAATCAAGCTCCATACCCTCCAACCTTTTATACCAATACTAAACAAAATATCAATACATGAAAGCATTGGCAAAATGTGCCTTGGGCAGGCAATATAGTACCAATGCTAAAACACTACTTAATAGTAAAACCAACTATGCTAGCCCACTTAATGATAATTACAACCCCCACCCCATAGACTAGGCTGACTAGCCATAGGACCATATTCACGTTTTGAACCTCACATAAAACCTCCCTAACATAACAAGAACCTGAAAACAATAAAGAAACATGAACTCAAACATGACATACGTATTCATCGGTTGACATGAAAGCGATTCATTTAATGCGAAAAAACATACATTTTTTATTTGCATGTTATTTAAAATTTAAAAATGTATTTATAATAATATATTAAACAACTACATTTAAAAAATACATCGAAATATGTTTGTTGTAAACACAGATTAAGTTAGAAATTAAGATACATTAAAAAAATATATATAAAAATAAACCGGTTAAACAGGTCAACCCGTAAACCAACTAGGTTGACTTGAATCCGACCCACATAGTTACATATGTTCACGAGCTCGACCCAAGACTAATTCAAAGTCTTGTATATATAGTAAATTCAAAACTGCGAATTTCCTGTTTTTTTTTTTTTTTTTTGAATGGAAATTTTCTTTTTAGTTTCTGTCGTCTATAGGACTTGAACCCAAGATCTCCCATTCCTAGGTGTTTAAAAGTTTTGTTTTTCCTAATACACCACCGCCACATTGATTGCGAATTAACCACTGGGTGTCAGCCCAGTGGCCACCTGCCCACTTATTAACCCGGAGGTGGCGGGTTCGAGTCCGACTCCGGCGTGCTCGTTCCCAAATGCCCCTACGGTAGTGGATTTACCCCCAGACTCAGGCTTGCAGGGTGGCGGTCTGCGAGGTGTGATCACCTCGGCGGATGGGAGGTCCGTGGAATACCCCCCCCCCCCCCCCCCCCCACATTGATTGCGAATTTCATCTCAATTTCATAGTATATTTTCTTGCCGTGATGCAGATGTTAAGTGTATTACTTTGGAAGTATAATTTTTAAATTCCCTAGGTTATAAGTAGATATTTTCTTCTTTTACGTTACTTTTATACTTTTTGTCACCTTTGTTCCTTTAGTCCACTTAATCATAATCTAATGGTACAAATTAAGAAAAAAAAAAGTTACATTATTGATCAAGGGATATGTTCTTATCACACAGACTAATCAAATCATTGGCAAAACATTATACAAAAGATAGGAAAAAAGCCATTGATGATTAGCAAGCTGCTGCTCTGTCGCCTTTTATCTAAATTCTTGTCAAAAAGAAGTTAATAAAATAACAAATATAATGTACGAATCGAACGAAGACGACGACAAGAATCATTCAAAACTACTATAAAAATGCAAGCCTGTAAAGAAGTTCCCTTGTAGCTTGTTCATTAATCCTAAAACCTGATTTTAGGCCTATTGTCTAACCTCAGGCCAGTGGGGATTATGCCCTCAATCTCAATCTAAAGCTAAATATCCCCTCCTGAATAGTTTAAAAATTAAGGGCATCCTTTGCCTTTAGATATATAGAATAGATGTCTATATGATGCAAAGTTCTTTCAATATATGCTACATCAAGCATAACTTAATAATTAACTGGTGATAATGATGTTAAATCTCTCTTTTTAATAAAGCTTTGATTATCAACTTGTAAAACAATGGTATGCGTAGGGGTTTTGACCATTAGGTCTCGTGCGGTTAAAAGCGGGCACCTAAGAATGTTTGAAAGAAAGCAAAGAGAAATGACGTAGAAACAAGTGTATATTTATAGGTCGTCTATCTTTATTTGTTATAAGCATAGACATTTAAAAGGAATCGTTGATTCTCTAGCCGACTAAATTTTCTATTAATATGGGTATCTGTCACTTTTTTAAATTAATCTTTAAAAGTGTTATCAACTCAATAGTTGAAGTGAATCTGATGACGGGGGTAGCCCAAGAACAAATAAAGTGACTTAAATACATTAATGCTCAAAAGGTTAAAGGGTTGAAAATTCAGGAGCCAAGATAAAGCAACACGTGAACAGTAAATGGTCACATCTCTGATTGCCTCACCAACTTTCCCAGCCGCAAAAGTAAGACAAGTCCACAGAATACAGTCTTTTATCCGCAGGTCAAAAGACTTCAACCCCTAAAAGGGTAAGTCCCCCACTGCAAGCATATTCACTAGTGAATGGTTTCCTCTTTGAGCGATTACCTTTCCTATAAATGTGACACTTCATTTAGTGCTCAGGACATTCTGGATCAGCTCTGATTCTACACGAATCTCTGGTCATTGCTCTTGAGTACTTGTTCTATGCAAGTCACTCTCCATCACATTCAACACACACATTCTTATTGCTCCCACATCCGAGACTGAGCACATTTCAGTGGAGGATCCCGAGCAAACAACAAAATCAAACTAGTGAATCTCTCTCCACGTCTTGCAAACGTGGGGGGACCCCACGACCTGCGTTAGGCAAAACTAAACCCTTCAACCCTTTTGCCTGACCAGCCTCGCTACTAACACTGGTCTATTATTTGTTGCATCAACAAGTTGGTGCCCACTGTGGGGCTACGCCACTAATTTTCTTCAAAAAAGACCTAGTAGTATAGCTCCATTCTCTTGAAACTACCATGTCGGAAAGTGAATCTCCGGGAGAGGTGAATCAAGTTCCAAATACCTCTACCCCTAGCACTAGCCAAGTTCATGTGGCTGTACCAACGTCTTTCTCGACACCGGGGACCTCATACCCCGAGTTTCTCACTTTCCAAACTCCAACTCCGTCCAGATCAGGGGTCCCATCCCCTAACGTCGGTGTCTCTAACACCCCCTCACGTGTTGAACTCACCCCTGAAGGGGTCGCCAACAATTTCCTAGAGTTGAGGTCTCTCCTCAACCAATATGTGAGTAGGGAGAGAGATAAGGGAGTGAAGATTCGATTGGATTATGACGAACCACAACCGTCACTATCTCCTGGACCACCCATTCATCCGTTTGCAAACTCACAACCTTCTGCATCTAGGGATGAGGCTGGTTCCAGCAATTCTCCTCCAAATCCTAACCCATACCTGTATACGAGGCCAAATCCAACAACATTTCCTCTTTTCTCTTCCCAACCAGCTACAGCCGGTGCTCCACTAGGGCACGAGCTGACTTTGGACCAACTCCAACAATCTCCAGTAGCAAGCCTTCCACCCTCAACAACAACTACATGGGAACAAGCTTTGTCTGTGCTTCCCTTGGCACGGAGTGCCGTTATGAGCACCCCCTTGGGGGTAAACTGCCTAGATGCACCTGTAAGCCTTCAAGGCTTCAACCTTATGCCCCAGATGATGGCAAGCTTCCCGTGGCAACACTTTATCAACCAAGTGTTGGCCACCCAAGGGAACAACAATAACAACAACAACACGAGTGCAAGAGTCGAAGAAGATTTGGCCAAGCCTTACAAGCCAAGTAATCTCTCGTGCTTCTCACAGCAAATAGCCGATTATGATTTTCAAACGAAGATCAAGATGCCATCCCATATCAAGACATATGATGGGACTGAAGACCCAGAAGATCACCTTCAGAGCTTCACTGGTGCCGCCAGAATTGAGAAATGGTCGAATGCTGAATGTTGCCTCATGTTTATGCAAACTCTCGTTGGTTCAGCCCGAATATGGTTCAAAGATTTGCCTGCCAGAAGCGTTCGAAGCTTCGATGATCTAAGTAAAGGGTTTTTGGCCAATTTCTCACAGCAAAGGCGATATGTCAAAGATGCTACAGTAATCTTTTAGATAAAACAAACGGATGACGAAAGCCTTGGAGAGTTCATTGAAAGGTACAAGAAGGAAGGTCTCACATATATAGGGGCAGACGAAAAAATGAGAGTGGCCGGTTTTATGAACGCCATTACATCCAAATATCTCACAAGAGATTTCAACAAATCCCTGCCCAAGACCTTGGAAGAAGCTCTCGAAAGGGCTGAAGCCCACATCAGAGGAGAGGAGGCCGTAGACATTAAAGAGCAAAGAAAAAGGGGATCAAGCTGGCGAGGCAACAGCCCGGCTATAAAAAGAGGAAACTTCCATTCCTATGACAGACGCCAAAAGGGTTCAGAGCAGCGAAAGCCTGAAGGTCGGAACCCTTCCAACAGGGAAAAAGGCATGAGCTTCACACCCCTCACCAAGACCCCTCAAGAGATTCTTGCTACAGAGGAAGTAAAACAAAGTTTTCGACCTCCAAGACCTCTCCCCAAAAGCAAGAGGAATGAGAACTCCACCCAGTTCTGTGAATTTCATGAAGAAAATGGCCACCATACTAATGATTGCTTTCAATTGAAAAAGAGGATTGAAGAGGCCGTCAAATCCGGGGAACTTGCTCACTTGGTAAAGGGGGTAAGGGACAAGATGGCCGAAGGAAAGGGCAAGTAAGTTAACATGGTGGATTTTGATGGGAAGGTTCCCCACAAACGGCAGAGGTTGGAAGCTTGGGAGCTTCAGTGTGTTTGTTTCCCTCCAACAGAAAAGAACCCACTTTCAAACCCCCTTGTGGTTGAAACAACTGTGGGCACACTACAAACAAACAAAGCATACATAGACACTGGAGCAGCCACTAAAATCATGTTTGAGAAATTCTTCAACCGTTTGAGCAATGAGGAGCATTCAAAGCTTCAACCCTCAGGAACCTCCATAAAAGGTATTGCAGGCATGCCCCTCAAGCCTTTAGGGCAACTAACCCTTGATGTTCGTTTCAATGAAGGAAAGATGGAAAGAGTTCAACCATTCACTTTTGTGGTCATCAATACACCTTCAAACTATGATGTGATCATAGGAAGGCTGGGGCAATGTGGATTCTACATGGTTGTTTCTATTGGTCATGGCACCGTCAAGTTTCCTACCGAGAGGGGGATTGCAACCCTTCAACCTACTCAAGAGGCCTATATGGTTGAAGGGGAAAGTTCCGAGAGTGAAGAAGACAAGCAAAGGCTACTCATCAACCCTAAGTATCCTGAACAGAGGATAAGGGTTAATCCAAGCCTTTCACAAGAAACTCTCTCGTACCTTGAAAAGTTGTTGGTACATTACAGAGATGTCTTTGCTTGGTGCCCGGAAGATATGATGGGCATCCCTCGAAGCATTGCTGAACACGAGTTAAAAATACCACCAGATGTCAAACCTGTTGTCCAGAAGAAATGAAGTTTAGCACCCGAAAGAAGCTTGGCTGCATGCCAAGAGGTTGAAAAGCTTGTATCAGCTGGAATTCTCCGGGAAGACAAGTATCAATCCTGGGTGGCAAACCTAGTCATGGTTCGAAAGCCCGACAACTCTTGGAGAATGTGCATAGACTTCAAAGACTTGAACAAGGCTTGTCCTAAAGATTGTTACCCGTTACCAGAAATTGATCTCAAGGTTGAATCCCTCACTAGTTACCCCTTCAAGTGTTTCCTCGATGCTTACAAGGGTTACCATCAAATTCTCATGAAGGAAGAAGATGAAGAGAAAAAACAGCCTTTCACATGGACAAAGGGATCTTTTGCTACCAAAAGATGCCCTTTGGTCTCAAAAACGCGGGTGGAACCTACCAACTCCTAGTTGACAAAGCTTTTGCCAGTCAAATTGGCAGAAACATGGAAGCATATGTTGATGATTTGGTAATCAAAAGCAAAACGGAATACCAAATGCTTGATGACATCCAAGAAACCTTCAAGAACCTAAGGAATGTCAACATGAAGCTCAACCCCGAAAAATGTTCATTTGGGTTCAAAGAAGGAAAGTTTCTGGGATACATTGTGGAAAAACAAAGTATAAAACCCAATCCAAACAAGGTGAAAGCTGTTCTTGAAACCAAGCCACCACGAAGCAAAAAGGAGGTAGAAAGCCTAAATGGGAAGCTTGCAGCCCTGAAGCGTTTTACCTCAAAATTGGCTGAAAGGTCTTTACCTTTCTTCAAAACGCTCAAGGGATGATCTGACAAGAAGGACTTCAAATGGACTGATGAGGCTGAAGAAGCCTTCAACCAGATGAAGAGACACCTAGCTTCTCTACCTGACATTATAGCCCCGGAAACGGGGGAGTTGATCTCGGTATACCTTTCGGTTGCTGAAGAAGCAATAAGTGCGGTCCTCACCATTGAATGAGACAAAGTTCAGGTACCCGTTTATTTCTTCAGCAAAACTCTAAAATTGGCTGAAATCAAGTATCCTTGATGTGTGCAAAATGCAACATATAAATTACATCAATTGTGGCATAAAACTAACCCTTTTTTAGTACTAATGTTGGAAAAAGTGTTCTTTTATCTTCCTTTTGTATTTTCAGGATTAAATGAGCTCAAATTAACAAAAGAAGCAAAAAGACATCAAAATCTAACATAAATACAAGAAAAGGAACAAATGTGACATGCCCGACCCCACGACAGCATCTTCCCAAGCAAAACAAGAAGACAGAAGACTGAACACGCCCCGTGCTCAGCCAGCACGGGGGCGTGCCCAAGTGTCAGCAGAAAAGACAAAGTGGTAGAAGCTTCTATTGCCCACCACGGGGCCGTGCTCAGCGGACACGGGGCCGTGGTCAACTATAAGATTCGCACAATCCAGGCAAATCTTCATAGTACAAAGTTTCTTCTGCACACGGGGTTGTGCTCAGCGGACACGGGGGCGTGGTCAACTAATAAGACAAGCTGCATTAAATGAAGAAAGAGAAGGATGTGGACACGGGGCCGTGCCCACTGGACACGGGGCCGTGCCCGAGCTTCTGTTCAGCCTATAAATAGGAGTGCTTGGCTCAAGCTCAAACCATCCCTTGGCACACCACCTCTCTCACACTTCACCCACCACCCACCACCACCATAACACCATCATCCACCACCATCATCCATTGTCCATCATAGAGTGTGTGAGTCGTCTCGGGATCCAAGATTGATCGTAAAAGTTATTGACAATCAAGGCCATGTTTGCCTAAGTCTCTGACATCACTTGGTGAAGACAAGTGTCTAGTGTAATACTTTTTATTTCTAATCTTTTCGCACTTTTTATTTGGTTTTGTATTAATGACTTTAATAACTAGTTTCTTATGTTGAAGGTGATTCTTCCTTATCGTTTGTCCGTGGTGTCTTGACATTATTTTACTGTCTATATAAAATAAAAGATTTTCACCATTCATATCTCCACGGTCTATATGGAGGTATGTTGGCTACCTGGTCGGGGGTTAAGGGAACAGTTTGGTAAGAGTCTTGCCATTGTTCAGCGTTTAGAGGTCCTGCAATGGACCTGAGTCAAATTTAGTAGGACCTCCTTCAATACTTAATGGTATTGGATGGCGGGGGTCCAAACTCTTTGATCCCCTCATAAGTTAAACTACTATTAATACTATAACCCGGCTATTTAGGACTGTATCCCTGCTGACTCAGACTACTTAGTCGAGGGTAACGTCACCTCCAAAAGAGGGGCCTACCATAATTTGCATTAATAACTTAATTAATTATCTTTCAATAATCCGACCCTTTAGGATTGTATCCTTGCTGACTCAAACTACTGGGTTGAGGGTAACGTCACCTTCAAAAGAGGGGCCTACTACAATAACTAAGATAATCTCTTAAATAAGTGCAAAAGTGCGGAAATAATCAAAGGTTACACTATAGACGAGTCGGAACCAAGTGATTCATCTTGTCTATCTGTTTTTCTTTTATTTTTATTTTTCAGCATTTTAATTAGTTTTTATTTTTCTTAGCTTAAAACCTTTTTTTTAACTTTTTGATTTGATTAGACGTTGAGGATAAACCGGTACTAAAAGCTCTTGTGTCCTTGGACGACCTCGGTATCTTACCAACACTATACTACACCCACGATGGGTGCACTTGCCCATATGTGTGTTTAGTGTTAGTAAATATCGTGTTTTATAAATTTAAAACTTGGCTAAAAAGTGTTAAAGAGCTTAAAATATACACCTAATATATATAACACTTCACACGCATCAATCCTCCCCTGGAAAAACTTGCTCTAGCCCTAGTCCAAACGGCTAGAAGGCTTCGAATGTATTTCCAAGCACACCCCATATAGGTGGTCACCGACCAACCAATAAAAAGTGTGCTTGAAAAACCGGAGAATTCAGGACGATTAGCTAAGTGGGCTGTGGAACTCGGTGAACATAACATCACCTATGTTCCCAGAAAAGCCATCAAAGCCCAGGTCCTGGCTGATTTCATTGTAGAAGTCCCAAAACAAACAACTGCTGAAGTACACACGACTGCCACTGAACCTTCAGACCTTGAAGCCTGGAAGCTTTTCACCGATGGGGCTTCAAGCGTTGAAGGGTTAGGGGCCGGTCTTATTCTAATCAACCCGGAAGGGTTAGAATTCACGTATGCTCTTCGATTTGATTTTCAGACCACCAACAACGAAGCTGAATACGAAGCACTGATAGCTGGCTTAAGGTTAGCTAAGGAAATGAAGGTCCAAAAGCTTGAAGTTTTTATGGACTCGTTGTTGGTGTCAAGCCAAGTGAATGACAGTTGTGTTGCAAAGGAACCTAACATGAAGAGGTACAAGGAAAAATCAAAAGAACTGATGAACACATTCCAAACGTGTACCATCAAGCAAATTCCCAGGTCTCAAAATAAGAAGGCTGATGCCTTGAGTAAACTCGCTTCTCTCACTTTCGCCCACCTCACTAAAAAGGTGTTGGTAGAAGTATTGAAAACTCCATCAATTGAAGAATTGGAAGTTCAAGTCCAATCAAGAAATTCCTTAAAAATGGTGAATTACCTGCTGATCAAACAGAGGCTGAAAGAGTTAAAATCAAGTCTGGACAGTACGTGTTGCAAGGTGAAATCCTCTAGAAGAAGGGTTACCTTGCACCCTTGCTTAGATGTGTTGGTCCCGAACAAAGCCAGTATTTGGTCAAAGAGGTTCATGAAGGGATATGCGGAGCCCATTTTGGAGCAAGAACGGTGGTCGCTAAATTAATGAACCTTGGGTATTTTTGGCCCTCCATGCACCGAGACACCACTAAGCAACTAAGGAAGTGTGATTCCTGCCAAATTCATGCACCAGTCCCAAAAAGTCCCAAGCATGATCTTGTCCCGATAACCTCAGCATGGCCATTTTATAAATGGGGGATGGACATCGTTGGCCCATTCCCACCAGCTAAAGGTGGAGTGAAGTTCTTGTTAGTAGCCATAGACTACTTTACCAAGTGGCCTGAGGTTAAACCACTTGCAAAAATCACGGGCAAGTAAGTCATTGACTTCGTTTGAGAAAACATCATTTGTCGCTATGGATTGCCGGGAGTGCTTGTTACCGATAATGAAAAGCAATTCGCTGAGAAGCCTTTCAGCATTTGGTGCAAAGAATTCAGAATAGCTCAGGTTTTCAGCTCAGTGGCATATCCACAATCAAACGGTCAGGTTGAAAGGATGAACCGAAGCATAGTTGAAGGAATCAAAGCCAGTTTGGGAAGATATGAAAGCAATTGGCTTGAAGAGTTGCCAAGTGTTCTATGGGCCATAAGGACAACCGAAAAAACAAGCCACAAAAGAACACCTTACAGCTTGGTATTTCGATATGAAGCCGTGATTTCAGCTGAAGTAGGAGTTGTAACACAAAGAACGGTCAACATGGATCCCGAAGCAAACCAAAAAGAGACCATGTTGAACTTACAAATCCTAGAGGAAGCACGAGACCAAGATGCAATCCAAGAAGCCAAGTACAAACAAGTAATGGAAGCCTATTACAACAAAAGAGTCAAGCACGAACGCTTCAAGCCAGGAGACCTAGTGCTTAGAAACAATGAGGCTAGTAAAAAAGAGAACGAACGAAAACTTGGCCCAAAATGGGAGGGGCCATATACAATCCTTGAAGCACATAAGGGTGGATCCTATAAGCTAGCCGACTCAGAAGGTAAAAAGCTTCCAAGACATTGGAATGAAAAGACCCTCAAGAGGTTCCATGTCTAATCAAGAAAGATTGGTTTGTATTTCACAAGTTGTATTTCAAGAGTTGTACTATGACCACCTTTTGTAACACAATATCTCTTGAATGAATGATGATATTTTATCAAATTTGTCTTTCTATCCTAAAATCAGGTTGAGAACCTAGCAAAAAACTCCATGGCAAGGGCCATGTAAGGGGATGAGCTCCCAGGCCATACCGCTCAATAGGTTCAAGGGTTGAATGAACCTATATAATGGGTGAGTTCCTAAATCAATACAACTCCATGAGACTTATAACTGAAAACAAAGCTGTCTCATAGACGGGTTCGAACAGCCTACACCAAATGTTCCTTAAGCCTTAGAAAAATTGTCAAAAAACAGGCTTACGAATTGAAATCAAACCAAGGGAAATAATAGGATAGGTGCTATGTCTTCTTGTTAAAAGTACCAATCCTAAGTGACTGCAGCACTAAACCCTTTAAGGTATGAAAAACATAAAGACAACACAAACCCAACAAAGACAATACAATAAAGATAAGAATAATCCATGGAACAATGCAACAACACAAGTAAAAAAGTGGCATACAACCCAAAACCCAAAAATACAAACCAAATCATCAAGTCATGAAACCAAAGTAATAGACGGAAGCCTTGAAGGCTTCAAGCTACACACATTCAAACAGCCAGAAGGCTTGAAGGCTTGAAGCCAACCAAGCTGCCCTATCAAAACAGACACAAGCACAAAAAACACAACACAAGGCAAATAGTACAAACTTAGTAGCATAATCAAGGAAGCCTTAACCGGCTTCCAAACATCCAGACAAGTTAAACCAAGCCCTAGTGGCTTGCAAACTTAAGAAATTGTTCAAATGGCCATCAAGGCCAAACCACAACCACAAGACAGGAACCTTAGGGGTTCCTGCAAAACCTAAAATTGTTTTAAGTTAACTTACAAACCATAAATTGTTTTCAAGGGTGCTAAGAAAGCTATGAATCTTTTTCAAGCATCAACAGGAGGCTTGGAAGCCCCGGAACCATCACCTTTAACCTTCTTGGCTTTCTTTGACTTCTTAGCTTTCGAGCCACCCTCACCACCAATTGCTGAACCTTCCAAGCTCGCATCCTTGGAAGCATCAGGTCCTCCTGAAAGGGTATCCCCACTATCTCCTGAATAAGATCGCTTTCTTGAAAGGGAGCCAAGTACTTCAGCACAAACTCTTTCGTTAAGACCATCCGGTTTTAGCTCCTGCAAGACAGAAAGGGGCTTACCAAAGCAAGTAGAAACCTGACTAACATACGGGTAGGTCAGCCTTTCCATCTGCTCAACAGAACCCTTGAAGACCTTAGAAGCTTCAGGCCGATATAAGGGAGACTTTTCTAAAGGATGACTAGACTCATGAAGCTTGTAACCGGCAATGAGACCTTGATGTTTCCCCAAGTTGAGCAATTTAGTATAAACTTCTACAAGAGCAGAATTAAACTCCTTGGAGTGAAGAAGGTAAGTAACAACTTGCTGGAAAGCTTGCTCAATAAGCCATTGGTTATCACTGGTGACTTGAGCAACCGAAGCCTTCAAACCATATTTTTCCTCATCAAAGGCCTTCTGCTGAATAGCCAAGGCCTCCCTATCAGCTTTTAGTTTCAACCGATCAGCTTCGAAGCCTTTCTTGAGATCGTTTATCTCAATTTCGTGCCTTCTCGTCAACTCACACACCTTCTTTCCCCAAGCTAACTCCTTCTCAGAAAAACTGTCAACCTCTTTCTTCATAGCAGCCATAGAGGCTTTCATCTTCTCTTTCTTCTTGGAAGCTTCCTCATACTCCCGCATACCCTTTGCAAAACGGGTAACACCTTCAGCCAGCAAGGCAAAAAGATTACAGGAGC
This sequence comes from Helianthus tuberosus, assembly GCA_030545235.1. Classification (NCBI taxonomy): domain Eukaryota; kingdom Viridiplantae; phylum Streptophyta; class Magnoliopsida; order Asterales; family Asteraceae; genus Helianthus; species Helianthus tuberosus. The sequence continues at coordinate 3,364,735 of CM060389.1, read as the reverse complement.
TCAACATCAATCTCGAAATAAGATGATCAGCTTCCATTTCAGAAATAGCACTTCGAACGGCGGGAGGAGCAAAGTGGGCCAACGCCTCAGCACAAACAACCGGGTCTTTGAAGCTATCTCCAACTTTTACCCCCCAGCTGGGAACATATACCTCTTCAGCCTCTGGACCCTCGAAGCTTTCAACACTTTTAGCAGATGAACCCTGGATGGTAGGAGTGCTACCTTTCTTAACCAACTTCTTCTTCTTGCCAGAAACAACCAACTCTTTTTCTTTACCCTTTGACACATCAACCTCAATAGCCTGCTCTCCTGATACTTCAATATCGTCACTAACATCAATGGCCTCAGAGCCAGATGGTTGATCAGCACCTTTCAAATAACGTTTGGAATGACGAACAGAAACCTTCGAACCCGGAGCCTTTGTAAAACCCTTGACATTGGGGACGTTCACTTAGCCGGAACCCTCAAACCTATAATCGGATCCCCTGACAACAACATCTTCACCCAGGGTAGCAGCAACATCATCAAAAGCAACATCGGAAGTATCATCACTCTTGATAAAATCAAGTGCAGACATGACTGCAAAATAAACAAAAATGAAACATGTAAGCAAGTGAAGACAGGAATGATGTGCCCAAAATGCAACATATAAATTACATCAAAAGTGGCATTAAACTAACCCTTTTTAGTACTAATGTTGGAAAAGGTGTGTTTTGTCTTCCTTTTGTATTTTCAGGATTAAAGGAGCTCAAATGAACAAAAGAAGCAAAAAGGCAGCTAAATCTAACATAAATACAAGAAAAGGAATTAACGTGGCATGCCCGACCCCCCGACACCATCTTCCCAAGCAAAACAAGAGAACAGAAGGCTGAACACGCCCCGTGCTCAATGAACACGGGGGCGTGCCCAAAGTGTCTGCAGAAAAGACAAAGCTGTAGAAGCTTCTATCACCCACCACGGGGGCGTGCCCAGCGGACACGGGGCCGTGGTCAACTCTAAGATTCGCAGAATCTAGGGAAATCTTGATAGTACAGATACGCTTCTGCACACGAGGTCGTGCCCAACGGACACGGGGGCGTGGTCAACTAATGTAGACAAACTGCAATTAATGAAGAAAGAGAAGATGGGTGGACACAGGGCCGTGCCCAATGGACACGGGGCCGTGTTTGGGCTTCTGTGCAGACTATAAATAAGGGTGCTTGGCTCATTTGCAAACCATCCCTTGGCAAACCACCTCTCTCACACTTCACCCACCCACCACCACCATCACAACCCACATCCACCACCATCATCCATCATAGAGTGTGTGAGTAGTCTCGGGATCCAAGATTGATTGTAAGAGTTCTTGACAATCAAAGGCCATGTTTGCCTAAGTCTCTTACATCACTTGGTGAAGACAAGTTTCTAGTGTAATACTTTTTATTTTTAATCTTTTCACACTTTTTATTTGGTTATGTATTGTAACGCCCTCACACGTAATAACTTAAAAATGACTCAGCGGAAAAAGAGCCTTAAAAATTTCTTTCTCTATTAGACACATTTCTTACATGAAGGCTCAAATACGGAATGACAAACGTTAACAAAAAGAAATATACAACATTCACTTTCAATTAACGCTTTAAGGCGTTACATAATTAAAGCTATGTGACCATTCTTTTCCGTACAATCCTTGCTCTCGACTCGATCTATGTCCGCTTCTCTTCGTTTGTGGTAGACGAAATCCATGTAGCACCTGTGGACATCACATACAACTTAACCATTAGCCATTAACAACATCATACAACATTATTCTCAGGTAATTTAATATCAAATATCATTCAACAATATAAACTTTGATTCATTCAACTATCCTCTCGTATTTTCTCATTCCAAGTTCGACTTCGATACATCATGAACCCGATGTTCTTTTACCTGCATTACATTTCAACTTCAAGGCACAACATTAGCAAACATCAATACCCAAACATAATGAAACCATTCCTTCACATATTTATAACATCTCGCATTCATATATCTATACTAATTCCTACGTGCATTCATAACATCTTACATCCATACATGCATACATTCATAAATCATACATGTACACAAACATATACACCTACATATATACGCACACATTCGTACACGCACACATACACATGTACAAGCTCTTACATACCACTTACATTCCCATATAATTTTACTAACATATCCTAGTCACAAACATCCATATAAATAAGTCTCATACGTACAAACTTACAGTCTCATACGTACAAACTTACGTGCGTGTTCATTTCTATTCATGCTTACCTATGGATTCCGTCACTAACATGTAGGTAGATCTATACACATACATATCTCCAAACTTATTTCTTTCCCACACATACTTTGAGTGAACGTTCTTGCTCATGAGTGGACATTTCAACTGTTGAGTGAACATTCTTGCTGACGAGTGAACGTTCCAACTGTTGAGTGAATATTCTTGCTAATGAGTGAACGTTCCAACTGTTGAGTGAACATTCTTACTGAAACGAACTAGAAAAACAAGATTTGCCAGCTAACTGGCTCTCGCGGGGCGCGACATCTGTTGCGTTGCGCGACGGTGAAACTGAATTGCTGTCGCGTAGCGCGACAACCCTATTTCGACAGAATACTTCCCTTTGCTGCTACATAAAGTGCCCAGCTATGTTTTCAACCAAAACTCAACTTGAAACTTACATAACTTTTGAGCTAAGCGTCCGTTTTATGTAACTCTTGTTTCTGCGCGTCCGTAACTTAATTACGGATTCGTTCACCATCCTAACTCACATCAAAAGCTGAATTATAAGAAAAAGGCTTAAAGATCCTTCATGCTATTATTCGACCCATTTGATTCCACCATTTTATTTCCGATGTAACTAGCTACTTTCAGCCCCGACAATCATTCCTACCTTAGTGTTTCCATTTATTAATTAATAATACATGACCTTCTCACATTTATAAGCATTAGATAACTCCCTATACATACTAATAAGTGAGTCAGAATTCACTTACCTTAAGCGTGTGTATTAGAGCTTACTTCCTTCCTCATCTTGCCGCGTTAGCCCTCCGTGCTTGAGTCAATTGATACGATTCCTTTCCTTACATGTCATTACGTTCGTATCAAAGTTAGCATATATGATCATACATAAAAACATTCGTTTCCTTTTATTTACACATTATTTGACTTCCATTAGACACATTTTCGCATACATGAGACACATATCAATAGTTACCTTATTCAAATCTCACGCAACTCGATTACCATCATACATAGCCCCCAAATCATCTAGTACATGACACACTAATTTTCTACTCTAACATTTGTGTTCAAAAGCCCATCCATTACATTCATAGACTGTTGACTTTCAAAAGTCAACGATCTAACTTACATGTATACCTTCAAATTGTTATTCTTAATAAGGTAGACCATAGTAATAACATCGTGTGCATTTCATACTCATGTGGTGACGCACATACCGAACAGTCACCTAGTTATATCCACATATAATCACATAGTAAATCCTACATATGCGAATTCTTCATGATCCTACCAATTGACTAACACATTCTAAATTAACCCATTTACATAATTCCACCTTCTTTACTCGCTAGTGAGTGCACATGCTTAATATTTAGTACATGATTATTTACTAGTTATGATCAAACACCTAATCCCACATACGGTGTGCATCACACCCTCAAAGCGTGTAGTACAACTTTCTAATGCAAGTATCTTACCGTATCATCTTATCACACTAATTTCCCACTTGTAATCCATCTAAAACACATTCCTTTTGCAAACCTATTATCTATTACATCATTATCACATTCTACATATAATTATCTATTGCTAGTATACAAATTTCACTTATCATTTTCACCTAAGCATTTTATCGAACACTTGGCACTCGTACTAGTTTTTAAACATAATGTACAAGTAACCTTCATACTTTTCTTCCTAGTTCTTGTTTTCAATCATCCAAAATACAAATAACAATTCAATTTCATACCATGTTCAATATAACTAACAAGTTGATCACATACAACATAGCATATCAAGAATCAAACAAAGGTTGGACATGGGTGACATACCCATGTCGCCATTTCCATCATCCATGGTGGGTTTCACCTCCGAACACCTAATTGAACAAAATCATGCATAACACATGTTCCGTATGTCGATTCTAGCACATAATAACGCTTAATTTCATACTAATTCATGGATTGATCGAAAACCTACTTCTTACCAAATCACCAAATCAGAATTTACAACTTACCAAGTGGTTTATAGAGCTGAGTGATCGAGAATCCTTGTTCATGCAGTAGATTTGGGCTGAAAACTCCTTTAAATTTGATGGTTTCTTGAGGGTTAGGGTTTTCACCCCTCTTTCCTTCTCCTGATCGAAGTCACGCACACACACACCTTGTGTGTGTGTGTGTGTGTGATATTTTGTTTTAATAATTTAAGTTTCCATTTTGGCACCCTAAGTCCCTCAAGTTTAACATACCATCACAATTGCCACAGACTTCATTCTTTTACTTATTTATTAGACTATTAACTAGGCTTAATAACTTAGTTATTGTACTTCATCTAATTACACAAGGTAACCTACTAACGAATTTAATAATTCGAGTTTTGGGGTGTTACAAATCTACCCCCCTTAAAGAAGGTTTCGTCCCCGAAACCTTGCTCATTTCCACTTAACATTGAATACCTTTTCTTCCCGCCCCATTAACTAGGTCGCGAGTCCTTTCCGGTGACGATCTTTAACCAGGAGAACCCGACCCAGAGTTCTTAACAGTCTCGTTTTCATTATTTAATGCTAGTTTCTAGCAAACATAAACATAATTGTACGTTCCATCCCCATCAACCAATACCTACCTTCGTTTTCCGGTTATTATTAACCCATCAACCGGCACGTTTAGGGCACATCCCCTAAAATTTATTTCCTTAGATTTTGGATTCCTACCATTAGGTTGGTCTTTAGTGATCATCATCACACTCTCATCCATTGCAATCCATTACATCGAGTCATTACTTTCAGACTTTCCTCATTACGCTTTCTACATCACATTGACCCATTCGTAACTGATCAACTACACACACTTTACGTTTCCGTCCTTTAACAACTTCTTCTAAAATTTTCAGCTCATCGCAGTATCGTACTTAAACTAGAGTGTGCGCAAGCTTGTAACAGACTAAAGAGTCTAATGTCGTGATTTACAACATAGCAAAACGAAGTTTGTATGAACTTACTGATACATTTCACCGTTAGTATTAGATCCAATAAATCTCATTTATACCAGGAGTTTTATTTCTACCTTCTTACTCATACACGCACTGCTTACTACATAAGCCTAAACTAAAACACATTCTTACTCAACTTCTAAAACCCAACCCTTCCTTTTCACAACACATTCTGCGCTACCTTATTTCGTACGGAATTTAAAACATTAGTGCGTTTGACCTGTTCAAAACAGATCAATACGTGACTATTTCTTAATATACCATTTTTTTGTTGTTTGACCCGTTCACGACGGGTCAATACATAACCTTTCTTTCTCAATTCTTTAGCTTATTTGTCAACTTCTGCAGTTTGACTTTTCAAAGTCAAACTTCCACTTCTTTCTTATTATAAATACACACAACGAAGTACATGTTTGTACTTCTCGTCAATTCAAGCATACATACAATTTCATCGCTTCATGTTCCAATGCTTCTTACAAATACTTGTCCTTTTCATTAAAACTTAAGCCTTCTGTCCGGGTCATAACCCATCATTTACTTTGACTCTCAAGGGTTGAGTACTAACGTATTTCATGCATTTAACTTATCCAATGTTTATTTCTCACTACTAAAGCTTCTTGCCACATCAGCCGTTTTCAATGATTTATACTTACTTACTTAATGGATCAAACTGCCCTGTCTTATTCTATTATTACTTACTCTATTATTAACAATTCATCTTCATTCGGCTCTTCAAAAGTCAAACTATGATTACTTTCTTACCTGCATTTTATTACTTGCCTTATTAATTATTATTTTACTCTATTCGACTTTTCGGAAGTCTAAATTGTAAATACATTCTTACATATGCGTATCAATCATTCTATTCTGACACATCCATCTCTAGTCAAGTCATAAGTTCCTATTAAAAGCATAACCCTTTTATACATACCTGACGTAAGTAAAATCCATTGATTCGTTATTCATACCTTACGATGGTCATTTCTTTCCAACTTGTGACATTGCATACCCATACATTATGCTCACCTATAAGTTTAAAATTTGACAATTCAAAACATTAAATATCGGGTTCAAATGGAAATCACCATTTGACCCGTATCACACACTTGTCCTTTCAACCATTTCTCGCATACGTATATTTGCATACATATATATATATATATATATATACACATATATATATATACATATATATATATATGTTTAATACATAACTTGGATAATATCCGTTTTAAAGAAAATCTACTTGTCTAATTCGAACTTACTTACGAATTCGGACTTTTCATTCTTATCATTCGTTCTTACTTGTTTCATCTGTAATAACTTACGGATTCAAACTTTTCGTTCTACTTTTCATTCCTTTCTATGTGTTGAATCCGCCTCGCGGGTTCCAACATATCATTCATATCCTCCATTCTTTCTATGTTTCGAATCCGTCTCGCGGATTCCGACATATCATTCATACTTTCTTTCGTATTTAATACTCTCAATTTCTTGAGAGTCCTACTACTCTTTTCACCTACACGTCCACCTAATACCCAATTCTTCCGGACACACCTGCAACAATTACCACGGTCTCACGAACGTCATATGTTTCTTGCGTACTGGCCAGGTACGCAATCCACATACTAGTTTCGTGTCTTCGAGTAACCATCACCTTATTGTTAGGCCCTAAAGTGTGAGACTGACGCATCAAATTAATACAACGGACTATGGTTACGAACTGGGCTTTACCGGGTTAGTTTATATTAGGTTTTGGACCTTTACAGGTCACTTGGGCCAAGCTTTAGGCCATGTGGGCCAAGCAGGCCCAAGGGGAGCCCATGTAGGAACTTGGGCTTAAGTTAGTATATAAACAAGTTTCTAACTTGTTTTAGGGTTGGACATTCATAGTTACAATTTCTCTAGAGAGAGAGAAGCAATTGGTGGTGAACTTGTACCAGACGATTTTGCTTGTCAAAGTAATAGAATCGTGTGCAAGTTTAAAGGTGATTCGGTTTGTTCATCGTTTCCATATTTTCGGTTCGTATTTTCATATTTTTCGATTTGTTCTTGAATCACATCAAGTTTGGATTCCGCACAAACTTGGTGTTGTTTGATATCATTGAAAGATCCGGTTTCACGGGACTTACAAGTGGTATCAGAGCCTTTAGAACCTATTTCTAGGCTCGGTGTGATATCAAATATTCAAGATTTCGAATTTTCGTTCATCGCGTTCTTCGTGTTCTTCGAAGTGTTCATCGGTGTTTTATTGAAAATCATCATATTTTGCTCCTTGATCCGTTCAAAATTGTGTTAACGGGATTTTCTCCAAATTTAAATTTTTTTTAAAATTTTTTTTAAAAAAGATTTAAAATTTTTTTAGTTTTGAAAATCCCAAGTTTTTCGGAAAATTGACACTTGTTTTGGAAATTTGTTATTCTCAGAAATATTATCTTTTTTTGTCAACACCATCACATTAAAGCCACGTGATTTATCATCATTTTCACCTCTGATAAAGATTGCGAGTCATCATATAAACATTCTAGCCAGTGGCAACCTTTGCAAAAGCTGTTCAAGTCGCAATCAGAATTGAGGAGTCGCAATCAAGGTTTCGGCTCTTCACGGTATTGTTCCGAGTCGCAATCTTGTCTCGACTCGCAATCTCGAGTCGCAACCGCGTTTCTATTTGCAACTCAGTTTCAACAACCACGGTTCCGAGTCGCAACCGAGATCTCGAGTCATTACGTTTTGTTTTCGAGTCGCAATCATCAAAGGTCTCGAGTCCCACAAATCAACATCTTCACGGTTTCGACTCTACAACATCACCAGTCGCAATCAGAAGTAAGGTCTCGAGTCATCAATTTTCACGGTCTCGACTCGCAACCATCATCGGTTTCGGTTCATCCTGTTTGGTTTCGACTCGCAACCTCGATTACGAGTCGCAACCAACGTTTCGACTCGTCCGACTCGCAACCACGTTCCTTAGTCTGATTTCGAGTTGTCGTCTTCTAGCTCTAGAGTCGCTATCGTCATCACCGTCGGATCTCCATTAAACATCCACCACAACCCCATTCACCACCACATCGAACCACCGTTGCTCTTATATAATTCATAACCTCCGATCATCATCATCATCTACATATTCACGACCACCATTACTTCCGTCGTCGCTTCATCGTTGACTTTCATCACCGTCTTCGACCGCCATATATCGTCGATTTCCGGTCATCATCTCCAGTCAAGTTCTCACTCTTCGTTCATCACACCGTTGTTCAGTTCACGAGTTCGAGATTACTGTTTGTGAATTTCGTTGTATTCTCGAGTTCTTGTTACGATCAATACCATTCAAATCTCGTTTGCACTCCTTCGTGTTTGGTTGGTGTATCAGTTCAGACCGAAAAAGAAGGATATAGCATATTATTTGTGACAGTTCAGATGTCGGGAAAACTGTTAAGGATTTTTTTTTAATTCTGAAAGTGACATTTAGACATTTAGGTTTAAGTTTATAATATAATAATATTTATCATTGAATCATCATTTCGTAATCATTAATTTCTATAATAATAATAATAATAAATAGTTTTCTTATATATTAATTAAATAATAATAATAGTCTGTTTTATATTCCAAAAAAAAAAAAAAAAAAAAAAAAAGGGTGTTTGGTTGTGATTAGGTTTGACAGGTTTTGAGGTGCGGTTCAGATAGCGGGTTCATTCAACTGCTGAGTGTTTGAGTTAGTGAGTACACAGGTTCTCGCTTTGGGCTGGTGTTGAGGAAATAGTTAAAAACGCACATTTTTGGGGATCACATCTTAAAAATGTCTTCTAAGAGAGAGGTGCTTGAGCAGGAACTCCAAGGATTCAGTTACTCATATGGTGAATCTATAGAAGCACTTACAGGCCGGTTTGCTGAATTGCTATCTAAAATGGAGAAGGCAGAGATGGTGGTGTCTACTCACATGAGCAATAGAAAGCTTCTGGATGTTTTAAAAGAGATTCCAGATCAGGCAAACTGTAGTTGGTTTACCAATGTTAATCAGATAATAGTGACAACCGATTGTTACAGAATGAAGCCGGATGAGCTGATCTCAATCATCAAATCATATGACAATGCTGACAAACAGTCTACTCAAGTCAACACATCTGCTGCAGTTTGCTCATCCACACAAAATTCAGCATTTATGTTTAACAAACCCCTGGCTCAAGAAATTACTCGTGATCGTGAAGAGATACTTTCTGTCTTTTGCACTCCTGAGTGTAGAGAAAGAAATGAGGCTTATCGGTTACATAACGCTGAGTTGATTCAAGACTACAAAGATATTAAAAATAAAAACTTTACTTTGGCTAAAAATGAAAAACTTTATAAAGAAAAAATTGAAGCTCAAAGGAAAGATATCATTCAGTTGAAAGAAGATCTCAGCGCTAAGAATTGTAATTTTTTAGATGCTCTAGCAACAATTAGTGACTTGACCAAAGAACTAGAAGACTTAAAGGTGAAATATCAGGTTAATGAAATTAATATTAAAAGGTATGACACTTCTAGTAATTTGGTCAAGAACATTTGTGACATACAACTAGAGTACAAAGAAAAGAAAGGGGCTGGTTTGGGATACAATAAAACTCCTCCTCCATACAATCATAACTATACATATATGCCTTACACGGAAGAGGAGTTAATGAATGAGGGCAAAATGACTTACGGTCCAAAGACTGATAAGTCATCATTCAACAGCAAACCTGTTGAAAAACGTGCGACTCCTCCGATCACGTTTATTTCTCCATCTGTGAATGATACTAATACTTTGTACTCTCTTGCAGATGAAGTGAAAGTTGAAAATGTAATTGGGGATGAACAAGCATCAGAGTCTGGTTCTTCTGAAAATTTAATAAATGAACCTAATCCAGACTTTATTTCGGCGTGTAGTATTTTTAACTCGGTTTTTCGCTCTGTGTTTAATTTTAGTCCTAATGGTTTGGGCGAAAATGTTGATGATTGTGTAACAGCGACTGAATCGACAGATGAAACAAATGAGCCATCTGAACCATCTGATTCCAAATGTGATTCATCTGAAGCAGCTGATTCTGAGAAATTGGAATCAGTTGATTCTAGTGGATTCAGCCCAAAGGTGTCATGTGCAGAACCGTCTTGTGCTGAAAATTCGTCAAATGTTTCAGCTGAAGTTTCTACTAAAGTTTCTGGTGTTTCATCTGACAAACCAGAACTCTCCGATTCTGTCAAAACTGATGACATGAAGGATGACGAGAAGACTGATGTGAACAAGGCTCCAAGTGCGCAAGCTAAACAATCTGAACCTTCTGTTAGTAATGAAAGGGTTCTGATCAAGCAACAAGAGCCAAAACGAGAAAATAGAAGGAGAAGGAATGAGAAGCCTAACCATCAAAGACAATCAGGCTCTCCACAATCCTCAACAGGCAGCAATCATCTGCAAAAGGCTCGTAATGTGAAAAATACTTTTGTTAAGCCAGTCTGTAATGGAAAATGTGAGAAATATGCATTTGACTGTGCTAACAAGGGTTTCAGAAAGACTGGTGAGATTTCTGAACAAGACTTGCAGTCTAAGGAAAACAAGAAGAATAAAAGGAAATCTCCACCACAAAAGGCCCCTGCAAACGACAAGTATAGACATCCGAATTCATCATCGTTTGCAAGAAATGTGCAACAAAAACAAGCACAGAAAGGACCGGTTCATCCTTCAGGGCCTGCAAGAGCTACACAAGCTGATCAGAATGCCTTCTACGTGAAGAGACAAACATGCTTCAATTGCGGTATTGCTGGTCACATTGCAAGAAACTGCACACATCGTCCCTATGTACCCTATTATATGCAAAATCAGAGGGTTACACCAAAGGGTAACTACCATTCCAAGCCGATGAAGGTATCATCACCTAAGGCAATGAAGAATGTGAATCCCTAGGTTAAACCTTCTGATGGGGATTGGAACGCTGCTAAAAACAAACGCAAAGCTGTTCAGGAACAAAAATCGGTTTTCAAAACTCACAAATCTGAACCAGTCAAAGTTGCTCAACCGAAGGCAACAAACACGTTTGTTAAACCGAAACAGATTTGGAAACCCAAATCTAAAGCAGCAACGTCTCCAATCCTTGAAACGAAAGGGGACTTATGTTTGAAGGAAGTGTCTTACTTTGATGCTTCAAGAAATCCCAGGACCACGATGGCCTGGGTACCCATGTCTTACTAATCTCCTTACTTTTCAGGAACAACTAAGGAGGAGCTGTTGACAATCTCTGGAATGTTGATAGCGGTTGTTCCAGAGATAAAAACGGGTAACATTTCACTGTTGCAAAAAGTTCAATTTTTTTTTACAGATGATATGTTTCCTTTGGAGGAGATTAGAGAAGTAAGATAAGATCAGCAAAAGGTACCGTTTAAATTCAGTACTTTGATTAGAATTTGATTAGTCTTCAATCTAATGACGGAACGGTTAGACAAAAATATTTTTCTCTCTTTTTCTTAGTTTATACTTTGTATATAAATTGTCCTTTCTCTAGTAAATGGTAAATTTGCGCAAAAATACAAGATTTATGCACAAATTTAGGGGGGGGGGGGGGAGAGGAACATATAGATAGATGTAGAGTTTAGGGGGAGAAAACTCAGAAAATACAAAAAGAGTTTGCTGTAAATATGTATTGTTTTAGGGGGAGAAAATGAGAAAAATACAAAAACATTAGAAAATGAAAAATCCAAAAAAAAAAAAAAGAAGAATTGCATGATATGGGAAGTGAAATAAATGTTCGTGTTAAAGGGTTTGACTAACACATGTAATGTGCCATAGCGGAAAAGACTAGGATCTACTGCGATATGTCGATAGGCTTGACGCTCAACATGATAAAAGATACTAAGTGATATAAACATAACGAACTATGTACCATGTGGGTAACATACCAATGGCGTATGATCTTATGGTCTTAAATTTTGCGTTGATTGATAGCCAACATCTGAGGTTTCGGGTCTTTATATTGTTGAATCATCCAGGGATATCTTGGTTGTTCTTCTGCTCAGAACAAAAGTTGTACATGACCCCAGGAAAGAAAGTTACTTGGAATTAGCTCATTTCTATTTGAATGTCTGTATGTTTTCCCGATACACACAATTTTGATCTGATTCTGAAATCTTCTCTGAAAAAGTCGTGTACCTCCTCTGCTGCATCCAGATATATGCTGACCTGGAGGTGCTAGGCAACGACAGCTTCTGCTGCATCCAGATACATGCTGACCTAGCTGTACGTTGTCGCGCTATAGATCTAATACACCCGAAAGAGGCCCTCTAGTGCCCAAAAGAAACCCCAATAAACCTATATCAAATTGAGAAAAACTCATTTGATCTGTATATTATATCATCTCTTCAAAAGATCTATTCTGTTCTCTTCTCAACCTATTCCCAGTTAAGATTTCAGAAATCTGGATTGGACTTGTGAAATATGTGGTAGGGAAGATACTTGCATGATAGAGTGTGCTGTTTATATTTCCGGGATATGATTAGTATTTATTTGGGTGTTCATTGTTAAGAAATCAAAACATGATAAAACAGATTATATGCAGATCTAGACACAGTCAGTATATCTTAAAGGATGACATCAGTATACTCACCTGTTACGATGAATCGTTGTGCTTACCTTGATCGCGGGGGTATGCCTTGGAATGGGACACACGGGTATAATAGTATAATATTACCTTAAGCATATCACGAAGTTGAAAAATTGAAAGTTGAGCATTAAAGTTTAAGTGGACAAACATATTGGCAATCGCATAGACCAGTTTGATTAGACTCGTACTGAAAAGTGTTCCTTAGTCTGCTCGAGAACGAATTTTGATCCCATTGCTATTGTAATTGTATATTATCGTAGTTGTTTATATTTTGAGTTTTTATTTGTTTTTAGTTCTTAAAATTAAAAATTTAAAAAAACAAAAAATGAAAAATTCAAAAATCCAAAAATAGAGTGTTTATTTGTTTCTTAAAATTAAAAAAATTATAATCGTTCTTGAAGATTTGACTGATCATCAAAAGTTAAAAGAATTTAAATTGTGAAATTTCATGTACCTAGTGTTCATGTGGTACTCTCCCTGTTGCATAAGAAATGTTTGCTTATAAGTTTGTGAGCATGTGTAGAACTTGATTTCAATCAAGAACAGGGGTTGATGAAGACTGAGATGCTGTTAGTTGCTGAAGAAGCCCAAAGCATCACAACAACAAGATGTACCTGAGTCAGAAGAACCGGATACGAGACGCCGTCTGACAGTGAAAGTACATTTAAAGAAGTACCGTGAACCTGCTTGAAAGACAAAGACTGAAGAAGAAAAGAGCTGCTGAGAATCCTCCTCTCACATTTTTTTTGACAAAGATATTTTCAAGCAAACGCTGATCGTGATCCTGATATGAAGCTAACCACAAGAGCTGAAGAAAGAGACCCAGTGCTGAGAGTTCAGAAGTCAAGAACTTCCACAACATCTGCAGCATAGTGACAACCATAGATTTCATTGAAGACGTTGCTGAATTCAAGTTATGAAGACAATTTGATAGCATCAGTCTAGGGGGAGATTGTTAGGCCCTAAAGTGTGAGACTGACGCATCAAATTAATACAACGGACTATGGTTACGAACTGGGCTTTACCGGGTTAGTTTATATTAGGTTTTGGACCTTTACAGGTCACTTGGGCCAAGCTTTAGGCCATGTGGGCCAAGCAGGCCCAAGGGGAGCCCATGTAGGAACTTGGGCTTAAGTTAGTATATAAACAAGTTTCTAACTTGTTTTAGGGTTGGACATTCATAGTTACAATTTCTCTAGAGAGAGAGAAGCAATTGGTGGTGAACTTGTACCAGACGATTTTGCTTGTCAAAGTAATAGAATCGTGTGCAAGTTTAAAGGTGATTCGGTTTGTTCATCGTTTCCATATTTTCGGTTCGTATTTTCATATTTTTCGATTTGTTCTTGAATCACATCAAGTTTGGATTCCGCACAAACTTGGTGTTGTTTGATATCATTGAAAGATCCGGTTCGGTTCGTATTTTCATATTTTTCGATTTGTTCTTGAATCACATCAAGTTTGGATTCCGCACAAACTTGGTGTTGTTTGATATCATTGAAAGATCCGGTTTCACGGGACTTACACTTATGTCCGAAGAATTAGGTTTTGGCACGTGTAACATTTTCAAAACTTCTTTACCATAACATTATTATCTTTCATTTAAAATTTTCCTTCCCTTGATAGGTTTTGCAATTACATGTACCCACATATTGAGTCTACGTACCTGGGATCATTTTGTCTTATTACATGCCTTGGTGTCGATCCTAGACCGCATTCACGGATCATCCTCTCCAAACCACTGTTCTTACCTTACACATAACATACTGTTAGTTTTCTTCATATACATACTTAAATATATACTTACATTTGCTTCTACCTTTAGATCTTAATCGAGTCTCGGATTGTACGGGTTCCTGGTCACAAGAGCACACAGGTTTGAGTTCAAGTATTTACCTCTTCATACTTGATTTCTCTCAAACCAGGGCTCTGATACCAAGTCGTAACGCCCTCACACGTAATAACTTAAAAACGACGCAGCGGAAAAAGAGCCTTAAAATTTTCTTTCTCTATTAGACACATTTCTTACATGAAGGCTCAAATACGGAATGACAAACGTTAACTAAAAGAAATATACAACATTCACTTTCAATTAACGCTTTAAGGCGTTACATAATTAAAGCTATGTGACCGTTCTTTTCCGTACAATCCTTGCTCTCGACTCGATCTATGTCCGCTTCTCTTCGTTTATGGTAGAAGAAATCTGTGTAGCACCTATGGACATCACATACAACTTAACCATTAGTCGTTAACAACATCATACAACATTATTCTCAGGTAATTTAATATCAAATATCATTCAACAATATAAACTTTGATTCATTCAACTATCCTCTCGTATTTTCTCATTCCGAGTTCGACTTCGATACGTCATGAACCCGATGTTCTTTTACCTGCATTACATTTCAACTTCAAGGCACACCATTAGCAAACATCAATGCCCAAACATAAGGAAACCATTCCTTCACATATTTATAACATCTCGCATTCATGAGTGAACGTTCCAACTGTTGAGTGAACATTCTTACTTACGAGTGAACGTTCCAACTGTTGAGTGAACATTCTTGCTGACGAGTGAACGTTCCAACTGTTGAGTGAACATTCTTGCTGACGAGTGAACGTTCCAACTATTGAGTGAACATTCTTGCTGACGACTGAATGTTCCAACTGTTGAGTGAACATTCTTGCTGAAACAAACTAGAAAAACAAGATTTTCCAGCAAACTGGCTCTCGCGGGGCGCGACATCTGTCGCATTGCGCGACGGTGAAACTGAATTGCTGTCGCGTAGCGCAACAGCCCTATTTTGACAGAATACTTCCCTTTGTTGCTACATAAAGTGCCCAACTATGTTTTCAACCAAAACTCAACTTGAAACTTACATAACTTTTGAGCTAAGCGTCCGTTTTGTGTAATTCTTGTTTCTGCGCGTCCGTAATTTAATTACGGATTCGTTCACCATCCTAACTCACATCAAAAGCTGAATTATAAGAAAAAGGCTTAAAGATCCTTTATGCCATTATTCGACCCGTTAGATTCTACCATTTTATTTTCGATGTAACTATCTACTTTCAGCCCCGACAATCATTCCTACCTTAGTGTTTCCATTTATTAATTAATAATACATGACCTTCTCACATTTATAAGCATTAGATAACTCCCTATACATACTAATAAGTGAGTCAGAATTCACTTACCTTAAGCGTGTGTATTAGAGCTTACTTCCTTCCTCATCTTGCCGCGTTAGCCCTCCGTGCTTGAGTCAATTGATACGATTCCTTTCCTTACATGTCATTACGTTCGTATCAAAGTTAGCATATATGATCATACATAAAAACATTCGTTTCCTTTTATTTACACATTATTTGACTTCCATTAGACACATTTTCGCATACATGAGACACATATCAATAGTTACCTTATTCAAATCTCACGCAACTCGATTACCATCATACATAGCACACAAATCATCTAGTACATGACACACTAATTTTCTACTCTAACATTTGTGTTCAAAAGCCCATCCATTACATTCATACACTGTTGACTTTCAAAAGTCAACGATCTAACTTACATGTATACCTTCAAATTGTTATTCTTAATAAGGTAGACCTTAGTTATAACATCGTGTGCATTTCATACTCATGTGGTGACGCACATACCGAACGGTCACCTAGTGATATCCACATATAATCACATAGTAAATCCTACATATGCGAATTCTTCATGATCCTACCAATTGACCAACACATTCTAAATTAACCCATTTACATAATTCACCTTCTTTACTCGCTAGTGAGTTCACATGCTTAATATTTAGTACATGATTATTTACTAGTTATGATCAAACACCTAATCCCACATACGGTGTGCATCACACCCTCAAAGTGTGTAGTACAACTTTCTAATGTAAGTATCTTACCGTATCATCTTATCACACTAATTTCCCACTTGTAATCCATCTAAAACACATTCCTTTTGCAAACCTATTATCTATTACATCATTATCACATTCTACATATAATTATCTATTGCTAGCATACAAATTTCACTTATCATTTTCACCTAAGCATTTTATCGAACACTTGGTGCGCGTACTAGTTTTTAGACATAATGTACAAGTAACCTTCATACTTTTCTTCCTAGTTCTTGTTTTCAATCATCCAAAATACAAATAACAATTCAATTTCATACAATGTTCAATATAACTAACAAGTTGGTCACATACAACATAGCATATCAATAATCAAACAAAGGTTGGACATGGGTGACATACCCATGTCGCCATTTCCATCATCCATGGTGGGTTTCACCTCCAAACACCTAATTGAACAAAATCATGCATAACACATGTTCCGTAGGACGATTCTAGCACATAATAACGCTTAATTTCTTACTAATTTGTGGATTGATCGAAAACCCACTTCTTACCAAATCACCAAATCCGAATTTACAACTTACCAATTGGTTTATAGAGCTGAGTGATCGAGAATCCTTGTTCATGCAGTAGATTTGGGCTGAAAACTCCTTTCAATTTGATGGTTTCTTGAGGGTTAGGGTTTTCACCCCTCTTTCCTTCTCCTGATCGAAGTCACGCACACACACACCTTGTGTGTGTGTGTGATATTTTGTTTTAATAATTTAAGTTTCCATTTTGGCACCCTAAGTCCCTCAAGTTTAACATACCATCACAATTGCCACAAACTTCATTCTTTTACTTATTTATTAGACAATTAACTAGGCTTAATAACTTAGTTATTGTACTTCATCTAATTACAGAAGGTAACCTACTAACGAATTTAATAATTCGAGTTTTGGGGTGTTACATGTATTAATGACTTTAATAACTAGTTTCTTATGTTGAAGGTGAGTCTTCCTTATTGTTTGTCCGTGGTGTCTTGGCATTATTTTACTGTCTATATAAAATAAAAGATTTTCATCATTCATATCTCCACGGTCTATATGGAGATATGTTGGCTACCTGGTCGGGGGTTAAGGGAACGGTTTGGTAAGAGTCTTGCCTTGTTCAGTGTATAGATCCTACCACAATATGCATTAATAACTTAATTAATTATCTTTCAATAATCCAACCCTTTAGGATTGTATCCTTGCTGACTCAAACTACTGGGTTGAGGGTAACGTCACCTTCAGAAGAGGGGCCTACTACAATAACTAAGATAATCTCTTAAAAAGTGCAAAAGTGCGGAAATAATCAAAGGTTACACAAAACACGAGTCGGATCCAAGTGATTTATCTTGTCTATCTGTTTTTTATTTTATTTTATTTTTCAGCATTTTAGTTAGTTTTATTTTTCTAGTTTAAAACCTTTTTTCTAAACTTTTGATTTGATTAGACGTTGAGGATAAACCGGTACTAAAAGCACTTGTGTCCTTGGACGACCTCGGTATCTTACCAACACTATACTACGCTCACGATGGGTGCACTTGCCCATATGTGTGTTTAGTGTTAGTAAATATCGTGTTTTATAAATTTAAAACTTGGCTAAAAAGTGTTAAAGGGTTTAAAATATACATTAAAAAACAATAACACCACACGCACATCAAGTTTTTGGCGCCGTTGCCGGGGACACAAGGATTTTAAGAAAGCTAAAAATCGGCGGCCTAATTAGTTTTTCAAAACCTTTTTAAAACGCGCATATTTTTCTGCATTTTAGTTAGTTTTTGCATTTACAGTAGCCTGAACACGGGGCCGTGTTCACTGAACACGGGGCCGTGCTGCATTTTTTTAAAACACCCCGTAACAGAGTCTGAACACGGGGCCGTGCTCACTGAACACGCCCCGTGCTCAATGAAACCAGTAACTTTAATTCAAACGCCCAGATACAGAATCTGAACACGGGGCCGTGCTTACTGAACACGGGGCCGTGCTCACTTAACACGGAGCCGTGTCCAGCCTCTGTTTCCGTTTTTATTTTTCTTCCCTGGTCTCGAGACTTTGTTGTGGTCTGCTGAGTGATTCTCATGGATCAATACTAAGGAGGTTACAACTACACCTATGAGGAGGATGATTATAGGGAAGACTATTGCACCATTTATGGTGACCCGCACTCGGTTCAATATTGTGACTTATTTCAACCATCCACTTCATACACCTACTATGAGGAGCCCAGGTACGAGCCATCAACTTCATACACATCCTATGAAGACCCAAGGTATGAACCTCCTCCCTCATACTCATATTTTGAAGAACCAAGGTATGAGCCTTCATACTCATACTTTGGGGAACCACAATATGAGCCACCACCTTCATATGCTTATTATGAGGAACAATGGCGTGAACAACCCACCTCATATGAGTATTATGAAGAACAAAATTACGACCCTTATCCATCATATACTTACAATGAAGGACAATGGTGTGAACCATCTACTTCCTATGAGTATTATGAGGAACAAAGGATTGAATAACCGGATTCGAGCTTTGAGGATCCCGATCCTTACTCTATCATCGACAGAGCCGATAGGATAATAGAAAAAATTAAAACTATCGAACGTTGCATATTAGAATCTCGTGCAAGGGAAGAGGAATCCCGCGCAAGAGAAGAATTAAATAAAAAAAGATAGTTGAAAATGTAAAAATGGAAGAACAAATAAGTGAAAAACCGACACATGAGTTAAACAACGAAAAGGGTGAGTTCGGTAACGTTAAAATTCAAGAAGAGTCTAATTTTGAAGAAATTAATCTCTTGTCACCTTCTTTCGAAAATCATTGTTTAGTTTCCACTCAAGCTAAGTTTTTAAAAGAGCTAAACACTAACACTAAAATTGACGAAACAGTAAGCATTAAGTTAACAAATGATCAAACTTCGCTAATAAAAGAAGACCCATTTGAAATTAACATTACACCGGTTCCATTTTTTTTCAAAATTCCTTTATTAGTAATATCACAATTGATAAAGATCTTTGCGTTAATATAATGCCTAACTACATTTTCGAAAAATTAAGTATTAGTGATTTTTCTCCACTTCAAATACCCATTTTTCTATCCAATCGGAAAGTAATAAAATCAATCGGTGTAGTTGAGGATGTCTTGGTCCAAACAAATCAAATGGTAATCCCAACCGACTTTGTCATCCTTGATGACGCTCCTCTAGTGTTGGGACGACCTTTTGTAAAAACCCACGAAGCTTTGAAAAACCGGAAGTACAACAATCTATTTATTCAATTAGGGGCATTTAAAAGAAGTGTCGATCTTGAGCGTTCAATGAAATATCCGTTCGGCAATGACGACCCCCTAAATGAAGACGAGCCAGAACCACCCAATAAGGTGGGTCTAGCCAAGGACCCTTATAAACGTGGCGCACCACGGAGGCATTCCGCGGAACTATCCTTAGTTTTAGATTAGTTTAACTTTTATGTTTTCTAGTTTAGTTTTAATTTTCAGGAATAAAGCACACTCGAAATGGTGGAGGTTACTAAGGGAAACTTGAACCAACACCCCATGCATAAAAACAGAGCCTGCCGACATTTTTTCTTCATTACAGCAACATCGGCACGGGCCGTGTCCAGCCAACACGGCCCCGTGCTGAACAGTCTGCAGAAAATGCCCAGTTCAGGTAACTAGACACGGGGCCGTGCTCACTGAACACGCCCCCATGCCCAGCCTTCTGTTTAAATTTGATACTGGCAGTCTGACCACGGGGTCGTGCTCAGCCAACACACCCCATGTTCAGCTACCCAGTAACATAAAATCTTGTTTTTAACCCTTTGTACACATTCAATCAACCTAAAAACTTATTTTTGGGACACAATGAGGACAATGTGTAATTTAAGTGGGGGGGGGGGGATGCTAAAACCTTGAATTTTTCAAGTCCTAAATATAAGCCTTACACAAAACTCTATTGGAACCGCTAAACACCCCGGATTTTTTCAAAAAAAAATTTAATTTTTTTACTTGTCTTAGTTTAGTTTGGGAATAACAAGTTCTAAAAAGGTTATACTTTTACAAATTTACAACCGATAGCGTCGTGATAAAAAGAACCAACATAAGAAAATTATGAAACGACATGATAAATCTAGTTAAAATTTGATTATATATACTTGATCATATAAAAACCCATTCCCACAAAAAGTGAGTTTTGAGCCTTTATTGAGCATACAAACACACATCTTTAAACTAAATGCTCATTTTTCGTTTCTTGTGTGAATAGCCGCTTGGTTCTTACGACTCTAGAACTTGCCACGACGATACATTCCCGGTCCTTACCAACTTAAACCCGAGTAAGTAAATGATGGAGGCATTAGGACTAACCCTTTTTATTTCTACACCATTATTTTTTTTTTACCAGCTACCCAAAATCCCCCTAGTTAACCCCTTTGAGCCTAAACCTTTTCATTTCTTAACCCAAAACAAACACCCTTTTACCCACCAAAACCCCTTTTCATTTTAAACCCTTTATTTTAGTAACAAAGCTCGGTTTTTCTTATGACTTCTTCAAAAAAAAAAAAAAATTGATGAAGCCAAAAGAAATAAACAAACAAGTTTATCAAAAAGAAATTTGTTTGAAGAATTGCTTCACCAAAATAAAAAGTTACAAAAAAATAAAAAGTCTTATGAAAACCGATGCTTTTTACGCCTTTCGCCCTTTTCTACTAACCACTAACCCAACCACCTACCTTTAACCCAAGCCTAACCCTTCCCCCAAAGTGCTCTTGATATTTACAAAGGTATATAGTTAAAATGGATGAGGATTGATTGCTTGGCAAGCTTATGGTAGAAGTAAGTTCTATGCCGCTCTCGAGTGTTTCACAAAAATACATTTTCGGCCGAGTGTTGAGTGATCCCCCGTGAGGTATGTGAACTTGTATATAAATGGAATTTTAAAAACAAGGCATGTTATGCCCTAATAAGTAATTTATCTTATGCAACGTTTTAAATAAATCATGACAAATAGGATTATAAATAATTAAAAATAAAACTTAATAAAGAATCATGGAAAAACCGACACTCTATGACAACCCCAAAAACCTTCTCTTCTACCCATTCCATTTGGGAGTGTAAAGCCACATTATAAAGAGTTTTGCTTGAGGACAAGCAAAGATTCAAGTGTGGGGTATTTGAAGTGCGCAAAATGCAACATATAAATTACATCAAAAGTGGCATTAAACTAACCCTTTTTTAGTACTAATGTTGGAAAAAGTGTGTTTTTGTCTTCCTTTTGTATTTTCAGGATTAAATGAGCCCAAATGAACAAAAGAAGAAAAAAGGCAGCTAAATCTAACATAAATACAAGAAAAGGAATTAACGTGGCATGCCCGACCCCCCGACAGCATCTTCCCAAGCAAAACAAGAGAACTGAAGGCTGAACACGCCCCGTGCTCAATGAGCACGGGGGCGTGCCCAAGTGTCTACAGAAAAGACAAAGCTTTAGAAGCTTCTATCACCCACCACGGGGGCGTGCCCAGCGGACACAGGGCCGTGGTCAACTCTAAGATTCGTAGAATCTAGGGAAATCATGATAGTACAGATACGCTTCTGCACACAGGGTCGTACCCAGCGGACACGGGGGCGTGGTCAACTAATGCAGACAAACTGCAATTAATGAAGAAAGAGAAGATAGGTGGACACGGGGCCGTGTCCGGGCTTCTGTGCAGACTATAAATAGGGGTGCTTGGCTCATTTGCAAACCATCCCTTGGCAAACCACCTCTCTCACACTTCACCCACCCACCACCACCATCACAACCCACATCCACCACCATCATCCATCATCCATCATAGAGTGTGTGAGTAGTCTCGGGATCCAAGATTGATCGTAAGAGTTCTTGACAATCAAAGGCCATGTTTGCCTAAGTCTCTTACATCACTTGGTGAAGACAAGTGTCTAGTGTAATACTTTTTATTTTTAATCTTTTCGCACTTTTTATTTGGTTATGTATTAATGACTTTAATAACTAGTTTCTTATGTTGAAGGTGAGTCTTCCTTATCGTTTGTCCATGGTGTCTTGGCATTATTTTACTGTCTATACAAAATAAAAGATTTTCATCATTCATATCTCCACGGTCTATATGGAGATATCTTGGCTACCTGGTCGGGGGTTAAGGGAACGGTTTGGTAAGAGTCTTGCCTTGTTCAGTGTATAGATCCCGCAAGGACCTGGGTCAACTTTAGTAGGACCTCCTTCAATACCCACTGGTATTGGATGGCGGGGGTCCGAACTCCTTCATCCCCTCATATGTAAACTACTATTAAAACTTTAACCCGACTACTTAGGACTGTATCCCTGCTGACTCAAACTACTTAGCCGAGGGTAACGTCACCTCCAGAAGAGGTGCCTACCACAATATGCATTAATAACTTAATTAATTATCTTTCAATAATCCAACCCTTTAGGATTGTATCCTTGCTGACTCAAACTACTGGGTTGAGGGTAACGTCACCTTCAGAAGAGGGGCCTACTACAATAACTAAGATAATCTCTTAAAAAGTGCAAAAGTGCGGAAATAATCAAAGGTTACACTAAACACGAGTCGGATCATAGTGATTCATATTGTCTATATGTTTTTTATTTTATTTTATTTTTCAGCATTTTAGTTAGTTTTATTTTTCTAGTTTAAAACCTTTTTCTAAACTTTTGATTTGATTAGACGTTGAGGATAAACCGGTACTAAAAGCTCTTGTGTCCTTGGACGACCTCGGTATCTTACCAACACTATACTACGCTCACGATGGGTGCACTTGCCCATATGTGTGTTTAGTGTTAGTAAATATCGTGTTTTATAAATTTAAAACTTGGCTAAAAAGTGTTAAAGGGCTTAAAATATACATTAAAAAACTATAACACCACACGCACATCAGGAACATAACAGCACAACAAGAATAAATGCATACCCTGCCCATCTCTCAAAAGCACCGGGTCTCGATCACGTTTTTCCCACAACTTACTAAGACCCAATAACACCAATAAATGCTCGGGAAAGGGATGAAGCCTTGAAGGGCATTCCCTAAGAGTTTCTAGAAAACGAGCATTTATATCAGAGACAGAAGGCTCAGGCTCATTCAAAACGGCATCCGGGTGCCTCCAAACAAGTTTGAAAGGAACAATTTCCTCGGATACCTAGAAAAAATCGGTCCTTCCAGACACCAAAGGTAGAAACCATAGATGAAATCAAGCAAGTGTCAACTTGAGAAGTCTCGAAGGTAAACCAGTCACCATTCTTAGCCAGTCGGAAAAAACGACTAGACGATAAAAGAGTTGGGTCATACCCGGAAGCCCGGCACAAAACCTCAAAGTGTAAAACCCTAGCCAAGCCATGAGGGTGAATCTGACCGAAAGGTATGCGATAATACTCCAGGATATTCAAAACAAAGTACGAAAATGGGTGACGAAGGTTAGAAAACTCGAAATGGTGACAGTAGAGGGCAAGGGAACCAGGGGGACATCTATCGATTGAAACATCACAAGCCGGTGCAACCGGTTTAAATTTCTGCCCAATCCCCCATTCCAAACAAAACAAATCGACCTCCTCTTGAGTCAATCAAGAAAATGATTTCGCTAAATCCTTACGAGCAACCATGATATAAGAAAATAAGAAGAAAGTAAGCAATCGGAATTAACCTGATTCGAAAAAGGGGAAAACTTTAGAGAAAGAAAGCAAATGATGTTCTTCTGTGTAAGTTAATGTAAATTAATTAATAAAAAATAATATAATCAAATGGAGGAATTAAAACCGCCGCCTGACACAAAAGAAAACTGCCACAAGTCATATCAACTGTTTTGTCAAAATTCAAAAATCAAAAAGCTCAACCGTTTTCAACCCTTCAAGCCTCGAAGCCTCGAAGCCTTTAAGCAATACAAATCCATGTGTAAAAGTCAGAAGTCTTTGAGCTCATTTCCCCAAAAACCTCTGACTTGGGGGGCTGATGACGGGGGTAGCCCAAGAACAAATAAAGTGACTTAAATACATGAATGCTCAAAAGGTTAAAGGGTTCAAGGGTTGAAAACCCAGGAGCCAAGATAAAGCAACACGTGAACAGTAAATGGTCACATCTCTGATTGCCTCACCAACTTTCCCAGCCGCAAAAGTAAGACAAGTCCACATAATACAGTCTTTTATCAGCAGGTCAAAAGGCTTCAACCCCTAAAAGGGGAAGTCCCCCACTGCAAGCATATTCACTAGTCAATGGTTTCCTCTTTGAGCGATAACCTTTCCTATAAATGTGACACTTCATTTAGTGCTCAGGACATTCTAGATCAGCTCTGATTCTACACGAATCTCTGGTCATTGCTCTTGAGCACTTGTTCTATGCAAGTCACTCTCCATCACATTCAACACACACATTCTTATTGCTCCCACATCCGAGACTGAGCACATTTCAGTGGAGGATCCCGAGCAAACAACAAAATCAAACTAGTGAATCTCTCTCCACGTCTTGCAAACGTGGGGGGACCCCACGACCTGCGTTAGGCAAAACTAAACCCTTCAACCCTTTTGCCTAACCAGCCTCGCTACTAACACTGGTCTATTATTTGTTGCATCAACATAATCTATATAAAATTTTTGGTTGTACCATTAGATCACATTTTGATTTTTTCTGTTCTTTTTTTCTCATAACTTACAAGCAAAATATGAAAAGGTAGAATTCGTATCTTGTGTTTTAACTTACTCAGTTAAGTTAGTGTTGAATTTGTATTTAGTAATATTATAATTATAGTTTATACTTTAATTTCAGTGGATGTAACACTTAGAATTGTGTTATAAATATATTATATTTTGTACTTATCAACTTATTAAACAGATTGACTTGCTAAGACTTTCTTTAACTATAAACAACACATCTCATTTACTGAAATATCATATCTTTTCTCTCTATAACTCTTTTATATTGATTCGCTACTAGACTAATTTTACAACAAACTGATCGTTTTTATATGTAACCATTTTAACCTTTTATTTAAGTTTTTATTAAAAACTAGGTTATATAGTTGCGTACTATATGCGATTGGGTATCAAAAATGATGTAATAAAAAATATTTATAATAAATAATTACATATTCCATTACATGTAATAATGAAAATTACAAATTAATGTTACATTTATAATTTAAAAATCTATTAATACAATACAAATTTCAAATTTCTAAAAAGTTCTTTGTAGACAATATTGGATGCCCTACTCATAAGATTACCAACTTTAGCAACAATTAACAATTAAGGTTCATCTCTATTTTTTACTCTAGAAAGAGTCACGTACAAACCATGTGAAAACACTGGTAGTTATGAAAACACACTAACTTTGGATAGCGATTATCCTTGAATTTTATTTATCATCATCGTGAAACATACAACGAGAGAAAATTGTCTTCTTTTTAAGATGAACTTTTGTATATCATTTTTTCTTAAGTTATACTTTGTTATACTGTCTAAACATATTATTAAATGTAATAGTAAATTTGTTATTTAAGGAGAATTATATTGAAAGATTTTAAATCATATAATTAAATTAAAGATAATAATGGAAACGAGTTTGGATATAATTTAGGTATGATTTTGAATTTCAAATTATATCAACTACCATAAAATAAAATACGATGTTGAATATATGACTTACTAAAAAATTTAGTATTTTCTATTATAAATCAGGAAAGTATATCTAAATTTATGATAAGTGATATCCATATATTAATTATTAATATATATATATATAGAAAGAGAGAGAGAGAGAGAGTAAGAGAGGCCAGTTAACGTACAATATTGCTTATCGTACGTTGTGTATGCGATAACCACAACCACACGATTAGATACAATGTGCTCTTTAATTAGACGCGGTGGTACGGTCATAATAAGCAAACATTCTGATAGAAATTTAGGAGAAAAGGACATAATTGTCAATTTCACTCTCTCATTTATCATACGAGATTCGAAAACTGTTATAGAAAAAATAATCACGCATGTTGTATAAATCTAGTAATAATGTGTTTTGTTAATCACGCATGTTATAATTATGTAATGAAGCATGTTAAAATTATGTAATTAAGCATGCTATATAAATCTAGTAATAATGTGTTTTGCTAAGGTTGATCATCTTTTTCTTCAATACTTACACAAAAAGTATTGATCAGTTTGCTAACAATTTCCCCCTAAGTATTGTAAGAAAAATAAATTACCTTATAACAAGTGAACATAATTCACAATGGAATCAAAGTTGCAAAGTACAAAATCGTTGTTCAAAAACAGATTACAAAAGGAAATAACATGAAATTCAATTGTTTTTAAAACAGTTTGGCAGGTTTGTGGAGATCATCTTTCTTCAGATTCTTCTTGTAGTGGATGAATTTGTGGTAGACATCATACATTTCTTTGTACCTGCCTCTAGCTCTTATCCATTCATTAATGATTTCTTCAATCTCCTTTCTCAGCAACTCTTTATCTTTCCCCTTAGTTTGAAGTTGTTTATGCTTCTTGTTCATACATTCCTTGATGTATTTCAGTGTCCGATTAGAGTACTTGCAGATATCAACTATTCTGAAAAGAGCTTTGTTGCCTTCAATATCTCTGAACACAACAGAGAGTCCTGCTTGTTCAGTGATTACTCCAGTTCTGGCTTCCATTTCCAGCTCTTTGGGGATAGATGTATCTGGTGGAGGAATATGGACCTTTTTCTGATGAACAGAATCATAATTGATGCACAAGTCAAAATCAGAAAGAGCTATCCTTTCAAACAGCTTGACTCATGCTTTTGAAATGCTGTTGAGTGCTCTTCTGACAACTTTGTTGTTTCCTTTATCTTCATCATAAATCTTCAGAAAAAGAATATCCATTGGATGTAGCTTATCTGCTAGATCTCCATCAGTTAACTTTACTTCAGTGCCATCTTTCCTTAGGAGGGTGTATTTATTCTGTTCATAATGTCCTCCTGTAGGATCATTTTCGGACCTGTTTGAGTCTATCAGAAGAATTCCTATCCAAATCAAGAGGCGGAAACTAATGATTTGGTGCGATTTCAGTGAGATTCACTTTTAACTGTTGTTGTATTGATAACTGATGCGATTACACGTTCAGACAACACTTCGGCAGCACTTCGTGGCTTACCGGAAGACAATCACCTAAAACTCTCTCTAGATCCGCTTGAAATGTCCCTATATATAGTCCAACAGGATTCGCTTATACGGTCATATCCGTATAAGCGAACCTACATCATGACAAATAAGCGGACCTATGACCATGACATATAAGCGGACCTATGTTCTTAACACAAAAGCGAACCTAGCTATATGACACATAAGCGAAACTTATACAAACTCATGTTTCTAGGATTTCGTGCCATATCTAATCTATACAACACTAAGACTCGATGTAAGACGTAGTCGACAGACGTAGTGCATCAACAAACTCCCCCTCAGATGTTGACGGAGTCTTCGAGTCTTCGATTGTCAACCTACAGTCTTTATCAGTCTTCAATCTTCCTCTGAAGTATTTGTCATTTCAAGAATCCTCATTCTCTATCTTTATCTTCAACAAACTCCTCTCTCTCAAATGTTGAATATCATGGTGTCTTCAGACTCCCCCTCTCAATCTGCTGGGATCGTAGTCTGGAATTCACAAGATCATAACCTGGCTTTCATCCTGCTCTGGATCGAAACCCGGTCAACCTGCAAAAACTCTACCCAAAAATAAATTTTCTGATAACCATTTGTGGATTAGATTTTCAAATCTAATTTACCACTTGCAGGAATAACGTTTTTATTGCAAAAACTTTTCTCATTTCATTTCAACAATCTTCAAACACTTTTACCCAAACCATTTGTTCATCATGTTTAGCACTCGTAATTTTGAAAATCAGCTCTCCAAAATCAGTTGTCGAAAATCTTTTTGGATTTTTCAAAATTTATGCTAAAACACACTAAAATCTTTTTGGACTGAAAGAAAATAACTGTCAACACTTGTAGAATCAAGAAAATACAGAAATGAAATGCAATAAAGAAATATTTACAGACAATATTTTTGTGAGTTCGTGCAAGAGGATCATATCAGTTTTTGAGACACATCACCAACACCGTTAAGCTTCATTTCATTTTAAGTTTTAAACGATTCACTTAGATTGTCAGTATGTTTGTCCACTTAAATTTTCACACAAAGTTCAACTGATCCGAGATATGATATTAATGTTTTAAGTACTTAAACTCAATCGCGTGTCCCACCTCAGAATATACTCCCGTATCCAGATCCCAATATTCAGTCTTACAGGTAATTATGACATCAATGATATCTGTACATAAATTAGGTAATGCGAGGGCCGAGGGATCTCAGGTCGATACTTCCGTATACGCAGAGAGATATCAGCTTCGACTTTACGGTATGTCCCCTTTAGTGGATCTTTTAGCTACAACAGCAGCGACTATCAATTTTATTGTTTCATCAGCATGCTGAGGGTTTATGCTATGTTTCAAGCATTTGCGGAAAGTATTATCCAAGGACTAGGTCAGAACCATCGTTCAGCAGAAGTCCCGGAATAATACCCCAGACATCATTGAGTATAAAGACCTAGTATCTCAGAAAGAGGGACCTTTCAAACAAGATTTCGGGGGTTACCCATATATCCGAGAGATGTTACCCACGATATAAGCAAGTTTGAAATTTAGGTTTATATCTCGTCACAATCTACTAAATGTGTAAAAACCTACTGGCAAATCATCAGTGAGACCGTTTATCACTTTTTTATCTTACCAAATCTTTAGCATGTTGTGACAGTCCACTGATGTACTATCATTTTCTCTTTTATGCAACAAAAACTCATTTTTCATTTTATCATGTTTTTGGCTTTTTCAAATTTTCTAATGTTTTTGGATTTTCTAAAATTTCTTACTCCCCCTAAAATTCAAACACATTTTAGGAAATTTGAAAACAAACTGTACAAAAAACGTGACAACTGATATCAAATTGCTTCAAATCGCCATTCACTTGGCATAAACAATCAGAACTCCCCCTCACAACAAACTATTTTCTCATTATGATCTCAAAACACTTAAGTTTGTTTTAATCAAAATGATTTTTCCGGAAAATTAGTTTTGTTGATTGATTTTAACCATTTGTAGGTTAGGGGATAAACTCATCATTTTGTTTCTCAATCACTTGTAGAAAATCAGATACAATTTAATGTCCCTGATTTACCACTTGTAAGATCAATCCAATTCAAATTCTGAACCACTTGTAAAAATCACAATCATACAACTCAAACCTGCTTTTTAACCAATTTACCATCTGTTGGTTGAATTCTCAAAGTGCCGATTCCTACTCCTCGCTTACAAACTTGGGAGTTTCGGCAAGTCCTGCAAAACTTCTCAAAAACACATTATACAAACATGATAAAAAATGATGTCGATTCATGATCCACGATTACCAACTTGGGATCTCCGGCAATTCCTGCAGTATAAATTTTCAAAAATTTTCAAACAAACAACATAAGAATGATGCCGATTCATGCTCCGCGATTACCAACTTGGGAGCTCCGGCAAGTCAGGTTTTTAATGTTTGAAAAATATGTCCACCCAAGCCTGACCTTCCTTGGGTGTAACAACCTCTTCTTCATTTCTTCTTTCAGCGAACCTGTGAACTCCTCTTTTGGCAGCGTAAAATTCTTTAACACCTTTGGCCTTACCATTGATCATTTTGCCAAAAATATGTTTCACAGTTCCGTTGAAAGCCTTATCAACATCAAATCTTTTCTTGTCAGAATAAAATTGATTTGAAATTTCAACTTTCCCAACTTTCTTTTTAAAATTTTCAGCCCGCAGAGGTGGAAAATTCACATCATCCACATTTGGAACTGATTTCTCAACTTTTTCTTTAACAACTTTTGGCTCCTTTGATTTTGTGGAATCAGATTCATCACCAGAACTGTTCCCTGAACCCTTAACAACCCATTTTTGATTTTTCAGATTTTCTTTTCTTTTAACCACATTCTTTGAACATTCACCAATCTCAAAGGTTGAATTTTCAAAGCCTGTAAATGTTTTGGTTGTAAGTTCAGTTTTCTCGACAACTTTCTCTTTCAATTTACCAGAGACTTCCTGTTTTGGTTTGAATGTCTTTGGACAATTCCTAGCAACATGACCAGCAATCTTGCACTGAAAACAGGTTCTTGTCTCTGTAGTCTTCTGAATAACACTTTTCTTCATCTCATCTTGCTTCTTTGCAAGGAATTCTTGATTTGTCTGCTTTCTGAATGCTTGTTCTTTCTCAGCATCTAAAGATTTTCCTGAAACAAACACAGTTTTTGGTTTAGAAAAATTTTCATTTTTATAATTTTTCGGTTAATTAAATCCTAATCCTTTCTTTTTGAAATTACAATTATGGTTTGATTTCTTTTGGAAACTATAACCACAATTGTAACCCATTTTCTTGTTAATTCTTTGTTGATCTCTTGAAGTGTATTGCTTAGGTTTTCCAGAAAGATTTAAATCTTTTATTTCAGAAATATTAATTTCTGTGATTTTGAAAACCTTTTGAATCATTTCAAATCTGACACTTCTTATTGGAAAAATCTCATCAGAATATAATTTGTCAGAATCTTTCAAAGTATATGCCAATTTGAATGATTCATCATTCAAATTAGATTTTGATATAAAAAATTCTTTATCATAAACCCGTTTGTCCTTTTTTACTGTTGACTTTGACGCACCAGACTCAGATTTTGACTTGGATTTAGACTCCGGTTTTGACTCCTCACAGTCATCTTTATCTAACACCTGATCGACCACACTTTTTATCAACTTTGACTCATGATCAGTGTCGGACGACGTGTACGTGACATCAATATTTTCTGGCAAGTTATCCGACGGCCCAGACTCCCATTGTAAGTTTATTGCCTTATCGACTCTTTCGGAATTTGGATTTCGAGGTAAAAATCCATTTTCGACCGGGGGCGGACATTTGTTGTATACCACACTTGGTTTCTTACCAGAAATCTTCATTTTATCTTCATCTTTTGTCACAAATTTCTTTTCTTCGGACGTCTTCACATCTTCAAACGTCTTCAAATTCTCCACAACTGGATAAATCCTGTCAACAACAAAAGTAGAACATGAGTAACTTTCTAATAACTTGTTAACTCTCTCAGTTTCTATCTTTTGTGTTGCTAACTTCAACTCTAGATCAGCACATTTCTTTATGTGAAAGTTGACATCATCCAGCTGTCTTAGGTATGCTATCTTCAGTGTATTCATTGCCACAACTTGTTCACCGTTTGAATCAGTATACTTGTTGATTTCTCTGTTCATTGTATCATAGGATTCTTTTAATCTGTTTATATTGTGCAACAACTCATTGTTCTGCTTGATTAAAGAATCACAATTCATGCACTTTTCAGGAACTTTAACAGGTTCAGCATCAACTTTGACTTCAAATTCAGGAACCTCTTTGACTTTTCTGTTTGATTGTAAAAATTCAGCTCTTCTCTTTTTCTCAGCTTTTGCCTCAGCTTTTAATCTCTCTTCCTCTTCTTCAAGCTTTCTCCGTCTTGCTTCAGCGGCTTCCATTACTTTTCTGCACTTTTCGGCACATTTCAAATCGTAGGCATTTGCAATGAAAGCTTTAGCATCTTTTGAAGTGTCTTGATCTGGGCAAAAATCGTTCCAACTGAAACCTTCAGCAAGTTTTTCATCATCTTGTTCTGCCAAACACACTTTGCTGTTTGTTGAAACATATTTATCCCAGCTAAAATTATCATACTTGCCCTGATTGCCTACACACGCTCTTTTTGAACCTTCAATTATATCTCTTCCATGAGCAGTTTGTGCCTGATGTGATGTTGGTGGTGTAATTTGATGATAAATCGCCTTTTTGTGATAATCGTTGTTTCCAAAAGGATTCTGGGCTCCAGTAGCTTCACGATTTTTGCACTCTCTCTTGAAATGTCCCTTTTCCCTGCAACGAAAACATGTAACTTTAGATTTATCAAAGCCTAAATTTGAAACATTTGCATCAAGGAAATCATTTCTTCCCGTAATTTGTTTAAACTTCTCAGCTCTTCTCATTACACTTGCCATGCACCATTTAATATCCATTAATTCCATTTCCTCAGCATCGATTTGATCGTAATCCTCTTTCGTGAGCATTGGATTACCGATCTTTCCGGCCACAAAACTACTATAAGACTCTAACACCATTCCCAACAAAGACATTTGATTTTTGGCAACTTCTTCAGAATAATCTTGATCACTTTCAAGATTTAATACAATATTGCATTGAAGTTTTCTTCCATTCTTTGTTGCAGAAATGTTTGGATCGAATGATGAAAATCTAGTGCTACTTGATTCCTGGGATGATTTCTTTTCTGAAGAATCTTTTGCACTGTAAGCAGTTTTGACTTTTGGAGAAAAATTTGACTTTTTGTTGACACCACCTTTGTAATACAAGCTGATATCTTGTTCTCCATCGTAGTTCTTCATCCTGGCAATCTTCCTCTGCTCCATCTCTTGAGCTTCCAAATGTTTGATGAAGTCTCCCAGTGTCATGTTTTTATAATCTTTTCTGTTGGATCTCAGCATCATCAGAAATGTTCCCCAATTTTCATGAGGTAGTGCATCTGCAAGTTTTTTAATCAATTCATCAGTATCCTTTTTAATACCAAGTTTTGTCATATTTCTCACCAAGTTACAATATCTATCAATTATTTGCTTGGTGTTTTCAGATTTCAAACCACGGAATAAATCGAATTCTTTCTTCATGAGAGACATTTTGTTTTTGAGCATATCATCACTTCCAACAAATTTTGCTTCCAATTCTGTCCAGATTGAATAAGCAGTTCCATCATGTTGAAGCAATATCAAAATGTCTTCTTTTATCGCTTGCTGAAGCAGACTCACCATCAATTTCTCATCTCGATAATTCTTTTTATCTTCCGTACTTATTTCTCGAATTGTTTGCTGCACACCATTTGTTGTGGGTTTAACATAAGGTTCCTCAGTGTGTTCCCACGCATCCAAATGATAAGCTTCAACCCAATTCCCAAACCGTTCGGACCATGCATTGTAATCATCAATATCCATGAGTTTGGGTGGTTTCTGAGACGTCCCGGTTTCATTTTCATGCAAAGCACTTTGCGTGATTGTAATCGGACTAGCAAAGGCGTTATAGAATTCAGTGTCCATTGTTCAAGGTTCAAATTTCACAAATTTTCAATCTTAGGAAAACTTGTTCACAAAAGCGAAACCTCAACTGTCACTAAAAGCGGAATCACTGAAGTCACTATGAGCGGAACCTTCAATGTATCAAAAGAGCGGAACCACAAAGTGTACTAAAAGCGAAACTTTCTTGTTCAGAAAAACGGAACCTCAAGTGTTCACACAAGCGAACCTCCAATGTCACAATAAGCGGACCCTTTGAAGTGGAACTATCAGAAATTGTCCAAATAAGCGGATCAGATGAGCGGACCAGATGAGCGGATCAGATGAGCGGACCAGATGAGCGGAACCACTGAAAAAGCGTCTTTGGAGCGGACCTATCTGGTAATTTTGAACGGACCTATTCAAAATATGTCCAAAAAGCGGAACTAGCTGACCCTTAGAGCGGATCTAACTGGTAATTTGAAGCGGTCCTGTCTGCTGATGTCATTTTTTGAACGTGCACGTATAAGCGAACCCCCTAAAATCCTAAGTTCTAGATTGATTTTAGATCTGAAAATTTCAAGGGTTTACTAATACATGATTCCGAGTGCACTGTGTGAAACTGACCTGATTTTACCGTGAAAAATTTTTGAAATTTGAAGAAAGTGTAGAAAAACAGATGAAATGCAGCTGAAATGGCAAGAACTCCTCTTCCTGAGCTCTGATACCACTTGTAGGGTCGTTTTCGGACCTGTTTGAGTCTATCAGAAGAATTCCTATCCAAATCAAGAGGCAGAAACTAATGATTTGGTGCGATTTCAGCGAGATTCACTTTTAACTATTGTTGTATTGATAACTGATGCGATTACACGTTCAGACAACACTTCGGCAGCACTTCGTGGCTTACCGGAAGACAATCACCTAAAACTCTCTCTAGATCCGCTTGAAATGTCCCTATATATAGTCCAACAGGATTCGCTTATACGGTCATGTCCGTATAAGCGAACCTACATCATAACAAATAAGCGGACCTATGACCATGATATATAAGCGGACCTATGTTCTTGACACAAAAGCGAACCTAGCTATATGACACATAAGCGAAACTTATACAAACTCATGTTTCTAGGATTTCGTGCCATATCTAATCTATACAACACTAAGACTCGATGTAAGACATAGTCGACAGACGTAGTGCATCAACACCTCCAGCACCATCTTGGGTAATATCAGCATCTACCTTAAGAACTGTTACCACTGGATTATCAAGAGTCTTGTGAATGCTTTACAGACCCCTCTCAAGCCTTTCCAACCTCTAGTCTCTGCTTATTAGACTCAGTGGTCTGTCCAATTTGTTTTCTACAGACCAGTAGTACTCCTTGAGATTTTGTTCAGGAAACATCATCACATCCTTGTCAATTTCTTGAGCAAGGACTGTGTTACCTTCAAGAGTTTTCTGTTGTACTATTTTTGGCCTTTTGAAGAAGATGTTGCTAAATCTGACCATTTTCTCTTTTCTTGCAGGGCCAGGTTTTGTCTAAAGATTGTATCCCCTGATGTGGTTTGTCTTGAACTTGTCTGAGGAACAACAACATTTAAATCAGAGATAACCTTGGGTGTAGATATATACATTTTTATCATCTCTTCTTTTGATACTACAGGAGGGGGACCCATTTGTTGATGTTCCTGTTTGGCTTGCAGGTGTGGCAATTGGTTGTTGTCTGATGATCTTTAGGACTTTCAGTTGAGAGGCTTCTTTGGGAATGAGAGTTGTAAGCTCACGGATGTCTACTTGTGACAATCTGGAAACATTGTAGTGCATCCTTTTCATGAGAGATTGAACATCTCCCATGAGCTGAGCATTTCTGGTTTCTTCCTCATGCACTTTGGCAAATTCTGCACTGTTGTGCTACTTTAGTGCAGCCCATTATTTGATCATCTTTTCAAGGGCATCAGTTATACTATTGTTGCTGGCCCTCAAAATGCTAATTTCCTCCAAAACCTTGTCAAAACTAGTTGATTGCCTTGACTCCACAACATTCTTCAGCTGAGACTTGATCTTTTCCATTTCTACAAATATTTCTGAAAGTCTGCTGCAAGATTGCTGGTTTCTGATGACTTGTTTGGATGTTGTTGCAGAATCTTCCGAGTCTTAGTGTTTCTTTCTGTCTGTATTTTGATGAGCTCCACTGACTCTGACAGAGTCTTCATTTCTGATCTTTGACTCTTTATTTCTGATAGCAGCGCATCAAGTTTATCTTCAACTGGATTCTTTTCTTTGCAAACTTCAAAAACATCATACAAAATTTTGTGAAGCTGTCCAGATGATATTATTGGTGTTTCTTGCACATCAGGAACAACAGATGTTCCTGCTAAATTACCAGCAACAGACACATCTGCTGCTTTTGTAGAGGTTTCTGGTGGATCCAAGGATTTACTAAAAGCTCCTCCACCAGGCATGTGAAACAAATTCTCATCCTGGGTTTCCTTGTGTCCTTAAATCATTTCAGTGAATGATTCTCTACAAGTTGGTGGGAAAAACATATTTTCCTTTACCAGATTTCTTTGGTCAGTTTCCTGACCTCCATCTGTTGCAGTCTCAACTTCCTCTTCATTGTCTGATTCAGAGTTGAAACGAATGGAACTTGTAACTGTCACACCCCGACCACGTAAAACAACAAAACGTGGCGGAAACGTCGGGGAGTGTTGTAACAGAATTAATTGTTTCACAACCATGGAAATTAAAGTTACGTTTTATTTATCAAACAAGAGAGTTACATTGTCTTAAAATAGGAAACAAAGAGTACATAACATAATTAAACTAGTTCTAGCTTCATTTTAAGTTGCTAAGGCACGGGTCCGCCTATGTTGACTTGATCATCCTATGCAACAGCCCCTGAAACATATGTGAAAATAGGTACGTCAGCATAAAAATGCCTGTGAGATACATAGGTTTTGTGAAAATAGGATTCATGACTTGTGTTTAAAGAAACTGTTTAATAAAAGTAGCCATGAATCTTGTTGAGTGGTTCCTTTCATAAGTCATTTGAAAAGCAATGGATAAATCAAATGATGTATATGTATAAAAGAATAATGTATGGTTAAGTGAATAACCATGTAAAAAGGGTTTGTATAAGTTAAGTTATTTGTAAAACGATTTTTATGTGAATATTGTATTGTATATGTAATATGTCTAAACTGAAATGGTTTAAATAACGCTACGATATGTAATACCATAAAAGCACTTATATATAGGAAGTACCAGCGGCGTATCCACCATGCTTTTATCGTATTACACGTCGCCTCGTTACTTAAATCACTTACCCAAAACAACCACCAAAATGTAATGTTTAACAATTGTAGAAATGTTTATGTATCGTCAAATACGGTTCACACGGTTCAACAGTTACAAACGGTTCATATAATCAAATGGTTACAATGGTTCACATAGTCAAATAGTTACAACGGTTCACATAGTCAAATAGTTACAACGGTTCGCATAGTCAAATAGTTACAAACGGTTCAAAATGTAATATAATGTGTTCATATGCTGGATGAGCATATGCAACAAGATGTAATGTAAAACAATGTACTAAGTATGCTAAGTTAACATACAAAGCAGAAAAGTCATGTAAATCAATGTGCTAGCATGCTCAGTCAACATACATAGCAAAACAATGTAATGTAAATCATGTACTATAAGTGTACTAATGAACATAGCAAGTATATGATGTGAAAACAGGAAAGCACGAAAGTAACAAGTAGGCACATGTGTTTCACCCCAAAACAGTTTGGAAAACAGTAAAAGAGGGGTCTATGTACTCACTTGAGATTGCTTACCACCAAGCAAGCTAGAAGATCACGGAATCAAACGGCACCTAATATAGGTAACTATGTTAATAAACCGGACCTACATCGGAGGATCGGATAGAATGAGGGTTCGTAAACCAAATGAGTGTGGGAACTCATGTAATATGGTTTAACAAAGCCTACATACTAAAATGAAACCTAATCTAAGTGCTTACGACCCATTACGACCCGTTTAGGTAGCTTATGCTACTTTAACGTGTCGTTCGCGTAAAACGCGTTCGGAATGCCTAACTAGCCCTATGATAAGTAAAATATGCCTTAACATGTCTAATATTGTTGCTAAATCAGTTTAGATATCAAAAATTATGTTACATAGGCTTAAAATGAATTTTGGCGTAAAAAGGGCATTTTGGTAATTTACCTAAGGCATATAAACTACCTATCATGCGACTAATCAAACCTAAGTGACCATAAGGTATAACCTCGGAAGGTTATTCCCTACGCTACTATGGTCACTTAACATGTTTGGTCGGATCCTAATGATCGACCAAACGGGTCGTGTTCGAAAGTCTAAGCGGGTGTTTAGTCCGCTTGACTTTCGGCTCCACACAAGCACTAATCTAAAAAAAATGACGAGCTAAACATGCTAGAACATGTTTAGTTAAGTTAAGTTAGAAAACAGGTTTTGATATCAAAACAAATGGTTTTGATATCCTAGAGTAGTTTGGTTACAAAATACGCGAGAAAACGCATTTTGGCCGAAACTACGACTCGTCACTGAGCCTAGATAACGTGGTAATCAGTAGGTATAGTCACTAGGGACTATAACCATCATGATTACACCCATGTTATGAAGTTCAAACGAACTTCGCGTTGACCATAAACTGGTCAAAGCAGAAAGTCAAACGCAGTTTGACTTTAACGACAAAAACGAATGAAAAGAACGAAAGAATACTTACAGAAGGTCCCCGCAAGCTCTTGATCCGATTTACTCTCAGGTATGAAGCATAAACTTCAACTTAGAGAGCCAAAATCAGATTCAAGTGTGCTTTGGGAGGAAGTGAGGGTGGGTATTTATAGGAATTCAAGAACCGTTAAGATCGTTCATCGAAAACTGAGCTTTGATCTGGACCTTACATGTGTGCCCATGGTTTTCTAAAACCATGGGAGCCCCTAATATGGACTATGTTCATTGAATACCAGCCCATGGTTTTGCAAAACCATGGGTTAAAACCATCAACACTTAAAAATGGACTAGGTTCATTGAATTTGCCAGAAATTTCAAAAATGGTCCATGTACTTGTAAAACTTGATTTTTGGCACTTTTAAGCCCCGTTAACCCCATTTCAAGGCTCTAAAATAAAGTTAAAGTATAGGGAACTTAAAATATGCTCAAAAACATCTCGGATGTCGGTTCGTTTGGTCGTACGGTTGCGTTATTCGCTTAATTACGACGGAAGTCGTAACGAACGCAAAAACGATCCAAATTAAGCGATGAATGGAATTTTATCATGCCAAACACTAAAATAAAATATTTTAATGCTTACATAAATTTTTTGGATGTCCAGATGTATTCAGAATGTAAGTATGCGCGAAAATGCAAACTTGTGCACTTTTTGACGCTTTTAGTCCCTGAATGACCCAAAAGTTTATTTTAGCACACCGAACCCTTCAAAGCCTATTTCTAAGCTATGTAAAGGATATTTATGGTATGTTTAACTTATATTCATGTTCCGGAATGTCTGTTCTAGTACGAATCGTCATACTTTCGTAGTTTGTCGAATTTAGTCCCTGTAAGCGATTAAAC
This sequence comes from Helianthus tuberosus, assembly GCA_030545235.1. NCBI lineage: Eukaryota > Viridiplantae > Streptophyta > Magnoliopsida > Asterales > Asteraceae > Helianthus > Helianthus tuberosus. Next base: position 3,325,198 of record CM060389.1, on the reverse strand, counting down.
TTGATTTTGCCATACCAAAGCCTTCAAAACTTATTTCTAAGTTATGTAGAGGTTATTTAAGGTATGTTAAGCATATGTTGATGTTCCGGAGTGTTTTTCTCATGAAACTGTTTACATTTACGCACCAGTTGGCGTATAACTCTCCAGAAAGCGATGTAGAGTTTGAAATTGAACAAAAATTGATATGTGCAAATGATACACATATTTTTACAGATCCCAAGTATGAAACACAATATCTCATTGGCTTGGTATTTGTTTGATGGTCGCAGTGACACAAGTGTCACAGTAACTTCCTTATTTACACCAGTATTTCTATATGACATTCTGTATGTAGCAGAAATAGATTTTTCAGAATTGGACTATGCTGTTGTTTTACCTACAGAAGTATCAAATATTAAAGTGGTGTTTTTGGGTGAACCTGTTCCAGCTATGTGGGATTCTGCTTCATGGTGGAACTCTGCTTCTGGATTCTGGTGGCTTTGGATATTTGCTTCTACAGCTTCTAGTGAGATTCCGAGCTGTAAATTCAAATCTCCTTCTGCTTCATCTATTTCTGGTGGATTTGACTTTTGACCTTATTCTTCTTCTTCTTCTTCTGTAAAGGAAGAGCTGTATATTTCAACAATATCAGAAACTTCATGTACCTTGGGTCTGCTCAGGATTTCTTCATGCTGCATCTTGTATGGTGAGTCTGCCTCAATCAGACTCATTATACTTTCTGGTAGAGCTGGTACATCTCTGTATGAAGTCCACCACTGGGTTGTACACCAAGGCTTCATGGTTGGTGATCTCCAGATTGTTTCCAAAGCAGGTAGCTCCATGTCTCTTTCTTCAAATTTTTTCAGCAGCAAAGGTTGATAAAAATCTTGGATAAGGTAGATGTGAAGAGATTCTACCATTTCTTGTGAGAATTGACCTCTTCATCAGATTAAAGATCTCAGTTCCATGATCAATGTTGTACCCAGTAATGAGTCCATACATGATTAAGAGAATTGATTGATTAATTTGATCAGCAACTCCAATCTTTGATGTGAGACATTTGTTCCGTGTCTCCATCATGACCTACCAGAAGGCTGGCAGTTCATTTCTTCTTAAATCACCAATCTTGGTGATTTTTCTTTTGTAGCCTAACTTCAGAAAGAAGTTTATCAGATCCTCCGTGTTGAGGGCTTTAATGTATTCATCATAAATAGGGAGTTCAAGTCATTGCCTTACTCTTGTTGGAGTTATTGTCACAGAGACATTCCCCCATAAGTGTGAAGTGACTTGCTCTGCACCATTTTCATTGAAGGTTTTGACAAACTGTTGCAGAATCTTCTCCAATACTTCTCTTGTTTTACTCATAGCCTGAGATATTGGACATCTCATCAGAAACTCAACTAAACTCTGACATTTTTCATCATATTCGGGGTGCTCGGTATTCATCAGAAAATTGTTTCTTTCATTGCTAAGATCTTGAATGAAAGGAACATCATGTTCAACAATTGGGATATTCAGGTTTATTTCGGCCATTTGTGATTTTGAAAGCAAGGGACAGAGTTCTAAAATTTTTGGCTTTTGAAAACGAGAGGGTTTTTATGGTTTAAGCTTGTGAGGATGAAGGTGAGTGAAGTGAAGTCTGCTAAAATCAGCTATTTATAGTTGGAGGTTTAGCAATGATCATTAGGTGGTTAGTGTTTATGGGAGTTGAGAGGACATAGATCGCGGGGGTAATGACGGTTAATGGTCATTAATTACCTTTATAACCTTTAGATCATGGGATGTTGTAACAGCGGCGTATCCACCATGATTCGGACACGTCACTTCTCCCTCGTATTTCTATACCATGTTACGTTTAGTGTTGCACAATCACAATATCACATAGATTCATCGGATAGTTTCGCATAGTATCGTAGTCGATCAAGATTTCCACATAAAATAAAGCTTCATAAATTTAGTTTGATTCCGAGATTAGAATTCATGTTTTAGATTGTGGACATACGTGCGATTCGTGTAATAGTCTCGAAAAATAAACAAAATATCAAGTTAAAACCACACATAAAATCGAGATAACATAAGAGATAGGCTCATAAAACATAGGATTGTTCCGGGTAGAGGAACGGTGACTAACCAAAGTGATTCGAACCCCTTTCGAATTGAGGTAATGTGTCTTGACTTACTTAGACAAATACGTCATCGATGTTGGGCCTACGATGTTCGTCCTTTTGGTCATTTCACGTCCCGAATTGATTGGTAGTTTTAAGACATTAGCGAGACATAAAACAAAGAGTGGGACTAGTTATCAAGGTATGAGTTTCACCTCTATCTTGACAACATCATACCCTAATAGCGTTGGTACTTATCAACAGATAAGACCTACCAGAATATAGTAAGGAAATTTCCCGTCAAGGTTCGGATGTCACTCCTGGCTTGAGGGTGAATCTCGTGCAAAATACAAACACTGATAAATAGTGTTTTCAAAGCATCCAAGTGTATATTGTGTCAGCCTTAGGAAAGCCATGTAAGTTTAGCAGGAAAATGTGTTGCTAGGAAGCAGATACGGTGGAATGCATATGTCTTAAACAACAAATAAGAGTCAAGATTCCTAGAACTATAGACTAGGGCAAGTATTCCTACTTATCCTAATTCCCTATAGTTATGGCTCTGATACCAATCTATCACACCCCAACCGATGGCAGAAAGATCGGGGTGAGGCACTAAGCGTTCAGATTGCTCATGAGTTTCCATAACACTAGATATTTCGATATAAATTAGATTGATTCAAACATTGTCTAATAGCATCCACAACCAAACACAAATATCAAGTACAACTCATCGAAAGAGTTTCAAAGTTTCTAGATTTATCTAAGATGTGTTTCTAAGCAGCATCCTAGCATATTCTTGATTCACTGCATCCTGTCAGCCTACAACATGTATTAAAATAATGTCAGTACAAAACGCACTGGCGAGTATACAAGTTTGAGTAAGTAGCATAGTAGATTAAAAGACTCATATCCATCATGTAAATGATAACAAAAATAGTTTCAGCCATGCAAGTGCTCATAGTCCAAGTGATAGCCCAAGTGTCCTGATGCTTTGGTGTTTTCCCAGGACTCAAGGAAAACTAGAATCCTCCTAACAATACCCCTGAGAATAATGGGGAGGTGCATCTTCCTATAGCGCTACTATTGTTAAGGCGGAACTACACACTCTGGATTAAACGTTCACATAGCATAAAGAATCAAGAATCACAAGTTTCCCATACACATATGATAGAGTTTAGATTCCAAAAGTATCAAGTTTCATAGAATCCATGTTGCATCCCAAAGTTTAAAACCAAAAAGGGATCGAGTATACTCACAGTGATTGCTTAACAGTTTAACTGTTATTGGATCAAAGGGAGCTCTTTAGGTTTAGCCTGATTAGATTACAATAGTTAAGCGTCTGGCAAAAATACGAGATTGCGCAAAGTGTCGAATCAGTCACTCGATCGGATGGTCGTTCGATCGGACGGCAGTCCGATCGGATTGCCATTCGATTGAGATGACTTATATGAGTGGGGACGGATCGCCATCCGATCAGATAGTCATCCGTACGGATGGCCATTCGATCCAAGTGTTTGAGATTCCAACATGTTTAGCCAAGTGTTCAATCAGATTACGTCGATCGGATGATCATCCGATCGGATGGCCGTTCGATCGAAGGACCCTTCGTTGTGCAAGTTTCAAGATTCAAAGTTTCTGATTCAAAATAATCTAAGTGTTTGAAACTCACATATTACTTCGATCGGATGGCCGTTCGATCGGACGGCAATCCGATCAGATTGCCATTCGATCGAGGTGTCCTCGTTCCTTTTGCATCGTGATAAAATCTCTAAGTTTCGAGTTTCACAGCGACGGCCTGGTACGCATCGAGACAACGGTAAACACATCAATGTTCAGCCGGTCTGATCAGATGGGAATCACCCCAGTCCGTTTAGGTGTTTGTTATTTACTGTGTTTATATCGGAATCCGTACTCCGGTCATCTTCTCTGACAACAATCCATTTCCAAGCCGACTCCAGACTAATCATCAAGTCTACAGTCCGTTTGGGTCTGGATTCCACCGTTTTAAGTAAAAGTTTAAGAAAAGATGGAAGAAAACATGAGTTTCATCTGAAAGCTTTAGATTTGGTAAAGATTTGCTGTAAAAACGCATGAAATTCCTTAGATCTGAGCTAGATCTTGACTAGTATGACATCACACAACAGTTTGTATAAACCGCCATGATGACGTCACCCTCAAGAGCTCAAATCTCAGATATTTCACGGTGAAAAGTGTGATTTCAAAGATGAATCATGTAGAGAATAGTGTATAGATCAAAGATGTAAAAGAATCTAGTGTAAAACATACCGAAATCGCCGAGAAATGGAGGAAAAGTGGGAGAGCGTGTGTCTGGTCGAAGGAGGCTATCACATCAGTGAAGAATGATGTGACAGGTCCTATTTATAGTGTGAGAGAGAGATAAAGGAGATGTGCAGCAGATCAGATTGCACTTCGATTGAGTGGCCCTCCGATCGGATGGTCATCCGATCGGATTGCCATTTAGTCAATCCCATCCTTTCCGTTTCACCGTCGTTGATTCATTTTACGAGTTAGGTTAAGCGTTGCGTATTATTGTGTAATAGTACCACATAACTAGATTATATTGTTAACACAAAAGTTTCCAAGTTTCATAGTTTCCGCCAGTGACAAGTCTCCAGTCTCTCGTTCAACCAAGTTTCAAGTTGCACGAGTCTCAAGAGTCAAGCACCAAAGTATCAAGAATCAAGAATCTAGCTTCCAAGTATCAAGCATCAAGAATCAAGCCTCAAGAATCAAGTATCAAGAATCATAGTCTCATAGCATTTAGAATCAAGTGTCTAGAGTTAAGAATCAAGTCTCATAGTATTAAGTATCAAGAATCAAGATTTAAGTATCAAGAATCATAGTATTAGAAATCATGCCTCATAGAATTTAGATTCAAAGTATCAAAAGCATCAAGAATCACATAGTTTAGGGGCTAAAGTTGACAGCAGCTAAAAGTTCAGGGATGCAGGCGTTACAGTCTCCCCTCCTTTAGGAGATTTCGTCCCCGAAATCTAGGAAGAAGACTGCTCGAAGAGCTGTGGATACTTGGTCTTCATCTCACTTTTAAGTTCCCAAGTAAATTTGGTGCCACGCTTTCCTTCCCATCGAACCTTGACTATGGGAATTTTGTTGCGCCTCAGTCGCTTGACACCTTGATCCATGATTTCGACCGGTTTCTCCACGAAGTGTACAGCTTCATTTATTTGCAAGTCTTCGAGGGGAACCTACAGTTACTCTTCGGCTAGGCATTTACGTAGGTTAGATACGTGGAACACTGGATGTACGTTGTTCAGTTCTTGTGGTAGGTCGAGTCTGTACGCCACCTTGCCAATCCTTTCGAGTATCGTGAAAGGACCCACATAGCGAGGAGCGAGCTTTCCCTTTTTACCAAAACGAACTACTCCCTTCCAGGGAGATACCTTGAGAAGAACTCGATCACCAACATCAAATTCCAGAGGCTTTCACCTTTTATCAGCATAGCTCTTTTGTCTGCTCCTAGCCTTGATCAAGTTATCACGGATCTGAAGAATCTTATCCGTTGTCTCTTGAATGATTTCAGGGCTAGTAAACTGCTTGTCACCAACATCATGCCAGCTGAGAGGAGATCGGCACTTGCGACCATACAAAGCTTCGAAAGGAGCCATCTGAATACTGGAATGATAGCTGTTGTTGTACGAGAACTCAATCAATGGTAAATGCACATCCCATTTACCACCAAAGTCGATGACACAAGAATGGAGAATATCCTCTAGGGTTTGAATAGTGCGCTCGGTCTGTCCATCCGTTTGAGGATGAAAGGCTGTGCTAAGATTCAAATGAGAACCCATAGCAGATTGAAAGATTTGCCAAAGACGTGAAGTAAAACGGCCATCACGGTCAGAGATTATGTCAAGAGGTATGCCGTGACGGCATATAATCTCATTGGTATAGATTCGAGCAAGTTTCTCCATTTTATAATCTTCGCGAATAGGAAGAAAGTGGGCTGATTTGGTCAAACGATCAATGATCACCCAGATACCATTGTGACCAGTAGGTGTACGGGGTAGTTTGGTAATAAAGTCCATAGCAATGCTATCCCATTTCCAAACAGGGATTTCCGGTTGTTCTAAGAGTCCCGAAGGACGTTGATGTTCAGCCTTAACTTTTGTACAAGTAAGGCATTTTGAGACGTAAGCAGCAATGTCCTTCTTCATACCGGGCCACCAATAAGTCATACGCAGATCATGGTACATCTTATCAGCACCTGGATGAATAGAGTAACGGGATTTGTGAGCCTCATTCATAATGAGCTCATGGAGATTATCGCGATCTAGCACCCAGATGCGATTTAGATAGTATTGAAGTCCATCAGACTTAGTTTCGAGTTGATCCACAGTAGCACCACGTATTTCAACGAATAGACTACCTTCATTAGCTGACGAATATTGAGCTTCACGAACACACGCATGGAGATCCCTAGAGATACGAATAGCATTAACATGAGTTTTACGACTAAGAGCGTTGGCCACTACATTCGCCTTACCAAGATGATAGCGAATTTCGCAGTCGTAGTCGTTAAGCAATTCCACCCAACGTCTCTGTCTCATGTTCAATTCCTTTTGGTCAAATATGTGTTCAAGGCTTTTATGGTCAGTGAAAACCACACACTTAGTACCATACAGGTAGTGTCGCCAGATCTTTAACGCAAACACGACTGCACCAAGCTTCAGATCGTGAGTAGTATAGTTTTTCTCATGCACTTTGAGTTGACGAGAGGCATAAGCAATAACCTTGTCCCGCTGCATGAGCACACAGCCCAAACAACGGTTCGAGGCATCACAATATACCACGAAATCGTCATTCCCATCAGGGAGAGTAAGAACAGGAGTGTTACACAAAAGGGTCTTGAGAGTCCGAAAAGATTCCTCTTGCTCGGGACCCCAAGCAAAAGGTCTCTCTTTTTTAGTCAACGAAGTGAGAGGAACGACGATCTTAGAAAAATCAGAGATAAATCGGCGGTAATAACTCGCCAATCCCAGGAAGGAACGAATCTCAGATGCAGACTTAGGCGTACTCCAATTCTTCACAGCTTCGATTTTAGAAGGGTCAACATGAATACCTTGCCTACTAACGACATGACCAAGAAATTGTACTTCGTTAATCCAAAACTCACACTTAGAGAATTTAGCATACAAACGCTCACCACGTAGAAGTTCAAGCATTAAGCGCAAATGACGAGCATGATCCGCTTTAATTTTAGAATAAATGAGAATATCATCAATAAAGACTATCACAAAACGATCCAAATAGGGCTTACAAACACGATTCATAAGATCCATGAACACAACGGGTGCGTTGGTCAATCCAAAAGGCATGACCACGAACTCGTAGTGTCCATAACGAGTACGAAAAGTGGTTTTAGGTACATCATCTTCGAGAACGCGGAGCTGATGATAACCAGATCGAAGGTCGATCTTCGAGAAACAGGACGCGCCTTGTAGTTGGTCAAATAGATCATTGATACGAGGGAGAGGATAACGATTCTTAACGGTAAGCTTATTAAGTTCACGGTAGTCGATACACATACGAAACGAACCATCTTTCTTCTTGACGAATAGGACGGGAGCACCCCACGGAGAGGTACTTGGATGAATGAATCCCTTGTTGAGTAGCTCTTGCAGTTGGCTAGATGGTTCTTGCATCTCAGATGGTGCAAGTCAATAAGGAGCCTAGGCGACAGGAGTCGCACCAGGTATGAGATCGATACAAAATTCAACAGATCTAGGAAGAGGAAGACCCGGAAGATCTTCAGGAAAGACATCAGGGAAATCACACACTACCGGGACGTCGCTTATGTTCCTTCCCTTGCCCTTTTGTTCCACCACATGGGCCAAGAAGGCAAAGTTCTGTTTACGTAAGCATCTGTTCGCTTGAGTGCATGATAACAACTTCAGTCCTCTCGAAGGTCGGTCTCCATAAACATGCAAAATATCGCCGGACGGAAGAGGTAAACGAACAAACTTCTCATGACAAGCGATCTCGGCATGATTCTTACGTAACCAATCCATGCCGATAATGACATCAAAGCTACCCAATTTCATGGGTATTAGATCAATAGTAAATACGTGGTCGTTAAGAGTCAAGGAACAACCACTTAGAATAGAATCAACTAGAATTGATTTACCATCGACAATCTCCACCGAAAACGACTTAGGTAACTTAGAGCGTGCACAGTTTAACAAAGATTCAAATTCTACGGACACAAAACTTCTATCGGCGCCAGTATCAAATAGTATCAAAGCGTAAAGATTATTAACGAGAAACATACCATTAATGACGTCATTGTCGTTACGGGCCTGGTTAGCATTAAGATTGAACGCTCGTCCACGAGCGGCTGGCTGTTGGTCCTGGTTCAACTTAGGGCACTGATTACAGAGGTGAGTAGTATCTCCACACTTGTAGCACGCATGAACGACGTTGACTGGCCTTGGGTTCTGCTGAGGAGCTGGAAGAGCAGGTAAAGCTGCCTGAGCTGGGGGTTGCTGAGCTGGTTGGGCCGGGTTGACTTGACGGCAGTAAGGAGTTGTGTGACCATAGCAATTGCAGTTGGTGCAGAAGCGACATGCAAAATTAGCAGGATGATGAAAGTTACATGTCGAACACTTGGGATGGGGACCAGTGTATTGCTTCTTGACTTCAGGAGCAGCAGGGTTCTGAACGGTAGCAGCAGGAGCAGGTTTAGCAGCAGGGTTTACAGCAGGAACAATGGCATTGCATCCTGAACCTTGTGACTTTCTCCTCTTGTTCTTGCTGCCACTTGGCTGCTGGGTAACTTGGTGTGCAGACTTAGAAAGAGCAGGGTTAGCAAACTGCTTATCACGAACGCGGTTGTTGTTGAGACTAGCTGTGAGACGGTAGACTTCTTCAATAGTTTTGACCTGGGCTGCTTCAATAGAATCACGCATAGCAGAAGATAGACCATTGATGTACTTGGTTATCATACGCTTAGGAGTAGAAACCAAGTGAGGAACGATCAAGCTGAGCTGCTTGAAACGAGTAGTATAAGCCAGATTATCATCACTAATCTGCTTCAAGTGCCAGAATTCTTCTTCAAGCTTCAGTTTTTCATGGGGATGGCAGAATTCAAGCATCATTAATTCACGCACCTCATCCCATGGAAGAGCATAGGCTTCATCATTAGAACGGATGTTTCTCTCATTTGACCACCACTCCAATGCTCTGCCTTGAAACATTCCCGTCGCGCTCCTAGTCTTTAGATGTTCTGGGCACTCGTTGTTAATAAAGGTAACCTCGATGCTGTCAAACCACTCGAGCATAGCGGTCACCCCATCACTGCCCGTGAAAGGCTTAGGGTTGCAAGAGATGAAATGTTTGTAGTTAAACTTAGTGGGCTTTAGCTTCTCACCCTTCGATTCTACAGAGGATAGAGGAGTGTTTGATCCTTGGATCTCAGAGACGATCTTTGGCACGACTCGAGCGATCTGATCGTCCATGAAGGACATCATCTTTTTCTGAGACTTTCCCTGGATCTATTGAGAGTGTCGGATAGCTTACGAGAAGACATCCTAAGATCAAACAAGAGGATCGTATAAGTCTTGAGAGTGTCGGCCATGAAGGACATCATCTTTTTCTCTGGTACTTCTCTTGTTTTTAGTCATAGCCTGAGAGATTGGACATCTCATCTGAAACTCAACTAAAATCTGACATTTTTCATCATATTCGGGGTGCTCGGTATTCATCAGCAAATTGTTTTCTTTCATTGCTAAGAACAGATTCTCTTGAATGAAAGGAACATCATGTTCAACAATTGGGATATTCAGGTTTATTTCGGCCATTTGTGATTTTGAAAGCAAGGGATAGAGTTCCAAAATTTTTGGCTTTTGAAAACGAGAGGGTTTTTAGGGTTTAAGCTTGTGAGGATGAAGGTGAGTGAAGTGAAGTCTGCTAAAATCAGCTATTTATAATTGGAGGTTTAGCAATGATCATTAGGTGGTTAGTGTTTATGGGAGTTGAGAGGACATAGATAGTGGGGGGTAATGACGGTTAATGGTCATTAATTACCTTTATAACCTTTAGATCGTGGGATGTTGTAACAGCGGCGTATCCACCATGTTTCGGACACGTCACTTCTCCCTCGTATTTCTATGCAATGTTACATTTAGTGTTGCACAATCACAATATCACATAGATTCATCGGATAGTTTCGCATAGTATCGTAGTCGATCAATATTTCCACATAGAATAAAGCTTCAAAAATTTAGTTTGATTCCGAGATTAGAATTCATGTTTTAGATTGCGGACATACGTGCGATTCGTGTAATGTCTCGAAAAATAAACAAAAGATGTTGGGCCTACGATATTCCTCCTTTTGGTCATTTCACGTCCCTAATTGATTGGTAGTTTTGAGACCTTGGCGAGACATAAAAGAAAGAGTGGGACTAGTTATCAAGGTATGAGTTTCACCTCTATCTTGACAACATCATACCCTAATAGCGTTGGTACTTATCAACAGATAAGACCTACCAGAATATAGTAAGGAAATTTCCCGTCAAGGTTCGAATGTCACTCCTGGCTTGAGGGTGAATCTCGTGCAAAATACAAACGCTGGTAAACAATGTTTTCAAAGCATCCAAGTGTATATTGTGTCAGCCTTAGGAAAGCCATGTAGGTTTAGCAGGAAAATGTGTTGCTAGGAAGCAGATACGGTGGAATGCATATGTCTTAAACAACAAATAAGAGTCAAGATTTCTAGAACTATAGACTAGGGCAAGTATTCCTACTTCTCCTAATTCCCTATATTTATGGCTCTGATACCAATCTGTCACACCCCAACGGATGGCGGAAACATCGGGGTGCGGCACTAAGCGTTCAGATTGCTCATGAGTTTCCATAACACTAGATATTTCGATATAAATTAGATTGATTCAAACATTGTCTAATAGCATCCATAACCAAACAAAATATCAAGTACAACTCATCGAAAGAGTTTCAAAGTTTCTAGATTTATCTAAGATGTGTTTCTAAGCAGCATCCTAGCATATTCTTGATTCACTGCATCATGTCAGCCTGCAACATGTTTGAAAATAAAGTCAGTACAAAACGCACTGGCGAGTATACAAGTTTGATTAAGTAGCATAGTAGATTAAAGACTCATATCCATCATGTAAATGATAACAAAAATAGTTTCAGCCATGCTAGTGCTCGCAGTCCAAGTAATAGCCCTAGTGTTCCGATACTTTGGTGTTTTCCCAAGACTCAAGGAAAACTAGAATCCTCCTAACAATACCCCTGAGAATAATGGGGAGGTGCATCTTCCTATAGCGCTACTATTGTTAAGGCTGAACTACACACTCTGGATTAAACGTTCATATAGCATAAAGAATCAAGAATCACAAGTTTCCCATACACATAGGATAGAGTTTAGATTCCAAAAGTATCAAGTTTCAAGTTTCATAGAATACATGTTGCATCCCAAAGTTTAAAACCAAAAAGGGATCGAGTATACTCACAGTGATTGCTTAACAGTTTAACTGTTATTGGATCAAAGGGAGCTCTTTAGGTTTAGCCTGATTAGATTACAATAGTTAAGCGTCGGGCAAAAATATGAGATTGCGCAAAGTGTCGAATCAGTCACTCGATCGGATGGACGTTCGATCGGACGGCAGTCCGATCAGATTGCCATTCGATTGAGATGACTTATATGAGTGGGGACCGATCGCCATCCGATCGGATGGTCATCCGTACGGATGGCCATTCGATCGAATGGTCATTCGATCCAAGTGTTTGAGATTCCAACATGTTTAGCCAAGTGTTCAATCAGGTTACTTCGATCGGATGGCCGTTCGATCGAAGGACCCTTCGTTGTGCAAGTTTCAAGATTCAAAGTTTCTGATTTAAAATAATCTAAGTGTTTGAAAGTCGCATGTTACTTCGATCGGATGGTCGTTCGATCAGACGGCAATCCGGTCGGATTGCCATTCGATCGAGGTGTCCTCGTTCCTTTTGCATCATGATAAAATCTCTAAGTTTCAAGTTTCACGGTGACGGCCTGGTACGCATCGAGACAACGGTAAACACATCAATGTTCAGCCAGTCTGATCGGATGGGAATCACCCCAGTCCATTCAGGTGTCTGTTTTTTACTGTGTTTATGTCGGAATCCGTACTCCAGTCATCTTCTCCGGCAACAATCCGTTTCCTAGCCGACTCCAGACTAATCTTCAAGTCTACAGTCCGTTTGGGTCTGGATTCCACCGTTTTAAGTAAAAGTTTAAGAAAATATGGAAGAAAACACAAGTTTCAGCTGAAAGCTTTAGATTTGGTAAAGATTTAGTGTAAAAACGCAGGAAATTCCTTAGATCTGAGCTAGATCTTGACTAGAATGACATCACACAATAGTTTGTACAAACCGCAATGATGACGTCACCCTCAAGAGCTCAAATCTCAGAGATTTCATGGTGAAAAGTGTGATTTCAAAGATGAATCATGTAGAGAATAGTGCATAGATCAAAGATGTACAAGAATCTAGTGTAAAACATACCGAAATCACCGAGAAATGGAAGAAAAGTGGGAGAGCATGCGTCTGGTCGAAGGAGGTTGTCACATCAGTGAAGAATGATGTGACAGGTCCTATTTATAGTGTGAGAGAGAGATAAAGGCGATGTGTAGCGGATCGGATGGCACTTCGATCGAGTGGCCCTCCGATCGGATGGTCATCCGATCGGATTGTCATTCGGTCAATCCCATCCTTTCTGTTTCACCGTCGTTGATTCGTTTTGCGAGTTAGGTTAAGCTTTGCGTATTATTGTGTAATAGTACCACATAACTAGATTATATTGTTAACACAAAAGTTTCCAAGTTTCATAGTTTCTGCCAGTGACAAGTCTCTCGTTCAACCAAGTCTCAAGTTTCACGAGTCTCAAGAGTCAAGCACCAAAGTATCAAGAATCAAGAATCTAGCTTCCAAGTATCAAGCATCAAGAATCAAGCCTCAAGAATCAAGTATCAAGAATCATAGTCTCATAGCATTTAGAATCAAGTGTCTAGAGTTAAGAATCAAGTCTCATAGTATTAAGTATCAAGAATCAAGATTTAAGTATCAAGAATCATAGTATTAGAAATCATGCCTCATAGAATTTAGATTCAAAGTACCAAAAGCATCAAGAATCACATAGTTTAAGGGCTAAAGTTGACAATAGCTAAAAGTTCAGGGACGCAGGCGTTACAGATGTAAGGTTGGTTTAGAAGTAACCGTTGGATCATGGGTATCAAAGTGAATTAAGGGGGATTATCCGTGCATCGTAGGTTTTAATATGTATTCTCAACTTTATTCTTCAATTTCTCAAACATTCTTTTGATTGGAGAATGAATGTGATTGGAGAATACTAACGGCCATGTGTTACATTTTCCCCTTGTAGGACCCATTTTCAACAAATGGTCCAGTAATATGCCTTGTGGAAGCTGATATTCTTCCCTCTTTTTGAAAGTTAAAAATTTCTTTCTGATGACGCCGTCAGAAAACATACCCAATATTTCTGATGTATTGAAACATGATTTGCTGATGTTGTTTTCATTGGAATCTCATCAGATTTGAAAGTTCCCCCTGGATAGAGTGTTCCATTTTTTTGAGATGAGAGGGAATGAGTAAAGATCAGATATATCACTTACGTATGCTTTTCTGGTAGAAGTCCAAGTCTTTTGTTCTTTTCTTCATGGAATATTTTGTGAAAAATTTTCAAAAGACGATTCATGGTGTATTGTTTTCTAAAATTTTCACACGGTTGTTATCACATTTCATCATTTTCATTCCTTTTTGAAGATTAACTGACCAGATTTTTCTGATTTTTCAACATTTTGAGCAAAAATAATTTTATCAGATTTAGAAGTTATTTTATCAGATTTTTGCCAGATTTGAACTTTATGTTATCAGAAACTTGATGTTTTGTGTCAAAATGTTTTATTTCTGATAAACACAAGTTTTTTTGTGTCTTTAACTTCCCTTTTTGTTTACCATATGCTTTATACCCTTTTTGTTTTCCTTCCCCCTAATCAAATCAACAGAATGCAAGTATGTAAAGACATAATATAAACTTTTACTAAATTAAAAGAAACTACAAATAATAACAAAAGTAAAGTACAACTAATCTTCTCCAAAGATTAGTTCAGCAAACATCCAGAGATGGGTCACAAGTCCTGTATTGTTGGAAGTTAGTACAAGATGAGCATTACAAATATTCTGTTGAAGTACTACCTCAGCTCTGGGATACCATGCAGGAATACCTCCAAATTCTAGCTGCCTAGTAATTACCCTCATCATGAAACGAGGATAAACTAAAAATGGCCTGCTAGACCACAGGTTGTTGGTAAGATCTTTCATCAGATAATGAGAGTAATTATATGGAACCTCTTGCACTATTGCATGCACAGGTTCCATCAACTTGTAGGAGATTTCATGGTAGTTTATAGTTTTCTTTGAAAAGCAAACCCCAAGCTGAATTACCAGATAGTGCCATGTCTTGAGAAAGCCGGACTTGGAGATTGGTCTGTTTGGATTCTCCACATTATACCCCATCTGAGGTAGGGTATCATCGATATGTTCTCTGGTGAAAGAGAGAACATTGTTGTCATCATTGAGGTTTAAAACCTCTCTGATAACATTCTCTGTGAGGATGATTGGCTTCCCCAACACCCAACTTCCTATGGAAGTTAACCTTCCGTTGTGAAGTAGGAGTCTTGCTTCCTTCCTTCCAGAATTGTTGTAAGATGTCCGGATAGACCATGATGTGTGCGGACAGGGCATAGGCTAAGGGGCTTTGCATAAGCATGGTAAGGATGATGTTGCATCCTTCCCATGCTGGTCCATCAAAGTGTGTTCGGATCCTTAGATTGTGATGTGGGTGAAGTGGTAGTGGAAAGTGATTAGCACTGATCCTAGCCATTTTTGTTGAATGTGGAAGAAGATGAAGAGATTTTAGGGTTTTTCTGGTATGTGAAAGTGATTGGTGAAGTTCTAAATTGTAGACATTTATTGTGAAAGTGATGCTTGTCTTAAATGGTATCTACCTACTCAAATTTTGTTACCTCTATTTTCTTTGTATTTATTTTTGCCTGTCAGAAAGCAAAGAGAATTTTAAGAGATAAAATCTCTTGCATTAATGGTCTAGGCGGCCAAGTTCTGATAATTATCATTATGAGCTACCCAGATGTCATCTCTTTCTCACTAAATATGGATGAATAAGTAATGAATGTAGGAGATAGAGCTAACAACCATTAACGTTTTCCCATATATTTTCCTTTCATGACGCGATCTACCCTATGGTAAAGAGATAATCTTTGAATTTTAATTAAAGAAAATAAAAGAATAGAGATATGAATGAATGAAATTTACAACAACGATGAGAAATGATGACTACGAATGGAATATTTTCATGCATGCGAGAAGAGAGGAAAATTGATATTTCAAGCTTCATCAGAAATTCTGTTGACTTGGTCAATTTATGGTGATTAATCAGATTTTCTAGTGACTTTTGAGTTTTGCTGATGGATTCTCAGAATTTATACCAGAAATCTAATCAGATGATTGCATATCAGATTTTTCTTCCTTTTGTGACAAAATTTCTTTGGTTTGTTCAATTTTCATGTTGACCATTCCTAATTTGCCAATCAAGAAGTTATGTCTATATTCATCTAATGGTTTAGTGAAAATATCAGCAAATGGGTTTTCA
Organism: Helianthus tuberosus; assembly: GCA_030545235.1. NCBI lineage: Eukaryota > Viridiplantae > Streptophyta > Magnoliopsida > Asterales > Asteraceae > Helianthus > Helianthus tuberosus. Next base: position 3,309,388 of record CM060389.1, on the reverse strand, counting down.
CTTGGGACAAAATATATTTCAATATTACCTTTCTCCATATGATCTTTGATGAAGTGATATCTGACATCAATGTGTTTTGTTCTTGAGTGATGCACTGGATTTGATGTTATTGCAATTGCACTCATGGAATCACATAAGATAGGAATTTTTGTCAGATTTACTCCATAATCTCTTAGTTGAGTTTGTATCCACAGAACTTGTGAACAACAACTTGCTGCTGCTACATATTCTGATTCAGCTGTTGATGTGGCGACACAGTTTTTCTTCTTACTTGCCCAACATACTAACTTTTCTCCCAGCATTTGACAGGCATAAGATGTGCTTTTTCTATCAAGTTTACATCCTACATGATCTGCATCTGTGTATGCAATTAATTCTAATTTGTGTTTCTAGGATACCAAAAACCAAGATCTGATGTGCCTTTAAGATATTTAAAAACTCTTTTAACAGCTTTCATGTGGGACTCTTTAGGATTACATTGATATCTTGCCAGAAAACAGGTGGAAAACATTATGTCTGGTCTACTGGCTGTTAAGTATAAAAATGATCCTATCATTCCCCTATAAGTTTTTAAATCAACTGATTTTCTTTCTACATCAGAATCAAGTTTGTTTCCAGTTGCCATGAGAGTTCTTGGAGATGAACAGTTTTCAAGTGAATACTTTTTCAAAATGGTTCTAACATATTTGATTGACTCATAAATGTGTCATCACTTTGTTGTTTTACTTGCAATCCAAGGAAAAAGCTCAATTCACCCATCATGCTCATTTCAAAATGACTGGTCATTAAATTTTCAAACTTTTTACAAAATTTCTCATTTGTTGATCCAAATATGATGTCATCAACATAGATTTGGACCAACAATGTGTCCTCTTTGTGTGATTTCCGAAATAGTGTAGTGTTAATTGTACCTTTGGTGAAGCCAGAATTGATTAAGAAGTTTGACAAGGTTTCATACCATGCTCTTGGAGCTTGCTTCAACCCATACAAGGCTTTTTTTAGTTTATAAACATGTTTTGGAAATTGAGAATCAACAAAGCCTTCTGTTTGTTGCACATAAACTTCTTCTTCAATCTTACCATTTAAGAATGTAGATTTTACATCCATCTGATAAACTTTGATGTTGCTTGAGGCAGCATAAGCAAAGAATATTCTTACAGCTTCAAGTCTTGCAACTGGTGCAAAGATCTCATCGTAGTCTATACCTTCTTGTTGAGACTAACCCTTGACCACCAGTCTTGCCTTGTTCCTTGTTATTATGCCTTGTTCATCAGATTTGTATCTGAATACCCATTTGATCCAATGACAGATTTGTCAGCTGGTTTGGGTACCAGATCCCACACTTGACTCTTTTCAAACTGGTTAAGCTCTTCTTGCGTTGCTTGTACCCAATTTGAGTCACTTAGTGCTTCTTTGACAGATTTTGGCTCTATCATGCTTAGGAATCCAGCATATAGGCATTCATGTGCTATTGCAGATCTTGTCTTAACACCTTCTTCAGGGTTACCAATAATGTTTGCTTGTGATTGTCCCTTGATCCATCTTAAATTGTTGTGTGAACTTGTGCTTTTTGATGGATTTGAAGTTTCCCCCTGATCCGTGACCTCTGTGTTGTTAAGAGGACCAGAATTCTGTTGTTCAATTGGATTTTCTGATGAATTCACAGAATTCTGATCATTTGGTACAGTTTCTGATGGAGGTTCTAGATTTTCTGCAGGGTTAGTACATGACATGGTTTTATTTTAAATAGTTTGCATGTAGTCATGTTTTAAAAGTTCTTCAGCCAATTTGTTAAGAAGATCTTCAGAATTTTCTGGTTGTTTTGATAGGCTTATATCTTGTAAAATTTCATCTGAAATCTTTGTTTCTGATGAATCATCAAATGACACATATAATCTTTCTCTTATTGTCCTTGAATTTAAAAGAAAAACTCTGTAAGCTTTAGAGGACAATGAGTAACCTAGAAAAATTCATTTTTCAGCTTTTCTGTCAATTTTCAAGACTATCAAAACCATTGAAGACAAAACATCTACAGCCAAAGGTGTGTAAAAATTTGATGCTTGGGATCCTTTGGTTGATGATGTTATAATTTTCTGGTGTCTCTTGTTAATGATAGACCTGTTTTGTGTAAAACATGCATTTGCAATTGCTTCAGCCCAAAAGTAGGTGGGCAGTATGGCATAAGCAAGCATTGTTCTTGCTGCTTCAACCAGGGTTCTATTCCTTCTTTCTACAACTCCATTATGTTGTGGAGTTCTTGGAGCAGAAAAGTCATGAGAAATTCCTTTACTTGTAAGAAAAGTCTCAAGTTTTGCATTTTTAAATTCTGTTCCATTGTCAAATCTGATCCTTCTTACAGGTAATTTCAACATATTTTCAGTTTTTCTGATGAAATTAATGATCAGATATGGGGTTTCACTTTTCTTTCTGAGAAACTCAACCCATGTGTACCTGGAGTAGTCATCTACAATGACTAAAATGTATTTCTTTCCAGAAAATCTTGTTGTTTTTACAGGTCCACAAAGGTCCATGTGTAAAAGTTCTAGATTTTCAGAAATTGTTGATTTAGAAATTGTTTTATGTGAGCCTCTTTTTTATTTTCCAAGCTCACATGCTTCACACATTTTATCATTTTTGGGTGAAATGAAAGGTAAACCTTTTACCAAATTTTTACTTGCCATTTGATTTAGAGTTTTAAGATTTAAGTGTGCCAATCTTTTATGCCATAACCAGCTATTTCCTTTATTTTCTGTTGAAAATAAGCATAATTGAGGATGCTCAATTTCTTCTCTAAAGTCAAAGTAATAGATGGAATTTCTTATTCTTTTGTCACTTAAATATACCTTGTTATCATCTAACCCAACCAGTAAACATTTTTCAGGTAAGAAAGTTACCTGGAAGCCTCTGTCACAAAATTGCCCATAACTTAGTAGGTTATATTTCAAACCTTCAACATAGGCAACCTTCTCAATGGTTAATGATCCATACTGTATGGTACCATAACCCATGGTTCTTCCCTTAACCCCATTTCCAAAATTTACAAATTTACCCAGTTTTTCTTGATAATTACTGAGTAAGCTCCTATCCCCTGTCATGTGTTTGCAGCTCCCAGAATCGCGGTACCAGATCTGCTACACATAACGGTCCTGAAATGATAAGGTTAGAGAGTTTTTGGTACCCAAACTTGTATGGGTACTTTTTCTGATAAAAACACACTAGAGATTTCTTCATCAGGGGAGCATTCTCATCAGAACTTCTACTTAATGCTGAGCCATCAACATAATGATTTTCTTGGGAGAGATGGTGTTGAATTAGCTTTAGAATTTCAACACATATACAACTTGTTTTGTCTATCTTTTTAGACAAGTGTGATTGTGATGGAAGATTTTGGGATGCATTTCTTTTGGTTTTTCAGAGATGTTTTGAATCTCGTCCCTTTTTAAGCTAATTTTGGATGACAGAAAAAGTTTATCAGAACTACTTGATTTGCAAGAGTCAGCACCAGAATCTGATATTATTTTATCAAAACAATTTTCTTATTCCCTTACAAAGGTAGTAGGATTTCTGATATTTGTCTTTACATATCCTAATCCTTTACCTTTGTTCTTAGGTGTTGCTTCAATAAAGTGTATGAACTCTTTAGTTTGTTGAAAACCTTTTACATTGATCTCATTATCATGAATTTTTTTGTAAAGATCTTTTCTTTCTCGTTCATAAAATTCAATTTTGACATCTTTTGTTAAATTTTGATCAATTAATAATTGGTTTTCAATTTTGACTTTGTTGAGCAATTTTTGCAAATCATCAGATTTTGTGTTTTCTGATGACGGTTTTTTTTTTTTTTTGTAAAATCACAAAATCTTTCATTAGTTTGTTCAGTTGTTGCTCCAAATCATTGTTGTCTAAACTTACTTTGGGTTCTGATGAACTGGAGCTCCCATTAGAAGTTGTAGCCATTAAACAGACATTAGCCATTTCCTCTTCTTCTTCATCAGAAGAGTCATCTGTTAGCCAGGTATCTGTACCTGCTATTAGACTGACTTTATGTTGTTATCTCTTAGCTTCTTCAAACTTCTTTTCATAGTAGGCTACATCCTTCAACTTTTTATTTTTGCACTCAGATGCATAATGCCCCTTTTGTTTGCATCTATAGCAAACAATCTTTGCCTTTCCTTTTTCCTTGGATTTACCTTCCATTCTATCCCTGTCACTCTTCTGGTACTTGCTACTTCCATCTCTTAGTCTTTGCTCAAATGTTTTTGTGAGCAAGGCTATTGCCTCAGCAAAGGCTGAAAAATCTGATGAGGTATCAATAATTTCTGAGCTTTGGCAGTTAGAGGTTGGTGGATCAGTGATTGTTACTCTTTATGTATTGGAAACAAGAGTAATAGGTCCAGCCTTGTGGTTTGAATTTTCATTAATTTGTTCATCTCTTTGGGACAAGGATGCTATAAAGATCATGCAAATTCATGTTCCCTAATTTAAGGGTGGATGCCAAGGTCATAGTGAGACTTCTCCACTCTCTTGGTAGTGCATCCAGAAACTTTACATTTCTTTCATCATTAGATTTCTCAATACCAAACTTTTTAAGATCATTCAAAAGTTTAGTAAACCTATTATATGTTTCTGAAAGTGTCTCACTTTGGAGACTTTTAAATCATTCATAGGAAGAAACACAATTTGTTCTCTTGTTTCTTTTCATTCTCTCTCCTCATTCACAAAGATTTTCCAACTGATCCCATATCTCCTTAGCAGATGCACATGCATCTACTTGTGAGAATATGTCATTTGGAAGTGCCATTATCAAGAGTGATTTGGCCCTTTCATCAGCTTCAACCATATCCTTATCTTATTTGCTCTAATGTATTTCGTGTTTAGGAGCAAAAGAGATAGGGATTGCTGGTGTGAGCTCAGTTGCTGGAACAACAGGAATTTCAACAGTGGGTCTATGTGGGCCTCTCTCAATGGATTAAAATAGTGCTCGACCATGTCGATTAAGGAAGTTGATCATCATGACTCTCCATTGGGGGTACTCCTCTCAGACCAAAGTAGGAGGCTTTGACATAGATCCAATGTTAAAAGAAATGTTCCAAGTTTGAAAGTTTGGCATATTTAGTAAAAGAGATTGTTATAAAAAATATGAGCAATTGGTCTTTTAAAAATGATTTATTCAATCTGCTCTGATACCAATTGTTGATCCTAGATAAGATGCTCAAAGACTAAGTATGGCAAATAGATTTCAACAAGTAGAAAAATATTGCGGGGAACTAGAAATCAAACTTTCAAGAAACAAAAACTTACATAATTTTCAAGTATATTGATCACTTTGGAAAACAACTTTATTGACTATTACAAATGAATGCCTAAAGAATTCTGTGTGAAGGCATTGGAGTTTGTGGTGTGTGTGTATTAAATTCTTAGCTCAACTCATTTAACCTTCGGGGTTGAAATCTCTATTTATAGAGAGTCTGGATCATGAATAAACGTTTGTTTATTCTTGCACTTGCTCTGCACAGAGTAGCTTTTTGGCATATTCATTGAATCTGTTGATGTCAACTTGCTACTTTCCAAATTGAGTCAGGGCCTTATCTTTAAGACAAGTTGGTTCATCAGAAATTCGGATGACCAACTTACCATAATTCTGATGAGATTGATCATCAGAAATTCTGATGATCAGAGTTACCAGATTCTGATGATAAATACCAGATTTATCATCAGACTTATCAGAATGGTCTTTTCTGATCGCCTTATTTGTCTTGATCACTTCCTGATATTAGTAGGGGTGTTTAAAACCGGATATCCGAACATTTCGGATAGTAGATTTCACTATCCGAATCCGTATCCGAAATTTCGGATATCGGACTTTCGGATATCCGAAATTTCGGATACGGATTCGGATAATGAAACGGATATCCGAAACTCTAAAAAAATAAATTTCAAAATAAAAGTTTAAACAAACCAAATAGCAAATAAAAGATCTGATGTTCAAAAAAAAACCCAACACAATCCATTGTTCTAAATCACATAACATGTCCAAAATAACGCAAAACATTGTCTTAAAAGTCGAAATAAAAACATAATCTTCCAAATCCAAGCATCAGATTCCAATCCATCCTTCTAACTTTCAAGGTACCATATGAAACCTGCTGCGTAAAAACATAAATGAGCTCAGTCTAGCTAAAAGGTTGATACAACATAATATATATTTACAATGAACAATATATAGTTACAATAAAAATAACTGAACAGGTAATAAACAATAAAACATAAACAGCGTGAAAGTGAAAACCCATTACAACAATAGAAAAGACCACAGCCTAAAGTACATAAGCAATAAATTTTCAATTTTTACCACTAACAGCTGCTGCCTTTTTATCCAACACATTAACACATCTTCTGATATGAAAATTATAATCCTTTTTTGAGTAACTGCTAACTAAACCTAATAATCTCATACTCTATAACTTCTTCGCCCAATTCAATTTCACAACTTTCACGAATAATTATGATAAAAACTATGCCTTTATTTCTAAATCTTATGTGATCTACCCTCCATATATCCCGATCCAACAACAATCAAACATAAGCACAACAACAAAAATAAAAATAAACAGGTAATATATATTTATTTCTATTGATCTACAAATATTTTTAATAAAGATACCTTGAGCAGATTAAGTCGTTTCACTACTTTCATCAACCGTTTCATCAATAATAATTGTGGGTTGTTCCAACACCAACTCTTTCATACCTGTGACATAATAGAAAAAAAAAACATATAAAAAACGGCATATGTATAAAAAAATATACAACTAGAAAGTAAAAATAATAATAAATTATAACCTTCTTCCAAGCGCTCGATATAAAAAATGGTATCTTCAACGAAAATTGGTTTATTAGAAGCACGTAACCAATCTTGTGCGCATACCAACGCTTCCACCATTCTTGGAGTCAAGGAGGTTTGAAAACAATCAAGCACCCATCCACCGGTGCTAAAAGCCACTCGGAAGTAACCGTAGAAACCGGAATGGCAAGAATATCCCGGGCCATCTTAGCAAGAACGGGATATCGGCATTGTTGAACTTTCCACCATTTTAAAATGTCAAAACGTGCATCCATGGGTTTAGGATCTTCACTAAGATATTTATCTAACTCGCTTTTGTTCAAAGATGTTTGCGAACTACTAATAACTTAGGTATTGTCCTTGTTTCAACCGAACCATCATCACTAACATGTGTCTTAGACTCAACATCAAGTAACTTCTGTTTTTTTATCAATATTTGCCAGAAATTTTGGGCAAGTGCTAATATGGTTTTTCAGAGGGGTCGTCCCGCTTTTTGATGCACAACCTATCAACCTACTGCAGTAAACACACTCAGCCTTATCAACGACATCACTTTTAACAAAATGATCCCACCAACCAGATCTTTTTCTACTTGCTCGTGTAGGTTCAGATTCACTTACAGTACTGTTGGGTATATTTGGGGGTTTTCCTTTTCCATTTTGTTTCTTCGTTTGCTTTTTTTCTTTAGCCTTAGAAATCACCTCATTTTCCGACACTAGCTCACAATCAGAGTTGTTTGCATTGGAGATATCCATTTAAAACAACCTGTAACAAATCAAAATACAATGAATCCATGAACAAATCGAAAAAAGATAACAAATCTATGAACAAATCTAAATGGAAATCGTATGAACAAATCAAAACAAGATAACAATCTATGGAACAAGCCTGAATGGAAATCATATGAACAAAAAATCCTATGAACAATCTATGAACAAATCAGAAACTGGAAACAAATCATACATAACTAATCGAAAAAATCATAAACTTGGATTTGGAAGATGAAACAAATCGATGAAACTGGAAACAAATCATACATAAACTAATCGAAAAAATCATAAACTTGGATTTGGAAGATAAAACAAATCGATGAAATTGGAAACAAATCATATATAGCTAATCTAAAAATCAGAAACTTGGATTCGTATGAAACAGAAACAAACCTTGGATCTTCGATTTTCAGATCTTGTTTTGATTATTGGATTCTTCGATTTTTAGTCTCACAGGTCTAGATGTTTTTTAATTCGTGGGGTGAGTCGAGTGTGAGTGAATGAGAGGTGAGAGGCTGAGAGCGGCTGATAGAAAGAGATTAGGGTTAGGTTTTGTTTTCTATAGTGGTATTATATACACCGTGTATTTAAAAAAATCGGATATCCGAAATATCCGAAACTTTCTGAAATCACTATCCGAATCCGAAAATTCGGATTATCCGAATTTCGGATATCCGAAAATTCGGATATCCGAATTTTCGGATATCCGAATTTTCGGATAATCGGATAAAGCGGATTCGGATTCGGATTCGGATGATTTTGAACAACCCTAGTTATTAGTTGAAGATGTGTCTTTCTTTTCGTCTTGTCATGTTATCTTGTAGGCACCTTTTTGTTGATCTTTCTTAACTGTATCTTCAGCATATGATCAGGTTGATCATCTTTTTCTTCAATACTTACATAAAAAGTTTCCTAACAATTCCTTTCCCTCGTCCATTCCATTACCCCGTAAGTAAAATCTTATAATAGGTAACTTCTAAATTAAAGCCCCAGATGAAGATCAAGCCACGTCAAGAACCGATTACTTACCGAATGCTCGTTATCTTTCGCTTTCAGTTAAAGTGTTTTGAAATGACAAACATGTGGTCTTGTATGTTGAATCAACTTACTTCTACCTTGTTTTAGCTTATGTTTTAAAACATGTAATATTTTGTTATAATCGTACGTATAAAATGTGAAATTATATATATATATATATATATATAGGAAGGAGTTCATGCGAGAACCACCCTTATTGCGATAACCGCGAGAACGTGAACACAACCTAAAATAGCTAAAAAAAACCTAACCCCCCCCCCCCAAAAAAAAAAAACCTAAACCCCCCCCACCCCCCCCCCCCCCAAGCTAAATGCTAAAAACTAAAACCCCCCAAAAAACCTAAAAAAAACTAACCCCCCCCCCCCCCAAAAAAAAAAAAACCTAAACCCCCCTCCCCCACCCCCCAAAAACCTAAACCCCCCACCCCAAGCTAAAATGCTAAAAACTAAAACACCAAAAAACCTAAAAAAATCTAAAAAAAATCAAAAAAAAAAAAACTAAATTTTTTTTTAATATTTTTTATGCTCAAATCGCTACTTTTAGTGGCCAAAATTTTTTTTTTCTTCGAAAAGAAGCGATTTTTATATAAAAAATATTTAAAAAAAATTTGTGTGATTTTTAGCTATTTTTAGGCATTTTTGGTTGTGTTCACATTGGTTCTCGCAATAAGAGGTGGTTCTCGTATGATCTTCTCCCTATATATATATATACATAGGATAAGGATTCGTTAGGAACTACCATTTATTGCGAGAACCGCGAGAACGAGTGTGAACACAACCAAAAATACCTAAAAAAATTAAAAACACACAAAATAATTTATTTTTATTAAAATTCGCTAAATTTCGTCACTAAATTTTTTTAGTGACGAATTGTAATTAAAAAAAAAACTCTTTTAGCATTTAATTGTGGGGTTTGGCTTTATGGTTTAGTATTTAGCATTTAGCTTGGGTGGGTGGGTAGAGGGTTTAGGTTTTTGGGGGTTGTGGGTGGGGGGGGGGGGGGGGGGTTTGTTTTTTTAGGTTTTTGGGAGGTGGAGGTTAGGTTTTTTAAGGTTTTTGTGGGTGGGTGGGTGGGGGGGTAGGGTTTTTTTTTAGGTTTTTGGGGGTGTGGGTTAGTTTTTTTTGGGGCTTTTTGGTGAGGTATGTTTTTTTTTTAGGGGGGGGGGGGGGGGGGGGGGGAGGGGGGGGTTAGGTTTTTGGGTTGGGGTGGGGTGGGGATGGGTGTTTAGGTTTTTAGGTGATGGTGGGGAAAGTTTGTTTTGTTGTGTTCATATTGATTCTCGTGGTTCTCATAATAAGGGGGTTATAAAATGAAACTTATATATATATATATGAAGGGGTCTTACATTTGCTCGTCAGTTGAGGCACAGCGTGCCACCTTCACAACCTTTGTAATGGTTGCTGCGCGCATCACCGCTTCAATTGGTGGCCGGGTCCACCGATCTCCATCTCTCTCTGATGCATAAGCGTGTATATGTATAAATGTGTGTATATATTATAATTATTTTTATTGTTTTTTATTTTTAGGTAAAAATAAAATTGAAAAATTGAAAAATAAATGGGTAAATATAACGATACATTTTAACTTGGCTAGTGATTTTGATGAAAATGACAACAAAATCAAAACGTTAGGTTTTCAGATAAAAAAAGGTTATTTTAGATGTAATAGTAAAATTAGTCTAAAACTCAGAGACGATTTTAATACGATAGTTATAACTGAACAAACTACACACCAGGATACATACAACTATGCATGCATGCATGCTTTTATATTGTTATTTGAATATATCAAATTAATCAAACCTAGCTTGTGAAACGATAAACTTTAAAAGATTATGACTTGATGTGTTCACACTTCACTTAACTAATGACGTGCTATTAACACGTATCTTTTTTTAAAATGTAATATCATTGGTTAACTATATCTAATGACTAATCAAATACCCATCCACATACGTCTTCTCCATTATGTCACTTCCACTACAGAGATCCAGTTTCCATTTTGAGTTTACAAGTTTATTTTTACGGTTGAGACTTAATTTTAATTTGGAGTTGCAAGGTTGTTTTTCAGTAGGAGGGGTGTGAACTGTGGTTTTGTTGTAGCAATGACTTGGAGGCATGTGAGGCATGCAATTAGATTTTTACAGACCTGCCATAAATAGTTTATTTAAATTACTTATATGATAATGGACCCGCAATTACACACGGGTCTTCAATACTAGTTTTTTTTAATGGCTAATGTTGCACACCATGGGGATTGAACCCCTGATCTCTCCTATTCTAAGCTCTATCTAAACTCACCAACACCACTGGGCTATTCCCAAGTGGATACTAGTTTTTATTTAGTAACAACAAGATGTCAATAGATAAACGCATCTAATAACTTTAAAAACTTGATATATCAAAAGAAGATGTCAACAGATAAACACTTCTAATAGTTTTAAAAACTTGTTATATCCAACGTTTTAGATTTTGATTATGTGTATGAGTTGGATTGCATGCACGTGCCCCAACCTGATTTCGATCTTGGTGGTTTCTCTAATAAGGACACCCCCCCCCCCCCCTAAGCCCATAATGCTTTGGCGAGTGCCTTATTTAGTAGAAATGTCCAGAGTTTAGGAGAGAAGTTTAGTCATCCCCTCGTCAGAAAGCCGTGTTTGATTGTCTCCGAGCTCCTCATGCTCAGGATTTCCTGACAGTCATCCCCATTGAAGGACTAGGCCAACACATGTCGGCAGTGGAATACCGGGCAATTCTTAAGTACCGGTTAATGATCCCCCTGTTTCTGGTTGATGAGCCCTGCCCAATTTGCCGCAAGGTTTGTTTAGATATTTTTGACAAGCATGCGGTCCATTGTAATGAGTTACCTGGTTTTAAATACAGGCATGATTTGGTAAGGGATATTTTGTTTGATGTTCTAAAGCGGACAAGGATTTCGGCAAAAAAGGAGTCTCCGGTGAACTTTCTGACGGATCTGCTCTATAGGAGGTCTACTCTTCGGCCAGCTGACATTTTTGTGTTTGAGTATGCCAAGGGAAAACATGTTTGTGTGGACCTTACAAGAGTGTCCCCTCTTGTTGGGCTCAGGGATAATGGGTTTGTTGCTGGCCAGGCCGCGTTGAAGGCGGAATCAGGCAATGTCGCTAAACACGAGAAGGGTTGTTTAGAGAATCAACACGTGTTTTATCCCATTTGTTTTTTATACATTTGGTTCCCTAGCCCCAGAGGCCGTGGAATTCCTAAACAGGGTCCGGCGGGTTGTGAATAGTAATCTTTCAACCCTTAAGGGTTGCTTCGTCTTTAGTAGGATCGGTTTTTGCAATTCAAAAGAGGGTTGCAGCGCAGCTTGTTGCCTGTTTTGTTTACCTGCCACTTGTTTATAATTTGTTATTTTGCCATTTTAATGAAATTAACTGTCTTTAAAACTAAAAAAAAATAACTGGATATATTTACTTAGAAAAGAAAATTAAAATGCGATTCTCTCCCTGTTTCTCATTTTTTTAATACTTCAACATTTTAATTTATTGAGATGACACATTTCGACCCACCAAATCTTTTAGCAGCCTTATTTGATAAATAGAAAAATTTAGTAAAAGTTGATAATTATTCGTTACGACGTTTTAACTTGTAACAAATGCAATTTTGAGTTCCTCTTTAATTATCTTTAAGGTTCATTGTATCTTGGCCCCTTTGTGGTTAGTGCCAAAAAAAAAGGAAGATTTTCATGCCATAAAAACAAATCAATACTTCCATTTCAATTATAAAGCAAGAGGACAAGGGGGACGTTTCGAAAAATGTTTTTGAATGGTGTAAATAGATGCCCCTTAAATGTAATTTTAGTTAATGGATGGGTGATAATTTTGGTAATTTTTTGGTTAAGTCAGTCAAGAATATGTAGGAAGAGGACGGGGGACATTTCGACAAATGTTTTTGAATGGTGTAAATGGATGCCCCATAAATGTAATATCATGGTTTGGAGGGCAACCTTGATAGACTAGCTACTATGGTATACTTGAGTGGTTTTGTGAAGACATGAGGAAACACCAGAACATCTTTTCACGGCTTGCATATTCTCGAACCAAGCGCTTGGTGTGATATACCACCGCTATTCATCTTCTTAGTTAGAGATCTTCTGGAAGCGTACAGATTTTTTAAACAAAGGGAAGAAAGGCTAAGAAGATCATTCATGGTCTAATTATAATAATGTGCTGGTATATTTAAAAAGGAAGAAATAATATGATCGTTCAAGATATTAAAAACAGGCAGCAGGATGTCTTGGGAGAAATTAAATTAATTTTTGTTTGGTTAAGGAATAAGTCTTCTTACAGGGACCTTCGATGGGAAGATTAGTGTAAATCCCCTTTGCATATGTTGTAATTTTTGGCATTTTGCCCATCTCTTGCCCTCGGAGATGTGTCTAATGAAGTTTAATTAAAAAAAAAAGAAATTATAAATTTCAGTTTTTCATGTTGCAATACATTCTATACTTAAAGTAAAAAGTCGGTGGGTGGCTTTCCACAATCACCTTTAAGTTTGAAGATTTTTTACTTTTATTTTATAAATCTGTAAATTACATTTTTGGCACATAAAATTTTCCTTTCTTTTAATCCCTACTTTTTTAGCTTACAATTTTACCTATACTTTGGTAATTTACATTACTATGCTTTATACCGACCTCTCAACTTTTAAACTTTTCATTTTAATATTTCGACGCAAATTTGGTATAGGCTTTCGTGCTTTATTTTGTAATGTTTCCTACAGATGAATCAGGTCACTTATAATTCGTTTTGACTTGACGGTATAGATTCGAGTTAATCGAGTTGCATATAATACGTTATGAGTGTACGGTATAAACTTGATTTACTTTACGTTTTGATCCAATCGCAATGCAGCTGTATCCTGCATTGAGTTCAATCGAATACGTCGAAACACGTGTTTTCATTGATTAATGTATTACATAACGTTTGGACTAATTCGTTCAACATTTTCAATGTACCCGCGCCGCAACACGCGTGGTTCTTATTACTAGTTTTTCTTAAATTACATATTTTCAAGTGACACGAATAGTTTTATATTTTAATTATCACATTTGGACATAACATATTTTAGCTTTTAGTTTTGCTTTTTTAATTATTTTTTTTAGTGCATTGTTAAAATGGAGTAAATCAAACACTTTATGTTTTTTATAATTATGTTTTAATATAACTACTATAATTTTTTTGTTGTTATAATTTCTTTTGGGTAGATTTCGTTTCTCGCTTATGACTTAAAAATACGATGTTTTATAAAATTTCGAATTATACACAATAATATAAAGTGATGTCGTCTATCTTTTATCTATACCTTTTGACATAAATTTTATTTGAATCTGAGTTGTACACAATAATATAAACTGGTGTCATTTGCCCTTTTCTTTATTTAAGCAATATAATATGACATTTTATAAGTCGTTTACCCTTTTCGTTATTTGAGTAATATAATATCACATTTACTAAACTTTCGAATATAAATTTGCGACGTGTTTATATTTATCTACGATTCGATGAATTTTTTTTATTCAAGCGAACATCGAAACCGGTGTTTTATTTGGATTTATGGTTTTCTTGACATGGTGATACAATATTCATTGAGTTTTTTTTATATGTTACGTCATTGTTTACCTTTTTTGTTATTTGGTTATAACATAATATAAAGCTTTCAATACACCGTTGCAACATTCTTATTTTAATCTACAATTCGATAAAAAAATTTAATCCAATGAGTAAATGTAGTTATTATTTTTGTTCTTTACCATGAAGAACCGAATCATTATGGTTCAAACTATATGGGTACCTGTACTGTATTTGTTTTTTTAGGGTTATCGGATTTTAATAATCATAAGTTTCATCTGTTGGTCAATAATAATTCTAACTTTAAAAATTCCCACTAACGATCTCAACTTGTAAGAATTTGACCCACATTGATCCTTTTCTAACATAGGTGCACTTGAATCAATTGAGTCTACAGGTGCGCTTAAATATATTGAGGAGGCAAAATTCTTATATGTTTGAAAATTATCGATGGGGCCAAACTTTTACAAGTTGGGATCATTGGATGGAATTTCTAAAATTGAGATTATTACCAGCCAACAGGTGAAACTTAGGATTATTAAAATCCAATAACCTTTTTTTATAATTTTCTCAACGTAACAACATAAAATTGATTAAAAATCTCGACGTCACGACATAAAATTGATTTAAATAAACTTGTATTGTCTATAGAGTATTTTTAAGTACCGTATGCTATAGCTAGTGCTAGTGACCGGATCGATGCCTCACCTGAACAAAATTGGTACCGGTATCAGTATATTGTTTCTATAGTTTTCGATCGATACAAAACATGTCTCCATATCCTTTTGGGCGTATCTCTTTTAACGAGCTGAGCGTATCTCTTTTAACGAGCCGATAACGTTCGTAAGCCTGCCGCGGAGCGCGGAATCTCACTAGTTATCAACAAAAGGATAACATAATGTATGAAGCATGTTAAAATTTTTCGAAACATTGAAAAATCTTGTTAAGAGCTTAATGATGCGTCCAAATATATGAGACGTAAAGGTTAACAAAGAAATAATTTATAGAAATATAGGTACTAACGTTACGATATAAATTTTATTGAAAATGCTATATCAAGTATTAGGGGTGTTCATCGAATCGAATAACGAATTTTCGAATAATTCGAATCGAATATTTCGATTTTTTATTATTTTTACCTGAATTCGTATTCGATTCGATTCAATTAATATTTGAAACTCGAATTCGAATCGAATTCCAACCGAATTCGAATAAATTCAATTTAATTCAAATTCACCCTAAACAATAAATTATTTTACTTTCATTTTTTAAAATACTACAACCTAATTATATTCAACATAAAATATAATAATCTGCAAAATTAATTAACTATCAATATGTCAAAACACCAAACATTTTAAGATAGGTTGGTTACCGGTAGCGATTTGAGTTAGGTAAAAATATAGAAATAAGTAGCATTGACTATTTGGTTTGGTAATGTTATGAATAATAAACTTATCATTTATGGAGGTAGTTCATATTTTGGCCAAGTTTAGAAGTTATATATGTGTATATATGTTTGTGAATGTATATACATATATCAAAAAATTATATATAAATTGAATTCGAATTTCGAATCGAATCGAATTCAAAATCATAAATTCGTACTCGATTCTAATTCGATTACTGGACTCGAATACGAATCAACTTGAATTCGAAGTTTTTTAATCGAATTCGAATCGAGTCGAATTTCGAATTTTTCGAATTCGAATCGAATTCTGAACACCCCTATCAAGTATCGGTACCATACTGAATTGAACTAATACCGATCGAATAACATCGGTACCGATATTTTTTATGGTTTTTTATTGATATAAAAGGCATGTTGATATAATTTTGGGCATGTCACGGTTTGTGTAATTATACATAATACCATTGTAAACAAGTTCTTTTATTTTAGTAATATTAGATTTAAATAACCCCAAGTTTTACCATTTGGCTGTAGCACTCCCAACTTACGGATTATCTCACGCCACTTCCAACTTTCAACTTAATTTTCTTTGACACTCCCAAACTAACTGAACACTAACCCAGTTAGCTGACTTCAGATGTCATGTCACTAAATAAGTGCCACTGTGCCACATCCATAAGTTAAAAGTTTAGAGTGATGTGGTACAATATTGGTAAGGTAGAAATATTATCATCTAAATGGTGAAAATTACAGTTATTTAAATCTAATATTCTTTTCTTATATAATAGTATAATACACATATTGCATAGGGAATTCTCACTAGTTTGGATTCAAATACATAAGAACTCATTTTAGAACTAACCTAATAAGACCAACTTGTTTAAGGTATTTATAAATATGATGTGTTGATTCTTAATATGAATGGTTATGTTTTGGGGTGGTTAGTCTGAATGGTAAAAGTTTAAGTTATTTTGATTCCATCTTTCTTTATTTTATAATACATACATTACATGAAGGAATTTTCACTAGTTTGGATTCAAATACATAAGACCTCATTTAGGAACTAACCTCGTAAGACCGGCTAGTTTTATAAATATGATGTGTCGATTCTTAATATGATGGTTAAGTTTTGGGATAGTTAGTCTAACGTGTTTGACAAATGTAACACCTCGAAAATTTCGGGTTCAATAATAAAGCGACACGTGTCATGTAAGACAAAACGCGTCGTAAAACCCGGATTTAATAAAGATGTTTCGGTAGGATTTAAAGTGGCGTCATGTTAAATTGTTACCTCTGAACGACCTCAAGTATAAATCCCAAGACCCGATATAATATTACACATCTACGTTTCCCTAAAATCAGTGAATTATTGTCATTGATAGAATACGAAAAGCATGATAGGATCTCACGAAGAAATGAGTGATAAACCTTTGTTTTCGGGACTTTAATTTGAATTCAAGGAAACAACTTCAATTGGTAGGGTATGTAATAGTTCAAAGCATAATTGGAGGTCCCTTATTGTCAAAAAGAATGCCCAAAGTCAGATTTAAGGTTGCCCTTTCGAACCTTCAACAAACAACAACATTTTAGCTGCTGAGAAGAGGTAGCGCACCGCTACCATAAACATGTAACGGTGCGCTACCAGCCTGCCAGCGACCAGAAACAGGCTGTTGCCTGTTTAACGCGATTTTGACCCACTTAGCCGGTTTTTCTCACATGTGGACGACCCCTAGACATCCCTAGGCACTAGTAACAAGTGTTAATCAGTTGTGGATGGATCCTAGACTTTGTTGTCAACCAATTGTGGTGATTGGAACAAGTATAAAAGGACCTTCAAGTCACAACATTTCCTCACAACTTCTCCTGCACTCTTGGATCATTTCTGGAGCTCAAACTTGCTTCCAAGTGATCTTATCTCGTGCATAGGACTTCAGTAAGTGTTCTAATCTTTCTCTAATTGCTTTTAGCTTAGTTAATTAGCTAAAAGTCAAACCGTCGTAATTACGGTTTGACTTCGAGATTAGTCAATAATGGCTCAGTCATATCTCGAATTAAAAGTAGTTATAAGTTGGTATTTATGTAGGTAACAAAACCCCAAAAGGGTTTCCCCTGATCACCACTCTAACTAGTTCAAATGTCGGGTCAAACATGTTCTTAAAAAGTCAACATAATGCTTAAAATGTCGTTTAGGCATGATTAGCTATCTAGAACATATATAACCTGTTTGATCATTATTATAACTTAGTAATTAGTGTAAGAACATGTTCAAACCTGTTTAACCCGACTATTTCCTGTTTAGACTCGGTTCGGAACCGAAAGTCACATAGTTTGACTTTCACTTTGACTTTCAGTTCTGACCCGTTTAGGCATATTTTAGAAATGCCTTAGAGCTTTAATTGGACTAGGTTACATGTTAGAATAACCCTCTGTGATTATGCACCTCGGTTCATTAGTTATCCAATTAATATGCAAGTTTCCGCTAATCGCTCATATGTTGACCGTTATGCCCTTATTATCTTAAAACGTGAATTATGAAAATGTAAAAGTGTAGGAACCTTAAATATTGACATATAAACTTGTATGCAAAGTTTGACATCAGTTTGACTTGTAGATTAAGAGTTATGCTCATTAGCGTAATTACGGTGCTTTATGTTAATAAAATGGCGTAATTAGCGTATAGCCTAATTAAACATACTTTTTGGTATCAAACGAATTACCCACTGATGTAATATATTATTTTGGGAATTTTAAAGATTTTTAATTAATTTTAGGCTAAGCATAACTCATAGTCGTAGGCTTATTTCGGTAGTTGTCGGTTTTGCCCTTACGGGCCATAAAATGAGTTTTTACACATCTAAACGATTCCAAACCTTTTGCTACTGATTAGTTATGATAAATAAATTATTTTAAGCCTTCTGGAAATATAAAAATATCAGATTTAAGTATCGAACCCGGTAATGGCCTTTAATCGCCTTATTTAGCGTTTTTAACGCATAGTATGTTTTAAAATCATATTGGACATACCCGGGTTGATACCTACTGATATAAGAGGCAAATTATCATATTTTAACAGTAAGCAAAGGTTGATAAACTCAGACTTCGGTTTTGAGCTTTTCGGCTTATGTAAAATTACCAAAATACCCCTACGGGGCCTAGTTTGGTTAAAAATGATAAGTTTCACATACATGCCTTAACCTACTGATGTAACTTAGCAAATTGAGTATATTTGCTGATTACATCAGACCTGTAACTCAGGTTGTCGCTTAAACTCTTTTATAAACTTTTAAATGACCAAACTACCCCTACGGGGCCTAGTTTGTGTTTAGACACGTTTCGGGCATAACGAAAGACACCTTACTGATGTCACAACATATTTGAGACATAATTAACTTAGGAAACCTGTATATAGCTCTCATGACTACCCGTTACGCTTATTTCGCGTTCGGTTCGGTTTATGTAACAAGTTTACATAAATTAGCCGAAACGGGTCAAACCTTAACGGTTTTATCTCAAAATCCAGAATGTGAATAATAAACCCATATTAAACAAGTCTTCAAACTTGTCGGGTCTGAATCACATTCTATCCGGTCTTCGCTTAATCGTGCGTACGAACCGTATCTTGAAACTAGCCGGTCTAAGCTTAAGCTTAATAAAAGACCCGTTAAAATTCTAATAGGTTATTATAAACCTTCGTTCCAGATTAGGAGAGACAGTAAAAGCTACGTGCATTCTACTTATTGTGATTTATACTTGCATCAGGTAAATACTTTTAACTTATTTTCCCTATACGGGCTTGGGTTACGGTACATAGCGTACCGCTTGATCGAGCATCAAATCTCCACGCTTAGTGGGTAATTGAATAATTTGATCGGCTCGTTTAAACAGTCTTGTTTACTTTACAGCCTTTGGGGGGTTAATGACCATGTCCCGGATATCCTTGGCATCATCTTACGAGATTGGCCACGACCTGAGCACGGGGTGTAGGCGTACTCCCGTGTATAACTCATTGATGTGGTGTGTCTATTGATCTTTAACCCGGACTAGATCCGGGCTACTGAACGCATAAGTAACATGTAATTCGTTCACAAGATTATAATATTAAATAATTCTCCCAAGTTAAATAAAAATGTTTATGCCTTGTGCATCCAAACCAATTTTCAATCATTTTCTAAAATGAGTCAGTTGAATGTATTTACCAGTGTAAACTGACGTATTTTCCCAAAAAGACTGAATGCAGGTACTAAACGAACTTGGCTGGATTGTCTCCTAAGCATCAATAAAAGTCTCGCAAGCTTAGGATGCCAGAAGTCTGTTGAACTATTAAATGTTATTTTGTTTCGATCCTACTGTGGATAAACACCGGATATTGTGACTTTGATTACAATAAATAAATTCGGTTGTATCTTATTTTTAAACTTGCTTCCGCTGTGCATTATTATATTGTGTTGTTTGACTATTACGTTGCCAACCATGATGTCACGATACTCCCCCACCGGGCCCACCGGTGACACGTGGAAATCGGGGTGTGACAGGTTGGTATCAGAGCCAACTCTGAGTGAATTAAACACTAGCCTTTTGTGTTTAATCTCAGTACACAATTGCACATTCTAAACTTTCGAGTCTAGACTTATAACATAGGACAAATTCCACCTTATTCGGTTTTGTTTTGTCCTTTAAAATTTTTATATTCTGTTATTGTTATCTTATGCTTTATTGACAGGAATTGAACATGCCTCCAAGATTTTTCCGTAGACGTGGAGGAAGAGGCAAGGGGCCGATCTCCGCCCCTAACGATAATGAAGCCGGACCTTCGCAACGGCGAGCTCCATCAAACACCGAGAGTGACGACCCTCGGGAGAACCGAAGGAATCTGTTCGAGCCGGCCAGGCGGTCGGTTTCGCATACTTCAACACCGCCCGCTCTTAACCCTTACGAACCGAACAATCCGCAGCCCTCATACGTGCCGCTGCAGAGATCACTATCTCATCATTCATATGGTGACCCCACACCAATCTTCCGAGGCCAGTTTAATCCGGCCAACTACTTGCAAGAACCCGTGGGTTTTAACCCACTAGGTCCAGATGACCACTTCTCGGGAGATAACGCTGACGATATGGACGAGGATACAGATCCCG
The DNA here is from genome assembly GCA_030545235.1 of Helianthus tuberosus. Lineage (NCBI taxonomy): Eukaryota > Viridiplantae > Streptophyta > Magnoliopsida > Asterales > Asteraceae > Helianthus > Helianthus tuberosus. The sequence goes on along the minus strand of CM060389.1, from coordinate 3,288,582 downwards.
TCATGCCAGCGAGTGGTACTCCGAACCACCCCATCGAAATTTCTGATGGATCGTCTTTCCACGGATCACCCTACGGTGGTCCAGACAGTTTCCAAGCCCTATTTAACCAACACGAGTGGTACTATACTCCTTCTCACCACTCGTCGTCTCATGGGCAGCAACAGCAGCAGCAGCAACAGCAGCAGGAGCCACAGCCGCAGCCGCATCATCAAGATTCATCAGAGGATCACCGGTTTGTGGCAGTTACGCCACCACCTCCACCGCCACCAGTGCAGCCGGCACCTCCTCAACCGCCAAGGCGTAGGAGAACCGGTGCCCGCATGTCAGTACGACCAGGGGACTTTCATTTTAGTTCCCCACGGCAGTCTAGTGCAAGCCACTACCCGCCTCACCAGGAGGACCCACAGATGGGTGGGCCTTCGCAGCCAGCTTTTCAACAGCCACCGCCCATGGGTTTTGATAACCCAATCCCAGCGTACGCGGGTCCAAGTAATTACAACCCGTTTGAGCCACCAGCTTACAACAACTACGGATACGCTGAGGCAGATCCTTATATGGTGACGGCAAATTACAACGCCCTCAATGCCCAAGGACCCTACGGAGATCCATGGGGGGTAAGCTACCCGAATCAGGGGTACCCAATACCTCCCAGGCCTATCATTCGAGCGCAGTCGCAGCCGCCACGATTTTCTCCCCCAGAACGGGAGGAAATTCTACATAGATTGGATCAGGTTGAGCGGGAATCTCGCCGCGACCGTCAGGAGACGTAGAGCTTCTTCCAGGGATTAATTGGTTTGATCAAGGGGAAGAACAAGAAGGATTATTGAATCCTCCCAGCTGTTGTTTAGCCCCTGCGTGGGCATATCTTGTTGTTAAGCCCCTACGTGGGTATGTATGTTTGTTGTGTGTATTGACCCCTACGTGGGTCTATCTTTCCATAAACCCCTACGAGGGTATGTTGTATGTTCAGTCCCTGCGTGGACTTATGTTTGTTTAGTCCCTGCGTGGACATTTGTTGGTGTGTTAGTCCCTGTGAGGACTTATGTCTTTCTGTAAGACCCCTACGTGGGCATGTCTTCTGTAAGACCCCTGCGTGGGCATGTTTGTATGATTTAGCTCCTGCATGGGCAAATTTCATGTGTGAAAGACCCGTTTAGGGCAATATGTAATATTGTAATGATTTAATGGAATGTTTGTTTTATAAATTTCATGGTTGCCATTTTGTGCATAAATAAATTATAAATGAAATAAATAAATTAAAAAAAAATCATTCCTTTTAAATTAATCTGCCTATATAATTATTTGATTAAGGATCTTATAGTGTGAAACCTAGCCTCGTGTCAAATTATAAGACCGGGCCAAAATGGTAAGACCTGTTTAAAAGATTCAAATCCCTGTTAACATCTTAAAACATGTTAACACTCCTGGCAGAAGTGATTCGTTAAAAATCACATGTCATTTTTATATGAATAAGGATTCTTTAGAAGATTCCTAGTCCAGTTTAATGATCTCTGAATCCTGGATTTACATCATCAATTAAGATGATCATATTTAACCATACGTGGTAATATAGTGCCTACGGGCCTTGCTCATTTCTACATGAGCCAAAGGACAGTGGTAGCTATGACTCCCTGTTTGATAAGGGTAATGAACTAGGTTCAGACCTTGAAAGTCTTGATTCTCCGAAATCATAACTTAAAATTTAAATTGTCCATGTGACCAAGCCTTATGTGCTAAAATATATTGTTATTGTTTATGTTTAGGATAAATTTTAATTGAAATCCTAAATTAATACGATTAATAAGTTAACCAAATATGGTCTCTGTTACCATGGTTAACGAGTTACCCTAAGGGGTAATTCCATAATAAACTCCCAAATAAAATATTGTCCTTGTTTTCTGTAACAGTTCAATACAAATGGCTAACTCTAATGAAGTCAATAGCCATCCAGTGGAGCCAAATGAGAACGCCCAGATTACGTTGACGGGTGCCGAACTAAAAGCGATCATAGATGGCGCTGTTACTCAGGCTTTGGATAGGCAATATGAGGAATACAGTGGTACTCGAAGTAGGACCCACTCTGTATCACATTCAAAGCCCAGGACACATTCAGAGGCTCATAACAAGCCTCCTCCCAAAAAGGATGGACCCAAGAAAGATGGTGATGACCGTCAGTCCACCAACCGTCAAAGTGTCCCATCTCAGCACATAGTACTGCATCAAGAACCCAGTAACAAGGGTTGCTCCTATAAGTACTTCGTGTCTTGCAAGCCCCGGGATTTTACAGGGGAAAAAGGGGCCGTCGATTGTATGACTTGGCTGGACGAGATGGACACGGTGGTAGATATCAGCGGGTGCGCTGAAAAGGATATTGTTAAGTTTGTGTCGCAGTCCTTCAAGGGTGAAGCGTTAGCTTGGTGGAGATCTCTGATGGAGGCCTCCGGGAAGATCCCATTGTATAACATGTCGTGGGATCAATTTATTGCCCTGATCAAGGATAATTACTGCCCTCAACATGAGGTGGAAAAGATAGAATCTGACTTTCTATCGTTGGTAATGAAGAACCTCGACTGTCAAGCTTACCTGACAAGCTTCAATACGCTGTCCCGGTTGGTTCCTTACTTGGTAACCCCGGAGCCAAAAAGAATCGCTCGCTTTATTGGTGGTTTAGAACCCGAGATCAAAGCAAGCGTAAAAGCTTCTCGGCCTGCTACTTTCAGGTCTTTAACCGACATTTCCTTATCCCTCACTCTGGACGCGGTCAGGCAGAGATCGCTGAGGAATAAGGCGGCCGAGAAGAGGAAGCGTGAGGATGATGGTTCGCGGAGGTCGAACAAGAAGCACCGTGAGAACGGTGATAACAAGAAGGGAGCTGAGTCGAGGAAGGATGGGCATAAGTCTGATGAGAAGCCCAAGTGTAAAGTTTGCAAGAAGCAGCGCTATGGAAAGTGCAGACTGGAGTCGAACTCACAGACTCAGTCGAAACCTTTTGCTTGCGGAATTTGCAAGTCCACGGACCATAAAACCCTGGATTGCAAAAAGATAAAGGATGCAACGTGTTACCGTTGCAATGAAAAGGGCCACATCAAATCCAACTGCCCTAAGTACAACAAGAAGCCTGAGGAGGCTAAGAAGACCAATGCCAGAGTCTTCCGAATGGACGCGAAAGAAGCTGTGCAGGACGATAATGTCATAACAGGTACATTCCTTGTAAATGATGTCTTTGCAAGAGTACTTTTTGATTCAGGCGCAGATAAGTCTTTCGTAGATCATAAATTTTGTAAATTATTGAATTTACCTGTCAAAACCTTAAGCGTAAACTATGAGGTAGAGTTAGCAGATGGGACCATAGAAACCGTCTCTACTGTGTTAGATGGATGTGCTATATCCATTAAGAACCATTCTTTTCCTCTATCTCTACTTCCGTTTAAATTGGCTGGTTTTGACATAGTTCTGGGTATGGACTGGTTATCTCATAACCAGGCCCAAATTGTCTGTAACCAGAAACAAGTGGTAATAAAGACTCCGTCTGGTGAATCACTTACCATTCGGGGAGATACCCAGTACGGACTGCCTGAGCAGGTGACTATGCTCAAGGCTTCCAAGTGTTTGAAGAAGGGATGTGTCATTTACATGGCGCAAGTGATTATGGAGGAACCTAAACCGAAGTTAGAAGACATCCCAGTCATTTCTGAGTACCCAGAAGTATTTCCTGAAGATCTACCTGGTTTACCACCAGATAGACAAGTCGAGTTCAGGATCGATATCATCCCCGGAGCGGCACCAGTTGCTAGAGCACCATGCAGATTGGCACCCACAGAAATGAAGGAGTTGCGGACGCAGCTAGATGAATTGCTGGCTAAAGGTTTCATTAGACCTAGTTCATCTCCTTGGGGAGCGCCAATCTTGTTTGTCAAGAAGAAGGATGGGTCGATGCGTCTATGCATCGACTATCGCGAGCTTAATAAAGTCACGATCAAGAATAGGTATCCTCTGCCCAGAATCGACGATTTGTTCGATCAGCTTCAAGGGGCAAGTTACTTCTCGAAGATTGATTTGAGGTCAGGATACCATCAGTTGAAGGTAAAAGATGAAGACGTTCACAAGACTGCATTTAGGACTCGTTACGGTCACTACGAGTTCCTAGTGATGCCTTTTGGGCTGACTAATGCACCAGCCGCATTCATGGATCTCATGAATCGCGTCTGCAAGCCTTACTTAGATAAATTTGTTATTGTCTTCATCGATGACATCCTTATTTATTCTAAGAATCAAGCTGACCATGAGAAGCACCTACGTTGTATTCTCAAACTCCTACATCAGGAGAAGCTCTATGCCAAATTCTCTAAGTGTGAATTTTGGCTACGAGAAGTCCAATTTCTTGGACACGTTGTCAATGAGCGTGGTATCCAAGTGGATCCCGCTAAAGTTGAAGCTGTGATGAATTGGCAAGAGCCAAAGACGCCTACGGAGATTCGTAGCTTCCTGGGATTGGCAGGATATTACAGACGCTTCATTGAAAATTTTTCAAGGATTGCTGCACCCCTAACTTCCCTGACCAAGAAGAAAGTAAAGTTCGTTTGGGGCCCTAAGCAGCAAGAGTCCTTCGATGTTTTGAAACAAAAGTTGAGCAACGCTCCTGTGCTTACATTACCTGAAGGCGCTGAAGAATTTGTAGTTTATTGTGATGCATCACACACTGGCATGGGGTGTGTGCTTATGCAAAAAGGCAAGGTTATTGCCTACGCATCACGACAGTTAAAGGTGCACGAAAAGAATTACACCACCCACGACTTGGAATTGGATGCCGTTGTGTTTGCACTAAAACTGTGGAGGCATTATCTTTACGGAATCAAGTTTGTGATCTATTCTGATCACAAGAGCCTCCAACATCTGTTTAATCAGAAAGAATTAAACATGAGGCAACGCCGTTGGATGGAGACTTTGAATGATTATGATTGTGAAATCAAGTACCATCCCGGCAAGGCGAATGTAGTCGCTGATGCGTTGAGCAGAAAGGAAAGGGTTAAACCCATTCGAATCAATGCCAAGCGCATGGAAATAAAGAACAGTCTGATGGAAAGGTTGTTAGCTGCACAGAAAGAAGCTGTGTTGGAAGCTAACTATCCTAATGAAAAGTTAGGAGTAACTGAGGAGCAGTTAACTCTTAGCAAAGACGGAATTTTACGGTTAAACGGACGAATATGGGTTCCAATTTATGGAGGACTTCGAGATGTCATCCTCCATGAAGCCCATAGTTCTAAATACTCCGTTCATCCTGGAGCTGATAAGATGTACCAGGATCTAAGGGCAAATTATTGGTGGATAGGCTTGAAAAAGTCTGTAGCCGCCCATGTAGCAAAATGCTTGACATGTGCGCAAGTCAAAGCCGAGCATCAGAAACCGTCAGGTTTGCTACAACAGCCTGAACTTCCTACGTGGAAGTGGGAAATGGTAACTATGGATTTTATTACCAAGTTACCTAAGACAAAGAAAGGCAATGATACAATATGGGTCATAGTTGACAGACTGACTAAGTCAGCTCATTTTCTACCCATCAAGGAGACTTATAGCTCCGATATGTTAGCCCAGTTATATGTTGATAAGATTGTAGCCTTACATGGCATACCTGTAGCTATTATCTCTGATAGAGATACTAGGTACACGTCTCATTTTTGGAAAAGTTTCCAACAATCTTTGGGCACACGTTTGAACTTTAGTACGGCTTATCATCCTCAGACTGATGGTCAGAGTGAGCGTACTATTCAAACGTTGGAAGACATGCTACGTGCATGTGCGATCGATTTGGGAGGTAGCTGGGATAAGAACCTACCATTGATCGAATTCTCCTACAACAATAGCTACCATACCAGCATAAAGGCTGCGCCTTTTGAGGCATTATACGGTAGAAAGTGTAGATCACCAGTTTGTTGGGCGGAAGTTGGAGAAGTCCAGTTATCAGGACCAGAGATCGTGTTCGAAATGACGGACAAGATTGTCCAGATTCGTAACAATCTCCAAGCTGCCAGGAATAGGCAGAAGATTTACGCTGATCCAAATCGTAAGGATTTTCACTTCGAAGTAGGTGACAAAGTCCTACTTAAAGTGTCACCCTGGAAAGGAGTGATGCGGTTTGGTAAGAAAGGCAAACTAAGCCCGAGATACATAGGACCTTTCGAGGTTATCGAACGTGTCGGGTCAGTTGCCTATAAGTTGAACTTACCGGAAGAGCTCAGTGGAATTCACAACGTGTTCCACATCTGCAATCTAAAGAAGTGTTCCGCTGACGAATCACAGGTCATGCCACATACAGATGTGCATATAGACGCGAGCTTGAAATTTGTGGAAAAACCTTTGTCGATTGAAGATCGACAGGTAAGAAAGCTTCGAAGGAAGCATATACCTTTTGTAAAGGTCAAATGGGATGCCCGTAGAGGTCCCGAATTCACGTGGGAGGTTGAATCCACGATGAAAGAAAAGTACCCTTACTTGTTTCAGTAAATCTCGGGTCGAGATTTATTTTAAGGGGGTGAGGATGTAACACCTCGAAAATTTCGGGTTCAATAATAAAGAGACACGTGTCATGTAAGACAAAACGCGTCGTAAAACCCGGATTTAATAAAGATGTTTCGGTAGGATTTAAAGTGGCGTCATGTTAAATTGTTACCTCTGAACGACCTCAAGTATAAATCCCAAGACCCGATATAATATTACACATCTACGTTTCCCTAAAATCAGTGAATTATTGTCATTGATAGAATACGAAAAGCATGATAGGATCTCACGAAGAAATGAGTGATAAACCTTTGTTTTCGGGACTTTAATTTGAATTCAAGGAAACAACTTCAATTGGTAGGGTATGTAATAGTTCAAAGCATAATTGGAGGTCCCTTATTGTCAAAAAGAATGCCCAAAGTCAGATTTAAGGTTGCCCTTTCGAACCTTCAACAAACAACAACATTTTAGCTGCTGAGAAGAGGTAGCGCACCGCTACCATAAACATGTAACGGTGCGCTACCAGCCTGCCAGCGACCAGAAACAGGCTGTTGCCTGTTTAACGCGATTTTGACCCACTTAGCCGGTTTTTCTCACATGTGGACGACCCCTAGACATCCCTAGGCACTAGTAACAAGTGTTAATCAGTTGTGGATGGATCCTAGACTTTGTTGTCAACCAATTGTGGTGATTGGAACAAGTATAAAAGGACCTTCAAGTCACAACATTTCCTCACAACTTCTCCTGCACTCTTGGATCATTTCTGGAGCTCAAACTTGCTTCCAAGTGATCTTATCTCGTGCATAGGACTTCAGTAAGTGTTCTAATCTTTCTCTAATTGCTTTTAGCTTAGTTAATTAGCTAAAAGTCAAACCGTCGTAATTACGGTTTGACTTCGAGATTAGTCAATAATGGCTCAGTCATATCTCGAATTAAAAGTAGTTATAAGTTGGTATTTATGTAGGTAACAAAACCCCAAAAGGGTTTCCCCTGATCACCACTCTAACTAGTTCAAATGTCGGGTCAAACATGTTCTTAAAAAGTCAACATAATGCTTAAAATGTCGTTTAGGCATGATTAGCTATCTAGAACATATATAACCTGTTTGATCATTATTATAACTTAGTAATTAGTGTAAGAACATGTTCAAACCTGTTTAACCCGACTATTTCCTGTTTAGACTCGGTTCGGAACCGAAAGTCACATAGTTTGACTTTCACTTTGACTTTCAGTTCTGACCCGTTTAGGCATATTTTAGAAATGCCTTAGAGCTTTAATTGGACTAGGTTACATGTTAGAATAACCCTCTGTGATTATGCACCTCGGTTCATTAGTTATCCAATTAATATGCAAGTTTCCGCTAATCGCTCATATGTTGACCGTTATGCCCTTATTATCTTAAAACGTGAATTATGAAAATGTAAAAGTGTAGGAACCTTAAATATTGACATATAAACTTGTATGCAAAGTTTGACATCAGTTTGACTTGTAGATTAAGAGTTATGCTCATTAGCGTAATTACGGTGCTTTATGTTAATAAAATGGCGTAATTAGCGTATAGCCTAATTAAACATACTTTTTGGTATCAAACGAATTACCCACTGATGTAATATATTATTTTGGGAATTTTAAAGATTTTTAATTAATTTTAGGCTGAGCATAACTCATAGTCGTAGGCTTATTTCGGTAGTTGTCGGTTTTGCCCTTACGGGCCATAAAATGAGTTTTTACACATCTAAACGATTCCAAACCTTTTGCTACTGATTAGTTATGATAAATAAATTATTTTAAGCCTTCTGGAAATATAAAAATATCAGATTTAAGTATCGAACCCGGTAATGGCCTTTAATCGCCTTATTTAGCGTTTTTAACGCATAGTATGTTTTAAAATCATATTGGACATACCCGGGTTGATACCTACTGATATAAGAGGCAAATTATCATATTTTAACAGTAAGCAAAGGTTGATAAACTCAGACTTCGGTTTTGAGCTTTTCGGCTTATGTAAAATTACCAAAATACCCCTACGGGGCCTAGTTTGGTTAAAAATGATAAGTTTCACATACATGCCTTAACCTACTGATGTAACTTAGCAAATTGAGTATATTTGCTGATTACATCAGACCTGTAACTCAGGTTGTCGCTTCAACTCTTTTATAAACTTTTAAATGACCAAACTACCCCTACGGGGCCTAGTTTGTGTTTAGACACGTTTCGGGCATAACGAAAGACACCTTACTGATGTCACAACATATTTGAGACATAATTAACTTAGAAAACCTGTATATAGCTCTCATGACTACCCGTTACGCTTATTTCGCGTTCGGTTCGGTTTATGTAACAAGTTTACATAAATTAGCCGAAACGGGTCAAACCTTAACGGTTTTATCTCAAAATCCAGAATGTGAATAATAAACCCATATTAAACAAGTCTTCAAACTTGTCGGGTCTGAATCACATTCTATCCGGTCTTCGCTTAATCGTGCGTACGAACCGTATCTTGAAACTAGCCGGTCTAAGCTTAAGCTTAATAAAAGACCCGTTAAAATTCTAATAGGTTATTATAAACCTTCGTTCCAGATTAGGAGAGACAGTAAAAGCTACGTGCATTCTACTTATTGTGATTTATACTTGCATCAGGTAAATACTTTTAACTTATTTTCCCTATACGGGCTTGGGTTACGGTACATAGCGTACCGCTTGATCGAGCATCAAATCTCCACGCTTAGTGGGTAATTGAATAATTTGATCGGCTCGTTTAAACAGTCTTGTTTACTTTACAGCCTTTGGGGGGTTAATGACCATGTCCCGGATATCCTTGGCATCATCTTACGAGATTGGCCACGACCTGAGCACGGGGTGTAGGCGTACTCCCGTGTATAACTCATTGATGTGGTGTGTCTATTGATCTTTAACCCGGACTAGATCCGGGCTACTGAACGCATAAGTAACATGTAATTCGTTCACAAGATTATAATATTAAATAATTCTCCCAAGTTAAATAAAAATGTTTATGCCTTGTGCATCCAAACCAATTTTCAATCATTTTCTAAAATGAGTCAGTTGAATGTATTTACCAGTGTAAACTGACGTATTTTCCCAAAAAGACTGAATGCAGGTACTAAACGAACTTGGCTGGATTGTCTCCTAAGCATCAATAAAAGTCTCGCAAGCTTAGGATGCCAGAAGTCTGTTGAACTATTAAATGTTATTTTGTTTCGATCCTACTGTGGATAAACACCGGATATTGTGACTTTGATTACAATAAATAAATTCGGTTGTATCTTATTTTTAAACTTGCTTCCGCTGTGCATTATTATATTGTGTTGTTTGACTATTACGTTGCCAACCATGATGTCACGATACTCCCCCACCGGGCCCACCGGTGACACGTGGAAATCGGGGTGTGACAACAAATATGTTATGTGTTGAGTTGATCTGTTAAACTTGTATTTGTATTTGGTTATGAGTTTAACCCGACAACTTGATTACAACATGCCAATCTTTCTGTCAACTCATTTGATCAATTTAGATAAATGGATTACATAGGTCGCGTTCTCGTTGCATGAGTTTAGTGTGTTATGGCTAAAGCGATATCTTTGACACTAACTGAAGGGGTATGGTCCCAGATCTCGGGTCAGCACGACCGCGAGCGACCATTACCCTTATCAAAAACCCCCACCAGCAAGAACTTATCTGTGTCCGTGTAGGCACGCGCGAACACAGCGGTCGAATCCAAACGGTCAACAGATGGGAATATATACCTTATGTATGAAAATGGGTCTATACATAGCGATGCGGCCCGGCACCGCATCCTATGAACATTTTCATCACGACAAGGGATCTGGACAACAGTAACAGTCACCAAGCAGCGACGCGGCACGGCACTACATCCCGTATACGTCTTGGCCAGAACAAGAACGCGGGAACAACATCAGTTACCGCAAGCAGCGATGCGGCCCGGCACCGCATCCTGCCTACAAGGCACGTGTGACTGACACCACAGTGCAAGTGGCAGCCCACATGTAAGCGACAGACTGACACCACAGCAGGACGTCGCATCACCACCGTAACCGACAGGCCTGACACACCTGCAGGAGGCTGTGCGATGTCAGACTAGCCACTCAACTACCCTCCTTCACTCCTCGGCTATAAATACCCATCCCAAACCAGGTTTGAGGTATCTCTTCACAACTCTCACACTACTACTACTATCACACTTTGCTTCCCAAGCAAATTACTGATTCTCACGCCGGAGAGTGGTAACAAGGAGCACCCCCCACCCCATCCTCCTTGTTACGAGTCACGGTTTGTTTCCTTGTGCAGGAGATCAACCAGCGGACGATCCAGCCAGCGATCCTCGGAAAGAAGGGATTAACCCTACTTGACAAGACCAGTGAGGTAACCCCCTTGGTTAACCATTGTTTCATCATTGGCGCCCACCGCTACTCTTAGCACTTTTTTTCCACATTCCTTTTTCTTTCCCAAGAACATGTCTGATCGTCTAAACAACACTGCCGGGGATAGCCTAAACCCCGCAAACCCAGGACCTGTAGGGACCACCCCTCGAGCCCCAAATACTGGCCACATTGACACATCAACACAAGGGGTTGCATCCCTTACATTTGCACAAGATCTTTCACAGTATGCTTCTGTGATACCTCCAGGCATGAACCTCCATGCCTGGTATGACCAACAACAAGCTATGCTGGCCGCAGCATACAACAGAGCTTGCGCAGAAGCACAAATACCTGTCGGGCCTACCCCGGCACCACATACACCTACGGGTCGTATTTTGCAATACGACGGCAGGACCCCCACACACCCAGCCTCCCGAAGTAGGCGTGAAGACCGCGGTTCCTCTTACTGCGAGGTCCGCACAATCAATGAGGATGATTCCTTATACGGGTCCCGCAGTAGGGGCCCAATTAGGGCTATAAACGAACCGAACGAACACGAACAAGGCCTTGTTCGTGTTCGTTCGTTAAGGAAATAAATGTGTTCACGAACGGTTCATGAACACTTACCGAACGAGATTTTATGTTCGTGTTCGTTCATTAAGGAAATGAGCGTGTTCGCGAACGGTTCACGAACACAAACGAACACAAATAAATTTGGCGAACGCGACGAAGGATAAAGATAGATGGCCCAGAGAGTAGCACTCGAACTTGAATCCCTTATTATGGAACAGATGTCGATCGTATTCACCGATGTAAATAATGAGAAATGAAAGGGAAATGATGCATAAACAAGGTGAAAGTGAGTTTTCTAGTTTAATTGTTAGGTAATAAAAATATAAAATAAATAAAAGTTTAATAATATACAAAGTACAAATAAAATATAAGAAAATACAAAGATCTTCAATTAAAACACAAACATACGAATATAAACGAATGCAAATCAACGAATGTTCACGAACACGTTCACAAACACCTTACCGAATGTTCACGAACACAATCGAACGAACGAGACTTCTGTTCATGTTCGTTCATTTAACCAATCGAACAAAATTTCTTGTTCATGTTCGTTCGTTTATTAAACGAACGAACATAAACGAACTTCCCGCCGAACGGTTCACGAACTGTTCGCTGAACGTTCGGTTCGTTTACATCTCTAGGCATAATACATAACCGTCTGGGCCCTCAGGGCGAAAACAGGCGGCAATCCACAACCCACCGCGGCTCCGGCATTCATAGCCGGCTAAGACCGTAGTCCCACAACGAAGGGTATGACCGTACCGATCCAGACGACCATACATACTGCGGGGAGTCCCACGCTACTAGCAGCAGACCAGGAGGACGCAATTATGTTCCTCCCACCGAACCCCGCACTACATACCTCCGCGCTGCAAAGCGCCACCAAAGCCAACCCTACAGGCCAAAATCTGCGGCCGAAAACTCCAAGTTCGTCCGGGAGATTGCCCACGCCGATGTCACCATGACTAAATTCTCATTAACGATCGGGAAATACAATGGTTCGTCCGACCCGGACGACCACATGAATATTTTTTCCGGCGCCGCATGCAACGGCAGGTGGGACGAGCCTACTTGGTGTCATTTTTTCCCCCAGACCCTCACTGGTCTGGCGAGGGCTTGGTTCGATTCTTTGCCGGTGAGATCACTGGCCTCATTCGAGGACTTGCAAGCAAAGTTCCTCGTACATTTCAGCCAGCAGCGACGTCACGAACGCGATTCTATGGACATCATGAACATCTGGCGTGGAGACAATGAATCTCTCGAGTCGTTTGTCATCCGTTACAACAAAGAGTGCCTGGAGATAGGCGGTGTTGCAGACCAAATGGCACGCAACCATTTCATTCGAGCCGTCAAGGACGAAGAAATGGTTATGACCATCTCAGGCAAGGAAGGCTTGCCAAAGAAATGGGACGACGTTATGGCCGCGGTCAAGACGTACGCCCAGACTCAGCGGTCTCTCAAGCCGCACGTTACAAAGGCACAGCCCCAAAAGGAAGGCCAGTCCTCCCGCTAGGACCCTAGGCGCAACAACAAGCGCAACCGGGACACGTGGAATCGCGACAGCGATCCCAAACCGTATGTTCCGCGTAGTCACCAGCCCGACTCAAGGGCAACAATCAATGCCCAACGTGAAAACCGGGCATCGAAGAAGGAATCTCGGGACCGTAACTGGACCGAGATCAACCAGTCGCCAAGCGACGTCCTCCTCACGGACGCGCAGTTCCTGCGACCGGACCAACCAATGAAGTCCAAGAAGAATCAGGATCTCACACTTTACTGTGAGTATCACAAGGACTCGGTCCACACAACAAACAACTACATCAGTCTTCTACTGGAGATTGAGCGAGCCCTGAAAGAGGGGAAGCTGCAACATTTGTTGCCAGCCGCGCAAAAACAAACCAAGCGCATCACCCCCCCCCCCCACAACGAGTGTACCTCCACGGGTAAGAGGACCATGTATGTGGCCTCAACCCACTTGATCAATGGAGGACGAGGAAAGCCGCGCAAGGCGGCAAGAAGGCCGGACAATGACTGGAAAGACGAGCAAGTTGTCTTTCCAAAAGTCTGAGGTGGATCGCGCGACAGGCGCGCCGTCGTAATCACAGGCTACCTGGCTCATTACTGCACGGAGCGGTTATTCATCGACCCGGGCAGTTTATCTGACATCATATATGAGCAGTGCTTCAACCAGTTTGATCAAGAAGACAAGGATCGGTTGCAGCCGGTAGACTACCCTTTGGCCGGATTTGCGGGGGAAACCGTATTCCCACTGGGCCAAATCACTTTTCCTGTGTGCCTCAACAACGGAAGGCACACGCGAACGGAGGAGGTAAACTTCATGGTTTTACCCCACACCTCTAAATACGACGTACTTCTCTGGAGGGAGTCCCAGGGCGATTTCAACATGATTACATCCGTCCCCCACTCTGCAATCGGTTTCCCAATCGAGACGGTGGTTGCGATAATATACGCCCGTAGAGAAGTTATGTCCATGGACGAGCTGCGTCCGACCAAGATAGCAAGGCCTACCCCCAACACCCAACCAGAAAAATGGGTTCTTAATGCAAGATACCCAGAGCAAACGGTCACGTTGGGCCACGCCTTGTCCCACAGCATCAAGGCGCACCTGAAGCAAATTCTCTTCAGAAACCAAGATATTTTCGAATGGACACCCGCAGACATGACAGGGGTGCCACGCGAAGTTGCGCAACATTTCTTGAACACCTTGCCAGGTATCAAGCCGGTGATCCAAGCCCAACGCCACCTTGGATCCGCAAAGAACGAGGCGATGCATGAGCAGGTCAAAGAGCTGCTCTCCGCAGGCATCCTGCGGGAAGTCAAGTACCAGACTTGGTTATCCAACCCAGTCAAGGTAGAAAAACCAACCGGGGGCTGGCGCATATGCGTCGATTATAAAGATCTCAACAAAGCTTGCCCCAAGGATTGTTACGCACTTCCAGAGATCGATGAGAAAGTCGATAACCTCGCACCATTTCGATGGAAGTACTTCCTCGATTGTTATAAAGGCTATCACCAGGTACAGATGGCAATCGAGGACGAAGATAAAACAGCATTCCGCACACCTACCGGGAATTACTGTTATACAAAAATGTCATTCGGGTTGCGCAACGCGGGCGCAACCTATCAAAAATTGATGAACGACACTTTTGGTGATCAAATCAGCAAAAGTGTCGAGATCTACATAGACGACCTAGTCGTCATGAGCATGGAGGAGGATACCATGCTCAATGATATCGAAAGAACATTCCAAACTCTGCGCAGCGTCAATATGAAGCTCAATCCAGGGAAATGCTCGTTTGGAATGGAGGAAGGCAAGTTCCTTGGATTCATCATCACCAAAGATGGATTCAGGGTGAACCCGGAAAAAGTTCAGGGGATCGAGCGCATGCCATCGCCTTCCACGATGAAAGAAATGCAACGACTAGCCGGAAGACTAGCCGCACTGAATAGATTCTTAGCCAATCATGCAGCTAAATCTTATCCTTTCATCAAGACCCTGCGGACCTGCTTAAAAAAGGAGCAATTCCAATGGACCGCAGAGGCCGAAAACGCTTTCCGGGAGATGAAAGAGTGTTTGATTCAACTCCCAACTCTAACCGCACCACACAAGAAAGAGCCACTTATCTTGTACCTATCCGCCGTAGATAACGCGATAGGCGCGGTACTCATAGTGGAGCGAGTGGGAGTTCAAACACCCATCTACTATATCAGCAAAATGCTCAACGACCCAAAGACAAGATACTCCATCATGGAGAAGTTGGTACTGGCACTAATGTACGCATCAAGACGATTACGACGTTACTTTGCAAATCACGTCATCACGGTATTAACCAACTACAGGATCGGGCCGATCCTATCAAAACCCGACATCTCTGGGAGATTAGCAAAATGGGCCATTGAACTGGGCGCACACACGCTGATCTATAAGCCGCGCCCCGCAATCAAAGGCCAAGTTCTAGCTGATTTCGTTGCCGAAGAAGAAAAAAATCCTACACCACCACCATCCTCAGAAACCTGGGCACTATATACCGATGGTGCATCCAATGAGGATGGTGCAGGTGCAGGTATGCGACTCGTCAGCCCCGATGGCCAAGAGCTTACCTATGCAATCCGCCTCGATTTCAAAAGCACAAATAACGAGGCAGAATATGAGGCTCTACTGGAAGGGCTACGACAGGCAGTCAAACTCGACGTACAACATTTGGAAGCACACATCGACTCACTATTAGTTGCAGGGCAGGTGCGCGGCGACTACGCCGCAAAAGGGGATATCATGATCCTCTACCTCGAACAAGCCTTGCAACTGAAATCAAAGTTCACTTCCTTCAATATTCGCCATATCAACAGAAGTGAAAACAAACCCGCCGATGCACTATCAAAACTCGCATCCACTAGCTTCCAACATCTGGCAAAGGAGATACGCATTGAGATTCTGCAGAATCCCTCAGTACCCCTGCTGTAACACCTCGAAAATTCACGTCCTATAATGTATTGACACGTGTCATAAGCTTGAACGTGTGAAAGAATACCCTAAAGGGACTAAAGTTGACAAACATGGAAAGTATGTGAATATAAGGGTTCGAAATGTCAACAATGGATAAATATACTTTACAATAACCCTACATGATGCATATACCCTTAAACGAATGAATCATGGATCATACGAAGCTAATTGTGGAAGAAAGTGAGAGATTACAAACTACAGGGGTTAATTGTGTCAACATGTTTAAGGTATACCTCTGAGTGACCTTTTAGCAAGCCCGAAGCTTTGTAACGATTAATTATACTCACTAGAATGCACTATAAAAATTTCACCAAGTTTCATAATCGTATGAGAAAGTTATGATAAAATTCGCACACGAGGGGTTAAAAGCGTCAACGATGAAGTTTATGACTTTTCGGTTGATAACAAAGCAAACCAAGGACTTAGCAAAGTGGGTATAAGTCTTGAAGCCCTTATAAGTCAATTTGGAGGGCTCATAATGCAAGAAATAAAGGTGGAATGACCTTTCGAAGGACCCAGAGCCAAGGATGCAATAACTAAAAAGTTTTTAACCTGACAGCAGGCATCAGGCGGGCCGCGTAAGGCTTACCAGAACCTTACGCGGGCCGCGTGCAACCCCCAGATACAGAAAATACTGGCAGCAGCCTGTTCAGCCTTGTAACCGACTTAGAAAGAT
Organism: Helianthus tuberosus; assembly: GCA_030545235.1. NCBI lineage: Eukaryota > Viridiplantae > Streptophyta > Magnoliopsida > Asterales > Asteraceae > Helianthus > Helianthus tuberosus. Next base: position 3,271,910 of record CM060389.1, on the reverse strand, counting down.
ATTTTCCACTCCATGGGCGACCCCTACATGTTTTTAGACCTTAGGGACACTTGTGGATGATCCATGATCAGTTGTAGCATGAATTGTCATGATCACAAGGCCTCAAATTCACTATAAAAAGGCCCTCGTGTTGCAACATTTTGATCACACCTTCCATCTGCATTTGTGGAGCTTCCTGGAGCTTAAGATCAGTCCCCAAGCATCTCTAATCGTGCATTAGACCTTGGTAAGCATCCTTGATCTTCCTTAATTGAGTTTTGCTTAGTTATTAGCTTAAAAGTCAAACCGTCATAATTAAGGATTGACTTATTGATTAATCACAAATGGTCCAGTGATTAGTCAAACTTAAGGTAGTTATGAGTTGGTATTTATGTGGGCAATAAACCCTTAAAAGGGCACCCGCTGATTCCCGCTCTAACTAGATCAAATGTCGGGTCAAAGTTGTTTATAAAAAGTCAACAGAAACTTAAATTGCGAATTAACATGTAATTAGCAATGTAGAAGGCATGTAACCTATTTTATCACTCATATAACTTGTTAATAAGTATAAGAACTGGTCTAAGGTTGTTCGATCCGATAATTTTCTGTTTAGACCCGGTTCGGAACCGAAAGTCGCAAAACTTTGACTTTTGCTTTGACTTCAGTTCTGACCCGATTTAGTATGATTTGAAAATGCCTTAGAGTTTCCTTAGGACCAGGCTACATTTTGGTATAACCCTCTGTGGTTGGGTCATTGATTACCCGATTCGTTTACACGTTTCCGTTAATTGCTTAATGTTGACCATAATGCCCTTTTGACCATAAAACGAGAATTTTGGATATGTGAAAGGACAATAATCTTTGTTACTGATTTATAAACATGTCCCTAAAGTTTCATATCAGTTCGAGGTCCAGATTAGGAGTTATGCTAAATAGCGCATTTAAGAAACTTTTTGTTAATTAAACGGCGCAATTAGCATAAAGCCTATCTAAACCCAATTTTGACACCAAACCTTTTAACCAATGATGTAATATAATATTTTGGGATTTTTAAAGATTTTTAAAGATTTTTAATTATTTTTAACCAGCTCATAACCTAAGGTTATGGCGTTGTTTCGGTAAATACCGATTATACCCTTTTTGGTTATAAAATGAGTTCTACATAATATTTTGACACCAATCCAATTGCTACTGATTTTAAATAATAAATGAAGTGTTTTGAACTTTATAACCTGATCAGAAAACTCAGATTTCCTGTATAACCCGGAAATCGCTTAAAATGGTTTTTTAAGCGTATTAAACACATAGGTTATGTTTAAAACCATTTTGTCATATAAGACTTATTACCAACTGATATGACCTATTAAAATAAGTTATTTTACTGATGTATTCGGACCCGAATCTCAGAATTTCATTTAATCTCTTTTATAATCTTTAAAATGACCAAAATACCCCTACGGGGCTTAAATTGAGATTAAACTCGTTTTGGGCATAATGGAAGGTATCATACTGATATCACAACATATTTAAAGCATATTGACTTAGGAAACCTGTAAATGACTCTTATGGTTACCCGTTACGCTTCTTGCGCGTTCGGTTCGGTTTATGTAACTAGTTTGCAAAAATTAGCCGAAACGGATCAAACCTTATCGTTTTTATCTCAAAATCCAGAATGTGTTTAGATTACCCATATTATACAAGTCTTCAAACTTGTCGGGTCTAAATCACATTCTATTCCGGTCTTCGCTTAATCACGCGTTAGAACCGTATCTTTCTTTAAAACTAACCGGTCTAGGCTTAGGCTTAATTAAAGACCCGTTAGGATTCTAATTGGTTATTATAAACCTTCGTTCCAGAATAGGAGACCCGGTAAAAGCTACACGCACTTGCTATTTGTGATTGATACTTGCAAAGGTAAATACTTTTAACTTATTTTCCCTATACGGGCTTGGGGTATGGTATATAAAATACCGCTTGGTCGGGCATTGAATCTTTAATCGAATAAAGGTTAAATCATTGATATGCTTCGTTTTGAAATGTTTTATTTGCTTAAAGCCTTTGGGGGGGTTAATGACCATGTCCCGGATATCCTTGGCATCATCTTACGAGATGGCCACGACCTGAGCACGGGGTGTAGGCGTACACCCGTCAGTGCATAAATAAATAATGTGGTGTGTCTATTGATCTTTAACCCGGTCTACGGATTGGGCTACTGAACGCATAAGGAACATGTAATTCTTTTACAAGATTATATTCAAATAATTATCCCAAGTTATAAAAAGTTTGTGCGACGTGCATTCAAATCAATTTTATTAAACCTTTTCTAAATAAGTCAGTTAATTGTATTTACCAGTGTAAACTGACGTATTTTCCCAAAAAGGTTAAGTGCAGGTACTACGCGAACTAGGCTGGCTTTCTCCTAGCATCCACAATAAGTCTCGTAAGCTTGGATGTGAAAACTGTTGAACAATGTTTCCATTTTATTTAGACACCTGTGGATTTTTTCAACTATTTGTGATACTTGATATTACAATATTATTTGGTTGAAATATATCTATCTTTTGCTTCCGTTGTGCATATTAAATATTGTGTTGTTTGACTATAACGATATCAACTACGTCACGATACTCCCCACCGGGACCACCGGTAATACGTGGAAATATCGGGGTGTGACAGGTTGGTATCAGAGCCAACATTGAGCGTATTAAACACTAGCCTTTTGTGTTTAATCTCAATGACACAATTGCACATTCCTAAATTTTTTAGTCTAGACAAAGAACTTAGGACAAATCCAATTTTTTTTTAATTTTAACTTTGTCCTTTATATTTCTTGTTGTATCTTTTATTGTTAACAGGAAATATGCCGCCAAGATTTAGAAGAGGAGGAAGAGGCAAGGGGCCGATCACCGCCCCCAACGATCACGAAGCCGGGCCTTCTCACATGCGAACTCCTTCCACTATAATGAGTGCCTTTCCGCAAGGAGCCTGGAGGACCTATACGGAGCCCGCTAGACGGTCTGTTTCGCACAGCTCAACGCCTCCCTATCGTAACTCCTATGGGCCACAGTCAGAAAACGAGCCCGATAACCCACAACCTTCATATATACCTCTCCAGCGATCCCTTTCGCACCATTCCTTCGGCGACCCCACTCCTGTTTTTCAGGGCCGGTTTAATCCGGCAAACTATATTCAAGAACCAGTGGGTTTTAACCCATTGGGACCGGAGGATCACTTTTCCAGCGATCACGCCATGGATATGGATGAGGACACCGACCCTATGGAGCCTGCAACCGGAACCCCCAACCATCCTATTGAGATCTCTGATGGATCTTCTTTCCACGGATAACCCTACGGTGGTCCAGACAGTTTCCAGACAAGGTTTAACCAGCATGAATGGTACTTCACACCTTCTCACCATTCATCTCCCCACCAGCAGCAGCAGCAGCAGGATCCCTACGGGGATTCGCGATTCGTGGCAGTCACGCCACCGCCTCCACCGCCGCCAGTTCATCAAGCACCTCCAGAACCACCGAGGCGTAGAAGTACATGTGCGCGAATATCCGCACGAGGAGGGGATTTTCATTTTAGCACCCCTCATCACTCAAGTGGCAGTCACTATCCGCCACTTCATGAAGACCCACAAATGGGTGGGCCTTCAAACCCAGTTCCAGAGGTGAGTTCTGCACCAGTTGCACCACAGCCGCCACCGATGGGTTTTGATAACCCGATTCCTGCATACGCCGGTTCAATGGCGTACAATCCGTTTGAACAGCCAGCTCACACTCATTATAACTATGCTGAAGCCGACCCGTACCTAGTCGCGGCAAACTACAACGCCCTTCATCCCGAAGGACCATATGAAGCCCCTTGGGGAGTGGGATATCCAACTCATGGGTATCAAGTACCTGCTCGACCACCGATTCGGCAACAGTCGCAGCCACCACGATTTTCCCCACCGGAACAGGAGGAAATCCTCCTAAGACTAAGTCGGGTGGAGCATGAATTCCAAGAAGAACGTAGGAACAACAGGGGTTTCCTCAAGGGCCTAGCGAGCTTGTTAAAGGGGAAGAAGAAGAGGGATCATTAAATCCCTATATGTATTGTTGTATTTCCTATTTCAATCAAGTCCCTGCGTGGACATTTATCTGTGTATTTAGTCCCTGCGTGGACTTGTCTTTTTAGTCCCTGCGTGGATATCTATTCTAGTATTTGGTCCCTGCGTGGACTTGTGTTATCGGTTTAGCCCCTGCGTCGGCAAATTGTTTCTGTTAAAAGTCCCGTTTAGGGCAATGTGTAATCCTTTTAATAATTAATGGAATGTTAAGTTTATAAATTTCACTTTTGTCATTATATGCATAAATTTATGAAATAAATAAATCAAAATCATTCCTTTTTAAAATAATCTGCCTATTAAATATTAAATGAGAATCTTAAAGGTATAACCTAGCCTGCATGTCATTATAAGACTTGGCCAAGGTGGTAAGACCTGTTTAAAAGATTCGGATCCCTGTTAACATCTGAAAACATGTTAACGCTCCTGGCAGACGTGATTGTTAAAAATCACACACGTCATTCTTATATAAGGATTCTTCAAAAGATTCCTAACCTAACTTAATGATCTATAAATCATGGGTTTAAATCATCAATTAAGATGATCATATGTTGACCATACATTGGTAATATAGTGCCTACGGGCCATACTTATTGTCATATAAGACAAAAGACAGTAGTAGTCTATGACTCCCTGTCAGAAAAAAGGTAAAGAACTAGGTTCGAACCTTCATGCCTTGATTCTCTGAAATCATGGCTTATAATTTAAAAATGTCCCTGTGACTAGGCCTTTTGTGCTACTAATAATACTGTTATTGTTTTATAGTTAGGATAAATTATAATAAGAATCCTAAATAAATATGATTAACCAATTAACCAAATATGGTCTGTGTTTACCATGGTTAATGAATTGCCATAAAAGGCAATTCCATAATAAACTCCCAAATAAAGTATTGTCAATATCTTATGTAACAGTTCAAACTACATGGCTGACTCGGATGAGATCAACAGTCACCCACGGGAGGATCATGATAATACCCGAATTAACATAGCGGGTGCAGAACTACAAACATTGATAGACAATGCTGTTACGAAAGCCATAGAGCGACAGTATCGGGAATATAGCGGGACTCGGAGTAGGACCCTATCCGCACCGCATTCTAAGCCTAAGACTCATTCTGAGGCTCACAGCAAGCCACCACCCTCTAAGAAAGATGAGCCAAAGAAAGACGATGACAATCGTCAGTCCTCAAATCAGCAAAGTGTTCCATCTCAAAAGATCGTATTGAAGCAAGGACCCCGTCATAAGGGATGCTCCTACAAGTATTTTGTTTCATGCAAACCCAGGGATTTCACTGGGGAGAAAGGAGCTATAGACTGCATGACATGGTTGGATGAGATGGACACCGTGGTTGATATCAGCGGGTGCGCTGATAAGGATGTGGTAAAGTTTGTATCCCATTCGTTCAAAGGTGAAGCATTAGCTTGGTGGAGATCTTTGATCCAGGCTACGGGGAAAATCCCATTGTACAATCTGACATGGGATCAATTCATGGCATTGATTAGAGAAAACTACTGCCCTCAGCATGAGGTTGAAAAGATTGAGTCGGATTTTCTGTCATTGGTAATGAAAAATCTGGATTGCCAAGCTTACCTTACGAGCTTTAATACAATGTCAAGGTTGGTTCCTTATCTTGTGACCCCGGAACCCAAAAGAATAGCTCGTTTCATCGGAGGTTTAGCCCCCGAGATTAAGGCCAGCGTGAAGGCCTCTAGACCAGCTACTTTTCGGTCTGCAGCTGATATATCATTGTCCCTTACTCTGGACGCGGTCAGGCAGAGATCGCTAAGAAACACTGACGCTGAGAAAAGGAAGCATGAGGATGATAACTCATGATGATCGGATAAGAGACATAGGGGAAACGATGACCACAGAAAGAGTTCTGGATCCAAGAAAGATGGTCATCAGTCGGGCGATAAGCCCAAATGTAAAATCTGTAAGAAGAACCATTTCGGGAAGTGCAGACTTGAGTCGAAATCCCAGTCACAGCCAAGGGCATGTGGGATCTGCAAGTCTTCTGAGCACAAGACCTTAGAGTGCAAGAAACTGAAGGACACAGCGTGCTACAGTTGCAACGAAAAAGGACACATTAAGACAAATTGCCCAAAATATGCAAAGAAAGCTGAGGAAGGGAAGAAGACCAATGCTAGGGTCTTCAGGATGGATGCAAAGGAAGCTGTGCAGGACAACAATGTGATCACAGGTACCTTCCTTATAAATGATGTTTATGCGAGAGTGCTATTTGATTCAGGAGCTGATAAATCATTTGTAGATAATAAGTTTTGTAAGTTACTGAATTTACCTGTTAAAACCCTAAGTGTGAAGTATGAGGTGGAATTAGCAGATGGCACCTTAGAAACCGCCTCAACCATATTATATGGATGTTTCATATCCATTAAGAACCACTCTTCTCCTTTGTCCCTACTTCCTTTGAAATTAGCCGGTTTCGACATAGTTTTGGGTATGGACTGGTTATCTCATAACCAGGCCCAGATTGTCTGCAATAAGAAGCAAGTGGTGATCAAGACTACGTCTGGTGAGTCACTTACCATTCAGGGAGATACCCAGTATGGACTGACTGAGCAAGTGACTATGCTCAAGGTCTCTAGGTGTTTGAAGAAGGGTTGTGTCATCTACATGGCACAAGTGACTATTGATGAGCCAAAGCCTAAGATTGAGGATATCCCTGTCATTTCTGAATACCCTGAAGTTTTTCCTGAAGAACTACCTGGTTTACCACCAGATAGGCAAGTGGAATTCAGAATTGACATCATCCCTGGAGCAGCACCAGTAGCAAGGGCGCCTTATAGGTTGGCACCTACAGAGATGAAGGAATTGAGGACACAACTAGATGAATTGCTAGCCAAGGGTTTCATTAGACCTAGTTCGTCTACTTGGGGAGCACCAATCTTATTTGTCAAGAAGAAGGATGGATCGATGCGTCTATGCATCGATTACCGTGAGCTTAATAAGGTCACTATCAAGAATAGGTATCCATTGCCCAGGATCGACGATCTGTTCGATCAACTTCAAGGGGCAAGTTACTTCTCTAAGATTGACTTAAGGTCAGGCTATCACCAACTGAAGGTCAGAGATGAAGACGTACACAAGACTGCATTTAGGACTCGTTATGGTCATTACGAGTTCCTAGTGATGCCTTTTGGGCTCACTAATGCACCAGCGGCATTCATGGATCTCATGAACCGTGTCTGCAAACCATACTTGGACAAATTTGTTATCGTCTTCATTGACAACATTCTGATTTATTCAAAGAATCAGGCCGACCATGAGAAACATCTTCGATGTATTCTTTCACTACTTCAGCAGGAGAAGCTCTATGCCAAATTCTCTAAATGTGAATTTTGGCTTCGTGAAGTCCAATTTCTTGGACATGTGGTTAGTGAACGCGGAATCCAAGTAGATCCCGCTAAGGTGGAAGCTGTCATGAATTGGCAAGAGCTGAAGACGCCCACAGAAATTCGCAGTTTCTTGGGATTGGCAGGATACTACAGGCGCTTTATTGAAAATTTTTCAAGGATTGCTGCACCCCTAAATTCTTTGACTAGGAAGGATATTAAGTTCAACTGGGGACCCAAGCAACAAGAATCCTTTGATATCCTTAAGCAGAAGCTAAGCAATGCTCCTGTTTTGACATTGCCTGAAGGTACCGAAGAATTCGTGGTCTACTCCGACGCATCACACACTGGCATGGGATGTGTGCTTATGCAGAAAGGCAAGGTTATTGCCTATGCTTCACGTCAGTTAAAGGTTCATGAAAAGAATTACACCACCCATGACTTGGAGTTGGGTACCATTGTATTTGCACTAAAACTATGGAGACACTATTTATATGGTATCAAGTGTGTGATCTATTCTGATCACAAGAGCCTCCAGCACCTGTTTAACCAAAAGGATTTGAACATGAGGCAACGACGTTGGATGGAAACTTTGAATGATTATGATTGTGAGATAAGATACCATCCTGGCAAGGCGAATGTAGTCGCCGATGCCTTAAGTCAAAAGGAACGAGTGAAGCCTATAAGAATCAATGCCAAGAGCATTGAGATAAAGAATAGTTTGAATGAAAGGTTGTTAGCTGCACAGAAGGAAACTGTGCTGGAAGCTAACTATCCTAATGAAAAGCTAGGAGTAACTGAAGAACAGTTATCCTATGGCAAGGACGGAATTCTGAGATTGAATGGACGAATATGGGTTCCAGTTTATGGAGGACTTCGAGATGTTATCCTCCAGGAAGCCCACAGTTCTAAATACTCCGTTCATCCTGGAGCTGACAAGATGTACCAGGATTTGAAAGCAAACTTTTGGTGGATAGGCTTGAAGAAGTCTATAGCTACCTATGTAGCTAAATGTTTGGCGTGTGCTCAAATCAAAGCTGAACATCAGAAGCCGCCAGGTTTGCTACAACAGCCTGAACTTCCCACGTGGAAGTGGGAAATGGTGACGATGGATTTAATCACCAAGTTGCCAAAGACAAGGAAAGGAAATGATACGATATAGGTAATAGTAGATAGACTGACTAAGTCAGCACATTTCCTACCCATCAAGGAGACCTATAGCTCCGACATGTTAGCCCAATTGTACGTAGATAAGATTGTATCTCTGCATGGCGTACCAGTGTCTATTATCTCTGACAGAGATACTAGATACACGTCACATTTTTGGAAAAGTTTCCAACAATCTTTGGGCACGCTCTTAAATTTTAGTACGGCTTACCATCCTCAGACAGACGGACAGAGTGAGCGTACAATCCAAACTTTGGAAGACATGCTTCGTGCATGTGTGATTGACTTAGGTGGTAGTTGGGATATCCACCTGCCATTAATCGAGTTCTCATATAACAATAGCTATCATACGAGCATCAAGGTTGCGCCTTTCGAGGCCTTGTACGGTAGAAAGTGCAGAACTCCAGTCTGTTGGGCGGAAGTTGGAGATGTCCAATTGACAGGACCGGAAATAGTCTTTGAAACGACGAATAAGATTGTCCAGATTCGTGACCGCCTGAAAGCTACCAGGGATAGGCAGAAAAGCTACGCAGATCTAAAGCGTAAACCTCTGAAATTCGAGATAGGTGATAAAGTGTTGCTTAAGGTATCACCCTGGAAGGGAGTAATGCGATTTGGTAAGAAAGGTAAGTTAAGCCCGAGATACATAGGACCATTCGAGGTCATCGAATGTGTCGGATCAGTTGCTTATAAGTTAAAATTACCTGAAGAGCTCAGTGGTATTCACAATGTATTCCACATCTGCAATCTGAAGAAGTGTTTCGCTGATGAATCACTAGTCATACCACATACAGATGTGCACATAGAAGAGAGCTTGAAGTTTGTTGAAAAACCTGTGTCGATCGAGGATTGACAGGTTAAGAAGCTTCGAAGGAAGCATGTACCGATCGTAAAGGTTAAATGGGATGCCCGAAGAGGTCCCGAGTACACATGGGAGGTTGAGTCCACAATGAAAGAAAAGTACCCTCATTTGTTTCAGTAAATCTCGATGTCGAGATTTCTTTTAAGGGGGTGAGGATGTAACACCTCGAAAATTCACGTCCTATAATGTATTGACACGTGTTATAAGCTTGAACGTGTGAAAGAATACCCTAGAGGGACTAAAGTTGACAAACATGTAAAGTATGTGAATATAAGGGTTCAAAATGTCAACAATGGATAAATATACTTTACAATAACCCTACATGATGCATATACCCTTAAACGAATGAATCATGGATCATACGAAGCTAATTGTGGAAGAAAGTGAGAGATTACAAACTACAGGGGTTAATTGTGTCAACATGTTTAAGGTATACCTCTGAGTGACCTTTTAGCAAGCCCGAAGCTTTGTAACGATTAATTATACTCACTAGAATGCACTATAAAAATTTCACCAAGTTTCATAATCGTATGAGAAAGTTATGATAAAATTCGCACCCGAGGGGTTAAAAGTGTCAACGATGAAGTTTATGACTTTTCGGTTGATAACAAAGCAAACCAAGGACTTAACAAAGTGGGTATAAGTCTTGAAGCCCTTATAAGTCAATTTGGAGGGCTCATAATGCAAGAAATAAAGGTGGAATGACCTTTCGAAGGACCAAGAGCCAAGGATGCAATAACTAAAAAGTTTATAACCTGACAGCAGGCATCAGGCGGGCCGCGTATGGCTTACCAGAACCTTACGCGGGCCGCGTGCGACCCCCAGATACAGAAAATACTGGCAGCAGCCTGTTCAGCCTTGTAACCAACTTAGAAAGATATTTTCCACTCCATGGGCGACCCCTACATGCTTTTAGACCTTAGGGACACTTGTGGATGATCCATGATCAGTTGTAGCATGAATTGTCATGATCACAAGGCCTCAAATTCACTATAAAAAGGCCCTCATGTTGCAACATTTTGATCACACCTTCCATCTGCATTTGTGGAGCTTCCTGGAGCTTAAGATCAGTCCCCAAGCATCTCTAATCGTCCATTAGACCTTGGTAAGCATCCTTGATCTTCCTTAATTGAGTTTTGCTTAGTTATTAGCTTAAAAGTCAAACCGTCGTAATTAAGGATTGACTTATTGATTAATCACAAATGGTCCAGTGATTAGTCAAACTTAAGGTAGTTATGAGTTGGTACTTATGTGGGCAATAAACCCTTAAAAGGGCACCCGCTGATTCCCGCTCTAACTAGATCAAATGTCGGGTCAAAGTTGTTTATAAAAAGTCAACAGAAACTTAAATTGCGAATTAACATGTAATTAGCAATGTAGAAGGCATGTAACCTATTTTATCACTCATATAACTTGTTAATAAGTATAAGAACTGGTCTAAGCTTGTTTGATCCGACAATTTTCTGTTTAGACCCGGTTCGGAACCGAAAGTCGCAAAACTTTGACTTTTGCTTTGACTTCAGTTCTGACCCGATTTAGTATGATTTGAAAATGCCTTAGAGCTTCCTTAGGACCAGGCTACATGTTGGTATAACCCTCTGTGGTTGGTTCATTGATTACCCGATTCGTTTACACGTTTCCGTTAATTGCTTAATGTTGACCATAATGCCCTTTTGACCATAAAACGAGAATTTTGGATATGTGAGAGGACAATAATCTTTGTTACTGATTTATAAACATGTCCCTAAATTTTCATATCAGTTCGAGGTCCAGATTAGGAGTTATGCTAAATAGCGCATTTAAGAAACTTTTTGTTAATTAAACGGCGCAATTAGCATAAAGCCTATCTAAACCCAATTTTGACACCAAACCTTTTAACCACTGATGTAATATAATATTTTGGGATTTTTAAATATTTTTAATTATTTTTAACCAGCTCATAACCTAAGGTTATGGCGTTGATTCGGTAAATACCGATTATACCCTTTTTGGTTATAAAATGAGTTCTACATAATATTTTGACACCAATCCAATTGCTACTGATTTTAAATAATAAATGAAGTGTTTTAAACTTTATAACCTGATCAAAAAACTCAGATTTCCTGTATAACCCGGAAATCGCTTAAAATGGCTTTTGAAGCGTATTAAACACATAGTTTATGTTTAAAACATTTTGTCATATAAGACTTATTACCAACTGATATGACCTATTAAAATAAGTTATTTTACTGATGTATTCGGACCTGAATCTCAGAATTTCATTTAATCTCTTTTATAATCTTTAAAATGACCAAAATACCCCTACGGGGCTTAAATTGAGATTAAACTCGTTTTGGGCATAATGGAAGGTATCATACTGATATCACAACATATTTAAAGCATATTGACTTAGGAAACCTGTAAATGACTCTTATGGTTACTCGTTACGCTTCTTGGCGTTCGGTTCGGTTTATGTAACTAGTTTGCATAAATTAGCCGAAACGGGTCAAACCTTATCGTTTTTATCTCAAAATCCAGAATGTGTTTAGATTACCCATATTATACAAGTCTTCAAACTTGTCGGGTCTAAATCACATTCTATTCCGGTCTTCGCTTAATCACGCGTTCGAACCGTATCTTTCTTTAAAACTAACCGGTCTAGGCTTAGGCTTAATTAAAGACCCTTTAGGATTCTAATAGGTTATTATAAACCTTTGTTCCAGAATAGGAGACCCGGTAAAAGCTACACGCACTTGCTATTTGTGATTGATACTTGCAAAGGTAAATACTTTTAACTTATTTTCCCTATGCGGGCTTGGGGTATGGTATATAAAATACCGCTTGGTCGGGCATTGAATCTTTAATCGAATAGAGGTTAAATCATTGATATGCTTCGTTTTGAAATGTTTTGTTTGCTTAAAGCCTTTGGGGGGTTAATGACCATGTCCCGGATATCCTTGGCATCATCTTACGAGATGGCCACGACCTGAGCACGGGGTGTAGGCGTACACCCGTCAGTGCATAAATAAATAATGTGGTGTGTCTATTGATCTTTAACCCAGTCTACGGATTCGGCTACTGAACGCATAAGGAACATGTAATTCTTTTACAAGATTATATTCAAATAATTATCTCAAGTTATAAAAAGTTTGTGCCACATGCATTCAAATCAATTTTATTAAACTTTTTCTAAATGAGTCAGTTAATTGTAGTTACCAGTGTAAGCTAACGTATTTTCCCAAGAAGGTTAAGTGCAGGTACTACGCGAACTAGGCTAGCTTTCTCCTAGCGTACACAATAAGTCTCGCAAGCTTGGATGTCAAAACTGTTGAGCAATGTTTCCATTTTATTTAGACACCTGTGGATTTTTTCAACTATTTGTGATACTTGATATTACAATATTATTTGGTTGAAATATATCTATCTTTTACTTCCGCTGTGCATATTAAATATTGTGTTGTTTGACTATAACGATATCAACTACGTAACGATACTCCCCACCGGGCCCACCGGTAATACGTAGAAATATCGGGGTGTGACACCTGTGCCAAGTCAACGTCATCCAATACGGGACAACATCCTGGATGACACCGATCATTGCATACCTACAATCAGGTTTTACTCCCGACGGCAAGGCAGAGGCACGCAAGTTACAATACAAAGCGTGCCATTATCAAATGGGAGACGGTATTTTATACCGTAAATCATACCTGGGGCCACTCCTACGATGCGTCGACCCCTAAGATGCCACGTACCTTATCAGAGAGATACACGAGGGAATATGTGGCATACACGCAGGCCCACGCATGGTAGTGGCCAAAATTATGAATGTCGGGTACTACTGGCCCGGTATGCATCTGGATGCGGTCAAAGTCTTGCACAAGTGTTTCAATTGTCAGCGGCATGCTCCCAAAATCTTGCGCCCCAAGAACAGCCTGATACCCGTCACCACCGCATGGCCATTCCAAAAATGGGCAATCGATGTGGTGGGACCATTTCCAGACGCACCAGGTGCGGTGAAGTTTATCATAGTGGTTGTTGATTACTTTACAAAATGGGTAGAGGCAAAACCGCTCGCCTCAACCACCGCTATGATAACAAGGAAATTCGTATGGGAACATATCATCTGCCGTTTCGGTCTACCGATGTGCATCGTTACCGACAACGGCACCAACTTCGCTGCCGACGACTTCCAAAAATGGCTAAAGGAACTACACATTGAACACATATTCTCCTCAGTGGCGCATCCGCAAGGGAATGGCCAAGTCGAGAGTATCAATAAAAGTTTAGTCGAAGGCATCAAAGCACGGTTGGGAACGGCTAGACGTGGCTGGGTTGATGAACTCCCGAGTATCCTATGGGCTCACAGGACAAGCCCAAAAACAAGTCACGCTGAGACACCCTTCAGCCTGTTCTATGGCTCGGAAGCGGTGATCCCTGCGGAAGTAGGTCTCCCCTCACCCTGAATGTTGGCTATCAACAGGGTAGACAACAGTGAGGAACGCAGGCTTGATTTGGACCTCCTAGAAGAAAGGCATGAAAACGCTGCCATCAACGAGGCCAAATACAAAACCAAGCTCGAAAAGTACTACAATTCACGCGTCCGCGTTTGTACTTTTAACCCGGGAGACTACGTCCTTCGCGATAACGAAGCATCTAACGCTGAGCGCCCAGGGAAACTTGCCCCCAAGTGGGAAGGACCCTACCTCATCAAAGAGGTCCTGGCAAAGGCGCGTATAAACTACAAACGTTAGAAGGCGAGCCTATCGCACGCACATGGAATGCACAACAGCTTCGGCGCTGTTACATGTAAGCCATGTTTTTACATTTCCTATGTAGCCTATCAGGCCGCAGGCCATTTGCAAATAAATAAATGAACGATTCAATGCAATATTGTTTATTTCCTTCTATTACAAATGCGTGTTCCACTTTCCGGTATCTGCAAAAACAGATTGGCAAAATCTCCATTCACGATACCCACACAAAGTGGTGACCACACATAAATATTGTAATAGGCCAGCAAAGGCAAAACATTAAATGTCTATCCGGCTGGATACACACTTACGGTTTCTGCAAAACCTACACAATTCCTAAACCCTAACGGGATAAAAACAGGAATTGACTAATACTCATACAACAAAGGTACAGAGTATACTCAACTACGCTTTACAGCCAACAGAGTCATACGCGCTCGCACAAAGGAAGTAAAAAAAAATTACACACTTTGAGCTGCACATACTTGCATATCACCTAGATATGCAAAAGGCAAATTCAGACTTAATGCTATTCACAATAACATTAACTCATACACGTTCAAGCATGCAAGTAGTAAAAAACACTTGTACAAATTGAACAAAACGATTAAAATTTGTATTCAAAAACAAAAAATTTCTACACCTACGCGGTGCACAAGAGATTTACATAAAGTCTTCTAACATTTACATCGAGGAAACCAAAAAGGGCACGCAGGCCAACCTAGTCCTTCTTTGTACCACTGGTACCCGCACCACCCTTGCCACTACCAGTGGTCTCTTCCTCTTCCTCTCCGGGATCACCATACAACAACCGCAAGCGGTCCACATAATCTTCCGCCTCCAAGCATTTATCAATTTCCTCAAGGGTGGAAATGGACAGGTCGTTATACGCTGCAACAGCGACAGCAAGACGCGCTTCAGTATCTATGCCATGGAACCCAGACCTTTCATCAGTAAATTTGCCTTGGGATAAGAGGTTCATATGGCTTATACATCGGTTATAACCAGCTTTAAAACCAGCCTCCCGCGCGCGCTGCTTAAGCTCCTCTACAGTAGCTGCGTTCTCAGGTGCGTCAAGGATGGCTCCAACAATCTGCAAAACACAAGCAATAAGGTTAGCAAAGGCAAAACTAAACGGAAGCAAAGGCACTGGGTACTTACATGCTCGATACCGTGATCATGCATCCAATCGTGATCTGCCTTAAGCTGATCAAATGAAGAAACCAGGCTATCTCTAGCCGCGACAGCCCCCTTGCCCGTGCTTTAGCTTCGGCCGCGCGGGCAGTGACCTCCGCAAGACTGGTTACACGGTTCTGCACTTCAGCCTTTCAACAACAAAGAAAACACAAGCATACAAAGATTATCAATCATACTTGTGAAACAAAGATACAAATTCAAGAGCAAAAGCAACTCATACCTGGAGACCCTCAACAGTCTTGTTTAAATTGGTGCGGTCAGCATTTGCCTCTTCAAGAGCCTTGGCAGCGCGGACCTCCACCTCCTTGGCCTCTTTAGCAACCGCCTCAGCTGCGGTTTTCTCCTTGACCAAAGCAGCATTCGCTGCCTTGACATTAGTCAGCTCCTGACGAACACGAAACAACTTTTCATTCTGTTTGGCCCAAGATTCTTTCCAACTCTTGCGCTCATCAGAAAGCGATTCTTTCCAACTCTTGCGCTCATCAGAAAGCAATTTGGCAAAAGTACGAACCTGTTTAAGGCCAACAGTTGCAGCCCACTCCTCAGTCTGCTTATACTGCTCAAAAGCAGCCTTCTCCCTTTTAAGTTGCTCCGCACCCTCCCGAGCAGCTTTCACCAACGCTTCAGCCTCAGCCCGCAAGCGAGCATTTTCATCCTCCTTGCATCCCAGCACCTTGTAATCTTCCATAATAGAATTCGCCATTATGGAACTCCCAACAAGCATGGACGAGAGTTGGTTGATCCGGTGCTCACGAGGCAGGTCGCGGGCACGAATGACCTCAAAAGGAGTGCCCAAACCACTCAAGATATCCCTACACGCAGAGGGATCAGTGGAAATGTCATCCCCTTGCATAACATTCCAGGGGGGGCCATGGTAGTTCACACTCCGGTCTTCCGTATAGGTACGGTAGTAGAACTCCAATTCAGACTTCCCAGGCTGAATGGAGGGACCTTCAAAACTCGTACCCCTAGAGGCAGAACCGGAAGCCTTCTCGGCGGCAGGAGACTTTTGCTTTTCAGCATCAGCAAACTTAAGGTTCCCAAGATCCCCCGGAAAGATCAGATTATCAGAAGAATCCACCGTATCAAAGATTTGATCCGTGGTCTTCTTCCCAATATCCTCTGCTTGTACAGAAGGCTCAGTAACCACTTTAACAGAAGGGTTTATTGTAAACCCTTTGTCCACCCCCACATCCGCAGCCGCGTCATGCGTGGGGGAAAGAGGATCATCAAACAAGGAGAAACCTCCATCTTGCGGTTCTGCGAACAAAGCAAAAATAACTATCAATTACAAGTTATAGTGACAAACACTTGTGAAGTTGTGATTCACTTACCAGCCACAACCGCAGGCTTCGTCTGCGAGACAGCAGTTGTCCGTTTGGTTTGCAATCTCGGACGTTTCTTCTCGCCAGCACCAGCAGCCTTTTCCTCTACTTTCCTCTTCTTCTTCTCACCAGCAGGTTTAGAACCCGCAGAGGAACCACCTGCAGCCGCAGCACCACCTGGAACACCCAAACCCTCAAGGGTGTCAGACACTACCACGTAATCGGCGTATTTGCGGAAACTAGTATGAGAGATACTTGCCGCCTGCGGCACCAAAGGAGGAACAACAGCAGGCTCATGGTTTTTCCTCTGGCGAAACCGCACAGTTTTCTCTACCTGTTTTTTGGGAACACCCTTCGCGTCAGGATCTCCCAGGGCCCCAAGGTCACCTGCATGTAAACCATTCGGACAAACAAGTCAGCAGGTCCACTTTCATTACGAAGCAGGAATAAAAATTATCTACTATACCTTTGCCTTGCGGCAATGGTGCCTGCAGTGCATCACGATCAGGAATGCAGAAGTTGTTGCGAATGGTCAGATTAAAACCTTCTTCACCTTCCGCACATGCAAGCACCTCCACCTTGCCCTCAAACTCCGGCTCAAATATTCGCCAAAGGGCAGCATCCTCTGATAGTACACTTACAAAGCATTCAATACAAAAAATAAGGAGGTCAAGAACCGCACAAGAAAAAAAGTACTTACAACCACTTTTCTCCCGCACAACGGGCCTCGCCTTCCTGCTTGCCCTCCCCAGCATCATCCGCAACACCCACAACTGTGTGTTGCTCAGTCTCTGCCACTCAATGGTCCGCAACCTTGGGAACCAGTCCACCGTCTTAACACTGGGGACAACAATAGTCTCCGTTATGATAGTATCAGTCACATTCCGAAAGGTTAACTGGGCAGTGACCGCAACAGCCTTGATATAGAAGAACTTTGTCTTCCTCTTTGTAATCCCCTTGGGAGGGGTCATCAGCTTGGGACTACTATCCCGTTGACGGAAAGAAAAGAACCCCAATGATACCATCAATTGGTAGAATCGTTGGAACTCCCCGACGGTAGGCTCTATACCGAGAGCACGAAAGGTATACTCAAAATTCCGAATCCGGATCATGCCAAATGGACTCAGTTGAGAAATATGGAGTTTATACTATTCCAGTACATCGGCGACAAACACAGTCAACGGTAACCGAAGGTTACAGTCACCGAAGAAATCTGCCCACATGGTGACGTAACCGGCCGGAGCATCGGCACCGGTGTCACCCTCTTGTGGGTAGACAACCCCATATTCATGAGGCATCTGAACCTCAAGCATCAGATGATCGAAAGAAGATTTCGGCCATTTCAACACCGGCAAACCACCACCCGGTGCACCACCTTCTTCCTCTTCCGCCGCCACCGGCGATGAAGGATCTGGGTTTTCACCCTCAGCATTATGTGGATTCGATGGTTCAGCCATTAGAGAATGTAATGAAGAAGACAGAAGATGAGTTCATAAGAAACTCAGAAACCTCACCAGAATATCAAACAAGTTTATCGAAGAAGACAAAGAACGCTCTCTTTCTCTCACCGGAATTTTTTTTGAAAATTTGAACAAGTAAGGGGAAACCAAACGGTTTCCCCTTATATACCCATCGCAATTAATGCGAAGCAGTTACAGAAACGACGTGGTTAAAAGGAACGAACCATGCGTTGACACGTGTACAGCGACGGTTCCGCTGACGGTTACCACGCGCGAGTAGCCGTCTACGCGCCTGACAAAAGACACTTTTACACTCCTGCTACAGTGCAGTTATTACCTCGGGCAGTGCAAACGTCCTTTCGATTCAGCACATACCAGGCAAATCCCACCAACTTCCACCAACTCACACGTGCGTCGCGCCACGTATGCAACAAAAAAAAGCGACAATAGTATCAGAAATAAAGCGGCATGCAGTTTCTCTGGTATACCGCACCATAACCCATACCGCATGTCGTTTTTTACATACCCCTAAAAAAAGGCAAAATATATATCTCTACATTATGTAAAGGGGTAAAACCAATATTCGCATATACCTACGAGCACACATGGAATATGCGGAGATGACACACACGAGCCCGTACAGGTGTGTCAGATACCCAGAACCAGCGTTGTTCTTTGGACTGTGAAAACCGCTTCTCAGGATGCGGATAACCGCATTCCATGCAACCTTCTTCAAGCTTCAAATCCCTCGTGTCCGGTTCACAACCACAGAGGGGACGCAAACAACTTCTCCTTAGGAAAAAGGACGAGTATGCTAGGCAACCACACATCAGCAACCCTGACTCCTGATCCTTCAAGAGCCACATCCAAGCTTCAAGCTCTCTTAAAGCGAGTCCTTTGCTGCAAACCGCAAACACTCACGAGTAACCGCGGCGAAACACAAGTACGCAGACGGTAGCTACGGAAGAGCCACGACTGAGCCGTCACTCAGTTGAAGCAAAACTACTTCAAGGAAAACTACTTTCCACCTAAGCGTGAAGGAAAGTAGCTAAGGAACGAATGCGGACGAGTTTCACCCAGATTCCCATGTATCTAAGGTGATCTCCTCGAGCAGCAAGCCAAGCAACAGTGGTAACAAGTCTGTTTATGACTCTGTTTGCCCACCTATGGACCACATAGAATAAACAATGGTGGGCACTATCATGCCTATGACCATGTTTATTTGCCCATAGTACAGATTCACATTGTTCGACCAAACACGGCCAACAATGACGCAAGTTCCCCACATTGTTCGACCAAACATGGCCAACGATATGCGGCAACGAGGTAACCGCAAAGGACGTGCGGTTACTTGAGAGCTAAACTAGAGAACGCGAATACCCCACAAAGCAGGGATCATCGTTGCATGTCCAGTAGATAAACATAGAGCTTGAGCAAAACACTTACAGCATTGCATCAGCTGACACAGAGGTTACAACTAGAGTTGCGATCACGGACATCTTCCGTCACCGTCTCAAAGGTTGGTTCAAACCTTCATAATATCTTCAGACACCGTCTCAAAGGTTGGTTCGAAACACCAACAGGTGGCTGATGACATCAGAGAAAGGTAGACCATATTACCGAATCAAATCAGGCTGAGAATTTCGCATCAAGCGGACCTTGCTCACCGGTACGGAAGAGACGTCACACGACTCTACCGGACCCCCAGCTTAATTTACTTGAAGCAGGAGCCATTCGCATGGCCTAAATTCTTCTGCAACCCATATTCTACCTTCTAGACACCATAGTCAAGTATTCCTCCCACATGCAACTTGCATAAGGAAGCAACACTAGACTAGGGGGACTTGAAGGGGTATGGTCCCAGATCTCGCGTCAGCACGACCGCGAGCGACCATTACCCTTATCAAAAACCCCCACCAGCAAGAACTTATCTGTGTCCGTGCGGGCACGCACGAACACAGCGGTCGAATCCAATCGGTCAACAGATGGGAATATATACCTTATGTATGAAAATGGGTCTATACATAGCGATGCGGCCCGGCACCGCATCCTATGAACATTTTCATCACGACAAGGGATCTGGACAACAGTAACAGTCACCAAGCAGCGACGCGGCACGGTACTACATCCCGTATACGTCTTGGCCAGAACAAGAACGCGGGAACAACATCAGTTACCGCAAGCAGCGATGCGGCCCGGCACCGCATCCTGCCTACAAGGCACGTGTGACTGATACCACAGTGCAAGTGGCAGCCCACATGTAAGCGACAGACTGACACCACAGCAGGACGTGGCATCACCACCGTAACCGACAGGCCTGACACACCTGCAGGAGGCTGTGCGATGTCAGACTAGCCACTCAACTACCCTCCTTCACTCCTCGGCTATAAATATCCATCCCAAACCAGGTTTGAGGTATCTCTTCACAACTCTCACACTACTACTACTATCACACTTTGCTTCCCAAGCAAATTACTGATTCTCACGCCGGAGAGTGGTAACAAGGAGCACCCCCCACCCCATCCTCCTTGTTACGAGTCACGGTTTGTTTTCTTGTGCAGGAGATCAACCAGCGGACGATCCAGCCAGCGATCCTCGGAAAGAAAGGATTAACCCTACTTGACGAGACCAATGAGTTAACCCCCTTGGTTAACCATTGTTTCATCACTAACCAATATATGGTCTTTTTTAAACAGCCATAACCCACATATATCTATTTAGCATTTATATTTATATGTATGCATACATAAAAATAATGTATTGCTGAATGAAAAATGGACCGGTTGATATTTCATACTGTTGCTTGACTTTGGTACAGTTAAATCAGTTTTATGAAAATGTAAAAAATAAAGCACTACATATTAAAGAAAAGTAGGCAACTTTAGCTATCTACCACTCATAAGTCATTCAAAATCACTAAAATCTGTTTACATTATCACGTGTTTATAATATTATTATTGTAATAATACCTTTTTTTAAATAGAGGCAAATTGTCTAGATAAAATATACTTTGATTTAAGTCGATTGTATTTTGAAAATAATATTGGAAGTGTCACACCACATACTTTAGGGTTTAAGAAGCATAAAAACTTGTTAATGCTTACATGGATTTAGAATATGATTTGAAAAGAGAATTATTAGTTGACTAATTAAACATGGATTTAAACTAAATGATGTTGCTACAGCATCATGTAACGCATCTATCTAAGCATAAACTTATCCTTTTTGGATGATGCGTATTTTAGCGTTATACTTATAATACCTTTCATAGTACTTGACGTAACTTTCGATTTTCGCTTTAGAAAACAACAAAATATATAGATTAAAATGTCAATTAATCCATGACATGTTGTTCAACAAGCTTAGAGATGATTTGTGAAGGGTGTCGGTACAAATTTCTTGAAAATAAAAGGTTGTGAGGGTAATTCATGAAACCTAAATTCCGGCCACTTAGTTAATTCAGTAGGAATTATATTAGGTGTAAACTTTAATTATGGCTCTTTGAAAACATTTAAATAATTAAAAATCATAAGATATTAAATGATTAAAAAAATTAAAAGACAAGTTAAAGGGAATCTTTGACTCTCGCTCAAGTAAGATCCCAACTTAATCAAAGTTGGTATCTCTCGTCTAAAGACTAACGGCATCATATATTAAAACTAGTTGATACCCCGCCCGTGTTGCGAGGCGATGGCCGAATAATTCTCAATCACCTAAAAAAACACTATTATAGTTTTGTTAGGAAAAAAAAGTAAAACGATGACAAGACCGTAGTTCTGAGCTCAAGGCAAAACTATAGTTTGTCAGGATTAATGAGCGAGTGTTAGGCAGCTCCTTGACATAAAAAAAATTAAATCCAGTCAACCAATTAAAAAAAACACTTTTATAGTTTTGCTAAAAAAAACTAAAACGATAGCAATACTGTAATTTGAACTGAGGGCAAAGTTGTATTTTTTTACTTGGGTAAAATCGTAATTTGCCAAAAGTTATAGTGATGGCAATACTATAAATTTGAACCAGAGACAAAATCGTAATATAACTTTGCAATAAGGACAAAATCGTAATTTTAAGCTGCGGACAAAACTATATTTTTAATTTGAACTTGGGCAAAATCAAAATTTTGAACTGAGGGCAAAATCGTAATTTTGAACTGGGGGGAAGCATACTTTAATTTTGAACCGGGCAAAAACATAATTTTAAACTGAAGGCGAAATCATAATTTTTGAAACGGGGCGAAAATGCAAAATCGTCATTTTTAGTTTGGGGCAAAAGCAAAATTTTATTTTGAACTGGGCCGAAATTGTAATCGTAATCTGGGGAGAAAATCATAATTTTGAACATAGGGCAAAATCGTAATTTTGTGCGGGGGACAAAAACATAATTTTATTTTGAAGTGGGGGCAAAAACGTAATTTTATTTTAAATTAAGGACAAAACCGTAATTTTAAAACGAATATAAAATAGTAAAATGGTTGGTCTAATAGGGACGTGCCACGCAGCTGCGTGGCACTATTCCCGTAACTTGCTTTTTTATATGTAGGAAATTGAGTAACCAGTGAACTTTTTAAGTCTACACACGTGTATGGCCAGGATTTGTTCACTTAGTTCGCAAATACACTAGTGTTTATTCTAGAACCCAACCATATATATATATATATATAGTGAAAGTGTAAAATACAATATCCTTTAACGTACAATACGTACGATATATTGAAATCGCATGTTATAAAATAGCATGGATGAAATCGCATGTGATAATTTTGATGAAATCGCATGTTGGTTTTTTGTAACAATTTCGCATGTGATAATTTTGATGAAATCGCATGTTGGTTTTTTGTAACAATTTCACATGTGATAATTTTGATGAAATCGCATGTTAAAAAACCAACGTGCGAAATTGTTACAAAAAACCAACATGCGATTTCAATGTGGGATAAAGATCTGACGGCTGAGATGATCGCGTACGTAATGTACGATAAGGGCATTTGTACATTAACCTAACCCTATATATATATATATAGGGACCGCTAAAATGAGAACCACCTCCAGTTGTAAGAACCGCGCGAACCACTTTCTAGCCATTAGATCAAGATGATGGATGGATGAGATTAAAAGTATTTAAAAATAATATTAAGTATTTTTTGTCTTATTATGTTTTTAATATATTATAATTCAAAAGGGTATTTAATTAAATTACTTTTTTTTATCTTTTTATATATATTATATTTAATTGCCTTTTTGTCCTATTCATTAATTACTTTTTATTAAAAAACAGAATTTTTTGTTAAACAATATTTTTAAAATCAGATTTTTATGATAATTTTTTTAAGATTTTCAAAATGGATGGATGAGATTAAAACATTTTTAAGAGCCGTTCTTTACGAGCGTTTTTTACATTTTACGCGCCGGTTTTTTACATTTTACGCGCCGGTTTTTTTACGTTTTACGCACCGGTTTTTACATTTTACGCGCCGGTTTTTTTACGTTAATGTTTTTTACGTTTTACGAGCCGGTTTTTCACGTTTTGCGCGCCGGTTTTTACGTTTTACACGCCGGTTTTTTACGTTTTGCGCGCCGGTTTTTTACGTTTTGCGCGTTGGTTTTTTACGTTTTACGTGCCGGTTTTTTTACGTTAACGTTTTTTATGTTTTACGCGCCTGTTTTAAATTCAATCGTCGTTTTACGTTTTACGTTTTTACGTTAAAAAGTTTACTGTTTAATTTTTTTTATAAAAACTTTTTTACGCAAAAACGAACGCACCCAGAAATCGCAAACTCGGGAGGCGTCTCAGATATATTGTTATCATCATCGACTAGGGGGGGAGACCAACAACATCAAAACAAAGTGCATCTCGAAAAAAAAGGGGTTTGGCTCAGATTATCCGATAATAAAAAAGGCTGCAAAAGTGGGGTTGCAGGTTCAAAAAACCTACCCTCCGCCATCCTTGCCGCGCCATCGTCATCTAAATTTACGTTTTTTTTTTCATCATCGCCGCCCAAAAAATCGACCGTATCAAATCCCATAGATTCAAAGAACACAAATCAAATCCAGCAACAATAACAACCAAACATGTTGTACATACCCAAAATCACAAAATCAAAGAAAACCCAGCAACAATAACAACCATACATGCTGTACATACCCAAAATCAAATCAAATGAAACCCCAGCAACAATAACAACCAAACCTCAATTTACAAGTTCTAAGAGATCAAATAAACATAGATGGAACATCAAACCACACAAAAGATCTAGAAATCAAACAACCGGTCACCCACCTCTGCCACACACCACCAAAAAACCCCCACCGCCACCAACCCTAACGCCACCACCACCAACACCGATGCCTACCTCTACCCCACACCCCTACCATCGCCGATCTCTGCCTACCACCACCACCAGATTTCCGGTGGTGAACAAGGAGAGAGAGATCTGAGAAAATCTTACCGACAACGTCTAACAGGAAGGAGAGAGAGGTATTCCATCAAAGGTTTAGCACCGGCGAAACACCGGCGAATATGCAGATCTTTGTGATGATTGCGATGGCGGAGGGGTAGCTGTGGGGTGGCGGCGACGGGGGAGAAGAAGGGAGGCCGGAGAGAGAGAAGCAGGGATGAACGAGGGTGGGAGAGAGAGAAACAGTGGTGGGTGGGGGTTTCACCCTCATCATCAATCATCACCATGGAGGTGGTTTCTTTTGAAGGAGAACCAGGGGAGAGAAACAGGGATGAAGGATAACCGGAGGGAGAAGGGTTTTTCTTTTGAAGTTAGGAAGTGAAAGTATGTTGAGGAGAGAGGAGATTGAGTTTTAAAAAGGTGGAGAGAGAAACTTCGAACATTTTATAAATGAGGAGAGAGGGTGGGGAAATGACATTTGGGGTAAATGACCATAATACCCTTTAGGTTGTCATATTCTGATTGGTTGAGAATGGTTCTCGCGGTTCTTACAACTGGAGGTGGTTCTTATTTTAGCGGCTCCCTATATATATATATATATATATATATATATATATATATATATATATATATATATATATATAGGGTAAGGTTCATGCGAGAACCACCTTTATTGCGAGAACCAACGTGAACACAACCTAAAATAGCTAAAAAACCTAACCCCCACCCCCCCCCCCAAAAAAAAAAAACCTAACCCCCCCAAGCTAAATGCTAAAAACTAAAACTCCAAAAAACCTAAAAAAACCCCTAACCCCCCCCCCCCCCCCCAAGCTAAAATGCTAAAAACTAAACCCCAAAAAAAGTAAAAAAATCTAAAAAGAATTTTTTTAATATTTTTTATGTTAAAATCGCTACTTTTAGTAGCAAAAAAAAATTAAAATTTTTTTTTGCTACTAAAAGTATCGATTTTTTTATAAAAAATATTAAAAAAAATTTGTGTGTTTTTTAGCTATTTTTATGCGTTTTTTGTTGTGTTCGCATTGGTTCTCGCGGTTCTCGCAATAAAGGGTGGTTCCTAACGGATCTTTGTCCTATATATATATATATATATAGGGCAATGCTAGACAGAAAACCCTCATTTTCTTAGAAAACTCTGGAAACCCAAATCTCCCCCCATTTTTACCCAACCTCCCGACATTTTTTTTTTTTGAAAAAAATAACACATGTAATATACATGTTTTAGAGTGTTTTGGGCCAAAAAAAACAAAAAAGCGCCGAAGGGATTTTTTTTTTAAAAAATAAACAAATTTCAGCAATGTCCGGTTGCCTAACATGTGTTAGGCACAAAAGACAGAAATTGCTGAATTTTTTTTTTTAAGTTATCCCTTCGGCGCTTTTTTGATTTTTTTGGCCCAAAACTCTTAAAAACATGTATATTACATGTGTTATTTTTTTCAAAAAAAAAATGTCGGGAGGTTGGGGTTTCTAGGGTTTTTTATATAGATAGGGTTTTCTATATAGCCCTACCCTATATATATATATATATATATATATATATATATATATATATATATATGTGGTGGGATTCTAGAGTGAACATCATTGTATTTGCGAACGAGTGGATTCTTGAAAAAAACGAGGTTTGGGCTCAGATTTTCCGATAATCAGAGGCTGCAAAGTGGGGTTGCAGGTTCAAAAACCTACCCTCCACCATCCTTGCCGCGCCATCGTCATCAAAATATGAGTATTTTTTTTGCATCATCACCGCCCAAATCCAAACGGATCAAAACCCACATAGTTCACTGTTCAAAAATCTACCAAAAAGCACCAGCAAAACCCACAGATTCAAACATTCAAAAATCACCCAGCAAAAATCATTGTTCGAATCTACCAAAATGATTGTTCAAAACATTCAAACTCACCAGCAAAACCCAGCAAAATCACTGTTCGAAAATCTACCAAAATCACTGTTCAAACATTCATACATTCAAAACCACGGATTCAAACATTCAAAGAATCACCAACAAAAAACATTAATAAAGCATACCCAAATATCTCAGAGAAACAGTGCTAACCAAGCACCACCACCGTCGCCGTCAAAAACCCTCCACCGTCACCCACCACTGCCGCCACACCACCATCACCCACCAAACCCACCGCCACACCACCAAACCCACCGCAAATCATCTCCCCCATCTCCTTGTCAGATCTTACGCGAATGGTCACCCACCACTACGAACAGTCAGAAGCTCAAAACACCGGTTCACAAAGCCGGTGGCCAGGTAGGCATGAGGAAGGGGGTGTTTGAGGCAGATCGGAAGAGATGAAGACGGCGGTTGTGGCGGTGTTGCTGCTGCTATTCTCCGCTGCCACCAAGAGTTGGTGGTGGTCGGATTTGTTTCAGGTAAGTATCGCCGGTTCCACTACTCTCTCAACGAAGATGAACATGGAAGTGGAAACAAACGAGGAAGAAGCTTTTTAAACAAAATAACCAGATGGGTTTGAAAGGAGAGAGGAGATGAGTTTTCAAAAAGGTGGAGAGAGACAGAGAATCTGACAATTATAAATGAGGAGAGGGGTAGGGGAAATGACATTTTGGGTAAAAGACCAAAATACCCTTTTAGTTGGCATAATCTGATTGGTTGAGAGTGGTTATCGCAGTTCTTACAACTGGAGGTGGTTTCTATTATATATATATATATATATAGGGTAAGGTTCATGCGAGAACCGCGAATGTGAACACAACCTAAAATAGCTAAAAACCTAAAAAAACTTAACCACCACCCCCCCCCCCCAGAAAAAAACCTAAACTCCCAACCCCCCCCCCCCCCCCCCCCAAAAAAAAACCTAACCCCCCCCCCCCCATGCTAAAAACTAAAACCCCCAAAAAACCTAACCCCCCACCCCCCCCAAAAAAAAAAACCTAAACCCCCTCCCCCACCCCCCAAAAACCTAACCCCTCCCCCCCAAGCTAAAATGCTAAAAACTAAACCCTCAAAAAACCTAAAAAAAATAAAAAAACACACACAATTTTTTTTTTAAATATTTTTTAAGTTAAAATCGCCACTTTTAGTAGCAAAAAAAAAAAAAAAAAAAACTTTTTTTGGCTAATAAAAGTAACGATTTTTTTATAAAAAATATTAAAAAAATTGTGTGTGTTTTTAGTTATTTTTAGGTATTTTTGGTTGTATTCACATTGGTTCTCGCGGTTCTCGCAATAAGGGGTGGTTCCTAACGGATCTTTGTCCTATATATATATATATATATATATATAGGTAGAGGTTGCTGTAAAAAAAGGTTTTTTGTGAGAAAGGTAAGAAAGAATCTACACCATTAGATCTTTGATCTAATGGTTGAGATCATAATGGCAAAATTATAAATAATGTTTACTATTAAACATATTAATTTTCTAGATTAAGAGTATATAATAAATTTAACATTTTTAAATTAAGAAAATAACATTAATGCACATGTAACTTCCCCCCGTCTTTTTTAAACGTCAATAACTTTTTATACGTAACTTTTTTTTAAAATACACCATAATAACGAGCGTTTTTTATCTTTAATATGAGTACCATATTGCTATACTTATATAGAGAAAAAAATATGTTTCGATCAGATGTTTAGTCCATGAATGGTGTTATATACTTGCTGAATGGTGTTATATACGTACTGAATGGTGTTTATAAAGATCTTTAAAAAAAAATTCAGTTCCTATAATTAAGGTGGCGGTTATGGGAAGTTTTTAATTAATTAAATTAATGATAAAATTACTTGTTTACCATTTTGAATTAATTTAGATTTAGGACACATATCATCTCCACAATATTTCTCACATTTCTCACACTTTTAACATTTTTTATAATAACCTTGCCCTATATATATATATATATATATAAAATCTATTACAATTTAACTAATATTTACTCTCCACATACCAAAATCCTGAATAAATATAGGAATTAAAGTTTTTGACCATAGAAGGCACTACAATGACATTTTTTTGTAGTTAAAAAGTAATTTAACTATAAAGTAAGGCAAAAATAAGTAACAAGACCATGCGTAGTGGATAAAAAAATGGGTGTTTTTTTTATGAAGCACGCCTGACATCAGCCCCCGGGGAGTTTTTCTTCAAAAATTTGGTTGGGGCGTGCAAAATAAAACGCCTGATGGAGATATTGTTGGCCAATCACAACCAACCTTCGTTTTCTTTGGCCAATCACTTTTTTATGGTTTTTTTTATTTATTTTAATTCTTTACACCCCCTTTAACATAATGCCCCATAAAGCCCACATCACCACTACAACCATTTTAGAAAATGCTCCATAATGCCCCATTATTGACTGGGCTGCTATATGGCGCAAAACGCCCAAGAGTATAGACATTACAACTATACATGGTCTAAGCTAAATAGCACAAGAATAAAGTGAAGTAATAAAAAAGTAGGGAAAATAATTACCAAAAATGTTGATTTTTTTTCTTCAAAAAAGTAAAATAGCACAAGAATAAAGTGAAGTAATAAAAAAAGGAAGGAAAATAATTACCAAAAATGTTGATTTTTTTTTTTTTTTTTTTTTTTGCAAATAAACATGGTGAAGAATATAACCTAAAAGTAGCACAAAACACTTTGGTGTCTATTATCTTCAATCAAAAGCCACAACTTAAAAGGCGCAAGTCAAAGGAATTCCAAAGCTATAGGCTATAGCCTTGGAGCATGATGTTCTAATTAAGATAATATATTGTTTACTCACTCAATTGTGCTTCTAAACCTTTTCAAATGCATGCATTATGATGCTTCATACCCATACTTAATATTAAATTCTAGAGGGCACAATCATTTAAATATACCTCTTATATATTGTTACAGTTAAAAACAAAAAAGCTCCAACCAATGGCATCAAGCATATATTCAGGCATCTTCTATGATAGTAGATTCAAATGATAAATATTTTATAACTATTTTAGGAAAACGATAACCACTTTTTGACCAATACATATAACATATGCTTGATGATTTCTTAAGTAGTCATATTTTCATAATTAACACAAGATTATGACGTATTCACTGGTAAATACAAGTAAAAATCAGTGTTTTTATGTAACATCACAATTATTCATAAGTTGTCAAACAGTCCCTTAGAAAAAAATAACTTTTTATTTGATCCTATATATATATAGGTAGAGGTTCCTGTAAAAAAGTTTTTTATGAGAAATGTAAGAAAGAATCTACACCATTAGATCTTTAATCTAATAGTTGAGATCATAATGGCAAAATTGTAAATAATGTTTACTATTAAACATATTAATTTTCTAGATTAAAGGTATATAAGTAAATTTAACATTTTTAAATTAAGAAACTAATAGGTAAGATTAGAACACATGACTTACATTGTATGAGGTATAACATCGGGTTTTAGCTTTGAAGTTTTTTGCTTATTGGGTTTGGTGAAAGCTTAAAAGACTTTGGATCCGTTTTAATCCATGATTGTTTTTTTGGGCCAAAGTTAGAATCTCTAATTGTGTCTCTGTATATGCTTATGTTATGTGTTGTAATCTTTCTACCAAACATGATAAGAATATCTAGTTGCAACTCATGTGTGCAAAATGCAACATATAAATTACATCAATTGTAGCATAAAACTAACCATTTTTTAGTACTAATGTTGGAAAAAGTGTGCTTTTGTCTTCCTTTTGTATTTTCAAGATTAAATGAGCTCAAATTAACAAAAGAAGCAAAAAGGCAGCTAAATCTAACATAAATACAAGAAAAGAAACAAATGTGACATGCCCGACCCCACGACAGCATCTTCCCAAGCAAAACAAGAGAACAGAATGCTGAACACGCCCCGTGCTCAATGAGCACGGGGGCGTACCCAAGTGTCAGCATAAAAGACAAAGTTGTAGAAGCTTCCATCGCCCACCACGAGGCCGTGCTCAGCGGACACGGGGTCGTGGTCAACTATAAGATTCGCAGAATCCAGTCAAATCTTGATAGTACAGATATGCTTCTGCACACGGGGTCGTGCTCAGCGGACACGGGGCCGTGGTCAACTAATACAGACAAGAGCAATTAATGAAGACAGAGAAGGATGTGGACACGGGGCCGTGCCCGAGCTTCTGTTCAGCCTATAAATAGGAGTGCTTGGCTCAAGCTCAAACCATCCCTTGGCACACCACCTCTCTCACACTTCACCCACCACCCACCACCACCATAACACCATCATCCACCACCATCATCCATTGTCCATCATAGAGTGTGTGAGTCGTCTCGGGATCCAAGATTGATCGTAAGAGTTCTTGACAATCAAGGCCACGTTTGCCTAAGTCTCTTACATCACTTGGTGAAGACAAAGTGTCTAGTGTAATACTTTTTATTTTTAATCTTTTCGCACTTTTTACTTGGTTATGTATTAATGACTTTAATAACTAGTTTCTTATGTTGAAGGTGATTTTCCTTATCGTTTGTCCGTGGTGTCTTGGCATTATTTTACTATCTATATAAAATAAAAGATTTTCACCATTCATATCTCCACGGTCTATATGGAGGTATGTTGGCTACCTGGTCGGGGGTTAAGGGAACGGTTTGGTAAGAGTCTTGCCGTTGTTCAGTGTATAGATCCTGCAAAGGACCTGGGTCAAATTTAGTAGGATCTCCTTCAATACTTAACAGTATTGGATGGCGGGGGTCCAAACTCTTTGATCCCCTCATAAGTTAAACTAATATTAATACTTTAACCCGGCTACTTAGGACTGCATCCCTGTTGACTCAGACTACTTAGCCGAGGGTAACGTCACCTTCAAAAGAGGGGCCTACCATAATATGCATTAATAACTTAATTAATTATCTTTCAATAATCCGACCCTTTAGGATTGTATCCTTGCTGACTCAAACTACTGGGTTGAGGGTAACGTCGCCTTCAAAAGAGGGGACTACTACAATAACTAAGATAATCTCTTAAAAAGTGCAAAAGTGCGGAAATAATCAAAGGTTACACTATACACGAGTCGGAGCCAAGTGATTCATCTTGTCTATCTGTTTTTTCTTTTATTTTTATTTTTCAGCATTTTAGTTAGTTTTTATTTTCTTTTTCTAGTTTAAAACCTTTTTCTAAACTTTTGATTTGATTAGACGTTGAGGATAAACCGGTACTAAAAGCTCTTGTGTCCTTGGACGACCTCGGTATCTTGCCAACACTATACTACGCTCACGATGGGTGCACTTGCCCATATGTGTGTTTAGTGTTAGTAAATATCGTGTTTTATAAATTTAAAACTTGGCTAAAGAGTGTTAAAAAAGGCTTAACATAAACATTAAAAACTAATAACACTCACACACATCAAGTTTTTGGCGCCGCTGCTGGGGACACAAGGATTTTAAGAAAGCTTAAAATCGACGGCCTAATCAGTTTTTCAAAACCTTTTTAAAACGCGCGCACATTTTTCTGCATTTTAGTTTAGTTTTGTATTTACAGTAACCTGAACACGGGCCGTGCTCACTGAACACGGGGCCGTGCTGCACATTTTTCATAAAACACCTAGTAACAGTAGCTTGAACACGGGCCGTGCTCACTGAACACGCCCCCGTGCTCAACGAAATCAGTAACTTTAATTAAAACGCCCAGATACAGATTCTGTACACGGGGTCGTGTCCACTGAACACGGGGCCGTGTCCAGCCTCTGTTTCCGTTTTTATTTTCGTTTTCTGATCTCGAGACTTTGTTGTGGTCTGCTGAGTGATTCTCATGGATCAATACTCATGTAACACCATTCTAATTACTACTTGAATTTATTAAAATTCATACAATTTTATATAAATGATGTCCAACTTATAACATAAGTTCATAGATAAAGTTCATAAGTAGCAAAACATTAGTCTACTAACGAACAAAATCAAACATTCATAAATTATTTATCAAAATGTTTATATGCCAAAATCATTGTCTATTAAAGTTAGATATCGCGGAAGCTTTTAAAGTGTGTTCGGTTCTTCAAAACTTGCTTGACCGCCATCCGTAAGATCCACATCCTCACCTAAGGTCAAAACCACTAAAAATGTTAGTTTCGACATTTATGTAATTCATAAAAACTGTTTTGACATCATAATGTGAAAGGAAAATAAAAATACAAGGTTTTCTAGACTCTACCGTAACTTACGGTGTCTACCGTAAGTTACGGTAGATGCTGATTCATTATAGCCTGCCGTAAGGTAGTATAAGTCTGCCGTAACTGTTTTGGTGTCTACCGTAAGTTACGGTGGAGACCGTAACTTACGGTAGCTCCTGCAACTTTACCATTTTGACCGTATTGTTGATTTCACCTGAATCCACATGTTGTTTTAGGTGATTCTTTTTCTATAAGTCTGTAAATTCATTACGGACACACTCATTACAACTATCATACCAAAAATTTAACTTACGGACCGAACGACTAAATGTCACTATACATTTATTCAACCCACTTTAACTCTACCCATTTTACTACCATTTCACTAGCAAGCCTATGGCGCTTTATGCCCATCTTCCAGAGCTTAGCATCACCTGCATTCCCTTACCAATCCCATGGTTTAATGCTCTTGTGCTTGTTATTGCCATTGCTAACTAATTAAAACAACAATACTATAATTCACTCTATTATCCGACCCGTTGGCTCATCTTGTGGAAATCCTCCAATATGATGACCACCAAACGGTTCCTTATCAATTCTAACCTTATTAATTCAAGTAACAATCAACACAACTTCTATTCTACAATGCGACTATGTATAGTTTAACAAAAATTTATTTGATGTAACGATTCAAGTTACATACCTTCAAAGTAGGCCCTTCAAACGTGATTCGCCAACCGCTTGTCCGCTTGACGCTCCTGAGTCCTTTCCTATAGAGTTCATTTATAAGATGTTTAGAACTCTCTTTAAATCATACTTCGCATAATTCGCCGAAACATCATAATTATGCTTTTCAACTTTGAATTTCAGTTTTAAGCCTTCTTTGAGGCATTTTCACAAACACCTTAAAGGCAGATTTTTACATGATTAATTATCAAGTCTCTAGCTTATCTCTTAGCCCTAATTTCACATCAATCAACCATTTTACAAGATTATTAGCTTCTATGATTCTGAAATCACTTCACAATTGTCAAATTACACTAGAACAACACAATTTCCTAGTGTTCATTAAAATCTACATAACCCACTAATCACCTACAATGGTGTTCATGGATTTTACTAAAATTTCACATGATTTCAACTTGTATTGGTCTAGGGTTTGTCCCTAGACACTGTATTGTTCCTAATTCATCATAAAACTAACATGCAACCATAAATTTCAGATAATCCCAATTTCATGAGAATTTCGAGTTGAGAGTTTTCATCAAATTTTACATACCTTGTAATCCTCTTACGATGAGGATAAATAATCTATGCTTTAATTTTGATTTCAGCTTGGATTGAGCCCTCAATTTGAGAGTTTCATGATGTTTAGGGTTTTGAGAGTGGGGAAATCGCCCATGGCTTCTTCTGTACGACCAGACATCCCAAAATGGGGTGTTTGGTTTTGTTTTTATTAAAAATAATAATGTAATTTCAATCTTTACAACTTAGGCTCCTCCACTTTTGTTCAATATATAGTTTGGTTATATTAACCCTATTTCAAGTTATTTCTAGACTTGTAGTTAACTAGGTTTTAATTTCCTAGTTAAATAATATTCTTGTTTATTTAAAATTTATAATTAAAATTATAAAGTTTTATATTTTCGGGATGTTACAAGTCCACCCCCCTTAAAAGGGTTTCGTCCTCGAAACCAAAGTACGTACCAAATAATGTAGGGTGGAGACGTCATATCTCCTCTTCGGACTCCCACGTAGTGTCCAAACCTTTCCTATGCTCCCACTTGATCTTGACTTGGTCAATTTGTTTGTTTCGCAATTGCTTCTAGCATTCCATCACCACATTTCTTATCCTATAATCTCCCACCATAACTGTATTTATGGTGGGTTTAATGTGGTGATCTATATAAACCAAATTTTACCTCTCGAATCATTATTTTACGGCAAAAACTCAAATAGTGCCATTTGACTAATATAATACCTTTTTCAGCTTCTATACTTATTCTAAGTATTTACCTAATCATAAAACTCGTTTCCAAACAACCTTTAAAGGTTGTTTGTTCGAATTAGCTAACAAGGGCGTTTTGGTCCTTTTTAGTCTTTCAATTACGACAAGGTCTTTTGAGAGCATGTTTGACCCATAATTCTTCTTTTGAGTTATGATCTTGTTTGAAAAGTCATTATGCTTTTCGAAACGCCACGACCCTCTTTTAAAACATTCGGTTTACCCATTTAAGTAACCCATTGTCTATCTAAGACTTCATTTAATGCTCATTGAATCTTACGTTCTAAATGAGTAATTACTCTATTACACATACCTGGCTCGGGTCAACGTATTGACCTGTTTTAATGCCTTGCTATAATATTCGCTAAATAATAGCGATGCAATTATCATTTCTACATTTATTCCTGAAATCATATAACTTGACAAGAATCATTAGTCGCTATTATCAAAAGGTGGTATCTTCACCCTTTGACCCGTTTGGTCTAAATGACCGATTTTATTAGCGAGATGACATGTATTTTCATCTCGACTATATGACTCGCTCCGATTTACATCGTGCGGTCGTTTTACTTATAATTCATTTCTTAACACTTTTCGGCCTATTAAGGCTTACTTCATAAGTGTCTTTTAAAACCAATAGTTATGGTCGACGCGTGACCAATTTATCGTTTTACCCTTATTGTTTGTTTTGGTTTACCCTATAAGGTAATCATTTAAAAGTTCATTTTCTATTTGTCATAAAATGATCGAATTACCGATTTAACTCCTTTTAAACCCTCCACATGGTTTCTTGTCATGCTCAACTATCTTGTTCCGTACGTCTACACGCCGAAACATCATACCTCAACTATGTATTTATCTTATTCGTAACTAATACGATAGAGAATATTCTAAAATATAAGACTAGTGTAAGCCATACTTACTTGACGCTAGTTTTATATTAACAAGCGCTCTACCTAGGTCACAGTGTTATTTAGGCTACAACTTGTTTTATTGCCTAAACAAATTGGTCACCAATTTACCTCATACCTCGTCATTCAGGTATGCAATATTGCCGTCATCGGCCCTTTTGCGTGTTTATACTTCCATATCTAGTCATTCACACTATAACGTGATTACATTCTATATTACTTTTGTGTCCGTGATCACATCACACCATGTTTAGTTTTACCTTGGCCTTAGTCTAAGGCTACACTCATTTTCTTTCGGATTATCTTTCCGACTCTATGACTTCTTATGTGTCCTTCGTGTCGGTTTATTTTACTCATGCCGTTATTTGGTTTATGCCTCTATTTCCTTTCAACCCGTTACCCGGGTTCTTGATCTTGATATATTATATATATATATATATATATATATATATATATATATATATATATATATATATTTTAACACTCCGGTTTCATTGGTTTGCGTTTTCCCTTTCATACTCTTTTATGACTTATCCCATAGATTCAATAATATTTCACGCTTTCATTATCCAGGTCGCGCTTACTTGGGATATCGACTACTATACTTTATCCAATCCATACACCACCTTCTTTTGTTAGCGACCCTTAGGTCTGTTTCTTTTACAAATGTCCCGAAGGCCCATGTCTTAAGTCTTATTTGGCAAACTACTGTTTTTGTTATTCGGCCTTTGGGGTTTACTCGTTCTTATTCTAACGCTTTCATAATGTTTGTCTTACCAATTCTTTTACATATTCACCCTCATCAAGGTGACTATCATTCTTCCTCAGGAGGAATTTATTAATAACATGTTACTTGGGTATCTACCCATACCCGAGCTTCTAAATCCAAATTTATTGGTATTTCATTATTTACAGCAACAAATAATACATATTGTCCATTTAGTTTCTTTTTCGAGGATATTCCTATCCAAATCTTAATCTCTTGATTTCTGACTTTAACCCATTGTTACATTAACAAAATCAATTTATTTCATGTTATTGTTTCATATCGTTGTATGGAATTTATCCACATTGTTTGTTGACATAAACGATGTTTCTATATGATTCATTTAGTTTGGTTTAGTCTATAACCATGTCCTTGTCATCTATTACTATTGTAAACTCCCAGGGTTCAGATGTTATTACACTCCTCCCTATTATGACGCTTATCTTTCATTACGTTCTCGGGTTCGAGTGTGCGCGCACCCCTTCCCAAGGCAATATTTATCATGATTATTTTTACCTCGATGCTCAACGTACAGTTTCAGCACCTCTTATAAACAATAGAACTTTTATTATTACCTATTTTTATTTTTCAAAGCCTTGGTAATTTCGTTAACACTAATGTAGAATGTTAAATAAATCGATATAAAGCAAACGATTTATTTGCACTCTTAATAATTAAAAATTCATGCTGAAATTTAATTTACAAGAGTATACCTGAAACGACTTCAGGTTCAGCTTTAGCCTCCGTGGCTGTTATATAAAACAACTTTGTCCTTGATTTCTGGGCATCAGATTTTGTGTCGGTTGTGTCCTTGGTTCCAAGCCTCTCTGGACATTTAGACTTTTTATGTCTTGGCTTACCACATGTGCCCTTGTGAATTTTTCCACAAAATCTACACTGATGTAACACACTTTTTGTAACTCCCTTCTTGAGAGCTTTATTAGACTTGGACTTCTTTACGGATCTTGGATTCATATCCAACACCCTCCTTTCTTCTATTTCTTGTAGTATGCTGTCTTTTAATTCAGTCATCATATCGTTTACCACTGGCACGATTGTGGTTTGTAATCTATCAATATACTGTGATAGACTATTTTCTAGAACTTTTCCGACTTCCTCGGAAATCTTAGCTTTCATTTGTTCAGTCAATTGAGATGTCGAATCATCTCCGGTTACTCCAGACATTTCTTTAACTGAAACATCCATCACGATTTATCAGTAATTATTTAATTCATTTCCATTTTATTATACGGAAATTTATATCACTCTCATTCAATCATAAATAACGTGTTATTCCTTTTCGGTTTGGTCAAGTATATATCTTGCCTTACCTTTCTTACTTAGTGTATTTTCCCGGGTTCGAGCGTATTCATACACTCCTCCCATCTTTCCGTCATCTTGAAATTGAAATGTTTACACTAATTGTTAAACATTTCATTTATGACATATGCCTCATTCATTTTGATCTAGCCAAGTTCACCACTTGCTTAAACCATTTATGCTTAGTGCACTTTTCCGGGTTTGAGTATGTAAACATGCACTTCCCGTGCATATCAATTCAAATTTCCTTTTTCTAGTATTCTAGTAAGTCTACTAAAGCAATTAATTCTTACCGGACGATCGATCAAGCTTGAACCGAACACTTTGTTGACAACCTTAAGCTCTGATTACCAACTTGTAACACCCTTCTAATTACTACTTGAATTTATTAAAATTCATACAATTTTATATAAATGATGTCCAACTTATAACATAAGTTCATAGATAAAGTTCATAAGTAGCAAAACATTAGTCTACTAACGAACAAAATCAAACATTCATAAATTATTTATCAAAATGTTTATATGCCAAAATCATTGTCTATTAAAGTTAGATATCGCGGAAGCTTTTAAAGTGTGTTCGGTTCTTCAAAACTTGCTTGACCGTCATCCGTAAGATTCACATCCTCACCTAAGGTCAAAACCACTAAAAATGTTAGTTTTGACATTTATGTAATTCATAAAAACTGTTCTGACATCGAAATGTGAAAGGAAAATAAAAATACAAGGTTTTCTAGACTCTACCATAACTTACGGTGTCTACCATAAGTTACGGTAGATGCTGATTCATTATAGCCTGCCGTAAGGCAGTATAAGTCTGCCGTAACTGTTTTGTTGTCTACCGTAAGTTACGGTGGAGACCGTAACTTACGGTAGCTCCTGCAACTTTACCATTTTGACCGTATTGTTGATTTCACGAATACACATGTTGTTTTAGGTGATTCTTTTTCTATAAGTCTGTAAATTCATTACGGACACACTCATTACAACTATCATACCAAAAATTTAACTTACGGACCGAACGACTAAATGTCACTATACATTTATTCGACCCACTTTAACTCTACCCATTTTACTGCCATTTCACTAGCAAGCCTATGGCGCTTTATGCCCATCTTCCAGAGCTTAGCATCACCTGCATTCCCTTACCAATCCCATGGTTTAATGCTCTTGTGCTTGTTATTGCCATTGCTAACTAATTAAAACAACAATACTATAATTCACTCTATTATCCGACCCGTTGGCTCATCTTGTGGAAATCCTCCAATATGATGACCACCAAACGGTTCCTTATCAATTCTAACCTTATTAATTCAAGTAACAATCAACACAACTTCTATTCTACAATGCGACTATGTATAGTTTAACAAAAATTTATTTGATGTAACGATTCAAGTTACATACCTTCAAAGTAGGCCCTTCAAACGTGATTCACCAACCGCTTGTCCGCTTGACGCTCCTGCGTCCTTTCCTATAGAGTTCATTTATAAGATGTTTAGAACTCTCTTTAAATCATACTTCGCATAATTCGCCGAAACATCATAAATATGCTTTTCAACTTTGAATTTCAGTTTTAAGCCTTCTTTGAGGCATTTTCACAAACACCTTAAAGGCAGATTTTTACATGATTAATTATCAAGTCTCTAGCTTATCTCTTAGCCCTAATTTCACATCAATCAACCATTTTACAAGATTATTAGCTTCTATGATTCCGAAATCACTTCACAATTGTCAAATTACACTAGAACAACACAATTTCCTAGTGTTCATTAAAATCTACATAACCCACTAATCACCTACAATGGTGTTCATGGATTTTACTAAAATTTCACATGATTTAAACTTGTATTGGTCTAGGGTTTGTCCTTAGACACTGTATTGTTCCTAATTCATCATAAAACTAACATGCAACCATAAATTTCAGATAATCCGAATTTCATGAGAATTTCGAGTTGAGAGTTTTCATCAAATTTTACATACCTTGTAATCCTCTTACGATGAGGATAAATAATATATGCTTTAATTTTGATTTCAGCTTGGATTGAGCCCTCAATTTGAGAGTTTCATGATGTTTAGGGTTTTGAGAGTGGGGAAATCGCCCCTGGCTTCTTCTGTACGACCAGACATCCCAAAATGGGGTGTTTGGTTTTGTTTTTATTAAAAATAATAATGTAATTTCAATCTTTACAACTTAGGCCCCTCCACTTTTGTTCAATATATAGTTTGGTTATATTAACCCTATTTCAAGTTATTTCTTGACTTGTAGTTAACTAGGTTTTAATTTCCGAGTTAAATAATATTCTTGTTTATTTAAAATTTATAATTAAAATTATAAAGTTTTATATTTTCGGGATGTTACAACTCAGGAGGTTACAACTACACCTATGAGGAGGATGATTATAGGAGTAACTATTGCACTAGTTGTGGTGACCTGCACTTGGTTCAATATTGTGACTTATATCAACCATCCACTTCATACACCTAGTATGAGGATCCCAGGTACGAGCCATCAACTTCATACACATCCTATGAAGACCAAAGGTATGAACCTCCTCCCTCATACTCATATTTTGATGAACCAAGGTATGAGCCTTCATACTCATACTTTGAGGAACCAAGATATGAGCCACCACCTTCATATGCTTACTATGAGGAACCATGGCGTGAACAACCCACCTCATATGAGTATTATGAAGAACAAAATTACGACCCTTATCCATCATATGCTTACAATGAAGAACAATGGTGTGAACCATCTACTTCATATGGGTATTATGAGGAACAAATGATCGAGCAACCGGATTCAAGCTTTGAAAATCCCGATCCTTTTTCTATAACCGAAGTGACCGATAGGATATTAGAACACCTTAGAGTTATCGATCGCTATATAAAAGAATCCCGCGCAAGGGAAGAGGAGTCCCGCGCAAGAGAAGAATTAAAAAAAGAAGAGATAACTGAATGTGTGAAATGGAAGAACAAATAAGTGAAAAACCGACACATGAGTTAAACAACGAAAAAGGTGAGTCAGGCAACGTTAAAATTCAAGAAGAGTCTCTTGTCACCTTCTTTTGAAAATCATTGTTTAGTTCCAACTCATGCTAAGTTTTTAAAAGAGTTAAACACTAACACTAAAATTGACGAAACGGTAAGTGTTAAGTTAACTATTGATCAAACCTCACTAATAAAAGAAGACCCATTTGAAATTAACATTACACCGGTTCCGTGTTTCTTTCAAAATTCATTTATTAGTAATGTCACAATCGATAAAGATCTTTGTGTTAACATAATGCCTAACTACATTTTCGAAAAATTAAGTATTAGTGATTTTTCTCCACTTCAAATATCCATTTTTCTATCCAATCGGAAGGTAATAAAATCAATCGGTGGGGAGGATGTCTTGGTTCAAACAAATCAAATGGTAGTCCCCACCGACTTTGTCATCCTCGATGCCGCTCCTCTAGTGTTGGGACGACCATTTGTAAAAACTCATGAAGCTTTGAAAAACCGGAAGTACAACAATCTACCTCTTCAATTAGGGGCATTTAAAAAGAGTGTCGATCTTGAGCGGTCAATGAAATATCCATTCGGCAATAATGACCCCCTAATTGAAGAAGAGGATGAACCACCCGATACAAGTGAAAAGTTTGACCACTTTGTTGAAGAAGAGGTCACCATAGAACAAACTTTTAAAGTTATTGATCAAAATGAGCAACCAAATAAGGAGTCTCCTAAAGACCCACCTCTTGAGCTCAAAGAACTTCCAAAAGGTTTGGAATATGCTTTTCTAGACAAAGATGGTAAATTACCTGTAATTATTTCATCTAAATTAGATAGTTTAGAAAAAGAAAAATTAATTAGTCTTTTGAAAAAAACACAAAAATGCGATCGCTTGGAAACTTGTAGACATTAAAGGAATAAGTCCTTCCATGTGCACGCACAAAATTTTAATGAATGATGATTACAAATCGGTAATACAACCACAACGTCGCGTAAATCCAAATGTTCAAGAAGTGATTAAAAATGAAGTCATCAAATTACTTGACGCCGGACTTATTTATCCTATCTCCGATAGTCCTTGGGTAAGTCCCGTCCAAGTTGTTCCAAAGAAAAGAGTTATAACGGTAATAACTAACGAAAAGAATGAATTAATACCAACGATAACCGTCACAGGATGGAGAGTATGTATAGATTATAGATGATTAAATGAAGCAACAAGGAAAGATCACTTTCCTTTGCCCTTCATTGATCAAATGTTAGAAAGATTATCCGGTCATAAATTTTATTGTTTCTTGAATGGTTTTTCAGGTTACTTTCAAATCCCGATAGCACCCGAAGACCAAGAAAAGACAACCTTCACATGCCCCTATGGAACTTTTGCTTATCGACGCATGCCGTTTGGTCTATGTAATGCCCCCGCAACATTCCAACGTTGCATGGTAGCCATCTTCCACGACATGATAGAAAAGACAATGGAAGTCTTCATGGACGACTTTTCTATTTTTGGGGATTCATACGACCAATGCCTCGATAACCTTGAACGAATGCTATCCCGATGTGAGGAAACTAACCTCGCCCTTAACTGGGAAAAATGTCATTTCATGGTGACGGAGGGAATAGTACTCGGTCACAAAATCTCAAGCGAAGGAATGGAGGTGGATCGAGCCAAAATAGACACCATTTCTCGGCTACCACCTCCATCCTCCGTTAGAGCTATCAGAAGTTTCCTAGGGAATGCCGTATTTTATAGACGGTTTATCAAAGACTTTTCTAAAATCTCAAGGTCTCTAACAAAATTACTTGAAAAAGATGCTCCTTTCATCTTTGACAAGGATTGCAATCAAGCATTTCTAACCTTAAAGGAAATGCTAGTCAATGCACCTATCATGATAACACCTGATTGGAAATTTCCTTTCGAAATCATGTGTGATGCAAGTGACTTTGCAGTTGGAGCTGTCTTGGGACAAAGAAAAGAAAAGCATTTTCACCCAATTTATTACGCTAGTAAAACACTTAACGATGCACAAGAAAATTACACAACAACTGAAAAAGAATTACTAGCTGTGGTATTTGCTTTTGATAAATTTCGTTCTTATCTTGTTCTTTCTAAAACTATAGTCTATACAGATCATGCAGCCATTCGATATCTCTTCAAAAAGCAGGACGCAAAACCACGTTTGATTCGGTGGATTCTACTCCTCCAAGAATTTGATATTGAAATCAAAGATAAAAGAGGAGCAGAAAACACCACAGCAGATCATCTTTCACGCTTAGAAGACCCAGCTTTGGAGGCAACAGGGACGAGCAAATCAACGGAAAATTTCCAACGGAGTCCCTAGAAATGGTGGAATACAAGGAAGAACCATGGTACGCCGACTATGCTAACTACCTAGCTAGCGGTATAGTCGCAAAAGGTTGGCCACATCATCAAAGAAAAAAATTCTTTGCCAATGTGAAACATTATTTTTGGGAAGATCCATATCTTTTCAAAATGTGTGCTGACCAACTCATCCGACGATGCGTACATGGTAGCGAAGCACGAAGAATTCTCCGCCATTGTCATGAAGGTCCATACGGAGGACATCATGGTGCCGCTAGTACCGCACGAAAGGTATTTGATTTAGGATTTTATTGGCCAACCATTTACAAAGACCCCCAAAGTCTTGTCAAGACTTGCGATGCTTGCCAAAGAACAGGTAATATTTCTTCCAAAAACGAAATGCCACAAAATGGCATTCTTGTTTGTGAAATTTTTGATGTGTGGGGACTCAACTTTATGGGACCTTTCCCACCGTCGGAAGGAAACAAATATATACTTGTGGCAGTAGACTACTTGTCTAAATGGGCCGAGGCCGAGGCACTTCCAACAAATGATGGAAGAGTAGTGGTAAGATTTCTGAAAAAACTATTCTCTCGTTTTGGCACACCTAAAGCATTAATAAGTGATAGAGGTACCCATTTTTGCAACCATCAACTTGAAATTTTTTTAACAAGATATGGGGTCTATCACCGGGTCTCAACAGCATATCAACTTGATAGAGGTACTCAAACTCTGATTTTTTATAAGGAAAGAATGAAAAACTTGCATGACAAACATATTAAACCTAATGAATTTTCGAGTGGGAGATCAAGTTCTTTTGTTTAATTCACGACTTCGATTGTTTCCTGGTAAATTAAAGTCTAGGTGGTCAGAACCTTTTTTCATCACCCATATTTTCCCACACGGTGCAGTAGAAATTAAATCTCGGAATGGAATTCCATTCAAAGTCAATGGCCAACGGCTGAAACTCTATCAAGAATTCATTGAGGATGAAGAGGAGGAAATCTCGCTTCAAACGGTCGATGAGTAAAGGCAACTACATCATACCTGGTAAGTTACAAACCAACGGGATGACATCATAATCGGTAAATCTTCTAACCAAGTTTTGGAAAAAACGTGGGCACTCACACGAGCACTAAAAAAAAATTCAAAACTTTGCTCGGCACGAGGCCGTGTCCGCGCTACTGTCGGGATATATTCCCCTTTTCATAACAGTTACACCATTCCACACGCCCCGTTTCTCCAAAAACGCTATGGTTCAAGGCGATTTTCCGTAGATTTTCAACGTCTCCTCTAGTTCTAACAACATCAAGGTATGATTCTATCCTCATTAGTAGTTAGATTTAGCACTTGCATGTAGTTAAAACATCAAAAATTTGGGGGAAAATCTAGGGTTCATGAACTCCATCCGGATTGAACTTAAAATTTTTGCCTAAATCTGTTAGCATTTAGTTAGATTAATGTTTTAGGAAGTAAATCCACGTGTATTGTTCATAGATTCACCCGATTTCTCACAAAAACCCCAAACCCTTGTTTTTGA
Source organism: Helianthus tuberosus (assembly GCA_030545235.1). Taxonomy (NCBI): domain Eukaryota; kingdom Viridiplantae; phylum Streptophyta; class Magnoliopsida; order Asterales; family Asteraceae; genus Helianthus; species Helianthus tuberosus. The sequence goes on along the minus strand of CM060389.1, from coordinate 3,227,365 downwards.
ACCGACTTACTACTTCACCAACCCCTATCTTCTTTGGAGGATGGGTATACCGTCTCTTCAAGAACTTCACCAACATACCTAGGTCATTCGAAAGGAGCCCATGGTCGGGAAGAGTAGACATGCACATTTGCCGCTCAATGAACCTAATTTATGAGGCTGAAGACGGGACGGTTAGCTTCCAAAGGATGCAGGGGCGTGCATGGAACCCGCAAGAGGCACTTGTTCTTCACGCTCCACAACATCATCAGTACCAGTACCTGCCCCACGGTGATCCGGGCCAATCCTCCTTAGGAGGCAGTTTTCCTAACTTACAAAGTTTACATGATTTAATGCAGGAAAACCTCATGTGCACCAGGAACACCTATAATATGGAGAGCAACACGTACAACCAGGTTGGAGCAATCGAGAGAAACATATCCGATATCCAAGATGATATTGGAAATATCCGGGAGTACATTGCGGGGCATGGTGGGGATGGAGATGACGATGATGACGAGGATATGGACTAGGCGGGAGTGGCGGAGGCAGAAGTGGTTGGTTAGTGATCTCACAGGTTAACCCTTTTTATCTTGAACAATTTCCGGCCTGCGTGCCGTGTGTCGAACAATTTACTTTCCTTTAACTCTTTTTATTTTCTGCATTTGTTTTTCTTTCTAACTTTGTGATGGATGGGATGCTGAACGTTGGTAATTTAGGATGTTTGCTATGTTTTGGTGTAGTGTTTATTGCTAAAACAGGTACATACGAGGTTTAGAGCACTAAACCTTAGTGCTACTAAAGCCGGGACAGGAAAACCAGAGCCAGAAACCTGTTTTTTTCAACCTTACAGATTGTCTACACGGGGTCGTGTCCAGCCGACACGCCCCCGTGCCCACTACCCCAGACCTGCTGTTTGTCTAAATCTGCAGATTTACGACAGACACGGGGTCGTGCCCATTGGACACGCCCTCGTGTCCACCTTCTGTAAGTTTTCGTTACTGGCACTTGAACACGGGGTCGTGCCCACCAGGCATGGGGCCGTGTCCAGTGCCCAGTAACACAAATTTTTGCTTTTTCACACCTTTTTACACATTCAATCAACCTAAAAACTTATTTTTGGGACACATTGAGGACAATGTGTAATTTAAGTATGGGGGGGGGGGGGATGCTAAAACCTTGAATCTTGCGAGTCCTAATAACAAGCCTTACACAAAACTCTATTGGAACCGCTAATCACCCCAATTTTTTTCAAAAAAATTTTCATTTTTTTACTTGTCTAGGTTTAATTTGGGAATTTCAAAATTCTAAAAAGGTTATATTTTTACAAATTTACAACCGATAGCGTCGTGATAAAAAGAATCAACATAAGAAAATTATGAAACGGCATGACAAGCTTAGTTAAAATTTGATTATATATACTTGATCACATAAAAACCCATTCCCACAAAAGTGAGTTTTGAGCCTTTATTGAGCATACAAATACATATCTTTAAATTAAATGCTCATTCTTCGTTTCTTGTGTGAATAGCCGCTTGGTTCTTACAACTCTAGAACTTGCCACGACGATACATTCCCGGTCCTTACCAACTTAAACCCGAGTAAGTAAATGATGGAGGCATTAGGACTAACCCTTTTTATTTCTACACCATTATTTTTTTTTCTTATTTTTTTACCACCTACCCAAAATCCCCCTAGTTAACCCCTTTGAGCCTAAACCTTTTCATTTCTTAACCCAAACCAAACACCCTTTCACCCACCAAAACCTTTTTACTTTTAACCCTTTGTTTTAGTGACAAGCTCGGTTTTTCGTATGATTTTCAAAAAAAAAAAAATGTTAATGATGAAGCAAAAGAAATAAACAAGCAAGTTCATCAAAAATAAATTTGTTTGAATTATGGCTTCATCAAAATAAAAACTGCAAAAAATAAAAAGTCTTACGAAAACCGATGCTTTTTACGCTTTTCGCCATTTTCTACTAACCACTAACCCAACCACCTACCTTTAACCCAAGCCTAACCCTTCACCCAAAATTTCTCTTGATATTTACAAAGGTATATAGTTAAAAAGGAGGAGGATTGATTGCTTGGCAAGCCTATGGTAGGAGTAAGTTCCATGCCGCTCTCGAGTGATTCACTAAAATACATCTTCGGCCGAGTGTTGAGTGATCCCCCGTGAGGTATGTGAACTTGTATATAAATAGAATTTTAAAGAGGCATGTTATGCCCTAATAAGTAATTTATCTTATGAAAAGTTTTAAATAAATCATGACGAATAGGATTGTAAATAAATAAAAATAAAACTTAATAAAGAATCTTGGAAATCCCGACACTCTATGACAAGCCCAAAAACCTTCTCTTCTACCCATTCCATTTGGGAGTGTAAAGCCACATTATAAAGAGTTTTGCTTGAGGACAAGCAAAGATTCAAGTGTGGGGGTATTTGATGTGTGCAAAATGCAACATATAAATTACATCAATTGTGGCATAAAACTAACCATTTTTTAGTACTAATGTTGGAAAAAGTGTGCTTTTGTCTTCCTTTTGTATTTTCAGGATTAAATGAGCTCAAATTAACAAAAGAAGCAAAAAGGCAGCTAAATCTAACATAAATACAAGAAAAGGAACAAACGTGACATGCCCGACCCCACGACAGCATCTTCCCAAGCAAAACAAGAGAACAGAAGGCTGAACACTCCCCGTGCTCAATGAGCACGGGGGCGTACCCAAGTGTCAGCATAAAAGACAAAGTTGTAGAAGCTTCCATCGCCCACCACGGGGCCGTGCTCAGCGGACACGGGGTCGTGGTCAACTATAAGATTCGCTGAATCCAGGCAAATCTTGATAGTACAGATATGCTTCTGCACATGGGGTCGTGCCCAGCGGACACGGGGCCATGGTCAACTAATACAGATAAGAGCAATTAATGAAGACAGAGAAGGATGTGGACACGGGGTTGTGCCCACTGGACACGGGGCCGTGCCCGAGTTTCTGTTCAGCCTATAAATAGGAGTGGTTGGCTCAAGCTCAAACCATCCCTTGGCACACCACCTCTCTCACACTTCACCCACCACCCACCACCACCATAACACCATCATCCATTGTCCATCATAGAGTGTGTGAGTCGTCTCGGGATCCAAGATTGATCGTAAGAGTTCTTGACAATCAAGGCCATGTTTGCCTAAGTCTCTTACATCACTTGGTGAAGACAAAGTGTCTAGTGTAATACTTTTTATTTTTAATCTTTTCGCACTTTTTACTTGGTTATGTATTAATGACTTTAATAACTAGTTTCTTATGTTGATGGTGATTTTTCCTTATCGTTTGTCCGTGGTGTCTTGCCATTATTTTACTGTCTATATAAAATAAAAGATTTTCACCATTCATATCTCCACGGTCTATATGGAGGTATGTTGGCTACCTGGTCGGGGGTTAAGGGAACGGTTTGGTAAGAGTATTGCCACTGTTCAGTGTATAGATCCTGCAAAGGACCTGGGTCAAATTTAGTAGGACCTCCTTCAATACTTAACAGTATTGGATGGCGGGGGTCCAAACTCTTTGATCCTCTCATAAGTTAAACTACTATTAATATTTTAACCCGGCTACTTAGGACTGTATCCCTGCTGACTCAGACTACTTAGCCGAGGGTAACGTCACCTTCAAAAGAGGGGTGTTGGGATTGAACCCTATCAGAGGAACAGATAATTAAAGCCAAAACTGGATCAGAGCAGTGGATCCAGAATAAGCAGATGATTACATACAAGACTCTCTCCTTGAAAGTGATTTCAACATCTGCTGACCTCCTATCTGCTGATCTTGCAAACTGCTGACCTACAACTGCTGCTCAAGTAAAGACCTGATGAAAGACTAAAGCCCTGCTGATTCAATCTACTGCCTTGAGTCAAGCACTGTTGATCCGGACAAGTACTGCTGGGTTCACAGCAGTGGAAGGTTGCAGCAGCTGATCTATAGTCTGTTTTGTAATGTAATGTAATAGCAGTAGTTAACATAGCAGTGTTTGTTTAGATCAGAGGTTAGAGTTTGTTAGGAGGTTAGATGTCACTTTCATGGTGACGTCAGCTAAGATGCTCAGTGGTTTGCTAGTGCCTATAAATAGTTCAGTACTTTGTACTGTTCTATTAGCTCTTTTGCATCATCGTCTTCTTTGCACGAACAAACAACTGAGCTCTGGCTGAGGGGGAGTTTGCATTCATTCATCAATCATTGTAATCGTTATTGAAATAAATTCAATCTTCCGATTCATTGTGAAAAGATGTTTGATCAAAGTATTACTCTCGTTTGATTGTATGCAAAGTTTGTTTTCATCATAATTCCGCTGCACACTCATCCATTTTCATTTTAATTACAAACACAAAATACAATCAAAATCAAACTCAGATCCAACAATTGGTATCAGAGCTTGGACAGTCAAATTCGATTTAACAATCATTTTGACGTAAATAGTTCAGCTCATAACAGTTGATACTGATCGTTTGTTCGTTTGTTGAAAAACAGAGCAAGGATTAATCACCATTAAAGTTGATTTCTCAGTGTCTGTAAAACAACAAGAATGACGTCACAATCTCAGGATGATAAAAACAACATCGGCTCGCTTTTTAAACCACCTATGCTATAAAGAAATGAGTACAACGTCTGGCAGAGGAGGATGGGTCACATCCTCGCTCAACAAAGCACAGGTTGTTGGAGGTCTGTCGTCTTTGGTCCCCACGTTCCCACAGTGCCAAGCGCTGAAGATGCTAAAAAGTTCGTTCCAAAACCAGTTGAAAATTATACCGAAACCGGCTATCAAAAGTTCGAACTAGATGCTAAAGCGTTTAGCATCATAGCATCAGCACTGCCCAATGAAATATATGCTGGATTGTTACACTGTAACAGTGCCAAAGAGTTATGGGACGCGCTTAAGGAACAGTTTGGGGGAACTGAAGAAGTCATAGAAAACAATAGGGAAATCCTGAACCAACAGTATGAAACATTTTGTCATGTTAGAGGTGAATCACTGACGCAAAAATTTGAGCGTTTCAGTTGTCTCATCAGTGAACTGAGGCTTGTTAATACCACTTTTACAAGCTCAACTCAAAAAAGCAGGTTCCTCAGGTCACTGCCAGAAAAATGGGACACCATAGCTTTTGTCACCCGAAATTCACCTGAGTTCAAGGATCTGACCTTGACCCAACTCCACGGTCGACTCCTGACCTACGAAAGGGAGTTGAACCAGAAAAGGAAGTTACAAGAGTCAGGAAAAGCCGTTGATGATTATACATTCGGTAACACTGCTCTTCTGGGTCAAGAAGAATCTGGGAGCAGTGGTAAGGATCAGGGTTATGATCACTTCATTGACATAACTGCTGGGGCAAATTTTAACAACCCTGATCCTCACTCTGCAAGTTATGCATTCACCGCAAACGAAAACCAGATGTCAGACAATCTAAGCTTTGAACTCAATGATCTACAGCATTTTGATCCCACTGACTTAGAGGAAATGGACATCCTGCACCAACTGGCCTTGCTAAGTGTTAGAACTAGCAAATTTTACAAAAGAACAGGGCAAAAATTCCCAGGTTTGCATGGGAATCTAAGGGTTGGGTTGGATAAATCGAAAATCAAGTGCTACAAGTGTAATAGGTTGGGACACTTCGCTAGGGAATGTAGGAGTCAAACTACTGGTCCCATAATCACTCATCCTAGCTCAAATCCTAGACCTCAAAATCAAGGCACTGTGCACTATGCCCAATATGCCCCAGCAGCTCAAGTGAACACTGCTCACTATGCTGCTGCCCCTGTGCCAGTGCACTATGTCCAAACTACTGTTCCGAAGATCCAATATGTTCAAACCCCTGTCCCCCAGGCACATGTGCAGCCTGCACCTCAAACCACTGCTCCAGCAGCAGTACAACCAGATCAACAAAGTTTTTTCACTCAAGGGTTTGTTGACTGGAGCAGTATGCCTGAAGACCTTAGTGATTAAAATTTTGCACTCTATGCTTCTAATGATTCTTCTCATAATGAATTTTGTTTGATGAATTTTGTCTGATGCACCCCCTTCCAATCAGTTCAGAAAAGGCAAAGAAAAACAGTCTTACCAAAGGATTCCACACGTTTATGAGGCCTACAAAAGGCCCTCTAAACCCAGAGTGAACAGGCATCCTTTTGGTTACCAGCAGGTGATTGGTCAGGACCCACAACAGTGGTTAGAGAAGAACTGTACTAAAACAGTTCAAACCCCTGACCTAACCACTGTCCATCATTCTGCATCTATCCCAGACACTGTTGAGACCCCATCCAAAGCCCTGCTGGCTTTGGAGACCCTAATGAACTAATCCTTTTACTTCATGTGCAGGGAGCTTCTGCATGCTTTGATAGTCTTTGGTATGTAGATAGTGGAGGCTCCAGGCACATGACAGGATGTAAAGCCCTCCTCAAAGACTTTAAAATCCATGGAGGGGGTGATATATCCTTTGGGAATAATAGTAAAGGGAAAGTTCTGGGGTCTGGTACAGTGCAATCTGGAAATGTAAAATTTGAAAATGTCAATCTGATAGACAATCTAAAATTCAACCTTCTGAGTGTATCACAAATGAGTGACAAAGGGTTTGGGTCATTCTTCACAAAAGATTGTTGTAGGATTGTTGGACCAGAAATGGTCAAAAAGATTGAAGCAATAATCAAAACTGGTCAAACTAAACTTGTTGCTCAAAGAAGTGGCAATGTTTATGTTGTTGATATGTCAAAAGAGTGTCCCAGAGCTGATGCCTGTCTGTTCTCAGCTGCCTCTAACAAAGAGACAAAACTTTGGCACAGAAGGCTGGGACACACAAATCTTAAGACAATCACTGAAATTTCAAAAAATGGTTTGGTGAGAGGCCTACCACAAAAATTGTTTTCATGTCCTGAACATTGCATTTCCTGTTTAAAAGGAAAACAACATAAAAGTTCTTACAAGTCCAAAACAACCCAGTGTTTGCAAATGCTACACATGGATTTGTTTGGCCCAGTTCAAGTCATGAGCCTCAAGAAGAAAAGATATTGTTTGGTTATTGTTGATGACTTTTCTAGGTTTACATGGACTTTCTTTTTACACTCAAAAGATGAGACTGCAGGCATTTTGCAAGACTTTGTGACACAGGTTGAAAAGCAATTTGACCTTCCAGTGAAAAGCTTCAGGAGTGACAATGGCACAGAATTTAAAAATAAGGAGTTGGATGCCTTCTGTGTGAAGAAAGGGATTGTAAGGCAGTACAGCATCCCTAGAACACCAGAGCAAAATGGGGTAGTTGAAAGAAAGAACAGAACTTTGATTGAGGCTGCCAGAACTATGCTTGCAGATTCAGGTTTGCCATTAACTTTCTGGGCAGAGGCAGTAAACACTGCTTGCTATGTCCAGAACAGAGTTTTAATAAACCCCAGGCACAAAAAGACTGCTTATGAAATTCTGTATAAAATCAAACCACTGATCTCATATTTCAAGGTGTTTGGCTGCCCATGCTTTATTTTGAACTTAAAAGATTCCATTTCAAAATTTGCAGCCAAAATTGATTGTGGTTATCATCTGGGATACTCAACCACTGCCAAGGCCTACAAAGTGTTCAATACACGGACCAAGGCAGTGGAGGAGACTTTGAATGTTAAGTTCAATGAACTTTCATCAATGAAAATCCCAGCAAACCCTGCAGATCTGTTTGATCTTGAAAAATTTACTTTTGAAAATACTGTTGTCAAGACTAACAGTGCAGGTCCATCAGAGGATACAACACCAGACTATGGGTATGAAATCATCATCCCTCAAAGGTCTGCCACAAAGGGAAAAGCACCAGCTGTTCAAAACAGTTGTCAAAGCTCAACCACTGCTACCTCAACAGTTGTTGACCAAAGTAGCCCATCCACCACTGCTTCCACATCCTCAAACACTGCTGACAAAATTCCTCAAACAGTGGATAAAAGTCAGCAGTTGTCCACTTCATTACCTCCTATTCCACCACCTTTTGAAGCCACTGCTGGGTCATCAAAGTCACCAGCAGTGGTTAGCTCAGATGATACACATTTGCAGCCTTCACCAACAAATGCCATCATACCATACCAAGGAGATTTAATCTTCTTGAGATCTCATCCACCTGATCAAATCATTGGCAACATAAATGAAGGGGTGCTCACAAGAAGCCAAACCCAAAACATTTGTCTTTTTGCTGGTTTTCTATCACTCCATCAGCCAGTCAAGTACCAAGAGGCACTGAAAGACAACAGCTGGGTAGAAGCCATGCAAGAGGAGCTCCAACAGTTTAAAAGAAAACAAGTATGGGAGCTTGTACCACTGCCAAAAGAGGTTAGTCCCATTGGCACAAAGTGGGTCTTTAAGAACAAAACTGATGAAAGGGGTATTGTTGTCAAGAATAAAGCCAGGCTTGTGATTCAAGGTTACAGACAGGAAGAAGGAATTGATTATGATGAAACATTCGCCCCTGTTGCAAGATTGGAAGCCATTAGACTGTTCCTGGCCTTTGCTGTCAACCACAATATGAAGGTGTTTCAAATGGATATCAAAAGTGCTTTCCTCTATGGTACAATTCAAGAAGAGGTGTATGTTTGTCAACCTCCAGGTTTTGAGGATCCATTTTATCCAGATCATGTCTACAGGCTGAACAAAGCCCTGTATGGCCTGAAACAAGCACCAAGGGCCTGGTATGAAACTCTTTCCAACTTCCTACTCTCAAATGGTTTCAAAAGAGGTACCATTGATAAAACACTGTTTCTAAAATGGAGAGGGAAGGATTTAATGATTGTCCAAATTTATGTGGATGACATTATTTTTGGAAGCACATGTAACACAATGTGTGAAGAGTTTAGAGAACTCATGACAGCTGAGTTTGAAATGAGTGCAATGGGTGAGCTGCAATGCTTTCTTGGTCTCCAAGTACAGCAAATGCAAAATGGAACTTTCATTCATCAAAGTAAATATGCTAAAGAACTTTTGACCAAATTTGATATGAATGACTGTAAACCATGCAGCACACCCATGGCAACAAATAAGCTGGTCATGTCTGATGAAAAAGATGAGCTGATTGACCAAACACTTTATAGAAGCATGATTGGGTCTTTATTGTACCTAACTGCATCTAGACCAGACATCATGTTTGCAACATGTGTCTGTGCAAGAAGTCAATCAGCTCCCAGAAAATCAAATCTCATTGCTGTAAAAAGGATCTTCAGATACATAAAAGGTGCTCCCACACTTGGTATCTGGTATCCAGCTAATGGGAACATCAAGCTTTCAGGTTTTTCAGACAGTGACTTTGCTGGATGTCACACCACAAGGAAGTCCACTTCAGGAGGGTGGCAGTTTCTAGGTGATTGCTTGGTTTCTTGGCAAAGCAAAAAGCAAGCAGCAGTTTCAACATCCACTGCTGAGGGAGAATACATTGCAGCTGCAAGCTGTACAGCCCAACTCCTGTGGCTTCAAAATCAGTTACTGGATTTTGGTATCACTGCCTTAAAGACTCCACTCATGTTGGACAGCCAGGCAGCAGAAAATATCATCAAAAATCCAGTTTCTCACTCTACCACCAAACACATCGACATCAGACATCACTTTGTGAGGGATTGCTATGAAAAAGGTTTGATTTCTCTGCATCATGTCCCAACTAAAGACCAGCTGGCAGATGTGCTCACAAAAGCACTTGATACAGCCACTTTTGAAAGCTTGGTCTCTAGGATTGGGATGCTGAACATGGAATAACAAGCAACATCTTGTTTTTCTATGAATAAAAGCAACAAAATGTTTTCAGAAAATCAAAAATTCATCCTTAAAAATAGCTAACAATGAAATTTTCATTAAAATCCTTAAAAGTCTGCCATAACCACTGATTGTTCAAAAGTCTGCTCTACTTCAAAAGTCTGTCCACTACTGAAAGTCAACCCTTGTTCTCTCATTCCTTTGATAAACTCTGTTGTTCAAAAGCAATGTCTTATCCACTGATATGCTATCCACTGATAGTGAAAATCATCCACTGCCTTCATCAGTCACTTTCATAAAAGTACTGTCCTTCACTTTCACCAGGGGTTGTCACGTGGGCAGTACATAGTGGTCAGACTTTTTGTAACGGCTGCCACGTCAGCATTCACTTTCTTCCCTATAAAAATCCCCCACTCACCACCAAAACAGGGTTTCACTGTCGAATTGAATTCTTAAAAATTCTCTTCTCCAAGCAGTTTTTCATCTCATCTTTCACAAATTTCTTCGATCATTCTCTTCAAATATGACAAAATCGAAGCCATCTGCAAAACCCACATCCAAATCATCATCGAAAACAGCCTCTCAAAAGGCAATCTCCACGGAAATCCCATATAAATCATTTCACAATCTCCTGGGTCTTCTCACAAAACCAGGAACCACCAATGTTTTCGATTCCATCATTGACACCATGGCAAAATCAAAGTACAAAACTTTGTTCACCGCCAATGCACCAATCTATTTGGAGACCCAAAGGGAGTTCTGGAAGAATGCAACCCTTGGAAAACAAGGAGACATTGCAACCACCATACACTCTTCTATAAAGGGTAAAGCTGTCCAAATCACGCCACTATCCATTTCAGAGGTCTTTCAACTCGATGATCAGGAAGGTAAAACTTCTTTCACTAAAAACGAGTTACAAACTGACTTCATTGAAAGAGGGTATGAAGCCACAATGATGAAGAAACTTACCTTACAAAAAGGTTATTTTCCTTCTGCAACCAGATTTTTATTTCATACCCTCCTACTATGTGTTTCAAACAAAACCACTTCTTTCAATGAAATTCCTTTAAAGATTCAAAATCTGGGATATGCAATTCTTCAAGAAGAAAATTTTAACTATTCTCGGGAAATCTTTAAAGATTTGGTTAATAATGATGAAACAAAATCATTCTTACTGTTTCCAAGGTTTTTAAGTTACTATTTTGAAAAGAAATTCAGTAAGAATGATTTAGCATCAATAATTCAAGGTGATTCTACTCAAATAAACAGTTTAACAACTGAAACTTTTTCAAGAATGTTAGCACCTTGCAAAACACAAGCAGAGGTGCCTGAGCAGAATTTAGCAGCTACCACTGCTCCTCAGGTATCTGCTGCTGAGCCCACTGCTCAAGGTGATCAAAGCAGCAGACCAACTGCTTTGAAACCCACACCTACAAATCCCAAAAAGCCAATCAAAAAGAAAAATCAAAAACCCCCTAAACCAATCAAAAAGACAACTCTGGAGGATGAGATACCAGAGCTACTGCCTCTGACAGCACAAATGTCACAAGAAACCACTGCTGCTACTTCCTCACAGCAATTGGTACAAATATCTTAACCCATAACCAAAACTCCTCCTGCTTCTTCACAAAAAGAACAGGTTGTACACATAGGGCCACCACATTATGATGCTCTGAAAACACTCGTTTCCATCATCCACAGCCCAATGCCCGGGGTAACTTCTCTTTCTACACCCAACCTCACATCCACAATTCCACCAAAAACACAACTTTTGTTGGACGCAATAGATTTGAACCAGGCATTACTCAGTCCTTCTCAATCACCTGTTAATGAGAATATGCCTCAACAACTGACTGAGCCTGATGTATCATTCCTTGCTAACCCACCAACACTACCTGATGAGGTTATACCCCTTGAGTTACAAGTAACTCTTGGTGGTAATCCAAGTGAAGCAGCCACTACAACTGTTGAACCCACTGGTTTACAGTTGGACAGTGGTTACATCAATAAGACTTCCTTGGAGGCAATTCCTTTTATAGCACCTCTGCCAACCACCAGTGGATTTATTTATCCTACTGGCAACATCAAAAGGTTGTCAAGTATTGAAGGAAGAAGACCCCAGTACCAAGAAAAAGGGGCATCAGTGGTTAATGTTTGGAGTATACTCCCTACCTCTACCACTGATAAAACCACTGCTAGTGGGAAATCAGATGATCCCATTAAATTGGGTGATGGTTTAAAGTACCAGAAATTGATGGATCGTATTGAAAAGCTTGATAACTCTGTTGCAGAACTCAAAGATATGCTACAACAGTTGTTACAAGTATAAAAGGTACAATCAACTGCTGTTCCATCTCAAGCACCTGCTCCACAAAAGGCACCTGCTACAAATGAGCTCTGGAATTTGTTTCAACCTTTTCTCCATCAACAAGCACAATTAGCAGATCAGCAACATGAAAAACATGTCCAACAGCTGAGAAATGCAATGGAGTCAAGGTTCAAGAACACTCAGGCTGATCTAAAGGCTCTCAAAACTCAGATCCTGCACACCACTGGAACTGCTCCTCCAAAAGTTCTCTTCATTGATCAACTTCCCCCAGATAATGCCAAAAAGGGGGAGAAAATTCAGAAGTGGAAAAAGAAGGGAATAGATGATGGTCTCTACATTGAACCAGAAAATGCAAACATGACCAAACAGATCCCTCTGCCAGATGGAAGCAAGAAAATTGATGTGACCACAAATGCACTGGCAGAAGCAGTTGCAAGTGTAAAAAGGGATAGAGAGGCCAAAAAGAAAGCCAGGGTGGATTATCCGGATCAGGGTACTTCAGGGTCAAAAGATGATGAAAATCTTGTTGATGAAAAGAAGAAGCCTACAAGAAGAGTAAGGCTACCCAAATCCATTCCAACCAGACGTTCAAAGTCTGCTCCAAAGCCACCACCAAAAACAGCTGCTGTAACTCCTGTTGTATCAACTACAGTCGGTACTTCAGTGGTTTCAACATCTGCTCCCACTTCAACACACACCACTTCAACACACACCAAATCCACTGCTTTACCACCATCACCACCAAAAACAAAATCACCTCCTGCCAAAAGGCAGAAGACAGTAGTTGTTACAACATCTGCTGTAATGACAACAGTGGTTGGAACACCAGTTGTTTCAACAACTGTTAGTCAATCACAAACCACTGCCACTACATCCACCACCACTGTTCCATCCAAAACATCATCAGCCCCTCCTCAAACAAAGAGGAGAAGGCTAATTCTCAAAGATGATGACACTTCACCACCACAAACATCTTCAAAATCTTTAGCCCTTGTCACAATACCAAAACCAGTTCCTCTCTCTTCAGTTCGAATGCACAAGCCCTTACCTCCTGCAGGTGTTCAATTTCCTCTTGAACTAGCAGCTGTTAGAGAAGAAATAAAATCTTTTTACTATGAGGATGACCCTGCCAAAAGGAGTTTGCCATCAATAAAAGGATATCCCTGGCCTAAAAATGTTGATGAATATTTGAAGATCAAGGCCAAGCAAGCAGAGGATATCTCAAAAAGAAACACACAAGGGAAATCTGACAAAGAAATTTCTAGAAACTATCAATATCTGCTCACACAAGTCAGATCTCTAAAACAATTTGCAAAAAATGTCAGTCAACAAATTTCAGAGAGAGCAGCTGAAACTTTGAAGAAAGACTACATTGAAAGCATCATGGCTCACAAGAAGTACAAAGGAGAGAGATACATGTACAAAGAGTGGACTGTTCCTGAGCTTGAAAATGAAGCAGCAAGAATTCAAGACATGATAAAAAGGAAAGTCACTCACACTCCTCCTGACTGGGCAAAGTTTAGAAAGAATGTACCTGACAAACAGGTAGAGCTGAAAAGAATGAAAGAAGAATTGGTTGCTGCTGAATATGGAAACAAAAGACAAATTGCTAGATGGAAAGAAGATGTGGTCAGGATCACCTACAAAAGGTTGGAGGAATTAAGAAAGAAAGATCCAAAAGTTCCTCAAAAGCCTGACTATCCTGAAGCAGAGGTTTCAAAAAGACCATCAAAGCTGCAAATCAAGAGAGCCACTGCTCCAACTGGTGCTGCCATCTATAAAAGAAGGTCACACAAACAGTTGGGAGGTGAAACCATCCAAGAGATGATAAAAGGAGATGACCTTGTAAAAGAAGGCATAAAGAAAATGATCATAGAAACTCTTGGTTTGGATCAAACTGCAAATACTGCTCAGCCAGTTATGAATAGGCCAGCCTCACCAAATACCTCTGCAAATAAACATCTCCCAAGAAACCCACCAGGCTCAAAAATACAAAAGTGGGAAACTGACAAACAGACCTGCGTATTGACTTTGCTCAGGTCTGGTGGAGAAGTGGAGAAAATATCAAGGGAACAAGCTCTTGGCCTGAGTCTTGAAGATTTGCAGGATCTCCTTGATCTTCCACTTAGCAGGGATGATGAAGACACAGATGCCCTTGACTTTGAACTACAATTTAAAGGTCAGATAAGGGAACTGTTGATGAGGCAATAAATGTCCACAATAATGAAGAGTTTTGGCATTATCTGTTCCAGGGGGAGATTGTTGGGATTGAACCCTATCAGAGGAACATATAATTAAAGCCAAAACTGGATCAGAGCAGTGGATCCAGAATAAGCAGATGATTACATACAAGACACTCCCCTTGAAAGTGATTTCAACATCTGCTGACCTCCTATCTGCTGATCTTGCAAACTGCTGACCTACAACTGCTGCTCAAGTAAAGACCTGATGAAAGACTAAAGCCCTGCTGATTCAATCTACTGCCTTGAGTCAAGCACTGCTGATCCGGACAAGTACTGCTGGGTTCACAGCAGTGGAAGGTTGCAGCAGCTGATCTATAGTCTGTTTTGTAATGTAATGTAATAGCAGTAGTTAACATAGCAGTGTTTGTATAGAACAGAGGTTAGAGTTTGTTAGGAGGTTAGATGTCACTTTCATGGTGACGTCAGCTAAGATGCTCAGTGGTTTGCTAGTGCCTATAAATAGTTCAGTACTTTGTACTGTTCTATTAGCTCTTTTGCATCATCGTCTTCTTTGCACGAACAAACAACTGAGCTCTGGCTGAGGGGGAGTTTGCATTCATTCATCAATCATTGTAATCGTTATTGAAATAAATTCAATCTTCCGATTCATTGTGAAAAGATGTTTGATCAAAGTATTACTCTCGTTTGATTGTATGCAAAGTTTGTTTTCATCATAATTCCGCTGCACACTCATCCATTTTCATTTTAATTACAAACACAAAATACAATCAGAATCAAACTCAGATCCAACAATTGGTATCAGAGCTTGGACAGTCAAATTTGATTTAACAATCATTTTGACGTAAATAGTTCAGCTCATAACAGTTGATACTGATCGTTTGTTCATTTGTTGAAAAACAGAGCAAGGATTAATCACCATTAAAGTTGATTTCTCAGTGTCTGTAAAACAACAAGAATGACGTCACAATCTCAGGATGATAAAAACAACATCGGCTCGCTTTTTAAACCACCTATGCTAAAAAGAAATGAGTACAACATCTGGCAGAGGAGGATGGGTCACATCCTCGCTCAACAAAGCACAGGTTGTTGGAGGTCTGTCGTCTTTGGTCCCCACGTTCCCACAGTGCCAACCAATTATAATATTAGAAAAATAGTGGGCACCGCCTTATCCGTTTTTTGTATACAATACCAATTAAACCACCAATAACTAATTATCAAGTTGCAATTTGTTAGTGACAGAAAGAATAGAAATAGAAATAGAAATTGAAACCTAGAGTTGCAGTACAATTCGTCTATGATTTTATAGCCTATTGGCATCTTGAGGTGGAATAAGGCTTTCGGATCAATAGTTCCTTGGTTCGATTTCCACAAGAGGATTTTTCTAAGATTTATTGGGTTTTCTCATTTATTGATGTATAGGCATTATGCCTAGTTGCGAAGGATATGATCAGGTGATTCCGCTCATGGCACGATAATACTCCAGTAGTCTGTTAGTTATTCAAATTTGCCGTTAAAATATACGAATCTCATTTCTTCTTAATGTCCAACTACATTTTCTAATTGTTCCCACATTAATTCATTATTTGGAGTATTTTTAAATTCGTAAATTCTAACAATAAACGACGATATGAAAGAGAGACAGATTTCATATACCTTTTATCATAGTGGGTCGCCGCCAATGCTTGATTGTATGTATTGATTATTTTGGCACTCAAACTGTCAAACTTACATGGTTATCGCAACAACTATTAATTAATTAATTAACTAACTATTAACTATATATTAATTTACAACTTTGTGTTGTTATTGATAGTTGTAATTTTGGCATATTTGATTGTATCTCACTTGGTTTTTTATTTTTAATCTTGGTTTTTTAATCCTTTTTATACCCTTTACTCCAATACTTTTACATATATTTAAAGTTTAACCCTTAAACTTTTTCACTTTCAACTTTGTTCTCTATACTTTTCATTTGTCACAAATTTTTCGTTTTACGTTTTGTTATAAGTTTACGAGTTAACACTCCGCACATACGTGTATGGTTCAACATTTTTATGCCTATTTTTTTCCTGATTAACGGCCATGTGAGATCTGCGGGTCCTATATCGACATAGTTAGTGTTTTCTATGTTTGTTTTGTTTCACGTGTGCCATTCAACTTTTTTTACGTCTTCTTTTTTTTCGTTTGCTTTTATTTTTTTTTTGTTTTTTATTTCTTTTTATAAGAGTTTTTTTTATGTTGGCAGTCACTAGGTGTGGTATGGCATTGTGCTACTTAACACGATTTTAAGCCTCTCTGCTGTAACGCGGGGGAGAGGGACCTTAATACTAGTATATTACTAATTAAGAACTTTGTTATGCATCATGGTTTCTACTATTAGCTTTGTTGGGTTACCCACTTTTGTTTTTTTTATCTTTAGTTTTTTTTTCTTTAACCCTCATACTTTTACTTCTTTTACAATTTAACTCTAACACTTTTTCACTTTCAACTTGGTCTCCTATACTTTTCATCTTTTACAATTATTTTGTTTTTCGTTTCGGTTTAAATTTTGCGAGTTAACATATCGCAACGTGCGCTTGTGACTCAATGTTTTTGCGCCTATTTTTTCCCCTATAAGGCCCTGTCGCAACGCATATTGTCACACCCTGATTTCCTGGTGGGCCCGGACTTGGGGTTTATGCGTTACGATTGATTTCAGTAATTCACAGCACAGAGGAAGATGAGATTTTTAAATTAAATTATTACAAATTACAAGTGTCCGAAAGTTCACAATAATATACAGACGGGATGGTACTAAAAGATCCACAGGCGGATCAAATGTAATAAAAGGAAACCTTGAGACTAATAGGTCTTTCGTGGAGTTGCAAATTCTATAACGCCTAGACCAAGCAGTTCCAGCCTATTCCGTATTTGCTAATTAACCTGCGCTTAGTCTTTTGAAAGTACGTCAGTTTTCACTAGTAAATACAATTAACCGACACGTTTTGAAAATATTTTCAAAATCATTTTTATACCATTTGGTATATCATTTTATAAATAACCTGGGACAAGGTAATGTTTCTTGTTATCAGTTTTACATGTTTGTCAATACATATGGGGACCGAAGATGAAAATCGATACATGATTAATCGACACGTCACATTTTCAATAAAAATATATAATAGCATTAGCGGTTGTTGGGCGTATGCCTACACCCCGTGCTTAGGTGTAATACTCTATCCCGTTTCATACCGAATATCTGAAATATTTGTAGGATTAGGTCCCAGATTTTTTTAATAACTTAAAGTTTACACTTCTAGGTTAACTGATAACTTTGACGAATCGACTTAACGGGTTATTACATAATTAAATTATAGTGAAAGACAATAAGATTTTATACACAAAATTTGTCACGCGTGATCATATTTTATCTTTTTGGAGAAGATGTTCCCATGGAGGTGGCGGTTCAAGAGTGTTTGGTTCTTCGCGTGCTTGATCGTCAGCCCGATACTAGCTTTTGTATAAACCTGTCATAAATACAAAAACGATTAGTGTTTATATTTCTTTTGTGTTAACGGATCGAAAATGTCAAAGGAAAATGTTTTGAACGATTGAGGTTCCATCGCAAATCACAACAGAAACGCCTTTAGCAAAATCATCGCACTTTACTATATTGTGCACTGTGCACTGACCTGTGCACTTTGCTAAACCGTACACTGTACACTTATAACAACCCTCAAAAACACCCCTAAACGCTCTAATTATACCATGTATATACATAAACGAACTCGAATAACCTTAATTTTAACAAAAATCAAATAAAACAAATAAAATAGGTCTCTCGAGGGTCGCGACCCAGTTCACCCGGAGAGTTGCGGGGCGCGACCGAGTAGCAGCTGGCGAAACCTCAGCGTGCCACATGGCACGACACTTGGCTAACCTATATTGGTGACTAACCAGACCTAGCCCTAGCTAGGCCTGGCTCGCGGCCCGCGAATAAAAAGGAGGAGGCTCTCGCGGGGCGCGAGAGACCTCAGTTCCAGCCTATAAAAGGAGGCCTCTGGCCTCATTCTCAATTCGTTCAAAATCTTCTTTCTCTCTCTCCCCTTATGTGCGAAAATTATCGGGTATTATACACCTAAAACACGAAGCTCTGCCTCGTTGTAAGTATTTTAACCCCCGATCACTAATTCGTTACCCTACCTGATTGATCTAGGGCTCTGTAATGCATGTCAAGGCTCTGCCTGACTCAGTTCGTTGGAGTTCTGTCTCGTGTTGTAAGGCTAATGTGATTTGGGTTATCTTACTAAGACATGTACATTGTTTATTTTTAATAGATAATAATCAGGAACACTGATGTCTGTCGTTAGCGACATGCAAAAACCGAAATAAACTAGTAGCTAGAGTAAGTCGGATATCGAACCAGAGGAGGATGGTGGAAAGTATTATGATGCTAAGTATTAATTAACTAATGCTAAAAAGTAAAATTCAATTGATAGTTTGATTGATTATGAGAAATAGCTAAGTTAACGAATAAAAATTTTGTCACACCCCCAAAATCCACACGCGGAGTATTACCGCGAGACGTGTGACGACCAGGATCTTAGCCACTAATTATTTTGAACGGATTAGTTATTGTTACAAACATTAGCATGTTTAGTGACCCAATTTAAATTTTTCAAAACATAGCTTAAGTTGCAGCGGAAAGGAAAAGAATGCATATCGTAATTTAAAACCACAAGTTTACTAGTTATGAAATTACAAACCACGCACTCCAGCCGATTGCAATGTCCGTCCTAAACTGTATCGAGCAACCTGCAGAGCATGCAGTAGGGTATCAACATAAAGTTGGCGAGTTCACGAGTTGTCCAGTTTTAGTTTTTGAAAACGTAAGTTGTTTAGGTAAAGCATTTATAATCACGTCATGGGGAGCTACCCCATATGAAAGCTACTAAACTTGAATTACCGAAACTGTTGACGAGAAGATTTGGTGCCCCAGGTCAATGTCTATCGTCATTGACCGAGATGCAAGGTCTATAGTTCACGCCCGATCTCCCCCGGTCACGGTGTGAGGTTGTCAAACCTAATAGCGCTATCAACTAATAACCCGTTCGCCCCCGGCGATTAATCGGTACTATAAGCAGGGACTTAATGTGATAGAGATTCGTTTAGTGTTGCTAGTTGTGATTTATAAATAATACCCAAACGTATCTCCCCCGGATGTAGTAGTACAAGAGTACCGTTTGCATATTCCCCCGGAAATTATCGGTTTGAAAACATTATTTAGTTTGTTCGTGTCCCTCCCTGGGACGCATGCTTTTAGTGTGTGAACTCACCTTGGTTTGCTCGGCAGACAATGTATTTGTGTTACGTCGGCCAACCATACCCTATTATGGTTGTTAATATTCATTAGGTTCGTATGTAAGTAATATCACGTATAATCCTAAACATAACTAACACATAGCATACACAACACATGATCATCCAGCAAGTTATCGGGCCTATTCTGATACGTAGTAGTAAAACAGTGAACATCAACAACTATCATACAAATCATAAGTGTTATTGGGCCTATCAGATCACACTAACAGTTAACAGCTTCACAGAATCCAAATAGAACGGTATGCGCAGCCCACACGTCCTTGGCCCAATAACGGAGACAAGCAGCCCAGTCGAGACCAGGAGGTCTCGACTCGAGGACACACAGTTTCGAGTCGCAACCGGAGGTTTCGACTTGTCATGGTCTGGTTGCGAGTCGCAACCGGAGTTTCGACTTGTCATGTTTTGGTTGCGAGTCGCAACCGGGCGGTCTCGAGTTGTCATGGTTTAGTTCCGAGTCGCAACCACCTAGTCTCGAGTCGCAACCGGGCGGTCTCGAGTTGTCATGGTTTTGTCGCAACCACTCAGTCTCGAGTCGCAACCGGGCGGTTTCGACTCGCACACCTGATGAACCAGACCTTCTAGAACTTGCCCGATGTACTATCCAATGGAAATGAGTTTTCATGCAAATTGTGTACTACCCCCAATAAACATGTTTTATTGTCTAATCACTTACTCAAATGGATCAAAACATAGCATTTCAAATATTCATCAAATCTTCAAACAGTTCATGCCCTTACTTTATTAACGCCTATCGTCACCCTATAAATCAAATAGCAGGTTTTTAACCAACCACATAATATTTTGTATGCAATAATCCTTTACACTAGTTAGTTAATCCAACATACCCTTGCGTATTTAAACACACATACAGTAGCATCAGTCCTAGTGCCAATCAAGAAATGCAGCCAAATTATAATGTCACTCAATTTATATTGTCAATCACAATATCTCATATCTATGACTTTTTACAAGAATACCAACACAGAACGGTCACTTTCTAACAGTTATCAAATATATTAAAGCCTCCTATCATTTTGACAATTCCGGGTTTAGGATTGTTTAAATCAATTTGTGAACCCTTCATCATTTAAACACAATCATCACACAAGGAGAACCCTAATCTATTTACAAAACAGTTATAGTTATACGAAATGCTAGCCACTCATTGATTTGCATACTAACTATTAACAACACAGCTAGAAACAACTAGGAAAAATCATTTCAATCCAACCACCAGTCCGATTCACAACAGCATATTACTCGAAGCATACATTAACCTTATTTACAATATGAATCTAGTGAACATACTACCAAAATCAAGGGTACCAGACAAACTTACCAAATCGAGGGTCAAGACTCAGGAGGCGACGTGTGACTGCTGCTGTACACGGGCCGGAACCCCACCCGAAACACGTCGGACCCGAACAGGTGACCTGGGTTTCGGACCAAGAGCTACCCGTTTCGGCCCCTGTTGCTCGGGTTTGGAACTGATTATAACAATAACCATCTTCGTCATCGGTTCTAATCACCATCATCGTCGCTTATCATCACCATCATTGGAACAAAATAAAACATCACCGGTAACTCGTCGGAACAAACTCTGTCGCTGCCGCCACCGTCAACATCGTTTTCGACGTCATCGTTATATCGACATCATCACCACCGCCGTCGCCGAAGCTGGTTGTCACCGGTGTGGTTGCCGGCTTCGCTGATTTCATCGTTGTTGGTCAATCGCGAGGGGGATAGGGGTTACGGGTGTGAGTGTGAAAGAGGGGGAAGGGTTATGGTGGGTGTGGTGTGCGATTTCCGGAGGTAACAGGTTGCCGGAAATACAGCTCCGGTCACCGGAGCTCGAGTGACGAGAGGGAGAGAAGGGAAGCAGGTGTCGGCTGTGATTTGGACTAGGGTTTTTATTTTTGTTTGTGGATAAGATGAGGGTAAGGGGTAGTGTTTTATATAGGCTAGGTTTTAAGGTAGTTGTGTTGGGCCCGACCCGTGAGCATGATCTCGCATAATCTTACGTCTTGCTAAGCCCGTTGCTCGTTTTAATTATCAAATTAAATATGTCGGTTAATATGCATACGTGCATGTGCTAATATAATTGTATTCACTCGTCGCGGTTTATTATTATTTTCGAAAATAATAATAAAAGAAATAATAATAATAATAATACCGATATTAATAGATGTGCGCGTTACTAAAATACCCTTTTCTCGACAACGAGTGTACGGGTTGTGACATTCTCCCCATGTTACAGGAATTTCGTCCTCGAAATTTAAGCTAAGATATACGATTCGTTAATAACCTTATTGCTATACCTAAATACACGTAGTTCACGAAAGTTCACAAAATGAACATGTATGCCACATAGCACATGAAGTCACGTATCAAACAAGGTCACATAGCATGTAAAGTCATATTGCATGCAAATTCATGTAATTCTCATAACACGAAAATTTTACATAGTATAGAGTTTCACAAAATTAATTATAGTATCCAAGAAACGTAAACGTACAGGAAAACCCGAAGTGTCACATTATCCCCAAGTTCAAGAAATTTCGTCCCGAAATTTAGCGCGCAGCCACTGACCAGCTAGTTTGTTTAAACGTTTTCACGGGGTGTCACATAATCCCCTTGTTGGCTTGAAATTTCTTCTAGAAATTTCGGTTGTAGCTTCAGTGCTGGAAGTAATGTTTGCAGACAACTGGGGATACGTGCGCATCATCTGGTTTTCTCATTCCCAGGTAAACTCTAGGCCATGGCGTGAGTTCCAACGAACTCGGTCTGTTGGTTACACTACGCTCGAGGGTTTCGATTTCTTGATTCCTGTTCTCAACCGTTTCTCAATGAAGCGTAGCCGGTTGCTGATCACGAGTTCCCAAAAAGGTACAACGAAAGTTTTGTCTGGCAGACACTTCTCCAGATTAGGCACGTGAAAGACGTGTACCGCACTTAGCTCTCCAGGCAGGTTTAGTCTGCAAAGCTACATTACCGATCCTTTCGAAAAATTTCGAACGGTCCAACATATCACGGATTAAGCTCGTCTCGTTAGCCATAACGTACCACACCCTACCAGGGTGAAACTTTAAGTAGAATCCAGCCTCCAACTAGGAATTCTAGGGGTTTCCTACGCTTATCCGCGTAGCCTTTCTGACGGTCTGGAGTTGCCGTCGTGCGTTGTCCGTTTTGGGCAATCCCACCCGTTGTGTCAAGTGCAAGTTCTGGGCCGGTAATTTGGCTTCCGCCCAACACAGGGGTGACCGGCATCTGCGTTCGTGCAATGCCTCAAGTGGTGCTGCCTGAATGCTAGTGTGGTAGCAGTTGTTGGGAGAGAATTCTACAGAAGGGAAGTGTCGCCAGTATCCAAGGGTCGATAACACATGTTCTTAGCATGCCTTTGAGTGTTTGGATGGTGCGTTTGGCCCATTCATCAGTTTGCGGGCGATAAGCGGTGCTCATGCCTAACAATGAGCTAAAAAGTCTTTCGTGCACAACCTTGCGAAGAATCGGATGCAAAACGTGGGTGACGATCAGGTAAAAGAGAAGTTGGCATCTCGTGCCTAGTATCTACTTCTATCGAGTAGATGGTTGCAAGTTCGGAAACTTGTCGGTTTCTTTGGTCGCGTGCCGTTACTAGCAGACATTTCATCAATGCCTTGGACAGGGTAGAGTAAGACAGTAGCACCTCGTAGATTATCTTCCAGTTGCTGGAGTTGCGGATCGTTTGAGGATCTCTCGAATGCTAGGTGATGCCCCTTTTGTGTTCAAATCGTGAGAGGTTGCGTATACGGTCGAGAAATGTGGGCTTTGTGGTGTTAAAAGTCGTGTACTGGATTAGCGCAAGGCGGTTTTGCGTCGTAGAAGTTCCAAGGTAAAGCGTAGGAGTCGTTTGGATTCCCCCCTGACTTTCAGAATAGGTTCGGGCGTCGCCGAAAGAAACAAGTGTCGAATATTTACAGGATAAAATAAATTCGAGTGTCGTGACTAGGTGTTGATCGTTTCGAGTTCGAAGAACAGTGCTTGCGATACCCGTTACCCCCGGGGTATCCTTGGCTCGTTGTTCCCAACGAGTAAGATTCGTAGGAAGTATTTCGTCCAAATGGAGTTTTGTGCAGAATAGAGTAGGATAAGAATCAGGGAATTCATAACACGAGTAGCGAGGAAATGTTTGAAGGGTAGTCAACGTTGGTGCGTTCAGTTTGAGACAGAACATAAAAGGCTTGGTGGTCGGCAATAAAGATTTATCTGGTGTCGATGAGGTAGCTGGTCGTACCTAAGCCGCAGGCGATTAGGATAAAGAATATCGTTTTGCCGATAAGAGGTGTTACGTCAGTATGAATGGCACAACAAGAACCAACGATAGAGAGGGACGATCGTCGTATGGGTCGGGGGGGGGGGGGTTTAGGTTCACTAAAACGTCTAACAAGATGTTCTGAGCTGAGCCGTATGTGAAAAACGAGTTTGTGACCTCCCAAACCGGTAAGTAACCAAATTTGAATAGACTACCGAACTCGGAAGGACGAGTCCGAAGTAGTGCTTGTGTCGTCGAAAGGCTTCCATGTAAGGTAAAAATCATGTCTGAAAGGATACGTTTGGATCACACGTCAAAATTTTTAAGATTCAAGGAGTTTATTGACTAGCAGTCGAGCTTGCTGAATTTCCCCAAACTAGAGGGAAGTCTGGTCAAGGTCTCAGTATGAGGGGGGGGGGGGGGGGTTTGACGTGAAATCGTGAAAACAGGTTTTCGGGAAAGTACGATTGAAGTAACACATTGAATTTCAAGGGGTAAAAAGTTTGCTGACTAAATGTCGTGTTTGTTGAATTCACCAGACTGAAGAGAGGTCTGGTCAAGGTTTCTATACGAAGAATCGTGGATGTCGTGATAAAGAAACGATAGGAGCGGGGACACCATCTGAGCAATAAACGCGGATTCGTACGAAAGCTAGTAAAAGGATTTACAGAATCAGAAAGGTCGTCCAAGAATAACGGTTTTGGAAAATGAAGGATAAGGTAAGCATCTAGGTCGCCGTACTCGTCGGTGGGTTGACTAATCTGTATCTTCGTTCTCCTATGTCTGAATTGTCGACTCGATTTAGAAAGATAACAATTTGCTGAGCTGGGGTACGCGGAGGTATAAGGTTGGCGCTCGACTGAGGAGTAACCACGTATCAGAAATTTAGAAGGGAATGGCTTCGTGATCGACGGGAGTTCGATGTGATCGTAAATACTGCCATGAGAAGTATACATCGTGTGCGCATTCTTGTATTCGAGGCAAGAGACAGGGAGCAGAGTAGTGTAGACACGCTAGGGTCTCCTTAGACAATTGACAAGAATCCAGATCATATGTCGGATGAGGGAACGAGTCTCAACACTCAAGTTGGGAAAAGGAGTACGTGAATACAAGGGATGTGAATGGCGTTGTGGGTCCATCCTACTAATCTTGGCTAGTTGCTCCCCACATGGAACCAAATCGTTGTGCTACTGCACCGTAGCAGTTAGTTTCCTCCAATAACGCGTGATTTAGGGTTTGCACTCCTTCGTTGTTTCGCCCTCGTAACTCCCTTCTAGGATCCGCAGCGGGCTCCTAGAGGTTCATCGTGCCGGTTTGTTCTAGCCCAGAAATGAAATCGGAAAGAAAATACGTGGGCGAGAGTCAGGGACAACTGGTTCCTTGCCCACAACGTGTCGTGATTTCGAATCAAGGTTAGGAGAATCCACTCCCGCTTAGCGCTCATCAGGTTTGCGTAGTTTCCGTATGATTCACAGTATTGAATACCAATATACAGCTACATATCTACGCACATATGCTAAATCTACACATACTCATTTACATATATGTGTGCACAAGTAAATGCCGATGACTATAATTACCATGTGAGTACCTGAATCTGACGAACCTTGCAATCCGGAGTGTGGTGTCGTTGCGGTTTTCATCAAAGAACGGTTATAGTCTGGTTTTCATATAAAAACATTTTTCATCTTAAAAATATTTTATATCATAAACCTAGTTCACTATAACCAATGGCTCTGATACCAATCTGTCACACCCCCAAAATCCACACGCGGAGTATTACCGCGAGACGTGTGACGACCAGGATCTTAGCCACTAATTATTTTGAACGGATTAGTTATTGTTACAAACATTAGCATGTTTAGTGACCCAATTTAAATTTTTCAAAACATAGCTTAAGTTGCAGCGGAAAGGAAAAGAATGCATATCGTAATTTAAAACCACAAGTTTACTAGTTATGAAATTACAAACCACGCACTCCAGCCGATTGCAATGTCCGTCCTAAACTGTATCGAGCAACCTGCAGAGCATGCAGTAGGGTATCAACATAAAGTTGGCGAGTTCACGAGTTGTCCAGTTTTAGTTTTTGAAAACGTAAGTTGTTTAGGTAAAGAATTTATAATCACGTCATGGGGAGCTACCCCATATGAAAGCTACTAAACTTGAATTACCGAAACTGTTGACGAGAAGATTTGGTGCCCCAGGTCAATGTCTATCGTCATTGACCGAGATGCAAGGTCTATAGTTCACGCCCGATCTCCCCCGGTCACGGTGTGAGGTTGTCAAACCTAATAGCGCTATCAACTAATAACCCGTTCGCCCCCGGCGATTAATCGGTACTATAAGCAGGGACTTAATGTGATAGAGATTCGTTTAGTGTTGCTAGTTGTGATTTATAAATAATACCCAAACGTATCTCCCCCGGATGTAGTAGTACAAGAGTACCGTTTGCATATTCCCCCGGAAATTATCGGTTTGAAAACATTATTTAGTTTGTTCGTGTCCCTCCCTGGGACGCATGCTTTTAGTGTGTGAACTCACCTTGGTTTGCTCGGCAGACAATGTATTTGTGTTACGTCGGCCAACCATACCCTATTATGGTTGTTAATATTCATTAGGTTCGTATGTAAGTAATGTCACGTATAATCCTACACATAACTAACACATAGCATACACAACACATGATCATCCAGCAAGTTATCGGGCCTATTCTGATACGTAGTAGTAAAACAGTGAACATCAACAACTATCATACAAATCATAAGTGTTATTGGGCCTATCAGATCACACTAACAGTTAACAGCTTCACAGAATCCAAATAGAACGGTATGCGCAGCCCACACGTCCTTGGCCCAATAACGGAGACAAGCAGCCCAGTCGAGACCAGGAGGTCTCGACTCGAGGACACACAGTTTCGAGTCGCAACCGGAGGTTTCGACTTGTCATGGTCTGGTTGCGAGTCGCAACCGGAGTTTCGACTTGTCATGTTTTGGTTGCGAGTCGCAACCGGGCGGTCTCGAGTTGTCATGGTTTAGTTCCGAGTCGCAACCACCTAGTCTCGAGTCGCAACCGGGCGGTCTCGAGTTGTCATGGTTTTGTCGCAACCACTCAGTCTCGAGTCGCAACCGGGCGGTTTCGACTCGCACACCTGATGAACCAGACCTTCTAGAACTTGCCCGATGTACTATCCAATGGAAATGAGTTTTCATGCAAATTGTGTACTACCCCCAATAAACATGTTTTATTGTCTAATCACTTACTCAAATGGATCAAAACATAGCATTTCAAATATTCATCAAATCTTCAAACAGTTCATGCCCTTACTTTATTAACGCCTATCGTCACCCTATAAATCAAATAGCAGGTTTTTAACCAACCACATAATATTTTGTATGCAATAATCCTTTACACTAGTTAGTTAATCCAACATACCCTTGCGTATTTAAACACACATACAGTAGCATCAGTCCTAGTGCCAATCAAGAAATGCAGCCAAATTATAATGTCACTCAATTTATATTGTCAATCACAATATCTCATATCTATGACTTTTTACAAGAATACCAACACAGAACGGTCACTTTCTAACAGTTATCAAATATATTAAAGCCTCCTATCATTTTGACAATTCCGGGTTTAGGATTGTTTAAATCAATTTGTGAACCCTTCATCATTTAAACACAATCATCACACAAGGAGAACCCTAATCTATTTACAAAACAGTTATAGTTATACGAAATGCTAGCCACTCATTGATTTGCATACTAACTATTAACAACACAGCTAGAAACAACTAGGAAAAATCATTTCAATCCAACCACCAGTCCGATTCACAACAGCATATTACTCGAAGCATACATTAACCTTATTTACAATATGAATCTAGTGAACATACTACCAAAATCAAGGGTACCAGACAAACTTACCAAATCGAGGGTCAAGACTCAGGAGGCGACGTGTGACTGCTGCTGTACACGGGCCGGAACCCCACCCGAAACACGTCGGACCCGAACAGGTGACCTGGGTTTCGGACCAAGAGCTACCCGTTTCGGCCCCTGTTGCTCGGGTTTGGAACTGATTATAACAATAACCATCTTCGTCATCGGTTCTAATCACCATCATCGTCGCTTATCATCACCATCATTGGAACAAAATAAAACATCACCGGTAACTCGTCGGAACAAACTCTGTCGCTGCCGCCACCGTCAACATCGTTTTCGACGTCATCGTTATATCGACATCATCACCACCGCCGTCGCCGAAGCTGGTTGTCACCGGTGTGGTTGCCGGCTTCGCTGATTTCATCATTGTTGGTCAATCGCGAGGGGGATAGGGGTTACGGGTGTGAGTGTGAAAGAGGGGGAAGGGTTATGGTGGGTGTGGTGTGCGATTTCCGGAGGTAACAGGTTGCCGGAAATACAGCTCCGGTCACCGGAGCTCGAGTGACGAGAGGGAGAAAAGGGAAGCAGGTGTCGGCTGTGATTTGGACTAGGGTTTTTATTTTTGTTTGTGGATAAGATGAGGGTAAGGGGTAGTGTTTTATATAGGCTAGGTTTTAAGGTAGTTGTGTTGGGCCCGACCCGTGAGCATGATCTCGCATAATCTTACGTCTTGCTAAGCCCGTTGCTCGTTTTAATTATCAAATTAAATATGTCGGTTAATATGCATACGTGCATGTGCTAATATAATTGTATTCACTCGTCGCGGTTTATTATTATTTTCGAAAATAATAATAAAAGAAATAATAATAATAATAATACCGATATTAATAGATGTGCGCGTTACTAAAATACCCTTTTCTCGACAACGAGCGTACGGGTTGTGACAAATTTAGATTTAAATCAATAGAAGAGAAGATGGTTCCTCCAGATTTCAGGTTTTGCAGTTAACTTCAACTATGTGTTTAATCGTAACCTACATAGACATAGGTATTAAACTCGATTAATTAATTGTGATAACCAACGACTAAGTACTCCGGTCAATACATAACGGGAGGTTATCGAATGATTATCAATTACAATTTGCAAACCCTAACCCCATGTCAAATATATCCCAATTACTAGAACTCTCGGGAACTGAATGCTTAGAAATTAAGGTTTAAATAAACGTAACAGTTTACAATCAAGAAATCAAATCAATGGTGAAAAGCATCGAATGCTTAGATCACCAAGTTAAACCGATTGTATCAACACATAATATCCATTAACTTACAAAAACCCTCCATCCGGAGGAAACCACTAAAAAGACTAGCCGCTCATCTTGGTGGGTTGATCTTCGTAACCTTCTCTATCTTCGTCTCCCTGTGCGATGTTCTGCCGTCGAAGATGATAATGTTTTATTATGATGATGACTGTTGACCTCCTTGTTGGCGGCCCAATCAAGAAATCCAACAGTGCCCTCCAAAAGTCCAATATGTTGTCGGCCCAAGTATCAGCCCACATGTGCCTCTCGCAACCCCCCTTTTAGTGTTTTTGACTTAATTAAAATTAATAGTCCATCCACTATTTCTTTTCAATGAATATTGTGATGGTGTCATGGACTATAATAGTTAAACCCCCAATACTCCATAAAACTCCACGTGACTAAAGGCTCCCAATGTCTCTTCAAGTCAAGTGTATTAATGTTCACCTCCAAAAGTCTTGTTAATGATGATGTCCTTCAAGACTTCAACGTTTATGATGTTGATGGCCAGCCTTGTTCATATATGTTGTCAAATCCCACCGTCAAAGATGATGGATGATGATGTAGATTGATTCCTTGATTTTTGTTTCAATCATCCACCACGTTCACGCGCTGCCATACAGTTCAACCGTAGCCTACGGTTTTAACCGTAGGTTACGGTTCCAACTTCCTGTTTCTTTTTTAATCTTTAGGCCAACCGTAAGTTACGTTTACGGATCGTAGCCTACGTTTTGATGCTGCTGGAAACAAACATTGCATGCATCTCAACTTTCAAATAATTGCCCACAAGCCCTTAGACATCGTTCTTTGACGTTTCGTACACGTTTGAGCTATCTCTTCGACCCGAAACCTCTACCGAATAATCAATACGCTCTCTAACTTCGCCGTATTATGCGTTTTACCTGCAAATCCACAAGCTTGGGTAGTCAACATATTCAAAGCGTATAATCAACTAAACGGCCATAAACATGTAATATAACACACTTTAACATCCGGGTTTCACACACTCCATCAAACACCAACAGGAAGCTATAGTATCACCTAAGTCAACAATGGGAGTCATTCTCTTTTTCTACCAAACTGTTTTACAAAACCTCAAATGTTTTTAGTTATACTTACAGTGATTGAGTCTATGTATTCTACAATTGCTGCCGGTATGTGGGGTTTTGTATACACTACTAGTAATCCGTTACTATTGGACAATGAGTTAGCCAATGAGTAATATGACCACAGTCATGGAACTGCCAACATGACAAATACTGAATGAGTATATTGGTAGATATAAACATTGTAATCGCTCTCAATACTGTAAAGTTATAAAAGCTTGTTTTGATTAAACTGGGATGCACTCGCCAGTATTTCTTACTGATAAAATCTTTTTAAAACGCGTTTCAGGTAACTTAATGTGAAGCTATAAGAAGCCAGCTATGGAGCACTGAAAGCTTAAAGAAGTGGCTATAAAAGTTAACCAAATAAAAAGGAGATTTTGTTTTCAATAATTAGGGTTTATCCCTATAAATGTATTATGAATGAAACTTGGGTTTTATCCCATTTATTTATTATAAAAGTTTGGTGTTTTAAAACTCTGAAATTTATTTCCTAACTACGATCCTGATGTTTTAAATTCTGCTGCCAAATTAATAAACACCTATACCACCCGCTCTGTGTTCCTCGCGGCTCTCGCTCCCGGGGTAGGGGTCGGGGGCTGCGACGACACTGACCTAGGCACTTTGCTGAACCGTGCACTAACTTGTGCACTTTTTTAAAGTGTACACTGACCTGTGAACTTTGCACTTTTCTAACTGTGCACTTTTACTAAACTGTGCACTTTTGCTAAACTATGCACTTTTTCTAAATGTGAAATTTTTCTAAATTGTGCATAATATACTTTATTAAATTGTGAAACTGTAAGACCCTAAATCGTAAATGACAAAAGTCGCAGCGGAAATTCGTACCATAAAAATTTCGCTCGTTACAAACACCTTGTCGCGCTTAAATTCATTATTTAGGTTTATTTCTTTTTCACTAAATACATTTAGTATACTTATTTACAATAAGAAAACATAACCTAGCTTCATTCAGTTACATACTCAACACTACCGTACAATCTATCTTGTAACTCGACCTTTGATCGCTCCTTCATCATAAGATAATCCGGCTCGAACAACCTGCACTCACCCACATATACAAGTCATTAGTATATTATCAATATAAACGATACTTATCCTTGGACTATTCCCGTTCCATTATTACTTATCATTAAACATTTCCTCCGAGTTCCTCACCTCTGGTGAGTCTTCGATACAGCACCTGCATTACACCTAGAACTCCATGTACACGCATAACAACGTAAAACTTAATCTTACTGAATGACTTACATACATACATAGACTTCATACATATTATCTACTCATATACATACGTACACACTTGCATACCAATCAACATGCCTACTTACATATGAATACCTCTACATCATTATATACGTATTTACATATTCACTTACCCACCTCACTACGTACACTCATGACATTATACATCTATATATACATACATTCCTACTTGCAACATAACAAACTCATACACGCCTACTCACATACAAACCTTCATAAATCCGCATATTCTTGTTCACATACTTATAAACATACCCACGTAGATGCGTACATTCTTTCATACTTTTCTACGAACGTGTATAGAGATATACAAACATACATACATACTTATCTACACGTGTAATTACCCTAATGATCATAAAACATACTTTAAATTAGTCCCCCGTAGCTTAAAACACGTTTAAACGAGATTCCCGGACCAAACACGCGAAAAAAACAATTTTCGGAGAAAGTTGACCCGTCGCGTCGCGCGACCCCCCGTCGCGTGGCGCGACGCCCCCAAAACGACAGACAGTCTGCAGCTGGTTGCTGCATGTTTCCAGCACGATCCGATTTCACGGAAACAAGCATAACTCTCTCGTTTTTGGTCCGTTTTACCCGATTCTTTTTCCTACACGTCCGTAAATTAATTTTCCATCTTATGGAGTTAAAACCCGACATCCGAATTATCAAATTTCAGACTTTAAAGTCCTCGGCTTACTACCCTTTTTACCAAGAATTGACCCGTTCATAGTTTTATCATCCCAACATGTTTATTTGAGCTATAAACTCATGAAATTCATTATTTTCATATCGCGTATCATATAAAACTCAAATCACGGGTTCCTTACTTGATAAAGTCCCGTTTACACTTAAATGCTTATTTTGACCCATTAAGGGTATATACATATTTCAATGCATTTGACTCTCACAAACATACTTTTTCGCTTCCATACTTATCCTAATTATTCACTTGATCGTTTATCTTATTTCTAAACATCATTTAAAGGTCATTCGCACAATATACCCATCAAGGGCATTTTAGTCAATTTTAACACCAAACTTTGCGACAAAGGACTTCAACACATAATTAACCTCAAACATCAGGTTTAATTAACTAAAACACTGTAATGCTTAAACAACTAAGAAGTGATTACGGAAATCACTTACCTCGTGCATCCGAGTTCAAGCATAGCTTCCGTGTTTATCCTTGGCCCGTTGTCCTTCCATGCTCATGTCCGTGTTGACATGACTCCTATCCGTACATGTCATTACATTCACATTCTTGTTAGCATATATGATTGTACGTATGAACGATCATATCAAATTCATATCTCATGTATGACTTTCATTAGTCAATTCAAACAAGCATAAAGCATACTCAACATCAACCTAACATAATCTTCTCATGAACTATATCTAAAATGCATTCCTCATGTTAGTTTACTATCAATTTCATTATTACCACATTCTATACATGTTTACCCATTAATTGCATACAATTTCACATATTATTGTCATTTAGACATTTCATCAAACACTTGATGTGCGTACTACTTTCTAAGCATGATGTACAAGTATTTCATGTGTTTATCCTAATTATCACTTTCATTTATCATCACAAGTAAACATCATACAAATTCCATACCATAATCACTCTATATACAAATACACATCACATACTACACATATTTCTAATCAAGTCCATACCATTTCATGGATTAAACATAAACCCACTTAACTAATTGTGGTAATTCATCCAAACACCTAAATTCTAACAACTTACTCAGAGTCATCGCTTAGGGTTTGTTCCTAAACGTGCATACATCACTAATTTGGCCATAACCTTCATGATTCATATATAAATCACCACTAGTGATGATTACCAAGATTTCTCAACTTCATTAAACATAAAAATTCAACATACCTTATGATCCCCTCACGAAGGTGATCATTAATCCGTGTTTCTTCTTGAATTTGAGCCTCGATTCACCCTTCAATTTGGTGGTTTAAGTGAGTTAGGGTTTGGAGCTCTTGAGAGCTCCTGAAGCTTCACGAACACACACGTATGTGTGTTTGTGTGTGTGTGTTGACCTTTTAATTAGACAAATGAACTTTCATTTATTCCACTTTAGCCCCTCGGGTCTACCTTTAAAACATAACTAACACTACATTCATCATTTAATACTTTTGACCATACCTTTAACTAGGTTAAATAGCCTAGTTATTTATTTCATGACGCGTCACATAAGAACACACGACAAATATTAACATTCAGATTTTTGGGGCGTTACAGAAACTTGCTAAACTGTAAGCTGTGCACTTTGCTAAATTCTGCACTTTTGCTAAATTGTACATTGTACACTAGTCTGTGCACTTTTCTAAACTGTGCACTGTGCACTTTGCTAAAATGTGCACTGTGCACTGACCTGTGCACTTTGCTGTAGTGCACACTTTACTGAAGTGTGCACTTTGCTTCAGTGTCTAGGTTCGGACTCGTTATTTTCCAAACTCTTATTTCGGTTCGATGTTTTACCCAAACCCGTTATCTGAAGGTATTTTAGTCAAATTTAGCCTTTTTTTACAACCGGAGAACTTTTAATAGTTTAGATTAAGACTAACGGCCACTTTTAACTCGTTATCCCATCTAGATTTATTATGTTCCTAATACCATAATAACTTTCCAATAGTCTGGTATTTTAAAACTCGTTTAATTGTATTTTCGCATCATAGGCATGTCTTCGACTCTAATGGCTGTTTTACCCGAATACTAGACATACCTCACTAAGGGTGGTCTAGTGTCCACCCTTGACTCAACTAACTCTAGTCGATTCTTAAACCCTCACCGAGAGCATGACCATCACACATACCTGGCGCGGGTCAAAACATTGACCCGTTGTCAATACTTTGTGACTCTTACTTCCTAATTTATGGCAATGCATGTCCATACATTATGCTTACATGTAAGTATGAGACTTAACAAACAAAGCATTAAATATCATATTCAAATGATGATAACATCACCATTTGACCCGCTTTACCCGTTTGACCAATTTGTCTATTTGACCCGTTCATAGGTTACCACTTTAGCGATTCAACTAACCATGTTTTGTTTTCTGCTAAAAGGTGCGTACTTACCATCATACCTATTTTGACCCGTTATGATTTACACCATAGGGTCCTATTTCAAAATTTCATTGGTTTTCCACCAGAAATTCATTTTTACTCGTTTGACCCGTTTTGGTTCATGTCAGCAAGTGTTTACACCAAAAACTCATTTCTGCTTGTTTGACTCGTTTTGGTTTACGTCAGCAAGTGTTTACCACCAAAAACTCATTTTTACTTGTTTGACCCATTTGGTTCGCATCAACAAGTATTTACACCAAAAACTCATTTTTTTACTTGTTTTACCCGTTTTGGTTTACGTCAGCAAGTGTTTACCACCAAAAAACTCATTTTTACTTGTTTGACCCGTTTGGTTCGCATCAACAAGTATTTACACAAAAAAAATCATTTTTTAGTTGTTTTACCCGTTTTGGTTTGCGTCAGCAAGTGTTAACACCAAACACTCATTTTTACTTGTTTGACCGTTTTGGTTCGGGCCAGAAGGTCTTATTTAAAAATTCATTCGTTCATCACCCAAAACATGGTTACTTACCATTTTCCTCATTCGACCTGTTTCATGATTTACAACATGGGGTCTCGACTTTAACCAGTAATTGTTTATTTCTAACTATAGTATGTCCTACTTTATCTATTTTGACCCGTTCATGGTTTACACCATGGGGTCTTGACTTTAATAAGTCATTGTTTTTAACTAACTACTTCCCATTTTCTTAAATAGAGATTCTATTCTAGGAAGTGTAAGTTTTACTTACCTTGCGTCCGTTTAAGCCTTCTCATGTCTTTGATCCGTTTGACCCAATTTTTTCAAAGCTCCCACCTAGCTTGTCAAGTGTCAAACTATTACAAAATATCTACAAGATGGTTAGATTAGTCATTCTACACCATGACCATCACCTTAGGGACTTTTATACTATCTTTTTCATTCAATTCAATTATAGGCCAATTTGACTTTTAAATGTCAAACTGCCATTTGACATATATAAATGCACTAACAAGTTAATGAAACTCATTTAGGCATTTTATCATATACTTGGTGGGCATCATTTTTAGGCCATCTTATTAGCTAAATTTATCAACCAAAATCACTGCATTTCTTTCAATTCAACAAGTTTATATACTTTTGAACATGAAGTCAACATAAAATTCCAATTATCACATGCTAATTCATCCTTTCTACCAATTAGTCATACGTTTATCTTTCATGTCAAAACCCATTTCGTAGCATGTATGAACATTTAATCAAACCTCTAAAATGTTCAAGTAATTTACACATACAAGCAAGTATGGGGATCATAAACATCAAAAGAACATCAATTTTCATTATATCATAAAAACCCACTTCATGACTTATATGGACATATACTTAAATCTCAAAATTGTTCAAGTATTTCACATATACTAGAAAGTATGAGGATTATGAACATCCATACATCATCAATTCATCATATCATCAAAACTCAATTAACATAAAAATTCATCATACACAAATTTATCACATACCTAGTGATTTGTAGGTTTAGATGATTAAAAAACCCTTGATCATGCAAGGATTTGGCTTTGATTTCAACCTTCAATTTGTTGATTTTGTAATTGAATGCTAGAGAAGGTTTTCTCCCCCCTCTCTCTAAAACACGCCAGCCACACACACACATCTTATGTGTGTGTGTGTGTGTGTGTTTTTCTAAACCATTTTATACTTTCCACTTTCAAGAAGGTGCAATTTAGCCCCTCCATGTTTTGGTTTTGTAGGATCAGGGATCGACCTAAACGAGTCGTTCAGAAGAGTTCTTGATCAATACGAAAGGCGGAATCAGACGTATTGATGTTATAGCAGCTTGATTCGCACTTAGAATCACTTTAACTGTCGATTATATTGATTTGATAGTGTTTACAGATCATTCGACACTTCGGCAACACTTCGTCTCCGGAATCACAATGTTACAAATGAAGACCTGGACTCACCTATTTATAGGAATCGCCAGTCCTCACGAACCAGACATCACCAGTCCGTGCGACCTGGTCAGTCCGTACGAACTGGATTATCCAGTTCGTGCGACCTGGACAATAACCATTAAACTTCTATTTTTTAGTCTATCGAGCTCCAGTCTATCCAATCTAGTTACACGACTCGATACAAGACGAAGTCAACAGACATATGCACTAACAAACTCCCCCTTGGATGTTGACGAGTCTTCAGTGTATTAAGTCTTTAGTCTTGATCGGTCTTCTCGTTCTTTCCAAAGTATCTTTCTCTGTAAGCATCCTTCAATCTTTCTCTTCTTCTATCAACAGAATCTCAACCTGACTCTTCAAATTCTCTTGATCAGATCTCTTGATTCCTTAAGCTCATCAGCATCAGCAGCTTCTATCTCGAACAATGTTCTAGAATCTTAGACTGGCTCTTGTTAAACTTCAAACTCCCCTTTGCTAACAGACTCCCCCTTAAGTTGTTCCGGGATCGCAATCTGACATAGCACTCGTTCTAAGATCGTGTCCTGGCTCAAACTCTGCTTAGGTTTAGACACGGGGATCTGGCTCTACAGCTTTCACAGGTTCTGGAATGTCTCCTGGCTCTCCGAAGCAACAGAAGTAGGAACCTGGTAACCTGCACAATTCTCTACCCAAAAGTAAATTTCACAATTTTTAAAATTTAACAATTTTAGAAACCATTTGTAGAAATCATTCAACATCAACAATAGTTATATCAAGTTCAAATTAATGACCTTGATTAACTAACAGTAAAATCCGCTTCAAAATATCATTTCATTTTTCATTTCAAACACACTCTCCCAACCCACTGTCGTTCATCATGTTTAGCACTTGGAATTTTGAAAATCAGCTTTTCAACATCAGTTGTCGAAAATAAGATGAAATAAAATCTTTTTGCATTTTCAAAATTTTATGCTAAAACACATTCTTTTTTTTTAAAAAAGATTTTCAGTGTGTTAAAATGCAATAAAAAATATTTACAGACAATATTTTTTTGAGTTTGTGTTAGAGGATCATATCAGTTTTTGACAAATCCCTAGCACCGTTGAGCTTTAGACACTTTAAGATCTAAACGATTCACTTAGATTGTCAGTATACTGATCCATTTAAATTTTCACACAAAGTTCAATTGATTCGAGATACGAGGTTAGTGTTTTAATGAACTTAACTTATTCGCGTGTCCCACCTCAGAATATACTCCCGTGTCCAGACTCCTATATTCAGTCTTACAGGTGAATGTATACTAATGATATATGTAAACGGGTAATGCGAGACCATGAGAGCTCAGGTTAGAACTTCCGTTCAGACAAAGAGATGATGGCTCGACTTTTAGGTGTGTCCCGTTTGGGGATCTTTTCTTCAACAACACATGATTAGCATTTTTCAATGTTTCATCATTTTTTATGCTGAGGGTGGGCTTTATGATTAAAGCAGTGCAGAGTATTATACGAGGACTAGGCTATTGCTCCCGCAAAATCAGAAGTCCCGATATAATACCCCAGATATCACCACGCACAAAGACCTAGTATGTAACACCTCGAAAATTCACGTCCTATAATGTGTTGACACGTGTCATAAAGTTTGAACGTGTGAAAGAATGTTATAAAAGGACTAAAGTTGACAAACATGGAAAGTATGTGATTATACGGATTCTAAGTGTCAACAGTGAATAAATATACTTCATAATAACCCTACATGATGTTCATAACATCAAACGAATAAATCATGGATCATACGAAGCTAAAAGTGAGAGATTACAAACTACAGGGGTCAAATGTGTCAACATGTTAAAGATATACCTCTGAGTGATCTTTTGACAAACCCGAAGCTTTGTAAATATAAATTATGCTCACTAGAATGCACGATTAAAATTTCATAAAGTTTCGTTATCGTATGAGAAAGTTATGATCAAATTCGTGTGCGAGGGATTAAAGTGTTAACGTTGAAAGTTAAGGCTTTTCGGGTTAACCGGAAGTGTTCAGGGACTTGGCAAAGTGGGTATAAGTCCTAAAGCCCTTGTGGGTAAATATAAGGGGGTCAAAATGCAAGAAATAACCCTAATTACCCCTTCGTGAAGCCAAAGGTCAACTTGGAAAACAAAGAAAAATCAAAAATCTGATTCCGCAAGCCAGGCGGCCCGCGTGAGAATTGTCAAAGTGGGAGGCGGGCCGCGTGGGACGCCCAGAACCCAAAAACCGGCTGCAGCCTGTTCTTTCGCGATTATGACCGATTTCATTGGTTTTTCTCACTCATGGGCGACCCCTAAACTATCCTAGAGTACTAGGACACATGTTGGAAGTTTGTGGTCAGCTCTAGACTTAGTTGTCAACTAATTATGGTGTCTAAATACACTATATAAAGCACCTTGTTGCAACATCTTTCCTCACACCTTCTCCTGCATTCTTGGATCATTTCTGGAGCTCAAACCTGCTTCCAAGTGATCATATCTCGTGCATAGGACTCTTGTAAGTCTGCTAGTCTTTCTTTATTTGATTTTAGCTTGTTTAATTAGCTAAAAGTCAAACCGTCGTAAATACGGTTTGACTTCGAGATTAGTCAATAATGGCTCAGGCATATCTCGAATTAAAAGTAGTTATGAGTTGGTATTTATGTGGGTAATAAAGCCTCAAAAGGGTTTCCCCTGATCACCACTCTAACCAGGTCAAAAGTCGGGTCAAACCTATTCTTAAAAAGTCAACAGGAAGCCTAAAATGCTATTTATGCATAATTAACATTGTAGAACATATATAACCTGTTTGATCATTGTTATAACTTAGTAATAAGTGTAAGAACATGTCCAAACATGTTCAACCCGACTATTTCCTGTTTAGACCCGGTTCGGAACCGAAAGTCACAAAGTTTGACTTTCACTTTGACTTTCAGTTCTGACCCGTTTAGGCATGTTTTAGAAATGCCTCAGAGCTTTAATTGGATTAGGTTACATGTTAGAACAACCCTCTGTGATTATACACCTTGGTTCATTAGTTATCCAATTAATATGCATGTTTCCGTTAATTGCTCATATGTTGACCGTTATGCCCTTATTACCTTAAAAAGTGATTTATGAAAATGTAAAAGTGTAGAAACCTTAAATACTGATATATAAACTTGTATGCAAAGTTTGACATCAGTTTGACTTGTAGATTAAGAGTTATGCTCAATATCGCAAATTTAATGCTTTATGTTAATAAAATGGCGCAATTAGCGTATAGCCTAGTTAAGCCTACTTTTTGGTATCAAACTTAATACCCACTGATGTAATATATTATTTTGGGATTTTTAAAGATTTTTAATTAATTTTAGGCTGAGCATAACTAGTAGTCGTAGGCTTAATCCGGTAATTGTCGGTTTTGCCCTTACGGGCCATAAAATGAGTTTTACCTATCTAAACGACTCCAAACCTTTTGCTACTGATCACATATGATAAATAAATTATATTAAGCCTTCTGGAAATATAAAAATATCAGATTTAAGTATCGAACCCGGAAATGGCCTTTAATCGCCTTATTTAGCGTTTTTAACGCATAGTATGTTTTAAAATCATATTGAACATACCCGGGTTGATACCTACTGATATATGAGGCAAATTATTATATTTTAATAGTAAGCAAAGGTTGATAAACTCAGACCTCAGTTTTGAGCTTTTCGGCTTATGTGAAATTACCAAAATACCCCTACGGGGCATAGTTTGGTTAAAAATGATAAATTTCACATATATGCTTTAGCCTACTATTATAACTCATCAAATTGAGTATGTTTGCTGTTTACATCAGACCTATAACTCAGTTAAACATCTAAACGCTTTTACAAACTTTAAAATGACCAAACTACCCCTACGGGGCATAGTTTGTGTTTAAATTCATTTCGGGCATAATGAAAGACATCTTATTGATGTCACAACATATTTGAAGCATATTAACTTAGGAAACCTGTATATGGCTCTTACGGATACCCGTTACGCTTATTACGCGTTCGGCTCGGTTTATGTAACAAGTTTACATAAATTAGCCGAAACGGGTCAAACCTTATCGGTTTTATCTCAAAATCCAGAATGTGAATAATAAACCCATATTAAAAAAGTCTCTGAACTTGTCGGGTCTAAATCACATTCTATCCGGTCTTCGCTTAATCGTGCGTACGAACCGTATCTTTGAAACTAGCCGGTCTAAGCTTAAGCTAAATAAAAGACCCGTTAGTATTCTAATAGGTTATATTAAACCTTCGTTCCAGATTAGGAGAACCAGTAAAAGCTACATGCATTTTGCTTATTGTGATTAATACTTGCATCAGGTAAATACTTTTAACTTATTTTCCCTATACGGGCTTGGGTTACGGTATATAGCATACCGCTTGATCGAGCATCAAATCTCCACGCTTAGTGGGTAGTTGAATAATTTGATCGGCTCGTTTAAACAGTCTTGTTTACTTTACAGCCTTTGGGGGGTTAATGACCATGTCCCGGATATCCTTGGCATCATCTTACGAGATTGGCCACGACCTGAGCACGGGGTGTAGGCGTACACCTGTCAGTGTATAACTCATTAACGTGGTGTATCTATTGATCTTTAACCCGGACTAGATCCGGGCTACTGAACGCATAAGTAACATGTAATTCGTTCACAAGATTATAATATTAAATAATTCTCCCAAGTTAATAAAAAGATTAATCTTGCCTCTGTGCATTTTAATCAAATTATAAAACATTTATGCCATGTGCATCCAAACCAATTTTTAAATCATTTTCCAAAATGAGTCAGTTGATTGTATTTACCAGTGTAAACTGACGTATTTTCCCAAAAAGACTTAATGTAGGTACTAAACGTAATTGGCTGGATTGTCTCCTTAGCATCAATAAAGAGTCTCGCAAGCTTAAGATGCCTGAAGTCTGTTGAACTATTGTTTCCATTTTATGTTCGATCCTTCTGTGGATAAACTTCCGAATATTGTGACAGTTGATATTACAATAATAAATTCGGTTGTATTATATTTTCAATTGCTTCCGCTGTGCTTAATAATATTGTGTTGTTTGACTATTATGTTGCCAACCATGACGTCACGATACTCCCCACCGGGCCCACCGGTGACACGTGGAAATCCGGGGTGTGACATAGTATGTCAGAAATAGAAAGCCCTTCAAACAAGATTTCAGGGGTTACCTATATATCCGAGAGATGTTCCCCACGAGATAAGTGAGCTATTTGAAATTAGGTTTATATCTTGAAAACAATCTACTAAGCGTGTAAAAACCTACTGGCATATCATCAGTGAGACCGTTTATCGGAATTTAACTTTCCAATTCTTTAGCGTACTGTGATTGTATACTGATGTACTATCATTTCCTCTTTTTCACAACAAAACTCATTTTGATTTTTCGATATTTTTGGGTTTTTAGATTTTATCATGTTTTTGGATTTTTCAAATTTTCAAAAGTTCTAAATTTTTTACTCCCCCTAAAATCAAAAATATGTTTCAATTTTTGATTTTCTGGGAAAATTTTAAACGTAAAAGCAATAAACTGTACAATTAATAATGACAAACTGATGTGAATTGCTTCAATTCTCCATCCACTTGACTTAAACAATCAGAATTCCCCCTGACAACAAACTATTTTCCCATTATGATTTCAAAACACTTAAGTTTGTTTTAATCAAAATGGTTTTTCCAGAAAATTAGTTTTGTTGATTTCACACATCATGGGGTTTAATTCATCATTTTGTTCTTTCAACTAATGAATCCCTTTTTTTCTTTTAACCACTTGTACAAACTATCACTTGTAGATTTTTCACAAAAACATTTTTCAAGAATGATGCCGATTCATGCTCCACGATTACCAACTTGGGAGCTCCGGCAAGTCAGGATTTTACTTTTTAAAGAATCTTACCCATGCCTGATCAATCATGGGTGAACCATCCTCATTTGGTTTAACAATTTTCGATTCATAAAATTCTTTCAATCCCTTCACCTTCCCATATGCCATCTTTCCAAAAATATGTAGCACTTTACTATTAAATGCTTTTTCAGCGTCAAATTCTTTCTTATCAGAGAAGAATTGATCTGAAATCTCAATCTTACCAATTGATTTCAAGTTTCCGTTTGACAATGGTGGAAAATTTTCATCATCCACTGTTGGAACGGAATTCTCATCATTTAGCACAACAAATGGCTCCTCTGACTTTGACGAATCAGATTCATTGCCAGAAACAACCTCTGAATTTTTAACAACCCATTTTTGTTTGTTTAAATTGGCTCTTCTTTTGTAAAAATGTTTCGAACTTTCACCAACTTCGAAAGTCGAATTTTTGAACTCTTTAAAATTTTCTATTGGTTGTTCCTTTTTATCAACACATTTCTCTTTAATTTAGAGTTAGAAGAAACTCCCTGTTTTGTGTTGGTGAACTTTGGGCAATTCCAAGCAATATGTCCAACCTCTTGACATCTGAAACAGGTTCTTCTTTCAACTCTCGGTTTAGATTCCTTCAACATATTCTTTTGCTTTTCGGCGAGAAACTCCTTGTTTGACTGTTTCCAGAAAGGTTTCTCCTTTTCCTCTTCAGAACTTGCTCCTGAA
Source organism: Helianthus tuberosus (assembly GCA_030545235.1). Classification (NCBI taxonomy): domain Eukaryota; kingdom Viridiplantae; phylum Streptophyta; class Magnoliopsida; order Asterales; family Asteraceae; genus Helianthus; species Helianthus tuberosus. The sequence continues at coordinate 3,184,224 of CM060389.1, read as the reverse complement.
ACAAATTTAGTTTTTGGTTTATAAATTTTCTCATTTTTATGATTTTCGGGTGGAATAAAACCTAATCCTTTCTTTTTAAAATTACTGTTATGGTTTGGTTTCTTTCGATAACCCGAACCAGAATGTAACCCTTTTTCTTGTTCAATCTTTGTTGAACTCTTGAAGTGTATTTTTTAGGTTTTTCAGTAAGATTTAGAAACGGAAGGTCTAGAAGGATCATAATCATCCCAATTGAACTCTTTCGGAATCCTTTCATCTTCTTGATCTAGCAGACCAAAACAAGCTTTACCCTTTGATTCTTCAATCGTACGTGAGTGTGAAGATTGTTGTTGATATGGATGTTGAGCAACCTGATGATAAAATGCTTTTCTATGATAATCGTTGTTTCCAAAAGGATCTTGTCTTCCGGTTGCTTCTCTGTTTGTACACTCTCGTTTAAAATGTCCTTTTTCTCGGCAATGAAAACAAGTAACCTTTGATTTGTCAAAACCTAGCTGAGATGTAGCAGCTTCACGAAGATCATCTCTTCCGGTGATTTGTTTGAACTTTTCTGCTCTTCTCAAAACGCTAGCTAAACACCACTTGATGTCCATCAACTCAAGTTCCTCAGAATCAATCTGATCATAATCTTCTTTAGTGAGCATCGGATTGCCAATTCGTCCAGCAACCAAGCTTTCATACGACTCTAACACAGTAACAAGTGATGCCATGTGTTGCTTCGCAGTATCTGGAGAGAAATTTTGACCATTTTGAATATTTAATGTAACATTGCATTGCAAAACTTGACCATTAAAGTTTGTTGAACTTTGTTGTTGAGAACTTGGTGTTGAGAAATTTGGTTTAAAACTTGAATAAGACGAAGAATATCCACTGCTCTGATTTGTATTGTTTGCATTTGTTCCAGAAGTACCATCAGCATTGAACGCAGTCTGAATCTTTGGACTCGGAGTGGTCTCAACTTTGCTTCCTCTATAGTATAGACTAACATCTTGTTGAGCACCCAGACTTCTCATCGTAGCAGTTTTTCGAATTGATAGCTCATGTTCTTCCAATTTCTGGATAAACATACTCAAATTCATATCTTCAAATTGTCAGTTATGCTTTAAAATCAACAGATATGTTCCCCATTCATTTTGTGGTAACGCATCAGCTAGCTTATCAACCCATTCATCATCTTCTTTCTTGATGTCCAATCTTTTCATTTCCATGACAAGATGACAATATCTCTCAATAATCATTCTTGTTGTTTCACCTTCAAGAGCTATAAACATATCAAAAGATTTTTTTAGTAATGCACGTTTATTTTTTATCATATCAGCACTACCCTTAAACTTTTTAATCAACGCTTTCCAAATTGATCTAGCAGTTCCCTCATGTTGAAGCAAAACAAAAATATCTTCTTTTACCGCTTGTTGGAGAATGCTAATCATCATTTTTTCACTTGTGTATTTTAATTTTTCATCCGGTAAAAATTGACTTAATTGTTTTTCATTTCCAAGTTCATCTTTCGGTAAAGTATAATCTTTCTCTAATGAAACCCATGCATCAAACTTGTTAGCTTGCACCCAGTTTTCAAAACGATCTTGCCACCCTTTAAAATCCTCTATGTACATAAGCTTTGGAGGCTTTTGGAAAGTTCCCGTTTTATTTTCTATACCAACAGTTTCAGCAACTGTAACTGGAGCGACCGGGGCAGTAGCAAACGCATTGTAAAATTCGTTTTCCATGTTTCGGTGAAAAGATTCACAAAAACACAAAGTTCAATCGAGCTGAGTTTTCAAACATTCTGTTATTTCACACGAGTTGAGGTTTCACACAATCTTGTGTGAGCTGGTTCTTTAAAATCCTGATTCAAATGACCTGGTGATGTTTCAAGCGACCTGGATCAAACCGTGCGACCTGACCACACTTTTTCAAACGACCTGACTCAACTTGCATGACCTGGATCACTTTTCACACGACCTGGATCACTTCATGCGACTTGGATGTTTAGCTCGTGCGGCCTGACATATTTTCACACGATCTGAAAGTTTGTCAAGCGGTTTCGGTCCAAAAGTTCATGATTTTATCAATTTTTATCAAGTTTTATGTTGAATTAGGTTCTGATTTGTTCACGGATTGTTCAAAAAGATGTTTTACATGTTATATCACGAAATCAGATCATTTTAATCGTAAAAACGTTTCGATTTTGAAGAAAAAATGTAGAAAAATGAGTAGAAATGAGTAGAAATCAGTTTAATCCATGAAAACAAGCTGAAATGGTAAGAACTCTTCCTCATGAGCTCTGATACCACTTGTAGGATCGGGATTCGATCTAAACGAGTCGTTCAGAAGAGTTCTTGATCAATACGAAAGGCGGAATCAGACGTATTGATGTTATAGCAGCTTGATTTGCACTTAGAATCACTTTAACTGTCGATTATATTGATTTGACAGTGTTTACAGATCGTTCGACACTTCGGCAGCACTTCGTCTCCGGAATCAGAATGTTACAAATGAAGACCTGGACTCACCTATTTATAGGAATCGCCAGTCCTCACGAACCAGACATCACCAGTCCGTGCGACCTGGTCAGTCCGTACGAACCGGATTATCCAGTTCGTGCGACCTGGACAATAACCTTTAAACTTCTATTTTTTAGTCTATCGAGCTCCAGTCTATCCAATCTAGTTACACGACTCGATACAAGACGAAGTCAACAGACATATGCACTAACAGGTTTGTTATTTTGCTTCTTTAAGCTCACATAACCTTCATTAATAAACTACTATGTTAACTAGGTTAATATTCCTAGTTACATACTTCACATCAGTTGTCAGCCGAACATCGCAATTCGATTTACTAAGTTTGGGGATGCTACAACCACATTTAAATTAACTCTTGCTAGCCTGGGACTTTTATAAACTTTATTTTTCTAAAAGTAATTCATTTGACTTTTATTTAACATTAGGTTTATTTCTTTAAATTCTAATGTTTACAGGTTAACTTTTACCATTAACGGTATTTTACCCGCTCATCCCCAGTTAATTTGATTTATTTACCAAATCCGTTTTTGGGATGTTACATTAGGTAGTGGCCACTTGTAATTAAGTGAGCCGAGGATATCCAGGACACAGTCATATTAACCCCCAATGTTTAAGTTTTCAAGCAAAACGGTTTAAAATGAGTTATTTAAATTTTAAGCATCATTCGGCCATTATTTATTACCCGACCAAGCGGCTAGTTTATTTTAAATAACATAAATCCACATTTCCAAGCATTAATGAAAGTTTGTAGTTTCAGATCAACATAAAACTCCCCGAGTTATGAGAACTTAAAGACCTCCGACTTTTCTTGCAAGTTGTGCCACCATTTTTGTACACACATAGATGAAAATGTTACACACACAGCTGTAAAGAAATCGAGCCTTTTTACATCACTATAAAAAGATATTGACATCATCAATTACATCCACTGTAAGCGTTTTTTACGGTGGTGTAAATCAACAAAAACTATTTGTTAATTATTATATTTTTTGGAAAAGTTGATTTTTTATGATTTTTGGTAAAAAAAAATTGAAAGAGCCTTTGTTTTGGCCGAGTTCTCTAAGGGGTTGTTTGTTTAGCTCTTATTGGTTCAACACTTAATGATTTAGACTGTTTGTTTCGGGAGCAGATGTCTTAATGGTTCAGACATTTGCCTCTGAATTGTTAAGCATTACACTGATTCTGAATGGTTAAGACCTCTAATCTGAATTGGTCAAGACATTTTTCTTTGAACAGTTAAGCATTATACTGGCTCTTAATGCTTCAGACATCTTACTGCTTAGTACTTAATGGTTCAGATCTCTTACTAGTTGAGCACTTAATCAATTGGAAGTTTCCTAACGGCCCCTAAGTTCTCACAAATTATAGGAGTTTTCATTTGCCCTAATCCTATATATTTAAGATCAAGATTAAGAGAAAACTCCCTTGAGTTGTGAGAACTTAGAGAACTCCGACTCCCCGTGCGAGTTTCGCCCATATTTTTTTCACACACCTAGATTAAAAAGTTACAAACACAACTGTAAAAAAATCGAAGTGGCGTTTTCGGCCCCTTTTAGCTGTTGTAAAAAGCTGCTGACATTAGCATGAATCAGCATTTATACCACTTGTAGGCGTTTTTTTACAGGTGGTGTAAATTAACAAAAATATTTTTTTGGAAACTTTGATTTTTTAGGATTTTTGGTGAAAAAAATTGAAAAAACCGTTCGTGAGGCTGAGTTATCTAAGCTCTCACAACACGTAAGAGTTTTCATTTTACCTTAACCATATATATATTTTTATGGAAGGTTATTTTGGAAACAAACTTTAGTTGAGAAGTCGTGGAAACCTTGTATTACACTATCTAAAACAAGGTATTTTTTATGAAAATTTTATAGAGCGTAATATATATATATATATATATATATACAGGGGAAGGTTCAAATGAAAACCACTAGTTATCGCGAAAACTCGAAAACTAACTAAAAAAGTAAAAAAAAAACATACAATTTTTTTTTGCATACCAATTTTCGCCATTTTTTATATATAAAAAAATTCAATTTTTTTTAGTGCACATGTGTAATACTACACATGTGTATGTGTACTACAAATTTTTTTTTTGAAAATTTTTTTTCATATAAAAAAATTGAAAAAAAAAATTTGGTGTGTTTTTTAGGCTTTTTTATTTAGTTTTCGAGTTTTCACGTTAAAAGTGGTTTTCATTTGAACCTTCCCCTATATATATATATATATATGGTTATTAGGTTCATTTGTGAACCCCACCATTTGTTGTGAACTTAATTAACTCATACTAGCCATTGATTTATTTTCAATATAATAAGGGTAGGATTGTCAATAACTATATAAATTTATATGATTTTTTAATTATTTCATCAAAATCGGTTACCAACATGGTAATTGGTCCCTATTTTTTTTGTGTTTCAATTGATTGATCCAATAATTCAAAATTTTAAATCCAATATTCTACCAAAAGTAAACATCGATTGTTTCCTTTTTTCTTTCAATTGATTTATTATCTAGCATCCTACTCTTTTTGTATCATATCACTCTATTCTTCATCGATCTTTAGAGAAAAAAACCTGGTGTTTATTCAACACACATATATTCTCGCAACAATAATCTAATGTCAGATTCCAATATTCAACACATATATTTTCCGGTGGTTTTATGTTTACATTGTTATACACATACGTACATTGCATATAGGTGCATAAACTTTGAATCAATGAATATTGCTCATGTACAAACAAATTCTACACACAAGTATAACTGTATTATACATATGTGTATTAACCAACACCTTTGTTTCAGATGAGTATAAACTATAGGCTAATTCTCTCAGGGTTACCTATCTGAATTATACAATATTTTATTATTATATTACTTTTTATATTACATGCATTGGCTGACTTTCATGTTTATCTTTACATGTAGAATCGGGTGCTAGTATCGTCTATGAAAGTTTCAATGGCACTATGTACTCGACACCAAATGTACCTACCGGTTTCTAACCCTTTGATGGAGGTTGATTCGTTTATTAGAGGAAGCAATAGCTATGTATGAGTTGTATGCGGATATGGCCGAATTTTGTATGCGGTTGGGAACTACAAAGAAAGATAAAGATAAAGAAACAACCAAATGTCATTTGAATGATACACATATGTATTACAAGGGTTAAATTTATGGATTCGGAAAAATATAGGAGGAATAAACCAAGCAACACTTATTTTCTCTTTAGGCAATACACCGATGTATAATTGCATGTTACACATTGTTTCGGCACTTACCCTATTTCATAAATAAGACGATTCAAATCTATTATGATCTTAAATTAAACATGTTACATTCATTTAATATATACTCATTACACATGTCTTTACCATACGCGTGGTTTACATTACACCGGTGTAAATGGAGTTGAACACATATGTACACAAGTGCTTATAAAAACAACATATTTTACCTATATCGCGTTATAGCTAACACCAATAAATAATCAAATAATACACATGTATATCTAACTTAATAAACATAGAGACGATAAACAACAAAAAACAACAATACACTTATGATGGAACATTACTTTAAACAAAAACTTAAATAACTACAAACCCAAAAAATGTAATATGTTTCCACAAATAAAAACCACACATTAGATAAGCAAAAGCCTAACAAAAGACTTCTTCGCTTTTTTTCTAAGTCATTCGCTTCTTTCAAGATTCTTTCACGGTGTATGTTTGCATTCAATGTCATAAGACGCACAACATATTTTTTTCGTAAAAGATTCAGTTTGGATTTCTTTTCCGTTTTTGATAATCGCAGACCCAATCAGCCTACCACGTAATAGATCTTGCAAAACAAACTGCATCAGGCCTACTCCAGCCTCTGTTTCAAACACCATTTTCCTGCGTATGCAATATATAATCTAAGTATTAGGCAATTTATAAGTGAGGATTTTACAAACATCTTATACACACAGGTACAACTACTTATTATACACACATGTACAAGTGCATTATACATATGTGTATAAACTAACAAATTGTTTTAGATGAGTATAAACTATATTGTACAACATATATAAACATATGTAAACTGAATACACATATGGTTTAGAAAGAATCATGGTTTATTCAGTTCATAACTAGTATGCATATACATGCAAAAACCTTGAATGGATGAATATTGCTCATGTACAAATAAATTGTTCACACATGTACAAATGTATTATACATATGTGTATTAACCAACAACTTTGTTTCAAATGAGTATAAACTATACATACATGTATTAACCAACAACTTTGTTTCAGATGAGTATAAACTATACATAGTGTATTAGCACATGACCGGCCATTATACCACAGACAGACAACGAACCACTTTTTATACTTTTTCCAAAAAAAATAGTTAATAACACATTAATCCTTACTAATCGTACAAACCCTAACATAAAACACATCTTGACAAAATTTGAACAAATCAACCAGAAAAAACCCACAAATCACACATATATTATGAAGGGAAATTGGCCTGTAATAATCACACCTAGACCTTATTGGCCATTAATAATCCCACCTCAGAATATTCCCCCTACCGGTCCCACCTTTCACCTATTTTTCCTACAATGGTCCCCCGTTAAAAAAACTTAACGGAGTTAAGTTTTTTTCGAAATTACAAACAGATTTTTTAGGGCTTTTTATCAGAACGATGATACGAGTCCATTGATGTAAAACTTACTTCGAAATGGTGCTCCAAGTGACTTGATTTTGGTTAATTGGAAATTTAAACACCCGAATTGAAGCGCCGTTTTCATCGTTTGGGGCACCGTTTCGAGGCAAGTTTTATATCAATGGACTCGTATCGTCGTTCTAATCAAAAGCCTTAAAAAATCTGTTTGTAATTTGGAAAAAAAGCTTAACTCCGTTAAGTTTTTTTATCGGGGGACCATTGTTGGAAAAATAGGTGAAATGTGGGACTGGTGGGAGGAATATTCTGAGGTGGGATTATTAATAGCCAATAAGGTCTAGATGAGATTATTACAGACCAATTTCCCTATTATGAGTCTACAACAACCAATTAAAAACCACGAGTACATTTTGATCAAATAAAGAACTACATTATTTAACAAAAACTTTTTTTATATGAACAAAAAAGTTAAATCCTAACTTTTTAGATGGAACAAACAAGATTGTAAGTCTAAACAATCGAATAAAAGAGATCTCTAAAGAAATCGATTCACAATCAATAAGTTACCTACAATAACTCGCTAAAATAATCAATCGTCGCTGGAAGAAAACAGGCACCCGTCAATTGAAGGGGGCTATGAAAGATGGTGGTGGTGTAGAGAGAGAACGAGATGAGGTTTTAATTAGATTTATGATTTGATCTACAAGTAACTGATATTTTAATTACAAAAGAATGAAAACCACTAATTAGCCCTCATATGATTTAATAAAAAACCATGAAATATATAAGAATTATAAAACTGTCATTCATTTTAAATCTCAAGATCTCATATATATATATATATAGGGTAAGGTTCATGCGAGAACCACCCTTATTGCGAGAACCGCGAGAACCAATGTGAACACAAAATAAAATCTAAAAAATAAAAAAATAAAAAAAAACACTAAAATTTTTTTTTAATATTTTTTTAAAAAAAATCGCTATATTTCGTTACCATAATTTTTTTTTTCGAGTAATAGTTATCCATGCACATGTGCATATGTATCATTACTTCCACAAATTCGGTAATACGTTATCAGGAATAGACAATTGCACTTTAATTTACAATACCATTAGTAATACAATACTTTTTACATTACCAATATTCAAAATGCACATGTGCATCATTAGATATAACCATGATATAACGTGTTTTGGTACAAAAAGTTTGTGATTTTGAATGGAGAAGTAGGTCCATATACATGTTTTTTGGTTAGTTATATCTAGTGGTTGATGGTTTGGTTATAGTTGTCAATTTTTGATATAATATGTTGATTGGATGGTATAAATGGTGTTTACATACATGTAATAAAGTGAAAATATTGTTAATGGCATTGTATTATGGATGGTAGGAGGTAATGGTATTGTATTATGGATGGTAGAAGGTAATGGTAGTGTATTATGGATGGTATGATAGATGAAAGGGAAAGTGTATTCAAAGTAGTGTACCAAAACACCTTATTTCATGTTGATACATATAAATGCACATGTGCATTTCTAATATTGGTAATGTAAAAAGTAGTGTATTACATATGTTAGTGTAAATGAAAGTGCAATTGTCTAATATGTGTAATGAATTACGGAATTTGTCAAAGAAATGACAAAAATGCACATGTGCATGCTTGTGTATTATGGATGGAATGATAGATGAAAGAGAAAGTAGTGTACCAAAACACCTTATTTCATGTTGATACATATAGATGCACATGTGCATTTCTAACATTGTTAACGTAAAAAAGTAGCGTATTACACGTGGTAGTGTAAATGAAAGTGCAATTGACTATTATTTGTAATGAATTACGGAATTTGACAAAGAAATGATACATATGCATGCACATGTGCATGGATAACTGTTACTCGAATTTTTTTTTTTTGAAATTTTTTTATTTTTTTTATTAACAAAATATAGCGATTTTTCCAAAAAAATAAAAAAAAAAATTTTGGGTGTTTTTTAGATTTTTTTAGGAATTACTGTTTGTGTTCACACTGGTTCTCGCAATAAAGGGTGGTTCCTAACAGATCTTTGTCCTATATATATATATATATATATATATATATATATATATATATATATATATATAGGGTAGGGTTCATGCGAAAACCATCTTTATTGCGAGAACCAATGTGAACACAACAAAATAACCCACTACACCACCAAAAACTTAAAAAAACCTAACCCCCTCCCCCCCACCCTCACCCAAGCTAAATGCTAAAAACTAAACCCCCAAAAAACCTAAAAAAATCTTAAAAAATATGAAAAACACACACATTTTTTTTAATTTTTGGTTGTGTTCACATTTGTTTTCACGGTTCTCGCAATAAAGGGTGGTTTCTAACGGATCCTTCTCCTATATATATATATATATACACATACATAGTTTATCTACCCGTGTAATACACGGATTGAACAATTTAATGTTGATAAAGAATCAATACCAAATATTTTTTCAAATAATTAATCTAAAAACACTTCCCTACATTTTTCGTTAGATAAAAGTACATAAAAATGATTATCAACATTGATTGTATGTAGATGTTTAATACAAAAGCCATCAGTGTTCTCTTGTCTTTTTCACCTACCAGGTGTAATAAAAAGCTTCATGAATACTACTAATGATAACTCAAAAGGTAAACTAAAGTTTTATGAAGTATTAGAATTACAATGAACATAAAATGACTACTATTTCAAGAACCCCATGAAGAATTATTCATTGTGATAAAAGCATGCAACAAAGCATACCCTTGGTGAGATTATAATTATCTGCTTCATTTCTTCTTGAAAGTTCGCTTCCAAAATTCTATCAGCTTAATTAACCACAAAGCACTACAAAATCCAAATTAAAAAATTTGAAAAAATACCACAGTTGATATATATATATATATATATATATATATAAGAGATAGGTTTAAATATCCAGAAAAGTAAAAAATGGATTTTAACTACAACTGTTTGTTGATCAAATAACATGGTTTGTGATGTAAAAAAAGTGTACCTTGAGGTTCATATAGATAAACCTTTGGTGTTTTAAGGAGGATCAAGAAGCCGACTAGGAGTAGCTATCACTTTACTCCCTTCACAATCCGCTCTGCTTCTCCTTTTCGGGCTGCCCCACGAATTACCTGCCCAAGAGGTTGCAAGTGATACTTGAGAGTGTACTTGGCAACTCCATGAGTTTGTACCAGAAACTAATACTCCTTTGATTTAATTAACTTTTACTATATGAAACATTTTTCTGTTTGTCTTTGTGAAACTATGATTGTAAACAACTATAATAGAGATTTGACATTGTTAATCTAAAGGCTTATATGATTTCAGAAAAAAAATATTAAATTTATATTTCATTGTATGTTTTCTAATTCTATACTACATTATACACGACCCTAACAGAACACCAACAATTGCGTATGTAAGAACATGGTTTACATGTATTGTGAGCTCCATTGTTAGTCTCGTATCGAGAAGAGAATCAAGCATATGATATAAGAGCTCAACAATTGATACAAGAAAAGCTAGAGTTCTACAAAAACTTGTTCTTGCAGCTCCAAGAACATCTCTTCCTTCCATTAATATCATGCATATTTAATTATTTAGAATAGAAACAAAGCGAAAACCTAAAGACATCAATTTCGAATGAACTTGAAACCCTAAATTTGTGTCACGTTAACAAAAATCAAAGAGTAAATACCTAAGAAACAAAACCCTACTAAGAGCCTGTAGTAGAAAGCCGATTCCTCATGTACAGAACGATATGTGGTTGATCAGAGATTAGAGGTAGTGAATATCCTTTGATGGCCTTTAGGGTTTTGAAAAGAGAAGGGGCAAGAAAATAGGGGATTTGTTTTGTATTGTTGGTTTAGACTATTTTGGATCAAAACGGATCAAGAAATCCCGATTCGAAAGAAAAAAATGGATCCGGAAAATTGAGCGGGAAACCCACACAATAAATTGCTTGAGAATGTGCCACGTGTTTCCAGAAGGTTTTTGTTTAGGGTCGTATTATTGGCACACCTTGGGGGATTAAATCGACACCCTCAATATGCATCGTATAGGCCTATACGATGCGTATTGAGGTGGGTTCAAACTTCTATGTCTGCCAAAGGCTGCCATTGTCCCCTACCAAAAAGTAATACGCATCGTATAGGCCTATACGATGCGTATTGGGGGTGTCGATTTAATTTTTTGATTTTTGCAAGGTAACTTCCTGTCACGCGGTAACTTTCCGTCACGCGAACGAAGAAGCAGCACTTTGGACATTTGTTGGTCTTCAAATATCTAGGAAACATTATTTGAGAATACCCCTGAATTTATCGAAGCTGTAGAATGAGATCCTCCACTGTTGAATTATCATCTTTCAACCCCATTTTCCCTAAATTTATCGATTATGTTTTTCAACAGGGATGTAATGCAATGATTTCTCTCAATTGAATAGACCGACACTTGCTTCGTAGGACTCAGTTGAAAAACCGAGATAACAGCTCCGGTTTCATCAGCGGCATTTGGAACAATAGAGTTGAAAAAACTGCAATCGGAATTGATCTTGGAACAACATACTCTTGTTACCATATTCTTGGTTCAATACCAACTGATTCAGATACACAACGGTCCTCCAATTCCAGATCAGCAAGCAAATACACAACGGTTCTCCAATGCCAGATCAGCAAGCACTAAATTAACAACGGTTCTCCAATTCCAGATCAATAATGTAAGGAGAAGCGTTGAGATAGCGGACATCCATCAAGCTCAAAAAGAAAACTTGTGTTTCTCATAGTCACAAACGATTACGGTTTGTATTTTGCATAGCCGTCGTTTCCGTAGTAAAAAAGAATCAGCGTGCATTGTTTAAATCTGAATCAGGTTCTCAAACAAACACTACTAAAGATGATCCGAATCAGGTTGTTAATTTTAATGAAGCAATGAAGTTTGAATATGCAAACCGCATCCGTCTTCTGTGATGATTCGAAACATTCCGAATAACTAGCAGAAGAACCCGACACGTCCTCTGCTAGTTACTCTTTTCAGCAGCCATTTTTCCTTTTCCTTCAATTTCAAGAACATTCTCCCTAACATGAGAAATGAAAGTGATTTCGAGCAGTTCGTCGATGACATGATAGATAAAGATCCTGACACATGTAACATCTAGTTATATTCCTACATCTATATCTTTTGTCATGACAAACTATGTGACATGTGTCTATTCCAGTGGTCCCGGTACTATTTGTGTATCTATTCTTTTGGTAGTTAATAAAACGAAAGCTATCAACGCGGGGATGGGTACAGAACCCGACATGTCTTCCTTAATCTGAATCTGAAAGTTAACTTTGACTTATAAAACCCACTAGCAAAATAAGCGCTTTTATCATGTTAGGGAAAGGAAAAATGGTTGCTGATGTTTTTCAGTATTCGGATTTTGTTGGTTTGTTTCTAGCTAGGGTTTAGAATGGTATCTTTGCTTCGTCCACTAGAACTATTTGTGTATGCATTCTTTGCTATAACAGGATGGATGTGACACATACAGATAGATAGATATCTGATTGTTTCAGATTGCTATGAATGCAGACAACGAATTTGACAACCGTGACAGCTTATTAAAAGTATAAATCACCTCCAATCATTTCCTAGTCAAATCACACACTATAAAGTTTAAACTTATCGTGTGTTGCAGTTTGGAAAGATGACCGAATAGAGATTTGAATAAGAAACAGTGGAGAACTTGTTTGCGTTATACATCAACATAAGCTAAAATACTCTAAAATTAACAAGGCGGTCTCTTTGTTGCGTACTGATTATTGAAAAGATTTGTTGCAATCGAAGAAAAGAATAAAAAAGATGAATTGAGGCGTACATTAGGAACAAGAAGTCCAACAATCCGTTCATTGTCTGTTGTTGTCTAAAACAATATGAATGCACGCAACGAATTTGACAACTGGGGAGCGTGATCAACTACTTTGGGTATATTCGAAACCAACTAAAATACGTTGGGTATATTTGAAACCAACTAAAATACGTTAAAATACGCTAAAATTACGTTACAATACGTTAAAATACGCTAAAATACCCTAAAATACGTTAAAATACACTAAGTTACGTTACAATACGTTAAAATACCCTAAAATACGTTAAAATACGCTAACTTACGTTACAACACGTTAAAATACGCTAAAATACCCTAAAATAAGCTAAAATACGTTAGAATACGCTCAAATACGTCAAAAATACTATTAAATACGCAACAATATGTTAGAATACGTAAAAATACGTCAAAGTACGTGACTAACGATATTTACACACACGTATACATATAACACGGCACTATGGAGTCCAAGTGGATTTCAAACAAAACTGTACGTAATCATTGAATACGATATTCGCATGCAACCGAACAGCACCGAAACGACTTATGTTGAAGGTATACCTCATAAAACGACAAAATATGCGAAAGTTCGGCAAAAAACGAGACGTATACGCGTCGAACCGAGGGAAACACGATAAAACTAAATGTGAAATAATGCCCAATACGATCGTATAGGCCTATGTCGTTTCGTATATCAGCTTAATACGCATTGTATAGGCCTATACGATGCGTATTAAACTTTGAATTTTCTCAAAAATACCCCTGAGTTTATCAGAAAAACAAGGGTATTTTAGTAAATTCATCGTTCAATACGCATCGTATAGGCCTATACGATGCGTATTGAATTATAAATTTCTCAAAAATGTTTTTCAAATCAAGGGTTCCATCATTACAACCACTTGTTTTCAACAGGGATGTAATGCAATGATTCCTCTCAATTGAATAGACACACACTTGCTTCATAGGACTCACTTGAATCGTCTCGGAAGTACTGAACAACAGAAATAACAGCTTCGGTTTCATCAGCTGCATCGTTTACCGTCGAATGCTTCCTTATTCTAGAACACTCGTAATCCTCAACCGACTTTGAAACAAGACAGAATCTACGAAGAAACTGTTCGATTTCACTGTGACAACCCTCAAAATTACAGGTATCCGTACAATTAAATAATATTAAACTTGTGCTTAATGACTGTGCTTGATTACAACTGATGATTAAACTGCTTTCTGATTTCTGTTACATATGCCTCACATTTCATACTGTCACTCCATTTATTACACACAAATTTTAGTGACATACTTGATGCACAAAGCACAGTTAGCACAGTGAGCGGGTAACTCAGAAATATACTGACAATGCCAGCACATAGACAGACAATGTTTTGGGGCCCAGTATGAGCCAGGGACAAGGTACTACACTAGTATGGAGTGTAGGGAAGTAAGGACCATAAAACTGCGTCACTAGGGGATAGTTTAAGTGCCGGAAAGTGCCTAAAACCCACTCTAAGTGCAGAATTCTGCATTAATTAACAAAATTCAGCATTTTAACATGCTAGTATTGTGTAAAAATATGGCAAAATGGCCCTGTATGCTTTCCTAAGTGCCGGGAATTAAAAGTTTCACAAAAAGTTACATAAAAGACACTATACGGAATAACTTAGCACTTTAACGGAACGGTATCTAACCGAACAACCGGACATTACCCGGAACACTAAAATATTACCAGAAACATTGTTTCACTTTTTCTGAGCTAGTTATGGTTCCCGAGCACACTAACATATTACATAATTCATGAAACACACTAAACACTAGACTTTTACCTTAACACCCCACTAATTAACTTACTTGTAGGATCATTTTACCGACCCGAACGAGTCGATCAGAAGAGTTTTTGCTCAATACGAAAGGCGAAAACAGACGTATCGAGGTAATTCAGCTAGAAATACACTTTAAACTGTCTTTAGATTGATTTGGCAAAGTTTTACAGCGAGTAGACACTTCGACTCTCTAACCGGAAAAGTAATTTCGTTACAAATAACGAAGACAAAGCACCTATATATAGGCAAGTTAATTTCGCATGAACATGTTCAAGCGAAATCAGGTTTCACACGAAATAGTAATTTCGTGCGAAATTACCAAGCGAAATTACATATTGTAATTTCGTGCGAAATTACCTGTTAACCTATTTTTGACCTATTTCTCGAATAGCGTGCCCTGATCTATCTAAAACAATACAAGACTTGATACAAGACGAAGTCGACAGATGTATGCACTAACAGACTCCCCCTCAGATGTCGACGAGTCTTCAATACATGTCTTCAACATCTTCAGTCTTTATCAGTCTTTCTGCTCTTCCAAAGTATCTGAAAATGTAAAACATCCTCATTCTTCTTTTTCTTCTTCTCTCTTTTCCAGGATCTTATCTGACTCTATCTTCTCTTGATCAGATCTCTTGATTCCTTAAGTTCATCATCATCATCAGCTTGCGTGAACTTTCAGGATCTGAACTTGGCTCTACAAGACTTCCCCTTAAATTGTGCTTGGGATTGCAGTCTGGCTTCCACAGTTTCAATATCATAACCTGGCTCACATCCTGCTCAGAATCAAAACTTGGCTAACCTGCACATTCTTAACCTAGAAATAAATTTTACAAATTTATTCTCTGATTACTCACTTGTAGACATAAATATAACATCATTTGCAAGTATCATACAGAATGATTTAACAATTTTAAAATCTGATGAAACACTTAACAAAAATATCATATATCTTTTTCAAACAATTTTTCATCTCAAACAAACTTCCCTTCACTGTTTATCCATCATGTTTAGCCCTTGGAATTTTGAAAATCAGCTTTCCAGCATCAGTTGTCGAAAATCTTTTTGTATTTTTCAAAATTTATGCTAAAACACACTTAAAATCTTTTTGGACTTTTGAACTTGAAAAAAAAATGCAATAAAGAAATATTTACAAACAATATTTTTGTGAGTTTGTGTAAGAGGATCATATCAGTTTTTGAGACAAATCACCAACACCGTTAAGCTTTAAACATTTTAAGTTCTAAACGATTCACTTAGATTGTCAGTATACTGATCCACTTAAATTTTCACACAAAGTTCAACTGTTTCGAGATACGAGATTAATGTTTTAAGCACTTAAACTTATTCGCGTGTCCCACCTCAGAATATACTCCCGTATCCAGATCCCAATATTCAGTCTTACAGGTGAGTATACCTAGATGATATCTGTAAAGGGTTAAAATGCGAGGGCCATGAGAGCTCAGGCTATTGCTTCCGCAAAATCAGAGAGATGATGGCTTCAACTTTTGGTGTGTTCCCTTTAGAGAATCTTTTCTTCAACAGCACATGATTAGCATTTTGCAATATTTCATCATTTTTTGTACTGAGGGTAGTGCTATATTTCAAGCAAGCGAAAAGTATTATACGGGGACTAGGCCATTGCTTCCGCAAAATCAGAAGTCCCAGGATAATACCCCAGATATCACTGAGTATAAAGACCTAGTATCTCAGAAAGAGGGACCTTTCAAACAAGATTTCGGGGGTTACCCATATATCCGAGAGATGTTCCCCACGATATAAGTAAGTTTGAAATTTAGGTTTATTTCTCGTCACAATCTACTAAATGTGTAAAAACCTACTGGCACATCATCAGTGAGACCGTTTATCACATTTTGACTTTCTAATTCTTTAGCATGCTGTGAAAGGCCACTGATGTACTATCATTTCCTCTTTTCCACACTAAAACTCTTTTTCATTTTATCATGTTTTTGGCTTTTTCAAATTTTCAAATGTTTTTGAATTTTCTGAAATTTCTTACTCCCCCTAAAATGCAAAAGCATTTAAAAGAAATTTGAAAACAAACTGTACAAATAAAGTTGACAACTGTTGTGAATTGCTTCAATTCGCCATCTACTTGGCATAAACAATTAGAACTCCCCCTTACAACAAACTATTTTCCCATTGTGATTTCAAAACACTTAATTTTGTTTTAATCAAATGGTTTTTCTGGAAAATAAGTTTTGTTGATTTCATAAAACCACTTGTAGGTTAGGGGATCAATTCATCACCTTGTTCTTTCATCTTCTTTGAAAAATATAACAATTTTAAGAACAAACATTAAATACCATTTGTAGAAAATCAAGTACAACTTAATGTCCCTGATTTACCACTTGTAAAACGAAATATCACCAGAGTGAATTTCTCAAGAAAGATGCCGATACCTGCTCCACACTTACCAACCTGGAAGCTCCGGCAAGTCATACTTTTTACTTATGAAAAACAGACATCCAAGCTTCACCAAACTTGGATGTTACCTCCTCATCTTCACTCGGGTTATAAGTTGCCTTCTTTGTTTTATAAAATTCTTTAACCCCTTTTACCTTTCCATCGACCATCTTCCCAAAATCTTTTTCACATTTCCATTAAAAGCTTTTTCGACATCAAAATTTTTCTTCTCATAATAGAATTGATTCGAAATCTCAACATTTCCAATTTTTCTAAAATTTTCAGCCCTCAATGGTGGAAAATTGACATCATCCATTTGAGGTACTGATGTTTCAATTTTTAGTTCAACTTGTGGCTCCTCTGATTTTGTGGAATCGGATTCATCGCCAGATTTTACATCTGATTTCTTAACAACCCACTTCTGATTGTCAAGATTCACTCTTCTCTTGTAAAATCTTTTCGAACATTCACCAACTTCATATGTTGAATTTTTAAACACTTTGAATTGTTCAGTTGGTGGTTCGATTTTCTCAACAATTTTCTCTTTGAGTTTAGAAACAACTTCCTGTTTTGTATTGGTAGCCACTGGACAATTCCAGGCGATGTGACCAACTTCTTGACATCTGTAACAGGTTCTTGTCTCTTTTCTCTGATAAGCTCCATTCTTCTCAAATTTTTGTTTTTCAGCAAAGAACTCTTTATTTGTTTGCTTCCAGAATGAGCTCTTTACTTCTTCTACAGAACTAGCTCCTGAAACAAATACAATTTTTGTTTTAGAAAATTTCTCATTTTTATAATTTTTCGGTGTAATAAAACCAAGACCTTTCTTTTTATAATTTTCGTTATGGTTTGGTTTCTTTTGAAAACCAGAACCAGAACTGTAACCCTTTTTCTTGTTTAAACGTTGTTGAACTCTTGAGGTGTAAAGTTTAGGTTTTTCAGAATGAATTACATCTTTTATTTCAGAAATATTAATTTCTGTAAGTTTAAAAACCTTTTTTATCATTTCAGTTTTAACACCTCTTATTGGAAATTCCTCATCAGAATATAATTTGTCTGAATCATTCAAAGTATATGCCACTTTGATTGGTTCACCATTCAAATTAGATTTTGATAACAAGAATTCTTTATTGTAAACCCTTTTAACCGATGGTTTTGAACTGTTGACCAACGAACTCGAACTTCCAGACTCGGATTTTGACTCTGACTCTTCATCCTTATCCAACACTTGATCGACCACTTTCTTTATTAACTCAGACTCATGATCAGTGTCAGACGATGTAAATGTGACATCAATGTTTTCTGGTAACTCATCAGTTGTTTCGGACTTTAACTTTATATTGTCTGCCTTTTTGACTTGCTCCTCATTTGGTTTTCTGGGAGAATAACCTTCCCAAATCGGAGGCGGACACTTGTTATAATTTGCACTTTGTTTCTTACCAGTATCCTTTTCTTCATGCTTCTTGTCTTGAAATGCTTCAAAACCTGCAACAGTTGGATAAATTCGATCAACCAAATAATCAGAACTAGAATAACTTCGCAACAATCTTCTAATTCTTTCATTTTCAATCCTTTCTGTCTCCAACTCTTGTTTCAGCTTTGCACATTCTTCAATATAATGATTAATAGCCTTCTGTTTTGTCATCATCACAGCATTCATCATAGTCAATGCATCTTCTCTTTCAGAATTTGTCTTTTGTAGACCATTCACTGTTCTATTCAATACATCATACGATTCTTTCACATAATTGAGATTGAACAATAAATTTTCTTTCATCTTGTCTTGCTCACTCAATTTCTCATCTTTCTCTTTACACAGCTTGCACGACTCCAAACACTTTAAGCAAGGTTTGATTACTTCAACAATCTTTTCAACTTCGATAATATTTTCAACTTCGACCACTTTCTCAGTTTCAAACACCTTTTCAGCTTCAACTACTTCCTCAACTTCAATTGCCTGCTCAGTAGCTTTGTCCTCTTTACTTTGTTCAAAAATCTTTTCCTGAACAATACTCTCACTTTCCACCATTTTCTTTTCTTTTGCTGCTTGTTTCTTCTTCAGCTTCTCCACTCTATCTGCAAAATAAAATTGAAAACTTTCAGGAGATAAATGAGTTTTTGCAATATTAATATGCATTTCTTCCTCATCATCACTTTTATCAGTTAATGATTGATCAAACACTTGTGTCTGTTCTGAACTATCATCTGAAGAACTAGATTCATCATCTTGATTCTTCTCATCATTTGCAAACACTTTCATCCATTCTTTCATCAAATCTGTGCAATAAGAGCTGCTACTTTTGAATCAGGCGGAATATATTTGTCCCAACTGAAACCTTCTGCCACTTTTTCATCATCTTGATCAATTATGCCATAATAAGCTTTCTTATTTGCTTCTTCGATCATTTTGGCATGTGCAGTTTGTGGTTTTTTTTGTTGATAAGGTTGATGAGATAAATTGCTTTTCGATAGTAATCATTTCCACCAAATGGATTCTGTGCTCCACTTGCTTCTCGATTTTTACATTCTCTTTTGAAATGACCTTTCTCCCTGCATCGAAAACAAGTAACTTTAGATTTATCAAAACCCAAAGTAGATACATTTGCATCCAGAAAATCATTTCTCCTTGTAATCATCTTAAATTTTCCAGCTCTTCTCAAAACACTCGCTAAACACCATTTGATATCCATCAGTTCCATTTCCTCAGCATCAATCTGATCGTAATCCTCTTTTGTCAACATAGGATTTCCGATGCTTCCTGCAACCAATCCTTCATATGATTCCAATACTGTAACAAGTAACGCCATATGACTTTTGACAACTTCTTCAGAAATTTTTTTACCATTCTGAAGATGCAACGCGATGTTGCAATTTAAAACATGACCATTGTTGCTGTTTGAGCTTTGAAATTGATAACTTGAGCTTGAATCTTTTGGATTAACACTTGGGTATGAAGAAAATCCACTGCTGCTGTTAGAACTTTGATTAATTGATCCAGATGAATTTTCTGCACTAAAAGCAGTTTGAATTTTCGGACTTGCTTCGACATTCTGAACATTCCCTTTGTAATACATCTTAACATCTTGTTGTGCACTTGGATTGTTCATTCTTGCAATCTTTTGTTGCTCAAGATCTTGTCCTTCAATCTTTTCAATGAAGTGAGAGATTGTCAAACCATCATATTCCCCAGTATTCTTTAATATCATCAAAAATGTACCCCATTCTTTCTAAGGTAAAGCATCAGCTAATTTGTCAACCCATTCCTCACGATCTTTGTTAATGTTTAACAATGAAATTGACCGAACTAAGTGATAATATCTTTCAATCACTTTCTTTGTATCTTCTCCCGGCAAACTTGTGAATAAATCAAATTCTTTCTTTAACAATGCCTTTTTACTCATGATCATCTTTTCACTTCCCTCAAACTTAATTCGAAGTGCTTCCCAAATTGAGCGTGAAGTCTTATCATGTTGAAGCAATATGAATATGTCTTCTTTAATAGCTTGCTGGAGTAAACTGATCATCATCTTTTCTACTTTGTACATGTCTCGTTCTTTATCTGTAAATTCATAAATCTTTTTCTCAACTCCCAAATCTGTACGTGGTAGAACATACTTTTTCTCAACACATTCCCAAGACCTCAAATGATTAGCTTGAACCCAGTTTTCAAACCGATCTTTCCAACCATAATACTCCTCAATGCCCATTAGCTTCGGGGGTTTTTGTAAAGTTCCAGTTTCATTTTCTAAGTTCATGTTCTGAGCAATGGTAGCCGGAGTAGTCGGGGCTGTAGCAAACGTGTTATAAAATTCCTCTTCCATGATTCGGTAATAAATTTCACAAAACAGTCAATTTCAAATGAAATAACAACTCAAGCGAAATACACTCCTCAAGCGAATTACACTTTGATACGAAATATCACTCTCAAGCGAAATAACCTCTTCACACGAAATATTGCTTTCAAGCGAAATACCAACTTTCAAACGAAATCACCTCAAACGAAATAACCCTTTCACACGAAATTACCAATTCCGTGCGAAATAACCAAATGAAATATCACTTTGAAGCGAAATAAGCTGATTTCGTGTGAAATATTCAAACGAAATTACAAACTGATGCGAAATAAGGCTTATTTCGTATGAAATACTGTTGATGTCATCATCTCGAGCTGTTTTTGACAAAATTGAACAAGTTTTAGTCCGATTTTAGATCTGAAACTTTCAAGGGTTTGTTAAAACACTATTGCGCGTATAATGTGTGAAATTCTAGACATTTTGACCGTTAAATCAAGTTTAATTTTGAAAAGAAGGTGTAGAAATCAGAGTTTTCAGCTGAATTGGTATGAACTCTTCCTCCTGAGCTCTGATACCACTTGTAGGATCGTTTTACCGACCCGAACGAGTCGATCAGAAGAGTTTTTGCTCAACACGAAAGGCAGAAACAGACGTATCGAGGTAATTCAGCTAGAAATACACTTTAAACTGTCTTTATATTGATTTGGCAAAGTTTTACAGCGAGTAGACACTTCGGCAGCACTTCGGCTCTCTAACCAGAAAAGTAATTTCGTTACAAATGACGAAGACAAAGCACCTATATATAGGCAAGGTAATTTCGCATGAACATGTTCAAGCGAAATCAGGTTTCACACGAAATAGTAATTCCGTGCGAAATTACCAAGCGAAATTACATATTGTAATTTCGTGCGAAATTACCTGTTAACCTATTTTTGACCTATTTCTCGAATAAGGTGCCCTGATCTATCTAAAACAATACAAGACTTGATACAAGACTAAGTCGACAGATGTATGCACTAACATTACTTACCATCTAAACTTTACAATTTACCCCCCCCCCCCCTATTGTAACCGTCCCCTATGGGACCCCACTTAAAAGATTTCACAATCTCCTAATTATCCTCCATAATCTTACATTGGGATTGTGTAGATATTGCATGTACTTCCTTGGACACATTAACCATTGGGTATTAATCTTTAATTTATAAAATTGGGTATTAATCTTTAATTTATAAATAAACACTTATCTAATCATCTTCATCACTCACCAACACTCTCTTCCTTCTCCCTCCATAGCTACCGCCGAAACACCCCCTCCCACACTCACCATTTTCGATTTCCATTCAAGCCATCCAAGTGTACTTCAAGGTGTAACAAGGTCATCAACGAGGCTCGGTGCTCACGGAACTTGAAGGACCACCTTCGTTTGCTATTATCCTCCACATTTTCATTTGTGATCTTCCCTAGCTTTAAGCTAGTTGTAAGACCTCTTTGATCCTTGTTTATTTCATGTTTTTAGTGGTTAAAGATTATATTATGATGAAATCATATGAACACTAAAAGAACCTACACTTGAATCTTGAAACACAAAGATGATATATGATGAAATAATGTTAGAATGATGTTGTTTTGAATATGTATGATGTTACTTGACGATTTCTTGGTAGTATGATGATAATCATTATATAGAACTTGTTAAATCATGATTAAAAACATGAGTTAACAAGTTAGGAGGTGATTAGGGGTTTACATAAAATGATCACCTTCACATTTAAGACATGAACTTGATAACAAAGTGATTTCTTGAAATATAGTAAAAAAAAAAAATGAGTTGGTGATCATGTAGATCCGAGATTTACAAATGACTTTTCTAAATAAACCAAGTTCAAAAGACGGATTTTGAAAGATCATGATTCTTACATACACTTACACTATTTTTGGAAATAAAATAAGTGTAAGGATGCTAGTAAACAAGAATATGTTGTAAATAAATATTATTGTAAAAAGTGTTCACAAGTTGTGAACATCTAGAAATTCTGAAAATGAGATTTTAATGGAAGTAAATATATTTTGGGAGGTAACCAAGGCCACTAAACGCCTTACCAAGTTACTACGCGTTTTTGCAAAATATCAAGTTCATGTTGTGTTATAAATGGAATAGTTTTTACACTTGGTAAGTGTAATATTGTTTAGAGTGTGATTGTTGAATGTTGTATATTGATTTCGAAAAGAAAATGATATGCTAAATAGCATGGACACCTCCGTTTTCAAAGAAAACTATGGCGAAATTTTCTAAAAATGTAAACACTTAGAAAATATTTTCTAGACAAGTGTTTACTAGTGTATTTTAAACTATGTCTTTCAAATATAAACCTCGCCATAATTTTTGTTACAGAAATACAAAGTATCAGAGGTTGTTTTTTTGTAAATAAAGTGGGTAAATATATATTTAGAATATATATTTTATACTAAGACACTTGAGTGAATATTTGTTTACTATATGGAATAGTTATATTATTTTAGGGTAAAATAATATAACTTACAAAATTACCATGACATTTACAACTCCAAAATAATACCAAAAATCTCACGGAATAAATATTTAAGTTACACACTTGATATTGTGAAACCGAACGCTAAAACGTAACTTATGAAATATTCCGGAAAATACTTTTACACTTATGTGTTTGGTAAACATTATTTTGGAAGTAAAGGAAGTGAAAATATATTATTTTTGGGAAAAATATATATATTTTGGAATACATTATTTTTGACAAATAAGTTATATATATTTTCTAAAGTAGGACTTAGGAATATATAATGCCACGACATTAAATTACAAAATTCATGTATATATTACCCCCATCCTTGGGAAGGAATACGGAAATATATACTTAAGAAGTATTGTCACAAAATATTGTTTAAACAATTATTCCAAAACGAAATATAATTTAAAGTTAAAATAATTTTTTTTGACGAATAATTATACTTGGAATAATATTGGGAAACAGGAGAAACACAACTAAAAAACATTAAACTCTAAGCCAAGGCACGGCCCGTTCGTCTAATAGACGTTAGTACACTGTAGGTAGTCGTGATTAGCTGCGGAGACTTGAGTTGCCGGTACAAGCGCACTACTGTGAGTTCATGTCCCCCTTTCTTTTAACTGTTTTCAGTTTTATACTTCGGGGGTGAAATACATGTTACAATTATTACAGACATTTTATTACATGGTATGGTTAGCTTAAGGAGGGTTTACTACTTAGATCATGTGAAAGGTGGGTATAACACTTAAGGCCATTAATCCTCGTTGTAGGACCGAGGGACATGAGTGATAGATCTATTTGGGTGTAGCGAGCCCACACCCATGGGGACCAGGGTGGCCCATGTGGTGACTATGTCTTATTCCCGGAGACAAGTTTGCTAGGTTTGAGTACTTCCTGCACCGTTTCACACATACCAGTGGCTTTGCAACCCATTGGTGATCTCATTTTCCTTATTGCTACATACCAGGGACTTTTATACATACAGACATACTTTAAAGGTTTATACACACAGACATACACATGAACTCGCTCAACTTTTGTTGATTTTTCAAACTACATGTATTTCAGGAAACTAGCGGATCTGGAAGGGTATGCATGTGTCGTCAAGCTGCGTAGTGAAATAAAAGATGTTATCCATGGTTGTCGAGTTTAGGGGGTGTATCCTATACCTGGACGGGATACACGTTCCTAAACTCAGGTTTTATTTAAGTACTTTTGTTGAGTCTTTGTGAACTCGTTTAAACACGTCATGGGTTGTAACTTAATTTGGTATTGATGTTTTCAGACAATGGTAATGTGGTATTTTCTAAACTTTATTAATGGATAAACATCTCATGTTTTTATCATATAGCATTCTTATGATTGTTGCTATGGTATTAAGAAGTCACACCAAATAAACCACGCTTCAGCAAAAGTCAGGGTGTGACATTCACGGTGAGTGGAGAAATTAGCGACAGAGAAACTGTTCGACACAGAAACTGTTCGATTTCACGGTGAGTGGAGAAATTACAAGTTTTCAATAAAATTTCATTCTGTTGTGAACTTGTTTTCTATGAAATGTCTCACTTAACAAGAGAAGCAACTAAAAAAGCGGTGAACGGTATTTAACGTACACACCGCATTCGAAGATCCTTGCATTAGACACAATTTGTTGGAATTTGTGGATTTCGGTTGGTTCAGATCTCTATTCGGTCATCTTTCCTCCCAATCGAATAGACAGACACTTGCTTCATAGGACTTACTTGAATCAAACAAGCATGCCTCAAACAGTTAACATGTTTAGAAGTTTTCAATAAAATTTCTTTCTGTTGTGAACTTGTTCTCTATGAAATGTCTCACTTAACAAGAGAAGCAACTAAAAAAGCGGTGAACGGTATTTAACGTATACATCGCATTCGAAGATCCTTGCATTAGACACAATTTGTTGGAATTTGTGGATTTCAGTTGGTTTAGATCTCTATTCGGTCATCTTTCCTCTCAATTGAATAGACATACGCTTGCTTCATAGGACTTACTTGAATTAAACAGGCATGCCTCAAACACTTAACATTTTTAGAAGTTTTCAATAAAATTTCTTTCTGCTGTGAACTTGTTCTCTATGAAATGTCTCACTTAACAAGAGAAGCAACTAAAAAAGCGGTGAACAGTATTTAACATACACACCGCATTCGAAAATCCTTGCATTAAACATAATTTGTTGGAATTTGTGGATTTCGGTTAGTTCAGATCTCTATTCGGTCATCTTTCCTCACAATTTGGATCTCTATTCGATCATCAAACAGGCATGCCTTAAAGTACTGAATCAACATAAATAACTGAAATAACAGCTTCGGAATCTATTAACCCACAATTTGTTGGAATTTTTAGACATACACTTGCTTCATAGGACTCAC
Organism: Helianthus tuberosus; assembly: GCA_030545235.1. Taxonomy (NCBI): domain Eukaryota; kingdom Viridiplantae; phylum Streptophyta; class Magnoliopsida; order Asterales; family Asteraceae; genus Helianthus; species Helianthus tuberosus. The sequence continues at coordinate 3,158,146 of CM060389.1, read as the reverse complement.
TTGAATCGTCTCGGAAGTACTGAACAACAGAAGGATGAGATATCGGCAGTTAGCTCGAAGAAGTTTCTCTCAATCAGGTGTTCCAATAGATTCTCCCTTTTAACAATGTCCAGTTAATTGTTGGAAATTTGTGGATTTTGGTTCGTTCAGACAGACACAATTTGTTTTCAATGGGGATGTAATGCAATGATTCCTCTCGATTGAATACACGGACACTTGCTTCATAGGACTCACTTGAATCGTCTCGGAAATACTGAACAACAGAAGGATGAGATATCGGTAGTTACGAGATTCTTCGAGAATTAGAAAAGGAGAAAATACGGAACGGCAAGGGTAGTATGAGTTTGAGTCCATTGTGGTTCGTGTTAGTTTTGTATTTCCCATAGCCACCATTTCCGTAGTAAAAAACGGTTGCGGTTTTCCACATTCAATCTTCATTGCTTCATTATAATTAATAATGCGGTCTCGATTGAAGATGTAATTGCAAGACTGTTTGTCGGGCTTCCAATGCTCACACAGGGTGATAAACAACCTTGATATTGAACGGATTATTGAACCAAGAAAGTCATTGGACTACCACAGATGAAGTCAAATGTGATCACACTTGGACATCAGACGTAAATCTTGAAGAAACGGGACATAATCCCAGATTGTCTAAAGAAGCGCTTTTATCATGTGTGATCCAGAGGTCGGTCTCGGGTGGGCATAAGATCCGTGGGCCCTATTGTCACACCCCAACCGATGGCGGAAACATCGGGGCATGGCACTGAGCGAAACAGATTGTCCAGAAGTTTCCATAACAATTATCATCACCAATCAATTTAAAGTAACATGTCCCATACCATGTCTCAAAAGGTAAACAAATTATTTCAGACAAAATCTAGGCATATAGTTCTGTTCCGACAACTTAGATTTTTCAAATAGCCCAATTGTTTATCTGCTTCTAGAGACCCTTGATTTCATTTGTACAGACAACTATTTGTTGGCCTCTAGAGCCCTATCCTAGCCTCGATTTCCTAGCAGATAAGCATCCTAAGCACCTGTCACATACGTTAAAATAAAAGTCAATACACATAGTGTAAAGGTGAGCATACAAGTTTGATAATAGCATATAGAGTTCGAAATAGTTTACGCATAACCAGCACGTACACAGAGTGAAATGAGGCATGTTAGTTATCGACATGAACCTATCGATACCAATGACTTCGGGTTGACTGCCCAAGGCAGTTCGTAATACATGATCACCACTGTAATCCATGCAAATAATTGTCCTTAACAACCCCCGAGTGAACGGGTGCTGAGTCCAAACTATAGTACTATCGTTGCTAAGGCAGGTAGACAGCATTCCATGTGTAAACATAACAAACAAGCATTCATTAAGTCACGTATAACATGCGGTAACGGTTAGCGTTAAAAGTATAGCGTAGTGTGTTCGATGTGGCTTAGATTAAGTTACGTATGTAACACCCAAAAGTGCATAAAGCAAAAAGGGTTCGAGTATACTCACTGCGATTGATGGATTGAAGGGAGCGCTAGGGAGTGGGGTTAGCCTGATCAGAATGATAGCATAACGATAAGTGACGCGTAAAACGATGCAAGGTGTAAGTGGCTCGGACAGCAGTTCGGTCGGATGGAAATCCGATCGGACGGCCAGTCGTGCGGATGACAATTCGTTTGGATGGTTATCCGGTCGGACGGTAGTCCGGTCGGATGACTATTCGATTGGATTGTTTCTTCCTATGAGAAGGATGTGTTTGTGTTTGATGGCTTGACCTTTGAGGTTTTCGTTGTAGCATTTTGAAAACGTTGAAGTATCTCTACCTTTCAAGTCGGTCGGTCGGACGGTGACTTGAATGGCGAAGTTCCTCAGTGAGAACAAGTTCACAGCAGAGCAGTCACTCGGTCGGATGTCCATCCGTCTGGGTGGCAACTCCGTTACTAAACATGTTGAAAATTGTTTAAGTGTTAAAGTCCAGATGTTTCATGATTCGGATGGCTACCCGATCGGATGGTAGTCCGGTCAGACAACAACTCGTTCAACAACCAGACTTCAATCGTTGGCAAAATAGTTAAGTGTGGGACCCAAGGAGCAAGTCGTTCGGACAGCCGGTCGCTCGGATGGCTGTCCGTTCGGAAAGAAGTCCGATCGGACGGCACTCCGTCCTGGTTGTTCCGTTCGTCTTACACTTGGCCGTCTTGATTGTTTGTCGTGTTATCGAGATGTGTTGATATCGTGCTAACCAACCGAGTTCCATCCTAAGCTCTAGTGACCCGACTGAACAGGAACCACCCAAATTCGGTCAGTCCACCGGTTTAAGACGGTAGTTCTTGGTTAACCCGAATTCGATAATCTCGTGGATAGAGTACGGATCTTGAACCAACACAACCGTAGGATTGAATGGTGAGTCGGCACAAGCTCCGATTCTACCGGTTTTGAATGCATTGAGTGTAAGAGATGTGATATGTTAGGATAGACATTCCTTTCAAGTCTTTTATACTCGAAAACACTTAGATTTGTATGAAAACATTGATTAATCTTATGGAAATCGTTCAGATTCAAGTTGTTCTTGGTGGATTGAAGCCAAAACATGAAGTCCCTAAGAACACATGATGACATCATCCTAGAACACCTCAAATATAATGATTTCACGGTTAAAAGTTAAGATTTAAAAGATAGAAAGGTGTAGGAGTGCCTGTAGAGTAAGGAAGTACAAGATTTAGGACGAGATCTTACCGGGATTGTGAGAAATCAGAGAAAAAGCGAGGAAAACGAGCTGGTCGGACGGTACTTGCCAAAAGTGGAAAGAATGAAAGTGACATGGGGTATTTATAGGATACCCAAAGTGGAAAGGGGCGGGTCGGTCGGATGGCATCTCGCCCGGATGGCAATCCGGTCGGATGTCATCTCGGTCGGATGGCATCCTGGCACCTTGATCAAGTGACAGCCCGGTCGGATGGCAATCCAGCCGGCTGGCACCTGGTTCGAGTGCTCGGCGTGACGATTTTTGCTGTTTCGATTGCGAGCGATTCAATGCGATAGATTTTCCTAGTCAAATTACTTTTAATCCCAACTACTCATATCTTGCACTGTCTCTTCTCCACCAATTACCATATTGTTTCGATTGCGATTGAGTTCGATTGCGATTGAGTTCAATTGCGATAGAGTTTCGATTGCGTTTCGATTGATTACCACACATAACATAAATAAACATGCACAAGTAACACATAAGGCACACACACACGTATAACAATAACCAAAATGCGTAATTCGAGTTGCGAGTTCGGTAGCGATTCGATGTTGATTCGTTTAGTATAGTTTGAGTATCATTTAGTTAACTTTATCGCATTGTTACTTCCTATAATTCACAGTCGTAAGTCGATTAAATAGCGAATAACACACGTCGATCACTGTGATTATTGACACTTACTCCACATAATACAGCTAAAATAAACACATAAAACGAAATCACTACTTGTCAAGTCGCGAAATCGGTCGTTGACTTTGACCTTGACTTTGACTTTGGCTTTCGAAACACGGGGTGTTACTTCCTCCCCTAGTTGAGGGAATTTTGTCCCGAAATTAGGCCGAAGCCGTAACAAATAACTGCGGGTACTTCGCCTTCATGTCGCTTTCGAGTTCCCAAGTGAACTTCCCGCCTCGCTTGCCTTCCCATCGGACTTTCACAATAGGAATGCGCGAGCGTCTGAGCTGCTTGGTTTGGAGGTCCATAATCTCAACAGGCTTTTGCACGAAGTGTAATGTTTCGTTCACTTGCAGATCCTCTAATGGAACATGTAAATCGGGCTCAGCTAGGCACTTCCTGAGGTTTGAGACGTGGAAAGTCGGGTGAACGTTGTTAAGTTCCTCCGGTAGTTCGAGTCTGTAAGCCACTTTTCCGATTCTTTCCAGAATCTTAAAGGGTCCAACGTATCGAGGCGTGAGCTTTCTTTTCTTGCCGAATCAGACCACACCCTTCCAAGGTGAAACCTTTAGGAGTACATAGTCACCAACGTCAAATTCAAGGGGCTTGCGTCGTCTAACGGTGTAACTTTTCTGACGATTCCGAGCTTTTGTTAGATTGTCTCGAATTTGGAAAATTTTGTCTGTCGTTTCTTGCAATAGCTCGGGACCGGTTAATTGCGAATGCCTGATCTCGTGCCACACAATAGGCGATAGACATCTTCTTCCATATAGTGCCTCAAATGGTGCCATTTGAATGCTGGTATGATAACTGTTGTTGTACGAGAATTTGACTAACGGCAGGTATGCATCCCAATTACCACCGAAGTCTATGACACACGAACGGAGCATGTCTTCAAGAGTACGAATCGTTCTTTCAGTCTGACCGTCGGTTTGAGGGCGGAATGCGGTACTTAGATTAAGCGATGTACCGAGAGCCATTTGAAACGTTTCCCACAGTCGTGAGGTAAACCGAGCATCACGGTCAGAGATGATGTCGTGAGGCGTCCCATGATTACAAATGATTTCGTTGGTGTAGATTCGGGCTAATCGTTCTACCTTGTAGTCTTCTCGTATTGGCAAAAAGTGAGTTGATTTGGTCAGACGGTCAACAACAACCCAGATGCTGTCGTGACCTGATAACGTGTGCGGAAGCTTTGTTATGAAGTCCGTGGCTATACTTTCCCACTTCCACATAGGGATTGGCGGTTGTTCGAGTAAGCCAGAGGGTCTTTGGTGTTCAGCCTTGACCTTTGAGCAAGTCAGGCACTTCCCGACGTAGAGAGCAATATCCCTTTTCATGCCCGGCCACCAGTACTTGTAGCGAAGGTCCTGGTACATTTTATCGGCACCGGGATGAATAGAATACCGAGATTTGTGGGCTTCGTCCGTTAATATCTTTCACAAATCGGTCCGTTTAGGGATCCAAATTCGATCCAGATAATGGAATATCCCATTTGGCTTATTCACAAGATGAGCTCCATTGTGATAGATTCGTTCCTTCTTCAAAGTGCGTTCGTTGAAACAAGCATGCTGGGCTTCACGGATGAGGGTTTCGAGATCATATTGGGCTTGAGTATCACGAATACTAAGCAGATAGCTCCGTCTGCTGAGCGCGTCGGCAACGACATTTGCTTTGCCTGGGTGATAACGAATCTCACAGTCATAATCGTTGAGAAGTTCTACCCATCGGCGTTGATGCATATTAAGTTCTTTCTGATCAAAGATATGTTGTAGGCTCCTATGATCGGTGAAGATCGTACACTTGGTACCATACAGGTAGTGTCGCCAAATCTTTAACGCAAAAACAACCGCGCCTAGCTCGAGATCATGGGTTGTATAGTTCTTCTCGTGGATTTTGAGCTGATGAGATGCGTAAGCTATAACCTTGTCCCGTTGCATGAGAACACAACCAAGACCTAGGTTGGAAGCATCACAATAGACAATGAAATCATCGTTTTCGTCGGGCAATGTAAGAACTGGAGCATTGCAAAGCATGCGCTTGAGAGTTCGAAAAGCAGACTCTTGTTCGGTTCCCAAAACAAAAGGCTTGTCTTTATGCGTGAGAGCGGTAAGCGGCACAACGATCTTTAAGAATCCTTCGATAAATCGTCGATAATAGCCCGCTAGTCCGAGAAAAGAACGGATTTCAGACGGGTTCTTAGGTGTAATCCAACTCTTAACGGCTTCAATCTTCGCGGGATCGACGTGAATACCTTGACTATTTACAATGTGACCTAGAAACTGAACCTCTCCCAGCCAAAATTCACACTTGGAGAACTTGGCATAGAGTCTATTCCCCTGGATTAGCTCGAGAACCAAACGTAGATGTTGCGCGTGTTCGGTCTTCGACTTGGAATAGATCAAGACATCGTTGATGAACACGATAAAAAAAACGATTGAGGTATGGTTTACACACGCGATTCATCAGATCCATGAAAACCGCGGGTGCGGTGGTTAGACAAAAAGGCATAACAACGAACTCATAGTGGCCGTATCGAGTGCGAAACGCGGTTTTGGGTATATCTTCCTCCTGAATGCGTAGTTGGTGGTAGCCTGAGCGTAGATCGATCTTTGAGAAGCACGTTGCGCCTTGTAGCTGATCAAACAAATCATCAATGCGAGGCAGGGGATAGCGGTTCTTGATAGTTAACTTATTCATTTTCCGATAGTCGATGCACATCCGGAACGACCCATCCTTCTTTTTGACGAAAAGGACTGGCGCGCCCCAAGGAGAGGTGCTTGGGCGAATGAAGCCTTTCTCAAGTAATTCCTGAAGCTGATTTGAGAGCTCACGCATTTCGGATGGTGCGAGTCGGTAAGGAGCTTTGGCAACAGGATTGGCTCCAGGAATGAGGTCGATACGAAAGTCGATATCACGACTTGGCGGTAATCCATTAAAGATCTTCGGGAAAAACGTTGGGAAAATCACGGACAACAGGAACGTCTTTCACTTCCTTCTTTTCTTTCTTTTCCTTCTCCGCTACTACAATGTTAGCTAAGAAAGCTCTGTATTCCTTGCGGAGATACTTGCTAGCTGGGACACATGACATGAGTTTGAGACCTTTCGAAGCGGTTTCACCGTAGACACACAATAAATCACCATTCGCGAGCGAGAATCGAATCATCTTATCGAAGCACACAACTTCAGCATGGTTACTATGACGTCAAAACTTCCGAGTTGCATTGGAATAAGGTCGATTGAGAAAATGTGATTGTTGAGCTCCAGAGTACAATCACGAAGAACATAATTTACGGCGACAGTTCTTCCGGTAGCGACTTCAACATCGAACATCGAGGGGAGATGGGAGCGTTTACGACTAAGAAGTTTCTCGAATTCGAACGACACAAAGCAATTATCGGCTCCAGTATCAAACAAACATGAAGCATAAATACCATTCACAAGGAACGTACCATTGACCAGGTTGTTGTCAGCCTGGGCTTGGCGCACATTGATGTTGAAGGTTCTGGCTCATGCGGCTTGTTGCTGCTGCTGAAGCTGTTGCTGCTGTTGCTGGGGCTCTTGTTTTACAACCCTGTTGGGGCACATATTCGCAAAGTGGTTGGGATCACCACATGCGAAGCAGACTCGGGCGTTGACCGCGGGTGCCTGAGCCGCTTGTAGGCCTTGCGGGGCTGGGAATAGAGCTTGATGAGCAGTGGCTTAAGCTGGCGCTTGACGGGGACCTGTACGGCAATTAGCAGTGAAGTGGCCATACATATTGCAGTGAGCGCAGAAACGACAGGCGAGACCCACCGGGTGATGATAAGAGCATGCCGGGCAAGCCGGGTGGGGGCCTGTGTATGCACGCTTCGCTAGCGGTGCGTAAGTAACTGGTGCTGGATGGTGATGAGACTGCTGCTGAGCCGGTACGGCTTGAAGTGGAGCAGCAGTGGTAGTAGCAGCCCAGTTCTTGTTGCTGGAGCTGCTGTTGTTCTTCTTCTTGCGGCGTGAGGACTTTGACGATTGAGCGGTGGCGGTTTCAGTAGTTGGTGCGGTGGTGACTTGATGCAGGCTCTTCGAAGTTTTATCCCAGACTCCGGCCTTGACCCGCTTGTCGTTGATTTCGGCGGCCAGTAGGTAAGTCTCTTCGATCGTTGTAGTCTTGGCCGCTTGCACGAAATCTGCAACGCAGTCAGACAAAGCTCGGATATACCTCTTGATTACGATCTCCGGAGTCTTGACTTGACCAGGACAGATAATCTTGAGCTGCTTGAAGCGAGTAGTGAGTGCAGCGTTTTCTCCATCCTTCTGATTTATGTGCCAGAATTCATCTTCTAACTTTTGGCGTTCATGAGGAGGGCAGAATTCTTCCAGCATGACCTCCTTGAGCTCGTCCAACGACAGACCGTAGGCTGCATCATTCCCACGTTTGTTCCTCTCAGCCGTCCACCAGTCTAAGGCGCGGGACTGGAAGACGCCAGTTGCGTTGAGAGTGCGTAGATCATCAGGGCAACCGCTCAGTCGTAGTGTGACCTCGATGGAGTCAAACCATTGGAATAAAGCCGTAGGGCCTTCTTCCCCAGTGAATTCCTTTGGACCACAAGCTTTAAATTGTTTGAAACTTAAGGCAGACTTTGGAGTATCTTTAGGAGCTTCAGTTCTGGATTCCTCAGATGATTTGCTAACATTCTCATAAATTTCGCTCACGATCTGAGGTACAACCTTTGCCACTTGTTTAGCGAGTATGGCAGCAAGGCGTTTGTCTCTCTGTTCTCATAACGTGACTTCAGGTCGTTGGAGTCCGTCGAGACTTTGGTGAGAGTTTTGGAAAACCAAGTAAAAGTCGGAATCAAGTTGTCAAGGTTAGGGTTTCACCCCTGGCTTAACAACTCCTTTCCTGTTTTGAACAAAATAAAAGAGAATTATGTGTCAAAGTATGGATTTCACTCCTAGTTTAACGCAAATTCTTGTGTTTATAGACAAAATGCGGGTTAAACAAGCAATTTAGTCTAGAGTTTGCGGTTTTTCACACCAAATCTCGACTTAATCGCTTATTCATAATTGAAAATTCGAGTGTAGTAATAGTGTAACGTAAGCGAGAATAGCGAGGAGTAGCAATTCCTCTGTTTTGTGCAAGCTTACTGCTATTCCTATCATACATAGCCCCTACTGGATGGGCACAAGTCGGTCTGTTGGTTCTTAACTATAGACTAGGTCTCTAAGACTTCGACCCGGACTAGGTCGAGTCTTGCCTAATTCCCTATAGTTAAGGCTCTGATACCAATCTGTCACACCCCAACCGATGGCGGAAACATCGGGGCATGGCACTGAGCGAAACAGATTGTCCAGAAGTTTCCATAACAATTATCATCACCAATCAATTTAAAGTAACATGTCCCATACCATGTCTCAAAAGGTAAACAAATTATTACAGACAAAATCTAGGCAAATAGTTCTGTTCCGACAACTCAGATTTTTCAAATAGCCCAATTGTTTATCTGCTTTTAGAGACCCTTGATTTCATTTGTACAGACAACTATTTGTTGGCCTCTAGAGCCCTATCCTAGCCTCGATTTCCTAGCAGATAAGCATCCTAAGCACCTGTCACATACGTTAAAATAAAAGTCAATACACATAGTGTAATGGTGAGCATACAAGTTTGATAATAGCATATAGAGTTCGAAATAGTTTACGCATAACCAGCACGTACACAGAGTGAAATGAGGCATGTTAGTTATCGATATGAACCTATCGATACCAATGACTGCGGGTTGACTGCCCAAGGTAGTTTGTAATACATGATCACCACTGTAATCCATGCAAATAATTGTCCTTAACAACCCCCGAGTGAACGGGTGCTGAGTCCAAACTATAGTACTATCGTTGCTAAGGCATGTAGACAGCATTCCATGTGTAAACATAACAAACAAGCATTCATTAAGTCACGTATAACATGCGGTAACGGTTAGCGTTAAAAGTATAGCATAGTGTGTTCGATGTGGTTTAGATTAAGTAATGTATGTAACACCCAAAAGTGCATAAAGCAAAAAGGGTTCGAGTATACTCACTGCGATTGATGGATTGAAGGGAGCGCTAGGGAGTGGGGTTAGCCTGATCAGAACGATAGCATAACGAAAAGTGACGCGTAAAACGATGCAAGGTGTAAGTGGCTCGGACAGCAGTTCGGTCGGATGGTAATCCGATCGGACGGCCAGTCGTGCGGATGACAATCCGTTCGGATGGTTATCCGATCAGACGGTAGTCTGGTCGGATGACTATTCGAGTGGATTGTTTCTTCCTATGAGAAGGATGTGTTTGTGTATGATGGCTTGACCTTTGAAGTTTTCGTTGTAGAATTTTGAAAACGTTGAAGTATCTCTACCTTTCAAGTCGGTCGGTCGGATGGTGACTCGAATGGCGAGGCTCCTCAGTGAGAACAAGTTCACAGCAGAGCGGTCACTCGGTCGGATGTCCATTCATCCGGGTGGCAACTCCGTTACTGAACATGTTGAAAATTGTTTAAGTGTTAAAGTCCAGATATTTCATGATTCAGATGGCTACCCGATCGGATGGTAGTCCGGTCGGACAACAACTCGTTCAACAACCAGACTTCAATCGTTGGCAAAATAATTAAGTGTGGGACCCAAGGTGCAAGTCGTTCGGACAGCCGGTCGCTCGCTTGGATGGCTGTCCGTTAGGACAGCAGTCCGATCGGACGGCACTCCGTCCTGGTTGTTCCTTTCGTCTTACACTTGGTCGTCTTGATTGTTTGTCGTGTTATCAAGATGTCTTGATATCGTGCTAACCAACCGAGTTCCATCCTAAGCTCTAGTGACCCGACTGAACAGTAACCACCAAAATTCGGTCAGTCCACTGGTTTAAGACGGTAGTTCTTGGTTAACCCGAAATCGATAATCTCGTGGATAGAGTACGGATCTTGAACCAACACAACCGTAGGATTGAATGGTGAGTCGGCACAAGCTCCAATTCTACCAGTTTTGAATGCATTGATTGTAAAAGATGTGATATGTTAGGATAGACATTCCTTTCAACTCTTTTATACTTGAAAACACTTAGATTTGTATGAAAACATTGATTAATCTTATGGAAATTGTTCAGATTCAAGTTGTTCTTGGTGGATTGAAGCCAAAACATGAAGTCCCTAAGAACACATGATGACATCATCCTAGAACACCTCAAATCTAATGATTTCACGGTTAAAAGTTAAGATTTAAAAGATAGAAAAGCGTAGGAGTGCGTGTAGAGTAAGGAAGTACAAGATTTAGGACGAGATCTTACCGGGATTGCGAGAAATTAGAGAAAAAAGCAAGGAAAACGAGCTGGTCGGATGTCACTTGCCAAAAGTGGAAAGAATGAAAGTGACATGGGGTATTTATAGGATACCCAAAGTGGAAAGGGGAGGGTCGGTCGGATGGCATCTCGCCCGGATGGCAATCCGGTCGGATGTCATCTCGGTCTGATGGCAACCAGGCACCTTGATCAAGTGACAGCCCGGTCGGATGGCAATCCGGCTGGCTGGCACCTGGTTCGAGTGCTCGGCGCGACGATTTTTGCTGTTTCGATTGCGATTGCGAGCGATTCGATGCGATAGATTTTCCTAGTCAAATTACTTTTAATCCCAACTACTCATATCTTGCACTGTCTCTTCTCCACCAATTACCATACTGTTTTGATTGTGATTGAGTTCGATTGCGATTGAGTTTCGATTGCGTTTCGATTGATTACCACACATAACATAAATAAACATGCACAAGTAACACATAAGGCACATACATACGTATAACAATAACCAAAATGCGTAATTCGAGTTGCGAGTTCGGTTGCGATTCGATGTCGATTCGTTTAGTATAGTTTGAGTATCATTTAGTTAACTTTATCGCATTGTTACTTCCTATAATTCACAGTCGAAAGTCGATAAAATAGCGAATAACACACGTCGATCGCTGTGATTATTGACACTTACTCCACATAATACAGCTAAAATAAACACATAAAATGAATTCACTACTAGTCAAGTCGCGAAATCGGTCGTTGACTTTGACCTTGACTATGACTTTGGCTTTCGAAACACGGGGTGTTACACCTATTGTCGGATTATTGAACCAAGATAGTCATTGGACAGCCGCAGATGAAGTCAAATGTGATCAAACTTGGACATCAGACGTAAATCTTGAAGAAACGGAACATAATCCCAGATTGTCTAAAGAAGCGCTTTTATCATGTGTGATCCAGAGGTCGGTCTCTGGTGGGCATAAGATCCGTGGGCCCTATTGTCGGATTATTGAACCAATATAGTCATTGGACTGCCGCAGATAAAGTCAAATGTGATCAAACTTTGACATCAGACGTAATTCTTGAAGAAACAGAACATAATCCCAGATTGTCTAAAGAAGCGCTTTTATCATGTGTGATCCAGAGGTCGGTCTCGGGTGGGCATAGGATCCGTGGGCCTTATTGTCGGATTATTGAACCAAGATAGTCATTGGACTGCCGCAGATGAAGTCAAATGTGATCAAACTTGGACATCAGACGTAAATTGTGAAGAAACGGAACATAATCCCAGATTGTCTAAAGAAGCGCTTTTATCATGGGTGATCCAGAGTTCGGTCTCGGGTGGGCATAAGATCCGTGGGCCCTATTGTCGGATTATTGAACCAAGATATTCATTGGACTGCCGCAGATGAAGTCAAATGTGATCAAACTTGGACATCAGACGTAAATCTTGAAGAAATGGAACATAATCCCATATTGTCTAAAGAAGCACTTTTATCATGTGTGATCCAGAGGTCGGTCTCGGGTGGGCATAAGATTCTTGGGCCCTATTGTCGGATTATTGAACCAAGATAGTCATTGGACTGCCGCATATGAAGTCAAATGCGATCAAACCTTGACATCAGACGTAAATCTTGAAGAAACGGAACATAATCCCAGATTGTCTAAAGAAGCGCTTTTATCGTGTGTGATCCAGAGGTCGGTCTCGGGTGGGCATAAGATCCGTGGGCACTATTGTCGGATCTGTGACTCCATGGAAGAAGTGATTAAGGTAAGCGTGCCGTATCATGTGTCATAAAATGGAACATAATCCCAGATTGTCTAAAGAAGCGCTTTTATCGTGAATATTTCGAATCATCATAGAAGACGTATCGGGTGAGTTGTCGTTGATTTATAGGAGGAGGTTATGAAACGAATATATGTTTATGCGAATTTAAAGGACAATACTGACAGAGGTGCTGGTCTTTTCTCCCACTGTGCAAACTTGAAAAATCTCACCATAACACATCTAATATGACACATTATAAAAGCGCTTCTTTAGACAATCTGGGATTATGTTCCGCAAATTGGGAACCACATATGCGTGTGTAAAAGCTTGGAAAGATGAACGAATAGAGATCTATATATACACCCTTGTTATTGTTTACCACATGACACATGATAAAAGCGCTTCTTTAGACAATCTGGGATTATGTTCCGCAAATTGGGAACAACATTGTAGACTGGTGGGCTTGAATGGTTTTAATAATACTTGAAAATGGAAATAATTGTGTCAAGATCTTTATCTATCATATCATCAACCAACTGCTCGAAATCCCTTTCGTTTCTCGGGTTCGCATTCGACATAACACAACAAAAAATAAATTCAAAAAAACTATGGGCTGATACGCATCGTATAGGCCTATACGATGCGTATAAAGCCCGCCGCCAGACATAACCTGCACGTGTCAGTCTGCCATGTCTTTTACTTTATTTCAATACGCATCGTATAGGCCTATACGATGCGTATTGAATTGAAAAAGTGTGTAGATAGACAGGGGGTGTGCCATTAGAAAACCCCTTTGTTTATTATATTAGTAAAGATATATATAGGGTATGGTTCATTTAATAACCACTCTTATTGCGAGAACCATGAGAAACAATGTGAACACAACAAAATAAACCCACCCCACCATCACTCAAAACCTAAACACCCACCACCACCACCCAAAAACTTAAACACCCCCCCCCCCACCGCCTAAAAATTATTATACCTCACCAAAAAACCCCCAAACAACTTCCCCCCCCCCCACCACCCACAAAAACCTTTAAAAAGCCTAATCCCCTCCACCCCCCCCCCCCCCAAAAAAAACCTAACCCCCCCCCCACACACACACCCCACTCAAGCTAAATGCTAAAAACTAAACCATAAAGCTAAACCACACAACTAAATGCTAAAAAGGTTTTTTTAATTAAAAATCGCTAATTTTCATCCCTAAAAAAGTGTTTTTATCTTTTTTATTCTCGTGGTTTTCGCAATAAAGGGTGGTTCCTAATGGAGAGGGAAAAACCCAAGCATTAACATGTGTATCTTATGGTTTTTACTATGTTTTAGGTGGTTATATTGTTTGAATGTGATAACTACAAGAAATTGTGGTTTTGCAGATTAATCGCCTAAATCAAGGGAGTTAAAGGATTTGAAGATGATAAGCAAGGCAAAAGATATCTATCGGGACTTGTTTTGGCTTAGAGAATAGCTTGAAAGCATGGGCGACGTAGAAGAATGAAGTTCGGGGGCCTAGTTGTCGGTTGATGAAAGTTGAATTGTGAAGAAAAAGGAATGGACAAAACCTGCCGTAAGTTACGGTTGGGTGGTTCTAGCTTACGGCCAGGCTATCTCGCATAAAAAACAACAGAACATGTACGCCGTAACTTACGGCTGGAGGCCACAAGCTACGGCAGGGCCCGGATGAGAAATTTGTATGTTGACTTTTGAAGGTTTAAAAGAGTTTTTGAAAACCCTAATCATTATTATTTAGCGGTGTGACTAACTCAAGTGATCAAAGGGCATTCCTTGGATGAATTTTCAATCTTTTCATCATAGTTTTTCACCGAACGAAGATCCTGAAGATGCAATCAACAATGATCCAAGCATTTGAAGACCGAATCACTAACATGAGTGGCTAATTCTTTTATGGTTTTCTCCGATGGAGGATTCTTGTAAGTTGATAGATTTTATGTGTTCTTTATTGTACTTGGATTCGGTAATCTAAGCATTCGATGCTTTTTACCGTTTGATTTAATTGATTGGTTGTAAACAGTTGACTTTATATGAAACCTAGTTTTAATTCATTCAATTCCCGAAATTTCTAGTAATTGGGATATTTTTTATAGGGATTGGGTTTGGTAAATTCAGTTGATGTTCAAGTGATAACCTTTTATTGTTTTGCAATCGAAGTACTTAGTCTTTGAATAATCACAACCTATTGATTGAGTTATACAATCATGTCTATGTAATTGTAACAATTGAACACATAATTGAAATCTACTTTGAATCTAAAATTCGGAGGAACCATTTTCTTTCTCATTGTTACAAACTTTCGTTAGTAATTTTTAATTTAATCAAAACACTCAAACACTTGATTTTACATTTCTGCGATTAGACTTTTAATACTTAATCAACAAACACTCTCCACCATACTCCTCTGGTTTGATACCCTACTTACTCTAGCTATCTAGTTTATTTAGGTTTTTGTATGACACTCACGACAGTCATCAAAATGATCGCTTATTTCTTCGAGAAGAACACTAATCTTGCTTCTGATTTGAATGGAAATCAACAGTTGTTGGTAAATCTAAGGTGAACTTAAAGAACCCGAAGTTCAAAATTTGGGGCTTTTCTGTGGCACCCGAGGAAACCCACAATAATCTTGATCTATCACTTCATTTCTCTAAGACTGCTTACCAAATTTCGGGACGAAATTTCTTTCAAGTTGGGGATGATGAGACAACCCAAAATTTCAAGGTCTTTTCCTATGTATTACTCTCTTTCACGCTCCGTTTTACGTTGTAACCATGAGTACATTATGTGAACCTATTAATGTGTTGTTTATAATTTATTGTTAAATGTTAAGTGTTTTATAAAACTTAGACGCACCCGAGCTGCACACCTCTTCATAACTACACAATAGTGTAACTTGATCTCGGCCCGAACCTTCCCCTTCACTTTGTGTTCAACTCTCGGCCCAAAATGGAGCCCAAAGCTGGGTCCGACTCACTAGTTAGCCGCATATACTCTTTGATTTTGTATGTGCTCCCCATAATTTTGCAACACATACAATATAACAAACCCTAACTCCTTTCCTCCCTCTCGTGATCGACGGTAGTGGTTTCCTTCGAAGAAATCTATTTCTCTCGTCCTAGCATGCCCCTTCCATCTCACGGTTAGTATATGGTTTGATTCGAATTCTTGGTTATACTTGGCTGTGATTATGCTTGTTAATAGATGTTTGAGAATAACTACAATCTAAGGTTGCTATAAACTCGGTTGAATATGGTTTGATTGATGATAAACGGATTAGGATGTTAATTGATGGAACTAGGGTTACATGTTGTAAATATGTTGATGGTGTTTGTGTATCTTGATGTTCATTGTCTTTGACTGGATTGATGATCACGTATGTTAGCAAACTAAAAATTCTTATTGTACAAGATTAGGGTATGATCAGGGTTATGTGAATTGATGATAATTTTGTGGTTATACTAGTTTTAATGAATGACGGAAATTAGGGTTTGTATGAAGGTGTATTATTGTCAAAAAAGTGTGTTGTTTGATCTGTTTGGAATGTGATAAAGTGTTAGCTGATTTTACGGAATAGTTGTTAATAAGGGCTTGGATCAATTAAACTTCACGAGGTTCCGACTGAGGTTGCGAGTCGAAACATGTTGGTTCCGACTCGAGATCTTCGTGGTTCCGACACAGAACTCAATATCACACATCAATAGGACTCGAGACCAACCGGTTGCGAGTCGAGACCAGTTCGGTTCCAACTCTGGACCTGACTCAAAACCTTGAGGTTTCAATGGTTGATATTGTCACTCGAGATCCTCGGTTTTGACTCGAGATCTCTAGGTTGCGAATTTAGATCTCGTGTTTTGACTGATGTCCCACTCGCAACGTACACTGGGCCACACACTGAAACCAGGTCACACACTTACATGGGCCTTATGCTTCTTGGGCCTTATGCTTCTTGGGCCATACACTGATAATGGACTGTTATGCCACCTGATTAACTGTTAAGACTCATATGTTGAGTAATAGATGTTGACACGTGTATTTCTTGTACGATACTTGATAACTATGTGTAAGAAAATATGTGACTATTTGTATACAAAACTTATAAGCATTGGTAACCATCCTAGGACTTGGTTGACCAACCTTAAACAAGTAATACGACTTACCGAGCAAACCTAAGGTGAGTTCACTGCACTTTTCACAAGCATGCGTCCTGTGGGGACAAACAAACAAACAAACTTACATCCCTGTAGGGGATACTTTACACACTTACATCCATGTAGGGGGATGCTTTATAAACTTAAATCCCTGGAGGGGATATGTTACAAACTATAGTTTAAATTCGATGTTGGATAATCTACTCAACTCTATCACTTAACTCCAATCTTACTACCGAACTAGTTGCTTGGAAGGCAACGGGGTATTAGTTGATAGCGCTATTAGGCTTGGCAACCTCACGTCATACTTGGATAGGACAGGCGTGAACTAATGACCTTAACCACATGATCATTGTTGATAGGCATTGGGGAAGGGCAAACAAACAGCCGTCTTGCGGTATCGAGTTACTATCAACATGTCTTTAAACTAAACACTGTACAACTAAATGTTAACCAAAACTGTGAACTCGCCAGCTTTATGCTGATACACTTTTCTGCATGCTTGCAGGTCGATAGATACATTGATGTGGAACTTGTAGTTTGGGATGCTGGAGTGGTCATGGGTCGTGACACTTGGGAAGACATTCAATGTTGAAATGTTTTCAAACAATATGATATTGAAGTTATTGAACAATAATTTATGCTTCCACTGAACGTAAACTTGGGTTAAATGAATGTTTTGAATTACACTATTTACATTGAATGGGAATTTCATTTTATTATAATACTGTTGGTTCAATGTGATTAGTGGCTAGAACCTGGTACGTCACATGCCGCGCGGGGGTTTCTGCATGTGGTATTTTGGGGGTGTGATAGTTTGGTATCAGAGCCACTGGTTATAGTGAACTAGGTTTTAAAACGATTTTATAAAACCAGAGTATAACCGAAATAGTTCTGAAATCGACCATGTCACTCAGCTCCAGATTGCAAGGTTCGTCTTTTATTACTGTATGCATTACATGCCTAGCTTACATTTATAAAATTGCATATGGTTACATACTCAGCACTACATTACGATTACATGTATTACTTGCTTACATTATGATTCATCGTTAGTATGCCCAACGCACCAGCAGTATTCATGGATCTCATGAACCGCGTGTGCAAACCGTATCTTGATGACTTTGTCATTGTGTTTATCGATGACATCTTGATCTACTCTAAGACCAAGGAGGACCACGAGTGGCACTTGCGTCTTATCTTAGAACTCTTGAGAAAGGAGCAGCTTAACGCAAAATTCTCCAAGCTTGACTTTTGGATCCGAGAAGTACACTTCCTTAGTCACATAGTCAACGAATTGGGAATACACGTAGATCCAGCTAAAATCGATTCCATCAAGAATTGGGCAGCACCGAAGACTCCTACGGAGGTGCGACAATTTCTTGGTCTTATAGGGTACTATCGCAGATTCATCGAGGGATTCATGAAGATTGCTCAGCCTCTTACCGCTTTAACACAGAAGGGTGTTATGTATTCGTGGGGAGCGAAACAGGAGAGCGCCTTTCAGCTTTTGAAGCAAAAACTCTACAATGCACCGATACTGTTCTTACCCGAGGTTACGGAAGATTTTGTGGTGCACTGTGACGCCTCAATTCAGGGCCACTGTTGCGTGCTGATGCAACACGAGAAGGTGATAGCCTATGCTTCTCGGTAGTTGAAGATTCACGAGAAGAACTACACGACTCACGACTTGGAGTTGGGAGCCGTGGTTTTTGGTCTTAAAATCTAGAGGCATTACTTGTACGGTACAAAATGCACTATTTATACAGACCACAAGAGCCTTCAGCATATTTTTTATCAGAAAGAGTTGACCATGCGACAGCATCGCTGGGTGGAACTCTTAAACGATTATGACTCTGCGATTAAGTATCATCCAGGCAAAGCTAACGTCATAGCTGATGCCCTCAGTCGAAAGGAAACCAAACCTAAATGTGTTCAAGCCTTACAACTCACTATCCATTCCAACCTTCCTAACTAGATTCGTTCTGCCCAAACTGAAGCATTGAAGGAAGAGAATCTTCAAGCCGAATCTATGCGGGGCATGGAGAAACAACTTGTAACAAAATCTAACGATATTCGCTATTTCATGGAACGAATATGGTTCCCTTTACATGGTAACCTTAGAGAGCTAGTGATGGATGAAGCACACAAGTCTCGATACTCTGTTCATCCAGATTTTGATAAGATGTATCAGGATCTGAAAGTCTTGTATTGGTGCCAGGCATGACATACTTGTTGGGTTTAAACTACATTATATTACAGTCATCGCTTAATCCAAAGTATCGTACCGTTTTAAACACTTTAAGCTAGCTGGTCTAAGTCTACAACTTAAATAGAACCCGTTAGCATTCTAATTGGTTATTTATACCATCATTCCAGACTAGAGCCTTCCAGTAAATGCTACATACACTTACCTATTGATTAAGTGGCTGAGTTAATATAAACTTTGCATTTTAAATTCAAGTACTAGCTCAGGTAAATACTTTTAACTAATTTTCCCTATACGGGCTTGGGATACAGTAAATTATTACCGCTTGGTCGGGTATGGGATCATATGCCGGATTGTGGCTACAAAATCCGTGTAACCCGTTTTAATATGTTTTGTTTAATAACTTAAACATTGGGGTTTAACACGACTGTATCCCGGATATCCTCGGCTCATTTAAATTATTAATGGCCACGACCAAGCATGGGGTGTAGGCATACACCCAACAGATGCTTAATGCTAACATATTTTTACCCACAAGTTGGGGATAACTCCTTTGTGGGTTTTATAATTGGTGTGTCGATTAATCATGTCTCGGTTTCTATATTGGGCCCCATATGTATTGACAAACATGTAAAACTGTATACAAGATTAAAATTCTTAATTGTCCCAAGTTATAAAAGATTTTCATGTGCCTTGTGCACGTAAATCAATTTTGAAATGTTTTCAAAATGTGTCGGTTAATTGTATTTACTAGTGTAAACTGACGTATTTTCAAAAGACTAAGTTACGGGTACAACACGTAATAGGCTGGAAGCTGCTTTGTATTGGTATAAGAGGATCTTGCAAATCCTTAGATATGTCTAAAAGTCTGTTGAACATCTTTTGTACATTTTTATGATCTGCCTGTGGATCTTTTATTACGAATCGTCTGTATATTTATTTTGAACGTTGGACATTGTGGATTGTAATAGTAATTTACACTCCAAGACTTCCGCTGTGCTATTCTGTGGATATTGACTATGATGATACCAACTTACGTCACGATAGTCCCCCACCGGGCCCACCGAGTTATGGTTGAATTATTGGGGTGTGACACTTATGAACTTGTGATAGTGTAATTTGTATGTTGAGTATTGATGTTCAATTGAATTTGTGTGGATGATTTAGGTCTTTCTATGAGGTTATGCATGTAGATCTGCTTTTTTATCTTTAGGCTATATATCGATCGTTAGTTTAGGGCTAGATGCTTAGTAGGCAAAGGATAAACTTGGTTGGGTGTTGCTAATTCATATGGGTCACCTACGGGAAGGACCTGGTTGTAAGGGTTTGGAAACTAGATAAGGGTGTGCATTAAATAGCGTAGTCTAGATAGTAATTCGCTCGATTCGTTGGTCTAGGTTGCTAGAATAATATAAGAGACTATTAGATCACAAGGGATGAGTAAATGTCTTAGTTACTTAGAACCAGATAGTTGGGTGTGTCTATAGCGTGGTTATTTGGGGACATAGGGTGTAACAACCTCGCAAATTTCCATTCATAAAAGGCACACTAAGAAACCCTAATTGGAACCCCCCAAATAGCGCGGTGCGACCCAAAATGGAAAAATCAACGAAACCAACAACCGGGCCCCCTAATACTCAAGGGGGATCCCCTAATTGAGCTGTGCCTCGCGAAACTGATTTAGAACACGTATTTTTCGAGTTTGAAAACTTTCAAGGCTATAATCGACACCAGATTACCCTAGCCTAGAAGGGTGGTCGTCGCGACACTCGGGGGGGGGGGGGACCAAAATTCAGTATAAATTCCAGGGGTTGGCACTTAAGTAGTTTGCTTGTTTCGACGATACAAATCCATTCGTACATTGATATCTGCTCTGTTTCTTTCAAAACACAATCAAAACCTCCAAATTTTGTAGCGATAACAGGGTAATAACTCGATCACTGCTACGGTACAATATCCGATCGATTAAAACCGATCCGATGGATGTTTAAGTGCTGCCTACATTAGGCTATACTTTGTCATTCATCGTGAGGGTTTCGATCTCGCGATTATCGTAAATGTTGAATTAAGTTACTAACCTAGTTTTGTTTGCATTGTATATTTAATTAGGTTTACCAACTTAACCAGTAGGCAAGCTTTGACCGTTTAAATTTGCAATGTGAGTCATTATTTTTTTTACCAAATTGCTTTCAAAACCCTACTTGTTTTCAAAGTTATAATTACAGTGATTAAGTCTTTGTAATCTACAATTACTGCCGGTATGTGGGGTTTTGTATACACTAATTGATAAACTTCACCACTGGACAACGGGTTAGCCAATCTGTGATATGACCATAGCCACAGATCCGGTCGAGTGAAAAATACCGATTTGGGGTAATTGGTTGATATAAACATTGTAGTAGCTCTTAATACTCTATATTATAACAATGTGTCTTTTGTATAAATTGAATGCACTCGCCAGTATTTTTCGCTGATCAAATCTTTTTGAAACATGTTTCAGGTGATTTACTGCGAAAAAAGGAAAAGTGTCGTGTAGCACTCCAGCTTAAATAAAGTGGCTTAGTAAATAGCAATAAACATGTTTTCTGAAATCATAGGATTTACCAGTGAAATCCCTTTCTTGTAAAATACGAGGTTTGTCCCGAAATCTATAATAAAATAATTCGGTGTTTTTCTTTTAAACTCTGACATTATTTTTCTGATAAACTGTAAGGACCTTCAAAAATGTCCTAAACTGACCCGTAAGTAAAAACCTGGAAACCCTAATCCATATCAAAAATCAAGAAAATCATACTTTTGGTCCTCTCGCGGGCCGCGTAAAGGATAGGCTGGACTTCACGCGGGCCGCGTCAACTCTAAGTTTGACTGGATAAGCGTCAAGATCCACGTGTCACCCACGTGGCACACCTATGTGTGACACGGATGCCCTAGTCTACGATTAGGAGTCCCTCGCGGGCCGCGTAAAGGTCTTGAAGGGTCTTACGCGGGCCGCGTAAGACCCATTTTTCAGCTATAAATAGCTTGGGTCATGAGCAGTTCACTGATGTCGAAAACATTTCTCAAAAAACGAAGTTTGGCTGCTTAAATTCGAAATTTATTTTTACAATAGCGAGGCGCTGCTACGATACAGGGTATTAACTCGATCGCTGCTACGATTCAATGTCCGATCGATTGAAAACTATCCAATGGATGTTTAAGTGCTGCCCAAATTAGGGCTATACTTTGTCATTCGTCGTGAATTCGATGGATGTTTAAGTGTTGCACTTTGTTATTCGTTGTGAGGGTTTTAATCTCGTGAGTTATCGTAAATGTTGTATTAGTTACTGACCTAGTTCGTGTGCATTGTTATTTAAATTAGGTTACAAGGCTAATCAGTAGGCTAAACTTTGCCCGTTTAAATCTGCAATGTGAGTCATTCTCTTTTATCAAAAGTATTTTACAATACTCCAATTATTTTCAAAAAGTTATAATTACAGGGATTAAGTCGTGGTTATCTTGAATCACTGGCTAGTGGGGTATTGTGCACATTACTAATTTCTCACAGTTAGGCTAATAAATCCTAACGGTGATAATCATCACTACTTGGGGAAATAGACCCAATAGTGGTATGACCATCGTCACCAGGAGGTGACACGGCGCCAGATAAAAATAAGATAGAAGCCATTGTAATCGCTCTTATGCTGTAATTTATAACTACGTGTCATTTTATCAAATTGAGTGACTCGCCAGTATTTTCCCGCTGATAAAATATTTTTTAAAACATGTTTCAGGCAACCTGCTGTGAATCAAGGAAAACATGCTACGGAGCACTAACAAGCTTGAAGAGGTGGTTCAGTTAAAATAAATAAATATGTTTTATAAATCAGGGAATTCCCTAGTGAAATTCCTCTATTGTAAATTACGAGGTTTATCCCGAATTATGAAATAAAATAATCGGGCATTTCAAGTCTTAAAAGATCATGATAAATCTTCCGCTGTCGCATCAATTAATAAATACCACGGGTTCCTGTCCCGCGCCTCCTGACCGGGTCAAACCGGGGCTGGGGCCGTGACAGGAAAAGGTGGTATCAGAGCCACTGACTTAAGCCTATTAAGTATTTAAAAATACTTAATTTTCCTGATTACTGTCTTATGATTATGTGTTTTTAACTGACTACTTGTTAGTTACAGTATGGGTAAGCAAAGAATCTCGGACATCTATCGTCAATTAGATAGTTCCCCAAAAGATAAGGGAATTTCATTCCAATCAAATTCCTCAAGATACTCAGCAGATACTGAGGAAGGAATATTTGTTCGTAAGGCACAGTATGAAAAACCACTTACCCTTAAAAAAAGAAGTTTGATTATTAGAAAAAGTCAAGAGAAATTGAGGAAGTCACAAAAAAAAAGGAATGATAATTAATAAAGAGACTCAGGGAACAAGTAATAACCCACCATGGGAAGATGAGTTAGATGAACAATGGGCAAATCTCTACATGTTAGCCACTACAGCAGTAAATGTTAACCTTTAACTGCCAACACCCGGACCCAGTACTAGCACCCATATCATCCATAAATCAGAAACTTTAAAGAAACTTTCCCATTAGATAAACAACTTAGTAAGAAAAGATAGACTAAAATAAATTATCCCTAGTATATTTTCAGTTGTAGTTTGTAATATATAAAATCGCAATATTTCATATTTTTATTTATACTTAATTTTCTGATTGCCATTCTGTGATTATGTGAAAATTCAAGTTACAAACATTTAACCTGGAATTTTGTATGTTTCCTCATATTTACTAAACAGCATGAATGAGTTATCTGAAGCCCTTCAGAATCTCAATCTCTATCCTGTTAATGTGGAAGTTTCCAGAGACTTTACCGGGTATTGTGATAACATAGAGGAACCTATGGAATTTCAAACCCAACCTCCGGAGAAACCTAAGCCAAAGAAGAGAAGAACAATTGTGGGTTGGAGGCATGTGCGCAGGAGGAAACCAGCAACAAGGAAAGTTATCAAGACGGAGGATCCCAAAGGTAAAGGCAAGGAAATAGAGATTGGGGAAAGTTCCAGGCAAGACCAGGAAATGTCACCCTGGGAGGAGTTGGATCGTAAACTGGCACTTAGTGATCTCATCGGACCTGCCGGTGAAAACCTTTTTAACTACCCAGCAGAAGCGCAACTTCCAGTTGACCTAGATCCTGAAATCCCAGATCCTATTATCCACTCCCAACCTCTACCAGCAGAATTAGAAGAATGGTGGACCACCGACTGGCAGTTTCAAAATCTCCTAAACAACCCTAATACCTTTTTCCCTCAATTTGACCCAGAACCTCCACTACACCCACTTATGAGCATGGAAAATCTGGCTGAACTCCGCCATTATGGCGAGGAGCTGATTGATGCAGGGAACCGAATTAGGGGAGTAGGGGAAAGGATATCTTGGAAGTACGATGAAAGGGAACGTCGTTTCTAAGACGCCAGCTGAAGGGGATGATGTGACCGGGGTTATGTGATTGTAGGAATATGTGTATAATAATAATATAATAATAAAATATAATTAAGTGAAATAACTAAAAATAAAACTTTTGTAAGATAACCAGTTTGTACGAATGCCTATTATATATAAAATATTGAAAGTTGAAAAAATCAACAATTTTGGCTATACTTGTTAACGTGATTATGTGCAATTATTTTGTTATGTTTGGTTATTAATTATTTTATGCTAAATCACTTATATAAATTAATTACCAGATGGCACACGTTGGTAATGAACAAGTTAACGAGGGTAACCAATCTGAGCAAAATCATGAAGATCAATTTCTGAATAGGCAAGATATCGAGAATATCGTTGCTCAAGGAATAGCCAATGCTATTCCAGCAATCCTTGCTGCTGCTAGAAATCCAATTGAACCTCAACAAATTATTCCTAGCAAACGTACACACGGTGACAATTTCAGTAATAGTGTAAACGGAGGCGGCAACCATACTAATAACAACAACGATGGAATGCAAGCCCCGCTCCTTAAGAAAATGAAAGCTGCAACGCTTGGTTGCACTTACAATGAGTTTCTTGCCGGTAAACCGTCTGAATTTGCAGGCAACGAATGGGTGACTGCTGCACTGCGTTGGTTAGAGAAAACCAAGGCAGTGATTAAAATAAGTAAATGTGCTGAGGAAGACAAGGTCATGTACGCGTCGCATCTTTTTAAAGAAGGGGCGCTAGAATGGTGGAATACAGTACTACAAGCAAAAGGAAGCGATGTGGCCTATGCCATGAGCTGGGAAGAATTTAAGCGGCTGGTGGAAAGAAAATTTTGCCCTGAATATGAGAAAGAACAAATGGCGAATAAATTTCTGAACCACCGGATGGTGGATGTAGACTGTCGAGGGTATACTTCGACATTCTTCGAATATGCTAGAGTGGTACCAACCTTGGCTTCGCCAGAACCGGTACTTATTTCCCGCTATATTTATGGATTGATTGGCGAAATCCGTGATATCGTTAAAGTTGCGAGACCACGCACTATTGACGATGCAGTGGAATTAGCTAACACTCTAACTGACGGGCTGGTACGCACAAGAGAAGAAAACTGGAAAAAGGAAGTGGCCCAAAAGATTACCCAGGGATTCCGTGTGGGTAATCGTAGCAATTTCAAGAAAAAGGGAACTGGGCAATCTTCCACTATTCCATTTTGCAATTCCTGCAAAAGAAAGCATTTTGGAAGATGCAAAGGATATTGCAATTTCTGCAAAATCCCGGGGCACCAAGAAGAAGATTGCAGGAAGAAGAAAGCAACAATCTGCTACAACAGCGGAGAAGCTGGACATTTTAGGCCAGACTGCCCTAAATTGGCCAAACCAGCTGACAACAAAACCAAACCTGCAGAGGGAGCTACCAAGAGAAACGCAAGAGCCTTCCAGTTGACTACTCAGGAAGCAGAACTAATTCCTGACGTGATAACTGGTACGTTCCTAGTTCACAATGTTTATGCAAAAGTATTATTTGACTCTGGTGCAAACCAAAGTTTTATAAATACTTCATTCTGCCAAGCTCTTAACCTACCTTTAACTAACCTTAGGCATATTTTTACGGTAGAAACGGCAGATGGGAATTCTGTTAATATAAATAAGATTTTGCGAGAAGAAAAGATAGAACTCTTAGCCCATGAATTTTCTGCAAATCTGTTACCTATGAAGTTAGCCGAATTCGATGTTGTATTAGGAATGGATTAGTTAGTAGCCAACCATGCTCGAATTCTTTGTGATAAGAATTCCATAGAAATTCATACACCCACAGGAGAATTAGTGATGATTACAGGTGATAAGCCACGAAAGCCAATGAAATTCATTTCAGTAATGAAATTGGCCAGTTATTCAAGAAAACAAGAAGTAGTGTATATGATGTCAGTAATCATTAACACTTAGGGTAAGGAACTTAAGGAAATTCCAGTAGTAGCAGAATACCCAGAGGTATTCCCAGAAGAACTACCTGGATTACCACCTGATAGGGAAGTAGAATTTAGAATTCATCTAATTCCTAGAACTACACCGATAGCCAAGACACCTTATCGGTTAGCACCCACCGAAATGCTAGAATTGAAAAAGCAGATAGATGAATTGCTAAGCAAAGGATTCATACAACCTAGTTCATCCCCGTGGGGAGCGCCAGTGTTGTTTGTGAAAAAGAAAGATGGGTCAATGAGAATGTGTATTGATTACAGGGAATTGAATAAGGTCACAATTAAGAATCGATACCCATTACCTAGGATCAATGATCTTTTCGATCAACTTCAGGGAGCTAGATACTTTTCTAAGATAGATTTACGCTCCAGATACCATCAATTGAAAGTACAAGAAGAAGACATACCTAAAACTGCTTTCAGAACTAGGTATGGTCATTACGAGTTTACAGTCATGCCCTTTGGGTTAACCAATGCTCCAGTAGCATTTATGGACATGATGAATAGGATCTGTAAACCGTATTTGGATAAATTCGTAATTGTCTTCATCGACGATATACTTATTTATTCCAAAAGCCAGGAGGAGCATTGTGAGCACCTACATGCACTCTTAACTTTGTTAAGAAAAGAAAAACTTTACGCCAAATTCTTGAAATGTGAATTTTGGCTGCAAGAAGTGCAATTTTTAGGTCACATGGTGAATCATGAACGCATTCACGTAGATCCTGCTAAGATAGAAGCGATCACCAAATGGAAGGTCCCGCAGTCAGCTATGGAAATTAGAAGCTTTCTAGGGTTAGCTGGATATTATAGACGATTCATTAAGGATTTTTCCAAGATAGCAGTACCGTTAACTAAGTTAACCTGTAAAGCAGTTAAGTTTGAATGGGGACCTAGGCAAGAAGAGGCTTTTAAGATTTTAAAACAGAAATTAACAAACACCCCAATTCTTGCCTTACCGGAAGGAACATAAGATTTTGAAGTCTACTGTGATGCTTCTAAACTAGGATTAGGATATGTGCTAATGCAACGCAAAAAGGTAATTGCATAGGCATCAAGGCAATTGAAAAAGCACGAGGAAAACTATACAACTCATGACTTAGAGTTAGGAGCCATAATTTTTGCCCTTAAGATTTGGAGACACTATTTGTATGGAAGTAAGTTTACTGTCTATACAGACCATAAAAGCTTAAGATACATATTTGGGCTAAAAGAATTGAACATGAGGAAAAGGAGATGGATGGAAATCCTAAGTGACTACGACTGTGATATTCAATATCACGAAGGAAAAGCAAACGTAGTTGCTGATGCTTTAAGTCGTAAGTATCATGAGAAACAACGATGAGTTCGTGCTCTTAGATTAAGTTTACAATTAGACTTAATAGAACAACTGAAAAACATTCAAGAAACAACAATCAAGGATGATGCTGAAGGAATGAAGGGAAGGATAAAAGAATTAGAACAAGGAAGTGATGGAATGTGGAGATTCCATTAGAAAAGGATTTGGGTACCTAAGCAAGGAGAATTAAGAAATAAGATTTTAGAGGAAGCCCATAAATCTAGGTATACCATGCATCCTGGTAACAATAAAATGTACCAAGATTTAAAGAATAATTTCTGGTGGATAGGAATGAAAAAGGACATAGCTAGATATGTTTCTAAATGTCTTACTTGTTCACAAGTTAAGGCAGAACACCAGAAACCCTCAGGTCTACTACAACAATTAGAAATGCCTGTATGGAAATGGGAACTCATAACAATGGACTTTGTTACTAAGTTACCCAAGACCAGAAGAGGTAATGATGCGATTTGGGTAATTGTGGATCGATTAACCAAATCAGCTCATTTTCTACCTATGAACGAAACCTTTAGTATGGAAAGGTTAGCTAAGTTGTATGTAGATGAAGTAGTATCCTTACATGGAGTTCCACTCTCCATTGTATCGGATAGGGATAGTCGTTTCACTTCCCACTTCTGGACAAGTTTCCAAGAAGCTATGGGAACCCGATTAAATCTAAGTACTGCATATCATCCTCAGACAGATGGACAAAGTGAAAGGACGATCCAAACTCTGGAAGACATGCTTAGGGCATGTGTGATAGATTTTGGTGGAAACTGGGATGACCACCTACCTTTAATCGAATTCTCCTATAACAATAGTTATCATTCAAGCATTGAAGCTGCCCCATTCGAAGCACTGTACGGACATAAGTGTAGAACTCCAGTTTGTTGGGCAGAAATAGGAGAAAGTCAACTATCAGGTCCTGAAATAGTGCAAGAAACTACCGACAAGATCACTCAAACCAAGGAAAGATTAAAGACGGCTCGAGATCGCCAGAAAAGTTATGCTGATAATTGACGCAAGACGTTAGAATTTCAAATCGGAGACAAGGTTCTCTTGAAAGTTTCCCCTTGGAAAGGAGTAGTTCGGTTCGATAAAAGAGGAAAGCTAAGTCCAAGGTACGTAGGACCATTCCCAGTAGTCCAACGTATAGGACCAGTTGCCTATCGCTTACAACTACCAGAGGAGCTAGCTGGGATACATGACGTATTTCATCTATCCAATCTCAAGAAATGTCTATGGGATGAATCATTAGTAGTCCCTCTTCAAGACATCCAAGTGAATGAAAAGTTGAAGTTCGTGGAGAAACCACTTCAGATAGAAGACAGAAAGATCAAGTTTCTCAAGCACAAAAGACTAGTACTGGTCAAAGTCAAATGGGATTCAAAGAGAGGACCCGAGTACACTTGGGAGCTAGAATCAGAGATGAAGCGAAAGTATCCTCACTTATTTCAGTAAATCTCGAGGACGAGATTTTAAATAAGGTAGGGAGGATGTAAGGACCTTCAAAAATGTCCTAAACCGACTCGTAAGTAAAAACCTGGACCCTCGAAACCCTAATCCATATCAAAAATCACGAAAATCATACTTTTGGTCCTCTCACGGGCCGCGTAAAGGATAGGCTGGACTTCACGCGGGCCGCGTCAACTCTAAGTTTGACCGGATAAGCGTCCAAATCCACGTGTCACCCACGTGGCACACCTATGTGTGACACGGATGCCCTAGTCTACGATTAGGAGTCCCTCGCGGGCCGCGTAAAGGTCTTGAAGGGTCTTACGCGGGCCGCGTAAGACCCATTTTTCAGCTATAAATAGCTTGGGTCATGAGCAGTTCACTGATGTCGAAAACATTTCTCAAAAAACGAAGTTTGGCTGCTTAAATTCGAAATTTATTTTTACAATAGCGAGGCGCTGCTACGATACAGGGTATTAACTCGATCGCTGCTACGATTCAATGTCCGATCGATTGAAAACTATCCAATGGATGTTTAAGTGCTGCCCAAATTAGGGCTATACTTTGTCATTCGTCGTGAATTCGATGGATGTTTAAGTGTTGCACTTTGTCATTCGTTGTGAGGGTTTTAATCTCGTGAGTTATCGTAAATGTTCTATTAGTTACTGACCTAGTTCCTGTGCATTGTTATTTAAATTAGGTTACAAGGCTAATCAGTAGGCTAAACTTTGCCCGTTTAAATCTGCAATGTGAGTCATTCTCTTTTATCAAAAGTATTTTATAATACTCCAATTATTTTCAAAAATTTATAATTACAAGGATTAAGTCGTGGTTATCTTGAATCACTGGCTAGTGGGGTATTGTGCACATTACTAATTTCTCACAGTTTGGCTAATAAATCCTAACGGTGATAATCATCACTACTTAGGGAAATAGACCCAATAGTGGTATGACCATCGTCACCAAGAGGTGACACGGCGCCAGATAAAAATAAGATAGAAGCTATTGTAATCGCTCTTATGCTGTAATTTATAACTACGTGTCATTTTATCAAATTGAGTGACTCGCCAGTATTTCCCCACTGATAAAATATTTTTAAAACATGTTTCAGGCAACCTGCTGTGAATCAAGGAAAACGTGCTACGGAGCACTAACAAGCTTGAAGAGGTGGCTCAGTTAAAATAAATAAACATGTTTT
Organism: Helianthus tuberosus; assembly: GCA_030545235.1. Classification (NCBI taxonomy): domain Eukaryota; kingdom Viridiplantae; phylum Streptophyta; class Magnoliopsida; order Asterales; family Asteraceae; genus Helianthus; species Helianthus tuberosus. Next base: position 3,127,871 of record CM060389.1, on the reverse strand, counting down.
ATAAATCAGGGAATTCCCTAGTGAAATTCCTCTATTGTAAATTACGGGGTTTATCCCGAATTATGAAATAAAATAATCAGGCATTTCAAGTCTTAAAAGATCCTGATAAATCTTCCGCTGTCGCATCAATTAATAAATACCACTGGTTCATGTCCCGCGGCTCCTGACCGGGTCAAACCGGGGCTGGGGCCGTGACATAAACGGTCCTGTTGAAAATTCTGTTGCCAATTAAATATCGATACCACGGGTTTCTGTCTCGCGGCTTCCAAACCAGGCAAAATAGGTCGGGGTCATGATAGAAAAGGTGGTATCAGAGCCACTGGATTAAGCAAATTAAGTATTTAAAATACTTAAATTAGAGTAATCAGGGATTTGGTACTTCTGTGAAATTTATTTGCAATAATTAATAATTAATTTAGAATTTTGTATTTCCTTATGTGTGACTAACAGTATGAATGAGTTATCGGAGGCTCTCCAAAACTTCTCGATACATTCCACTGACATGGAAGCCATTGAGAACCAGACCGGGTACCAAGCTGAGCCAGATGAACCGATAATGTTCCAAGCCCAAGACAAACCCAAGCCAAAGAAGAGAAGGAGGCTTCTGGATTGGAAGAAGGGAAGGAAGAACAAACATACAGCTCAAAAAGTAAAGAAAACAGTCGAACCAAAGGGAAAAGAGGTGCTAGGAGAAAGCTCCAGTCAGGCTTCGTCTTTACCATCCTGGGAAGAACTATACAAGAAATTAGCAAACAGTGACCTTTTTGGCCCAGCTGATGAAAACCTTATGAATTTTCCCGCTCAAGCTGAACTTTCTTTAAACCTTGATTCTGCCATCCATGAACCAATTGTCAACCCACTACCTCCTCCGGATCAAATGGAAGAATGGTGGACCAACGATTGGCACTTCCAGAACTTTATGAATAATCCAGACCCTTACTACCCACAATTTGAACCTGCCCCCGCCACTTTTCCACCTATGAACCTAGAAAATGTTGCTGAGCTACGCCGCTACGGAGAAGAGTTGGTGGACGCGGGAAATAGAATCCGATCTGTGGGTGAAAACATCTCCTAGAAGTATGATGAACGGGAATTCCACTTTTGAAGCTGGTTAACTATAGTATAGGTGTTTTGTGTAAAAGTAATATGTGAAAAAAAAACATATATATATAAATAATAATAAATAATAAAATAATGTATAATAATAATAATATCACCAAATAAAATAAAACATCTGTAGAAATGTGGTTTGTACGGATGCATATATATATATATATATATATATATATATATATATAAACGTCGCAATGATCGACAATTTTGGCTATATGTGCTGACCCAGTCTGTGTTGTGATTGAAATGCCTTGTTTAATTGCTATCTATTTTATGATATTAATTGGTGTGTATATCTATAATTTATATGTCAAACGCAGTAAATCAGTCGGCAAACGAAATGAATCACTCGGAACAGAATAACTTCCTAAATAAAGAAGATATAGAAAATATAGTTGCTCATGGTATAGCCAATGCTATCCCAGCAATCATGGCAGTCGTTAAAAATCCAGTCAAACCTTCCAAAGCCGACAATAGCAAATGCACCCGTGATGATAATTTCAGTTATAGCGTGAATGGAGGCAATAATAATATAATTCAAGCCCCATTACCTAAAAAGATGAAAGTTGCGACAACTGGTTGTACTTATAAGGAATTCCTAGCCTGTAAGCCAACCGAATTCACGGGCAATGAAGGAGAAACTGATGCACTACGCTGGCTAGAAAAGACAAAAATTGTTATCAAAATAAGTAAGTGCGCAGACGAAGACAAAGTGATGTATGCTTCCAACCTGTTTAAGGAAGAAGCATTAGAATGGTGGAATACGGTGCTACAAGCTAAAGGAAGCAACATGGTTTACACCATAAGTTGGGAGGAGTTTAAGGAACTAATAGAAAGGAAGTTCTGTCCTTCCTATGAAAAGGAACAAATGACAAACCAGTTCCTAAACCACAGGATGGTGGATGTTAAATGTCATGAGTATACATCGAAATTCTTCGAGTATACAAGAATAGTACCGACTCTGGCCTCGCCAGAACCTGTACTTATCTCTCGTTACATTTGGGGATTGATTAGCGAAATCCGCAATATAGTCAAGACTGCTAGACCTCGGACTATCGACGATGCAATCGAATTGGCCAATACATTGACTAACAGATTGGTTCGTACGAGAGAGAAGAATAGGAAGAAGGAATTGGCTCAGAAGATTACCCAAGGTTTTCGTTCTGGTAATAATAGTAATTCCAAGAAAAAGGGAGTCGGGCAGTCTTCCGCACCGCCATTTTGCAGAAACTATAAAAGGAAACATTTTGAAAAATGTAAGGAATACTGCAATTTATGCAAAATACTAGGGCATCGAGAGGAAGATTGCAGGAAGAAGTCTACGATCTGCTACAACTGCGGAGAAGCAGGGCATTTTAAGCCAAATTGCCCTAAATTAGTCAAGACAGCTGACAACAAAGCAAAAGCGACCGACGGAACTAACAAGAAGAATGTAAGAGCTTTTCACCTGACAACGCAAGAGGCAAATCTGATTCCTGACGTGATAGCCGGTACGTTCCTTATCCATGACGTTTATGCAAAAGTATTATTTGACTCTGGTGCCAACCAAAGTTTTATAAATACTTCATTCTGCCAAGCTCTTAAGCAACCATTAACCAAACTTAGTCAAGTTTATATGGTAGAAACGGCCGAAGGAAACCCTATCAGGATAGATGAGGTACTTCAAGAAGGAAAAATAGAACTATCAGGACATAAGTTCTCGGCAAACCTTCTACCTATGAATTTAGCGAGATTCGACGTAGTATTAGGAATGGATCTGTTAGTAGCCAACCATGAGCGAATCCTATGTGATCAGAATTCCGTAGAAATTCGTGTGCCATCAGGAAAGATGATTCTGATTACAGGAGATAAGCCAAACAAGCCAATGAAATTCATTTCGGTAATGAAAGTTGCTAATTACGAGCGAAAGCAAGGCATAGTATATATGATTTCAGTAATCATTAACACTAAGAACAAAGAAATTAAGGAAATTCCAGTAGTATCAGGATACCCTGATGTATTCCTAGAAGGTCTACCTAGGTTACCACCAGATAGGGAAGTAGAATTTAGAATTCATCTAATACCTTGAACTACTCCAATAGCTAAGGCACCCTATTGTTTAGCACCAATAGAGATGTTAGAACTGAAAAGCAATTAGATGAATTGTTAGGAAAAGGATTCATACAACCTAGTTCATCCCCTTGGGGAGCACCTGTATTGTTCGTGAAAAAGAAAGATGGGTCAATGCGCATCTGTATCGATTATAGAGAATTTAATAAGGTTACCATTAAGAATCGATACCCATTACCTAGAATTGATGATCTTTTTTATCAACTTCAGGGAGCTAGGTATTTATCTAAGATAGATTTGCGATCCGGATACCATCAATTGAAAGTACAGGAAGAGGACATTCCTAAAACTGCTTTCAGAACTAGGTACGGTCACTACGAATTTACAGTCATGCCATTTGGATTAACGAATGCTCCTGCAGCATTCATGGATATGATGAATAGAATCTGTAAGCCGTACTTGGATAAATTTGTAATTGTCTTCATCAACGATATACTTATTTATTCCAAAAGCAAGGATGAGCACTGAGAACACTTGCATGCACTCTTAACCCTGCTAAGAAAAGAAAAGCTTTAAGCTAAATTTTGTAAGTGTGAATTTTGGTTACAAGAAGTGCAATTTCTAGGTCATATGGTTAATCATGAAGTTATTCACGTAGATCCTTCCAAGATAGAAGCTATCACGAATTGGAAAGTCCCGAACTCAGCCACAGAAGTCATGAGTTTTCTATGATTAGCTGGATACTATAGACGTTTTATCCAAGACTTTTCTAAGATAGCTGTTCCATTAACTAAGTTAACCTGTAAAACTGTTAAGTTTGAATGGGGACCTAAGCAGGAAGAAGCCTTTAGAATTCTAAAGCAAAGATTAACAAATGCCCCAATTCTTGCCCTACCAGAAGGAACAAAAGATTTCGTAGTTTACAGTGATGCTTCTAAGCTAGGATTAGGATGCGTATTAATGCAACGTAAGAAAGTAATCGCTTACGCATCTAGGTAATTGAAAAAGCATGAGGAAAATTACACAACTCATGACTTAGAATTAGGAGCAATAATTTTTGCCCTTAATATTTGGAGACACTATCTGTATGGTAGTAAGTTTACCGTTTTTACAGATCATAAGAGCTTAAGATATATTTTCGGGCAAAAAGAATTGAACACGAGACAAAGAAGGTGAATGGAAATCTTAAGTGATTACGATTGTGATATTCAATATCACGAAGGAAAAGCAAATGTAGTAGCCGATGCCCTAAGTCGTAAGTACCATGAGAAACAAAGACGAGTACGTGCTCTTAAGTTAAATATGCAATTGGATTTAATAGAACAACTTAAAAATATTCAAGAAATAGCAATCAAGGATGATGTTGAAGGAATGAAAGGAAGGATAAAGGAATTAGAACAAGAAACTGATGGAATTTGGAGATTCCATAAGAAACGGATTTGGGTACCTAGACGAGGGAATCTACGAGATAGAATATTAGAAGAAGCCTATAAATCTAGGTATACAATGCATCCTGGTAACAACAAAATGTATCAAGATTTGAGGAATAACTTTTGGTGGATAGGTATGAAAAAGGACATAACTAGTTACGTTTCTAAATGTTTAACTTGTTTACAAGTTAAAGCGGAACATCAGAAACCTTCAGGGTTACTTCAACAGTTAGAAATGGCTGTATGGAAACGGGAATTAATAACAATGGATTTTGTTACTAAGTTACCCAAAACAAGAAAAGGTAACGATGCAATCTGGGTGATTGTAGATCGATTAACTAAATCAGCTCATTTCTTACCAATGAAAGAAACCTTTAGCATGGAACGATTAGCTAAGTTATATGTGGATGAGATAATATCACTACATGGAGTTCCTCTCTCCATTATATCGGCAAGGGATAGTCGTTTCACTTCACATTTTCGGAAAAGCTTCCAATAATCAATGGAGACACGATTAAACTTAAGTACCGCATACCATCCCCAAACAGATGGACAAAGTGAAAGGACGATCCAAACCTTGGAAGACATGCTAAGAGCATGTGTTATAGATTTCGGTGGAAATTGGGATGACCATTTGCCATTAATAGAATTCTCCTATAATAATTGTTATCATACAAGCATCAATGATTCCCCATTCGAAGCACTTTATGGACGAAAGTGCCGAACTCCAGTATGTTGGCCAGAAATAGGAGAAAGTCAATTATCTGGTCCCGATATTGTACAGGAAACCACCGATAAGATAACTCAAATCAAGGAAAGGCTAAAAACGGCTCGAGATCGCCAAAAGACTTGTGCCAACCATCGACGTAAGCCATTAGAATTTCAAGTTGGAGACAAAGTACTATTGAAAGTTTCTCCTTGGAAAGGAGTAGTGCGATTCGGTAAGAAAGGAAAGTTAAGTCCAAGATATGTCGGACCATTTACAGTTATCCAACGGATAGAACCAGTCGCGTATCAATTACAACTACTAGAAGAATTAGCCAGTGTACATGACGTATTTCATGTATCTAATCTTAAAAAGTGTTTATCTAATGAATCACTGGTAGTACCTCTTCAGGACACAGAGGTAAATGAAAAATTAAAGTTTGTCGAGAAACCTCTTCAAATAGAAGATAGAAAGGTCAAGAATCTCAAACACAAGAGATTGATTCTGGTCAAAGTAAAATGGGATTCAAGAGAGGACCTGAATATACGTGGGAGCTAAAATCAAATATGAAAAGGAAATATCCTCACTTGTTCCAGTAAATCTCGAGGACGATATTTTAAACAAGGTGGGGAGGAAGTAACAACCTCACAAATTTCCATTCCTAAAAGGAACACTAAGAAACCCTAATTGGAACACCCAAATAGCGCGGTGCGACCCAAAATGGAAAAACGGACGAAACCAGCAACAGGGCCCCTAAAACTCAAGGGGGGGTCCCCTAATTGAGTTGTGCCTCGCGAAACTAATTTAGAACACGTATTTTTCGAGTTTGACAACTTTCAAGGCTATAATCGAGGGAGCCGGCGCGAAACGCGGGGGGGGGGGGACCAAAATTCAATATAAATTCCAGGAGTTAGCACTTGAATAGTTTGCTTGTTTCGACGATAAAATTCCTTTTGTACGTTGATATATGCTCTGTTTCTTTTAAAATACAATCAAAACCTCGAAATTCTGCAGTGATAACAGGGTAATAACTCGATCACTGCTACGGTACAATATCCGATCGATTAAAACCGATCCGATGGATGTTTAAGTGCTGCCTACATTGGGCTATACTTTGTCATTCGTCGTGAGGGTTTCGATCTCGCGATTATCGTAAATGTTGAATTAAGTTACTAACCTAGTTTCGTTTGCATTGTATATTTAACTAGGTTTACCAGCTTAACAAGTAGGCAAGCTTTGACCGTTTAAATTTGCAATGTGAGTCATTATTTTTTTACCAAATTTCTTTCAAAACCCTACTTGTTTTCAAAGTTATAATTACAGTGATTAAGTCTTTGTAATCTACAATTACTGCCGGTAGGTGGAGTTTTGTATACACTAATTGATAAACTTCACCATTGGACAACGGGTTAGCCAATGTGTGATATGACCATAGCCACAGATCCGGTTGAGTGACAAATACCGATTTAGGGTAATTGGTTGATATAAACATTGTAATAGCTCTTAATATTGTATGTTATAACAATGTGTATTTTGTATAAACTGAATGCACTCGTCAGTATTTTTCACTGATCAAATCTTTTTAAAACATGTTTCAGGTGATTTACTGTGAAAAAAAGGAAAAGTGTCGCGTAGCACTCCAGCTTAAATAAAGTGGCTCAGTAAATAGCAATCAACATGTTTTCTGAAATCAGAGGATTTCCCAGTGAAATCCCTATCTTGTAAAATATGGGGTTTATCCCGAAATCTATAATAAAATAATTCGGTGTTTTTCTTTTAAACTCTGACATTATTTTTCTGATAAACGGTCCTGTTGAAAATTCCGCTACCAATTAAATACCGATACCACGGGTTTCTGTCTCGCGGCTTCCGAACCAAGCAAAATGGGTCGGGGGTCGTGACATAGGGCTAAACCAACGTGGCTCTAGCTTTTTAACACTACACCCGTGTTACTAGTTTCAACTATGACGATTTTTCATAAGAACAATAATCAACTATTTTTCATAAGTAATAAGATGATTATGAACCTAATTGGTTAGTTCTTTATCACTGTTTTTCTAAACTCGATCAAATAGGTTGTTGAATATTTTCTGATCATTAAAAGTTACTTATGTTAGATATTACGAAAGAGATAGGTTAATTTATCTTAGTGTCCATGGATTGGTACTTGGGTACTTACCTAGGCTATATTATATACTGATAGGCACGCTTTCTTAGAACGTGTGTCGTTAGTATTAGTGTTTTTATCCTTAAAACTTGGTTGTGTTTTGTGTCAATTTTATTGTTACTATCTAAGCACGTTAGTTTTAGAATTTGATTATAATCTATCTTCAACCAATTGCATGCAAAATGCGTTTTATCCAATCTTTTCAAATCCAATGAACATATAAACATTCAATCAAGCATCTTGCAAGTCATTATTTTACAAGTTAGCATTTATTAGATTATTTATGAATCTAGGTTTATGAAGAACAGAAAATACAAGTAAAGAAATCACACGCAAACAATTGAAAGCATCTTGTTTCTTGCACCAAAGGTTGAACAAAGTATGAAGATGATGATGGGGTGATGGTGGTGATCGAAGTTCAGAGGGTGTGAGGGAGGGATATGTGAGTTTTTCTTGGGGAGAAAATTTTTTTTGTTAGGTGTAGGGATAATGACAAAATGTTTGAGTTGTAGTATAAGTTATAATTTGAACGTGTTGATAACTTTGACTTTAAAGATAATTAGAATATTTAAATAATTAAAATATAATATTGGGGAGAGGATTTTTCGCATTCTGAAATACAAACATGAGAGAGTATCTCTAAAATGTCTCCTAATTCCTTTGTCTCCACAAAACCATCTGGATCTCACATCTAACACCAATGCCACTAGATGGAGCCGTCGCAAACTGAATAGCAGTTTTGGATTGTGAAGTCCTTAACTACCTCCAATTCAAAAAGAGCCGGAAACACAACTTTAAACAAAGCATGGGATGCCCAAGTATCTATCCAGAAACTTATATCTCTACCACTACCAACCAATCCTTTGATTAATTGACGCAGATTCACATTAACCTCCTCTAACTCCTTACCTGCCTTAACTATTGTACACCAAGGTCTTGAGGCCGAGGTTTTAAAAGGATCAAAGTTCCAAGGGTAATGACTATGATGAGTTGAGGATATAACTTGAAGGTACGTTTGATGTAGTCAAGATGTTTTATAACTTTTTAGATGCCTTATACCAAGAGACATAGTGAGTGGGAAGGTATCAAGCACTGCTTTGATCAAGGTAACCCTACCTCCCATGGAAAGCTTAGAGGTTTTCCATAGTGCTAATCTTGACTAAAAAGTTTTGATGACCAGCTTCCAATCATTGAACTTACTCATATATCCACCCACATTTAAACCTAGGTATCGAAGGGAAACGTACTCGGTTTGCACCAAAGATAACCTGCAAAAGTTAATTAACTTATATACCATTACTTAAATTCACACACACGTTATTTCGTAATTAAGTGGTTTGTTATTGACTAGTAAAAATATCCGCGCTACATAGCGGGGTTTTGGCTGGTATTGGTTTGGTATGACACTGCAACTGGGCTTAGAAACCGAAAGAAATATGCCAAAGAAGATGTCAACATGTATTTTGCATCGATCAAAAATCATAAAAATAATTTCACATTTGAACGTTGTCGTTGTGGCGCATTAGTGGCGAGAGAAATTAACATTTCAAAATAAAAAAAAAATATGTTTTTTTAAATAACACCTAATGAAAAATTATAAATAATATGTTTTTTAAAAATTGATGACATTGGCAGTGTTGCAAAGGTTGACGTCAGCGACAATTGGGGCGGCTTTCGAACTCGAGACTTCTATGTAAACAACATAACAATCAACCAGCTGGGCTAGAACCGCTAGAATCATATTTAAATTTGTTTGAACTAGTATTTGACACCGCGCGCGTTGCGGCGCAGGATTCGATTGTTATAGGCTTGTATTCTACCTCACGCGTTGTGGAGCGGGATTCAATCCTTTTAGGCTTGTATTTTACCTCATATGTTGCAGCACAGGATTCAATCATTATATCGTTAATGTTATGGGCTTGTATTTTACCTCACGCGTTGCAGCACGAGATTCAATCTTAATGGGATCGAATCGTTATGGGCTTGTATTTTACCTCACGCGTTGCGTTGCGGCACGGGATTCAATTGTTATGTGATCCGGGATTTGATCGTTATGGACTTATATTTTACCTCACGCGCTACGGTGCGAGATTCAATTGTTATAAGCTCGTATTTTACCTCAAACGTTAGGGTTTGATCGTTATCAGCTCGTATTTTACGGTTTACCCCGCGGGACAAGATTCAATCGTTATCAGCTCAGCGAAACACAAAAGAAGTAAAACTTTTATGTAAACTCAATTATACACTATACAACAATCAATTACTGATGATATTCGCTAGCGATGTAGCTTACACAGACGCACAACATTCAACATTATCTAGTGATTTGATCGGTCACATGCAATCCAATCCGCTACCAGAGGCCATTTGCCTTTTTAGCACTACCATCGGAACACCATAAAACCATTTAGTGCTTGTAAACCTTGTTTTATCATGTGTCATCATCCACCGCCTAAATCATACAATAAAAAGCATAAAACCTACATAGATGGTAAATAAGATACAATGCACAATGTACAACCTCTATAGCCTGAAAATGTTATACATTTCATATTACATATATCCTATTATTTATTATTTACAAGAACCTAAACTAAGTGTACAATATACTTTAACATAGAACACCTTCTAAACACAATGTACAAGAAAGTGATGCCTAAGTATGTTACAAATTAATATCCTATTATCTATTATTTACAAGAACCTAAACTAAGTGTACAACATACTTTAACATAGAACACATTTTAAACACAATGTACAAGAACATGATGCCTAAGTGTGTTACAAATTAATAGTATATAAATTTATAAGTTATTTAGATATTATTTATATCCTTTAAGATATTAGAAAAAGTAAAAAAAAAACTACTTAAATCCACATAAGCCAAAGAAACAAATGTGTGATACATTACCTACATATACAAAAGGAAGTTTGAGGGAATAGTGCCACGCAGCTGCGTGGCACTTCCCTATTCGACCAACCATTTTATTGTTTTATATTCGTTTTAAAATTACGGTTTCGTCCTTAATTTAAAATATAATTACGTTTTTACCCCCACTTCAAAAAAAAAATTATGTTTTTGTCCCTTGATCAAAATTACGATTTTGCCCTCGGTTCAAAATTATGATCTTATCCCCAGATTACAATTACATTCTTGGCCCCAGTTCAAAATAAATTTTTGCTTTTGCCCCAAACTAAAAATGATGATTTTGCATTTTCGCCCTGTTTCAAAAATTATGATTTCAACTTCAGTTTAAAATTATGTTTTTGTCCGGTTCAAAATAAAAGTATGCTTTTGCCCCCCAACTCAAAATTACGATTTTGCCCTCAGTTCAAAATTTTGATTTTGCCCCAGTTCAAATTAAAAATATAGTTTTGTTCCTAGTTTAAAATTATGATTTTGTCCTTAGTGCAAAGTTATATTACGATTTTGTCTCTGGTTCAAATTTACAGTATTGCCATCACTTTAACTTTTGGCAAATTACGATTTTACCAAAGTCAACAAATACAACTTTGCCCTCAGTTCAAATTACAGTATTGCTATCGTTTTAGTTTTTTTAGCAAAACTATAAAAGTGTTTTTTTTTTATTAGTTGACTGGATTTAATTTTTTTTCCATGTCAATGAGCTGCCTAACACTCGCTCATTAATCCTGACAAACTACAGTTTTGCCCTGAGCTCAGAACTACGGTCTTGTCATTGTTTTAATTTTTTTTTTTTCTAACAAAACTATAATAGTGTTTTTTTTAATTGATTGAGAATTATTCGGCCATCGCCCCGCAACGCGGGCGGGGCATTAACTAGTTCTCTTAACAAATGTATGTTTATATAATATAATATAGAGTAAATTAGTGTTTTTCCTCTGTGGTTTAGTTAGTTTAACCATTTCAGTCCCAAAATGAATCTTTTAACATATCAGACCTCGAGGTTGCATTTTATAACGGTTTTGGCCCTTGACACTAACTTTATTACCTTTTTTGCAGTTAACTGTAAGGGTAATTAGGTCATTATATACCATAGGGGTTGTTTTTTATAATTACAAAGTTCTTTTAATATTTAAGAGATTATTAATGCAATTACTCAACTTTTTTGTATTATTTCATTATTTAACGATTCTTATTTAACAAAATACATTTTAAATATACAAATAAGTATGTATTTTCATTAACCGTCTATTTATATAAAAGTTGTTTTAAAAATTCAAAATGGTTGTTTTAAACCATTTGTTTTTTAAAATCGTTCATTTTAAAGTCGTTTGTATTTTAAAGTTTTTTAAATACTTCATTTTATACCATTCTTTTTAAAATAATTTATTTTTAAACATTTTTAAACAACTCACTTTTTTAAGTCGTTCATTTTTAAAATTTTACAAAACGACGTGTATAAAAAACAAAAGAAATATAAGACTTGAAAAAAAGAACATTCTAATAAAAAGTTTGCAAAAGATAATTCATTTTTCAAACTTTTTTAGAATAGTTTATTTCTTTTTCAAATCTTCCATTTCTTTGGATCGTTTGTTATTCAAAATTCGTTATTTTTTTAACCTTTCGTTTATTAAATTTGTCCGTTTTTAGTACCTTACAGTTGTTAACTTATATTTTAAAGGTTTTATTTTTTTATAAACGTCCTTTTTTTAATCTTCGTTTTTTAAACCACTCGTTCGTTTAAAATCGATCGTTATTAAATTATTTAAATTTTTGAAATCGTTCCTTTTTTTGAAGTTCTTTTTCCATAACGACTATAAGTAAATTGAATACAAAGTTTAAAAAATGAATGTTTTCAAAAATGGTTCTAAAAGGAACGGTTTAAAAAGAAACGCTTTTAAAAATTAGTGACTTAACGAATTGTTTAAAAAAGTTTAAAAAATAATTTTATAAAGAACAGTATAAAATGAATAGTTTAAAAAACTTTAAAAGACAAACAACTTTAAAAAGAACGATTTTTAATAAACAAGCGGTTTAAAAATTAATAATTTTAAAAACGATAGACGGTTTAAAAAAAGTTAAAAAAACAAATGATTTTAAAAACGATGTTTATAAAAAACAAACGCTTAATGAAAATGCATATTTATTTGTATATATAAATCATATTTTGTTTAATAATAATCGTGAAAATAACGAAATAATAAAAAAACTTGAGCAATTGCATTAATAATCTTGTAAATATTAAATGAACTTTGTAATTATCAAAAACAGACCCTAAGGTATATAATTACCTAATTACTCTTACACTTAACTGCAAAAAAAGTAACAAAGTTAGTGTCAGGGACCAAAACCGTTATAAAATGCAACTTCGTGGTCTAATATATTAAAAGATTTCTTTTTTGGCTGAAAGGGTTACACTGGCTAAACCACAGGGTCTAAAATAATAATTTACTCTATAATATAATATAATAATTTGTGTTGTTTAACAAATATATGTTTATATAATATAATATAATAATTTGCCTTTTTTAGATGTTTCATAGAAATCGTGAGGTTGGTTACGGTACAAACCATATTTATCATACAAACCGTGATAACAGATCCTAGCACTTAAAAAAAGTTAAATTAGCACATACTAAAACAATACATAAATAAAAGTAGCGCTTCTGAATTATATTAGTACATGAAAATTAATCAAGATAATTGATTTTCGCACATATGTGAATGATATCAGCACTTTTCGTTATAAAAAATTATATCAACACATTGAAAACAAAAGAAGGATCCAAATAAAGAATTAATTATTTGTTAGCATAATTATAGAGAATTCAAATAATTGATATTAGAGTTAATTGCCCGGATGGTCCCTGTGGTTTCATGTTTTTTCACGTTTAGTCCCCACCTTTTGAAAATAGGGGGTATGCTCCCTATGGTTTGTTATCTTGTTACTCGGATAGTCCCTGGGTATATGTCGGTTAGTTTGGAAATAACAGGTATGCTCCCTATGGTTTGTCATTTGGTTACTCGGATAGTCCCCTGAGTAAATGTCAGAGGACTATCCGAGTAACAAAATGACAAACCATAGGGAGCATACCTGCTATTTCCAAAAGGTGGAGACTAAATGTGAAAAAAACATGAAACCACAGGTTATTATTTTACCATTTCTTTATAATTGATTACATATCACATGACACTTGTTAAATTGTTCTTACAGTTTGTATATAAAATGTGGTTTGTATTTGATGCTACTCTAAGAAAACGACAACTAGATTAAGAGAAATTCCTAGAAAAGTTAAAATGGCAATTGTGAGTTAAGTTATCAAGGATAAAGACACGTTTTTTTTTAATGTTTATATCTCCAGCATTTTAAATCTTCATGTTTTATATTTATTTTAAATATATACATTTTGATTCATTGTGTTTTAGCATCTATATATGATAAATTAAAAGTGAATGAATAGTGATTACATAATTCTTTATTATGTGATTTTTTATTAGACTGAAGGTAGTGGGGCGACCTCAAAAGAGGGCGTCTTGCGACACGTGGCGTTTGGGGGGCGACTTGGGGCGACCTCAAAAGAGGGGGCGTGGTGTTTGGGGCGACTTGGGGCGACCTCCAAGGGGGAATCCTTGAAAGTTTGTGCCAAAAAGGGGGGGGGACGCCGATGGGGGGATGGATGTGTGTGAGGAAGGTGGCGACGTGCAGAGGACGGGCAAGAGGGGGTCGCCCCCCAAGTCGCCCCCGGGGGCGGTGTTCCAGGCGACTTGGGGCGACTTGGGGTGGGGAGTCGCCCCACTACACTCAGTCTTATACTGAACAATACCTTATATTCATTTATTAGACTATGGGGTATGGTGTGAGGGTTGGGGCGTGGGTTGGGTACAAATGCCCAAGTCACCACCCCGGGTGGGCTTGGGTTTCGGTGTGGCCTCTTGGGCGGGAGTTTCAGTTCGGGCGTTGGGCATGCCTAGCGGTCCTCCGTAGCCGGCTCTCATTGGCTGGGTTGGCTAGGCCATAGCGGCTAGGTTTAAATTTTAAAAAATAACCGTTTGGCCAAGCCAAACGGTTCACCCAAGTCACTATAAAACCCCCCAACCCCACCGCATGTCCACATCGCTACTCCAAACCTTCACTCCACCTACCCGAACCCGCTACCCACACTTGATACCGGCACAACGCGATGAAGGGCCGCCAACCCAGTGAGACCCATTACTGGCCAGAAGCTTTCGCTAGCTACCGGCACAACGTGGGGAACGACCGGCACAATTTAAACGCGTGCCAACACAAGTGGCGCGAGCTACGACCGAAGCTCGACCGTTTTAAAGGCTACTACGATAGCGTCCCGGGCGGTGATATAAGTCACGAAGACCGGGTGGCGGTGGCTAACATCCAGTTCTGGGGCAAGGAGCGGAAGTCGTTTGACAAGCTCGCCCTGTTCGAAATCTACCTAACGTTTTAGGCTTTTTTTTTAATTTTGTAATCCTTTTTTTTGTAGAATTTTGTAATTTTTAGGAACTTTCAATAATAATTTTAGGCTTTTTTTTAATTCTGTGTGTATTTTTTTAATTTTAGGTTTTTTTTAATTTTTATAAAACTGGCCAACCCACGCGGGCTAGCCACGCCCCGCCATACCGACCCAACACGTCACTTACTAGCGGGGGACTCAAAGTTCACGTGTCAACCCATGCCCCAAACCCCCGCCCCACCATACCCCACGGTCGAAAACACCAATGCCTTTCGCGCAACGCTCGTCATTTAAAAACACTAGTTTACATAATTTTTAAATGACTTTGTTTTATATAAAAGTTTACATTATTTTATGATTTTTATTATTATTTACATTATTTTAAATAGAGTAAATTACTATTTTGACCCCTATAGTTTAACCAGATTAACCCTTTCAGTCCAAAAAGTAATCTTTTGACATATCAGACCCTGATATTGCATTTTATAACGGTTTTGACCCCTAACACTAACCATGTTACTTTTTTCTAGTTAAACCTAAGGGTATTATGGTCCTTTGATAGCTTAGGGACTGTTTATGTAAGTTATAAAGTTCTTTTAATATTTTTATTTGTGTATTACTTAATTTTTTTATTTCTTTATTTCACAGTTATTATTTAATAAAATATGTTTTAAATATTCAAATATATACATATTTCTTTAACAATTTGTTTTTTTTATAAATGTCACTTTTTTGAAAAAAAAATGTTTTTAACCTTCTTAAAACCTTTTATCCTTTTTAAAATCGTTCATTTTTAAACTGTTTATTTTAAAAATCGTTCTTTTTTTTAGTTCTCATTTTTTTATAAATTGAACAGTTCATTTTTTACCATTTTTTTAAAACCATATGTTTTTAAAACTTTTTTTAAACAATTCATTTTTTAAAGTCATTCATTTTTAAAACCGTTTATTTTTAAAGCGTTTCTTTAGAACCGTGTTTGTAAAGCGTTACTTTTATCTTTAAAGCGTTATTTGAATCGTTAATCCCTTTTAAAATCCTCCATTTTTTGGTTATTTGTTTGTTCGAAATTCGATTATTTTTTAAACCTTTTGTTTACTAAAATCATTCGCTTTTTATAACCTTATATTTTTTAAAAGTTTCATTTTTTAAAGTCATTCATTTTTAAAATGTTTATTTTTAAAGCGTTCCTTCTAGAATCATTCTTTGTAAAACGTTCCTTTTATTTTTTAAGCGTTATTCATTATTTTTTTTAAAATCTTCCATATTTTGGACCGTTCGTTTGTTCGAAGATCGTTCATTTTTAAACCATTTATTTATTAAAACCATACGCATTTTAAAACTTTATATTTTTAACATATTTTTTAATACCATATTTTTTTAAATCTTCGGAAAAAGTGTTCGTTTGTTTGAAATTGTTCATTTTTAAATTCCTTTGATTTAATAATCATACATTTTTAAGTGTATTTTTGCTATCGACAATAAGTAAATTACAAAATAGAAATTTTAAAAACGATTGTTAAAAAAAGGTAAAAAACTGAACAATTTTAAACAAATGAACGTTTTTTTGAAGATTTTAAAAAACAACATTTATAAAATACAAATGGTATTAAAAATTATGATAAAAATATAAGGTTTTAAAAAGCGAATAGTTTTAGTAAACAAAAGGTTTTAAAAAATGAACAAATTTCAAACAAACAAACAGTAATTTACTCTCTTAAATATTAGGCTATTAATATATTTTAAAATATAAGGTTTAAAACATATTTTGTTAAATATAAGGTTAATGAAAATAGATACTTATTTGTATATTTAAAACATATTTTATTAAATAATAATCGTGAAAATAACGAAATAATAAAAAAATCTTGAGTAATTGCATTAATAATCTTTTAAATATTAAAAGAACTTTATAATTATCAAAAACAACCCCTAAAGTATATAATGCCTAATTACCCTAACATTTAACTGCAAAAAAGTAAAAAAGTTAGTGTCAGGGGCCAAAACCGATATAAAATGCAACCTCGGGGTCTGATATATTAAAAGATTTCTTTTTGGGCTGAAATGATTAAATTGACTAAACCACAGGGACCAAAACAGTAATTTACTCTTTCAAAAATTGCATTGTATTATTATGTCATATGCGTTTGTTATCGTTTCTAGCCCACTAGTATTAATATGATTGTTACAATATTAACATTTCTAGACCACTACGTTTAGGGTGAACGGAGTGGAATAGGTAAAGGGTTCAGTAAACCCTTCACCGCTCGGGGAAGCCATCGCCAACATTGGGTTTACCGATCGTGAAGGTCAATCTCGGTGAACCTTTACCGACTCGGTGAGAAGGAGGGAAAGGGGAGAGAGATGGTGTGTGGTGGGGTCCATTCCTTCTCAACCAATCACACATTTTTTTTTTTTTAAATAGTTTACCTAACCCCATTAGGTAAACCACCGTCAACATTTTTTAGCATTAGGTAAACAAATTAGGTGAATTGAGGTGACACTGTTTGATTGGGTGAATGGGGAGTTTACCTATTTGGAATAGGTAACCACTCCCTTCACCCTTATGTTTAAATTGTATAGTTATGAGTTACTAGTGTTATTTCCCCCGCGCTACGCGGCGGGAAATCGATCGACATACGATATCGGCACTCGCTATAGTAATCAAAAAAGAAAATCAAAAAAAATAAAGTCGTGACATGTCCAAAAATATTTTACCTCTATCAAAAACTGTATAAGCAAATACCGGTACCGTTGGTGTTCGGTCAGGACTGGTTTGATTAAGTTCATCACGGTATCAATTTGTACATGGACTTTTATAGCTTATGATAATACCAAAAATAACACTTTATTTCGAATAAAACTCCATTTTAACCAATTTTATGCCCGAATGTCAAAAGGGAAAAAAACAAAGCTATGCATGCAGCTTTTTTAAAATATTAATAAACATAAATTATTAGAAAAAATAAAGTTAAACAATAATGATATATCATATTATAATATATATTATAATATTAAATTGTTATTATTTTCTTTTAATACATAACAGTATGATTCTCCCGCACGTTGTGGCGAGAATTGGGTTGGTATAAGTTCGATTTGTTACGCGGGGGAATTTAATGGTCTGATACCGGCACTTGGTATATTAACTGAAAAAGAGAAATCAACATTTGTTTTACATTAACCAGAAATGATAAAAACGAAACTTGTACCGTCACTGATGTTATTCGAATGACATCGATCAGTTCAGATTGTCACGGTACTAAATATTCATTTACCATTGTAGAAAAAGTTGTGTAAATGAAAAATTATCGACACCGAAAACCATAAAGGTGAATACAGATCCCAATATCAATGTTGTTCAGCATGATACGGTAGCGATACGGTTCAGTTATTCGAAAGCAAAAACAAAATAAATAAATAAATATCGGTACCGACACAGGTATCGATGCTATTCGGTTGGTTTTACTTCGGTTCACCACGGTAGCTACACGGTATCCATTATCTAACATTAAACAATAACAAATGAATACATGTACCAAATAAAACAATGTTTGTTTTCAATAAAATTAATCTTAGTATTAGAAAACAATAAAAACACGTAACACAACTGATTAAAACAATCAAATTAAATGATGAGTTGATTAAAAAATCAAATATTAGAAAACAATAAAAACGCGTAACACAATTGATTAAAAAATCAAGTTAAATGATGAGTTGGTTAAAAAATCAAATTAAATGATGATTAAAATTAAAATAATTTCTTAAGAAAACAAAATCACTATTCATGGTAAGTCTAATTTAATATCAATCTTAGTATTAGAAAACAATAAAAACACGTAACACAACTGATTAAAACAATCAAATTAAATGATGAGTTGATTAAAAAATCAAATATTAGAAAATAATAAAAACGCGTAACACAATTGATTAAAAAAATCAAGTTAAATGATGAGTTGGTTAAAAAATCAAATTAAATGATGATTAAAATTAAAATAATTTCTTAAGAAAACAAAATCACTAATCATGGTAAGTCTAATTTAATATGTATAAAATAAAATAATATGTATAAAATAATAATAATAATAATAATAATAATAATAATTAAGTGATAAATAAAATACCACTAAAAACAATTATTTAAAATTGATTAGCAATTTCAATTAACTAAATAAAATATCGAAAAAAAACCTTGATGGATTACTATTCATCAAGGGTTTCATTTAATATGTATAATGGTTGCAGCCCACAATTTTTTTTCGTAGTCGTGCAGGCTGCCTTTTTTGAATATTAATTATTATCACGTATAACTAAAAATGTAAGTTTGCACTTTGCAGCCCACAACTATATTTTTAATATTTTGAGAAGTATTGAAGTACCGAACTATTAAGATCGGCCCAACAGAGTATCCTAGATTGCAACGACCCACAATTGATATATGAAGATCGGCCCAACAGACCCTATTTGGGTCAGCACAATAGTTTATAGACATTCGGTTTCGGTCCAACCTAGAGGTGCACAACCGGGACCCGAATCGACACAAAAACTGGTATACATAGAAACGGGTACAATTGTACAATCTATAGAATTCTAACCGGTTTATATAAATCTGAACCAAACGGGTCAACATACCGACAAAACGGTTTTGACTTTTTTGTTGAGCAACTCAAACCGGTTTAGGGTCTGAACATGTTTTGTGCACCTCTAGTCCAGCCTGTTGACCATACACCTGGACGACCAAGACCGTATACAATGGTCAAGTTCACCTAGCTACCTTTTTCTTACTTATAAGTCCCAGTCAGTTTATACCGGTTCGGTCTGATATAAGGCCCATAAACAACCCTAGTCTGCACCAGTCGATAGTCATCACCAATTTATATGGTTTTTTACTATGGTTCTAGGTTCAGTACATCAAAAATATGTGATGTTACAATAAACTTGTTTACTCATTCGTTGTTGTTTAAAACTTCAATAAAAATAAACATAATTAATAACTACTTCGCTTTTACTCAAAATGTTATATATATTCCAAACTTTACATTCCATAACATTTTAGATACAACTAAACCATTTTGTCTACATTTACTAAGAATAATTTTTTTGAAAAAGATTCAAAACTCATTTTCGTTTTCATCAAATTTAATATTTTGTTTTCTTTTGTAACACTTACAAATAAATTTCGAAATGCGTAAGATCTTAGTTAGTTTTGCAAAAACTCTAGTATATAACACATTGTAAGATTTTGATTATTATTTATCGTATTTTATTAAATGTTTATTAGCTTTTAACTTTATTTTATTCTGGTGTGAGATATCACATATAACCAATATCAATAATACCCAAACTAACAAATAACCAATAAGAATATTGGTTTTATTTATTTTGAGAAAATAATATTCTGCTTAATATGTTTTAGAATTTTAGTTAAAAGACTACCTAATATTCTTTCTTTTCTTTTATCAAGAGTCAAAATACTGTACTGAATGATGCTTTCGGGTTACTTATTATTATTATTTTTTTTTTTTGAACGGCATTCTAGCCCAACGGTCGCAGACACGCTGGGGGATTGGATAACCCCGGGTTCGAACCACGGAGGCCATCCATTTGGGCAGGCTACTCCGGGTCCTCCACTAGGGGGCTTTCGCACAACCTAGTTTCATCGGCATTTAATGTACTACCGGGCACGTTCCAGGAGGAAACCCCACAACGAGTGGTTAGAGTAAAACCCCCTGCGAGATTCGAACCCACGACCTAGGCCATGTTTCCGAATGCTCTGGCCATCTGAGCTGCCCCAGATGGTTATTATTATTTTTTTTATTTAATCAAAGGACTAGTCCAACTTTACTGCAAATGATTAATATTTAATAGTTAATAAAATTCAAACTGTCTCCCACTATCTAGGAGTGCAAGTGGCCCATGTGAAGTGAACCCAATGCATTTTTATTTCATTTCTTTATTTTGCCTTTTGTTTTTTCTATAATATTGAAAGTAAACATATGCTAATGATTGTATGAAGTTTTAATAATCTCTAAATCTGATTTCTTGAAGTGAATTAACAGTAAAAACAAATTGAATTGATGAGGGTGGTGCACCAACAGAATCCCTATTTCTATGAGTTTGATATCATATTCTAAAACTTGTTTCTTTAACCAGATGCAACTTTATTCTCATTCTCTCATTATTAACCCTTGAATCAAACACGACCATAGTTCTTTAGCACGTAGTGTAAAATATCTTTTTAGCGGAAAGTATAAGAGAGGTACGTGTGACTCAAGACATAATCATAATTGTACATACGGTGTTCTATTGATAACTTTCTTACATATTAACAATATATAGAGGTTGTGGTGCTTATGGTTACAAAAAAAATTATGGCAAGATGGCTTCATGCAACTAAGGTATCATATGGAATATACCACAAATGATAAATGGGGTTCATTCTGTTCTAAAATAACACAAATTGAGTGTGTCAGCTTTTGTTGATTCGAAATATCTCAAAGTTTAATTAATGGTTCCAAAAATCGAATCACAAATTGTATTAAATGCAACTATTGTTTGATAATACGGATTTGACTGGTTTAGGCCTTGATTGATTCCATTTTGTAAACCAACTTGATGGCATATGTGCAATGCTTTATTGTTACCTTCTCTAAGTAGATAATATTTCGAGTATATTTCGTTCTCACGCACGCATTTACACGCACGTATGTATGTAGCCGGTAATATTTAAGACATTGGGTGTGGTACGTTTTTAAGGAAGAAGACTCCGAAATTTGTATATTTTTCACGATATAAAGTAGCAATCAAGTTGAAAAGGCATAAATGATGAAAGAATAAACGTATTAAATAAAAACACTAATTTACGTGATTAGGACATAAAACAGAGGGGTTAGACGGAATTAGATTCCTTGTGTAATAGGTAATTCCATTTCATAAACCAACCAAACAACATTTTTTTTGCAATGCTTGAGACACAACACAATTTTTTTTCTTCGCGTACTTTTGAGTTTTAGAATTTTTAACTAGTTTGATCGCCGCTTTGTAAAGTCTGTATTTAATCTCATTTGAATAATCGGCAATGAAAACATATTTCTTACCTTTTTATCAAGCTTATCTATATTCAAGATCTTAATAATTCACGTAAGCAACACAACGAAATATTTTTTCAACTATAAACTACCTTCAAGTGTTGGTATTCCTCCTTGACAATATTAGAGTCCAACAATGTGTTCAATGACTAACCAAATATGCTAGTGTGTTAACGGAATTACATCTAAGGGTGTGTATGGGTCGGTTTGGTTCGGTTTTTACCATTAGCCATAACCATAACCGCTAACTTTGGTTATGAAATTTTCTTAATCATAACCATAACCAAACATCGGTTACGGTTAATCGGTTATGGTTCGGTTTCGGTTATTTTCGGTTAATTAACCAAGAAATGTTTGAAATAAATAGGGGTGTTATTAAGGGCGTGCACTGTTGGGACTTAGCTTGGTTTTTTTTAATAAAATAACCAAGACTATACTTTTTTTGTTAAACTACCAATATGAGATTCTCTTTAATAAGTTAAATTCTCAACAAAAGAAATACGATACTATGTTCTTCATTAAAATAAAATGGCATCTACATCAAGAACATTTTGTTACTTACATACTTTTATCTTAATAAAAGATATCTACATGGTTAATGTTTGGTTTCGGTTATATCGGTTAATCAAAGCTTCATAAGCGTAACAATAACCGATTAGTTGGTTATACAAAGTTTCATAACCATAACCATCTGTCATGTCGGTTATCGGTTAATATTGGTCCGGTTATAATTCGATTATCAATTATGGCAGTTATTTTTCTCACCCCTAAATTTACATCTTTGACAGCCCTGCATGAAACCTCATACCCTTTGCTATGATTATTCAAAAGTATATGTATCCAAACACTACATGTTCCAATCCAAAATTAATCAAAATCAGGATATCGGATTTGTGTACATCCAAAAATTATTCAACATTGCATTTGCAAAAATATTTGAACCCACATTTTTTATATGTGTGTGGTGGTGGGGGTGAGGGTGAGGGACATACCACTAGACCATTTAATTATGGATTTCTATGTTGTATTTTTGCGTGTTTCCAAATAATCAAATTATCAGACATCAAAAACCAAAATTTTGGATCTAAACATCAAACTTTATGATTAGAAATTATCTAGTTTGGAAAGCCGCTAGTTTTTGCCCTTTCGTTCTATGTTTAGTTGATTATTCATCAACATCGTTCTCTCGCAATGTTTTCAAGGTTGTTTCTAGCATCTTAATCCTATACCCGATCAACACAACTGTCAAGAAATTCTTTGTTGTTGTATACAAGTATACAACTACATTCATCATGCTTCAACTGCTTAACAGTGTTTGTCTTGTTTGATGATAATGGTCCACTTCTTAAAGGTGGTAGAAAATAAAAACTTACAAAGGTATTAAACATGAAGTTTAATTTGTAGAAAATAAGCACTTACCTTTCAAATGAACGTGACATAGGAATATGCTTCTCCTAAAATTGGTTACTATTTACTTTTTATTACTAGTATAAATTCATTTTTTTACTATTCGTTTCTGCTTTCGGAATGAGCATATTCATAAACGGTCGCTTTCATTCCAAAAAGAAAAATCATTCTTTTGTTTAGCCCCGTTCAAGAGTAAGACTAGTCTTTAACTTTTCAAAATACTTAAACCAACGAATTTAGATGATGTTAATCTAGTCATTATCGTGTTAATATTCTTACTTTTTTAGGAAACGACAAAAAAGTTATTATGTTTAATGTTATTGTTTTTTTTTAAAGTTTAAGCTTATATTTCTAAATGTTATTGTTTTTTTAAGATTAAACTATATGTATATTTCTAAATGTTTTGTTTTCTTTTCTTTTTTTAAAGCTAAGTTAGGTTCTGAATTTGTAATCTCAATATCCAAATATGCATACATATTTTTATATTTGAGTCTTTTGAAGAAAGTTGATTGTTAACGAATTTAAACTAAAAAACAGATAGTTATGTTCCAAAGTGAAGAAATGAATGAAAACTAGTTGCTTTTAAAAACACACTATTAATTTGAAAAATTTATATATTATAAACACAAGGGATACTATACGAAGTGCACATCAGGCATGGTTGCAGAAGTCCTTAGGCGCTCTCAGCCCCCAAGTTGGTCGACTGAGAAGCTTCGAGTAATGGGGAGTACTCGGATATGATAAATTATAAATAAATTAATTTTCGATAAATTATATGTATATATATATATATATCAAATAACATAAATTATTAAGATTTATAACAAAATATGTGAGTATTGATATAAATAAAAAAAGATGCATTTTCAAATACTAAAGTATTCAAAAACTGATATTCATTCATTAATATTATTAACATGGAAATTATGTTTTATTTTCTTTTTAAAGTCAAACTCATCCCAAATTAGCTGACCAAATATGATTCCGGCCGAGGTTGATCCGCATTTGATTGATTCCAAGCAATTAGGTGGACTTGAAGAAAATCGTCTCGGCACCGTACCTTGTAGCGATTACTCAGCGAGTACCTGGCCTCCTAGACCTACTTTTACAACATTGACACCACGACGTGATCCAAAACCAGATCCTCCATGTCCGATCTAAAACTGACAACGAAACCTGTTTGATCCCGATCCAAGCCACCGGTTTGAAATCGGTTTGGGTATACAATATATACTTGGAAACCGGTTTTGAAGCCGCTTTGGGGATGAAGTTGGGTTTGAATCCAGTTTGAAACTAATTCGATCCAATATGGTTTTTCTTTAGAAACTAGTTTCTAAACATATCCGGTTGGCTGAACCGGATTTTACTTTGTTATATGAACCGATTTTCAAATAGATTCCCTTTGGCTCATAAACTGATTAGGGGCACCTTTATTCACATACCTCAAGATTTGGGCTCCATGATGTAGCTCCGACGAGTCAATAACATTGAGGAACATTTAAAAGCAACAAAAGCCCAAATTCTAAAATGGGCTTAAATGCCCAAGATTAGAGCCCATCATCAAGTCCGATTTATAGACTTTCGGAACACATGCAATTTGTTACTCAAATCAAATTAGTAATTGAATCTCTTGATCAAGAGGTCTCCAAGTGTTGCTATTCTTGGCACCATTAGTTCCAAGTTTCTACATGTGTCACATGTGATGATTCCCAATATCCCATTAATGTTATATAGAGTTTCGAATATACTGATGTGATAGAGCTTATTTTTATCTACGTTTCGATATAAATTTTATATAAAACCGAACCACCGTAACGCGAAATGGATTTTTTATAATGAAATAATAATTTTTTAAAATAAGTAAAAAAAGTTAAAAGAATAATAATTTTTAGTTAAATTATAGGATTGGAAATAATGAAAGGGATATGAATCATCCAACCCCTAAAATTAGGTGAGAGTTTTTATTTTATGAAAAGTGGTTGTAGGTGGCTGTGAGTAGACAGGAGATAAAATGTTATAAATTTGAGGGGACATGTTCACCCTTTATAATATTTTAATACATTTTAAAAGTGATTGTGAGTAAGAAGAGAATAAATGTAATGATAAATGTATGAAAAAGTGTTATTTATTTAATTGAAAATGAGAGAGAAAAAAACTAATTTGAAATGTAATATACAGTAAAAAAAATGGGAGGTAGGGTGTTCAAGATCGGATTATCCGGTTTTCGGATATCCGAAAATCGGATATCCGAAAATTTCGGATAGTCAATATTGATATCCGAACCCGAATCCGAAATTTCGGATATCCGAATATCCGAAATTTCGGATTCAGGTCGGATTATCCGGTTTTCGGATATCCGAAAATTTCGGATAGTCAATATTGATATCCGAACCCGAATCCGAAATTTCGGATTCGGGTTCGGATATCCACACGGATATCCGAATTAAAAAAAAAACAAAAAATTTGTTTTCTTAAATAGATCAAAACCAAACATGTTTACAGTGAAAACCCATATCCAAAATATCAAAATTTCCCAGTTTATAACATCTAAAACATTCAGTAAATTCATGATAAAGTTTAAGCTTAAACAATTTAAAGTTTCAAACCACCACAAAAAATTCAAAGTTTCAAACATCCAGAAGTTCTTGATGGGAAAACATATCCTTTCTTGATCGGAGACACCAAGACCAGAGGAAGATGGCAGGACGCAAAGAGACAGATGACTAACGGTAACGTCGGCCGGCGATTGAAGATCGGAGGGGACGATGACGCCTGAGAGCGGCTCTGTGATATGAGATCTAAAGAAACCCTAGTTTTCTCATATGTGAATGCGCCTGTTTTAGTGAAACATGATATATCATATGTGTATTTTAGGTTAATGGCTTTAATATATTAATAAAAATCTATTTTTTTTTATAAGATTTCGGATTCGGATAATCCGAATATCCGAAAATTTTCAAAACTAACATCCGAATCCGAACCCGAATTTTCGGATATCCGAAAATTCGGATATCCGAAATTTCGGATATTTCGGATACGGGTTTTAGGATATTTCGGATTCGGTTTCGGATTCGGATTTTTTTGAACACCGTACGATGTGAATGATCTAAAGATTCCAAAATTTTGAGGGTGGAGATAGAGATAGGGAGTGGGATGCCACTTGCCTTCGCCTTCGACAGGGTTGAGAGCTCATGTCGCTACGATCTTTCCTCTAATGCCTGAGATTCACTTGTATGCATTTAATAAATAATTTCATTACTTCCATTTTTCGTTGTTAACTTGCAATTCATCCCCCCACTTTGTCAACAAATTCATAAATTTGACTAAATTACAACTTGTTGATCATGTATGGGTGGAAAATCTGGATAAATGTTTAAATTTCTTTTCAGTAATTGTGATTTGATTTCTTGTTTAAACCGGAGATGATGATCAAGAGCTGGTTCCCCAGAAATACTTGCTGTGACTTGAGTGCTTGTGCTTGTGCTTGTGCTGTTTGTTCCAAGTTTCTTAATAAAAATTTAAAATTCTATGTTTATGACAGTAAGCAAAGTGAACATTTTTAAAACAACTCGTTCTGACCCATACTGAAGGGGTATGGTCCCAAAAAGCCGCGCAAACCTCCGTTAGGGTCACGCGCGAGACCATACTCCTTACCCAACAAATTTCTTATTGGCAACCTCGCGCGGGCTATAGCACACTCTATTTTAACCGGCGCGAGTCCTGGGCAATAGGAAACTCCAATTACAACACTTAGCACTCTGAGAGAGCACTCAGTCGCCCAAACCCTGCGCGAGTTAGTTACGTGCCCATCAAGAATCGCACAGGGCAGCAGCGCAAGGCTGTTTCACAGAGTACACAATGTACAAGTGGCAGAAGAAAAGAGCCAATCAGCGTCCTTCTGGCCCTGCTCAATCGTGCTCCACGATCGTCTGACATGCAGGAGACAAGAAGTACTTAAGGACGCCTACATGGCACCAATCATAGGGCAGAGACAACTGCCCCACGATCTCCACTTACCTGCTGATGGCAGAAGGGCGGCCAGGCCGACAACAGTGACACGTGGCTCCAATCACATTGCGCCAACTCCCAAGAGCTCCTGCTAACCACTAACAGTCGACACCAGTGAGACAAGGAGCGTATCCCTTATGTTGTCACCTTCAGGCCCAAGGCCCATCAGCCCACATCCTCTTACACCTCTCCGGCTATAAATAGAGACCCCAGTCCACAGGTCAAGCATTCCATTCCCTCTACTCTCACTCTTAACACTTAATTATCTCCCCAAAGCAGTCACTTATTCTCACGCCGGAGCCTGGTTAAGAGGGAAACCCCCACATTCCCCTCTTAACGAGTAACGGTGTTCTGTTTTGCAGGATTAGACGATCATTACGAAGCTCAGAAAGCCATTAGAAGATTAACCACTATGGTAGGAACATAAACCAAACTGATTAGTCCATAATTAGTTACGTGTTTCTTCATTGGCGCCCACCGGTTTTCTACAAATCACTTTCATCTTCTTTTTTCTGAGTTTTCGTTGTTTTTTCCTTCGATCATGGCTGGTCAAGGAATTATTCCTGAGTTTGTTGGTTTCGGAGCAAACTCTAATGCAGCGTTGGGGGAGGACAATCAAAATGTTCAACCTCAACACATTGAAGAAATTGGCGAAATCGAAGTAACCAACACTGGGGGACCGCACGGGAGCATCACCCGCATCACTCAGACGGTAACCCCAGGAAACAATGGCGCTGGACCTTCAAACCCAGCTCCACCTCAGAACGTTTCGGCGCTATTAGGGCTACCAGAGGGCGAAACTCCAGCCTCGCGGTACGTCAAAAATATTGCCACCATTAACGCGGCGTATCAATCCCTGATCGCACAACAAGCAGTCTTAACGGCAGAACCGTCCTTGGTTACACCAACAGGCCCCAGTCACGGGGCGCGCCAGATACCACCACAGCAAAACATCCAAGGAAGACCTAACAGACCTCCCCCTACCAGAAGACTAAGCGTGCAGGACACGCGTGATACACGGGGAGAAACAGAAAGCTATTATGACTATCTGTCAAACGTCCAAAGAGACCCAGTTCATAGCCGGCTCACGCCGCGCAACATGAACAATGAATGGGAAGAAACTGACCCGAATGATCCAACTTGGCAAGACGATGAAGGATCTTCAGTCTTCAATCGTTTACAGGGGAACCATGAATACTACAAACCAAGACAACACGTTGGGTACACCGAAGAGGCAGAGCAAGACTTTCGCCTCGCCTATCGACCAGCTTGTTTTGGTCAAAAATCAAGCAATGATAATGCAACCAAACTTTCTGTTGTGAGGTATGATGCTTGAATCAATGAACAACACTAAGGATCACTCAGAAATGAAATGAATAAGTGACACAAAGATTTATACGAGGAAAAAGCCCTTGATCAATGAATGATCTCCGGCATAAAAAACCTCGGGTGATGGAAACTACCGATCACCAACTCAGATTGAACAAGAAATGTATTACAACTTCGGATGATAGCGAGCTAATTACAAGGATCACTATAGTGTAATGTGCGAAAAAGTGTGTAATCGCCAAGTGAATTGTCAAGAGCTGATGAGAGCAGTTGCGAGTGTGTGTGTTAAGCTAAAAATAGCCAAGTGTTTTCTATTTAGCTTGCTATCCGTTTTAAAAATGGAAAATATCTAAGCTAACAAACATTCCGCAAATGGTGCAAGTCCTCCACGACCTCCATAACGTCCATTTCAGCCATGCACGTGCGGAATAAATACGGAATATGCTCCAGGAATATCGCCAAGACCAAGTCCAAGCTCGTACTCCTGCAAAACAACATTATATTCAAAGCAGACAATCGTTAGTATAAGGATCCTTACGATGATCCATGATCCTGATCCTGTAATACTTCTGAGGATCACCAATTCAAACAGAAGTGAGGATCACCAATCCCAACAGTAATTGAGGATCACTGATCATTAAAAAATCCTCCCCTAACAATTGCCCCCAAAATATAAGGAGTAAAAATGTAAATAACGAGTTATATTTTCTGTTCTTATCCGCAACGAATCAACGGATAACTAGACGTTGTAGTCGGACTAGCCGTTACGAGCATGACGTCATTGAGGTGACTATCCTGCAAAATCATCATTATAAATTGAAGTTAGGGATAGGGATCAATTTGCATTTAAATTCAAGAGAGACTCCCTTTAAATCCACATTCGAAGATCAAGCAGGTATCTCTCTTCCTCTTCTCCCTTTACGTTTTCTTTCTTCGTTCATCTTCTTCTCTACCACCATGACCAAGATGATGCTAAGATCCTCACCGGCTAAGGATCACACAAAAGATAGTCCTCTTAAGAGCTAGGGGATCATCAAAGACTCGGCGAAAGAAAGATGCTGCTTTACCGATCCACAGATAGATAGGATCCGACATTGCTTTCCGGCAAACACCGATTTCAAACCATTTGATCCCACCGTTCTCAGTGATTATATTTCTGAAACCTGTGTAGCTTTTCCGGTCACACCATTCACAATAGGATACTCGTATCCTTTTCCAGACTTCACCCAATCCTTCTTCTCTCTCACCGGCATCTCCTACATTCAAGTGATGCCAATGATCTGGAGGGTCTTATATACCCTTGAAAGGATCATTGAACATGAAGGAATTGATCTGGGAATGTCAGAGTTCGCTGAGATATATGACCTCGTTAGCCATGGATCCCACCGATATCTACTCAAACATAAGCCTGGTGAAGAACATCCCATCTTCAAAGCCACTAAGAATGACACTAACTGGAAACGGCGATTCTTCTTTGTCAGAAGGGATTCCATCCATGATGGAAAGGATCTGCCTAGAAAATGGACCACCCACGGTAGGATAGAGGATCCTTAGGAGGATCACCAGATGACCTTGTTTTTGCTTAAGGATCACTAATGTCTTTTTCTTTCTATTTTGCAGCTATTACTGTCGCACACCTCATCACAACACTTGCAACACAGAAAAGGCTCGCCGCTTTCTGAAGACTTGATCCTGGAAGAAGATCATTTAAAACAAATACCCAGGATTCTCAAGAAGTATCCTCAGGTTCTGTCACTATGTCGAGTAAGTATCCACGTTTATATGTAATTAAATGCTTAAATTGAAATGAAATAAGGATACTTATCTGTTTTGGATGTCTAGGCGCTGGAAAATCTTCAAGATCTGCCTCCAAATTCAGTGTCACTGACCTTGACACTGTCCGATCCTCAAAGAAGAAGCTTGCTGCCAGCCCAGCTGTCACGATCCCTAAGGCAACCACTTCAAAGGGAAGAGGTGGAAAAAAAGGAAGACCTCTGAAACTGACAATCTAGAAGGCTTGCCTTTAATCCGCCATCAGTTCCTCGAGTACTTTGCTGAGGTAAGGATCACCGACTTAGCTTAATTGTCCTGCCCACTTGAGGATCACGTGATCCTGATCTTTGCATTGTCTTCTTTGTAGAAATTTGCTGAAATCGAGGACTATGTTGGGAACGTCGAAGAGATTGAGGAGAAATACTCTAACCTCTAAAAAGTGGCGGTTCTCAAGGATCACAAGATTGCCTCCCTCGAAAAGGACCTCAATGATGCCAAAACTCAGGAGGTTGCAGCTCAGATCAATGCTGACTATGAGAAGCATGAGATCATGCAGGATGCCAAAGTCTCCGCTGCCATTGCCATGTACAAGACCAAGTTGCAGATGGCCCAAGAAGCTCAGGATCCTAATTTTGACAAGAGCAACTGGGACATGGAGGGCTGGAAGGCTAGGCTGGCTGAGTTGGAGGACGAAGAAGAGGCTGATGAGGTTTTGGCAATCGAGGCTGGTGGCAGTGGCAAGGATCATAGTGGAGAAGCAGGTGGAGCTGGAGGAGATGGTGATGCAGCCAAGGTGTAAGCTGCATGGATGGGCGATGAAGGACATTTCTAGACGTAGCCGGAGCCCATTTTTTTAGAATTTGGTAGTTTATTTTGGTTATGGTGTTTTTGTTGAACAATGATGGGTTGTAATAACTTTAGACAATAGTTTCTAGGGTGAAGGATCATGGATCCTTGAACAATAGGCAGGGTAATGGGTGGTGGATGGATCCTCTGTTTGGGGGATGAAGCCACTCGTTATCCTTCCGTCTTTTATTTCCTGCACTACAAAGACCCGTAAACAATGGACACCCTTTGCCAACCCATGTGGACAGGCCACGTTTTGCTGGTAGAAACGTGGGTTGGCAATTTTGACAACCTTAAAGGGTTTAATGTTTTGTGAATAAAATAACTTTAACTTTTTGGCTATCTCCCGTGTTGCTATTCTCGTTAGTACTTTACTTTTCAATTATTGTGATATTCATTTTGTCTAAACTTATCAAGCAAAGGAAAAATTTAATAAATATCCTCAAAAAGTTTAGGATATGATCAAGGATCACATATCCTATAATCGATAAGTTCCGAAAAGTAATATAGTTTAAGGATCACAAGTTCAGTTGTCAAAGGACAAGGGTTACTCAAACGAATAATGGATAAAATCAAAATAGTTAAGGATCATACCTGAGAATCCAAGTTAGGATCCTAACCCTTAACACTTATAATCAGGATAACCAAAGGACAAACCTTAGTAGAAGGTAAGGATCAAGGATCCTTAGTCGTTTATCTCCAAAAACCTGAAATAGGATACAAGTTGGGACTAAGCCAATATAAGACAAGAGTTAGTAACTGGGGACAAGCCCAACAATTCTGGGGACAAGCCCAATATACTGGGGACAAGCCCAAAGGATAACTGGGGACAAGCCCAAAGGATCGTGTGTAAACTGGAGTATGGCCCTCACTGGCGACTATCCAAACTTAGTGACATGAAAATGCCAAAACCTTAGCTAACGTGAAAACGTTAGAAACCTTAGGAACGGATGTATGGTACGTCTACCATTATACGTAGGATCCTGAATATAGCCAGTACAATGAAATTGTCAGCCCCTAAAGCGAGTACTGGTCCCATTGCCATGAACTATACCAGGATCATCGTGCGCTACTTGCGAAACTGGGGACAGGCCCAAACTGGGGTCAAGCCCAAATAACTGGGGTCAAGCCCAAATAACTGGATACTTCTGTGGATACTCAATCCTTAGTTAAGGATACCTGAACCTTCAAAACTCAGAATCAAGTGAAAGGAGGATAAAGGACGCAGGATCCTTATCCTTATATAAGAGAATAAAAGAATGAAATAGTTTGAGATTAGAATGTTACCAAAATGAGGATCGTCTGTTCTGTAAGGATCCTTCAAGGATACTCGTCATGTAAGGATCATGGACCCTTGTCACATGAAATATTTCTTCAAATGGACAGCATTCCAAGCTCTTGGTAGCAAATCACCTTCCATTGTTAGCAATCGATATGCCCCCTTTCCTGCTTCAGCTTCAATCAAATAAGGGCCTTCCCATTTTGGTGCCAACTTTCCATCAGCAGGATTGGTGGTATTCTGAAATGCTTTCCTTAATACCATATCACCAACTTGGAATTTCCTGATCCTGACATTTTTGTTGTAGGCTCCAGCCATCCTTTGTTGATAACTAGCCATCCTTATCATTGCCAAATCCCTGATTTCTTCTATAGTATCCAAGTCTTGAACCAAGTTTTCAGCATTTTCTTCAGGATCACGAACGCTTGTTCTTGCAGTTGGAACCACCATCTCTGTAGGGATCACTGATTCTGCCCCAAATACCAAAGAAAATGGAGTTTGGCCAGTAGCATTCTTGGGAGTTGTCCTATCAGCCCAAAGCACATAAGGTAGTTCTTCTGCCCATTTTCCTTTCTTGGATCCAAGCTTCTTCTTCAAATTTTTGATGATGATCTTGTTGGATGATTCTGCCTGACCATTAGCTTGTGGGTGGACTGGTGTTGATGTTATCATCTTAATCCCCCAGCTGTCACAAAAGTTAGTAGTTCTGTTCCCAATAAATTGGGATCCATTATCACAAACAATTTCAGAAGGGATACCAAATCTAGTAATAATGTTTCTTTTAATAAAGGATATAACTTCCTTTTCTCTGACTTGAGCAAAGGCTTCAGCCTCTATCCACTTGGAGAAGTAATCAGTCATAGCAAGCATGAATACTTTTCCACCAGGTGCCTTAGGAAGCTTACCAACTATATCCATTCCCCACCTCATAAATGGCTAAGAAGAGGATATAGGATGCAAAAGTTCTGCTGGTTGGTGAAGGATATTACTGTGTCTCTGACAAGGATCACACTTCTTGGCGTACTCCACAACATCCTTCTTCATAGTGGGCCAATAGTATCCTGTCCTCAGGATCCTTGAGAATAATGCCCTGCCCCCAGTGTGGTTTCCACAATCTCCTTCATGGAAATCCTTGAGGACTTCTTGGATTTCAGGATCCTCAATGCATCTTAGATATGGTCCTGCAAGAGATCGTTTATACAACATATTATTCAGTATTGTAAATTGAGATACCTTAATTTTGAAAGCCCTAGGGTTTTCTCCTGTAGGAATCTCTCCATGTTGTATGTATCTCATGATTGGAAGGATCCATGATCCTGAATGAGATTGAGTATCATCACTAGGGATGATTGCAGAATCTTCTCCTATCTCCATAGCTACATGATCCTCGATAGCAGGGGTCAGGATATGGATAATAGGGATCTTGATATTCTCCGGGATCTTCAAGGATGATCCTAGATTGGCTAATGCATCAGCCTCTGCATTCTCTTCCCTTGGTACCTGTGTCAAACTAAAGGAAACAAAAGAGAGTGCCAATTCTTTGACTATCTCTAAATATTTGATTAGCTTTTCACCTTTAACAGCATAGGATCCATTAAAGTGATTAGTATTTAATAATGAATCTACGTGTACCTCTAGATACCTGATCCTCATATGCTTAGCAATTTGCAAACCAGCTATCAAGGCTTCATACTCAGCCTCATTGTTGGTAGTTTGAAATTCACAAGCTATGGAGTGGGGTATTATGTCCCCCTGTGGCGATTTTAGTAGTATTCCAAGCCCTGTTCCTTTTACATTAGAAGCTCCATCAGTGAAGAGTATCCAAGGATCCTTAGTTTCTTCAAGCTGTTGGACTTCTAACTCAGCTTCCTTTTGCAAATCACTACTAAAATCTGCCACAAAGTCAGCTAAGGCTTGGGATTTGATGGCAGTCCTTGGTTCATATCTTATATCATATGCACTAAGCTTCACTGCCCACTTAGCCATCATTCCTGACATCTCAGGTTTCATAATAAACAGGATGTTGTGTACCTTGGTGATCCTTAACAAGGACCGCACTTACTGCCTTTGAGGATACTGCTAAGTATAAGGATAATACGTCCCCCTTTTCTGGTTTCATCAAGGCAGGGGCTGAGGATAGGTAATCCTTAAGAGCTTTTAGGGCACTTTCATGCTTCTCACTCCATTCAAATTTCTTGTTCTTCCTCAGGATGTCGTAGAATTCCTTGCACTTTTCTGAGGATTTTGATATGAATTTGTTCAAGGCTGCGATCCTGCCTGTCAATCTTTGCACATCCTTAGCATTGGCGGGATATTTGATATTCACAATAGCCTTAATTTGCTCTGGACTTGCTTCAATGCCCCTCTTTGTCACCATATAGCCTAGGAATTTCCCTGCTTTAACACCAAAATGACACTTGGAAGGATTTAGTTTCATATTAAATTTATCAAGGATATTGAATGCTTCCTCCAAGTCTTTAAGGTGATCCTCGGCTTTCTTGGACTTAACCACCATGTCATCAATATAGACTTCCATAGTGTGTCCAATTTGTTCCTTGAACATCATATTGACTAGCCTTTGATAAGTAGCACCTGCGTTCCTTAGTCCAAATGGCTTAGCAATATAACAATATTACCAGTTGGGGTCATAAAGGCTGTATCCTCTTGATCAGATGGTTCTATCTGAATTTGTTGAAATCCAGATGAAGCATCCATAAAAGTCAACAACTCATGACCCGCGGTAGCATCCACCATGGAGTCAATGTGGGGTAATGGGAAAGGATCCTTGGGACATGCCTCTTAAGGAAGGATACTAGCTCCTGTTCAATGTCGCTAAGGATCCCTAATCCTATGAAGATCTTGGATTCAGGATCATCAGGATCCATGAGGATTTCTTTCAAATCCTGTTATCTTGCCTCCAAGACATCTCTTGGAGGATACTTTAATTGCTATTGCTCCCTGGGTCTTGAGGCTGGCTTTATTGATGATGTATAACAATTCTTAGCCTCTTGCTGATCACTCTCAATTTTCACCACTCCCCATGGACTTGGAAGCTTTACACATTGATGATAGGTGGATGGGACTGCCTTCATATCATGTATCCATGGCCTGCCAAGGATAACATTACAACATGATAAGCAATCTATAACACAAAACTTTTGATAAGAATGCAATCCTTCAATATAGATTGGGAGTTTGATGTCCCCCAATGTATTCTTAGTTTCTCCACTGAATCCCACAAGTACTGAGGATCTTGGGATAATATCAGACTCTTGGATATTCATCTTCTTGAGGACATCAAGCTGAATGATGTTCACAGAGCTTCCTCCATCTATAAGGATCCTGCGAACAAAGTGGTTAGAAATAAACAATGTAATTACAAGACCATCATGATGAGGATCCTGGACATCAACACGATCATCCTCATCAAAGGTTATGACTTTATCCTGGGTAACAACGGAGGTCCGGACGGGTCTGTCTCCATTATCCATCTTGGTTTCCTTAGCATGTCTTTTTGCTGCTGAAAAGGAGGTGCCACAAATGTCTGATCCACCGGATATGAAGTTTATAACTTGTGCATCTGCTGGAGGAGCAGGAGCCCTTTCCGGGATCCTTTCAGGATCCTGGATCCTTGACTTCTTCCGTCCCAAAAGTTCCTTCAAATGCCCCTTGCTCAATAAGTAACCAATTTCCTTTCTTAGTGCAATACACTCTTCAGTGAGATGCCCGAAATCCTCATGATATGCACACCATTTGGACTTATCCTTTGTGGCAGCTGGTTTATCACTTTTTCTCGGCCACCTAGCTTTCTCACCTAGATTCTGCATTGCAAGGATTAGTTCATTGTTATCAACAGAAAAACAGTATTCAGAAATAGGAGGATAATCCTCATCATCCTCTTCTTGTTCCACTGCATGCACGTTCTGGTTATCAGATCTGTTATAGGACTTTGATTTGTTGTTCCTGAAGTAGGATCCTTGCTTTTCCTGTTTTGAGGATCCTGTCAATCTATCCTGGATCCTTTTGTCATCCTCTAGGCGGATGAACCTAAGGGCCCTGGTTCTTACTTCATCAAGATTCCTGCAAGGTGTCATAACAAGATCATCATAGAATAATGAATCCCTAAGCAATCCCATTTTAAAGGCTTCTACAGCCGTAGCAATATCCAAATTAGGAATATCTAAGGATTCTTTACTAAACTTAGTGATGTAATCTCTAAGTGATTCATTTTGACCTTGTGTTACCCTATATAAATCACTAGTTAATCGTTCAAATTTTCTACTACAAGAGAATTGACTATTAAACAAATTAACTAGATTAGCAAATGAAGTAATAGAGTAAGGGGGAAGACTTAGCAGCCATTTAAGAGCAGATCCTGTGAGTGTGGATCCAAATCCCTTGCATAGACATGCTTCTTTTAACCTCTCAGGAATTGGATTGATCTCCATCCTCTCCCTATATTGAGCTACATGCTCCTCTGGATCCGTTGAACCATCATAGAGCTTCATGGATGGTATCTGGAATCTTTTGGGTATCTCAGCATCACATAAGGGTGGTGCAAAACGAGATATCCTATGGCTAACATCTGCGATTTCAGGGATGGGTTTAACCACTCCTGGTACACTGGATATCATATCCTTAAGCTTCTGTAGTTCCCTAGCCATAGCTTGATTAATTCATGTATCCTGCATGGAGCCATGGTTAGTGTTATAAGAATTATTGAAAGTATTACCTCCCAGAGGATTCATGTTTGGAATTCCAGATATGAATCCATATTGATGGGATTCCGGTATGATCGAAGGACCAGATGAAGCAATGGTCTGCATTGGTATGAAGTCGCCTTGATGAACATCCGAACTTGGAGGCTGCATACTCCTCAAGGATCCTCGATCCTGAAAGATGTTGGATCCTTGAACCTGAAAGGATCCTGGAACCAGAGAGGATCCTTGGACCTGGGAGGATCCTTGGACCTGGGAGGATCCTTGGACCGGGAAGGATCCTTGGACCTGGGAGGATCCTTGGACCTGGGAGGATCCTTGGACCGGGAAGGATCCTTGGACCTGGGAAGATCCCTGGACCTGGGAGGATCCTTGGACCATGGATTGGACCGGGAAGGATCCTTGGACCTGGGAGGATCCTTGGACCTAGGAGGATCCTTGAACCGAGTGCATTCCCAAATATCCTCCTGAGCTGACGAAGGATCCCTGATGCTGGGCAGAGGCTCCGGAAGGTTGAAGGCAAGATCCTGGAGCCTGAGTCATTGTTTTTGTTCCATAACGTCTTCCTGGTAATTCACCCAAGTATTGCACGTCCGGAGCTGCTGACTGCTGGGAAGTTATGACTGGAGTGTCAAAGTTCAGCGACCTGGGCATCAATGGGGAACGATCCTCCACCGATTTCTTCTGTTTCTTGATATCACCTATCTCCCTGATGATCATTTCGTTGGTTTTATCCTGCTCTTGCATACGATCCCTCATCTGCAAAATCAGATTAAAAAGATCATTAGTAGTAGGATTAGTGGAAACAGAAGAAGTTGCTGGTTTTTGGAAAATGGGGGTTTGTCTCTTCGCAGCGTTATCAGCATTCTTCTGGGATCCAGAAGGTGGTGGAGGCAAAGGAGGAACGCCTTGTGAAGAACTGAATGATGGCATTAAACTTGAAGTGTTCTTCGCTGAGGAAGCCATCTGCCTGGTTGTAACGAACCGGAATGATCACCAGAACAATAATTTCTCAAGAACGAAGCACCAATTGCCCCACGGTGGGCGCCAAACTGTTTTGGTAAAAAATCAAGCAATTATAATGCAACCAAACTTTCTGTTGTGAGGTATGATGCTTGAATCAATGAACAACACTAAGGATCACTCAGAAATGAAATGAATAAGTGACACAAAGATTTATACGAGGAAAAAGCCCTTGATCAATGAATGATCTCCGGCATAAAAAACCTCGGGTGATGGAAACTACCGATCACCAACTCAGATTGAACAAGAAATGTATTACAACTTCGGATGATAGCGAGCTAATTACAAGAATCACTATAGTGTAATGTGCGAAAAAGTGTGTAATCGCCAAGTGAATTGT
The DNA here is from genome assembly GCA_030545235.1 of Helianthus tuberosus. Classification (NCBI taxonomy): domain Eukaryota; kingdom Viridiplantae; phylum Streptophyta; class Magnoliopsida; order Asterales; family Asteraceae; genus Helianthus; species Helianthus tuberosus. The sequence goes on along the minus strand of CM060389.1, from coordinate 3,089,209 downwards.
CAAGAGCTGATGAGAGCAGTTGCGAATGTGTGTGTGTTAAGCTAAAAATAGCCAAGTGTTTTATATTTAGCTCGCTATCCCTTTTAAAAAAGGAAAATATCTAAGCTAACAAACATTCCGCAAATGGTGCAAGTCCTCCACGACCTCCATAACGTCCATTTCAGCCATGCACGTGCGAAATAAATACGGAATATGCTCCAGGAATATCGCCAAGACCAAGTCCAAGCTCGTACTCCTGCAAAACTTGGGACTAAGCCAATATAAGAACTTTCAAGTGTTTTCTATTTAGCTCGCTATCCCTTTTAGAGAGAAGTAAGGATCAAGGATCCCTAGTTGCTTATCTTCAAGGACCTGAAATAGAGCATAACTTGGGACTAAGCCAATATAAGATAAGAGTTAGCAACTGGGGACAAGCCCAAGGATAACTGGGGACAAGCCCAAGGATAACTGGGGACAAGCCCAAGGATAACTGGGGACAAGCCCAAGGATCGTATGTAAACTGGAGTATGGCCCTAACTGGCGACTATCCAAACTTAGTGACATGAAAATGCCAAAACCTTAGCTAACGTGGAAACGTTAGAAACCTTAGGAACGGATGTATGGTACGTCTACCATTATACGTAGGATCCTAGGTATAGCCAGTACAATGGAATTATCAGCCCCTAAAGCGAGTACTGGTCCCACTGCCTTGAACTACACCAGGATCATCGTGCGCTACAGGCGGAACTGGGGTCAAGCCCAAATAACTGGGGTTAAACCCAAGGGACAGATTGCTTCTGCAGATAACCAATACTTTGCTAAGGATACCTGGACTTTCAAAACTTAAAATCACATGAGAGGTGAATAAAGGACACATGATCCTTATCCTTATATGAGAAAATAAGGAAATGAAATAGTTTAAGATTAGGACATTACCAAAGTAAGGATCACCGATACTTTAAGGATCCTTCAAGGATAACTCCAATGTAAGGATCATCTGTGCGATGAGGATCCTGCTCACATGAAATATTTCTTCAAGTGGACAGCATTCCAAGCTCTTGGTAGCAAATCACCTTCCATGGTTAGCAATCTATATGCCCCCTTTCCTGCTTCAGCTTCAATCAAATAAGGGCCCTCCCATTTTGGAGCCAATTTTCCATCAGCAGGATTGGTGGTATTCTGAAATGCTTTCCTTAATACCATATCTCCAACTTGAAACTTCCTGATCCTGACATTTTTGTTGTAAGCACCAGCCATTCTTTGTTGATAACTGGCCATCCTTATCCTAGCCAGATCCCTGATTTCTTCAATAGTATCCAGGTCTTGAGCCAGATTCTCGTCATTTTCCTCAGGATCACGGGTACTTGTTCTAGCAGTTGGAACCACCATTTCTGTTGGGATCACTGATTCTGCCCCAAATACCAAAGAGAATGGCGTTTGACCAGTAGCATTCTTAGGGGTTGTCCTATCAGCCCAAAGCACATAAGGTAGTTCTTCTGCCCATTTCCCTTTCTTGGATCCAAGCTTCTTCTTCAAATTGTTGATGATGATCTTGTTGGATGATTCTGCTTGACCATTAGCTTGTGGGTGGACTGGTGTCGATGTTATCATCTTAATCCCCCAGCTGTCACAAAAGTTAGTGGTTCTGCCCCCAATGAATTGGGAACCATTATCACATATAATTTCAGAAGGAATTCCAAATCTAGTTATAATATTTCTTTTAATGAAGGATATAACTTCCTTTTCTCTGACTTGGGCAAAAGCTTCAGCCTCTATCCACTTGGAGAAGTAATTAGTCATAGCTAGCATGAATACTTTTCCACCAGGTGCCTTAGGGAGCTTACCAACTATATCCATACCCCATCTCATAAATGGCCAAGAGGAGGATATCGGATGCAAAAATTCAGCTGGTTGATGAAGGATATTGCTGTGTCTCTGACAAGGATCACATCTCTTAGCATACTCCACAGCATCTCTCTTCATGGTTGGCCAGTAGTATCCTGTCCTCAGGATCCTTGAGAATAATGCCCTGCCCCCAGTGTGGTTTCCACAATCTCCTTCATGGAAGTCTTTTAAAACTTCTTGGATTTCAGGATCCTCAATGCATCTCAAGTATGGTCCTGCAAGAGATCGTCTATACAACATATTATTTAAAATTGTGAATTGAGATACCTTAACTTTAAAAGCCCTAGGGTTTTCTCCTGTAGGAATCTCTCCATGTTGTAAGTATCTCATGATTGGTGAAATCCATGATCTTGATCCTGAATGGGATTGAGTATCCTCACTAGGGATAATTGCAGATTCTTGCCCTATCTCCATGGCCGCATGATCCTCGATGGCCGGGGTCAGGATATGGATAATAGGGATCTTGATATCCTCCGGGATCTTCAAAGATGATCCTAAGTTAGCCAATGCATCAGCTTCTGTATTTTCTTCCCTTGGTACCTGTGTCAAACTAAAGGAAACAAAGGAGAGTGCCAATTCTTTGACTATCTCTAAATATTTGGTTAGCTTTTCACCTTTAACAGCATAGGATCCATTAAAGTGGTTTGTAATTAATAATGAATCTACATGTACCTCAAGATACCTGATCCCCATATGCTTAGCAATTTGCAAACCAGCAATTAAGGCTTCATATTCAGCCTCATTGTTAGTGGTTTGGAACTCACAAGCTATAGAGTGGGGTATTATGTCCCCCTGTGGCGATTTTAGTAGTATTCCAAGCCCTGTGCCTTTGACATTTGAGGATCCATCAGTATAGAGTATCCAAGGATCCTTGGTCTCCTCTAGCTGCTGGACTTCTAACTCAGCTTCTTTTTGTAAATCACTACTGAAATCAGCCACAAAGTCAGCTAATGCTTGGGATTTGATGGCTGTCCTAGGCTCATATCTTATATCATAGGCACTAAGCTTCACTGCCCACTTGGCCATCCTTCCTGACATCTCTGGTTTCCTGAGGACATTCTTAATTGGAAAATTAGTTTTAACAACAATAACATGAGTTTCAAAATAATGTCTCAATTTAGTAGATGCCATAATTAATGCAAGAATAAGCTTTTCAAGGTGTGAATACCTGGATTCGGCATCAAGTAAACTTTTACTTACATAATAGACAGGATGTTGTGTACCTTCGTGATCCTTAACAAGGACCGCACTTACTGCTTTTGAGGATACTGCAAGATATAAGGATAGCACATCGCCTTTTTCTGGTTTCATCAAGGCCGGGGCTGAGGATAGGTAATCTTTGAGAGCTCTTAAGGCATTTTCATGCTTCTCAGTCCACACGAATTTCTTGTTCTTCCTTAGGATATCATAGAATTCTTTGCACTTCTCTGAGGATTTGGATATGAATCTGTTCAAAGCCGCTATCCTGCCTGTTAGCCTTTGGACATCCTTAGCATTGGCCGGAGATTTGATGTTCACTATTGCTTTGATTTGTTCCGGGCTAGCTTCAATGCCTCTCTTTGTCACCATATATCCTAAGAATTTACCTGCTTTAACACCAAAGTGACATTTTGAAGGATTAAGTTTCATGTTATATTTGTCAAGGATATCGAATGCTTCCTCCAAATCCCTTAGGTGATCCTCAGCCTTTATTGATTTTACCACCATATCGTCTATGTAAACCTCCATAGTTTGTCCAATCTGATCCTTGAACATCATATTCACCAGCCTTTGATATGTTGCACCTGCATTTCTTAGTCCGAACGGCATAGCAATATAGCAGTATATACCTGTTGGAGTCATGAAGGCTGTATCCTCTTGATCGGATGGTTCCATTTGGATTTGTTGAAATCCAGATGAAGCATCCATAAAAGTTAACAGTTCATGACCCGCAGTTGCATCCACCATGGAGTCAATGTGGGGTAATGGGAAAGGATCCTTGGGACATGCCTTATTTAAATCGGTAAAATCGACACATACCCTCCACTTTCCGTTTTTCTTTTGAACAACAACCACATTGGCCAACCATCTTGGATACTTGACCTCTCTAATCATACCTGCCCGGAGCAATTTCTCTACCTCTTCCTGGATAATGGCATTTCTTTCCGGTGCAAACTTTCTTCTCCTTTGATGGATTGGTTTGAAGGACCTATCAATGCCAAGTTTGTGAGTGATTACATCTTTAGATATACCAGTCATGTCTTCGTGTTTCCATGCAAAGGTAGTCTTTCTCCTTTTGAGGAAGGATATGAGGTCTTCCTTCATATCGCCAAGGATCCCTGATCCGATATAGATTTTGGATTCAGGATCATGAGGATCCATGAGGATTTCTACCACATCCTGCTCTCTTGCCTCCAAGACATCCCTTGGAGGATACTTTGATTGCTATTGCTCCCTTGACTTCGAGGCTGGTTTCATCGATGAAGTATAGCAATTCTTAGCCTCCTGCTGATCACTATCAATCTTGACTATTCCCCAAGGACTAGGGAGCTTCACACATTGATGGTAAGTAGATGGGACTGCCTTCATATCGTGTATCCAGGGCCTGCCAAGGATAACATTACAACAAGATAAACAGTCAATAACACAAAATTTTTGATAAGAATGTAGCCCTTTGATGTATATCGGGAGCTTAATGTCCCCCAGGGTATTCTTAGTTTCGCCACTAAATCCCACGAGCACGGAGGATCTTGGTATGATATCAGATTCAGGGATACCCATCTTCTTTAGAACATCAAGCTGGATAATGTTCACTGAGCTTCCTCCGTCTATAAGGATCCTGCGGACAAAATGGTTAGAAATGAAAAGAGTAATAACTAAACCATCGTGGTGAGGATCCTGGATATCAACACGATCATCCTCATCAATGGTTATGACTTTTCCTTCGGAGACACTTGATGTTCGAACGGGTCTTTCTCCACTGTCCATTTTAGTTTCCTTTGCATGCCTTTTAGCTGCTGAGAAGGATGTGCCACAAATGTCCGATCCTCCAGAAATAAAGTTTATTACTTGTGCATCTGCTGGAGGGGCCGGAGCTTTCTCAGGGATCCTTTCAGGATCCTGAGTCCTTGACTTTTTTCTTCCCAACAATTCTTTCAGATGCCCCTTGCTCAATAAGTATCCAATTTCCTTTCTTAGTGCAATGCATTCTTCTGTGAGATGCCCAAAATCTTCATGGTATGCACACCACTTTGATTTATCCTTAGTTGCAGCTGGCCTATCATTCTTTCTGGGCCATCTGGCTTTATCACCTAGATTCTGCATCGCAAGGATTAGTTCATTGTTATCAACAGAAAAACAATATTCAGAGATTGGAGGATAATCCTCATCATCCTCTTCTTGATCAACAACATGCACGTTCTGGTTATCAGATCTGTTATAGGATCTGAACTTGTTGTTCTTGAACGAGGATCCTTGCTTATCTTGCTTTGAGGATCCTGCTAACCTCTCCTGGATCCTTTTGTCATCCTCTAGCCGGATGAACCTAAGTGCCCGGGTTCTTACCTCATCTAGGTTCCTGCATGGTGTCATAACAAGATCATCATAGAACAATGAATCCCTAAGCAATCCCATTTTAAAGGCCTCAACAGCCGTGGCTATATCCAAGTTGGGAATGTCTAAGGATTCTTTACTGAATTTGGTAATGTAATCTCTTAATGATTCATTATGACCCTGGGTTATCCTATATAGATCACTAGTTAATCGTTCAAATTTTCTACTACAAGAAAACTGATTATTAAATAGGTTAACTAGGTTAGCAAATGAGGTAATAGAGTAGGGGGAAGACTTAGCAGCCATTTGAGAGCTGATCCAGTAAGAGTGGATCCGAATCCCTTGCACAGGCATGCTTCCTTCAACCTTTCTGGAATTGGATTGATCTCCATCCTCTCCCTGTATTGTGCTATATGTTCTTCAGGATCCGTCGAACCATCATACAGCTTCATGGTTGGTACATGGAACCTCTTGGGTATCTCAGCATCACAGATTGGTGGTGCAAAACGAGATATCCTGTGGCTCCTATCTGCAATCTCTGGGATAGGTTTGACCACTCCTGGAACACTTGATATCATATCCTTCAACTTTTGCAACTCTCTGGCCATGGCATGATTGATACCTGGATCCTGCATAAGGCCATGGTTAGTAGTATAAGAATTATTAAAAGTGTTACCTCCCATTGGATTCAGATTAGGAAGAATGGATGTTAATCCATATTGTTGGGCCTCTGGAATGATCGAAGGACCAGTAGAAGCATTGGTCTGCATTGGAATAAAATCTCCCTGATGGACATCTGAACTTCCTGTTTGCAAACTCCTCAAGGATCCTGGCATCTGGAAGGATCCCTGAAACTGTGACGATCCTGGAACAAAGGAGGATCCTTGAACCTGGGATGATCCTGGAACAAAGGAGGATCCTTGAACCTGGGATGATCCTGGAACAATGGAGGATCCTTGAACCTGGGATGATCCTGGAACAATGGAAGATCCTTGAACCTGGAATGATCCTGGAACAATGGAGGATCCTTGAACCTGGGATGATCCTGGAACAAAGGAGGATCCTTGAACCTGGGATGATCCTGGAACAATGGAAGATCCTTGAACCTGGAATGATCCTGGAACAATGGAGGATCCTTGAACCTGCTGCGCTCCTGAGTATCCTCCTGAATTCGTGAGGGATCCCATATGCTGAGGATAGGATCCTGCTGGCTGGAAATATGAACCCGACGCATGGGTCACTGTCGTTGTTCCGTAGTGCACTCCTTTTGGTCCACCCACATATTGAACATCTGGAACCACCGATGGCTGAGAAGTAATCACCGGAGTATCAAAATTCAAAGATCTGGGCATCAGTGGGGAATGATCCTCTGCCGTTTTCTTTTGTTTCTTGAGGTCTCCGATTTCTTTGAGAATCCTTTCATTAGTCTTGTCCTGTTGCTGTATATGATCCTTCATCTGCAAAATCAAAGTAAACATGTCACTAGTAGTGGGATTGTAAGTAGCAGAAGAAGTTGGAGGTTTTGAGAAAATGGGAGTTGGTTTCTTCGCAGCATTCTCAGCATTCTTCTGGGATCCAGAAGGTGGTGGAGGCAAAGGGGGAACGCCTTGTGAAGAACTGAATGAGGGCATCAAATTTGAAGCATTCTTCGCTGAGGAAGCCATTTGCTTGGTTGTAGTGAAATGAAATGAGCACAGAAACATGAATTTTTCTAAGAATGAAGCACCAATTGCCCCACGGTGGGCGCCAAACTATTTTGGTCAAAAAATCTGATGAGGATAATGCAACCAAACTCTCTGTTACGGGGTATGATGCTTGAAATGTAGAACAATGATAAGGATCACTTCAATGTAAATTGCACAAACGACACAAAGATTTATACGGGGAAAAAGCCCTTGATCAAGAGTTGATCTCCGGCACAAAAAACCCCGGGTGATGGAAACTACCGATCACCAAGCTTAAATAAATCAATAAATGTTTACAACTTCGGATAGCAACGAGCTAGGTACAAGGATCACTATGGTGAAATGTGTAAAAGTGAGTGAAAACTGTTAAGTGTTTGTCGAGAGCTTCAAGAGTGCAATTGTACGAGAGTGTGTGTAGCTGAAAATGGCTAAGTGTTCTAATTCTAGCTCGTCGCCCCTTTAAAAATAGAAGTTAACTATAATAACAAACTATCCGACTTTTGTGCCAAGCTCCCACGTTCTCCACAACGTCCATTTCCAGTCAAACGTGTGCGAAATACCCGTGGAATATTCCATAGTAACGTTGCCAAGACCAAGTCAAGCTTGTTACTCCTGCGAAATAATACGAAATATAAACAAACAATCGTTAGCATGAGGATCCTTAAGGTGATCCATGATCCTGATCCTGAAGCTCTTCTGAGGATCATTATCTGTCACAGAAGTAAGGATCATTAATTAGGATAACAAGTAAGGATCACTAATTGTTAGAAAATCATCCCCTAACAATATTCAAAGCAGACAATCGTTAGTATAAGGATCCTTACGATGATCCATGATCCTGATCCTGTAATACTTCTGAGGATCACCAATTCAAACAGAATTGAGGATCACCAATCCCAACAGTAATTGAGGATCACTGATCATTAAAAAATCCTCCCCTAACACAGCTGAAGCCGTAGAACATTCAAAGTTCATTCCAAAGATCGCGCTGGCGCCGCTTAAAAGAGAAAAGTTACCTCCGACAGTTGGAAAGTTTAACGGATTGACTGATCCCAATGATCATGTCAGAGTTTTCACAAGCGTGGGTTGCATGGGAGGATGGAATATGCCCATGTGGTGCCATCTGTTTATTCAAACGCTTACAGGCGCTGCTCGCGCCTGGTTCGACAGCCTTCCTCCGGGAAAGATCAAGTCATGGGTGGATTTCAGGACACAGTTTTTAAGTCACTTCAGTCAACAGAGACGTTACCAGCGCGATACAGCCGAGGTAGAGGACATCTGGCGCAGAGATAACGAAGGTTTGGAGGATTTCATCACTCGTTTCAACAAAGAGTGCTTGGAAATCGGTGGCGTAAGTGAACAACTCATGCGTTGCCACTTCAAGAAAGCCATTCGCTGTGATAGTCTCATCAGAACTATCACTGGGAAAGATGGGATGCCCAAAGAATGGGATAAGCTCATGGAAGCCGCAAAAATAGTCGCGCAAACTGAAGAGTCACTCGCCGCAAACAAGAATTATTATACTGAAGATCGATTTTCTAAAGGGGGCCATTCGCGCGACAACAATAGACGAAACAAGGGCAAAAACCCTGGGTGGAAAGCCAACCACTCTAGCGGTTATGGCGAACGATCTCGTTATGAAGAACGGTCTCGCTATAAAGAAGACGCGCGAGACACCATTGATCGCATTGGTTATCGGAAAGCAGTCAGGGATGACAACCGAGAAAAGCACTGGACTCCGCTCATAAAAACACCGAAAGATGTGGTGATGACGGAGAATCATGATTTCAAGACTCCAAGGCCTATGACAAACAAGAAGGGGCAAGACCCCAACCTGTACTGCGACTTCCACAAAGATACAGGACATCTGACAGATGACTGTTATAGTTTACGTCAAGAGATCGAAAGAGCGCTAAAAAGCGGGAAGCTAAGCCACCTGGTGAAAAACGTGCGCAAAGAAACTCGACAACTCCAACGCAATGATGAGGGGAATCACAAGAAAGTCAGACGCCTAGAAACCCATATGGTCAATGGACCAAGATACAGCGCAAAAGAGAAAGGCAAGCGCCCTTACGAACCCTCATGGCAAGAGCAACAGGTCATTTTCCCGGTAGTGCGCGGCGGCCCTCGTGCCACTCGACCCATCGTCATTACCGGCATTATCGGCCATTATGAAACGGAGTATGTCTTCATTGACCCAGGGAGTACGGCTGATATCATCTATGAGCAGTGTTTTAATCAGTTTGATGAGGATGACAAAGCGAGACTTGAGCCAGTTGATTACCCACTATTAGGATTTTGCAATGAAATGGTCTTCCCGCTAGGCCAAATCAGCTTCCCCGTCATGCTCTCTGACGGGAAGCATTCAAGAACAACAAATGTAAACTTCATGGTGATGCCTGTCAAGTCGAGGCATGATGTGTTAATTGGGAGAGAAACCCAAGGCGAACTGAACATGGTAACTTCCACGCCCCACTCAGCAATAGGGTTTCAAACCAAGACAGGGGTAGCTATTATCTATGCCAAGAAAGAAGTAATGTCCACGGAAGAGATGCGCCCAACAAAAGCGGCGAAGGTTTCAACAACCGAGCCAGATAAATGGGTGTTAAACCGCAAGTACCCAGAGCAAACGGTGACGATAGGCCATGCAATCTCACCAAACATGAGAACGCGTCTCAAGCAACTCCTGTTCAAGAATATGGATATCTTCGCCTGGACTCCGGCCGACATGACCGGTGTCCCGCGCGACATTACCGAGCATTGTTTAAACACCTACCCCTCTGTTGAGCCGAAAGTCCAAAGAAGGCACAGCTTAGGGGCAGACAAAACCAAAGCAATGAATGAGCAAGTATGCGAACTACTCAAAGCTGGAATCTTGCGAGAAGTACGTTATCAAAGTTGGTTCGCAAACCCAGTGATGGTGGAGAAGTCTAGTGGAGGATGGCGAATGTGTGTTGATTATACCGATCTCAACAAGGCATGCCCTAAAGATTGCTACTCTTTGCCTGAGATCGACAAAAAGATAGACTCTCTCACGCTATACAGATGGAAATGCTTCTTAGATTGCTACAAAGGGTACCATCAGGTTCAAATGAAGCTAGAGGACGAAGACAAGACAGCTTTTCGAACCGATCTAGGGATCTTCTGCTACACAAAGATGCCTTGCGGCCTGAAAAATGTTGGCGCAGCGTATCAACGCCTGATGGATAAGACCTTCGAGGGAGATATCGGGAAGCACATTGAGGTTTACATCGATGATATGGTGATCAAAAGTCCTGAAGAGGACCAAATGTTGAAAGACATCGAAAAAACATTCAACTCATTGCGCAGCGTGAATATGAAATTGAATCCAGCCAAGTGTTCTTTTGGTATGGAAGAAGGGAAGTTCTTAGGCTTCATAGTCACAAACGGTGACTTTAAGGTGAATCCAGAAAAGGTCCAGGCAATAGAACGAATGCCATCACCACGAACAATCAAAGAGATGCAAAGGTTGGCCGGCCGCCTAGCCGCGCTTAACCGTTTTCTGTCAAACCACGTCGCGAAGTCATACCCTTTTATCAGCACTATGCGCAACTGTGTGAAGAAACAAGAGTTCGGGTGGACCCCTGAAGCAGAGAAGGCTTTTCAACAAACGAAGGAGTGTTTGATCGAGCTCCCTACCCTGACTGCACCGTTCGAAAAGGAGCCGCTCATCTTGTACTTGTCATCATCGGACAAGGTAGTTGGATCGGTATTACTTGTGGAGAGAAACGGAGTACAGACTCCAATTTATTACGTAAGTAGGGTGCTTACTGATCCAGAAACAAGATACTCCACAATGGAGAAATTGGTGCTCGCGCTGCTGTACACCGATGGGGCCTCAAACGAAGATGGCGCAGGAGCAGGATTGCGCCTTGTGAGCCCTGAAAAACATGAATTTACGTACGCCATCAAGTTGGATTTTAAGAACACCAACAACGAGGCGGAGTACGAGGCATTCCTGGCAGGCTTACGCCTCGCCATAAAAATGGGAGCTAAGAATCTTCAAGCACATGTTGATTCACTTTTGATCGCCAGTCAAATCAACGGAATCTATGATGCAAGGGGCGAAGTTATGGCCTTATATTTGGATCAGGCGAAAGAACTGTTTCAGAAATTCAAGTCATACAAGGTAGTACACATCAATCGTTCCGAAAACAAACCAGCTGACGCTTTGAGCAAGTTTGCTTCAACCTCTTTTCAACATTTCGCAAAAGATGTAAGGATTGAAGTACTAAAATATCCATCAGTACTGCTGCGCCAGGTAAATGTGATCGAAATAGGGCAGCCATCTTGGATGACCCCTATAATTCAGTACTTGCAAGAAGGAATACTCCCTGAGAGTAAGGCAGAGGCAAGAAAGATTCAAAACAAAGCTCTGCATTATGAGATGAATGGTGGTATCTTATACCGCAAGTCCTTCTTGGGACCACTACTGCGCTGCGTGGACCCCCAAGATGCGAATTACTTGATCAGAGAGATCCACGAAGGGATCTGTGGCATCCATGCTGGACCACGCATGGTTGTCGCGAAGATTATGAACGCTGGATATTACTGGCCAGGGATGCACGTCGACGCCCTGAAGGAGCTGCGCAAATGCGACTCCTGTCAGCGACATTCTCCAAAAACCCTACGCCCAAAGAACGATCTTATCCCTGTATCCACTGCTTGGCCTTTCCAACAGTGGGGTATTGATATGGTGGGACCTTTCCCAGACGCCCCTGGCGCCGTCAAGTTCATAATTGTGGCCGTTGATTATTTCACTAAGTGGGTGGAGGCCAAGGCTCTCGCTTCAACCACGGCAATGATGGTGCGCAAGTTTATTTGGGAGCACATCATTTGCAGATTTGGTCTTCCACTCAAAATTGTCACAGACAACGGTACCAATTTTGCTTCTGAGGATCTTCAAAGTTGGATGAAGGAAATGAAGATTGAACATACCTTCTCCTCCGTTGCGCACCCTCAAGGCAACGGTCAAGTGGAAAGCGTTAACAAAAGCATCGTCGAGGGGATAAAAGCCCGACTGGGCACAAAGCGAAGAGGTTGGGTAGATGAGCTCCCAAGCATCCTGTGGGCTCATCGAACCATGCCGAAGACAAGCACCGGCGAAACTCCTTTCAGCCTCGTATACGGCTCTGAGGCAGTTATCCCGGCGGAAGTTGGACTCCCCTCACCGCGCTTGACAGCAGTCAACACGGTTGATAATGAAGCAGAGCGCCGTCTCGATTTGGATCTCCTGGAAGAAAGACGCGAGATTGCGCGTATTAAAGAAGCGAAATACAAGACACAACTGGAAAGGTACTACAATACGAGAGTCCGCATTTGTACCTTCACTCCAGGAGAATACGTCTTCCGAGACAACGAAGCTTCTAACGCTGAATGCCCCGGGAAGCTAGCACCCAAATGGGAAGACCCATACTTGGTCCACGAAGTGCTAGGAAAAGGGGCATACAAATTGCGCACCCTCGATGGACACATCATCCCCCGCACATGGAATGCGCAACAACTGCGCAAGTGCTATATGTAACTACTCTAGGCCATGCGCCATTTAGTTCATGCTGGCCACGCGCCATTTAAATTTCCTATGTTGGCTAAACGCCCCTATGTTACTTATCTGCAATGTATGATTGGCCTATGCGCCTGTTTCCCAATTAATGAAAGCATACGACATGTTTTCTTTTATCATATTGCTTCTTGAGTTACAAATGCATGTTAAACTTTTGATTAGCACGAAAACACTTCAGCGAATTACGAGCTCTTGAGTTATGCCTCTGAGGTCCTCCGCGAACATAGCGCGAGACCAGAACTACACTTACATTTATTCGCGCTAACTTAACCAAAGTTTCTAACAACAATGCAATAATTGTAATGAGACAGAACAAGCATAAACATCATGTTTAAATAAGCGCAAACGTGCAACCGTTACACAACCTATCATTCATTTGACCTAAATCAAGCGCGACCGCGCGACACGCTATATTCAAAACCTAAACAAAATTACAAGGCACGAAACCTCCAACACTATGTATTCAAAGCTATCACCGGCGTCATCATCATCATGCTTATCACCGTCTCCATCACCTTTACCTTCGCCATCATCACCCGCAGTTTCCTCTTCATCCGATAGCTCAACGGTCTCTGGTGGGTCAAGGATAGCCTTTAACCGTTGACACCAATCATCATGCTTCAGCGCTTCAGTAACCAAATCCATCACAGGTATGGATAGATGGTCATAACCATGTTCAGCGCGAGCAAGCTCAGCCTCAGCTTGATCAGTCACTGAGCAGTGACTAGTGTCGAACTTCTGTCCAAGCATTGCTGTAGCATGTTGTGCACATTCAAGATAGCCTCCACGATGGCCGACCGCACGGGAAGCATCTATAACGGCTGCAACAGCCTTATCTAGCTCTCCAGCATTCAAAATGGAGTTGGCCATCTACAACAAACGCAACACGTAAGACAACAGGTCTTAATGAATTAAACCAAAGTTAAGAGGAATCATACCAGAACTATTCCACGCCCGCGCAACCACTCGGCTTCAGAGACCAAAGTATCAACGATACCTTGAGCTTCGGAGTAGTTGTTTTGCGCCACATTGAGAGCAGTGGTGCTAATGTCTCGCGCCTCCTCAGCTTTTTGTTTAGCCTCTTCAGCAGTGGCAGCCTTAACCTTCTCAGCTTCAAGATCGATCTCCAAGGACTCGCTTTTGTCAACTTGCTCTTGCAAACGGCGCTTCAGCTCAGCGATCTCGACGTCCTTAGCCATCAAATCCTTGTCTCTACCAGACAGTTGCGTCTTCACCTCAGCCAGTTCAACCTGCAAGGGATAAAAGACTCACTTAACCTGCTAAACAAAAGTATATATTGAAAGAGAAGAGTCTCGAACCTCAGCCTGCTCCTTAGCAGCTTGCGCATCTTCAACCTTCCCTTTCAACTCCGTAACTTGACTCTCAAGGTCGGTAATTTTAGCTCGAGCCGCATACATGCGCTCGTTGTCTTTTTCGCATATTTTCTTCCAATCTGCCTTCTCCTTCGCCAGCAAGTCTTCAGCAGCGCGAAGCTTGCTCTTAAGGCCTTCACGGCCCCACTCCTCAGACTTCCGGTCAGCTTCGAATTTTGCCTTCTCCTCATCAAAAGCAGCTTTCGACTTTTCAAAGTCGTTAACGCGCCTTAATATACGCTCGCGATATTTCTCCCAATCATCCCTCTCCCTAACCATAGTTCGCCACTCGCGAACAATTTCTTGGTTGGCAACACGAGTGTTGGCCTCACCAACAACATAGGCGTGATACAACCCACTGTGGGTTCGCGCCCTTTGACGGTCAACCTCACCAGGAGGAATGGAATTCAGCAGCCAGTCGCGGCAAGGCGCGAACTCGAGAAAAGTATCCTTTTGCTTTAAACCCCATGGCGGTTGGTGCGGAGCGTCACCACGGCTCTCTTCCGTATAAGACTTGTAATAAATATCCCCCAAAGTATCCCGGGGGCCTATTGGAGAACGCGGCGGCGGCGCTCCGTGTTTTCCCACACCAACCTGACCAGCTGCCGAATCATCACCCGTGCCGCCTGCAGTAGAGATTCCAACAGACTTGTCGGCAGCGGTTTTTTCCTTCTCCTTCTCCTTAGTTTTCTCTCTTTCCTTCTCTCTTTCAGCAGCCCTTTTCTCCTTCTCCTGCTCAGCTCGCCTCTTCTTCTCCTCATCAGCTTTTTTCTTCCCCTCCTCAGCCTTCTTCCGTTGGTCTTCATCAGCTTTCTTCCTGTCTTCCTCGGACTTACTCTTCTCTGTCGCAGCAGTTTTCTCCTTCTCGACCTCAACATGTTTGGCCTTATCAGACTCCACCACAGTTTTCAAGGGTTTAATGGTAACCTTAGGCCTCTTCTGCGCCGGCTCTGTGGGATCTGTGAACACTACACCCTTGTCAGGGGTCTTCTTCTTAGCCTCTGCAGAGAATATAAAAAAAATATTAAAAAGAGAAAGTAGCAAGGAGTAAGAAACAAGGAGCGTACCAGGAGAGAACTTATAAAGAGAGCGCAAGTTGCTCTGCTTCCCAATCCCAATCAAGGGAACTGCACCAGCTTTCGACACACCAGCCGTGGTCTCGCTTCTACCTCTTTTCCTGCTGATTAACTTTGCAGCAGCCTCCTCTTCCGCTTCTTCTTCCTCCTCCTCATCATGCGCAACAGAGGAGGGAGTCGCACCAGCATTCGGGTTGCGAGAACCCGCGCTCCCCGAGCTCTTCGAACCAGCTCCTCCAGATTTCTTCTCGCCTATACGCGACAAACCTTCAAATGAGTCACTGATAATAACGTAATCCTCCAAGTTACTTTGACGAAGACGGAGAGTACCTTTGTCAGCAGCGCTAGCGGTTGCGCGACTACTCCCAGCTCCCTTGCTGATCACCTCAGGATCCAAAGTGATAACCTTCTTCTTTCTTACAAGTTTTTTCTTCTTATCTTCATGGTCAATCCCCAAGTCGCGCAACACACCTGCAAAGATATTAGACCACGAACTTAGCTCTCCATTTGATGATCCCACAGACTCCTCGCTGGAAAGATAGACAACCTCTTTCCCAACAGAGGTCACAGAGCGCAAGGGACGAGGGTTAGTTATATGCGCACCTTCGGTTGCAGTAGGCGGAGCGGCGAATGCATCAGCAACCGGGTACATGAAATTACCCTTAATCTGTTCATACCAGTACTCTTCTCCAGCCTGGAGCGGGCGCACGCCCATGGAACCACCAAAGGTGGCGAAGGCAGCTTGATACAGACGCGCCTCTACACGTCAAATTACATAAATAAACAAAAAAGTTACGAAACAGGAAATCAACAACTAAGGAAATTACTAACCTCTATCGTCGATCATCAAAATGGGAACTTCCTCGCTGTCAGGCAGCCATTGATCGCTCATCCGCGTCGCTACCAAGACGTTCTCACCAAACACTCGGTTTGGGGTGGCAGTAAGCTCCCGATACCAAGCCTCAGTCTTGGGGATTGCCAGATCTTCCTTCACAATCGGTGCAGACCAGGCGCGAAATGTCATGGCGATCGGGATCACCTCCTCGCGAATATAAAAGAATTTTGGTTTCCAGTCATGGAAACTCTTGGGAGGGTTAAGAAGTATCTTCTTTGCAGCGCCTCGACTGGCAAATGAGTAGAACCCCATGTTTCGGATCAACTGATAAAAGACTCTAAAATTTTCCACAGTTGGCTCTATGCCATGGGATCGACAGAGAAATTCGAAATGTCGAACCCTAACCATCCCAGGAGGACTCAACTGGGAGATGTGAAACCCATAGAACTGCAAAATATGTGCCAGAAAGTTCGTCGCCGGCAACCGGAAGTTGCCTTGATGGAAGAAATCTTCAAATAATGTGATATAACTCGGCGGTGCATCGGCGACCGTCTGATTTTGACCGGGATATTTGGCATCCCACTCCGGTGGAAACCGGAAACCACGTACTATCTGCTCAAAGAGGCCTAAGTCCCACCGGAGAACGGGAACAGGGCCTTCTTCTCCGGGAATATCCTCTTGATGTTCTTTAGCCATAGATGACAGAAAGTTCGAATATTTCTTCAAGAAACTTGAAGATCTGCTACTGTGTTCTTCAAAAGTTTGAAGATTCAAAGCAAATTCGAGAGCAAATAGGAAAGAGAATGCAACAGAAGACGAAGAGTGATTTCTTCTCTCCATCTCATCGGATATATATACCCATCGCATTTAATGCGATGGGTAAACGTGCCGGGATCGCCGCGCACGTGACCAATCAGAAGACGACACGTAAGGCGAGAAACCCGGAGTGACGGTTACCACGCGCGCGTGGAGCCCACTCTCCTGACGGAATGACCAACCGTCAGAGACAACTTGATGACAGCCGTGTAAGTGGTCAACTCAAACGTCACCATCAACGACGTTTCTCACCAACTTGTCAGAATTCAAATTTCGAGGGTTTTCCCGCCCTAAATTATTACAAACTTCACGTAGAAGCTACTAGAGTCGCGCATTATTAACAATAACTCAATAACCCTGCGCGCCTACACCCAAAGGCAGTGAACCACCTGGAGCCAAACTTGGTAGCCGCGCCGTAGTAACCAACAAGAGCTTACACGCGCGACGTCTACCCAAGTCAAGGAAGCATTTTCTACTTTATTTTTCTAAGTCCAGAGCTCCAACCACTTGCCCCGCGCATGGTGCAGCACTGGACTGGGGGGACTTGAAGAGGTATGGTCCCAAAAAGCCGCGCAAACCTCCGTCAGGGTCGCGCGCGAGACCATACTCCTTACCCAACAAATTTCTTATTGGCAACCTCGCGCGGGCTATAGCACACTCTATTTTAACCGGCGCGAGTCCTGGACAATAGGAAACTCCAATTACAACACTTAGCACTCTGAGAGAGCACTCAGTCGCCCAAACCCTGCGCGAGTTAGTTACGTGCCCATCAAGAATCGCACAGGGCAGCAGCGCAAGGCTGTTTCAAAGAGTACACAAGGTACAAGTGGCAGAAGAAAAGAGCCAATCAGCGTCCTTCTGGCCCTGCTCAATCGTGCTCCACGGTCGTCTGACATGCAGGAGACAAGAAGTACTTAAGGACGCCTACATGGCACCAATCATAGGGCAGAGACAACTGCCCCACGATCTCCACTTACCTGCTGATGGCAGAAGGGCGGCCAGGCCGACAACAGTGACACGTGGCTCCAATCACATTGCGCCAACTCCCAAGAGCTCCTGCTAACCCCTAACAGTCGACACCAGTGAGACAAGGAGCGTATCCCTTATGTTGTCACCTTCAGGCCCAAGGCCCATCAGCCCACATCCTCTTACACCTCTCCGGCTATAAATAGAGACCCCAGTCCACAGGTCAAGCATTCCATTCCCTCTACTCTCACTCTTAACACTTAATTATCTCCCAAAAGCAGTCACTTATTCTCACGCCGGAGCCTGGTTAAGAGGGAAACCCCCACATTCCCCTCTTAACGAGTAACGGTGTTCTGTTTTGCAGGATTAGACGATCATTACGAAGCTCAGAAAGCCATTAGAAGATTAACCACTATGGTAGGAAAGATAAACCAAACTGATTAGTCCATAATTAGTTACGTGTTTCTTCACATACCATTCATTTTTTTGTTAAAACTTGTTCTGACCCAAACTAAAATCGCCGATTACACCACCCAACCCAACCCTCCCATTTTTTCACGTATAATTATTAACATGCTAGTGAAAAAAAAACTCCGTTGGATAAATGTTGAAGACGAGCATCTAACCGATGTAGTTACTAACTCAGTCTACATGAAATTCTGCGTCACTTCCTTGCAAAAGGAAGCATGGGATTATGTACCTGAAACAATGTGCATACACACATATAAATGGACAAACAGTCAAACACAAATGAATATAAACATTACCGAATGTTCACGAACATAAACAAACGGACGAATGCAGCCTCTGTTCATGTTTGTTTGTTTGTTTGTTTAACCTATTGAACGAAAATTCTCACTCGTGTTTGCTCGTTTATTAAACAAACTTCCCGTCAAACAGTTCACGAACTGTTCGCTAAACGTTCGGTTCGTTTACTTGCCCTAATTAAAACACCAGTAGTCCTCATACATTACAAAAGAATCTGACTCTTACTGTAAGAACTTGCAGAACAAACACACATGAATCGATACATTGATCAAGATCGAAATTTTAGCAGAAGAAATAATTTCTAGCAGATCATTTCCCTCTTAAACTAACACTTTTTCTTTTTTGATTTAACGCAAATCTACGAGCCATAACAGGATTGTAGAACTTCCTCATATGCTCAGATAATCTATTAATAGCACGCAGATCACCGATGCTTGAGAGCTGCATCAAGAAAGAATCAAACTTTTGAAATGGCAATTTCATGCCTTTATTCAAAACCTCTTCCAAAAGATCACAAGCATCCTCGGTTCTTTCACACCCAAACAGTCCTTCGATCATTACACAATACGAAGCGGTATCGCGAACGCATCTTCTGGCATCCATTTCACGCCACATCTCAAACGCCCTATTCGGATCACCCATTTTAAAGAACATCATCACTAGCATGTTAAACGTTTGGACACTCGGCTTACAACCGACCTCAATCATGTACTTGTAAAGTCGAACCGCTTCTTCGCTATCTTTTTTATCGCAAAGAACCTTGAGAAAACAATTATACGTAACGATATCAGGAGGGTACCCGTTTTTCTTCATGTCTTCCAAAAACTTATATGCGGCTTTCACTTTTCCGGCAGAACACATCCCTTCGATCATTTCTCGATACGTTGAAACATCAGGGAGGCAGCCACTAGTCACCATATCATCAACGAGTTTAAAACATTCGTCCATTTTATCATTACGTGCAAATGCAATGATCATGATGGAATATGTTTTAGCAGTGGGTGAAGACATGAGTGTACCCTTTGATTTCATAAACTCCAAAAGCTCGGCAGCTTCTAATAACATCCCGGATTTACAAAACGTATCTATAGCGGTATTGTAAGTGAAATTCTCTGGTGTATAGCCCGTTGTGATCATTTCGTCAAGAATTTGCATACTTCTACTTGGGTTCCTCACCCTACACCAACCGAAAAACAAGATGTTATACGTGCTAGCGTTAGGCTTGACTTTGTTCTTTAATTTCATATACATAGCTTCAGCATCTTCAACCAAACAACACTTGCAGAAAGCATCTAATAACACGTTTAACGCGTCAATCTCGGGCTGCATCTTTTTAAACTTAACCTTTTTCTTCTTTGCAAACTTATGAAGATGAGTCAAATGCTTATCGGCATACTGTCTCAAAATCTTTAACAATGCTTCAACAGGCACACACGTTTTGTCATTTCTCTTCATGTAATCCAAAAGATCGCAAACAATACGGTATTGCTTCGCCTTATATTTAGTGTTTGACAGGATATCAATCATCTCGTTATACGCCTGCGGTTCATGGCTATAGTTTTCTTGATTCCCAGCCCAAGTAAAAAACCGAAACGCTAACTTCTCAACATATCTAAGACTTCCTAAAACCTCGATCACCAACGGTGTAGTCAGCTGAACGCCAGCTTCGTTAAGATTTATCTCCATTCTACTATTCTCAGGGTTATTAGGCTTACAATCTATAACAATATTGTACAATTTCTCACCATTACTTGAAATTGGCACACACCCAGTAAGTTTTTTATCTGTTTGATTACTATCAGAACAAAAATCATGAACCTTTTCATGTGGATCATCATCAAAACTCGAATATGAAACATGCCCACCAGGTGTTTGATCAAATGCGTCACTGACATCTTCGGGAGTATGAGAGGGAATTAAGGTAAAATAACGAGAACCCATTTGTGGAAACGGGTTGTGGAGTGAAACGGGTGGGAATTTCAGCAATTTGTGGGATAAATTTAGCATGAGGGTAGTGAAATAGGTGGAGTGTAGAGGTGTTGATGAACTTACACATGGTGAGAGAGTACGATGATGGAACGTTGAAGCGTAGGAGAAGATGGTGCATCGACGGGTGGGGTTAATATTGATTCGTGACATTATTCACCTGTGATCGATAAGGTGAGTTTGATGTTGTTATTGCTCATCAACTGGATTGAACGATCGATGAAGGGGGGTAGGGGTTTGGTTGAACGATGGGAAAAGAGTGGTTAGTAAGGGTATATTTGTCTTTTTACTGCTAACATTTAATGTTATTAACCTTTCCTTAAACCAAAACCAATGAAACTAATTTCAACTGCCGCAAAAGCGTTGAGAATTCGATCAGCGTCGGTTTGTTACGTTATCGGCACATGCTATAGCATGTGTAAAAGTAAACACAAGGCTAAAAGTTGTTGATTTGGTGCGTTAAAAAAAGTAAACTCGTAACAAATAAAAAAATGTTTGATTATTAAAGAAAGATACGTGTTAACATAGATCTTTGTGAAATAGAACTTTAAAAATTATAGGTCACAAAACTATTGATTCTATTTTTTCTTAAATTTATATATAATAATTTGAGTAAACGTTACTTTACAACATTCCGTTTGTTGAGCGTGTGTTTGATCAAGAATGTAGAAATAAGAGTAAATTGCTTTTAAGTACCTGTGTTTTAGTTGTTTTAACTATTTAAATTCAAAATTTAACGCCCCGAGTCCTTAACCTCTCATTTTATAACCTTTTGAATCCAATTTTTAACACTTGTATTTTTTTTATTCTGGACTCAAGTAGTTAAAACTACTAAAACACAAGAACTCAAAACGTTATAATATGAACGGCTAGAAACTCAAAGCGTTAGGCTTTTTGATTTTAGACTCAAGTAGTTAAAACCATTTCAATAATTAATTTACTCTAGAAAGAAAGGATTGAAATAAGGTAAACCGCATAAATCAATTTAGGGGATTTTTTTTAAGAGTAAATTACGATTTTGACTACTGCGGTTATTTCACTTTTACACTTTTAGCCCAAAAATGAATCTTTTAAAATCTGAGCCCCGAACGTCTTTTTTTTTTTTCTAATCCTTTTGGCCCTCAACGTCTTTTTTTCTAACCATTTTGGCCACTAAAAGTAAATGGATGGGGTTAGTGTTAGGGGCCAAAATGTTAGAAAAAAAAAAAAAAAACATTGGGTGCTCAGATGTTAAAAGATTTCTTTTTAGACTAAAAGAGTAAAAATGATATTTAACCACATGGGTCAAAATCGTAATTTACTCTTTTTTCTAACTTTCTCCATTTATCAAATATATTTCCAATATTAGGAAGAATTTTCAGTGATTCTATTTCTAAAACACTACCACACGGGATCGTCTTCAACCCCTCGACAAATCGCCTGAAAACTGTCAAACATCTTCTGCTCCGTCACCGATCTCCACCAGAAATATGAGCGGCCACGATTCCAAATACTTCTCCACTACTAAGAAAGGAGAAATTCCTGAACTCAAAGAGGAACTCAATTCTCAGTACAAGGTCTATTAACCTCCTCCTTCCTTTATTATATGCAAATTCATCATATGTATCTCTAGATCTATACAACAAATTCCTAACTCTGTGTATGTGTGTGTTGATCCGATATTCTGTTATTAGTGAGGATCACGTAAGTTTGTCATGATGCCAGATCTATTGTCCGTACAAATGGCTTAATCGATTAAGCCGTGTTTATCGGAGAATTTCTTTTCTGATTCTATAACATGAAATGCATAATTAATAGGATTTGAATTTAAGCAATTGGTGCTTAGGTTTGCTCTGATTTTGTTTGCCTTGGAATAATGTGAGGTAATTTTCGATATGCCGCATAGGGTAAAGATGAATGAATAATGAATGATACATTGGTCGTTAATCAATGTGATTATCGGAAATTTCCTCACATTATTCAAAAGCAAAGAAAATAACTAAATTTTCAGTTTAATTCAAATTCTATTAATTGTGTGTTTTTTGTTTCCAAATCACATAGACGGAGTCGATAAAATTTCAAAACGACTTAATCAGTTAAGTAATACGAGCACATAGAAGTAGGAAAAAATGTTCTGGTTTTACAGTAGTTAGATTTATTTACCTTACCCGCATACTTGCAGTTTACGAATTCTTTCGGTTTGCATTTTGGATTGTTTTTTTTCTTTTGTGTTTTAGAATGAGAATAACAAATTGGGGTCACATGATAGTTGCTTCATACTGCAGTGGCTAGTTTGTCTACAGTTCATTGATTTGATTAAAATGGTTTTGTCTGTGATTCAGGATAAGAGAAAAGATGTGGTCAAAAAGGTGATTGCGGCTATGACTGTTGGGAAGGACGTTTCATCACTTTTCACGGATGTCTTGAACTGTATGCAAACGGAAAATTTGGAGCTCAAGAAGCTTGTTTACTTGTATCTCATTAATTATGCTAAAAGTCAGCCTGACCTAGCAATACTTGCAGTCAATACCTTTGTTAAGGTAAGAAGTCGATAAATATTGCTTTTCACTTCAGCGTAATGTTTGCACTTTATAGATGTTTTAAATTAAATGACTGTAACAGGACACACAAGACCCGAATCCTTTAATCCGAGCTTTAGCGGTTCGCACAATGGGATGCATTCGAGTTGATAAAATTACTGAATATCTTTGTGATCCCCTCCAGAGGTGTCTCAAGGTTAATAATTAATATTATTCTTTTCTATTTTCTTTTTAGAATCTTTAGTCATCGATTAAAAGGGTATGATGTTACGTTATTTATGAACAGGATGACGATCCTTATGTTCGAAAAACAGCAGCTATATGTGTTGCTAAACTATACGGCATTAATGCTGAGTTAGTTGAAGATAGAGGTTTTCTGGATGCTCTTAAGGACCTGATATCTGATAATAATCCTATGGTAGTCGCAAACGCTGTTGCAGCACTTGCTGAAATTCAAGATAATAGCGCCACATCCGTCTTTGAGATCACTACTGCTACGTTGTCAAAGCTGCTTACAGCTCTAAATGAATGCACCGAGTGAGTTTCGTTCTTACTTACAGTATATTTAAACCGAACTTGTTTTGACCCGTTAAGTCATGTTTTAACTTAATTCAGGTGGGGTCAAGTTTTCATATTAGACGCTCTTTCTAAGTACAAGGCAGCTGATGCACGCGAAGCTGAAAATATTGTAGAACGAGTTACTCCAAGGCTGCAACATGCAAATTGTGCTGTAGTTCTTTCAGCTGTTAAGGTGATTTTGCTTTACTTTTTATTTTCTTATATTTGAGTATTATTTTTTTCATAATCCTAATTATTGTCTTTATTTATTTTAGATGATCCTTCAACAAATGGAACTCATCACTAGTCCCGATGTGGTCCGTAACTTGTGCAAGAAAATGGCTCCTCCGCTTGTAACGTTACTTTCCGCAGAACCCGAGATTCAATACGTTGCGTTAAGGAATATTAATCTTATTGTACAACGACGGCCCACAATCCTTGCTCATGAAATTAAGGTATAGTGACTAGTGGCACTCTTAGCCCCAGGCCTGTAAACGAACTGAACGAACACGGGCATGTTCATGTTCGTTCATTTAACTTTAACCGAACACGAACAGACAATCGAACACATTTTTTTGTTCATGGTTCATTAAGAAAATGAGCATTTCATTTGTTTAAAACCTAAATGAACAGTTCACGAACGTAAACAAACATAAACAAACAAACTTATATGAACATAATTTAATAAACATAACGAACATAAATAATTGACCAAACATAAACAAACATAAAGTAGTTTTTTGTATAAATTAGTGATTAATTACAATAAGTTCAATTAGAAACCCATTTTTTATTACTAAGAAGCCATTTACTAATTAGTTATTTTTATGTAAGTAGTTAGAAATCCCGTTTAATTTTTATATTTAAATAAATATAACTACATGTGTATTTATTAAAATTTAAACGAACATAAAGGAACGTAAAGGAACGAACATAAACGGGCGTTCACGAATAAACTGTTCATGTTCGTTTGTTTAATTAAATGAACAAAAAAAAAAGATAAGTATAACATTAACATCTAAAATGGCTAATTTTCAGGTGTTCTTTTGCAAATACAACGATCCAATCTACGTGAAGATGGAAAAGTTAGAGATTATGATAAAACTTGCTTCGGATAGAAATATAGATCAGGTTTTATTGGAGTTTAAAGAATACGCTACAGAAGTAGATGTAGATTTTGTCAGAAAGGCTGTTCGTGCTATCGGGCGTTGTGCTATTAAACTAGAGAGAGCAGCTGAACGTTGCATTAGTGTTCTTCTTGAACTGATCAAGATTAAAGTAAATTATGTCGTTCAAGAAGCCATTATAGTGATCAAAGATATTTTCAGAAGATATCCCAACACGTAAGTTTCCGAAAACCATGTTCATACAGAAAGGTGGTAATTTTTAATTTTTAATCGTAAATCTTAATTGCATTTGTCTTTTCAGCTATGAATCTATCATTGCTACACTTTGTGAGAGTTTGGACACATTAGATGAACCAGAGGCTAAGGTACTACAAACAATCTATAAACTTTCTGTCACTTCTATAAACTTAAATTTTTTCTTCTTTTGTTTATTTCACAGGCATCGATGATTTGGATAATTGGTGAATATGCAGAAAGAATCGATAATGCCGATGAACTTCTCGAAAGCTTTCTGGAGAGTTTCCCTGAAGAACCTGCACAAGTCCAATTGCAGTTGTTGACTGCAACAGTCAAACTATTCCTCAAGAAGCCAACTGAAGGGCCCCAACAGATGATTCAGGTATCGGTTACTGTTACATTTTTGTGTTTCAATATTGCAAACATGATTACATATAATCTGGTTTAAATTTAGGCTCTTGTCTTTTTGGGTTGTTTTGAATAATGCCACTGTGGAGACCGACAATCCAGATCTGCGTGATCGTGCTTACATATATTGGCGTCTTCTTTCAACAGACCCTGAGGTTTGTTATTGCTGACATCATCATAACTCATCAAATGCATAGCCATAGTTATTGCTTACATCATCATAACGAACATTTCATATATCAGGCTGCAAAAGACGTCGTTTTGGCTGAAAAACCGGTGATAAGTGACGACTCAAACCAGTTTGATTCATCTCTCCTTGATGAGCTGCTAGCCAACATTGCGACTTTATCTTCCGTGTATCACAAACCACCCGAAACATTTGTGACACGTGTGCGGACCCTACAGAAAACAGAAGAAGAAGAGTTCCCTGAAGGAAGTGACGGTGGAGGGTACTCTGAAACATCATCCGCACATGTTGCGGATAACGGTGCATCCCCGCCATATGCTACAGCAACACAACCACCTCCTGCACCTGCTGCTGCTGTGCCGGATTTACTCGATCTTATTGGTCTTGACGGTGATGCTGGTGGAGATAACCCCATTGTATCAGTTGATCAGCCGATACAGCCTACAGGGTAAGTACGGTAGACACTCAGATAAAGATCATGATCAGCTAGTTAGAATATGATTCGTCTATTGAGTTCAAGTGTAGTCATGGTCTGTATAAAAAACAAACCAAAACTAAAAAAGTGGCTCACCATCCAATATGGGCCACTTTTTGGTTCAGACATTTTGGTGACTTTAAAATAGTGGTTAATCTAATCAAAATACTGACACAGGTACTGGCATGATAGTACTTGCTTGTTCGTTCATTAAGGAAATAAATGTGTTCATGGAGTGTTCGTGAACACTTACTGAAAGGGATCTTATGTTTGTGTTCGTTCATTAAGGAAATGAACATGTTTGTGTTCGTTCGTTAATTTTTAAAAAACGAAAAGAAGACGTAAACGAACACAAACAAATGTTCATGAACACAAACGAACGTTCATGAATACAAATGAACACAAACTAACATATATTAGATCTTGAATAAAATCGGCATCTTTCATCACAAACATTACGAGATCCACTCAAATTGTTAAAATGTATGTAATATACAATACACTAATATTTATTAAATATTTTATCAGTGGTAAGTGTGAAGTATTTGAATAACATATAAAGATTAAAAACCCTAATGAAGTATTGAACACAAACGGACATAAACGAACATATCACTGAACGCTCACGAACGTAAATGAACAAACGCGGCCTTTGTTCATGTTCGTTCATTAACTAAATGAACAAAAGTTCTTGTTCGTGTTCGTTCCTTTATTAAACGAACGAACACAAACGGACTTCCCGCCCAACAGTTCACGAACTTTTCACTGAACGTTCGGTTCAGTTGCAGCCCTACTTGAAAGTACATTAAAAGAATGTATTTTATACTATTCTCATAGTTTTGAGGTTTACCACCCGTAGACAATTCTTGTTTGTTATATAGTTCACCGGCATTTCGGTTGCAGGCCTCCATTGCCTGTTCTACTACCAGCTGCAAGCGGTCAAGGTTTGGAAATCAGTGCTCAAATGGTGCGGAGAGATGGTCAGATATTTTACAGCTTAATGTTCGAGAACAAAACGCAAATTCCACTGGACGGGTTCATGATTCAGTTCAATAAGAACACGTTTGGTCTTGCTGCTGGTGGACCCCTCCAGGTAACTATTATCGGACTTCGATATCATTCATTCTTATAATGTTAATATTACATAAACAACCAAACTATAGTTTTTGAATTACTAAATTTTTACATTTGGTAACCAGGTCCCACAGGTGCAACCGGGAACATCAGAAAGAACACTTCTTCCTATGGTGTTGTTTCAGAATATAGCACCGGGCCCACCAAACTCGGTTCTGCAGGTTGCTGTGAAGAACAACCAACAGCCTGTGTGGTACTTTAATGATAAAATCTCACTGCTCGTGTTGTTTACCACGGATGGAAGAATGGAACGTACCGCCTTTCTCGAGGTAATCTCGTTTCGGGTTTCAAAATTTTAAGTGATTAGTTTTAAGCAATTTAGTATCTGATCGTTTTGTGACGGTGATGGCAGACATGGAAGTCATTGCCGGATTCCAACGAGGTCTCAAAAGACATTCCGTCTATTGTGATAAACGATATTGATGCAACCATAGAGCGGTTATCTTCTTCAAACATGTTTTTTATTGCCAAACGTAAGAACGGTAACCAGGATGTCTTATACTTATCAGCCAAAATCCCACGCGATATCCCTTTCTTGATTGAACTGACAACAGTTGTCGGTGTTCCCGGGCTTAAATGTGCCGTTAAAACTCCAAACCCGGAAATGGCCCCGTTATTCTTTGAGGCACTTGAAACGATCCTCAAGAGTTAGTTTACATTTTTCCGCTCTTCACGTTTTTGCTGCCTGTATTTGTTAGCATATGTATAGGTTTCGGCTAAGATTGATGATGAAAAATCTGTATCTTTCGTTGTTTTTATGCGTGTCTTGTGGAACCAAATGTCGCGGGTTAAAAAAGTTATGATTGTTGAGGTTATTTCTGACTGTTATGGTTCACAGATAAGAAGAAAGAAAAAGAACAGAAGAGAGTGATTACGTCAATCAAATTCGTGTGTTCGTCGATTTTGTATACTTGTGCATACTAATCAGGAAAATAATTCAATGTTTGATTGAACTAAACGAAAGGAAAGATTGGTTTGGTTGTAAAATTATATATTATAAATTAGCAAGTTTTTTGTGCATAACAAGTTGTACATTGTGTTTTGCACATTTTTCAAAAAAAAAAAGAACTTGATTTTTTACTTTTAACCCTAAGGTTTTACCTTTTACAATTTTAACCCTATATAATTTGTTTTTTTAACTTTAACCCAAAACTTTTCATTATTTGCAATTTAACTTCGCAACTTTTGTCACTTATACTTTTCATCTTTCACTTTTACGTATAGTTCTAAATTTTTCGAGTTAATACGACGCAACGTGCATGTGTGGTTCAACGTTTTTGCCTCTATTTTTCCATGTTTGACAGGTTTGTCGTAACACGCATATCCTAGGTCGAGTCAGTGTTGGTGGTCGATGACGGTTGCGTGACATTAGTGCTATTTGACACCGTTTTACGCCCCGCTGCAACGCGAGGTGTGCTTTGGGGGTTTTTCAAAGAAAAAATGGTTACGCATATGGTTGTCGTAACGTTGGCTTTGGGGGTTTTAAAAAAAATGATTTTTTTTTACTTTTCACCCAAAAGTATTTCATAAATTACTTTTAACCCAAAACTATTTGTTTTTTTACTTTTAACCCAAAACTTTTTATCTTTTGCAATCTATCATCGTAACTTTTTTTACTTTCAACTTTGGTCCTTTATAGTTTTCATTTTCCGCAAATTTTCCGCTTTATGCTTGGTTCTAAATTTTGTGACTTAACACATCGCAGCGTGTGTCTTTGGCTTAACGTTCTTAAGTTTCGTTCTAAATTTTGCGAGTTAACACGATGCAACGTGCGTGTGAGGGTGTTCGTTTTACATCGTCTATTTTTTCCCCGTTTGACAAGTTTAACATAACGCGCGGGTCGTAGATCGACTTAGTTATAACTAAATAATCCCCGCCACATTGAGGCGGGTCACAATCCTAGTTATTATTAATTGAAAGACATGTATAAAAAAACTAGAGTAAACTGCCATTTTGGTCCCTGTGGTTTGGCCAGTTTTGTCACTTTAGTCCAAATCTCAAACTTATTACATCTGGGGCCCTGTGGTTTGCATTTTGTTGCCATTTTAGTCCAAAATCCAAAAACCCTATTTTTTTGACTGTTGCAACCTCCTATTTTGTCCTGTAGTGCAGGGGTATTTTGGTCATTTTAATTATTATACAATTATTATAACATATTAAACTGTTATATATATAACAGGTCATCATCTTCATCATCTGCAGACTACTTCACCAACCATCACCGCCACACCGCAGATGACCAACCATCACCGCCATAACCCCTCTCTCTCTCTCTCTCTCTTTCATCTCTCTCTCATCTGCAGATGACCGCCATCACCGCCACACCGCCACCGCCTACCTTTCACAAACCCTAGAACGAGTTTAGAGAGAGAATGAGAGTGTAAAAGCTAGGGTTTTAGGTTTTAGAGAGAGAAAGAGGGGGGAAAGAACGGGGGTCGTTGTGCTCTGAAGAGAGGAGAGAGATGGGAGGCGAAGAGTGGTGGTTGTTCCGGTGGGAGGTGTAAAGAGGTGGAACAGATCTGAAATTGGCGATGGGAGGTGTAAAGAGGTGGAACAGATTTGTTTTCCGATCGGATATTGGAACAGATCTGAAATATGAACAATCTGAAATATGAACAATCTTGTCGGAATCGGCTCCGACCGTTTCTTTTCTGTTGATGACGTTTGAAGATAATGATGATGTTGAAGACGACAAAATGACGGGGCGGTGGTGATTGATGGAGCTGAGAACGGCAACGCCGACACCGGCCAAAAGAAGCCGCCGGCGTGGTGGTGGTTTTAGATTTCTGGGTCTTGATTTCTGAGAACGGCAACGCCGACGAGTGTGGTTTCGGTGTTCTTGATTTCTGGGTTTTAGATGATGATTTTTGTCTATTTTCTGAGTTTTAGATTTCTGGGTTTGTTGATTTTAGATTTCTCTCTCTCCTGGGTTTTAGATTTCTGGGTTTGTTGATTTTTATCTATTTTCTGGGTTTTGATGATGATGTTTGAAGATGAACGATGTCTAGGTTTTGATGATGTTCTTGAAGATGATGTTCTTGATTTTCTGGGTTCTTGATTTTCTGGGTTTTTGATTTTCTTGAAGATGTTCTTGATTTTCTGGATTTTCTGGGTTTTGATGATGATGTTTGATGATGTTCTTGAAGATACAGATCTGAGCCTCGTTTTTTCTTGAAGATGTTCTTGATTTTCTGGGTTTTGATGATGAACTTTGAAGATGTTCTTGATTTTCTGGGTTTTGTTGTTGTTGAAGAAGATGTTCTTGATTTTCTGGGTTTTGTTGTTGTTGTTGTTGAATTGCTTTAAATAAAACATAAATGACCAAAATACCCCTGCACTAAAGGACAAAATAGGCAGCTCTCAACAGTAAAAAAAGGGTTTTTTTGGATTTTGGACTAAAATGGCAACAAAATGCAAACCACAGGGCCCTGGATGTAATAAGTTTGAGATTTGGACTAAAGTGGCAAAACTGGCCAAACCACAGGGACCAAAATGGCAGTTTACTCAAAAAACTATTAGGAATTACACAAGAAACAACCTTTTTCGTCACCTTTCTATAAAGTTGTCTCAAAACATTTATACTTTGTGAGTGATGCATCGTTGTAATGCATTACCAAGGTGCATTATCAATATGCTTAACTCCACAAACTTAGTAACCAAGCTAAAGCATTATTTTTATGGAAGGTTTAAAACATGCGTTATTTTTATGAATACAAATGAACACAAACTAACATTTATTAGATCTTGAATATAATCGGCATCTTTCATCACAAATATAATATTTTGACGATGCAGATGAGTCGTGGATGTGGGTTCAACGGGTTGGGTAACGAGTTAGAACTTAAAATTGAATTGTTTTGTTAAACGTTACAAGCATGCACCGTGATATAAAATAAAACGGGTCAAGATGAATTTTGAGTGAAAAAACAGGTAAATTGTTTGGTAAGGGACCACTTTTTGATCAACATTTTGGTAAAGAATTAGTGCCCAATTTAATTACAAGAAGATGGTGGTTGGTTAGGTGGTAGGCGGTGGGGCCCGGTGTGTGTTATACAAAAAATTCTTCTTTTATTTTTATATTTTGATGTCATTTCATAAAATAACTAACATGGCTCACTTGTTCATCTTGTGTACATCACATCATCAAGTATTTTTCTTCATTTCATTAGACTATGGGTATGATTCTCTTTACCCCACCACTTTTCCATCACCTCCACCTCACTATCGTTTCCTTTTCATTCATCTTCTCCTCTGTCAAGAAGAAATGGTCTCCCCATCCATCCCTTCCAATAATATTAAGAGAGAGAAGCATTTCAAAAAGGATGAGGATGGAGCCGCGATTGCATCGAGGGGGGGGGGGCAGTGTTCCTCGACATGAAGAGGTGCCACTTCACCATCCTGACCCCTCCCCGAGTCCACATCCACTAGTCTTATAAGCACATAATTTAGTACCATATTCGTATTAAAAAGTGGGTACATACATATATTTTTTTAACGAACATGACCTTTACAATAATTACAACTAGTCATTAGCCCCCTGCGTTGCGGGGAGGTGGTGTAAAACCATGCTACCAGCATTGCGGAGACGGGAGCGTAAAACAATGCTAAGTAGCAATCGAACGATGATCAACATAATATAAAAATCCGAATTCTCACACCAAGTGACTCACGTAATATGACACATAGACGAATTCTAACACGACACATATTAGAAAGTCGAGGGTTAAAAAAAAACCTGACGGATCAAATGTGACCACTAAACACCATACTAAGTAGCCACCGATCGACGATTATACCCGAGAAAAAGCCTAAAACAAAAACTAATAAAAAGACTTAAACTCATTTTAACATTTGTGGAGAAGTTATAAAAATATAAAGTTATATAATAAAAATGAAAAACGTTAAAGTTCAAAAAAAAAAAAAAAAAGCCAACAAACTCACAAAAGATAAAATAAACCCTATTCCTCGTATAGTATGTTATGAATAAATGAATATATGAATATTTGATAGTAATAACTTTTGGGATAAACAATAGAGGTTATATGCTTTAGAAAAAAAACACTTTAGATGACTTTTAACCTTATGTCGTTACCATTTTCATAAAAGCCCTTTATGGTCCAGTCATTCAACCCATCAATCTCTTATAAATTTTTTTGAAAAGATCAATCTCTTATAAATGAACATCACACACACATCCAAACTTTGCTTTCTGACCAAAGTTTTATTGATCAATTATCATATTCCTATTCTTTTTAGTTATTATTTAATATTAGATAATCATTTTCGAAAGGCATGTCTAAACGCCCCTTAAAGAGAGAAATAAAAGTCATTCACGTAACTCAGGGCTCAGACGAAGAATGTCCGGTATTGATTAACCCATATTTAATGCCAACAACAAATCCTTTATTTTAACATAGTTTATAGAGTTAATTACATAGTTAGTCCCTGTGATTTGCATAAAATAACATACTTAGGTACTAATAGTTTAAAATCACCTTCTAGGGTATTAACTTTTCATTTTGTAACGTTTGGAGGTATTAACTTCTAGGGTATTAACATAGTTAGTCTCTGTGGTTTGCACAAAATAACACACTTACGTACTAATAGAATGTGATTTTAAACCTTCAAATAACGTTAATACCCCCAAACGTTACAAAATGAAAAGTTAATACCCTAGAATGTGATTTTAAACTATTAGTACCTAAGTATGTTAATTTGTGCAAACCACGGGGACTAACTATGTAATTAACTCTAGTTTATATCATAAAATTAATGGGAAAAAAAACCAAGAATGACATATGGAATATTTAAAAAACCGAAACAATTTTTGCTAAATCTTCACTTCAACCGCCACCTAAGCCTTGTATTTCAAAAAAAAAAAAAAAACAGAAAAAGAAGCCTTATATCAGTTTTCATACTATGGGGATGATTCGTCACGTCGTCGCCATATCACCATCCTTGGGAGGATGGTCAATCCCACAAATTTAGTGGAAAGGGGAGGATGATCCTAGATGATCCTACCCCACCACTTTTTTATTTTTATTTTTTTTAATCTTCCACTATTTTTAACATTTAACAAATAATTTAAGAAAATATTTTCATTAATATTAAAACACAATACATAAACTTAAAAAAAACATAAACTTAAAAAAATCCTAATTGTTATAATATTACAAAATGATTTACCATGAAGATCAAGATCTACCTCTAGATTTACCAAGCAAGTGGATGAACTCTTTGTCAAACTTATGGATAGCCTTATCTACTAAATAGTTAATCTTGTCTACCAAATAGTTAACCTTGTCTATCAAATAGTTAATCTTTTTGTAGTATAAATACTAGCTCGAGATAGAAGAAAAAATACACCTCATGTATACACTTTAATAAGTTATACAATTCTTTTCTTTCTCTTATAACATCTCTAAAGTTTTTAAAGTTTTAGCACTAATCTTGTGTTAATTCTTGTTATATTATAACATGTTATCAGCACGAGTCGCTTATATCCTAATCAAAGAAGACTTTAAGCCCAAAGATATCCATCACAAGCAACGTAAGCACATCATTAACTTTATAATTTACTTTGAAAAAAAAATTAAGTACAAAAGAACATTTTAATATACATATTTCATAACTACGGGATTACTAACATTCTAACATTTAATTATGCATCTAACTTTTACTTTTATCGCAACTAACTTTTATTTATACACACACGCTCACATTTCATTTAGAGTTTACGTTTATTTATGTATACTAACATTTTTATTCTTATTATTATGCATCCTAATTTTATATCTTATAAAATAACATATCTGTAATTCATCAATTATTATAAATACATATATATATATATATAGAGGAAGGTTAACGTACATTACAGCTTAACGTACATCACGTACGACAGGTAATTACGCATGTTCATTTTAAAATCACGCACATTGTAACTTAAAAATCCAAAATCACGCATGTTGAAACACAATAATCACGCATATTGAAAACATTAATCACGCATGTTATAGAACAAATCACGCACGTTGTTGTACATGAAGTACGTTAAGCCGTAATGTACGATATACTTTTTTTTCTCTCTCTCTCTCTCTCTCTCTCTATATATATATATATATATATAAGGGAATGTTCAAATGAAAACCACTAGTTATTGTGAAAACTCGAAAACTAATTTAAAAAGCCAAAAAAACATACCAATTTTTTTTTGCATACCAATTTTCGCCACTTTTAGTATATAAAAAAAATTTAAAAAAAAATTGTAGTGCACATGTGTAGTACACATACACATGTGTAATACATATTTTTTTTTTTTGAAAAAAAAGTTTTTTTATATAAAAAAACCTGCGATTTTTTATAAAAAAAATTGAAAAAAAAATTTTAGTATGTTTTTTAGGCTTTTTTTAGTTAGTTTTCGAGTTTTCACAATAAAAGTGGTTTTCATCAATAAAAGTGGTTTTCATTTGAACCATCCCATATATATATATATATATATATAAACGGGATCAGGAGAAAACGCTCAAAAGTGTGAGAACGGTGAGAACGCTTCCTGGCCTAACACGTGTCACGCCGCTTAGAGAAAGGTGTAGGGGCTTTTTTGTCCTTTCATATTTCTTTTTTATTAAAGCGTGTCCCTTCATATTTTTATTTTTTTGGCGTTTAATAAATACGCGGCGTTTTATTGTTTTTAGATAAGAATTATATTAAATATTTTGGCATTTTAAGTATTGTTTTGGCGTTTTTATTGGTTTTTAGATCAGGATGCAGGCTTTTAATGTAAAAAACATCAGTAATTTTCTTGATTTAATTATATCAAGTGTTTTGCCATTTTAGGATACAGGTCTATAATGTGACAGACAATTATGGCGTTTTGAAAAGATAAATAAATTTCAATTTTCCATGTAGTGGCATTAATATAACTATAATATTTTGGCAATAAATGATACCGTCTCTTTATTTTATTGTTTCTTTTCAATATTCTTCTGTCAATTAGTGTTGATTTTTCCAGTAATTCTTTGTTTACGTTTTTTGGCGTTTTATATAGCAACCTCATTCTTTGCTAGCATTCGTTCTCACAGTTTTCAAACTATCAGTCGTTTTATTGTTTGTAGTTTTTGACGTTTTATACTCAATTTTTTTTTAAAATAGCAGAGAATTAGATGATAAACAACAGAGAATTACATAACAAAAAATAGAAAATGAAAAAATAAAATAAAAATTATAATCTAATTTCTCATTCAAATCTTCACTGTCATCAGTCTCTTCTACTTTAACCTTTTTGGCGTTTTTGAACCTGTTTTTGAATGCCTTATGTAGATCCTTATTTTCCTACATACCGGCCGTCTTTAGAAGATGCTTATTTTTTGTGGCATCCTTTATGGAGGGTGGATATATACTTGTTTGATGACATGTTGAAGACCAAAACCTGCTCTAATGTATTGATCCCTTCATGCCATCCATATATCCATCAAGAACAAAGTGACATGATGTCATATCAGTGTCATCAGTCTCTTTATCTTGAATATTTGTCCATCTCATTCAACAAAAGATTATAGAGATACCCAACTCACAGAAGAATCCATTCAATGAAACCACACTCAGATCAATACTCAATATAGCAGAATCGAGGTCTGCATCTGTGGCTTTTTTAAGTATTATTTTTTGGCGTTTTTAAAGTGAATGGTTTCTAGGGAATATGACGTTTGTTTCTGGTTTTGTGATAAGTTGATTGTGCAGAGAAGTTTCTCTTTATAGGATGTTTTTGGCGCGTAGTTTAGGCGGGTTTTTATTTATAATAAATGATATTAATAAAGTAGCCGTCTTTTCAGTTTACTATGTATTTTTACTGTTTTTTATGTTCAGCTTTTTATGAGTTTTTAGGGTCATAGACTTTCCATCTCCCAGGTTTGGCGTTTTTGAATGGGTTTAAGTAGTTTTTAGCGTTTTTTCCATTTTAAGCTTTTATTAATTAATACCTTTGCAAATTACTTTCATTATAGTTTGGGAGTTTTTGGCGTTTTTACTCCATTTATGGCGTTTTCATATGCATTATGACTGTTTTGGCGTTTTATTAGGATAATGTATTTTTTTTATTCTAAATTCAAAAATACATAGCAAACAACAAAAAAAGAAAATTAAAAAAATAAAAACAATTCATCTTTCAAATCTTCACTGTCATCAGTCTTTTTCTTCATTCAATCATGTTCGCTGGTGGTTTGGCTTAGCCATGCTTGTGTTTTTGTGGCCGTTTGGGAAAACAAAATGACATGAGTTTTTTTTTTTGAATATGTATCTTCAAACAACTCATTAGTGTCATTCGTCCTTTCATGCCATTAAAACATTCATCAAGAACAAAACACAGAAAATGACATAAGTCTGGCCCAAACATCTTTTTGTTTATGATTTGTCCATCTCATGCAGCAAAATGTTATTTGAGTCCCAGCACCTCAGGGTAGAATGCATTATCCGAAACTTTGGCATAGAACAATATTTTGAATATACAAGAAACGATATTTGGCATTTTTGGCCTTTTACTGAAGAAATAGTGTATCTGAAACAACCTTCGATCTTTTGGAATCTTTTGATGTTTGAGTGTTTTGGCATTTTCTAAGATGAATGGTATATAGTAGAAAATATGGCATTTTGAGTAGTTGTGTTTGATGTTTTGGGGATTTTGGCGTTTGTAAGTTGAATGGTATATAGTTGAAAATATGGCGTTTCAGGTTCTGGGGGTGTGTTTTTATGTCTTGTATGTTTTTTGTGTTATATAGCGATGTGATTTGGTCCGTAATGGTGTTTTATTCATAAGTATGGCGTTTTGGTATAGAGGTGTAAAGACGCTTTTACCCTTAATGAGGCGCGTCCACGTAATAAAATTGATGTTACTTACGAAAACGCCACTGCGCAATCTAGTCCATGGATTGTTTTGATCGGACGATCCATAATCATTCTCACACTTTCTACCGTTTTCTCTAAATCCCGACCATATATATATATAACCGTTATATAACGGCTATAAAAACGGTAATATAACCGTTGCAAAATGGTTATAATTTACCACTATAAATTACCAATTATCAATCTCATTTTTCGCAACAAACACTCTTCTTCTCAAGGTTATTCAAGAAAAATTTCGAAGATGATTCACCCGGTTTTAATATTCGCCGGCATAATATTAATATTGTTGCCGACCTTAATATATGAGCTTCCACCTCATATTTTTTGTACTTATGTATTCATTTATTTGTTTATAGTTGTACCTCTGTATGTTATCTCATTTTTAATGAGTATTTAGATTTTAATATATATCTTATTTATGTTTAGCAACAAAATGGCAAACATCGCAAAAATTGAATTCCCGGCTCTTAATATCACCGGAGAAAATTATATGCCGTGGACGGCACATGTTAAGCGACATCTCAAGTCAATGGGTGTTTTGGAAACGATAACGGAGTGGAATAATTGTAGCGATCAAGACAAGGCAAAAGCCGATGTCTTCCTCCATAAACACATTGATGAGATGTTGCAATTTGAATATTCAAATTTTGAGGATCCATACGTTTTGTGGGAAGATTTAAAAAGCAGATTTGATAATTAAAGGGAAGTTTTACTTCCCACTGCTAGAGATGAATGGAACAATCTCAGATTCCAAGATTTTAAAAAGGTGAATGAATACACCTCTGCTTTGTTCAGGATATGCTCAACGCTCCGATTCTGTGGGCAAACTGTTACGGAGGAAGATATGTTGGAGAAAACTTTCTCCACATTTCATGCATCAAATATAAACTTGCAACAACAATATCGGTTGCAAAGGTTTCAAAGATATTCTGATCTAAATTCATTTCTCCTCGTAGCAGATAAAAACAATGAGCTACTAATGAAAAATCATCAAGCTCGTCCCACTGGATCATTAGCCATTCCAGAAGCAAATGTTGTTATTAATGATGATACTAAAGACTCTGGAAGAAAATGGGGACGAGGCCGTGGCCATTTTGGTAAAGGTAATGGTCGCAACTATTCCTTCAAAAGAAATAATAATTTCCGAGGTAATTCCCATGGCCGTGGACGTGGTCGCGGTCGTGGTCGAAATCAAAGAACCCCCAATTACCACACTCCACAAAATACCAATTCCAAGAAATAATAATTTCCGAGGTAATTCCCATGGCCGTGGACATGGTCGCGGTCGTGGTCGAAATCAAAGAACCCCCAATTACCACACTCCATAAAATACCAATTCCAACCGGTATAACAAAAGGAATGAAGCTGGTAGGTCCGAAAACAATGGCACTTCTTGTTTCAGATGTGGAAGTACAAACCATTGGTCAAAGGCTTGTCGTACACCTTCACATTTATGTGAACTTTACCAAGTCTCTCTCAAAAGAAAATAAAAGAAAAGGAGATGAACCATGTGGATAATTTTAATGATATCAACGTCGAACTGAATGTCACCGACTATACCAATGAGATGGAAATCTGAAAATAATTATATGCAACAATTATATACTTTCCTTTATTATAACTATCTTTATTATGTTTCATTAGTCTTTCTTTTCAAGTAACGTTTTTAGCTAATAAATAAACTTCTTATTAAAAAATAAATCATAATGCCATCGTTATACACTTATTATTATTTCTCTTTATATTTCAAGATTAAAATGAATACCATTGGAGCACAAGAGCAGACAAATGATGCAAATATATGTATAGCAGATAGTGGAGCCACACACACTATACTTAAATCTAAGAAATATTTTTATGAGTTGAAACCAACAAAAGGAACCGTTGATACAATATCAGGTCCTACAAACTTGATAGAAGGAGTGGGAAAAGCTAATTTAATATTACCAAATGGTACAAAGCTCTTAATAGAGAATGCTTTATTTTCCCCAAAATCAACAAGAAACTTGTTGAGTTTCAAAAACATATATCATAATGGATATGATACTCAGTCAAGGACTGTTGATAATAAAAAATATTTGTACATCATGAGCAAAGATCATATACTGGAAAAACTGCCAATGCTCCACTCTGGTTTGCATTATACACACATTAATGTGCCTCAAGCACATATGGCAGTAAAAGAAAGTTTTTGTGATCCTGAGACATTTAACTTATGGCATGACAGACTAGGCCATCCAGGATCTACAATGATGAAAAGAATTATTGAAAACACATATGGACATCCATTGAAATATCAGAAGATCCCCCAATCAGATAAAATGCCTCTATGTACCTCTTGTTCACTTGGAAAACTAATTACAAGGCATTCGTCCTTAAAAGTTGACAAAGAATCACCAATGTTTCTTGAAAGAATTCAAGGTGATATATGTGGACCGTTTAGATATTTCATGGTCTTGATAGACGCATCCAACAGATGGTCTCATGTCTCTTTATTATCAACTCGTAATGTTGCCTTTGCAAAATTTCTTGCTCAAATTATCAAACTACGAGCACTTTTCCCTGATTACACTGTTAAAAGGGTGAGACTTGATAATTCTAGTGAATTTACATCACATGCTTTTAATGATTATTGCATGTCTGTGGGAATTGTTGTCGAACACCCTGTTGCTCATGTACACACACAAAATGGCTTAGCTGAATCACTGATCAAACGTTTACAGCTAATCGCTAGACCATTAATAATGAGAACAAAACTTTCTGTGTCGGTTTGGGGTCATGCAATTTTACATGCTGGATCACTGATTCGTGTGAGACCAAGTGCAAATCATAACTACTCCCCACTACAACTTGTTTCTGGTCATGAGCCAGACATTTCCCACCTTAAAATTTTTGGGTGTGCAGTGTATGTTCCTATTACACCACCACAACGCACAAAAACGGGACCTCAAAGAAGGTTGGGAATATATGTTGGATATGAAACAGCCTCCATCATACGATATCTTGAACCTTTAACGGGTGACGTATTTAAAGCACGTTTTGATGACTACCATTTTAATGAGGCAATGGTCCCAGCATTAGGGGGAGAAAATAAAAAACGAGAAAATGATGTCCCATGGTGTGTACCTTCATTGTCTCATCTTGATCCAAGAACAAAACAATGTGAGACAGAGGTTCAAAAGATAATACACTTGCAAGACATTGCAAATCAATTGCCTAATGCTTTTACTGATACAAACAGAGTTACTAAATCTCATATACCTGCTGCTAATGCTCCAGCTCGAGTTGAGATCCCAAATAAGGCAATAGATAATATGATAGCTCATGAATCTCAAAAATGTTTAAAACGTGGAAGGCCAATCGGTTCAAAGGATAAGAATCCTCGAAAAAGAAAAGCACTTGTAAAGGAAATTGACCACAAAGAGAATGATCTTGATAAAACAGTAAATACCGAAACCTCTCATGAGGAAGATGTTGATGATACTAACAAAGAGATATCAATCAACTATGGTCATACACATACCATATGGAACCGATATGAAATGGAAAATATTGATGAGATATTTTCTTATTCTATAGCAAGTGACATCATGGGTGGAGATGATGATCCTGAACCAAAATCTGTCAATGATTGTCAAAATAGACATGACTGGGATAAATGGAAAGGCGCTATGCAAGCTGAATTAGATTCACTCAACAAACGAAAGGTTTTTGGGTCTATTGTTGTTACACCTAAGGCTGTAAAGCCTGTAGGGTATAAATGGGTTTTCGTAGGAAAACGAAATGAGAAAAATGAGGTTACAAGATATAAAGCAAGACTTGTAGCTCAAGGTTTTTCACAAAGGCCAGGGATTGACTATGAAGAAACATATTCTCCCATTATGGATGCAATAACCTTTAGATACTTAATCAGCTTAGCAGTTTCTAAAAAGTTAGAAATGCGTCTTATGGATGTTGTTACAGCTTACTTGTATGGATCACTTGATAGTGACATCTATATGAAAGTTCCTGAAGGATTTAAACTCCCTGATGCGTTAAGTTCAAAACCCAAAGAAATGTATTCGATCAAATTACAAAGATCTTTATATGGGTTGAAACAATTGGGAAGGATGTGGTACAATCGTTTGAGCTACTATTTGACAAGTAAAGGTTATACAAATAATCTTATATGTCCATGTGTCTTTATTAAGAAGACAACATCAGGATATGTGATCATAGTTGTATATGTTGATGTCCTAAATATAATTGGGACGCAAAAAGAAATTCATGAAGCAATTATTCTTTTAAAGAAAGAATTTGAAATGAAAGACCTTGGAAAAACCAAATATTGTCTTGGTTTACAAATTGAACATATGAGCAATGGAATACTTGTGCATCAAACGAATTATACTGAAAAGTTGTTGAAACGTTTCAATATGGACAAAGCAAATCCTTTAAGCACTCCAATGGTCGTTAGATCACTTAATGTCGAAAATGATCCATTTCGTCCTTGTGAGGACAACGAAGAAGTTCTTGGTCCAGAAGTACCATACCTCAGTGCAATTGGAGCACTTATGTATCTTACCAATTGCACGAGACCTGACATTTCTTTTGCAGTGAACTTGTTGGCAAGATTTAGTTCAGCTCCTACTAAAAGGCACTGGAATGGGATTAAACATATTTTTCGATATCTTCGAGGTACTGTTGATTTAGGCTTGTTTTATTCCAATGATTCAAAAGAAGGGTTAGTTGGTTATGCAGATGCAGGTTATTTATCTGATCCTCATAAAGCAAAATCTCAAACTGGATATGTATTTATGAACGGAGGAACTTCGATTTCATGGCGTTCTCAGAAACAAACACTTGTCGCAACATCCTCAAATCATGCTGAAGTGTCACACCCCGATATTTCCATAGATTACCGGTGGGCCCGGTGGGCAGTATCGTGACGTAGTTAATATCATCATGGTCAATTAATCACAGTTTAATTCACAGCGGAGTCTGAAGGTAAAATTATTACAAACCGATTTAAAGTAACATAAAATATTACAAGCGGTTGTAAAGTGGATCCACAAGCAGATCTAAAATATAAGAAAATATTGTTCAACAGAATTAAGCATCACGAGCTTGCAAGACTCTTTATTTGATACTAGGAGTAGCCAGCCGATTACAAATAGCACCTGCACTTAACCTTTTGAAAATACGTCAGTTTACATTGGTAAATACAATTAACTGACTCTTTTAGAAAAAAATGTTTATAAAATTGATTTAAATGCACAAGGCACAAATATTCTTTTATAACTTGAGATAATTATTTAAAAATAATCTTGTAAAAGAAT
This sequence comes from Helianthus tuberosus, assembly GCA_030545235.1. Taxonomy (NCBI): domain Eukaryota; kingdom Viridiplantae; phylum Streptophyta; class Magnoliopsida; order Asterales; family Asteraceae; genus Helianthus; species Helianthus tuberosus. The sequence goes on along the minus strand of CM060389.1, from coordinate 3,046,839 downwards.
TATATGTTTGTTATACGTTCAGTAGCCCGGGTTAAATACCGGGTTAAAGATTAATAGACACACCACATAATATAACCCACGGCGAGTTATTCTTGAACAAGCAGGTATATCATTTTACATACGCACCGGCAGGTGTATGCCTACACCCCGTGCTTAAGTCGTGGCCATTTCAATGAATGAGCCGAGGATATCCAGGACATGGTCATTAACCCCCCAAAGGCTTAAAACAAACAAAATAGATTAAACGGGTTATCTCAATGATTTAACCTTCATATGATTAAAGATTCAATACCCGACCAAGCGGTATTATTAAATACCATACCCCAAGCCCGTATAAGGGAAAATAAGTTAAAAGTATTTACCTGAGCAAAAATACAAATTTATCTCAGCCGTATAACAATCAGCAAGTGCAAATATCTTTTACTGGGCTCCTAAATCTGGAACGAAGGTTTTAATAACCTATTAGATTCCTAACGGGTCTTATTTAAGTTAAAACTTAGACCGGTTAGTTTTAAAGAAATGCTTACGGTTCAAAACGCAAGATTAAGTGAAGACTGGTTTAGAATGTGATTTAGACCCGACAAGTATGAAGACTTGTATAATATGGGTAAACTAAATACATTCTGGATTTTGAGGTTAAAATGATAAGGTTTGACCCGTTTCGGTTAATTTATGCAAATTAGTCACATAAACCGCACCGAATGCGAAAAATGCATAACGGGTAACCAAATGAGTCATGAACAGGTTCCATAAGTTAATATGCTTAAAATGTGTTATGATATAAGTATGATACCTTCCATTATGCCCAAAACGAATTTAAAATTAATTTAAGCCCCGTAGGGGTATTTTGGTCTTTTTAAAGTTTATAAAAGAGGTTAAATGACAATCTGAGGTTCTGGTCTAAAATGATCAGTAAAAATATTTATTTTTGCAGGTTATATCAGTAAGATATCTCATATATGTGAAATTTATCCGTAGAGGCATTTTGGTCATTTCACATATGCTTTAAGGGTTAATTTTGGAAATCTGAGTTTAAAACTTTTATTTACTGTTAAAGTGTAAAAATTTATTCATAACATCAGTAGGTATCAAGCTTTAGGTGCCTAATATGGTTTTAAACCATACTATACGCCTAAATCACATAAAAGTCGGTATTTGACGATATTCGGTTTAAATAAGGAAATCTGAGATTTTGACCAGCCTTTACAGTTTAAAATAACTTAATTATTATATAAAATCAGTAGAAAAAGGTTTGATATGTAAAGGATGTGTAAAACTCATTTTTTTAGCAAAAAGGGCATTATCGTCAATTACCGAGCCTATGCGAGAACTCTATGTTATGATCAGTTTAAAATTTAATAAAAATTTTCAAAAATCCCAAAATATTATATTACATCAGTACGTAAAAGGTTTGATGTCAAAATTTGAGTTTAAATAGGGTTTATATCAAATATGCCGTTTAATTAATAAAAAGGCCTTCATTTACGATATTGAGCATAACTCTCATTTTAGACCATAAACTGATGTCAAACTTTTAGGACATACTTAAATATCAGTAATAAAGGTTTTTGTCCTCTCACATTTTTAAAAATCTCGTTTTAATATCAAAAGGGCATTATGGTCAACATTTAAGCATTTAACAGAAACATGCAAATGAATCGGATTAATAAGGAACCATGTAGTATAACCTCAGAGGGTTTTACTCACATATAATATGGTCCTAAAGGAACCTTAAGGCATATCTAAAACAAGCTAAATTGGGTCAGAACTGAAAGTCAAAGCAAAAGTCTACTTTTGCGACTTTTGGTTGCGAACCGAGCCTAAACTCAGACTTGTCGGGTTGAACATGCTTAGACATGTTCTTATATTATTTACCAAGTTATTTTAGTGTTTAAACATGTTCCATAACTTCTACATTATCAGTTATGGATTTATTTGCAAAAATAGATTCTGTTGACTTTTAATAATAAGTTTGACCCGACATTTGACCAAGTTAGAGTGATAATCAGTAGGTGCCCTTTTAAGGGTTTATTACCTACATAATTACCAACTCATAGCCACTTTCAATTCGAATAATGGCTGGACCATTAGTGATTAGTCACTAAGTCAAAGCTTAATTACGATGGCTTTGACTTTTGGTCATTAAACTAATAAAATTTGAACTTAAGGAGCTAAGAACACTTACAATGGTCCTTAGCACAAATTTGGAACTTAAGAAAACTTGCTTGAACTCCAGGAAGCTCCAGAGAAAGCAATATGAAGAAATTTGAATTGTGCAAATGAACAAGTGAATACAAGAGCCCTTATATAGGATTTCTAGAGCTCCAAGATTGATCCACATGCCCCTACAAATGATCCCTGATGATTCCAGGTGTCCCCTATACATTTAAAATATGTTGGCTCAGTCCCTGGAATCGAAAACAAGCTTTCTAAGGCGGTGGAACAAGCTGAACTTGCAGCTGTCCTTATCTGCCTGTATCTGGTAGTCCCTCGCGGCCCGTGTAAGCATATGCCTTGGCTTACGCGGCCCGAGTTAATGGGGAGAATCGGTTTTAAGTTTTCAAATCTTGAAATTTCAGTCCCTGGTCCATTTAAACTTTATTTTACTTTCATTTATTGCACTTTTAAGGACCTTGGGTCATAAACTAACTTCCTTAAGCTCCCGGTTAGTCGTACGATCACCCGAAAAGTCTTGTTTTCATCAAAACTACTCAAAATTAATACCCAATATTCTTGAGAACTAAATATTAAATTATTTACAATGTTTTTGGGTTCGTTAAAGGTCACTCAGAGGTAACTTTAACATGCTGACACTTCGGATCCTTTTACTAACATATTTACATTGTTTGACAACTTTAGTCCCTCGGAAACAATTCCTTACACGTTTAAAGTCCATGACACGTGTCTTTATTATATTGGTCATGATTTTACAATGTGTTACAACCTTACCCCCTTAAAAGAAATCTCGACCTCGAGATTTACTGAAATAAATGAGGGTACTTCTGTTTCATTGTGGATTCCACCTCTTACGTGTATTCTGGGCCTCTACGGGCATCCCATTTTACCTTGACAATCGGTACATGCTTCCTTTGAAGCTTCTTAACCTGTCGATCCTCGAACGACAAAGGTTATTCAACAAACTTTAAGCTCTCATCTATCTGCACGTCCTTATGCGACATTGCTAGCGACTCATTGGCTAAACATTTCTTTAAGTTGCAGATGTGGAATACATTATGTATTCCACTGAGTTCTTCTGGCAGATTTAGCTTGTAAGCTACAGTTCCGACACATTCGATGATCTCGAACGGTCCAATATATCTTGGGCTTAGCTTGCCCTTTTTGCCAAAACGCATCACCCCTTTCCAGGGTGACACCTTAAGTAACACTTTATCACCTACCTCAAATTTCAGAGGTTTACGCCTTTTATCTGCGTAGCTTTTCTGCCTATCCCTGGCAGCTTTGAGATGATCGAGTATCTGCACAATCTTATCTGTTGTCTCCAGGACTATATCAGGTCCTGATAGTTGGACATCTCCAACTTCCGCCCAACAAACTAGCATTCTGCATTTCCTTCCGTACAATGCCTCAAAAGGCGCGGCTTGGATACTCGAATGATAGCTATTATTGTATGAAAATTCAATCAAAGAAAGATGATCATTCCATCTTCCTCCTAAATCAATAACACAAGCTCGGAGCATATCCTCAAGTGTTTGAATTGTATGCTCGCTTTGACCATCTGTCTGAGGATGATAAGCAGTGCTGAAGTTTAATCGAGTGCCTAAAGATTGCTGAAAGCTTTTCCAAAAGTGAGACGTGTATCTTGTATCCCTATCAGAGATAATAGACATTGGCACTCCGTGAAGAGATACAATCTCATTCACGTACAGCTGAGCTAACTTGTTAGAGCTGTGAGTTTCTTTAATCTGCAAGAAGTGGACTGACTTGGTTAATCTATCAACTATAACCCAAATAGTATCATTCCCACATTTAGTCTTTGGTAACTAAGTAATAAAGTCCATGGTTACCATTTCCCATTTCCATGTGGGAAGTTCAGGCTGTTGCAGCAAACGTGACGGCTTTTGATGTTCTGCTTTAACTTGAGCGCACGTCAAACATTTAGCCACATAAGTGGCTACATACTTCTTCAAGCCTATCCACCAATAATTTGCCCTTAAATCCTGGTACATCTTATCACAGCCAGGATGAACAGAATATTTGGAGCTATAGGCTTCTTGAAGAATCACTTCTTAAAGTCCTCCATAAATTGGAACCCATATTCATCCGTTCAATCTTAGTATTCTATCCTTGCCATACGACAATTGATCAGCAGTGACGCCTAACTTCTCATTCGGATAGTTAACTTCTAATACGACTTCCTTCTGAGCGGCTAACAATCTTTCATTCAAGCTGTTCTTCAATTCAATGCTCTTGGCATTGATTCTAATGGGCTTAATCCTTTCCTTTCTGCTCAAAGCATCGGCGACTACATTCGCTTTGCCTGGATGATATCGGATTTCACAATTGTAATCATTCAATGTTTCCATCCATCGGCGCTACCTCATATTAAGGTCCTTCTGATTAAACAAATGTTGATGGCTCTTGTGATCAGAATAGATCACACACTTAGTTCCATAAAGATAATGCCTCCATAGCTTTAGTGCAAATACAACATCACCCAACTCTAAATCTTGGGTGGTGTAATTCTTCTCGTGCACCTTTGATTGACGTGAGGCATAGGCGATAACCTTGCCTTTCTGCATAAGCACACAACCCATACCTGTGTGCGATGCGTCACAATAAACAACAAACTCTTCAATTCCTTCTGGTAATTATAACACAGGAGCATTGCTTAACTTTTGTTTAAGAATATCAAAGGATTCTTGCTGTTTGGGACCCCAGTCAAACTTGACATTCTTGCGGGTCAATGAAGTCAAAGGGGCAACAATTCTTGAAAAGTTCTCTATGAAACGCCTATAGTATCCTGCTAGACCCAAGAAGCTGCGAATCTCTGTAGGAGTCTTGGGTTCTTTCCAATTCATAACTGCTTCGACCTTAGTGGGATCCACCTGAATACCACGCTCACTTACCACATGTCCAAGAAATTGGACTTCTCGAAGCCAAAACTCACATTTTGAAAATTTGGCGTAGAGCTTCTTTTGTTGTAGGAGTTTAAGGATACACCGGTGATGCTTCTCATGATCAGCTTGATTCTTCGAATATATAAGAATGTCATCAATGAAGACAATGACAAACTTGTCCAAGTATGTCTTGCAAACGCGATTCATGAGATCCATGAACGCTGCAGGTGCATTAGTGAGCCCGAAAGGCATTACTAAGTACTCATAGTGACCATAACGAGTTCTGAATGCAGTCTTATGCACATCTTCATCTCTGACCTTCAGTTGATGGTATCCTGACCTTAAATCAATCTTGGAGAAATAACTTGCTCCTTGCAGCTGATCGAACAAATCATCGATCCTGGGTAACGGATATCTTTTCTTGATTGTAACTTTGTTTAACTCATGATAACCGATGCATAGACACATTGATCCATCCTTCTTCTTCATAAACAGAATCGGCGCTCCCCAAGGGGACGAGCTAGGTCTAATAAAACCCTTTGCCAACAAATCATCTAACTGAGTCCTTAACTCTTTCATCTCAGTTGGTGCCAACCGATAAGGTGCTCTTGCAATTGGTGCAGCTCCAGGAATGATATCGATTCTGAACTCCACTTGCCTATCTGGGGGTAAACCAGGTAGTTCTTCGGGAAATACTTCTGGATATTCAGAAATAATGGGGATGTCTTCAATTCTGGGCTTTGGTTCATCAATGGTTACTTGTGCCATGTAAATGACACAACCTTTCTTCATACACATTGATGCCTTAAGCATAGACACTTGCTTAGGCAATCCATACTGAGTATCTCCTTGTATTGTCAAAGGCTCACCATAAGGATTCTTGATAACCACTTGCTTCTTATCACATACGATCTGGGCTTGGTTATGGGATAACCAATCCATGCCTATTACTATGTCGAATCCAGCCAGTTTTAATGGAAGCAAAGAAAGCGGAAAAGAGTGATTCCTAATGGATATAAAACATCCATCTAATACAGTTGAGGCAGTTTCTATGGTACCATCGGCCAATTCTACTTCATACTTTATGCTTAGAGATTTAACAGGCAGATTTAACAATTTACAAAACTTATTGTCTACAAAAGACTTATATGCACCCGAATCAAACAATACTCTAGCATATACGTCATTGATGAGGAATGTACCTGTTATCACGTTATCATTCTGAATGGCCTCCTGAGCATTCATCTGAAAGACCCGAGCATTGGTGTTTTTAGCCTCCTCAGGCTTCTTTACATACTTTGGGCAGTTGGACTTGATATGCCCTTTCTCGTTACAGTTGTAACAAGTCGCATCCTTTATCTTCTTACAATCCAATGTTTTATGCTCACTTGATTTGCAGATCCCACAAGTTCTATAATGACATACAGGCTAGGTTATACCTTTTAAGATTCTTATTAAATATTTAAAGGCAGAACATTTAAAAATGAATGATATTTTTTATTTATTTCATATATTATATTCATACATAATATGACAATGAAATTTAAATAAAACATTCCACTAATTTTAAAAGAAGTACATAGACTGCCCTAAACGGGACTTTTAAATAAATAACTTGTCCACATAGGGACTAAAGAAGAAATACAAGTCCTCGCAGGGGCCGAATACATAAATAAAAATTGTCCACACAGGGACTTGATTAAAAATAAACAACAATACAAATAATTAAGGATTTCTATAATCCATCTTCTTCTTCCCCTTGATTAAATCTGCCAAACCCTTAAGAAATCCCCGGTGGCTTCTACGCTCCTCTTGAACCTCTCGTTCCACCCGGTGCAACCTCTGTAGGATCTCCTTCTGCTGCGGTGGTTGAATATGTGGCAGGTGCGACGGCTGCTGATGTGGAGGTTGAGGTTGAGGAGGTGGCGGGTATTGATACCCATATGCTTGGTACCCTGACTGGTATGAAGCTGCGAAAGGTCCTTCAGGGTGAAGAGCATTGTAGTTGGCCGCCTCGAGGTATGGGTCAACGACAGGAGCATTGTAGTAGTTGTAGCCAGGATAAGCCGGCTGCTCCAAAGGGTTATACGCCGCTGCACCGGCGTATGAAGGAATTGGGTTATCATAACCCATGTGTGGTGGTGGTGGTGCGACTGGAGCTAGGTCGACCTCTGAAACTAGGTTTGAAGGCCCACCCATCTGTGGGTCTTCATACAGTGGCGGGTAATGACTGCCACTGGAGTGTTGAGGGGTGCTGAAATGAAAATCCCCTATTCGCACGGACATCCGTGCACCTGTTCTTCTTCGCCTCGGTGGCTCCGGAGGCAGTTGCTGCTCAAGCGGTGGTGGTGGCGGTGGCGTGACCGCTACAAAATGTGGCTCCTCAGAGGGATCCTGTTGCTGGTGTTGAGGTGGGTTGAAAGGGGGAGTAAACTCCCAGTGGTATGTGGCCCACCTTTCTTGGAAACTGTCAGGGCCTCTGTACGGCGAGCCATGGAAGGATGACCCGTCTGAAATCTCTATGGGATGCGTGGGCATCCCATATGGTGGTTCGGCAGGATTAGGGTCATCATCCATATCCATGTCCTGAGCTTCAGGAAAATGGTCTTCGGGGCCCAATGGGTTATGACCCATTGATTCTACAATCTGATTTGCCGGGTTAAACCGGCTTTGGAAATACGGGGTCGGGTCCTGGAAGGCCCGATATGAGCTTGACCGCTGCAGCGGAATGAAAGAGTGATGTGAGTGGTCGGACTCGTTGTTCTGGTGGAGTCCGAAGGAATCTTGGTAAGAAGGTGAAGAGCTGAGCGAGATACAACGCCTCGCGGGCTCCAAGTACGTCCTCCAGTCTTCTTGAGGACTTGAGTTCATTGTTGCAGAAGGAGTTCGCCGGTGTGACGGCCCGGCCTCATGGTCATTTCTTCCTAGCATCGGGGCCTTGCCTCGTCCACCTCTTCCTCGAAATCGTGGTGGCATCCTTCGTTTCTGCCAAAACAAACAAAAGAAACAAGCAAAAGAAAACAATAAGATTAGGATTAGTCCTATGTTGTTAGCCTAGACTCGGATGTCAAGGAATGTGCAAACTGTGTCATTGAGATTAAACACAAAAGACTAGTGTTTAATTCACTCAATGTTGGCTCTGATACCAACCTGTCACACCCCGATATTTCCACAGATTACCGATGGGCCCAGTGGGGAGTATCGTGACGTAGTTAATATCATCATGGTCAATTAATCACAGTTTAATGCACAGCGGAAGTCTGAAGGTAAAATTATTACAAACCAATTTGAAGTAACATAAAATATTACAAGCGGTTGTAAAGTGGATCCACAGGCGGATCTAAAATATAAGAAAATATTGTTCAACAGAATTAAGCATCACGAGCTATCAAGACCCTTTATTTGATTCTAGGAGTAGCCAGCCGATTACGAATAGCACCTGCACTTAACCTTTTGAAAATACGTCAGTTTACACTGGTAAATACAATTAACCGATTCTTTTTTAAAAGTGTTTATGAAATTGATTTAAATGCATAAGGCACAAATATTCTTTTATAACTTGGGATAATTATTTAAAAATAATCTAGTAAAAGAATTATTTGTTTGTTATACGTTCAGTAGCCCGGGTTAAATACCGGGTTAAAGATTAATAGACACACCACATAATATAACCCACGGCGAGTTATTCTCGAACAAGCAGGTATATCATTTTACATACGCACTAGCAGGTGTATGCCAACACCCCGTGCTTAAGTCGTGGCCATTTCAATGAATGAGCCGAGGATATCCAGGACAAGGTCATTAACCCCCCAAAGGCTTAAAACAAACAAAACAGATTAAACGGGTTATCTCAATGATTTAACCTTCATATGATTAAAGATTCAATACCCGACCAAGCGGTATTATTAAATACCGTACCCCAAGCCCGTATAAGGGAAAATAAGTTAAAAGTATTTACCTGAGCAAAAATACAAATTTATCTCAGCCGTATAACAATCAGCAAGTGCAAATATCTTTTACTGGGCTCCTAAATCTGGAACGAAGGTTTTAATAACCTATTAGATTCCTAACGGGTCTTATTTAAGTTAAATCTTAGACCGGTTACTTTTAAAGAAAGGCTTACGGTTCAAAACGCAAGATTAAGCGAAGACCGGATTAGAATGTGATTTAGACCCGACAAGTAAGAAGACTTGTATAATATGGGTACACTAAATACATTCTGGATTTTGAGGTAAAAATTATAAGGTTTGACCCGTTTCGGTCAATTTATGCAAACTAGTCACATAAACCGCACCGAACGCGAAAAATGCATAACGGGTAACCAAATGAGTCATGAACAGGTTCCCTAAGTTAATATGCTTAAAATGTGTTATGATATCAGTAGGATACATTCCATTATGCCCAAAACGAATTTAAAATTAATTTAAGCCCCGTAGGGGTATTTTGGTCTTTTTAAAGTTTATAAAAGAGGTTAAATGACAATCTGAGGTTCTGGTCTAAAATGATCAATAAAAATATTTATTTTTGCGGGTTATATCGGTAAGATATCTCAAATATGTGAAATTTATTATTTATGACCAAACTATGCACCATAGGGGCATTTTGGTCATTTCACATATGCTTTAAGGGTTAATTTTGGAAATCTGAGTTCAAAACTTTTATTTACTATTAAAGTATAAAAATTTATTCATAACATCAGTAGGTATCAAGCTTTAGGTGCCTAATATGGTTTTAAACCATACTATGCGCCTAAATCGCATAAAAGTCGGTATTTGACGATATTCGGTTTAAATAAGGAAATCTGAGATTTTGACCAGCCTTTACAGTTTAAAATAACTTATTTATTATATAAAATCAGTAGAAAAAGGTTTGATATGTAAAGGATGTGTTAAACTCATTTTTTTAGCAAAAAAAGGGCATTATCGTCAATTACGGAGCCTATGCGAGAACTCTATGTTATGATCAGTTTAAAATATAATAAAAATTTCCAAAAATCACAAAATATTATATTACATCAGTAGGTAAAAGGTTTGATGTCAAAATTTGAGTTTAAATAGGGTTTATATCAAATATGCCGTTTAATTAATAAAAAGGCCTTCATTTACGATATTGAGCATAACTCTCATTTTAGACCATAAACTGATGTCAAACTTTTAGGACATACTTAAATATTAGTAATAAAGGTTTTTGTCCTCTCACATTTTCAAAAATATCGTTTTAATATCAAAAGGGCATTATGGTCAACATTTAAGCATTTAACGGAAACATGCAAATGAATCGGATTAATAAGGAACCATGTAGTATAACCTCAGAGGGTTTTACTAACATATAATATGGTCCTAAAGGAACCTTAAGGCATATCTAAAACAAGCTAAATCGGGTCAGAACTGAAAGTCAAAGCAAAAGTCTACTTTTGCGACTTTTGGTTGCGAACCGAGCCTAAACTCAGAATTGTTGGGTTGAACATGCTTAGATATGTTCTTATATTATTTACCAAGTTATTTTAGTGTTTAAACATGTTCCATAACTTCTACATTATCAGTTATGGATTTATTTGCAAAAAATGGATTCTGTTGACTTTTAATAATAAGTTTGACCCGACATTTGACCAAGTTAGAGTGATAATCAGTAGGTGCCCTTTTAAGGGTTTATTACCTACATAATTACCAACTCATAGCCACTTTCAATTCGAATAATGGCTAGACCATTAGTGATTAGTCACTAAGTCAAAGCTTAATTACAATGGCTTTGACTTTTGGTCATTAAACTAATAAAATTTGAACTTAAGGAGCTAAGAACACTTACAATGGTCCTTAGCACAAATTTGGAACTTAAGAAAACTTGCTTGAACTCCAGGAAGCTCCAGAGAAAGCAATATGAAGAAATTTGAATTGTGCAAATGAACAAGTGAATACAAGAGCCCTTATATAGGATTTCTAGAGCTCCAAGATTGATCCACATGCCCCTACAAATGATCCCTGATGATTCCAGGTGTCCCCTATGCATGAAAATCTGTTGGCTCAGTCCCTGGAATCGAAAACAAGTTTTCTAAGGTGGTGGAACAGGCTGAACTTGCAGCTGTCCTTATCTGCCTGTATCTGGTAGTCCCTCGCGGCCCGCGTAAGTATATGCCTTGGCTTACGCGGCCCGCGTCAATGGGGAGAATCGGTTTTAAGTTTTCAAATCTTGCAATTTCAGTCCTTGGTCCATTTAAACTTTATTTTATTTTCATTTATTGCACTTTGGACCCCCATAGTTAACTTTTAAGGACATTGGGTCATAAACTAATTCCGTTAAGCTCCCGGTTAGTCGTACGATCACCCGAAAAGTCTTGTTTTCATCAAAACTCCACAAAATTAATACCCAATATTCTTGAGAACTAAATATTAAATTATTTACAATGTTTTTGGGTTCGTTAAAGGTCACTTAGAGGTAAGTTTAACATGTTGACACTTCGGATCCTTTTACTAACATATTTACATTGTTTGACAACTTTAGTCCCTCGGAAACAATTCCTTACACGTTTAAAGTCCATGAAACATGTCTTTATTATATTGGTCATGATTTTACGAGGTGTTACATCCTCACCCCCTTAAAAGAAATCTCGACCTCGAGATTTACTGAAATAAATGAGGGTACTTCTGTTTCATTGTGGATTCCACCTCCCACGTGTATTCTGGGCCTCTACGGGCATCCCATTTTACCTTAACAATCGGTACATGCTTCCTTCGAAGCTTCTTAACCTGTCGATCCTCGATCGACAAAGGTTTTTCAACAAACTTTAAGCTCTCATCTATCTGCACGTCCTTATGCGACATTGCTTGCGACTCACTGGCTAAACATTTATTTAAGTTGCAGATGTGGAATACATTATGTATTCCACTGAGTTCTTCTGGCAGATTTAGCTTGTAAGCTACAGTTCTGACACATTCGATGATCTCGAACTGTCCAATATATCTTGGGCTTAGCTTGCCCTTTTTGCCAAAACGCATCACCCATTTCCAGGGTGACACCTTAAGTAACACTTTATCACCTACCTCAAATTTCAGAGGTTTACGCCTTTTATCTGCGTAGCTTTTCTGCCTATCCCTGGCAGCTTTGAGACGATTGCGTATCTGCACAATCTTATCTGTTGTCTCTGGGACTGTATCAGGTCCTGATAGTTGGACATCTCCAACTTCCGCCCAACAAACTGCCGTTCTGCATTTCCTTCCGTACAATGCCTCAAAAGGCGCGGCTTGGATACTCGAATGATAGGTATTATTGTATGAAAATTCAGTCAAAGAAAGATGATCATACCAACTTCCTCCTAAGTCAATAACACAAGCTCGGAGCATATCCTCAAGTGTTTGAATTGTACGCTCGCTTTGACCATCCGTCTAAGGATGATAAGCAGTGCTGAAGTTTAATCGAGTGCCTAAAGATTGCTGAAAGCTTTTCCAAAAGTGAGACGGGTATCTTGTATCCCTGTCAGAGATAATAGACACTGGCACTCCGTGAAGAGATACAATCTCATTCACGTACAGCTGAGCTAACTTGTCAGAGCTGTGAGTTTCTTTAATCGGCAAGAAGTGGGCTGAGTTGGTTAATCTATCAATTATAACCCAAATAGTATCATTCCCATGTTTAGTCTTTGGTAACTTAGTAATAAAGTCCATGGTTACCATTTCCCATTTCCATGTGGGAAGTTCAGGCTGTTGCAGCAAACCTGACGGCTTTTGATGTTCTGCTTTAACTTGAGCGCCCGTCAAACATTTAGCCACATAAGTGGCTATAGACTTCTTCAAGCCTATCCACCAATAATTTGCCCTTAAATCCTGGTACATCTTATCACAGCCAGGATGAACAGAATATTTGGAGCTATGGGCTTCTTGAAGAATCACTTCTCGAAGTCCTCCATAAATTGGAACCCATATTCGTCCGTTCAATCTTAGTATTCTATCCTTGCCATACGACAATTGATCAACAGTGACGCCTAACTTCTCATTCGGATAGTTAACTTCTAATACAACTTCCTTCTGAGCGGCTAACAATCTTTCATTCAAGTTGTTCTTCAATTCAATGCTCTTGGCATTGATTCTAATGGGCTTAATCCTTTCCTTTCTGCTCAAAGCATCGACGACTAGATTCGCTTTGCCTGGATGATATCGGATTTCACAATCGTAATCATTCAATGTTTCCATCCATCGGCACTGCCTCATATTAAGGTCCTTCTGATTAAACAAATGTTGAAGGCTCTTGTGATCAGAATAGATCGCACACTTAGTTCTATAAAGATAATGCCTCCATAGCTTTAGTGCAAATACAACAGCACCCAACTCCAAATCGTGGGTGGTGTAATTCTTCTCGTGCACCTTTAATTGACGTGAGGCATAGGCGATAACCTTGCCTTTCTGCATAAGCACACAACCCATACCTGTGTGCGATGCGTCACAATAAACAACAAACTCTTCAATTCCTTCTGGTAATGACAACACAGGAGCATTGCTTAACTTTTGTTTAAGAATATCAAAGGATTCTTGCTGTTTGGGACCCCAGTCAAACTTGACATTCTTGCGGTCAATGAAGTCAAAGGGGCACCAATTCTTAAAAAGTTCTCTATGAAACGCCAATAGTATCCTTCTAGACCCAAGAAGCTGCGAATCTCTGTAGGAGTCTTGGGTTCTTGCCAATTCATAACTGCTTCAACCTTAGCGGGATCCACCTGAATACCACGCTCACTTACCACATGTCCAAGAAATTGGACTTCTCGAAGCCAAAACTCACATTTTGAAAATTTGGCGTAGAGCTTCTCTTGCTGTAGGAGTTTAAGGATACACCGGAGATGCTTCCCATGATCAGCTTGATTCTTCGAATATATAAGAATGTCATCAATGAAGACAATGAAAAACTTGTCTAAGTATGGCTTGCAAACGCGATTCATGAGATCCATGAACGTTGCAGGTGCATTAGTGAGCCCGAAAGGCATTACTAAGAACTCATAGTGACCATAACGAGTTCTGAATGCAGTCTTATGCACATCTTCATCTCTGACCTTCAGTTGATGGTATCCTGACCTTAAATCAATCTTGGAGAAATAACTTGCTCCTTGCAGCTGATCAAACAAATCATCGATCCTGGGTAACGAATATCTATTCTTGATTGTAACTTTGTTTAACTCACGATAAGCGATGCATAGACGCATTGATCCATCATTCTTCTTCACAAATAGAATCGGCGCTTCCCGTGGGGACGCGCTAGGTCTAGTAAAACCCTTTGCTAACAAATCATCTAACTGAGTCCTTAACTCTTTCATCTCAGTTGGTGCCAACCGATAAGGTGCTCTTGCAATTGGTGCAGCTCCAGGAATGATATCGATTTTGAACTCCACTTGCCTATCTGGGGGTAAACCAGGTAGTTCTTCGGGGAATACTTCTGGATATTCAGAAATAATGGGGATGTCTTCAATTCTGGGCTTTGGTTCATCAATGGTTACTTGTGCCATGTAAATGACACAACCTTTCTTCATACACCTTGATGCCTTAAGCATAGACACTTGGTGTGACATCTGTGCTTGTTCTATCATTGTATAGACTCTAAACAATTCAATATTAATAAAACAATGTATTTTGATCCCAATGTTTGTTATTGTGTTTGATATTATGCACGTTTTGGTTTTTGATCGATTTTGAACTCTATATCGCTTTCTGGAAAGTTATACGCAAACTGATGCGTAAACGTAATCAGTTTAACGCGACAAACACTCCAGAACAGCAACATAAGCTTAACATACCTTAAATAACCTTTACATAACTTAGAAATAAGTTTTAAAGGGTTTGGTATGGCAAAAACAAGTTTATTCGCTCACAGGGACTATTTGCGTCAAACTGCAAAAGTCTGCCATTTCGTAAGGAAACGTACAGTCTGGAATATGATCATAAGCTAAACATAACATAAATAACCTAAACATAGCTTATAAATAAGCTTTGAGTGGTTCGGTGTGCGAAAATATGCTTACTTGATCATACAGGGACTAAAAGTGTCAAAAACGGCGTAAGTTTGCATTTACGCGCATATCTTACGTTCTGACCACATCTGGACATCAAAAATTTTTTGTACACACTAAAATATTTTTATTTTAGTGATCGGCATGCAAAAACACCATCCGTCGCTTAATTTGGTTCGTTTTCGCGTCCGTTTGAGTTTCATCGTAATTTAACGAATAGCGCGACCGTACGACCAAACGAGCCGACATCCGAGAGTTTTCCGAGCACATTTTGAGTCCTCTAAACTTTATTGACCTTGTAGAGCCTTGAAAATGGCTTAACGGGGGTCAAAAGGGCCTGAAATGAGCTTAAACCATGTGCAGGGACCTGAACTGTAATTATATGAAACTGTTGCTGATCTGGGAAGGCCAGGCGGGCCGCGTAGCCTTCCCCCCTATTCTTACGCGGGCCGTGTGAGATGCCCAACGACCAGAAACTTGAAATCAGCAACTGTTTGATAATTCAGGGGCCAAAAATGCAAATTTCTTGGTGTGATGAGCAAGTTAACACCTCCCCAAGGCTTTGTACCTGCTTGTGACAATTGTATGGCCATGATTCTTACTTGGAGGTTACACAAACATGTGTCTTGATCTTGTGAGTTTGCAACAACTATAAATAGCCTACCAATTCATTTGTTGCAACTCACACTTGATCTAAATTCTCTAAGTTGATGTTTTTATTACTTCATACCTGAGAATTATAAGATCAAGTTCAAGCAAGGACCTTTTGTAAGCATTCCTTCATTCTTTTATTGCTTTCTAGCTTAAAAAGTCAAACAGTGTTTGACTTTCAGTTTGACCAGTCAATGGTCAACGCAAAGTTCGGTTGAACTTTGTAATGTGATTGTAATCATGATGGTTATAATCCTTAGCGATTATACCTACTAATTACCACGTACAAGGCATAGTGACGAGTCAAAGTTTCGGTCAAAATGCGTTTTAGCACGCATTTTGCCACGGAACTACTTTTAGGTATCAAAACACTTTGTTTTGATACCAAATCAGTTTTCTAAGTAGGTTAAACATGTTTTGACATGTTTAACTCGTCACTATTAGTTTAGTGCTTGTTTAGGGTCGTAAGTTAAGCGGTCTAAACAACCGCTTAGACTTTCGAACCCGACCCGTTTGGTCGATCATTAGGATCCGACCAAGCTTGATTAGTGATCATAGTTACATAGGGAATAACCTCTGAGGTTATACCTTATGATCACATAGGATTGGTTAGTCATTTGCTAGTTAGCTTGTATGCCCATAAGAAATGACCAAAATGCCCTTTTGAAGCATAAATCCGTATTTTTAATATGTGATCAACTTTTTGACATATAATATGATTTAGTAACATGTTTAGAGATAATTGGGCATGTAAGACTTGGCATAGCACATAGTTAACCATCCGAACATAGTTTTACGCAAACGACGCATTATAGTAGCTTATACTACCATAATGGGTCGAAACGGGTCAAAAGCACATAGGTAGACTTTCAAATCAGAATGTAAGGACTATTAAATCATACCATATGAGTTCAAATACTCATTTGATTTATAGAACCTCATTCTATCCTATCTCCCGATTTAAGATCCGATTAATAACATAGTTACTGAAGAAACACAGATAAATGGTCGGAACCGAGATATCTAGGGGGTTTGAATCCGCATAAAAGGTTGGTTTCCTCTCGTTCAATTCAGGTTCAACAGGTCTCCTTCTCCGGTAATTCTGCAAAAAAGAGCACCGTTAGCCTCGCCAAGGGGAGAAGAGGGTTCTCTCCTTGACCCGACTCCGGTGTGAGAATAAGTATGGGTGATGAAGAAGAAGATGTATTTGAGACGTGTGTGTAACTTGAATTCATACCTGGGTTGCTTCTCATATTTATAACCGGGAGTCATTTAGGCGGGAAAACCCGTTAGTGAAAAGTTGACGGAAGATGCTAACCCCGTGAGCGGTTACATTTCCTTCCGTCAAGCTCCTTGATCCGACGTGATAGCACACGGATCGTGGTTTAGATCAAAGGCTGGGGATTAGCCACGTGTAAAGTGATCAAGTGGAGATTACTCTCCACTTACATGCTTTCGTTGTGAATTCAGGGATGACTGAGGTAGTGACACGTGTCCAGACGGTTATAAACGTCTTAGTGGTGCACGATTGTATTTCTTCTAGAAGATTACTGCTGTAATCTGGTGTGGCACTTTATTGTGTGGAAACAGCTGAAGGAATAAATCCCAAGTCTGGGTAAATAATATCCAAGTCTGGATATTTAAGCGGAAGTATTTATTATAGGATTTTCATCCTTTGCTAATGGAAGAAGGCGCAAGGATTTATGATTTCCTTTGGGCGCGCGATTGTAGACTGCTGACTGTTTCTTCCCTTTGTAAGACCAGTGCGCGGCCGCGCAAGGTTAAAAGGTTTAAAAGGCAAGGTTGCGGTATGGTCCCAAGTATTTATTATGAGGTTTTTGGGACCTTACCCCTTCAAGTCCCCCCAGTCTAGTGTTGTACTTATGCAAATAAGTGGAGCACTGGACTTATGAGGGAAAAAGCTTTTTGGCGCTAAAAATAAGGAAACTTCCAGAAGAAGATTCATTTTGATGATTGTCAAGATTTTTGAAATCTTTGACTTTTAACGAGGCTGGTACAGTAAACTGAGTGACAGTCTGTCACTGTCAGTTGTTTTGTACTGCCCGTGTCCTGCACGCGCGCGTGTAAGCACGTTTGTGTTGATATTCACTCTCTCTGCTGCTTGGAGAACTGTGATATCCGAAAAAGGGGTGTGACGGTTACCGATGCTATTTATTGCGGTGAGTATATATAACGTTTGAGTAACCCCTCTTTTGTGTAATCATTGTTTTGTTGAAACTTTCCTCGTTCCTTTCCTCTAAGAAAAAGATTTATCATTCCTTCTTCTTATGTCAACCGGAGAACATCAAGAAGATCTTTCTGAAGAAATGTCGACTGAACTTCCACCGTTAAAGTGGCCTTGAGCGACCTTTGATGGTTTGGCTAGAAATTTCAAATTTCCGGAGAGCTGGGATGCTTTGTATCCTGAAGAGGGGCAAACTGCAGCAGATGCTCCGGCTGGGTATATTACCCTTTTTTGGGATTTTTTCAGTGAAGGTAACTTTCGTTTGCCTGTCAGTAAATTTTTTCTTGAAATCCTTGGGTTTTACAACCTGCATATCTCCCAACTTCATCCTATTGGCATGGTTAGGGTTCGACATTTCGAATTCGTGTGTCGGACAATGCATATTGAGCCGACTGTTCCCCAATTTAGGGTTTTTTATCAGATGCATTGTACCCAAGGGTTTTATTCGTTTGCTCAGAGGGCATCTGCAAAGAAGATTCTACAGCAACCCCCAAAATCCTTTCATGATTGGAAGCAAAAATTCTTTTTTTATCAAGGCCGGAGTGATTCCGGTGAGGATGGTTTTAAGGGGGAAAGAAGATGTTCCGATTGAAACGCTTCAGACCCCTGTTGATGAGAACTGGTACCAAGATTTGAAGGATGTGCCCAACATTGCTTTGCCAGAGAAAGCTCTCGTCGGAGCCGGCATGAGTTTGAATTGGAAGATGGAGCGTGATGACAAACCGGTGTACACCGAGGATGGTCATGGTAAGATTGGGGTTTTTTTCCATTTCCATTTTTTTTTTACTAGCTATCCTTTGTTTGCAGTTGTTTCACTATATGTTGTTGCCTTCAAGAGGGAAGGCGGGAGAATGGGTACTATCAAGAAAAAACCTGAAGAGGAACTCTGGTACCACCGTATTGTAAGAAACTTTGTTCTTCCGTGGGATGCGGATCTTTCTGTCCAACCATCTACCGGTGCTGGTAAGCTATATCCGTTTCTGTTTTTCCTTTTTGCGCTTGTGAGTAAATTTGCGCCTTTGTAGGTGAGTTGTTGAATTTGGGCATAGGCCCTGAAAGGAAGAAACGCGCAACAACTTCTACCTCTGCGCCGAAGAAGGGTGAGGCTGTTAGAATTCAATCTTTGAAGGCAAAGAATGTGGGAGAGAAGAAAGGTATGCGCCGTTCCTCTGACTCCAGGTGTGATTATGTGGTGGTTTCTGATTCTTTGGAGGGTCTTACCCCTGCAGTAACTGTACGAGAACCAAAACCCGAACCGAGGGATTCTGCTGATATTCCTCCTTCCAACCCAAGCGATCCTATCGATTTGGATTCTAGTCCTGAACACTTGGTGCGTAGGAAGGCTGGTAAGAGGAAATAAACTGATCCTGACGTTGAGGGTTAGCCCTCTAAGAAGATCCATCGGAAAAAGATTACCAGAAAAGGAAATTTAGATGCCTTTATTTCAGAATCTACTCCTGGTAAGCGTTGTCTTTTCTTGTTTCCTTTATGCATGTTAAATCTTTACAGATTTTTGTTGTTTTTCCAGAGGTTCCTGTTTCTCCTGTTCCCACAGAACTGCAGTCTGTAGTAAATGAGGATCTTCCATCCACCCCTCCGCGTGCTTCGGTTGACCAGTTAGAGCCTACAGAGGTTGCTGATGGTGGCGTGGAAAATATTGTTGAGGCTGAGAAACCTGTTGATATTAAAGAGGCTGAAAAAGTTGTTGATCCAGGTGTGGTGGATGATGCTGGTAAGCCACAAACCCCTGAAACTGTTGCTCAAGATCTGGGGAGAGAACAAACTGCTGAAAAAACTTCAACTTCTTCTCCTAAACCTTCTGATGCTATGCCTGAGCATGTTGAGAAGGTGACAGTTGAAGGGCAAGGCTCATCTGCTGGTTTTGGTAAACATTCTCCAATCCGCCCAGAAGAAACCTTGGGAGATTATTACTACCGGACTTATATGGAGAAGGATGCTTCTGAGCCTCACGCCCCTTTTTGGAATTTAAAGAAAGGTGACACTTTCTCTGATTGGCGCGTGTGCCAAGATTGGTTGTAGGGGATACTTCCGCCTGGAGAAATCAAGTTTCAAGAAGGCCGGTCTTATGAAGAAACTTATCAATCTTACCTTGAAGAGACTGCTTCTCACGTCTCTACCACTCACCGCATAGTGCGTGAGTGGTATAGTATGCATAAGGACCGAGAAACCTTTATGGTATCTCAAAAGAGATTTGCCAAAGATGAGAAACGTCTGGCTCAGCTGAAGGCTAAATTGGAAGCTGATCAAGCCAAGTTTGAAGCTGAGCGCAAGACTGAGGAATGGTCAGTTGCTGGTTGGAAGAGAAAAGTAGAGGCTGAAGCTGCCCTCCTTTCCGAGGAGCGGAAGAACTGGAGAAGAATTTGTGAAAAAGATAACACCGAGAAGGCAAACCTCCGTAATATCATTAATAACCTCAAGGCTGAGGTTGAGAAACTGAAGAATCAGGATGCGGAGGTAGAAAGGTTGAAAAAGGAGAAGGCTGATGTAGAGGCTGCTCTAGAAGAAGCGCGTTCTCATAGGGAGCGCAGTGAACAACGAGAGGTACAAGCTTTAGCCACTCTTGCCTTTAGAGACAAAGAGTTAGGAGAACTTACTGCTTTGCTTTCTGGTCAGGAACAACTTAAGAAGGATCTAGAGCTCGCGCGTTCCGAGAATACTGAAACCTCCCGCCATTTGACTGAAGTTGAAGAAAAGTTGGAAGATTCAGAAACGGCGCGGGTTACAGCGGAAAGCAAGCTTGAACCTTTGAAGAATGATATGGCCTAGTTGAAAGATCGTGGCATTGCTTGTGTAAGTTTCTTTCCTTTTTGTTGCAGAACTGTTTATGCGCTTTCTTGATACTTATTTTTACTTGGTTTCACAGGTTGCTGAATCTGTGTTGAACTCTGAAGAGTTGGATAAAACCGTTGCTCGTTTGTTGGTTGCTGCGCGAAGAGATGGGTATGCGCAAGGATATGCTGAATGTTCCCAGCATGTAAATAGTGCTTTAAAGGTTGACTGGGATAACAGTAAGTCTGCAACTTTTGGTGTGAATACTGGTGCTGCGCTTGCTGCCTTGAAGACAGAATTTAACAACTTGCAACTTCCGGTGATGGACCTGATAAATGTTGCGCTGCAATCTGATGATCACGTAGCGCAACTGAAGGAAATCTTTCCGGATGAGGGTGAAGATTTGGCATAGGTTGAGAAAATGTTTTGAACAATTTCTTTGTAATATTTGGGATGTATGTCCCTTTTTTTTGTTGATGCGCTGTTGCGCAAGTAACTTAAACACTGCCGTGTTTGAAAGTTTTTAGGACGTATTTGTACGCTTGAGAATAGTATGATGTTTCTTTCTGTTTACAATATTTTGCATGAGTACGATTACTTTTGTTGAGTAAGGCGAATGAAGTTGGTATAAAGCTTATATTTGAACGTATGGCCGTTTGTGACGTGATCACTGACCGTTCATGAAGCTTGTTTTAGAATTACCATAATGTTTTTGCGCTTACTAAAAGAAATTGCATGCACTTTGTAAACACAGAAATAATAGAAACTTTGTACTTTTATTTAAGGATAGAGCACAGAGGCTTTTTACAAAGTTTTGCTAATATAATTATGTGAAACTTAACTTACTCTCTATCATTTCCGCTTTGCTTGATGGATCATGTTTTTTCGCGGGAAATTCATAGAGTTTGTCCTTTAAGTTTTTGCCCGTTTGCTTGGGCCTTCCTCGCCCCTGGTTATCTGCTTAATCTCTTTGCGCACATTTTGGAGTAAATGCGTGAGTTCGCCGCTCTTGAGAGCTTTCTCTATTTCTGTGCGTAGAGAGATGCAGTTGTTAGTGGTATGCCCGTTGTCTTTGTGGTATTCGCAGTATTGTGCCGGGTCTTGTCCACGTTTATTTTTCATTGGGATCGGAGGTTTGAATTGATAGTCTTCAGTACTCAGAACCTCCGCCGGGGTCTTTGTTAGGGGAGTCCACTGCCTCTCCCTATTCTCTTGTTTGTTCTCCCTTTGCGCGGAGAGTTTGTTGATTGTCGTGCGAGCGTCTTCAGACGATCGACTTCCTGATCCAGACTCACGCCATGACTTCTTAAACCTTCTTTCGCCGGTTGAGCTTAAGTCCGCGGGCCTATTGTGTGGTGGTGGTGGCCTGTTTGTAGTAAGGTTTTTCTCAGTTTGCGTGTAAACCTTGGCCGCCGCCATTATCTTCTCCCAACTTTTTGGAAGGCCCTCTGTTCCAGATAAGACTTTAACCATGTCATCACACCTAACCGCGTACTTGAATTGAGCACGGATTAGTTGTTCGTGAACACCGCAAATCTCCAACACTTCTTTGTTGTATCTGGTGATAAAATCCTCCAGATTTTCGTCATCACGGCGCCAGATGTTCATGACGTCGGATGTGTCCCGAATGGAACGCCGTTGCTGGCTGAAGTGTGTCAAAAACTTTTCACGCAGATCTTTCCATGATTCGATCTGTCCGGTTGGTAGATTATCAAACCAGATTCGCGCTGGGCCAGTTAATGTTTGTACAAACAGATGACACCATAGCGGGAGGGTCCAACCTCCAACCAAACCCGCGCTGGTAAATACTCTCAGGTGATCATCGGGGTCTGTTAACCCATTAAACTTCCCTATGTTGGATGGTAATTTAGCCTTCTCCAATGGAGCTAAAGCTATTTCCAGTATGAACTTTGAGTTTTCCGCTGCTTCTGCAGGGCAGTAAACTAAGTCATAGTTGTGTTCTGCCTCAGGGTTATAAACCGCTCGAGGCCTGCACTTGTTATAGTTTGGCTGCAACCGATTGAACACACTGGTGTTTGCACTTAAACGGTATGTTGGATCAGATTCATCGGTGTGGGCATCCCGCTGGGAACCCAACCTATCATGAACCGATTGTCTTCGATGTGTTCTACCATGACTCTCTCTCTGATGACTTCCTGTCTGAGTGTGTTCCCGTTGTGATGTGGATCTGGCATACACTTCTGTATTCTCGTAAGTTGAATCCTCCCGTTGGGAGGCATGAGCACGAGATCCTGGTCTCCGTGATTGAGTCAGGAGAGCAGTTTGAGCACACAACTGTGTGTACACTGCGTTTAATGCTCCTTGGGACCTGACATACCAGGAAATTGGAGTTTCTCCTGGTGGTAGAATTGATTGAGCAGGGTTTGCCGGTAACATTCCTGGAATGACAGGGTCGTTTGCTCGGTTGGATTGAACTTCGTTGTCATCGGAAACATCTTCTGGGATTCCTTCTACTTGAACGTTGTTTCCGACGTTCGATCGAAGACCGGTTTGTCGATGAGATGATGAATTTTCTGCCATGTGCAAAACAGAAAATGAAAAGAACTAAATCGAAACGAGATGAAAACTGATGAGACAGAGGAATCAGTGGGCGCCAATGAAGAAACACTAGATAAATGGTCGGAACCGAGATATCTAGGGGGTTTGAATCCGCATAAAAGGTTGGTTTCCTCTCGTTCAATTCAGGTTCAACAGGTCTCCTTCTCCGGTAATTCTGCAAAAAAGAGCACCGTTAGCCTCGCCAAGGGGAGAAGAGGGTTCTCTCCTTGACCCGACTCCGGTGTGAGAATAAGTATGGGTGATGAAGAAGAAGATGTATTTGAGAAGTGTGTGTAACTTGAATTCATACCTGGGTTGCTTCTCATATTTATAGCCGGGAGTCGTTTAGGCGGGAAAACCCGTTAGTGAAAAGTTGACGGAAGATGCTAACCCCGTGAGCGGTTACATTTCCTTCCGTCAAGCTCCTTGATCCGACGTGATAGCACACGGATCGTGGTTTAGATCAAAGGTTGGGGATTAGCCACGTGTAAAGTGATCAAGTGGAGATTACTCTCCACTTACATGCTTTCGTTTTGAATTCAGGGATGACTGAGGTAGTGACACGTGTCCAGACGGTTATAACCGTCTTAGTGGTGCACGATTGTATTTCTTCTAGAAGATTACTGCTGTAATCTGGTGTGGCACTTTATTGTGTGGAAACAGCTGAAGGAATAAATCCCAAGTCTGGGTAAATAATATCCAAGTCTGGATATTTAAGCGGAAGTATTTATTATAGGATTTTCATCCTTTGCTAATGGAAGAAGGCGCAAGGATTTATGATTTCCTTTGGGCGCGCGATTGTAGACTGCTGACTGTTTATTCCCTTTGTAAGACCAGTGCGCGGCCGCGCAAGGTTAAAAGGTTTAAAAGGCAAGGTTGCGGTATGGTCCCAAGTATTTATTATGAGGTTTTTGGGACCTTACCCCTTCAGTTACCTATACTAGGTGCCGGTTGATTCGTGATCGTTGAAGCCTTATTTGGTCTTATTCTCAAGACTATTAGGCAATCCCGAGTGAGTACATAGTTCCCCTCTTTTACCGTTTTCAAATATTTTGGGGTGATACACATGTACATACGTGTTACTTTCGTGCATTTCATTGCTTTTATGACATAAACATGCTAGTTTCACCTAGTACATATCTAGTACATGCTTTCCATTAAGTTTTGCTATGTATGTTAAGCATGCTAGCACATTGATTTATTACACATTTGTTACATATGTTTACTTAGCATATGTACACATTGTTTTTACATGGCATTTCTGCTATGTATGTTTACTGAGCATGCTAGCACATTGTTTTACATGAACATTTCTACTAGGCATGTTTACTTAGCATACCTAATACGGTTTTCATAGCATGCTTACATTGGTTATGACATTTGGTATGATTAATCGGAACAATAATACTTTCATTAACATTGATCACGCCGCTCGGTAGTATGTAATGGTACCATAGGAATTGACAACTCCCGTTTCTGACTTCCTAGGTTTGTTTGGAAGTTGGGAATGACAGAATCCGATATATATAACTTAGATGAACCTTTAATTTCTTTAAAGGTTTGTCGCCACAGTCGCAAGGCTTGAATGTATGCGATTAACATTACTGCATAAATGTTTGTAATCATAAAGCATTGTTTTCTGCAAAACATAACATTTGATTTAAACTTAGGTTTATTCAAAAACCCTGTTTTGTACATTTTCCTATGGGGTTGAGTAATTACTTGTTATTCACCATACATGACATTTGTTTCACATTTGACATTATTACATAGTTTAAGTAGATGTCTTCCTACTTGCTATGCATTTCAACTGGTTATACATGATACATGTTACACATGACATTGAACATGGTTTATACATAAACATTTTTGACATTAAACAAGACATTTTGGTTGGTTATTGATAAGTGAATTATGTAACGGGGCTATGTGTTATATGATAAAAGCATGGTGGATACGCCGCTGGTACTTCCTATATATAAGTGCTTTTATTGTATTATACATTGTTGCGTTATCTAAACCACTTGAGCAAGACATGAAACATTTTATACAAGAACATGACATTGTTTTACATATTACATATTTTATACAAATTCACTTTTGCTTGGTTATTTATTTAACCATGCATTGTCCTTTCATTATCATTTGATTTTCACATGATTTTATTAAGGAAAACATTTTACAAGGTTCATGACTACATTTTTGTTAAACACTTCTTTTAAACTATAAGTCATGAATCCTGCATAAACAAAACCTATGTATCTCACAGGCATTTTTATGCTGACGTACCTATTTTTACATGTGTTTTCAGGTGCTAATGCATGATGTTGATTGTGCTTCACTTAGGCGGACTCGGGCCTTAGTGACTTAAAAGACTGTTAATTATGTTATTTTAGTTTGAACTCAAAGACAACGTAAACTTTAATCTCAATAATACATAACTTTAATTACCATGGTTGTTGAAACAATAATTCTGTCGCATCACTCCCCGACGTTTCCGCCGCGGTTTGTTGTTTTACGCGGTCGGGGTGTGACAGAAGAGTTGGTATCAGAGCCAATGGTTATAGGGAATTAGGTTATTAGTAATGCTTTGACCTAGACTATAACTTTCTAGGACCCTAACACAAGTTTACTTGTGTTTAGATCTTAAAACAATACCCGTCACCTATCCTTAGGTGATTACCAAAACTTGAACACAATTTCCAAAATGATTTTGAAATCAATCATCTATCCTTAGATGATTTCTTTTGGCTTAATGCATTCCAAATTTTCAAAATCTCGTCAAAGTTTGGGTTTAAATAATGTGAACACGTGCAAACTGGAAGAGTGAATGCCTGTACCCTGAGTTTTCTGTCTAAGGCTAGAAATCTCGTCAAAGCTTGGGTTTAAATACAGTTGAGGCATTTTCTATGGTACCATCGGCCAATTCTACTTCATACTTTATGTTTAGAGATTTAACAGGCAGATTTAACAATTTACAAAACTTATTGTCTACAAAAAACTTATCTGCACCCGAATCAAACAATACTCTAGCATATACGTCATTGATGAGGAAGGTACCTGTTATCACGTTATCATTCTGAATGGCCTCCTGAGCATTCATCTGAAAGACCCGAGCATTGGTCTTTTTAGCCTCCTCAGGCTTCTTTACATACTTTGGGCAGTTGGACTTGATATGCCCTTTCTCGTTACAGTTGTAACAAGTCGCATCCTTTATCTTCTTACAATCCAACGTTTTATGCTCACTTGATTTGCAGATCCCATAAGTTCTAGGCTGAAATTGGGATTTCGATTCGAATCTGCACTTCCCTAGATGACGCTTCTTGCAGATTTTACACCTGGGTTTTTCACCCGATTGTTGACTATCCTTTTTAAATCCGGAACCCTTCTTGTTCTCAGAGTTCCCCTTATGTTTCTTCTCAGAACGGCGTGAGCTCTCATCCTCACGTTTCCTTTTCCCTTCATCGGAATTCCTAAGCGATCTCTGCCTGACCGCATCAAGAGTAAGAGATAGAGACATATCAGCCATTGACCTAAAGGTAGTAGGACTTGATGCTTTCACACTTGCCTTAATCTCCGGGGCTAAACCTCCAATAAATCGAGCTATACGTTTTGGTTCCGGTGTGACCAAGTATGGAACCAATCGAGACATGGTATTAAAACTCGTAAGATATGCTTGACAGTCTAAGTTCTTCATGACCAAGGTCAAGAAGTCAGTCTCAATTTTCTCAACTTCATGTTGAGGACATAAAGTTTCCTTGATTAAAGCAACGAACTGATCCCAAGACATGCTATATAAGTGGATCTTTCCTGTAGCTTGGATTAGGGACCTCCACCAAGCTAACGCTTCACCTTTAAACGACTGCGACACAAACTTCACAATGTCTTGTTCGGCACAGCCACTAATATCAACAACAGTGTCCATCTCATCGAGCCAAGTCATACAATCTATGGCTCCCTTCTCCCCTATGAAGTCTCTTAGCTTGCAGGAGACAAAATACTTGTAAGAGCAGGTCTTACCACGGGGATCTTGATTGAACACAATCTTCTTAGATGGAACACTCTGCTGATTTGACGAGTGACGAGCATCGTCCTTCTTTAACTCGTTCACTCATTCACTTTAGAGGGGGGCTTACTATGAGCCTCAGAATGAGTCTTAGAGCGCGTGCCACTTGATTCCTTGAACTGTCTATCAAGTGCTCTAGTAACGGCATTGTCTATCAATGTCTGAAGATTTGCGCCAGCTACATTAATCCTGGTGGTATCATTATTCTCTCTTGGGTGACTGTTAACTTCCTCAGATTCAGCCATGTAGCTTGTTTGCTACAAAACAGTTGACAATATTTTATTCAGAGGTTATTATGGAATCATTATTTCTGATGATTCATTAACCATGGTAAACATAGACCATATTTGGTTAATTTGTTAATCATATTTATTTAGGATTTTCATTATAATTTATCCTAGTTGTAAAACATTAAAGGTATTATTAATGGCGCATAAGGCCTAGTCATATGGACAATTTTTAAGCCATGATTTTAGAGAATTGAGGCATTAAGGTTTGAACGTAGTTCATTACCCTTTATTGACAGGGAGTCGTAGACTACAACTGTCTTTTGTCTTAATTGACAATTATTATAGCCCGTAGGCACTGCATCACTAACGGATGTCTCATATATAATCATCTTAATTGATAACTTGAACCCATGATTTACAGATCATTGGGATAAATAAGGAATCTGGAAGAATCCAATATAAGGATGACGTGTGTGATTTTTCCGAATCACATATGCCAGGAGTGCTAACATGTTTTCAGATGTTAACAAGGATTTGAATCTTTTTAAATAGGTTTTACCATCATGGCCAGGTCTATAATGACATGCAGGCTAGGTTATACCTTTTAAGATTCTTATTAAATATTTAAAGGCAGAACATTTAAAAAGGAATGATATTTTTGATTTATTTCATATATTATATTCATACATAATATGACAATGAAATTTAAATAAAACATTCCACTAATTTTAAAAGAAGTACATAGATTGCCCTAAACGGGACTTTTAAATAAATAACTTGTCCACATAGGGACTAAAGAAGAAATACAATCCTCGCAGGGACCGAATACATAAATAAAAATTGTCCACGCAGGGACTTGATTAAAAATAAACAACAATACAAATAATTAAGGATTTCAATATTCCCTCTTCTTCTTCCCCTTGATTAAATCTGCCAAACCCTTAAGAAATCCCCGGTGGCTTCTACGCTCCTCTTGAACCTCTCGTTCCACCCGGTGCAACCTCTGTAGGATCTCCTACTGCTGCGGTGGTTGAATCTTTGGCGGCTGCTGATGTGGAGGTTGAGGAGGTGGCGGGTATTGATACCCATATGCTTGGTACCCTGACTAGTATGAAGCTGCGAAAGGTCCTTCAGGGTGAAGAGCATTGTAGTTGGCCGCCTCGAGGTACGGGTCAACGGCAGGAGCATTGTAGTAGTTGTAGCCAGGATAAGCCGGCTGCTCCAAAGGGTTATACGCCGCTGCACCGACGTAGGAAGGAATTGGGTTTAAAGGCCCACCCATCTGAAACTGGAGCTGAGTCGACCTCTGAAACTGGGTTTAAAGGCCCACCCATCTGTGGGTCTTCATACAGTGGCGGGTAATGACTGCCACTGAAGTGTTAAGGGGTGCTGAAATGAAAATCCCCTCTTCACACGGACATCCATGCACCTGTTCTTCTTCGCCTCGGTGGCTCCGGAGGCAGTTGCTGCTCAAGTGGTGGTGGTGGCGTGACCGCTACAAAATGTGGGTCCTCAGAGGGATCCTGTTGCTGCTGTTGAGGTGGGTTGAAAGGGGGAGTAAACTCCCAGTGGTATGTTGTAACACCTCGTAAAACCATACCCAATAAAATAAGGACACGTGTCATGTGATGCAAACGTGTTATGAATGCGGATCCAGACAAAGATGTACGGTAGGATTTAAAAGCGTCGACATGTTAATTTATACCTCTGAGCGACCTACTAATAAATCCCTTACCATGATATATTTAATCAACATCTCAAATTATACAATTAATTCTGGTTATCCTAAATACCAAATTGATTTTAACCTAAGTCATGAATCCAATATGAATTCTTGGTATTTCCGACATTTAAAAAAAAAACCACCCACAAGATCCAAAGTGTGTAAGAACATGCAAAGCATGCAAAGTCTGAGCACTTGGTCCCTCTACTGAAAAGGAAAGCATAAGATTCGGACTTGTAAGGTTGCATGGTCAAAACTTCAAAATTAACAAAATTTTTGTCTTCTGCAAAAGGCTTACGGATCGTAAAGGTCTAACCCTTACGGTCCGTAAGGATATGGAACTGGGCGATAGTTCTTAAAGACGGTTACGGACCGTAAGGCTCTAATGCTTACGGTCCGTAAGACCTGTAACTGGGCGATTTTTGGACAGATGCCTGTTATAACAAGTTGCACCGCCTTACTTGAGTGGTATTCGAATACTGGGGTTCCTATAACCGGTTTTTAGCATCATAGGACACCTGAGAACATCTTGCAACCTTTATAGACCTATGTGTGATGATCCTATGGAATTTAACTCACTATATAAGAAGAACAAGTTGCAACATTTTGTGCACTTCATTCAAACTCACTTCAAGACTTCTCTGGAGCTCCTCTGATCAACAACAAGTCTTCTTAGGATCCATAAGCATACTTAGGACCTTTGTGAGTGTCCTTAATCCTTCTTAATTCAGTTTAGCTTAATTAATTAGCTAAAAGTCAAACCGTCGTAATTAAGGTTTGACTTCGAGATTAATTAAAATTTGTTCAGTCAAATCTCGAATTAAAAGTACCTATAAGTAGGTATTTATGTGGGTAATAAACCCTTAAAAGGGTACTCTCTGATTCCCACTCTAACTAGGTCAATTGTCGGGTCAAAGCTAACTTTAAAAAGTCAACAGAATACTTATTTTCAAATTAATACATAATTAGCAATGTAGGATCCATGTAACCTGTTTTATCATTAATATAACTTGATAATGAATGTAAGAACATGTCTAAACATGTTCAACCCGACAATTTTCAGGAGAGACCCGGTTCGGAACCGAAAGTCGCATAATTTGACTTTTGCTTTGACTTCCAGTTCTGACCCGTTTAAGCCTAGTTTAGGATTGCCTTAAAGCTTCTTTTGAACCTAGTTACATGTTAGTATAACCCTCTGTGATATTACGGCTTGGTCCACTAGTTGTCTAATTATTATGCAAATTTCCGTTAATTGCCTAAATGTTGACTAGTATGCCCTTTTCACCATAAAATGTGATTTTTAAAAATATAAAAGAATAGACACCTTGGTTACTGATTTATAAACCTATACCCGAAATTTGACATCAGTTAGAGGTCTAGATTAAGAGTTATGCTCATTAGCGTAATTAGAAGGCTTTTTGTGAATTAAATGGCATAATTAGCATATAGCCTATCTAAACCCAATTTTTATACCAAAATTTTTACCTACTGATATAAAATAATATTTTGGGAATTTTAAAGATTTTTAATTAATTTTAGGCTGAGCATAACATAGAGTTGTAGCTTCAATTCGGTTAATGCCGGTTTTGCCCTTTTGGCTATAAAATGAGTTTTACAAATCTTTTTGACCCCAAACCTTTTGCTACTGATGTTATATAATAAATAAATTATTTTAAACCTTCTGGAATAATAAAAATATCAGCTTTCCATATAAAACCCGGAAATAGCTCCAAATCGCCTTTTAAGCGTTTTTAACGCATAGTATGTATTAAAACTATTTTAAACATATAAGGTTTGATACTTACTGATATTTTAAGTATATTTTTGTACTTTGACAGTAAGCTAAAGTTTTAAACTCAGAATTCCAGTTTTGACCTTTTTAGCCTATGTGAAATTACCAAAATACCCTTAAGGTGCATAGTTTGGTTTTAAATGATAAATTTCACATATATCTAGTACCCTACTGTTATAACTTAGTAAACTAAGTATTTTTACTGATTATATCAGACCTGTAACTCAGATTATTATTCAAACTCTTTTATAACCTTTTAAATGACCAAAATACCCCTACGGGGCATAGTTTGTGTTTAAATTCGTTTCGGGCATAATAAAAGATATCTTACTGATGTCTCAACATATTTAAGACATATTAACTTAGGAAACCTGTATATGACTCATATGGTTACCCGTTACGCCTCTTTCGAGTTCGGTTGGGTTTATGTAACTAGTTTGCATAAATCAACCGAAACGGGTCAAACCTTATCATTTTTGTCTCAAAATCCAGAATGTGTTTAGTTTAACCATATTATACAAGTCTTCAAACTTGTCGGGTCTAAATCACATTCCATTCCGGTCTTCGCTTAATCGTGCGTTTGAACCGTTTCATCCTTTAAAACTAACCGGTCTAAGCTTAAGCTTAATTAAAGACCCGTTAGAAATCTAATAGGTTATTATAAACCTTTGTTCCATAATAGGGGACCCAGTAAAAGCTACACGCACTTGCCAATTGTGATTTATACTTGCAAAGGTAAATACTTTTAACTTATTTTCCCTATACGGGCTTGGGGTATGGTATATAAAATACCGCTTGGTCGGGCATTGAATCTTTAATCGAATAGAGGTTAAACCATTGCTATGCTCCGTTTGGAAATGTTTTGTTTGCTTAAAGCCTTTGGGGGGTTAATGACCATGTCCCGGATATCCTTGGCATCATTTTACGAAATGGCCACGACCTAAGCACGGGGTGTAGGCGTACACCCGTCAGTGCCTAAATAAATAATGTGGTGTGTCTATTGATCTTTAACCCAGTTTACGGATCGGGCTACTGAACGCATAAGAAACATGTAATTCTTTTACAAGATTATATTCAAATAATTATCCCAAGTTACAAAAAGTTTTGTGCCACGTGCATTCAAATCAATTTTATTAAACTTTTCAAAATGAGTCAGTTAAATTGTATTTACCAGTGTAAACTGACGTATTTTCCCAAAAAGGTTAAGTGCAGGTACTACTCGAACTAGGCTGGCTTTCTCCTAGCGTCCACAATAAGTCTCGCAAGCTTGGATGTCATAACTGTTGAACAATGTCTCCTTTTTATTTTGATCCGCCTGTGGATCTATTTCAACTATATCGTGATACTTAATATTACAATTTATTAAAGTTGAAATGATTCTATCATTTGCTTCCGCTGTGCATTTATATATTGTGTTGTTTGACTATGATGATATCAACTACGTCACGATACTCCCCACCGGGCCCACCGGTAATACGTGGAAATATCGGGGTGTGACAGGTTGGTATCAGAGCCAACACTGAGTGAATTAAACACTAGCCTTTTGTGTTTAATCTCAGTTACACAATTGCACATTCCTCGAATTTTCGAGTCTAGACAAAGAACATAGGACAAATCCTGATTTTGTTTTATTCTGTCTTTTATATTATTCTTTGTTGTTATCTTTGTTTATGTTGACAGGTCTAAAAATGCCGCCAAGATTCTTAAGAAGAAAGGGAAAGTCACCTGTAACAGGCCACGACCAGGAGGCCGGGCCTTCTCAAAGACGGACCTCACCCGTCAACATACGCACCAGTCCACAGGGAGACTAGAGGGCACATCTTCAGCCAGCGAGGCGATCTATCTCGTTAGCTTCGTCACCTTCTTACTTACACTCTTTTGGACCCCATTCAGAAAACGAACCTGAAAACCCACAACCTTCGTTTATCGCTCTCCAGCGGTCCAACTCACGCCACTCTTTTGATAACCCATCCCATATCTTCCAAAGCCGGTTCAACCCGGAAAATTACCTCGAAGAACCAGTGGGTGTTAACCCATTGGGACCTGAAGATCATTTTTCCGGAGATCACGCCATGGATATGGACGAGGATACCGACCCTACTGAACCACCGACCGGTACCCCGACACATCCCATAAAAATCTCTGACGGATCATCATTTCATGGATCACCTTACCGTGGTCCAGATAGTTATCAAGCTAGATTCAACCAGTGTGAGTGGTATTTCACACCCTCCTACCATTCATCGCCTTATCAGCAGCAGCAGCAGCAGCAACAGGATCCTTCCGGGGACTCACGCTTTGTGGCAGTTACCCCGCCACCACCACCACCTCAGCAGCAGCCTCCTGAGCCACCGAGGCGAAGGATAACAAATGCACGAATGTCCGTGCAAGGAAGAGGAGTGCATATCAGCACCCCCAACCATCGAGTAGCAGTCACTATCCACCGCTCCAAGAAGACCAGCAATTTGGGGGACCTTCAAACCCCAACTCGGAAGTGAACTCTGCACATGTTGTACCACCACCATTGGGCTTTGACAACCCAATTCCTACCTACACTGGCCCAGCAACATATAATCCCTTCGAGCAGCCGGCTCACTCCAGTTTCAACTATACGGAGATCGACCCATACCTGGCGGCGTGGAACTACAACGCTCTTAACCCCGAAGGGCCTTATGGAACTCCTTGGGGAGTTGGATACCCAGCATATGGGTACCAACAGCAGCCGTCTCTTCGACCTCCACATCAGCCACAGCCGCAACCGCAGGTACCACGGTTTTCCCCGCCTGAGCGGGAGGAAATTCTCCAAAGACTGGACCAGGTGGAACATCAAATTCACAGGGATCGCAGGGAACGACAAGGTTTCTTCAAGGGATTAGCAGGTTTAATAAAAGGAAAGAGCAAGAAGGACCACTGAATCCTTCAAATTATTGGTTGTACTTCCTTGTTTTCAGTTGAGCCCCTGTGTGGGCCTGTTTTTCTGTTTTAACCCCTGCGTGGGTATGATTTGTTTGTTAAGCCCCTGCATGGGCAAGTCTTTTATTTTGACCCCTGCGTGGGCATGTTATCTCATTTGAAAGTCCCGTTCAGGGCAGACTCGTATTTTAATTCATGTGGTAAAATGGTTAAATTTAAATTCTTATTTTTACTTATATGCATGAACAAAAATATAAAATAAATAATGACATTATTTTACAAGATCTATCATTATATTAAAATGATAAAATCTAAAAGGGCAAGACCTAGTCTTGTGTCATTTTAAGACAGGGCCAAGACGGTAGTTCCCCAATTAGATTCAGATCTTTATCAGCATCTCAATTTAAAAATTTGTTCTGCGTTGAATGTCAAAAAGAATCTTAAAAGGTAAAACCTAGCTTGTATGTCATTATAAGACCTGGCCAATATGGTAAAACCTGTTTAAAAAGATTCAAATCTGTGTTAACATCTGCAAAACATGTTAACATTCCTGGCTAAATGTGATCCGAAAAATCACACGTGCCACCCTTCCAGTAAATTATCCCAATTATTTATTATTAATTAAACATCCGATTGCGATGTAATGCCTACGGGCTATAATTATTGTCATATAAGACAAAAGACAGTCGTAGTTTATAAACTCCCTGTCAAGAAAGGTAATGAACCTTGATTCAAACCTTAATAACTAGATCCCATAAGATCTTGACCTAAATTTAGAAATGTCCATGTGACTAGGTCTATTGTGCCATTATTATATTTTAATCTAGAACTAAGGGTTACTAATGAAAAGTCCCAAATAAAATATTCTTAGCAAATTAGCCAATATGGTTCTTTAAATACCATGGTTAATAAATTGTCAATATGACAAACTTATAATTCCCTAAAAGAACCATTGTCATCATTTTATGTAGCAATCCAACTACATGGCCGATTCTGAAGAGGTCAACAGTCGGCCTAAGGAGAATCATGACGCCACCAGGATCAATATAACTGGTGCAGAACTCCAAGCGTTAATTGACAATGCTGTCACTAAAGCCATAGATAGGCAGTATAGTGAATCGAGTAGTACTCGAAGCAGGACCCAATCAGCACCCCATTCTAAGCCAAAACACATTCTGAGGCTCTTAGTAAGCCACCCTCTAAGCTAGATAAGCCAAAGAAGGATGATGACAATCATCACTCCTCGAACCAGCAAAGTGTCCCGTCAAGGAAGATCGAGCTTAAACAGGAACCGCGTGGTAAGTCCTGTACGTATACATACTTCGTCTCATTCAAACCCAGAGACTTTACTGGGGAGAAAGGAGCGATTGACTGCATGACATGGTTGGATGAAATGGATACCGTGGTTGACATCAGCGGGTGCGCTGATAAGGATGTAGTAAAGTTTGTGTCTCAATCGTTCAAAGGTGAGGCCTTAGCCTGGTGGAGATCGTTGGTTCAAGCTACAGGGAAGATTCCACTGTACAATATGACATGGGAACAATTTGCTACCCTCATCAAGGAGAACTACTGTCCTCAGCATGAGGTTGAAAAGATTGAGTCGGATTTCCTGTCATTGGTAATGAAAAATCTGGATTGCCAAGCTTACCTACGAGCTTTAATACAATGTCAAGGTTGGTTCCTTATCTTGTGACCCCGGAACCCAAAAGAATAGCTCGTTTCATTGGGGGTTTAGCCCCAGATATTAAGGCAAGTGTAAAAGCCTCTCGGCCAACTACATTCAGGTCTGTAGCTGATATATCCATGTCCCTCACACTGGACGCGGTCAGGCAGAGATCGCTGAGGAACGCGGATGCCGAGAAAAGAAAGCGTGTAGATGATAATTCACGACGGTCAGACAAGAAGCACAGGGGAAACAATGACCACAAGAAGGGGTCTAGATCTAGGAAGGATGGGCATCAATCTGGAGATAAGCCCAAGTGTAAGGTTTGTAAGAAGCACCATTTTGGGAGGTGCCGACTTGAGTCGAAATCCCAGTCTCAGCCAAGGCCATGTGGGATTTGCAAATCTTCGGAGCATAAGACCCTAGAGTGCAAGAAGCTGAAGGACGCAACGTGCTACAGTTGCAATGAAAAAGGGCACATTAAGTCCAATTGCCCAAAGATCACCAAGAAAACCGAGGATGGGAAAAAGACCAATGCTAGGGTCTTCAGGATGGATGCAAAGGAAGCTGTTCAGGACGACAATGTGATCACAGGTACTTTCCTCATAAACGATGTTTATGCGAGAGTGCTATTTGATTCAGGAGCTGATAAATCATTTGTAGATAATAAGTTTTGTAAGTTACTGAATTTACCTGTTAAAGCCTTAAGTGTGAAGTATGAGGTAGAATTAGCTGATGGAACCATAGAAACCGCCTCAACTGTGTTAGATGGATGTGCTATATCCATTAGGAACCATTCTTTTCCTTTGTCCTTACTTCCCTTTAAGCTAGCCGATTTTGATATAGTGATAGGTATGGATTGGTTATCGCATAACCAAGCCCAGATTATGTGCAACAAGAAGCAAGTTGTAGTCAAAACCCCGTCTGGTGAGCCACTTACCATTCAGGGGGATACCCAGTATGGATTGCCTGAGCAAGTGTCTATGCTCAAGGCATCTAAATGCCTGAAGAAAGGTTGTGTCATTTATATGGCACAGGTTACGATGGATGAGCCGAAACCTAAGATGGAAGACATTCCCGTCATTTCTGAATATCCTGAAGTTTTTCCTGAAGAACTACCTGGTTTACCGCCAGATAGGCAAGTGGAATTCAGAATCGACATCATCCCTGGAGCAGCACCTGTTGCTAGAGCACCTTATAGGTTGGCACCAACAGAAATGAAGGAGTTGAGGACACAGTTAGATGATCTGCTAGCCAAAGGTTTCATTAGACCTAGTTCGTCCCCTTGGGGAGCGCCGATCTTGTTTGTCAAGAAGAAGGATGGATCGATGCGTCTGTGCATCGATTACCGTGAACTTAATAAGGTCACTATCAAGAATAGGTATCCTTTGCCCAGGATCGACGATCTGTTCGATCAATTGCAAGGGGCAAGCTACTTTTATAAGATCGATTTGAGGTCAGGCTATCATCAATTGAAGGTTAAAGATGAAGATGTACACAAGACTGCATTTAGGACTCGTTATGGTCATTACGAGTTCCTAGTGATGCCTTTTGGGCTCACTAATGCACCTGCCGCATTCATGGATCTCATGAATCGCGTCTGCAAGCCTTACTTGGATAAATTTGTTATCATTTTCATCGACGACATTCTCATCTACTCGAAGAACCAAGCTGACCATGAGAAACACCTTCGTTGTATTCTTAAACTTCTACATCATGAGAAACTCTACGCCAAATTTTCGAAGTGTGAATTTTGGCTTCGAGAAGTCCAATTCCTTGGACATGTGGTTAGTGAGCGTGGTATCCAAGTAGATCCCGCTAAGGTAGAAGCTGTTATGAACTGGCAAGAGCCGAAGACGCCTACAGAGATTCGTAGCTTCCTAGGTTTAGCAGGATACTATAGGCGATTTATCGAAAACTTCTCAAGAATTGCAGCACCCCTGACTTTACTCACCCGCAAGAAAAGCAAGTTTGACTGGGGGCCTAAGCAGCAAGAATCTTTTGATATTCTGAAGCAGAAGTTGAGCAATGCTCCTGTATTGACGTTGCCTGATGGAATTGATGAATTTGTAGTATATTGTGATGCATCACACACCGGAATGGGCTGTGTGCTCTTGTAGAAAGGCAAAGTCATTGCCTATGCTTCACGATAGTTAAAGGTGCACGAGAAGAACTACACCACCCATGACTTGGAGCTGGGTGCCGTTGTGTTTGCACTAAAACTGTGGAGACATTACTTGTATGGAACCAAGTGTGTGATCTATTCAGATCACAAGAGCCTTCAACACTTGTTTAATCAGAAGGATTTAAACATGAGGCAACGACGTTGGATGGAAACTTTGAATGATTATGACTGTGAGATAAGATACCATCCAGGCAAGGCAAATGTGGTTGCTGATGCCTTAAGCAGAAAGGAAAGAGTGAAGCCTATAAGAATCAATGCCAAGAGCATTGAGATAAAGAATAGTTTGAACGAAAGGTTGTTAGCTGCACAGAAAGAAGTTGTGTTGGAAGCTAACTATCCTGATGAAAAGCTAGGAGTAACTGAGGAGCAGTTATCCTATGACAAGGACGGAATCCTGAGGTTGAATGGACGAATATGGGTTCCAGTTTATGGAGGACTTCGAGATGTTATCCTCCAGGAAGCCCACAGTTCTAAATATTCCGTTCATCCTGGAGCTGATAAGATGTACCAGGATCTAAAGGCAAACTATTGGTGGATAGGCTTGAAAAAGTCTGTAGCTGCCTATGTAGCTAAATGTTTGACGTGTGCGCAAGTCAAAGCTGAGCATCAGAAGCCGTCAGGTTTGCTACAACAGCCTGAACTTCCCACATGGAAGTGGGAAATGGTGACAATGGATTTCATCACCAAGTTGCCAAAGACAAGGAAGGGAAATGATACTATATGGGTGATAGTAGATAGACTGACTAAGTCAGCACACTTCCTACCCATTAAGGAGACTTATAGCTCTGACATGCTAGCCCAACTGTATGTAGATAAGATTGTATCTCTGCATGGCGTGCCAGTGTCTATTATCTCTGACAGAGATACTAGATACACATCACATTTTTGGAAAAGTTTCTAACAATCTTTGGGCACGAGCTTGAATTTTAGTACAACTTACCACCCTCAGACGGACGGGCAGAGTGAGCGTACCATCCAAACCTTGGAAGACATGCTTCGTGCATGTGTAATTGATTTAGGTGGTAGTTGGGATAACCACCTGCCATTGATCGAGTTCTCCTATAACAATAGCTATCATACGAGCATTAAGGCTGCGCCTTTTGAGGCATTATATGGTAGAAAATGCAGAACGCCTATTTGTTGGGCAGAAGTAGGAGAAGTTCAATTATCAGGACCTGACATAGTCTTTGAAACGATGGACAAGATTGTCCAGATTCGTGACCGCCTGAAAGCTGCCATGGATAGACAGAAAAGCTACGCAAATTTAAAGCGTAAACCTCTGAAATTCGAGGTAGGTGACAAAGTGTTGCTAAAAGTATCACCCTGGAAGGGAGTGATGCGATTTGGTAAGAAAGGTAAACTAAGCCCAAGGTATATAGGACCATTCGAGATCATCGAGTATGTGGGATCAGTGGCTTATAAGTTAAACTTACCTGAAGAGCTCAGTGGTATTCACAATGTATTTCACATCTGCAATCTGAAGAAATGTCTGGCTGATGAATCGCTAGTCATACCTCATACGGGTGTGCACATCGATGAGAGCTTGAAATTTGTGGAAAAACCTTTGTCAATTGAGGATCGACAGGTTAAAAAGCTTCGGAGGAAGCATGTACCTATTGTAAAGGTCAAATGGGATGCCCGAAGAGGTCCCGAGTACACGTGGGAGGTGGAATCTACCATGAAGGAAAAGTACCCTCAATTGTTTCAATAAATCTCGAGGTCGAGATTTCTTTTAAGGGGGTGAGGATGTAACACCTCGTAAAATCATACCCAATAAAATAAGGACACGTGTCATGTGATGCAAACGTGTTATGAAAGCGGATCCAGACAAAGATGTACGGTAGGATTTAAAAGCGTCGACATGTTAATTTATACCTCTGAGCGACCTACTAATAAATCCCTAACCATGATATATTTAATCAACGTCTCAAATTATACAATTAAATCTGGTTATCCTAAATACCAAATTGATTTTAACCTAAGTCATGAATCCAATATGAATTCTTGGTATTTCCGACATTTAAAAAAAACCACCCACAAGATCCAAAGTGTGTAAGAACATGCAAAGTCTGAGCACTTGGTCCCTCTACTGAAAAGGAAAGCATAAGATTCGGACTTGTAAGGTTGCATGGTCAAAACTTCAAAATT
The DNA here is from genome assembly GCA_030545235.1 of Helianthus tuberosus. Taxonomy (NCBI): domain Eukaryota; kingdom Viridiplantae; phylum Streptophyta; class Magnoliopsida; order Asterales; family Asteraceae; genus Helianthus; species Helianthus tuberosus. The sequence goes on along the minus strand of CM060389.1, from coordinate 3,006,811 downwards.
AACAAAAATTTTGTCTTCTGCAAAAGGCTTACGGACCGTAAAGGTCTAACCCTTACGGTCCGTAAGGATATGGAACTGGGCGATAGTTCTGAAAGACGGTTACGGACCGTAAGGCTCTAATGCTTACGGTCCGTAAGACCTGTAACTGGGCGATTTTTGGACAGATGCCTGTTATAACAAGTTGCACCGCCTTACTTGAGTGGTATTCGAATACTGGGGTTCCTATAACCGGTTTTTAGCATCATAGGACACCTGGGAACATCTTGCAACCTTTATAGACCTATGTGTGATGATCCTATGGAATTTAACTCACTATATAAGAAGAACAAGTTGCAACATTTTGTGCACTTCATTCAAACTCACTTCAAGACTTTTCTGGAGCTCCTCTGATCAGCAACAAGTCTTCTTAGGATCCATAAGCATACTTAGGACCTTTGTGAGTGTCCTTAATCCTTCTTAATTCAGTTTAGCTTAATTAATTAGCTAAAAGTCAAACCGTCGTAATTAAGGTTTGACTTCGAGATTAATTAAAATTTATTCAGTCAAATCTCGAATTAAAAGTACCTATAAGTAGGTATTTATGTGGGTAATAAACCCTTAAAAGGGTACTCTCTGATTCCCACTCTAACTAGGTCAATTGTCGGGTCAAAGCTAACTTTAAAAAGTCAACAGAATACTTATTTTCAAATTAATACATAATTAGCAATGTAGGATCCATGTAACCTGTTTTATCATTAATATAACTTGATAATGAATGTAAGAACATGTCTAAACATGTTCAACCCGACAATTTTCAGGAGAGACCCGGTTCGGAACCGAAAGTCGCATAATTTGACTTTTGCTTTGACTTCCAGTTCTGACCCGTTTAAGCCTAGTTTAGGATTGCCTTAAAGCTTCTTTTGAACCTAGTTACATGTTAGTATAACCCTCTGTGATATTATGGCTTGGTTCACTAGTTGTATAATTATTATGCAAATTTCCGTTAATTGCCTAAATGTTGACTAGTATGCCCTTTTCACCATAAAATGTGATTTTTAAAAATATAAAAGAATAGACACCTTGGTTACTGATTTATAAACCTATACCCGAAATTTGACATCAGTTAGAGGTCTAGATTAAGAGTTATGCTCATTAGCGTAATTAGAAGGCTTTTTGTGAATTAAATGGCATAATTAGCATATAGCCTATCTAAACCCAATTTTTATACCAAAATTTTTACCTACTGATATAAAATAATATTTTGGGAATTTTAAAGATTTTTAATTAATTTTAGGCTGAGCATAACATAGAGTTGTAGCTTCAATTCGGTTAATACCGGTTTTGCCCTTTTGGCTATATAATGAGTTTTACAAATCTTTTTGACCCCAAACCTTTTGCTACTGATGTTATATAATAAATAAATTATTTTAAACCTTCTGAAATAATAAAAATATCAGCTTTCCATATAAAACCCGGAAATAGCTCCAAATCGCCTTTTTAAGCGTTTTTAACGCATAGTATGTATTAAAACTATTTTAAACATATAAGGTTTGATACTTACTGATATTTTAAGTACATTTTTGTACTTTGACAGTAAGCTAAAGTTTTAAACTCAGAATTCCAGTTTTGACCTTTTTAGCCTATGTGAAATTACCAAAATACCCTTAAGGTGCATAGTTTGGTTTTAAATGATAAATTTCAAATATATCTAGTACCCTACTGTTATAACTTAGTAAACTAAGTATTTTTACTGATTATATCAGACCTGTAACTCAGATTATTATTCAAACTCTTTTATAACCTTTTAAATGACCAAAATACCCCTACGGGGCATAGTTTGAGTTTAAATTCGTTTCGAGCATAATAAAAGATATCTTACTGATGTCTCAACATATTTAAGGCATATTAATTTAGGAAACATGTATATGACTCATATGGTTACCCGTTACGCCTCTTTCGCGTTCGGTTGGGTTTATGTAACTAGTTTGCATAAATCAACCGAAACGGGTCAAACCTTATCATTTTTGTCTCAAAATCCAGAATGTGTTTAGTTTAACCATATTATACAAGTCTTCAAACTTTTCGGGTCTAAATCACATTCCATTCCGGTCTTCGCTTAATCGTGCGTTTGAACCGTATCATCCTTTAAAACTAACCGGTCTAAGCTTACCCGTTAGAAATCTAATAGGTTATTATAAACCTTTGTTCCAGAATAGGGGACCCAGTAAAAGCTACACGCACTTGCCAATTGTGATTTATACTTGCAAAGGTAAATACTTTTAACTTATTTTCCCTATACGGGCTTGGGGTATGGTATATAAAATACCGCTTGGTCGGGCATTGAATCTTTAATCGAATAGAGGTTAAACCATTGATATGCTCCGTTTGGAAATGTTTTGTTTTCTTAAAGCCTTTGGGGGGTTAATGACCATGTCCCGGATATCCTTGGCATCATTTTACGAAATGGCCACGACCTAAGCACGGGGTATAGGCGTACACCCGTCAGTGCCTAAATAAATAATGTGGTGTGTCTATTGATCTTTAACCCGGTTTACGGATCAGGCTACTGAACGCATAAGAAACATGTAATTCTTTTACAAGATTATATTCAAATAATTATCCCAAGTTACAAAAAGTTTTGTGCCACGTGCATTTAAATCAATTTTATTAAACTTTTCAAAATGAGTCAGTTAAATTGTATTTACCAGTGTAAACTGACGTATTTTCCCAAAAAGGTTAAGTGCAGGTACTACTCGAACTAGGCTGGCTTTCTCATAGCGTCCACAATAAGTCTCGCAAGCTTGGATGTCATAACTGTTGAACAATGTCTCCTTTTTTATTTTGATCCGCCTGTGGATCTATTTCAACTATATTGTGATACTTAATATTACAATTTATTAAAGTTGAAATGATTCTATCTTTTGCTTCCGCTGTGCATTTATATATTGTGTTGTTTGACTATGATGATATCAACTACGTCACGATACTCCCCACCGGTAATACGTGGAAATATCGGGGTGTGACATATGTGGCCCACCTTTCTTGGAAACTGTCAGGGCCTCTGTACGGCGAGCCATGAAAGGATGGCCCGACTGAAATCTCTATGGGATGCGTGGGCATCCCAGATGGTGGTTCGGCAGGATCGGGGACATCATCCATATCCATGTCCTGAGCTTTAGGAAAATGGTCTTCGGGGCCTAATGGGTTATGACCCATTGATTCTTCAATCTGATTTGCCGGGTTAAACCGACTCTGGAAATACGGGGTCGGGTCCTGGAAGGCCCGATGTGAGCTTGACCGCTGCAGCGGAATGAAAGAGTGATGTGAGTGGTCGGACTCGTTGTTCTGGTGGAGTCCCAAGGAATCTTGGTAAGAAGGTGAAGAGTTGAGCGAGGCAGAACGCCTCGCGGGCTCCATGTACGTCCTCCAGTCTTCTTGAGGACTTGAGCTCATTCTTGCAGAAGGAGTTCGCCGGTGTGACGGCCCGGCCTCATGGTCATTTCTTCCTAGCATCGGGGCCTTGCCTCGTCCACCTCTTCCTCGAAATCGTGGCGGCATCCTTCGTTTCTGCCAAAACAAACAAAAGAAACAAGCAAAAGAAAACAATAAGATTAGGATTAGTCCTATGTTCTTAGCCTAGACTCGGATGTCAAGGAATGTGCAAACTGTGTCATTGTGATTAAACACAAAAGGCTAGTGTTTAATTCACTCAATGTTGGCTCTAATACCAACCTGTCACACCCCGATATTTCCATAGATTACCGGTGGGCCCGGTGGGGAGTATCGTGACGTAGTTAATATCATCATGGTCAATTAATCACAGTTTAATGCACAGCGGAAGTCTGAAGGTAAAATTATTACAAACCGATTTAAACTAACATAAAATATTACAAGCGGTTGTAAAGTGGATCCACAGGCGGATCTAAAATATAAGAAAATATTGTTCAACAAAATTAAGCATCACGAGCTTGCAAGACCCTTTATTTGATACTAGGAGTAGCCAGCCGATTACGAATAGCACCTCCACTTAACCTTTTGAAAATACGTCAGTTTACACTGGTAAATACAATTAACTGACTCTTTTTGTAAAGTGTTTATAAAATTGATTTAAATGCACAAGGCACAAATATTCTTTTATAACTTGGGATAATTATTTAAAAATAATCTTGTAAAAGAATTATATGTTTGTTATACGTTCAGTAGCCCGGGTTAAATACCGAGTTAAAGATTAATAGACACACCACATAATATAACCCACGGCGAGTTATTCTCGAACAAGCAGGTATATCATTTTACATACGCACCGGCAGGTGTATGCCTACACCCCGTGCTTAAGTCGTGGGCATTTCAATGAATGAGCCGAGGATATCCAGGACATGGTCATTAACCCCCCCAAAGGCTTAAAACAAACAAAACAGATTAAATGGGTTATCTCAATGATTTAACCTTCATATGATTAAAGATTCAATACCCGACCAAGCGATATTATTAAATACCGTACACCAAGCCCGTATAAGGGGAAATAAGTTAAAAGTATTTACCTGAGCAAAAATACAAATTTATCTCAGCCGTATAACAATCAGCAAGTGCAAATATCTTTTACTGGGCTCCTAAATTTGGAATGAAGGTTTTAATAACCTATTAGATTCCTAACGGGTCTTATTTAAGTTAAAACTTAAACCGGTTAGTTTTAAAGACAGGCTTACGGTTCAAAACGCAAGATTAAGCGAAGACCGGATTAGAATGTGATTTAGACCTGACAAGTATCAAGACTTGTATAATATGGGTAAACTAAATACATTCTGGATTTTGAGGTAAAAATGATAAGGTTTGACCAGTTTCGGTCAATTTATGCAAACTAGTCACATAAACCGCACCGAACACGAAAAATGCATAACGGGTAACCAAATGAGTCATGAACAGGTTCCCTAAGTTAATATGCTTAAAATGTGTTATGATATCAGTAGGATACCTTCCATTATGCCCAAAACGAATTTAAAATTAATTTAAGCCCCGTTGGGGTATTTTGGTCTTTTTAAAGTTTATAAAAGATGTTAAATGACAATCTGAGGTTCTGGTCTAAAATGATTAGTAAAATTATTTATTTTTGTAGGTTATATCAGTAAGATATCTCACATATGTGAAATTTATCATTTATGACCAAACTCTGCACCGTAGGGGCATTTTGGTCATTTCACATATGCTTTAAGGGTTAATTTTGGAAATCTGAGTTCAAAACTTTTATTTACTGTTAAAGTATAAAAATTTATTCATAACATCAGTAGGTATCAAGCTTTAGGTGGCTAATATGGTTTTAAACCATACTATGCGCCTAAATCGCATAAAAGTCGGTATTTGACGATATTCGGTTTAAATAAGGAAATCTGAGATTTTGACCAGCCTTTACAGTTTAAAATAACTTATTTATTATATAAAATCAGTAGAAAAAGGTTTGATATGTAAAGGATGTTTTAAAACTCATTTTTTTAGCAAAAAGGGCATTATCGTCAATTACCGAGCCTATGCGAGAACTCTATGTTATGATCAGTTTAAAATTTAATAAAAATTTCCAAAAATCCCAAAATATTATATTACATCAGTAGGTAAAAGGTTTGATGTCAAAATTTGAGTTTAAATAGAGTTTATATCAAATATGCCGTTTAATTAATAAAAAAGACTTCATTTACGATATTGAGCATAACTCTCATTTTAGACAATAAACTAATGTCAAACTTTTAGGACATACTTAAATATGAGTAATAAAGGTTTTTGTCCTCTCACATTTTCAAAAATCTCGTTTTAATATCAAAAGGGCATTATGGTCAACATTTAAGCATTTAACGGAAACATGCAAATGAATCGGATTAATAAGGAACCATGTAGTATAACCTCAGAGGGTTTTACTAACATATAATATGGTCCTAAAGGAACCTTAAGACATATCTAAAACAAGCTAAATCGGGTCAGAACTGAAAGTCAAAGCAAAAGTCTACTTTTGCGACTTTCGGTTGCGAACCGAGCCTAAACTCAGAATTGTCGGGTTGAACATGCTTAGACATGTTCTTATATTATTTACCAAGTTATTTTAGTGTTTAAACATGTTCCATAACTTCTACATTATCAGTTATGGATTTATTTGCAAAAATGGATTCTGTTGACTTTTAATAATAAGTTTGACCCGACATTTGACCAAGTTAGAGTGATAATCAGTAGGTGCCCTTTTAAGGGTTTATTACCTACATAATTACCAACTCATAGCCACTTTCAATTCGAATAATGGCTGGACCATTAGTGATTAGTCACTAAGTCAAAGCTTAATTACGATGGCTTTGACTTTTGGTCATTAAACTAATAAAATTTGAACTTAAGGAGCTAAGAACACTTACAATGGTCCTTAGCACAAATTTGTAACTTAAGAAAACTTTCTTGAACTCCAGGAAGCTCCAGAGAAAGCAATATGAAGAAATTTGAATTGTGCAAATGAACAAGTGAATACAAGAGCCCTTATATAGGATTTCTAGAGCTCCAAGATTGATCCACATGCCGCTACAAATGATCCCTGATGATTCCAGGTGTCCCCTATGTAGGATCATTTTGACGATCAAATGAGTAAATCAGAGACAATACACAACTGTTTGAGAGGCGGAAATAAACAAACAGCCTAGAATCAGTGTAGAAATGAGTAGAAACAGAGTATGATACTTAAAACAAGCTTCTCATTGATTTTATACTTGAATACACGGTGAAATTTTGACAACAATTCGTTACACTTCAGATAATTTCGTACCAAATGAGAAGCTTGGACTACCTATTTATAGGCTCCTGATTTCGCATGGAATTACACTTGTAATTTCGTGTGAAATTACATTATGTAATTTCATGCGAAATTACTACAAAACACATAAAATTACACTTTTAACCCCTGTAAACCCTATACAAACATGACCTAGACTTAAGACGTAGGCTATAGACATTATGCACCAACAAACTCCCCCTTGGATATTGCCGGAGTCTTCAGTCTGGTCTTCAGCTCTTTCTTCATAATGACTTGAACTTTTCTTCCCTCGGCTTAGGCTTTTTCAGCAACAACTTCCTAAGATTTTCATTTTCTGCAGCAACTTTCTGTCTTTCTTTAGCTTGTTCTTTCATGAATTTACCTCTTTTTGCTTCAAGTTTCTTCTTTTCTTTCTCAGCTTTCAACGCTTCCTCTTTCTCAATCTCTCTCCATTTTGTCGACCATTTATTTTCAGCATTAATTCCTTTCTGGAAACTAATAGATACAACTTTTTTGAAATTGCATCGCCTGCTCTTTATCTTCAACATTGTAGCAGATCTTGTTTACAAACAAACATTCAATATCCTTTGCTGAGCAGTTGACAATCCACATTGGATCATACAAATGGATATATCTAACTTCATTTTCCACCATGTATGTGATTACCGCTTCAGTCGACAAGTAACTGTACACCCAACACACAAACCCTTTGTAAAACTCTTGTTCCATCTTTGGCAATGGAATATTCTTGATCACCCTGGGTTTCTTCACATGCAAGATCGTTTCTTCATTTCCAGTCACTGGATATACCCTCTTCACTTTCTTCGGGTAGTGAGGCTTCCAGTGTTTGAATTCTCTGAAAGCTTCAAACTTGATAAAACCCCAAACAGCCACATCATTCTTTCTGATAGGATAATCCAAACACCTAACTTTTGCAAGTTCTTCAACATCCCACCAGGGCAAGGTCATAATATCCTGAATGTATTCAAAGTATTGCACACCATACTCTCTACGAATAGCATGCGCATTTACTTGTGGTAGAAAGCCCCAACTGATAATATCCCCCAGTGAAACATCACTATCTCTTTTATAAAACTTTAGAGGCCTTTTAAACTTTCGTTCATTACTCTTTCTGAACCATTTCTTCCTTTCTTCCTTCTGTGCATCTTTCATTGTACCATCAAAGTTTCTATCTTTCAGACATTCAGCGACTTTCCTTCTCAACTCCTCAACATTTGCTTGACTGAAAAACTCAACAAGTGTTGGAAAATCAGAAGTATCAACATTAGCATTTTCTTCGTCGCTGCAATCTTCAACCTCAACTCGATCATAGTTATCAGCTTCATCAACATACTTGTACTCATAATCAGGTTGTTGATTCATATCAAATGCATTCAACTCTTCTTCAAAGTCAAACTTGAAGTTAGGATCATCAATACGTGTCATTTCAATAATATCAGCCATTGTGTAAGTATGTCTGATTTCTCCTTCCTCAACTTCAGGTTCAAGTCGCAAAATCAACTTTTCTTTTTTATCAACATTCTCATCATCAATGTTCTCCCCCTCACCTGTAGCATCCTCAGGTTCTTCGTTCACATCATCGTGAAGATAATCTTCAACATTTTCTTCATTTGATGCTTCTGTAACTTTAATACCAGAACTACCTTGATCATCGTCATTACCATTGTCGTCATCACTGTGACTGCTAGCAGAGAAAACATCGTCTGCATCATCTTTTTCACTTTCATCATCTTCCTCATCTTCATCATCTTCTTCAACTTCATTTATAACATCATCCATTTCAACATCTGCTTCAAAAATAGCAGAAACAACAGATATAGGACGAGGATTTGGAATAGGTGATTCAGGAACAGTAGATAGAACAATTTCCCTCTCAGAAACACCTTCGATACCTTTACCCTTATCTTTCAATTCAGCTTCTAAACCAACTTGACATTTTGCTCTAACCTCCTCAATCTTTATTTCATCAAATTTCTGCTCAACAGACTTTCCAAGCAAGTTTTCTAACACTTTATTCATCATGTAAATCTCGTGTTCTTTCATTGCTTTAGCAGCTTCCAATTCTTTGTTCTTTAACTCAAAGTATTTGTTCTGCTCATCTCTGCGTGTTTTCTCTTCTTCCAACTCTGCAACTTTAACTTTCAGAATGGCAATCTCAGCTTGATCAGATTCAACTTTCTTTAACAATGAAGAATTTTCAGCTTCGACTGTCTTTACACGCTTCTCTAGTTTCTTCTCACGATCCAACAACTTCTTGTTCTCAACCAATACTTCTTCAACTTTCTTTTCCAAACTCTTAACTTGCACATTAGTCGCAAAATTGAAATCACCAATGTCTTCAAGAGTAATACCCTCAAGAACAGTTGGAAAAGTTTTGTAACCAGAAGAACCAGGTGTAGTTTGGACAGGTGGTTGTGTGGATGGTGGTGTTTGAAATATTTGCTGAGAGGTAACAATAGGTTGTTGTTCATGTGGAGGTGTTTGATGTGGTGGTGAAAGATGTGATGGTGATTGGATTGGTGATGGTTGTCTTGGTGGTGATTGATGAATTGGAGATGGTTGATATTGAGATTCAGGTGGAGGTGTTGGTGGTTTACTAGGTTCCTGGATTGGTTTCTTCTTTAACAACACTTTCAATCTTTTTGCAACCTTCGGAGTAACAACTCCCTTTCTTGCAGATTGTTTCTTCCTACCACCAGATGATGGCGGTGTTTGAACATCTTCAATATTTTCTTGAGAAGGAGTATACTCATCATCATCTTTTTCTTTTCTTCTTTTTCTTTTTAACTGCTTCTCTTTTTCAATCTCAGCTCTAATTCTCGCTGCACGCTCAGTTTCATCAATGTCTTCATCAGATGAACTTGATGAGCTTTTATCTACATCATCACCTTCTTCTTCACCAGCTGCTTTCTCTGGTTCAGCATTATAATCAGTAAGAGATTTCAACAACTTTGTAGATTCAGGAGACAAACGAACATCTCCTTCAACATTAACTTCTGTTTCAGTTTCAGCTTCATCTTCTTTATCAGATTCATCAATAAGCATAGTTTCAACGACCTTCTTTTGATGCTTCTTAGGCTGAGATGATGAACCTTCCTCTATTTGAACTTTCGGAGTTGCTTTCCTACTCCTCTTCTTTTTCTCTTTCAAGAACCATTCGTTTCGAGTTTCTTTGAACCTTTCAAGTGTTTTTAATTCATCTGCATAACTCTTCTCTTTCATTTCTTTCTCATTTCTCCAATTCTGATGATTGATTGGATCTGGATCTTGATAGTTTTTATCTTTGATGAAACCAAAAAATTCAGCTTTCGTCTTTGGCTCTGGATGGTTTGGATGATATCTGGCCAATTGTTTCAAAGACTCATTATCCATATGGTACATTACCAATAGATCATTATTTTCATCTCTCTCCAGATTAGGATAAGCATGATCTAACATCATTTGAACAAATCATGGATACACCCAAGTCTTGCTCTTTGAAGTAATGTTCTCGACCATGTAATGAAACACAATCTTCGAAAAATTATACTTTTTGTTTAACACAAGTGCTGTCACCATATTCATTTGATAGTCTCTCATCACATCGTAACCTCCTTTCCTGTGACTGAGTGCATGTAATACTGAATGTATAACAAACTTGTAATGCTTCAGAAAACACGCTTTCATGTAATTGGCCTTGTTCAGTGGACCATTGTAACCCATCCGCAACATACAACCTTTGACCATCCTCTCTGGGAACTTTGTAGGAGAGTTTTCATCATCCGGAAAATCTATCACCTCTCGTACAAGTGCCTCTGAGATGATAATTGGTTTATCTTGGCCGTTTACACTCACAATAGAATTTATCGTCTTGCTTCCTTCATCATATGTGGCATTCTCCCAAAAACGTTCAATGTGCGAACCGAATACAAGATGTTGATTTGTCAAAGCTTTCTGTATAGGTAATCTTCTCATAAACTCCAGAATACTTTTGAAATTGGCCATCTTTGGAATTGTTTCATCATATACACAACAAATGTTGTGTAGGGGATCGAACTGCACATTAGATGCCTGAAAAACAACATCATACAAACAAATCAAACACTTTGAAATTTTCATCACAATCACATCATTCAAACGAAATTATTTCAAACGCAATTATCAATTCAAACGAAATCATATCTTATGCGAAATAACAGTTTGAAACGGAATCACTTATTCAAACGGAATCACATTTCATGCGGAATTACAATTTGAAGCGAAATTACAGTTCAAACGGAATGACATGTTGAAACGAAATCACCATTTGAAACGGAATCACATGTTTGAAACGAAATGACATCTACAAACGGAATTACAGTTTCAAACGAAATTTCTCAAAACTTTTCAGATGATGAAATTAATCAACTAGGTTTGTTCTAAATCAAATTCCGAGCACACAGATGTGTTTTATTTTCATTTTTACCCACAAAAACACCCTAGATCTAAGTCCAAAGATTCAGATCTACCGACTACATATGAAAATATGTTAATCAAATCAAATTGAAGCCCTAAACAAGATCTATATCATATTCTGAATTCAAGGGTATAATTATTATTCATTAAACATCAAAAATCAACCCTAGATCTATGTTTATTTGACCTGTTCATCATTGTTCAAACGAAATAAGTTCAGATCTGTATCAAAACAACTAAATCTCTCACCTTTCCCATGATTATAGTTGTGTAAACCAACTAAAATCAAATTACGAGCAACAAATTGGGCAGAATAACGGCTAGAAATCGATGTTTTTGTGATTTCGTGTGAACACGCTTTGACAGTGACTTTGAAACGGAATAACAAGACTGAACTGTTCAAGCGAAATCAGGCCCCTATTTATAGACCACCTAATTTCATGCGAAATTAGCATTGAGATGTTTTCAAACGAAATTACCGGTTCAAGCAGAAATACCATTTCAAGCGAAATTAGCTGATTCAAGCGGAATTACCTGATTCAAGCGAAATTACCTGATAAACTTTTTCAATTTTTAACTTTTTGATTTTTTACCGTCACACCCAGTTAACCAAGTCCAAGTTAATGACCTTGGTCAACTGTTTAGCCTGCCAAGTCCAAGTTAATGACCCTGGCTGACCAAATTATGAAGTTTGCTGACTTTTAAAACATAATTTAAGTTCAAGTTAATGAACTTTTGAACCTTTAAGCAATTACCAATCACTTTTTCAATCTTCTGCTTACCCAACCCTCATGATCCAGACTTGTTCCGCACATAAGACTTTGATCATCAGATCCCCAACGTCCGTTGTCGAAAATAAGATGAAAAACAAATCTTTTTGGATTTTTTAATATGATAAGCTATAAACTGTACACACAATATATTTGAGAGCGTGTTAGAGGATCATATCAGCTGCCGACAAGATACGAGCACCGTTAAGCTTTGATTACATACACAGCATTAAACAATTCGCTTTGATTGTCGATATATTGATCCTCTTAAATTCTCACACAAAGTTCAATCTGTTCAGGATACGAGTTTAGTGTATTAAAGACTTAAACTTATACATGTGTACCACCTCAGAATATACTCCCGTATCCAGATCCCAATATTCAGTCTTACAGGTGAGTATACCTAGATGATATCTGTAAGGGGTTAAATGCGAGGGCCGTGAGAGGGCAGGCTATTGCTTCCGCAAAATCAGAGAGATGACGGCTTCGACTTAAGGTGGGTCCCCTTTGGGGATCTTCTTTTACAACAGCACATGATTAGCATTTTTCAATGTTTCATCATTTTTTATGCTGAGGGGAGGCTTATATTTCAAGCAGCGTAAAGTATTCTTCGGGGACTAGGCCATTGCTTCCGCAAAATCAGAAGTCCCGGGATAATACCCCAGATATCACTAAGTATAAAGACCTAGTATCTCAGAAAGAGGGACCTTTCAAACAAGATTTCGGGGGTTACCCATATATCCGAGAGATGTTCCCCACATAAAAGCAAGTAATGATTTTATGTTTATATCCCGAACAGACCTACTAAATGTGTAAAAACCTATCGGCACATCATCAGCGAGACTGCTTAACACATTTTAAACATTACATTTCTTTAGCGTACTGCATCTGTCTAGCTGATGTACTATCATTTCCCCTTTTTACACAAACTCATTTTTTACTTTTTCAATGTTTTTGGATTTTGAAATTTTATCCGAGAGATGTTCCCCACATAAAACCAAGTAATGATTTTATGTTTATATCCCGAACAAACCTACTAAATGTGTAAAAACCTATCGGCACATCATCAGCGAGACTGCTTAACACATTTTAAACATTACATTTCTTTAGCGTATTGCATCTGTCTAGCTGATGTACTATCATTTCCCCTTTTTACACAAACTCATTTTTGACTTTTTCAATGTTTTTGGATTTTGAAATTTTATCATGTTTTTGGATTTTCTGCAAACTTTCTCCCCCTATAAACAAAAACATATTTTTGTGTTTTTGGTTTTTATCAAAAGCAGAAAATAAACTATACAAAAACTATGACAACATAACGTGGATCACATCAGATCTCCGTCCTCCTCAGCTTCACATTCAACAACCCTCCCAAAAAACAATTTTTTCATCCCATTTAATTTCAAAAGATAGTTAAATCTCTTTTTATCAAACGGTTTGGTGTAAAAATCAGTTTTCTGTTCATCGGTGTGTATATGTTCGATGCGAATCAATTTCTTCTCGTGACAATCACGGATGAAATGATGTCGAATTTCTATATGTTTTGTTTTAGAATGGTGAACCGGGTTTTTCGTTATGTTAATCGCTGGTTCATTGTCCACAAATATAGGCTTGTCCAAGAACTGCAAACCAAAGTCTCGCATCTGCTGTTGGATCCAAAGGATCTGAGAGCAACAACTCGAGGCCGAAACATATTCTTCCTCGCATGTAGAGAGCGCTACTGAGGTTTGTTTCTTGCACTGTCAAGTGACAAGTCGAGTTCCAAAGAACTGACACCCAGCAGTGGTGGACTTAGCATTTTGCTTGCAGCTACCAAAATCCGAATCAGCAAAACCTGTGAGAGAGAAATCGCCAGACTTAGGATACCACAAGCCGGTGCTTGGGCAGCCTTTCAAATACCGTAAAATGTGTTTCACGATCGTCAAGTGTGACTGGCGTGGGCTGGACTGATAACGGGCGCATAAACACGTCAGATACATGATGTCTGGGCGAGAAGCAGTAAGATACATCAAAGATCCAATTATCGACCGGTAATATGTCTCGTCCACCTTTTCTCCACTCTCATCTGGACAGATTCCATGATTCTGAGCCAAGGGGGTTGATGTCGGAGTAGATTCAGACATGTTGAACTTTTCCAGAACATCGTTCACATATTTAGTTTGATGAATGAAGATTCCTTCGGGCATTTGTACAACCTGTAGCCCTAGGAAGAACTTCATCTCCCCCATCAAACTCATCTCGAATTTTGTTTTCATCACTTTCTCAAAGTCTTTACATAAATTGTCATTTGTCGAACCAAATATGATGTCATCAACGTAGATTTGCACGATTAAAAGATGTCCTGCAACCTCTTTAGTAAACAGAGTGCTATCAACCGTCCCTCTGGTGAACCCGTTGGCCAGCAGATGTTGGGAAAGCATCTCATACCAGGCTCTCGGGGCCTGGTGAAGTCCGTAAAGGGCTTTATCCAGAAGATAGACTTTGTTTTTGTGTAGTGGATCAGTGAAACCCAGCGGTTGTCCAACATACACTTCTTCTTTGATTTTGCCATACAGGAATGCAGATTTCACATCTAATTGGTAGACTTTGAATCCTTTCCAAGACGCGAACGCCAGGAAGATCCTTATCGCCTCAAGTCTAGCAACAGGCGCATACACCTCTATAAAGTCAATGCCTTCTTGCTGACTGAATCCCTGTACTACCAATCGTGCTTTGTTTCGAACAATGACTCCTCTATCATCCCTTTTGCATTTGAATACCCACTTTGTCTTTATCAGCTTCTGATTTTCAGGAAGGTCTACTAATCTCCAGACTCCCAGCTTCTCAAACTGCTGCAACTCTTCCTGCATAGCGTTAACCCAACTTTCTTCAGTTAAAGCTTCTTTATACGTCTTGGGTTCAACCTGCGAGATGAAACACTTAAGTGAGAATTCTTCCTGTAAAGGAGCAATAGATGTATAAAAACATGTAAGAGCTCTGTTGATCTGATCCCGCGTTTTTACTCCGCTCTGAAGATCACCAATAATTTGCTCTGAAGGATGATACGACAAGGTTCTTGGCATAGCAGAGTCAGGCACGCTCACTTCCGATTGTAAGTTCGTAATATCTTGATCACCGGTGTGATCCTCAGCTTCTGTCATTGCAACATTTGGTTCCTCTTCAAAAGTCGAACCGTCTTCCGATTCTGAGTCGTCAGAATTATCAAACGTTGGAGCTGGTTCCTCTGGGGTTCGTGTGTCGTTCCACTTGGACCTGCCCCGTGATCGTTTGTACCACTTGTAGGTTCGCTTGTACCCACGTCGGGCTGAGAAACTACCAACGGTCTTGGCACCTGATCTTGTGACATAGATTGTTGATGTTGGTATAGTAAAACGAGTTCCTCTACACTTGGCTCAGTCGGCAGTTGGAAAGACTCCCAGAGTTTATCATAATCGAACAGAAATCTTTGTCCGGGAAGTTGTGGTGGAGCAGTATGCTTCAGACAATCAACATGCTGAACTTGAATTATCTTCCCCAAGCACGGTACGAACACCCTCTTCAACAGACTCGCATAACCTACAAAGAAACCCTCATTACTTTTCGCACCAAACTTACCATCTGGATCAATGAAAGTACAAGGCGATCCAAACGGTTCTAAAAACTTCAAATTTGGTTTGTAACGATGAAGAAGTTCAAAACATGTTTTCTTGTATTTCTTCACTGTGAGAACGCGATTCAATGTATAGCACGCTGCTGCAACTGCTTCACTCCAGAAAAATATTGGCAGCTTGGAATCGGCGAGCATCGTTCGAGCTGTTTCAATCAAGGTGCGATTCTTTCGTTCAGCTACACCATTTTGCTGTGGAGTGTATGGTTCACTAAATTCATGAAGAATCCCTTTTTCATTACAAAACTCGAGCATGCGATTATTCTTGAACTCCGTTCCATTATCGCTTCGTATCCTCCTGATCGGCAATTTATACAGCGTTTCCATCTTCTTGAATAGAACCATTAACGACTCAAAAGTTTGATCTTTACTTTCTAGACACATCACCCAAGAAAATCTAGTGAAGTCGTCAGTTACCACCAGACAGTACAAGTCTCCACTTACGCTTTTCACATTGAATGGCCCAAAGAGATCCATATGGAGTCTCTCGAGCGGTACTCTGATTGAATTCAACAACTTCTGTGGGTGTGTCTTTTTGGTCTGCTTTCCTTTCTTGCATTCTACACAATCATCATTCAAATGAAAATTCTTCAAATTTACACCTTCTACAAGATCATTGTGCACAAGAAAACTCATTTTTCTAACATGAATGTGGCCCATCTTTCGATGCCACATTTTGGACTCTTTTTCAGTCGCTTTCGTTTTTTGTCACAAAACATTGTTTCTGATAATCTGTTGTTGTTGCGACGCTCATATCGAGTACATACAAATCATTTTCTCGTGGAGCTCGCATCAACACCATATCCTCAGGAATTTTAAAACCAGGTTTTATGATTAAACATTCATTTTTAGTAAAGTGTACTGTAAAAGACTTGTCACAGATCTGTGAGATGCTCAACAGATTGTTTTCAAGTTCGATGATATAGTTCACTTTTTCAAACGACACAACTCCATTTGTTAGAGTTCCTTCACCAACTATCCTGCCACCCTGATTTCCTGCAAATCCAACATAACCACCGTTGATTGATTTAACGTCGTAGAGTAAAGCCAGCATTCCAGTCATATGCCTTGAAGCTCCGCTGTCCATGATCCACTTCGAGATTATTGACCTTGGAAGCCCCTGCATACATCACAGAAAATTTATTCAAACAATGAAGCCCATGATTTCTTTACTTTTGGAACACTACCAAACACTAAATCACAATTCACATCAACTTTCGGAATGTTAAAAATGACATTTGGAACAACAGATTTGGCTTTTGGTTTTGAATCTCCCTCTTTAATAGGTGGAAATTCCTCGAGCAACTTGTCTAACTCAAATTCAAGTTTCTTAACATCATTTTCAAAAACTTTTGGTTTAGATTTCAAAACATTCTCCATCTTCTTTACTTCAACTGACTGTTTTGGTTTTGCCACCCATGATTGATTTTCTAAAATTTTCGTCTTTGGATAAATCTTTTAAGTCTTTTGGGTTTTCGAAGATTCACCGATTTCAAATGTTGATTTCGGCTTATCCTCGGTCTTCAAAGATTCACCTCTTTTCAAAATTCGAACAGGGGAAACCATTGGCTTTTTACCCTTAACATCAGTTGGAGTTTTAGGTTTAGGTTTTTGCAAAACTGGTTTCTCAATCTTTTTCACACACTGCTTGGCCATGTGACCAATTTTCTTACAGCGATAACAAATTCTTTTGTCATATTCGACAAAAGTTGATTTGTAAGTCTCTTCTTTCAACTTTTTCGCTGCATTGAAATCATCAATGGCTTTTTGACTGAAAATATAATCCTTTCAGCATCAACACTAGGACCAGCAACAAAAATATCACTCATCTTATCTTTTGGCTTGACATTCTTAGCCATCTTCTTCTCAAAACCAATACCTTTGTTTTTAAAATTGTTACCATTTCTTTTGTTAGACCCATTTTTACCCACCCAATCCTTTTTCCCAAGGTTGTTCGGTTGTTGTTTCACAAAAGACTTTTTAGGTTTTGAAAGAAACTCGTTATTGTTAACCTCTGAAATGTCAATCTCCACAAGCTTAAACACTTTTTCAATATTTTGCATGTTCGCGTTCTGGATTGGATACTCAAAATCATAAAAGAGTTTGTCAGTTCCGGTCATTGTGTAGACCACAATGATCGAATCATCATTCGCACCTTTGTCTGATTTTGGTATGAACTTGTCTAAGAAGTTACCATATTCTTCAGAATCAGAAATGGAGTTTTCACAGTATCAAACTCCGAGTTATCACTTTCTTCATCTAACACTTGGTCAACAACGGTTTTAATCACCTGTGACTCATTATCAGTGTCGGATGGAGAAAATGTAACATCAATATTCTCAGGCAACTCATTCTCAATGGTTCTTAACTTGAGATTCAATGCAGATTCCACCCCATCTGGATACTTTTGAGTCTAATGATTCCACATTGGGGGTGGAACACTTTTGAAGACAGGTTTCGCATCAGGTTGTTTCGGAACAATTTGATCAATAACATATGATGAAGCATCATAACTCATCAATTTCTTATCAACCCTTTCAGTTTCAATTCTCATTAACTCAAGTTCTTTTTTCAAAGAAACAATCGTGTCTAAAAGAATGTTAATTTCCATTTGTTTATCCATGACAGTAGATTTTAGCAATTTCGTGGCTTTATCATTTTCAAAACTTTCTTTTTTAATCATTTTGATTGATCGAGCCAAAGTGTCACATGCTTCTTTTGTCTCACTGAGATCAAATTTTACTTCATCAGTAAATTTCTTCAATTCTTGAAATTTCTTGTCTTTTTCAAGACATTCCATGCATGGTTTTGAACAGTTTTTGCATGGAATTTCAAGAATCGAATCAACCTTTTCGGTAACCTTTTCTTCTTGATCAATTTTAATATCTGTTTTACCAAAACCATCAGACTCTGACTCTGACTCGTCTCCTGATTTGATCTCCTCATTTTCCGATTTCTCGTTAGACTCATTTTTGACTATTTCGACAGACACATTTTCAACTGACTCGGTTTCGACAGACTTTGATTCAACAGATTCTGTTTCTACCTCTCTTAGCTTGCCCATCAATGCTTTGTCAGCAATCTCTTTTAAAGTCTCTTCATTCATTTCTTTTGAAATGTCTATTATCTCTTCAACTGGCTCTGGTTCAACATCATATCTTGGACATAATCCTGTGGTTGGCTCATTGAAAAAACCTGCAAAAGATTCAAACATATTAGGAGGCATTATTGATTTGAAAGAATTAGCAATAATCTCCTGTTCAGACTGGTAGTAATAGACTTCTGCAGCAACTTCTTCCAGCTCTGCCAAACTTTCTTCAGACATGACTTCACTGACTTCTTCTGTCTTAACAACACATTCCGGTTGTTCCACAATCTCTGCCATCATTGCCCTACCCTCACTACCAGGGATGTACTTATCCCAACTAAAACCTTCAGCAACCTTCTCATCATCTTGATTGACTAAAAGAGCTTTCTCAGGCTTGTTTTCGATCTGAGGCCTTTGGGTGAATGGTTGTTGATTTGTCTTGTGATAGATTACTTATTTGTAATAGTCGTTTGTGAAAGGGTTTTGATGGTTGTTAACTTCTCGGTTTGGACATTCACGTTTGAAATGTCCCTTCTCTTTACATTTGAAACATGTGACTTTCGATTTATCAAACCCAAGCTTTTGATCAGGTCCTGAAAGACTGTTTCGACCAGTAATTTCCATAAAACGTTGAGCTCTTCTCACCAAGCTTGCCATTCCCCATTTGATGTCGATCAACTCCAGCTCCTCTGGATCGATCCGATCATAGTCTTCCTTTGTCATATCGGGGTTCCCAATTCTACCTGCAACCAAGCTTTCATACGATTCAAGCACCGAAGCAAGAAGTGCTATGTGCTGCTTCGCTGATGATTCAGTAAAGTCTTGAGCATTCTTTATGTTCACTGCTATGTTGCACCGAATTCCTGGACTTTGACTTTGACTGTTTGATCCTGACGAACTTTGAGTGTAGGATTGATCAGGTGAATTTTGAACCTTTGGATTTGGTTCAAAACTTGCAAATGGTGAGTTGTTGTTGCTTGATGTGACAGATGATACTCCGGATGTTGAATCTGCACTAAAGGCTGTCTGCACTTTTGGACTTAGACTCAATGTTGCTGGAGTACTTCCTTTGTAATACAATGAGACATCTTGTTGAACACTTGAAGACTTCATCTTTCTAATCTTTGTCAACTCAAGCTTGTGTGACTCAATCTTTTCAATGAATGTGCTAAGGTTGAATCCCACATACTCCAAATTATTCTTCAACACCAACAGATAAGTGCCCCATTCATCGTATGGCAATGCATCCGCCAATTTATCAACCCATTCCTCATCCGTTTTGGTTATGCCCAACCTCTTCATCTCAACAACTAGATGGCAATATCTTTTAATCAACTGCTTTGTTGTTTCACCCTTAATACCCATAAAGATATCAAACTCTTTCTTCATCAAAGCAGTCTTGCTTTTTATCATAGACACGCTTCCAAGAAACTTTACTTTCAAAGAATTCCAAACGGACTGTGAATCACCCTGATGTTGTAGCAGAACTAAGATATCCTCTTTGATGGCTTGTTGTAGAATGCTCATCATTTTCTTTTCTGCTTTGAAATCATCTTGTTCTTGTGGAGTCAAACTTCCAATAGATTTCTCTAAACCCGAGCCATTCTTTGGAGGAACATATTTAGACTCGATTTTCATCCAGCATTCAAAATGGTTAGCTTGCACCCAAGTCTTAAACCTTTCCGACCACCCAGCATACTCATCAATGTTCATCAACTTCGGCGGTTTCTGCATAGTGCCGAGTTCATTCTCCATGTTCACATTTTGCACGATACTGGCTGGTGTTTGTGCTGCCATCATTCCACCACCGACAAAGAAGTTGTAAAACTCTTGATTATCCATTTTACGAAAACAGTTTCGAAAAATTTTTAAGTTTTAAAAACTGGTTACTTTTATGCGAAAACACTTTCTACACGAAATGAACTTCAAACGAAATACCATGAATGAAATGGACTTTCACACGAAAACAGGTTTTCAAGCGAAATAAGACTTCTCAAACGAAATTAGCTTTTATGCGAAATTACCTTTCACACGAAATCAGCTTTTTCAAACGAAATAACTAATTCTGTGTGAAATAGCCAAACAAAATTACCTTTCAAACGAAATAAGATGTATTTCAAACGAAATCAGTAATTTCGTACGAAATTACCTCAACTTTTCAAGCGAAATTAGGTGCTCGTTCAAATGAAATTAACTGTTTGGCCCATTTTTGTCACTTTTAGTCTGAATTTAGGTCTGATTCTTTCAAGGGTTTGTTAAAACTGTATTTTACACACAATATCAAAAGATCAGTCCATTTTGCCCATGAATTTGTCCAGAAGTCCAAAAAATGAGTAGAAAAGGCACTGATTCAAGTGTATTGACTCATCCTGAGCTCTGATACCACTTGTAGGATCGTTTTGATGATCAAATGAGTCAATCAGAGACAATACACAACTGTTTGAGAGGCGGAAACAAACAAACAGCCTAGAATCAGTGTAGAAATGAGTAGAAACAGAGTATGATACTTAAAACAAGCCTCTCATTGATTTTATACTTGAATACACGGTGAAATTTTGACAGCACTTCGTTACACTTCAGATAATTTCGTACCAAATGAGAAGCTAGGACTACCTATTTATAGGCTCCTGATTTCGCATGGAATTACACTTGTAATTTCGTGCGAAATGACACCGCGTAATTTCGTGCGAAATTACATTATGTAATTTCATGCGAAATTACTACAAAACACATAAAATTACATTTTTAACCCCTGTAAACCCTATACAAACATGACCTAGACTTAAGACGTAGGCTATAGACATTATGCACCAACATCCTATGCATGAAAATCTGTTGGCTCAGTCACTGGAATCGAAAACAAGCTTTCTAAGGCGGTGGAACAAGCTGAACTTGCAGCTGTCCTTATCTGCCTGTATCTGGTAGTCCCTCACGGCCCGCGTAAGCATATGCCTTGGCTTACGCGGCCCGCGTCAATGGGGAGAATCGGTTTTAAGTTTTCAAATCTTGCAATTTCAGTCCCTGGTCCATTTAAACTTTATTTTACTTTCATTTATTGCACTTTGGACCCCCATAGTTAACTTTTAAGGACCTTGGGTCATAAACTAACTTCGTTAAGCTCCCGGTTAGTCGTACGATCACCCGAAAAGTCTTGTTTTCATCAAAACTCCACAAAATTAATACCCAATATTCTTGATAACTAAATATTAAATTATTTACAATGTTTTTGGGTTCGTTAAAGGTCACTCAGAGGTAACTTTAACATGTTGACACTTCGGATCCTTTTACTAAAATATTTACATTGTTTGACAACTTTAGTCCCTCGGAAACAATTCCTTACATGTTTAAAGTCCATGACACGTGTCTTTATTATATTGGTCGTGATTTTACGAGGTGTTACATGAAGTCATTGCACTACATGAAGCTTCAAGAGAATGTGTATGGTTAAGATATATGTCACAACACATTGTGACTTCTTGTGGGCTAGAGAAAGATCGAAGTCCAACTCATGTCCATGAAGATAATGCCGCCTGTGTCTCTCAGATGAAAGAATGGTATATCAAAAGTGACAGAACAAAACATATACCACCAAGATTCTTTGCATATACTCGGGACCTTATTAAAGACAACCATGTCGAGATGAGATATGTCCAATCCAGTAACAATTCAGCCGATCTTTTCACAAAAGCAATACCTACAACAACTTTCAGGAAACATGTTCATGACATTAGCATGCGTCATGTACGGAGAATGTGATTCCTTACAAATTATAAACTTGAGGGGGAGCTATAGACTGCACTCTTTTTCCCTTAGCTAAGGTTTTTTCCCACTGGGTTTTTCTTTAGCAAGGTTTTTAATGAGGCAGTACATAAAGACCCCGAAGTTTGCAAAGTGTCATCCAAGGGGGAGTGTTATAATATTACAAAATGATTTACCATGAAGATCAATATCTACCTCTAGATTTACCAAGCAAGTGGATGAACTCTTTGTCAAACTTATGGATAGCCTTATCTACTAAATAGTTAATCTTGTCTACCAAATAGTTAACCTTGTCTATCAAATAGCTAATCTGTTTGTAGTATAAATACTAGCTCAATATAGAAGAAAAAATACACCTCATGCATACACTTTCATAAGTTATACAATTCTCTTCTTCTTTCTCTTATAACATTTCTAAAGTTCTTAAAGTTTTAGCACTAATCTTGTGTTAATTCTTGTTATATTATAACACTAATAAATTAAAAATACATAAACTTAAAAAATCCTAAGGATTAAAAAAAATATTAAAAAAACTACTAGTCTTCGTCCTGCATGTGGTCGTCTGGTTCGTTTTGAGCGTTGTTCCAAACGTACTCCACCAAGTCCATTTGTAGGTTATGATGTGTGTACTCGTTACGTAAAGAGAAC
The DNA here is from genome assembly GCA_030545235.1 of Helianthus tuberosus. Taxonomy (NCBI): domain Eukaryota; kingdom Viridiplantae; phylum Streptophyta; class Magnoliopsida; order Asterales; family Asteraceae; genus Helianthus; species Helianthus tuberosus. Next base: position 2,983,691 of record CM060389.1, on the reverse strand, counting down.
ATGTTCAAATCTTGTTGTTCCAAACTAACTGGAACAGAATTTCTGGTAGACACGTTTTCGTCGTACTCTCATATCGCTCTACCTTCGTCTTCAACGACAATGTTATGAAGGATGATATAAGCGTACATAATGTGTCGTAACCTCTTTGGTGTAGCCGAACGTGCTGGATGTTCAATGATATGCCATTTTTTTGTAGAACACCAAAAGCCCGTTCAATATCTTTTCTCGCACCCTCTTGATACTTCGCAATTTTTTTTCTTTTTTCGTCTGTCGGGTGCGGAATAGTTTTAACGATTGTCGAGTAAGTTGGGTATATTCCATCTGCTAGGTAGTAACCTCGCCTGTATTCCACCCCCGAAACCGTAAAACTTATGTCTGGACCTGTTCCCGCCACTACATCGTCAAATATCTGTGACTGGTATATGATGTTAAGGTCATTGAGCGAACCAGGTAGACCAAAAAAAGCATGTCAGATCCAGAGATCCTGTGACGCAATAGCCTCTAGAATAATAGTGGGATGTCCATGATGTCCCCTAGTATACTAACCTTGCCAGGCAAGAGGGCAGTTCTGCCACGGCCAGTGCATGCAATCAATGCTCCTGAGCATTCCTGGGAAACCATGTCTTTGTTCGTGTGCTTCACATAATTTTGAACGTCGTTTGCGTTCGGTCTCCGCTGGTATCTCTTGCTATATAATTTGACAACCCATTAACAAAACATGTGCAAACATAGACGTGCGGTTCTTTCAGACATCCTTAAATACTCGTCTAATGCATCGGGTGCGTAACCATATGCCAGTTGGCGAATGGCCGACGTACATTTTTGTAAATTAGTGAAACCCCTTTGCCCCCTAGCGTCATATCGCAGTGTAAAAAACGGATCAGACTGGGCCATGTCGCCTGCGATACGTAAAAAAAGTCGACGACTCATGCGGAACCGACGTCGAAACATCTCGTTTGTGTACACGGGTTCGTCGGCAAAATAATCGGCCACTAGTTTATCGTGGGCGGCTATATATTTAAAATGGAAAATATGTGAATTTAATTATAAAATACATTTTCAAATCTAAATAAACATACGGAAAAAATAGTAAAGTACCTTCTTTGTTTCGGTTTAATTTTGCTCGTCTAGTTAGCCGTTGGGACGACGCTTCATCACCTGCCATGAAGACCTGAGCCGCGTACGTAATCATGTTTTCCATAAATGCGTCATTCTCTTCCGAAGATGATGAATACCACGTAGACGAAGAAGATAAAGAAATGGAAGAAATGGAAGAAGGTGAAGCCATGGTAAATTTTGAGAGAGAGATGGGGTGGTAGTGGGTAAAATATGGTATAAAAAATGTTGAGTTTATATAAAAAGGGAAGAGTGTTTATACAATGTGAGAGGGATATGAGATTGTAGTGGGTGAAAATGTGTGAAAAATGATGTAAAAGTGATGAATATTTATAATAAAATGTTGGAATTTGGTAATTTTTAAAAAAATAGCCGTTTGAATTGAGATTTGGAATTTGAAATTATTTTTTTTTAAACGGTCAAAAGCCTTGGGACCCACTATTTTTTTCTTCATATGGACCGTCTCAAACGTCCTTTGCTCGACGGTGAGAACGAGGACGAAGGGGGGCGGCATGGTGTTGCCTTCGGCGCCGGTCCAAGACAGAGGTGGACGGTCCCCCATACTGTCTAGCCTTATAAGAGAGCATCTCTAGCAGTGTACACATGGTACCGTGTGAGTGTTGGACCCCACTTCCAAACCAATGATGGCGTTGAAGGATATTGTGTCCGAGGTGAAGGGTTTAAGCTCACGGACCCTTTAAAACAGTTACATGTGGGATCCCATACCTTTCACACGGCTATATTAAAAAAAATTTGCCCATGATATTATAAGTATAGTGGTATCGTGTGGGTGGGAGAAGTCTTATGACAATTGGGTTATGAGTTTGATTCTCACAAGGGGATTTTTTTTTCAAATTTGTTGGGTTTCCTCCTGAATTGGTGTATAGGCATTATTGCCTAATGGATATGGATATGATCAAGTTATTCCACTGGTGGCATAATGATACTCCAGTGGTCCATCAATAATCCAAATTTGTCGTTCAAAAAAACAAAAAAACAACAAAATTAATTAAAATTTTAAATTAAAAACCAACCATGATGTAAAAACCACCACCTAAGCCTCGTATCAGTTTAATTTTCAGAAACAAAAAAAAAAAAAAAACAAAAAAAAACAAAAACAGAATCCTTATATCAGTTTTCATACCCCATTATATATGAGAGCATCTCTAGCGGATCTTATCCAAGTCGAGGAAGAGCAGGTTTTTTTTGGAATCATTGGCTGCCTAAAAAGGTTAACGTCTTTGGTTGGAGGGTCCTTATAGAACAGTTTTCATACCCCATTGTATTTCCGGAGGATCTACCGGGAATACTGCCTGAACAGAAAGTAGAATTCGGAATCGAACTGGTTCCGGGTGCTAAACCGGTAGCTAAGGCGCCGTATCGACCCGCACCATCGGAGCTACAAGAGTTAATGACACAGATACAAGACTTACTGGATAAGGGTTTCATACGGCCGAGTGTGTCCCCGTGGGGTGCACCAATATTGTTCGTGAAAAAGAAAGACGGGAGTGTGCGTATGTGTATCGATTACCGGGAGTTGAATAAATTCACGGTGAAGAATCGGTACCCGCTCCCGAGGATTGATGATCTATTTGACCAACTACAAGGCTTCAAGTTGGTTCTCAAAAATCAACCTAAGGTCGGGGTATCATCAGTTGAAAGTCAAAGAAGAAGATGTACCGAAGACGACTTTCCGTACACGGTACGGGCATTACGAGTTCCTCGTGATGTCATTTAGGTTAACAAATGCACCCACGACATTCATGGACCTCATGAACCGGGTTTGCAAACCCATGTTGGATAAATCGGTGATAGTGTTCATCGACGATATTTTGGTGTATTCAAGAAACGAAGCAGATCACACTCATCATTTACGAGAAGTGTTAGAGACACTTAGACGAGAAAAGCTTTATGCGAAGTTCTCGAAGTGCGCTTTCTGGTTACGAGAGGTGCAATTCCTAGGGCACATCATTAGTGCTGACGGAATACTAGTTGATCTGTTCAAAATAGAAGCCGTGTCAAATTGGAATCCTCCGAAGAATCCTTCGGAAATCAGAAGCTTTCTAGGGCTTGCGGGATATTATCGGAGATTCATTCAAGATTTCTCCAAAATTGCTTCACCATTAACCAAGTTAACTCGCAAGGATGAAAAATTTATTTGGAGTGTTGAACAAGAAAGAGCTTTTCAAAAACTCAAGGAAAAGTTAACCCATGCTCCGGTATTAACTTTGTCAGACATCACAGATGATATGGTAGTTTATTCTGATGCGTCGCATTTGGGACTCGGGTGTGTCTTGATGCAACGAGGCAAGGTTATAGCCTACGCCTCGAGGAAATTAAAGGTTCACGAAAAGAAATACCCTACGCACGATCTTGAATTGGCAGCAGTGGTATTCGCCTTAAAAATTTGGAGGCACTACTTGTACGGAGTGAAGTGCACAATATTTACCGACCACAAGAGCCTGAAGTATTTCTTTGATCAGAAAGAATTAAACATGAGACAGAGGCGATGGTTGGAGACAGTGAAAGATTATGACTTTGAAATACATTACCATCCTGGAAAAGCCAATGTAGTGGCAGATGCGTTGAGTCGAAAGGAAGATTATTCTCCCATTCGGGTGCGCTCGATGCAATTGATAGTGACCTCGGGCTTACTTGAACGAATCCTAGAGGCACAACTCGAAGCAGTGAAAGAGGAGAACTGGAAGAAAGAACGAATAGTCGGTCAATTAAAAGGTTTGGTAGATGGTAACAACGGGTTGAAAACCCGCTTCGGAATGACGTGGGTTCCAAACACGTGTGGAGTTAAAAAGCTTCTACTTGACGAAGCTCACAAATCACGTTATTCTATTCATCCGGGGGCAACCAAGATGTATAATGATTTGAAACAAAACTATTGGTGGCCCGGAATGAAAAGAGACGTAACCAAGTATGTGGAGAATGCTTAACTTGTTTGTAAGTAAAAGCAGAGCACCAGAAGCCTTACGGTAAACTTCAACCGTTAGACATTCCGGTGTGGAAATGGGAACATATTACAATGGATCTACTAACTAAACTACCGAGAACAACCCGTGGATTCGAAGCCATTTGGGTAGTTGTAGATCGACTGACGAAAAGTGCTCACTTCATTTCGATATGTGAGACTTATACATCTGAAAAGATGTTGGAGGTATATACGAACGAAATTGTGGCACGCCACAGAGTGCCGGTATCCATCGTGTCCGACAGGGATACTCGGTTTACTTCAAACTTTTGGCGTGATTTCCAAGAACAAATGGGTACGAAGTTGTTCATTAGTGCCGCATACCATCCTCAAACGGATGGACAAAGCGAAAGAACGATTCAGACGTTGGAGGACATGCTACAGGCGTGTACCATCGACTTTGGAGGTAGTTGGGATGTTTATCTACCTTTAGTCGAATTTTCATACAATAACAAACTTAATTACGCGGTGAAACCAATTGCAATTATGGACCGTAAGACCAAAAGCTTGCGGAACAAAGAAATTGACCAAGTGAAGGTCAAATGGGAACATCGTAAGGGACCGGACACTACGTGGGAGTCCGAAGAAGAGATGGGACGCCTCTACCCTACACTATTTGGTACGTATACTAGTTTCGAGGACGAAACCCTTTTTAAGGGGAGTGGACTTGCAAAATACGTGATTTCACGTTCAATGTAAATCATTACGTGATTACACATTCAATATGAATTATTATACTTGATGTTATTACACTTATGCTTATCACGTGATTACACATGCAATGGTGAGAACTTAATTGTTTATGCTTTATTACGTGATTACATTTGTAACATACGACATTACGTTGTTTATTATAGGTTGATTGGTTAATGTTTTGTATTACATTACATTTATACTTAACTAGTTTTTTTTATATCGCGCGTTGCGGCGGAGTCGAGCAAATAATAATATAAAACAAACGTGATTTGAAAATAAAGCATGATGTTTAGAAAGTCAAACCATTAGAACGATTTAGTTTATCATCATATCGTTTTATGATACCAAATAAATACTTTATTTTGAGTATAATCTCGTTTTAACAAAACTTATAACGGAATGTCAGGGAAAGAAATCAAACACAACTACGTACTTAAGTTTTTAAAAAAAAGTTATAAACGTAACTTATTAAAGAAGTATCAAATTAATCGATAAATTAATATATGTTAAAAAAGAAAAAAACAATTATTAAAATAAAAGTAAAGGAAATAGATGTTTAAAAAAAAGAAAAATATGTTAGTAAAAGTAAATATATAATAAACTATTATAATATATTAAATAATAAAATAATAAAAAACTATATATTATTATAAAAATAAAGTTACTATTCATCGTCCATTGAAATCAATATATACTAGTGTATTTGACCGCGCCTTGCGGCGGTACGGTAAAGGTACCACTGTATCGGTATCGCTTTGGTTTGCTATAGTACCAGTACGATACATGCGCTAAGTATAGAAATCAACTTGTGTTATACATCGATCCAAAACGATGGAAGCGAACACTGGTACCGGCACCAATGATGTTCAAACGGTATCGACCGGTTCAGATTGTCACGGTACCAATATTTATATCCCATCGTGGATAGAGTTGTATAAATGAAAAATTATCGAAACCAAAAACAATAAAAGTGAGTATGGTCTTGGTACTAATGTTGTTCGGTATGATACGATGTAGGTTTATTGAAAGCAAAAGCAATAAAATACATAATAGTATTGAAACTGATATTGTTCCTTCGGTTTCCGCATGGTTAGCTGCTGTAGCGGCACAATATCCATTATTATACATGAAACCATAAAAATAGGTACAAGTACCATCACTGATCTTGTTCGGTTTGGTACGGTACGGTACAATATGATAGCGATACGGTGTCAGTTTATCGAAAGCCAAAAAACAATAAAACTAAATACTAGCTTCGATACAGATGTTGTTCGGTCGTTTCAGCTTAGTCTGGTACGATAGCGGCACAATATCCGTTTTCAATAAAAGTTATATCACAATGTTGAAAAAGTTAAACATAGAACAAATAATAAATTATCATTCATCGTCCATTTTGGTTCGGTTTAATACGACAACGACACGGTATCCATTCTCAATAAAACTTATATAGCAATATTGAAAAAAATATATAAACATAGTTACGAAGTAAGATTTTTAAAAAAAAATTAACAAATAAAACTTATTAGAAAAAATTAAATTAAATAATGAATAAAGTTCATAAAAAATAAATACTAAAAACATAGAATAAATAAATGCTAAAAATATAAAAAGTGAATAAATACTTAAAAAATATAGATTACTGTTCATGAAGACTTTATATTAATATGTATAATTCGTGATTAGACCTAAAATATTAGCCAATATATTATATGTTTTGTTTATTTATTACAATTATAGTTAGTACGTAATTACGTAATCACTTAGTGTGTTTTCATATAAAAATACTATAATGAAATCACGTAAGGGGTTTTCAAAATCACGTAGTAATAATACAGAGTTAACTACTGTCACGTAATTACGTACTGATACATAATCATGTAACATTACACTTGTTTTATGGATAAAATACATATTATGTAATTACATGCTGAAACAAAATCACGCAACGCTACAAAATCACGTAACGTTATAGCTTGTAAAATAAAAAAAAAATTAAGAAAAGTATAGCAATAGCCCAGTCAAATTAAAAAGAATGAAATATTCGTTAATACGATGTAATTTTTTAAAGAGATATTGTAATATAAAAAAGTTATAATCGTTTAAAATCATAAAGAAAGTGGGTTTGTGAGTCTTTCTATTTTACCATTGCTTACTTGTTTCACTTATTTTCTTTTATGTGATTTATATATTTAGGAACCACTCAATCATTGAATTTACTTGATCAAAAGTCTATATTCTCATGGACTACACACCATAAGAATTGTCGTACATGAACTTTTCTATCTATACCTCTCCAAATAAAAGCCATTCTTAGTTTATTTAAAACAATTGTGTCTTTAATTAAAAGATAAGTTTAAAAATAAAGGTATTTCAACAATCTTCATAATTTAATATAAAAATAGTTTAAAAAAAGGAAAAAAATGTAATGTCCGAGGCCACGCCACCATTTTTCTAACACAAGACTTTCTCTCTCTCTCTCCCTAGCTTTCTTTGCTCCTCAACTCCATTCCATTCCATTCCATTCACTCTCTCCCACAACTCTCTCTACTTCGATCCATTCAGGTATCTCTTCACTCAATTCTTTTGCTCTCTCAAACTTCTATCGATTGCTTCTATTCAATTCGATTTTCTTCGCCTTTCTCTTTTACGGATTTTGGGTTTAGGTTTTCCACTATCGGAAAAAAAAGGGTTTTTGTTTTTCTTTATTTTACCCTGTATCTGTATTTCCTTTAATTTTGTTTGATTGACTCCAATAATTCTCAATTGGTTGTGGGGTTTGAATGATAAAATTGTTGGTTTTTTTTTTTTGGGTAATTATTCAGTCTTTTTAATCACCTTAATGGATTGATTGGGTTGTTAATTTTGGATTGAGTTGATGAATAATTTTGTTGAATATTGGGGATTAAAGATCAAATTTGTGTGGATTGTATTCGTGGTTATTTTTCAGGATTAAGTTGACAAATTGTTTTTTGATTGAGGGTTTAGGTTTGATTTCTATGTAGTCATTAGTTTAAGAAAATAATTGGTATCGTTATTATGTGTTTGTTCTATGTATGTTTAGGGATTTATCTGTTTTGTTTGGTAGTTATTAGTTTAAGAAAACAATAGAGTTTTTCTTATCGTTTCCGGATTGTTAAGCAATCAAATTGTTTGTAGTATCGGATTCTGGTTCTTGGTTATCGAACGGCAAACTGCGCTCTCTTATGGACAGACCGCTCCCGTTCTTTTCTCTCAAAATGATCGATTATCACAAGCTTTGTTTTAGTCAAATTTGATGATAAAAGCTGTCTGAGTTGGAAACATTTCATGGTAGCCATCTTTAAAACGTTTGAATTATTGGTGCGTATTAATTCAAACAAGCCTCATATTATCAGTGAGTTTAACCGAATTCTCTAATTGGTCAAAGACTGACCGATGGTTATGTCTCGGTGTGCATCGACGCAACCTTGGATCCCTCTGTTGCACAACCGTTCGAACTGAATCAGCTGCTTAGCTATGGAAAGGTGTTGAAGATTCCTCGTTTCAGCCGTAGCTCACCAAGAAATCTCACTTGTATATCCGATTCCAGCTGTGCAAGCAGGGGTCCTCTTCCATGCCTTTCATTGTGTGATTATTTAGAGAAACTCATTGGTTCGTTAAATATGTCAAGTCTTAAATATAAGCACTGATACAAGTTGGCGCTTGGTTCTTTAAGCTCTTGTTTAATCTCTCGTCTTTGGCTTCACTCAGCCCTATGATACCTCCATGTTTATCTGTTCTTGGATTCAGTAAGCTGCTACATTCTTGTATTTGTTACTACATTTGGTAACTTGCTTGATCTTCTTCAACGCACTGATACGAGTTGGCGCAAAACTATTATCAACACCAGTTTTGCAGAGATATTAGAGTATTTTCAGAAGTATGTTTATTTATGTGGACTAGATGACATTAGTAGATAAAATACATAATTTGTTTCATCGACCGTAAGCCAAATTCTGTACATACATACATGTGTGTGTTTCATCTAACTTTTGGTCATGTAACATTTACCCTTGCTTGTCAGTTTGTTATTTAATTATCTTGCTTAAATTGGTGCACATCCTTATTGTTCTACTACACAGTAACATATTTGACTTTCTTCTTGTGGCATACTGACAAGTTTGACTTTCAGTTGAGCGGTGTTATCTTCCTTGATAAAGAACAGACACAATGAGTTCTCTATCAATCAATTCAATCGGATAAAAATATTATCTAAAACAAAATGGGAGGCTGCTGCTGTTGCTTTTCTTCTAAAGGAGCTGAACTCAACAGTTCACCGCGCTTCTATCACGTCAGTAGTACCCCGCCTTTAATACTCTTCGTGCATAATTGACGTGTCAATTTTAATTTCAAAAACAAAATTTGCCTTTTGTTCACCTATGCAGTATCCAATAGCATCAGAGGAACGCCAACCTTTATCATCAAGCAATGGTGCAGCTTCAACAGGGCTTCTAGTCGATACAAATCTCGAAACGTCAATACCCGACACTTATAGACCGCCACCTGCACCTATACCCTACGACGTCAGTGTGGGCCCGCCTCGGAGTCCTCTCAACAACAATCGAGAAACTTCTGGTGCTAAGCAAGAACCACCTCTGCAGACAAATAACGAGTCTGTTGGAGAAATAACTAATAGTAACAGTGCGGAAACTGTCACTAAAGAAGCCAAAGGATCTGATTGCAAAGAGATTACCAACATCGAACTTGTTGCGACAAAAGAAACGGAAGATGAGATTGAGAAGTCTGATGAATTAAAGAAGCCTACTGGACCGATTTTACCCCCCGAAGAGTGTCCCACCTGTCTTGAAGGTGATAATAATATTTTTCGACTAAATATATAAGCACGTATAAATTTCATTTTTATTTTTGCAGAATATGATGAAGAAAACCCAAAAATAATCACGAAATGCGAACATCATTTTCACTTATCGTGCATTCTCGAATGGATGGAAAGAAGTGACACGTGCCCTGTGTGTGATCAGGTTGGTCTAGTTACACTCTTAATTAAATTCGTTAAAAAAGGAACACATAAAGTGGTTAGTAAAATGCCATTTTCGGCCCTGTGGTTTGGCCGGTTTTGCGACTTTTGTCCAAAGGTTTGTTTTTTTTTTGCATCTGGATCCAAAAGGTTTGAAATCTTGCCATTTTCATCTGGCTCATTAACTCCATCCATTTTCTCCATCTTGTCAGGGGTATTTCCGTCTTTTTTGTTAACTTAAAGGGAAATATGGCCCTTTTCAGGGGTATTCGGTCTTTTAACATAAAGTGAAAAAGACTGAATTGCCCTTTAAGTTAGCAAAAAATACGGAAATACCCCTGACTTAACGGAAAAAAATGGATGAAGTTGGCAAACCGGATGAAAATGGCAAGATTTCAAACCTTTCGGATTTAGACGCGGAAAAACAAACCTTTGGACGAAAGTTGCAAAACTGGCCAAACCTCAGGGACGAGAATGACATTTTACTCTAAAGTGGCAAATACTAACTTTCAGCGGTATGCATTGATGCAGGAAATGATAATCGAGTTCCCTGTCAATGAATAGCACTATGGAACAATGTCATCAAGGTAACGAATGCATATGCGCACGTTTGATTTAAGTATCGGGTGTGTCAGTAGCAACCACACTTTCGGTTTTCACTTTTTTCTCCTTTTCTTTTCTGCCTTCATGTCCTCTTTGCTTTGGTAATCCCATCGGAAAAACAAATAAAACTAAATATCAAGAAGAACAACAACGGTACGAAGATTGACAAAACCATGCAACTCAAGTTACTTCTCGAAAAGGAAGGGGCAGTTTCGTACTTTCATGTTTATCTGCCCTCTATTGGAGATTTGTTTGAGCATTTGGGAAGTTGATCCAATCAACAAAAAAATGTTAGAAGATGAATTATTTTTGTACAGGAGTCTGTCTTGTCTTCATTTCATGTTGGTTTTTTTATACTTGTTTGTAGAAAAAGAAGTTTGATGTGCAGGATTTGATTTTGCAAAGTGGTTTTTATTTTATACATTTGTTTCCAATCAAAATATTTTCCACAAAAAGAAGTTGCTTTCAACTTTATGCAATGCATAAAGATTTTTGTGCGTGTTTAATCGTTTTCTCTCTTGTCTTATTGGGATAAACGAATGGTTCTAACTCTAATGGTCGCCGACCCTAATATATTCTAACACTCACTTTTAAACTGGACCGTATATATCGAATGCTTCATGTTTGTTACATATATGCTCAATTTGTGGACCTCTATATAAAAATATTGTAGACTTGTCAAACTTGGTATTTCAACATGCTTTGTTTTTACACATGAGACAGAGTTGGGGGTAATGTGCAAGACATTCGTCACATATAAGTTTCATTAGGGAAATTTACAAAACTTTTATACATCATCCGATACATGCTTCACTTTTGCTGCTATATACTGTTTGTTACTTTCCCAGGGACCATATCGTCTCCACATGATACATAAAATTTTGAAGTTCTAGGTTTGCATTTTACTTGACTGGCGTCTTCGACGATATCTATGGCATATAGTCTATGGTGTATGTTCGTTGAGGCGTTGAAATTCTATGTTTTGATATTGCAACTTTGTTGCCTCTAAAATATCAAAGTCTTCTCATATCCTTAGTCTTGAAATGTTTGAACATATAACCCTTTGATTGTTAGATACCGATACAATCATTTCCGATTGTTACTATATCATCAACATAGACTATGAAGTAGGTGCAATATAACCTTGAAGATCGATAAAAGACTGAATATTGAATTGACCGAACCAAGCTATGGGAGGCTTCTTAAGGTAATAAAGAGAATTGAGGGTTTGTAAACTAATATGGACTTTCATTGAACAACAAAAGTAGGAGGTTGCTCCATGTATACTTCTTCTTGCACATCACCATGATGGAAGACATTTATTTTATTTGGTGCTAATTACTTTAACATTGGGTCACTTAGAACATGAGATATCTCCATTATCACTCTATCACCAGCTCATTGACACTTTAACATTGGTAGGTCATAATTTTGACTTTGGTAAATAAAGTGAAAACAATCAATCTAAGACCGTGGGGTATGGTGGGGCTTGAGTTGGGGGCATGAGTTGACACATGGCCATTGAGAGCCCGCCATGTCACTTGCTAGCCCGGCCCACGTCCGGCTTCAAACCCACGCCAAAGGGGGCCACGCCCAAACCCAAGCCCCCGGGGTGGTGGCTTGGGCGTTTTCCCCCAACCCAAGCCCCATACCCCATGGCCTAATAAGACCCAAGGATGGTTGATGCATCATATGATGCAAGTCCTCTACAATAGTTTACTTATTTTTATATAATTATTAGTTTTAATTCCATATCACTCTTTCTTATTTTTAAATTCAACTAGTAATTAGGACTCGCGTGTTACGGCGTGATCATTAAGCCAAACAAAAAATAGACGTAAACACGTTGAATCGTGTACGCATATGAAACCGAAATTCATGGATTCTTTAGAACAAATACCTGAACCCTATACACGTTACGGTTCGGTCTATGGGTATTATCAGGTAGGGTCGAGGATTCTAAAGATTTAGAACAGAAAGTTGCTCATCCCTTTATAGAATATTGACAAATGTGGTTCTAAATTAGAGAAATTACAAAGGTACCTTGGCAATCCTTATTTGGACCTTAAGTTTGTGAACCGGTTATTCAAATTCTAAACTTAAAAAAACAAAATTACGCATGTTAAAAAAATAGACGCATGTTGGAATTTGTCCGAGTTTATGAATCGCATGTTGGAAGTGTCCGAGTTTGTGAAACCGCATGTTGAAAGTGTCCGGGGTTATGAAATCCGCATGTTGTAATCGTCCGGGTTTGTGAGTCTTCCGAGTTTATGACCTCAATTCTGCATGTTATATTTTCACAGCGTACGCATCGTACGTTAAGGCCGATTGTACGTTAACCAACCCCTATACAAAGTGTATCGTACATTTTGCCTTAACGTACGAAGCGTACGCAATGACAAATTCGCGTGTTATAACAAAGGTTGCATGTTGTAAAAAATGAATATCGCGTGTTCAAAAAGAAAAAAAAAACAAATCGCATGTTTATAAAAAAATCAATTTCGCATGTTAATAAAAAAACGCATGTTGGTTCAAAAAACCAAACTCGCATGTTATAAACTTTTTTTCGCACGTTGATACTGAATCTCGTACGCTTCATACGTTAAGGCAATGTGTACAATAACCGGTCTCTCTCTCTCTCTCTATATATATATATATATATATATATTATATAGGGTCAGGATTTAGAGAAAAAGGTGAAAAGTGTGAGAACGGTGAGAATGCTTATAGATCGTCCGATCAAAACAATCTATGGACTAGATTGGCGCGGTGGTATTTTAGTAAATAACACCAATTTTATTACGTGGACGCGCGTCATTAAGGGTAAAAAAGTAAAAAACCATTCCTCACATAAAACGCCATTGAAAAATAAAACGCCAAATAAATACAAAACGCCAATTTTATCACTGCGTACTTTTTTCTGTGTTTTTATTTAAGTTCCTTGGCTACAAAAACGCCATAAAATATGAAACGCCATTATATATAACGCCAAAGTTTACATCCGGATAAATGTTAATTACATTTTTTGTTATAAAAACAACATCCCGCCTAAACTACGCGTCAAAAAAATTCTATAAATAGAAACGCCTCACCACCTTCCGTGTATCACACCAAAAAAACACACAGTGGTTGCTAAAAAAAATTACAACTCAATGTAAAACGCCAAAAAATACAACGACAACAAATATATTTTCTTTGATCCTCAGTAATGTTCTGCATGAAGCTTCATTTAATGATTTGTTACGTGAGCGTAGAAAGATTTTGCTGCATGAGATGGACAAAATTGAAAAAAGAGGGACTGATGACACCTCATATGTCATACTGCCATCTTTGTTCCTGAAGAAGGTTTGGATGATAAGAAGATACCTATACCAGTGTAAATGCTACTTTGGCCTCAATGAATATAATGAAGACCACAGGCAGATAGCATCCACCCACAGGGGGTCGCTCTATGTCTCCAACATCAACAAAGACACTTCAACACATTAACAAAGAAAATAAACAACGCCAAACCCAAAACGCCATTTATTTGTAACATTTCTTGTAGTTTCAAAAGAAAAAAAAGACTGATGACACTGAAGATTTTAAATCATAAATTGCTTCTGCTTTGTTTTTTTTTTAATTTTCTTTATCTATTGTTTGTTTTGTAATGTCAGTTAATAAACAACAAAATAATATTAATGCTATAATGAAAAATATAATAAAACGCCAAATTTAGCAAATACGTGTAAAACGCCATAATGCCATAAAAAAACCCCCAAAAAACTACCAAACTATAATAAAATTAATTTGAACAACTAATATTATAAAAAAAGCGTGAAACAATGCGCAGAGAATATAAAACAAAAGAAGTCTAATAGTTATCTAACCGCCATTGGAAAACAAAACGCCATAATTACAGTCGTCAAAAGATTTGACGTGTTACACCATTAAAACAGTTGAGTCTGAAAACAAAACACGGTAAAACTGCAAAAAACAGTAAAATGAAACGACGGAAAACATAATTACTAACATTTATTATATTAAATTTATTTATCTTTTTCAAAACGCCATAATTACCTGACATACGCGGGAAAAAAAGTCAATATAAAAGAAGACCATCAGAACCCAAGCTCAAACACGCCAAAAAGACTAAAATGCCACATATTCTCCAAAACGCCAAAAAATTTAAAAAATGGCTAAGGTTATTGCATGGAGGAGAAAAACGATTCATCATAAAGTTCTCTGACAGGAGAAGGGTAAAGGTAAAACAATAAAAGCCATGATGGGAATGAATGAAAATGTTCAGAAGGATATCCTGGCCCTTAGGGTTCCAAGAGACAACGATTGTGAAAGAATAAGAACTGTAATAAAAAGACTGGAGAGAAAGTTTCTAGCAGAAGATGATGATGATATTGAAGATACTCATATACCAAAACTTAGCAGTTGGGTATTGCATGAGGAAGAGGAACACTTAAAGTTACTTATAAAAACGGGGTGTAATATTCAAGACCTATGGAAGAAATGTTGAAGACAGTGTTGCTATCTATCATTGAACAACTCTGTGATTTAACACCTTCAAACGATCCAAAATCCAAGGATGTAGTGATATTCAAGAATAGGCTGCAGGAAAGAAGAGACGAGCTAATGGCGTTATACGCAAAAATGAAATTTGATGATGAAGAATCTGAAGAAAGTGATGAAGAAAGCGATGGGTACATCTCTAATGTAATCCCACCTATGGAAGACTATTAGTTTATTTTGATTTTCTTGTTATTGTAGTTTTATAAAATATTAATCTATGGTAATGAATTATTAACAAAAAGATACAAAACGCAAAAAATGACATGGAAAAAGCCATAACGCCAAAAGATTAACTATGTGACACAAAAAAAATTAACTCAACGAGAAGAAATCTGAGAAAAAACAATAAAACGCCAAATAATTAATAAATCTACATTACGCCAAAATTATCTTGCACGCAAAAAATAAAGAAGCATGTCAAACGCGAAAATCGTGAAAGGAGAAGAATACTAAAAAGACAAAAAAACCCTCGGACCCTGATCATGCCCTACGCCACGTGTTCGGTCAGGATGCGTTCTCGCCGTTCTCACATTTTTTGCTGTTTTCTCCTGATCCCGTTTCTATATATATATATATAGTGGAGGGTTCAAATGAAAAGAAATTTTTTTGTAAGAAGAAAAAAGAAGAAGTTTCAACCAATAAGAATGATTCATTTTACTTCATTTAATATTTGCATTTAATTTTAATATAAGGGTATATTTGTAAACTTACATAGATCATTAATTTGAAGTCTTACTCTTTAATAGCTAACTACATTAAATTTGTAATTTATTTTTCAAAATGTATATATTTTTTTGAAAAGATAAAAAAAAATTATTTTAAAGTGTAGGACAAATTAGTAGGTGTGTAGGATAAATTTAAATATGTGTACGATAACTTTTTATGTGTGTAGGCAAAAATAAGTATTGGGATTGAACCCTATCAGAGGAACAGATAATTAAAGCCAAAACTGGACCAGAGCAGTGGATCCAAGAATAAGCAGACGTTTACAGATAGTTCATGCAAATCTCTCCCCTTGAAAGTGGCTTTGTATCTGCTGACCTCCTATCTACTGATCTTACCAAGTGCTGATCCACAACTGCTGCCTTGCATCTACTGCCAAATGTTAAAGACTGATGGAAGACCAAAGCTCTGCTGACTCAATCTTCTGCCTTGAGTCAAGTACTGCTGATCCGGACAAGCACTGCTGGATTCACAGCAGTGGAAGGATGCAGCAGCTGTTTAAGTGTCTTTCATGTAATAGATTGTAATAGCAGTAGTTACTACATCAGTGTTTGTATAGATCAGAGGTTAGAGTTTGTTAGGAGGTTAGATGTCACTTTCATGGTGACGTCAGCTAAGATGCTCAGTGGTTTGCAAGTGCCTATAAACAGTTCAGTACTTTGTACTGTTCTATAAGCTCTTTCACCACATCGTCTTCTTTGCACGAACAAACTACTGAGCTCTGGCTGAGGGGGAGTTTGCATTCTTACATCAATCATTGTAATCGTTGTTGAAACAAATTCAATTATTCGGTTCATTGTGAAAAGATGTTTGATTAAAAGTATTACTCCTGTTTGATTGTATGCAAAGTTTGTTTTCATCTTAATTCCGCTGCACAACTCTTTCATTTCCATCGTAATTTCAAACTAAAATACAATCAAAAAGAAACTCAGATCCAACAATTGGTATCAGAGCTTGGACAGTCAAATTTGATTTAACAATCATTTTGACGTAAATAGTTCAGCTCATAACAGTTGATACTGATCGTTTGTTCGTCCGTTGAAAAACAGAGCAAGGATTAATCACCATTAAAGTTGATTTCTCAGTGTCTGTAAAACAACAAGAATGACGTCACAATCTCAAGATGATAAAAACAACATCGGCTCACTTTTTAAACCACCTATGCTAAAGAGAAATGAGTACAACATCTGGCAGAGGAGGATGGGTCACATCCTCGCTCAACAAAGCACAGGTTGTTGGAGGTCAGTCATTTATGGTCCCCATGTTCCTTCAGTGCCAAGCGCTGAAGATGCTAAAAAGTTCGTTCCAAAACCAATTGAAAATTATACCGAAACCGACTTTCAAAAGATCGAACTAGATGCTAAAGCTTTTAGCATCATAGCATCAGCGCTGCCCAATGAGATATATGCTGGACTGTTACACTGTAACAGTGCCAAAGAATTATGGGACGCACTTAAGGAACAGTTTGGTGGAACTGAAGAAGTCATAGAAAGCAATAGGGAAATCTTGAACCAACAGTATGAAACATTTTGCTACATTAAAGGTGAATCGCTAACGCAACAATTTGAGCGTTTTAGTTGTCTCATCAGTGAACTGAGGCTTGTTAACACCACTTTTACAAACTCAACTCAAAATAGCAGGTTCCTCAGGTCACTGCCCGAAAAATGGGACACTATAGCTTTTGTCACCCGAAATTCATCTGAATTCAAGGATCTGACCTTGACCCAACTCCATGGTCGACTCCTGACCTTCGAAAGGGAGTTGAACCAGAAAAGGAGGTTACAAGAGTCAGGAAAAGTTACCGATGATTACACTTTCGGTAATACTGCTCTTCTGGGTCAAGAAGAATCTGGGAGCAGTGGTAAGGATTAGGGTTATGATCACTTCATTGACATAACTGCTGGTGCAAATTTTAACAACCCTGATCCTCACTCTGCAAGTTATGCATTCACTGCTAACGAAAACCAGATGTCAGACAATTTAAGCTTTGAACTCAATGATTTACAACATTTTGATCCCATTGATTTAGAGGAAATGGACATCCTGCACCAACTGGCTTTGCTAAGTGTTAGAACTAGCAAGTTCTACAAAAGAACAGGGAGAAAATTCCCAGGTTTGCATGGGAATCTAAGGGTTGGGTTGGATAAATCGAAAATCAAGTGTTACAAGTGTAATAGGTTGGGACATTTCGCTAGGGAATGTAGGAGTCAAACCACTGGTCCCATAATTACTCATCCTAGCTCAAATCCTCGACCTCAAAACCAAAACACTGTGCACTATGCCCAATATGCCCCAGCAGCACAAGTGAACACTGCTCACTATGCTGCTGCCCCTGTGCCAGTACATTATGGTCAAACTACTGTTCCACAAATCCAATATGTTCAAACCCCTGCTCCACAGGTACAAGTGCAACCTGTTGCACCTCAAACCACTGCTCCAGCAGCAGCACAACCAGATCAACAAAGTTTTTTCACTCAAGGGTTTGTTGACTGGAGCAGTATGCCTGATGATCTTTGTGATGAAAATTTTGCACTCTATGCTTCTAATGATTCTTCACATGATGAGTTTTGTTTGATGGCACTAGAGTCAATACAGGAGGGGGTTGAAGCTGAGGAGGAACAGCAGTGCTTTGAAACAGTGGAAGAGGTGATTGAAGCAGTGGTTACTGCAGTGGCTGATGAAATACTGTTGGGAGAAAGTTCAGGTACCCTGATTGAACCAATGACAGATCCATGGTCCATAGAGGACAAAGAAGAAGAGAAAGAAGAAAAGGCTGGTGAAAAGAAGGTAAAAGCTGATGATGATGAAGATCATCAATGTGATTGTGCAATGATGGCAGCTGCCAAGGTATCTCCTCAAGTTCTTGAAAAACTGTGTTCTGACAATTGCATAATTGCTTTTGCTAACATCAAAGAGGTGAATGAAAACCTTCGGGATAAAATCTTGTCTGATGAGGTCAAATTTGAAAGGTCTTTAAAAGAACTTAAAAACAAATTGACTCAAAAGGAAAAAGAAATCAGCTGTCTAAAAGAAGAGCAAAGCATCACCAAAACCCAACTTCAAACTATGGTAGAAAAATACCAAAGTTGCAAAAAGGAGTTGGAATCCACCCAGATTACTTGTGAAAGATGGGTGGAATCCTGCAGAGGATATGAGGTGATGCTTGCTAAACAGATTGAAAGTAATGTGAAGTTTGGGGTTGGGTATAGAAAATATGATGATGAACACATTGCTTGTGAAAAATATGTTCAAAACACTGATGTAACCGCTGAGTTCATCCCCACAAACAAGAATGGCCAAGAAGTGAAAATCACTGACAAACTTGGTAACAAAATCACACTTGACAGAACAAGGAGTTCCTCAACTTTTGAAGAACTTGAAAAATATCAGTTTAAACCTACCTGGTCTGACGAGTGTGATATTCTTGAAAATTTCAAGCCAATGGACTTTACATCAACTGATGGTGTTAAAGCTCCAAAAGCTAAAGTCATACCTCTCAAGGACATCCCAGCAGTGGTTAAAACCTCTGCTGCAAAGGAGTCTGAAAAGAGAAAGAAGAAAGAAAAAATTGACAACTTGTTTTGTGAATTCTGTGAAAAAAGGAATCATCTAACAAAAGACTGTTTCCACTTGAAAGCTTATGATTTAAACAAAACAAGTATCATTGTTTCAGCAGAAAGCTGCATTGTCTGTGGTAAAACAAACCACAAAACTCAAGCATGTGTGTACCTCAAAAACTTTGATGTGAAAAAGAACGAGTACATGGCTAAAACATCCTTGAGTCCATCATCATCATCCTCATCATCTGTCAAGTTCATCAAGAAACAACCACTGTTTGTGCCAGTTCAAACAGCTGTTACAAAACAGCTGAACCAAACATCTGTCAAAAGAGATGTTCAGGTTACTGATGCACCCCCTGCTAATCAGTTCAGAAAAGACAGAGAAAAACAGTCTTACCAAAGGATTCCACACGTTTATGAGGCCTACAAAAGGCCCTCTAAACCCAAAGTGAACAGGCATCCTTTTGGTTATCAGCAGATGATTGGTCAGGACCCACAACAGTGGTTAAAGAAGAACTGTCCTAAAATAGTTCAAACCCCTGACCTAACAACTGTCCATCATTCTGCATCCATCCCAGACACTGTTGAGACCCCATCCAAAGCCTTGTTGGCTTTGGAGACCTTAATGAACTAATCCTTTTACTTCATGTGCAGGGAGCTTCTGCATGCTTTGATAGTTTGTGGTATGTAGATAGTGGAGGCTCCAGGCACATGACAGGATGTAAAGCCCTCCTCAAAGACTTTAAAATCCATGGAGGGGGTGATATATCCTTTGGGAATAATAGTAAAGGAAAAGTTCCGGGGTCGGGTACAGTGGAGTCTGGAAAAGTAAAATTTGAAAATGTCAATCTAATAGACAATCTAAAATTCAACCTTCTGAGTGTGTCCCAAATGAGTGACAAGGGTTTTGGGTCATTCTTCATAAAAGATTGTTGTAGGATTGTTGGACCAGAAATGGTAAAAAAGATTGAAGCAATAATCAAAACTGGTCAAACTAAACTTGTTGCTCAAAGAAGTGGCAATGTTTATGTTGTTGACATGTCAAAAGAGTGTCCCAGAGCTGATGCCTGTCTGTTCTCAGCTGCCTCTAACAAAGAGACAGAACTTTGGCACAGAAGGCTGGGACACACAAATCTTAAGACAATCACAAAAATTTCGAAAAATGGTTTGGTCAGAGGCCTACCACAAAAATTGTTTTCATGTCCTGAACATTGCATTTCCTATTTAAAAGGAAAACAACATAAAAGTTCTTACAAGTCCATTGAAGAGTCCAAAACAACCCAGTGTTTGCAAATGCTACACATGGATTTGTTTGGCCCAGTTCAAGTCATGAGCCTCAAAAAGAAAAAATATTGTTTGGTTATTGTTGATGACTTTTCTAGGTTCACATGGACTTTCTTTTTGCACTCAAAAGATGAAACTGCAGGCATTTTGCAAGACTTTGTAACACAGGTTGAAAAGCAATTTGACCTTCCAGTGAAAAGCTTCAGGAGTGACAATGGCACAGAATTCAAAAATAGGGAGTTGGATGCCTTCTGTGTGAAGAAAGGGATTGTAAGGCAGTACAGCATCCCAAGAACACCAGAGCAGAATGGGGTAGTGGAAAGGAAGAACAGAACTCTGATTGAGGCTGCCAGAACCATGCTTGCAGATTCAGGTTTGCCATTAACTTTCTGGGCAGAGGCAGTAAACACTGCTTGCTATGTTCAGAACAGAGTTTTAATAAACCCCAGGCACAAAAAGACTGCCTATGAAATTCTGTATAAAATTAAACCACTGATCTCATATTTCAAAGTGTTTGGCTGCCCATGCTTTATTTTGAACTTAAAAGATTCCATTTCAAAATTTGCAGCCAAAATTGATTGTGGTTATCATCTGGGATACTCATCCACTACCAAGGCCTACAAAGTGTTCAATACACGGACCAAGGCAGTGGAGGAGACTTTGAATGTTAAGTTCAATGAACTCTCATCAATGAAAATCCCAGCAAACCCTGCAGATCTGTTTGATCTTGAAAAATTCACTTTTGAAAATACTGCTGTCAAGACTAACAGTGCAGGTCCATCAGAGGATACAACACCAGACTATGGGTATGAAATCATCATCCCTCAAAGGTCTGCCACAAAGGGAAAAGCACCAGCTGTTCAAAACAGTTGTCAAAGCTCAACCACTGCTACCTCAACAGTTGTTGACCAAAGTAGCCCATCAACCACTGCTTCCACATCCTCAAACACTGCTGACAAAAGTCCTCAAACAGTGGATAAAAGTCAGCAGTTGTCCACTTCATTACCTCCTATACCACCACCTTTTGAAGCCACTGCTGGATCATCAAAGTCCCCAGCAGTGGTTAGCTCAGATGATACATATTTGCAGCCTTCACCAACCAATGCCATCATACCATACCAAGGAGATTTAATCTTCTTGAGATCTCATCCACCTGATCAAATCATTGGCAACATAAATGA
This sequence comes from Helianthus tuberosus, assembly GCA_030545235.1. Lineage (NCBI taxonomy): Eukaryota > Viridiplantae > Streptophyta > Magnoliopsida > Asterales > Asteraceae > Helianthus > Helianthus tuberosus. Next base: position 2,961,986 of record CM060389.1, on the reverse strand, counting down.
AGGGGTGCTCGCAAGAAGCCAAACCCAAAACATTTGTCTTTTTGCTGGTTTTCTATCACTCCATCAGCCAGTCAAGTACCAAGAGGCACTGAAAGACAACAGCTGGGTAGAAGCCATGCAAGAGGAGCTCCAACAGTTTAAAAGACAACAAGTATGGGAGCTTGTACCACTGCCAGAAGAGGTAAGTCCCATTGGCACAAAGTGGGTCTTCAAGAACAAAACTGATGAAAGGGGTATTGTTGTCAAGAATAAAGCCAGGCTTGTGGTTCAAGGTTACAGACAGGAAGAGGGAATTGATTATGATGAAACATTTGCCCCTGTTGCAAGATTGGAAGCCATTAGACTGTTCCTGGCCTTTGCTGTCAACCACAATATGAAGGTGTTTCAAATGGATATCAAAAGTGCTTTCCTCTATGGTACAATTCAAGAAGAGGTGTATGTTTGTCAACCTCCAGGTTTTGAGGATCCATTTTATCCAGATCATGTCTACAGGCTAAACAAAGCCTTGTATGGCTTGAAACAAGCACCAAGGGCCTGGTATGAAACTCTTTCCAACTTCCTACTCTCAAATGGTTTCAAAAGAGGTACCATTGATAAAACACTGTTTTTAAAATGGAGAGGGAAGGATTTAATGATTGTCCAGATTTATGTGGATGACATTATTTTTGGAAGCACATGTAATTCAACGTGTGAAGAGTTTAGAGAACTCATGACAGCTGAGTTTGAAATGAGTGCTATGGGTGAGCTGCAATGCTTTCTTGGTCTCCAAGTACAGCAATTGCAAAATGGAACTTTCATTCATCAAAGCAAATATGCTAAAGAACTTTTAACCAAATTTGATATGAATGATTGTAAACCATGCAACACACCCATGGCAACAAATAAGCTGGTCATGTCTGATGAAAAGGATGAGCTGATTGACCAAACACTTTATAGAAGCATGATTGGGTCTTTATTGTACCTAACTGCATCTAGACCAGACATCATGTTTGCAACATGTGTCTGTGCAAGAAGTCAATCAGCTCCCAGAAAATCAAATCTCATTGCTGTAAAAAGGATCTTCAGATACATTAAAGGTGCTCCCACACTTGGTATCTTGTATCCAGCTAATGGGAACATCAAGCTTTCAGGTTTCTCAGACAGTGACTTTGCTGGATGTCACACCACAAGGAAGTCCACATCAGGAGGGTGCCAGTTTCTAGGTGATTACTTAGTTTCATGGCAAAGCAAAAAGCAAGCAGCTGTTTCAACATCCACTGCTGAAGCTGAATACATTGCTGCTGCAAGCTGTACAGCCCAACTCCCGTGGCTTCAAAATCAGTTGCTGGATTTTGGTATAACTGCCTTAAAGACACCACTCATGTTGGACAGTCAGGCAGCAGAAAATATCATCAAAAATCCAGTTTCCCATTCAACCACCAAACACATCGACATCAGACATCACTTTGTGAGGGATTGCTATGAAAAAGGTTTGATTTCTCTGCATCATGTCCCAACTAAAGATCAGCTAGCTGATGTGCTCACAAAGGCACTTGATACAGCCACTTTTGAAAGCTTGGTCTCTAGAATTGGGATGCTGAACATGGAATAACAAGCAACATCTTGTTTTTCTATGAATAAAAGCAACAAAATGTTTTCAGAAAATCAAAACTCCATCCTTGAAAATAGCTAAAAATGAAAATTTTTCATTAAAGTCCTTAAAAGTCTGCCATTAACCACTGATTTTTCAAAAGTCTGCTCTACTTCAAAAGTCTGTCCACTGCTGAAAGTCAACCCCTGCTCTCTCATTATTTTGATAAACTCTGTTGTTCAAAAGCAGTGTCTTATCCACTGATATGCTATCCACTGATAGTAACAATCATCCACTGCTTTCATACCACTGCCTTCATCAGTCACTTTCACAAAAGTACTGTCCTTCATTTTCAACAGGGGTTGTCACGTGGACAGTACATATTGGTCAGACCTTTTGTAACGGCTGCCACCTCAGCATTCACTTTCTTCCCTATAAAATCCCCCACTCACCATCAAAACAGGGTTTTACTGTCGAATTGAATTCTTAAAAATTCTCTTCTCAAAGCAGTTTTTTCATCTCATTTCTTCACAAATTTCTTCGATCAATCATTCTCAAAATGACAAAATCAAAGAAATCTTCAAAACCCTCATCCAAATCATCATCAAAAACAGCCTCTCAAAAGGCAATCTCCACTGAGATTCCACATAAACCATCTCACAATCTCCTAGGTCTTCTCACAAAACCAGGAACCACCAATATTTTCGATTCCACCATTGATCTCATGGCCAAATCAAAGTACAAAACTTTGTTTACTGCCGATGAACCAATCTATTTGGCGACCCAAAGGGAATTCTGGAAAAATGCAACCCTTGAAAAACAAGGAGACATTGCAACCACCATACACTCTTCAATAAAGAGTAAAGCTGTCCAAATCACACCACAATCCATTTCAGAGGTCTTTCAACTCGGTGATCAGGAAGGTAAAATTTCTTTCACTAAAAACGAGTTACAAACTGACTTCATTGAGAGAGGGTATGAAGCCACAATGATGAAGAAAATTACCTTAGAAAAAGGTTATTTTCCTTTTGCAACCAGATTTTTATTTCATACCCTCCTATTATGTGTTTCAAACAAAACCACTTCTTTCAATGAAATTCCTTTAAAGATTCAAAATCTGGGATATGCAATTCTTCAAGGTGAAAATTTTAACTATTCTCGGGAAATTTTTAAAGATTTGGTAAATAATGTTGAAACAAAATCATTCTTACTGTTTCCAAGGTTTTTAAGTTACTATTTTGCAAAGAAATTCAGTAAGGATGATTTAGCTTTAATAAACCAAGGTGATTCTATTCAAATAAACAGTTTAACAACTGAAACTTTTTCAAGAATGTTAGCACCTTGCAAAACACAAGCAGAGGTGCCTGAGCAGATTTTAGCAGTTACAACTGCTTCTCAGGTATCTGCTGCTGAGCCCACTGCTCAAGGTGATCAAAGCAGCAGCACAACTGCTTTGAAACCCACACCTACTATTTCCAAAAAGCCAAAAAGAAAAATTCAAAAACCCACAAAACCCATCAAAACGGCATCTTTGGAGGATGAGATACCAGAGCTTCTGCCAGTGACAACACAAAAGTCACAAGAAACCACTGCTGCTACTTCCTCACAGCAGTTGGTACAAATATCTCAACCCATAACCACAACTCCTCCTGATTCTTCACAAAAAGAACAGGTTGTACAAATAGGGTCTCCACATCATGATGCTCTAGAAACACTCGTTTCTATCATCCACAGCTCTATACCCGGGGCAACTCCACTTTCTACACCATCCTTCACATCCACAATTCCCTCACCAATAAAACCACTGTTGGATGCAATTGATTTGAACCAGGCATTATCCAGTCCTTCTCAATCACCTACTAATGAGAATATACCTCAACAACTGACTGGGTCTGATGTATCAATCTTTGCTAACCCACCAACACAACCTGAGGAGGTTACACCCCTTGAGTTACAAGTAACTCTTGGTGGTATTCCAAGTGAAGCAGCCACTACAAGTATTACACCCACTGGGTTATACTTGGACAGTGGTTACATTAATAAGACTTCCTTGGAGGCAATTCCTTTTATAGCACCTCTGCCAACCACCAGTGGATTTCTGTATCCTACTGGCAACATCAAAAGGTTGTCAAGTGTTGAAGGAAGAAGACCCCAGTACCAAGAAAAAGGGGCATCAGTGGTTATTGTTTGGAGTATACTCCCTATATCTACCACTGATAAAACCACTGCTAGTGGGAAATCAGATGATCCCATTAACTTGGGTGATGGTTTAAAGTACCAGAAATTGACGGATCGCATTGAAAAACTTGATAACTCTGTTGCAGAACTCAAAGATATGCTACAACAGGTGTTACAAGTTCAGAAGGTACAATCAACTGCTGTTCCATCTCAAGCACCTGCTCCACAAAGGGCATCTGCTCCAAAAGAGCTCTGGATGTTATTTCAATCTTTTCTCCAACGACAAGCACAATTAGCAGATCAGCAACATGAAAAACATGTACAACAGCTGAGAAATGCAATGGAGTCAAGGTTCAAGAACACCAAGGCTGACTTAAAGGCTCTCAAAACTCAGATCTTGCACACCACTGGCACTGCTCCTCCACAAGTACGCTACATTTATCAACTCCCAGAAGATAATGCCAAAAAGGGGGAGAAAATGAAGGAGTGGAAACAGAAGGGTATAGAGGATGGTCTTTATCTTAAACCAGAGAATTCAAACATGACCAAAAAGATCCCTTTGCCAGATGGCAGCAAGAAGATTGATGTGACAACAAATGCACTAGCAGAAGCAGTTGCAAGTGTGAAAAGAGATAGAGAGGCCAAAAGGAAAGCCAGGGTGGACAGAATGGATCATCCAGATCAGGGTACTTCTGGGTCAAGGGATCATGAAAATCCTGTTGAGGAAAAGAAGAGGCCTACTAGAAAAGTAAGGCAACCCAAATCCATTCCTATCAGACGTTCAAAGTCTGCTAAAAAACCACCATACAAAACAACTGATGCAACAGGAGTTACAAAAACTACTGCTTGCCAAACAGTTGTTCCATCAACACACACCACTTCAACACACACAACATCCACTGCTTTACCATCATTACCACCAAAAACAACACCTACTGACATACAGCAGAAGACAGCAGATGTTATAACATCTGTTGTAATGACAACAGTGGTTGAAACACCAGTTGTTTCAACAGCTGTTAGTCAATCACAATCCACTGCCACTACATCTACAACCACTGTTCCATTCAAAACATCATCAGTCTCTCCTAAACCAAAAAGGAGAAGGCTAATTTTAAAAGATGATGACACACCTCCATCACCAACATCTTCAAAATCCCTATCACTTGTCACTATTCCTAAACCCATACCTTTCTCTTCAGCTCAAATTGTAAAACCACTACCTCCTGCTGGTGTCTCATTTCCTCTGGAACTCATTGCAGTAAGAGAAGAAATCAAATCATTTTATTATGAAGATGACCCAGCCAAAAGGAGTTTGCCATCAATTGCAAATTATCCCAGGCCTAACAACATTGAAGAATACTTGAAGCTCAAAGCCAAACAAGCAGAGGATATTGCAATAAAAAACAGAAAAGGGAAATCTGATAGAGAATTTCAACAAAACTATAAGTTTTTACTCTCACAGGTCAATGCTATGGAGCGTTTTGCTAAAAATGTATGTCAGAAAATTTCAGAAAGGGCAGATGAGTCCTTAAGAAAAGACTACATTGAAAACATCATGACCTACAAGAAATACAAGGGGGAGAAACACATGTACAAGAACTGGACCATTCCTGAGCTTGAAAAAGAAGCAGCCAGGATTCAAGACATGATCAAAAATAAGGTCAAGCAGACTCCTCCTGAAAAATTCAAACAATTTGAAGCTGAAAAGATGTTAGAGCTGAGGAGAATGAAAGAGGAGCTGATTATAGCTGATTATGGGTCAAAGAACTCTGTGACAAAGTGGGGAGAAGATAGAGTCAGGGCAACCTATAAAAGATTAGAGGAACTTATAAAGAAAGATCCAAGAGTTCCACAAAAGCCTGACTATTCCAAAGCAGCGGTTTCAAAAAGACCACCAAAGCTGCAAGTCAAAAGAACCACTGCTCCAGCTGGTGCTGCCATCTACAAAAGAAGGAGTAAAAACCAGTTTAGCATGGAAACAATTCAAGATCTTTTAGCCGGAGATGCCATTGTAAAAGCTGGCACGGAAGTAATGATAAAAGAAGATCTTGAATTGGAACAATCTGCAACCGCTGCTCAGCCAGCTATGAACAGGCCAGCCTCACCAAATACTTCTGCAAATAAACATCTCCCAAGAAACCCACCAGGCTCAAAAATACAAAAGTGGGAAACTGACAAACAGACCTGCGTATTGACTTTGCTCAGGTCTGGTGGAGTAGTGGAGAAAATATCAAGGGAACAAGCTCTTGGCCTGAGTCTTGAAGATTTGCAGGATCTCCTTGATCTTCCACTTAGCAGGGATGATGAAGATACAGACGCCCTAGACTTTGAATTACAATTTAAAGGTCAGATAAGGGAGCTGTTGATGAGGCAATAAAGATTTCCACAAATAATGAAGAGTTTTGGCATTATCTGTTCCAGGGGGAGATTGTTGGGATTGAACCCTATCAGAGGAACAGATAATTAAAGCCAAAACTGGATCAGAGCAGTGGATCCAAGAATAAGCAGACGTTTACAGATAGTTCATGCAAATCTCTCCCCTTGAAAGTGGCTTTGTATCTGCTGACCTCCTATCTACTGATCTTACCAAGTGCTGATCCACAACTGCTGCCTTGCATCTACTGCCAAATGTTAAAGACTGATGGAAGACCAAAGCTCTGCTGACTCAATCTTCTGCCTTGAGTCAAGTACTGCTGATCCGGACAAGCACTGCTGGATTCACAGCAGTGGAAGGATGCAGCAGCTGTTTAAGTGTCTTTCATGTAATAGATTGTAATAGCAGTAGTTACTACATCAGTGTTTGTATAGATCAGAGGTTAGAGTTTGTTAGGAGGTTAGATGTCACTTTCATGGTGACGTCAGCTAAGATGCTCAGTGGTTTGCAAGTGCCTATAAACAGTTCAGTACTTTGTACTGTTCTATAAGCTCTTTCACCACATCGTCTTCTTTGCACGAACAAACTACTGAGCTCTGGCTGAGGGGGAGTTTGCATTCTTACATCAATCATTGTAATCGTTGTTGAAACAAATTCAATCATTCGGTTCATTGTGAAAAGATGTTTGATTAAAAGTATTACTCCTGTTTGATTGTATGCAAAGTTTGTTTTCATCTTAATTCCGCTGCACAACTCTTTCATTTCCATCGTAATTTCAAACTAAAATACAATCAAAAAGAAACTCAGATCCAACAATTGGTATCAGAGCTTGGACAGTCAAATTTGATTTAACAATCATTTTGACGTAAATAGTTCAGCTCATAACAGTTGATACTGATCGTTTGTTCGTCCGTTGAAAAACAGAGCAAGGATTAATCACCATTAAAGTTGATTTCTCAGTGTCTGTAAAACAACAAGAATGACGTCACAATCTCAAGATGATAAAAACAACATCGGCTCACTTTTTAAACCACCTATGCTAAAGAGAAATGAGTACAACATCTGGCAGAGGAGGATGGGTCACATCCTCGCTCAACAAAGCACAGGTTGTTGGAGGTCAGTCATTTATGGTCCCCATGTTCCTTCAGTGCCAAGCGCTGAAGATGCTAAAAAGTTCGTTCCAAAACCAATTGAAAATTATACCGAAACCGACTTTCAAAAGATCGAACTAGATGCTAAAGCTTTTAGCATCATAGCATCAGCGCTGCCCAATGAGATATATGCTGGACTGTTACACTGTAACAGTGCCAAAGAATTATGGGACGCACTTAAGGAACAGTTTGGTGGAACTGAAGAAGTCATAGAAAGCAATAGGGAAATCTTGAACCAACAGTATGAAACATTTTGCTACATTAAAGGTGAATCGCTAACGCAACAATTTGAGCGTTTTAGTTGTCTCATCAGTGAACTGAGGCTTGTTAACACCACTTTTACAAACTCAACTCAAAATAGCAGGTTCCTCAGGTCACTGCCCGAAAAATGGGACACTATAGCTTTTGTCACCCGAAATTCATCTGAATTCAAGGATCTGACCTTGACCCAACTCCATGGTCGACTCCTGACCTTCGAAAGGGAGTTGAACCAGAAAAGGAGGTTACAAGAGTCAGGAAAAGTTACCGATGATTACACTTTCGGTAATACTGCTCTTCTGGGTCAAGAAGAATCTGGGAGCAGTGGTAAGGATCAGGGTTATGATCACTTCATTGACATAACTGCTGGTGCAAATTTTAACAACCCTGATCCTCACTCTGCAAGTTATGCATTCACTGCTAACGAAAACCAGATGTCAGACAATTTAAGCTTTGAACTCAATGATTTACAACATTTTGATCCCATTGATTTAGAGGAAATGGACATCCTGCACCAACTGGCTTTGCTAAGTGTTAGAACTAGCAAGTTCTACAAAAGAACAGGGAGAAAATTCCCAGGTTTGCATGGGAATCTAAGGGTTGGGTTGGATAAATCGAAAATCAAGTGTTACAAGTGTAATAGGTTGGGACATTTCGCTAGGGAATGTAGGAGTCAAACCACTGGTCCCATAATTACTCATCCTAGCTCAAATCCTCGACCTCAAAACCAAAACACTGTGCACTATGCCCAATATGCCCCAGCAGCACAAGTGAACACTGCTCACTATGCTGCTGCCCCTGTGCCAGTACATTATGGTCAAACTACTGTTCCACAAATCCAATATGTTCAAACCCCTGCTCCACAGGTACAAGTGCAACCTGTTGCACCTCAAACCACTGCTCCAGCAGCAGCACAACCAGATCAACAAAGTTTTTTCACTCAAGGGTTTGTTGACTGGAGCAGTATGCCTGATGATCTTTGTGATGAAAATTTTGCACTCTATGCTTCTAATGATTCTTCACATGATGAGTTTTGTTTGATGGCACTAGAGTCAATACAGGAGGGGGTTGAAGCTGAGGAGGAACAGCAGTGCTTTGAAACAGTGGAAGAGGTGATTGAAGCAGTGGTTACTGCAGTGGCTGATGAAATACTGTTGGGAGAAAGTTCAGGTACCCTGATTGAACCAATGACAGATCCATGGTCCATAGAGGACAAAGAAGAAGAGAAAGAAGAAAAGGCTGGTGAAAAGAAGGTAAAAGCTGATGATGATGAAGATCATCAATGTGATTGTGCAATGATGGCAGCTGCCAAGGTATCTCCTCAAGTTCTTGAAAAACTGTGTTCTGACAATTGCATAATTGCTTTTGCTAACATCAAAGAGGTGAATGAAAACCTTCGGGATAAAATCTTGTCTGATGAGGTCAAATTTGAAAGGTCTTTAAAAGAACTTAAAAACAAATTGACTCAAAAGGAAAAAGAAATCAGCTGTCTAAAAGAAGAGCAAAGCATCACCAAAACCCAACTTCAAACTATGGTAGAAAAATACCAAAGTTGCAAAAAGGAGTTGGAATCCACCCAGATTACTTGTGAAAGATGGGTGGAATCCTGCAGAGGATATGAGGTGATGCTTGCTAAACAGATTGAAAGTAATGTGAAGTTTGGGGTTGGGTATAGAAAATATGATGATGAACACATTGCTTGTGAAAAATCTGTTCAAAACACTGATGTAACCGCTGAGTTCATCCCCACAAACAAGAATGGCCAAGAAGTGAAAATCACTGACAAACTTGGTAACAAAATCACACTTGACAGAACAAGGAGTTCCTCAACTTTTGAAGAACTTGAAAAATATCAGTTTAAACCTACCTGGTCTGACGAGTGTGATATTCTTGAAAATTTCAAGCCAATGGACTTTACATCAACTGATGGTGTTAAAGCTCCAAAAGCTAAAGTCATACCTCTCAAGGACATCCCAGCAGTGGTTAAAACCTCTGCTGCAAAGGAGTCTGAAAAGAGAAAGAAGAAAGAAAAAATTGACAACTTGTTTTGTGAATTCTGTGAAAAAAGGAATCATCTAACAAAAGACTGTTTCCACTTGAAAGCTTATGATTTAAACAAAACAAGTATCATTGTTTCAGCAGAAAGCTGCATTGTCTGTGGTAAAACAAACCACAAAACTCAAGCATGTGTGTACCTCAAAAACTTTGATGTGAAAAAGAACGAGTACATGGCTAAAACATCCTTGAGTCCATCATCATCATCCTCATCATCTGTCAAGTTCATCAAGAAACAACCACTGTTTGTGCCAGTTCAAACAGCTGTTACAAAACAGCTGAACCAAACATCTGTCAAAAGAGATGTTCAGGTTACTGATGCACCCCCTGCTAATCAGTTCAGAAAAGACAGAGAAAAACAGTCTTACCAAAGGATTCCACACGTTTATGAGGCCTACAAAAGGCCCTCTAAACCCAAAGTGAACAGGCATCCTTTTGGTTATCAGCAGATGATTGGTCAGGACCCACAACAGTGGTTAAAGAAGAACTGTCCTAAAATAGTTCAAACCCCTGACCTAACAACTGTCCATCATTCTGCATCCATCCCAGACACTGTTGAGACCCCATCCAAAGCCTTGTTGGCTTTGGAGACCTTAATGAACTAATCCTTTTACTTCATGTGCAGGGAGCTTCTGCATGCTTTGATAGTTTGTGGTATGTAGATAGTGGAGGCTCCAGGCACATGACAGGATGTAAAGCCCTCCTCAAAGACTTTAAAATCCATGGAGGGGGTGATATATCCTTTGGGAATAATAGTAAAGGAAAAGTTCCGGGGTCGGGTACAGTGGAGTCTGGAAAAGTAAAATTTGAAAATGTCAATCTAATAGACAATCTAAAATTCAACCTTCTGAGTGTGTCCCAAATGAGTGACAAGGGTTTTGGGTCATTCTTCATAAAAGATTGTTGTAGGATTGTTGGACCAGAAATGGTAAAAAAGATTGAAGCAATAATCAAAACTGGTCAAACTAAACTTGTTGCTCAAAGAAGTGGCAATGTTTATGTTGTTGACATGTCAAAAGAGTGTCCCAGAGCTGATGCCTGTCTGTTCTTAGCTGCCTCTAACAAAGAGACAGAACTTTGGCACAGAAGGCTGGGACACACAAATCTTAAGACAATCACAAAAATTTCGAAAAATGGTTTGGTCAGAGGCCTACCACAAAAATTGTTTTCATGTCCTGAACATTGCATTTCCTATTTAAAAGGAAAACAGCATAAAAGTTCTTACAAGTCCATTGAAGAGTCCAAAACAACCCAGTGTTTGCAAATGCTACACATGGATTTGTTTGGCCCAGTTCAAGTCATGAGCCTCAAAAAGAAAAAATATTGTTTGGTTATTGTTGATGACTTTTCTAGGTTCACATGGACTTTCTTTTTGCACTCAAAAGATGAAACTGCAGGCATTTTGCAAGACTTTGTAACACAGGTTGAAAAGCAATTTGACCTTCCAGTGAAAAGCTTCAGGAGTGACAATGGCACAGAATTCAAAAATAGGGAGTTGGATGCCTTCTGTGTGAAGAAAGGGATTGTAAGGCAGTACAGCATCCCAAGAACACCAGAGCAGAATGGGGTAGTGGAAAGGAAGAACAGAACTCTGATTGAGGCTGCCAGAACCATGCTTGCAGATTCAGGTTTGCCATTAACTTTCTGGGCAGAGGCAGTAAACACTGCTTGCTATGTTCAGAACAGAGTTTTAATAAACCCCAGGCACAAAAAGACTGCCTATGAAATTCTGTATAAAATTAAACCACTGATCTCATATTTCAAAGTGTTTGGCTGCCCATGCTTTATTTTGAACTTAAAAGATTCCATTTCAAAATTTGTAGCCAAAATTGATTGTGGTTATCATCTGGGATACTCATCCACTACCAAGGCCTACAAAGTGTTCAATACACGGACCAAGGCAGTGGAGGAGACTTTGAATGTTAAGTTCAATGAACTCTCATCAATGAAAATCCCAGCAAACCCTGCAGATCTGTTTGATCTTGAAAAATTCACTTTTGAAAATACTGCTGTCAAGACTAACAGTGCAGGTCCATCAGAGGATACAACACCAGACTATGGGTATGAAATCATCATCCCTCAAAGGTCTGCCACAAAGGGAAAAGCACCAGCTGTTCAAAACAGTTGTCAAAGCTCAACCACTGCTACCTCAACAGTTGTTGACCAAAGTAGCCCATCAACCACTGCTTCCACATCCTCAAACACTGCTGACAAAAGTCCTCAAATAGTGGATAAAAGTCAGCAGTTGTCCACTTCATTACCTCCTATACCACCACCTTTTGAAGCCACTGCTGGATCATCAAAGTCCCCAGCAGTGGTTAGCTCAGATGATACACATTTGCAGCCTTCACCAACCAATGCCATCATACCATACCAAGGAGATTTAATCTTCTTGAGATCTCATCCACCTGATCAAATCATTGGCAACATAAATGAAGGGGTGCTCGCAAGAAGCCAAACCCAAAACATTTGTCTTTTTGCTGGTTTTCTATCACTCCATCAGCCAGTCAAGTACCAAGAGGCACTGAAAGACAACAGCTGGGTAGAAGCCATGTAAGAGGAGCTCCAACAGTTTAAAAGACAACAAGTATGGGAGCTTGTACCACTGCCAGAAGAGGTAAGTCCCATTGGCACAAAGTGGGTCTTCAAGAACAAAACTGATGAAAGGGGTATTGTTGTCAAGAATAAAGCCAGGCTTGTGGTTCAAGGTTACAGACAGGAAGAGGGAATTGATTATGATGAAACATTTGCCCCTGTTGCAAGATTGGAAGCCATTAGACTGTTCCTGGCCTTTGCTGTCAACCACAATATGAAGGTGTTTCAAATGGATATCAAAAGTGCTTTCCTCTATGGTACAATTCAAGAAGAGGTGTATGTTTGTCAACCTCTAGGTTTTGAGGATCCATTTTATCCAGATCATGTCTACAGGCTAAACAAAGCCTTGTATGGCTTGAAACAAGCACCAAGGGCCTGGTATGAAACTCTTTCCAACTTCCTACTCTCAAATGGTTTCAAAAGAGGTACCATTGATAAAACACTGTTTTTAAAATGGAGAGGGAAGGATTTAATGATTGTCCAGATTTATGTGGATGACATTATTTTTGGAAGCACATGTAATTCAATGTGTGAAGAGTTTAGAGAACTCATGACAGCTGAGTTTGAAATGAGTGCTATGGGTGAGCTGCAATGCTTTCTTGGTCTCCAAGTACAGCAATTGCAAAATGGAACTTTCATTCATCAAAGCAAATATGCTAAAGAACTTTTAACCAAATTTGATATGAATGATTGTAAACCATGCAACACACCCATGGCAACAAATAAGCTGGTCATGTCTGATGAAAAGGATGAGCTGATTGACCAAACACTTTATAGAAGCATGATTGGGTCTTTATTGTACCTAACTGCATCTAGACCAGACATCATGTTTGCAACATGTGTCTGTGCAAGAAGTCAATCAGCTCCCAGAAAATCAAATCTCATTGCTGTAAAAAGGATCTTCAGATACCTTAAAGGTGCTCCCACACTTGGTATCTGGTATCCAGCTAATGGGAACATCAAGCTTTCAGGTTTCTCAGACAGTGACTTTGCTGGATGTCACACCACAAGGAAGTCCACATCAGGAGGGTGCCAGTTTCTAGGTGATTACTTAGTTTCATGGCAAAGCAAAAAGCAAGCAGCTGTTTCAACATCCACTGCTGAAGCTGAATACATTGCTGCTGCAAGCTGTACAGCCCAACTCCCGTGGCTTCAAAATCAGTTGCTGGATTTTGGTATAACTGCCTTAAAGACACCACTCATGTTGGACAGTCAGGCAGCAGAAAATATCATCAAAAATCCAGTTTCCCATTCAACCACCAAACACATCGACATCAGACATCACTTTGTGAGGGATTGCTATGAAAAAGGTTTGATATGGCACACAACGGTCCCATTCAACCAGTTTCCCATTCAACCACCAAGTTAGCAGCAGAAAATATCATCAAAAATCCAGTTTCCCATTCAACCAGTTTCCCATTCAACCACCAAGTTATCAGCGGAAGCATAAAACGTAAAACCAAAACGTAAATCATAAGTTCATAAAGTTTAACATGGCACACAACGGTCCATGTCCCACAACGATCACGTCCTCCCGTGCAAGCTCCAAATAAGCATCTAACGACCTGCAAGGCATGTAACAACGAGTCAACAACAAAGTTGAGCGAGTTCACAGTTGGTTGTCCAGTTTTAATGTTGTTCCAAAAACCATAAGTTGTTTTGTAAACCACGAGTTATCTAATTCCTTGTTTCCCAAACCAACATCAGTGGGGGCTTCCCCATGTTAACCATTAGACCAGTTACCATATCGACAACTGACTGAGTCATGTTGTGCCCTACGTCAATGTCTATCATCATTGACTAAGTGCCCAGATCCATTAGTTCACTCCCGTCCTCTACGGCACGGTGTGAGGCTTGCCAAACCTAAATAACGCTATCTAACTAATGACCCGCTCGCCATTGGCCCGGCGATTAAGTCGATATAAAAATGAGGGACTTCATGATAGAGTTTTGTCTAGTAAGTTATATGTTGACGTCCTTCCTATGGAGGACGGATGTACGTAATCTACCCAAGGAGAATACGCAGATTTAATGTTGTCATCCTTTCCATGGAGGATGGAGGTACATATTCTACCCAAGGAGAATATGCAGGTTCCGTTTTAGTTTACTAACCCATTCCCAAACCACCGGGAATCCCATGCCTTATAGAAAGTGTGAACTCACCTCGGTTTGCTCGGTATGATTAACTACTCGTTCACAATTAATTCAGTCAAAGCCTATAGTGTTCATACATACACAATCAGTTTTTATTCACAAGGTTCACATATAAATAAAATCACAGTGGGTATTAAATCAATGTTCACCAAATAGCACATAATACTTATTCAAGCTTATGCAAACCATGCTTCACATATATATAACCACGCATAACAGTTACTTGTGCCATCCCTATCAGTTAACTCAATATTACTTAGTCTTTACTAACGTAGTTTCCATTAACAGAATTAACTTAGTTAACTGTGCAGTTTACCCTCTTGACGAAACTCCCTAGTTTCATCGCGATTCCTTATTGACGAAACCTCCAGGTTTCGTCGTGATTCCCTTTGATGAAACTCCCTAGTTTCTTCGTGATTTCCCAAATGACGAAACCCCCTGGTTTCGTCGTGATGAGTGTTCCGTCAAGGTGCAGGTTTTGTCACATACATGTTTCGTCGTAAGCATATCAGTTACCCTATTACCCTAATAACCATCTCCCGTGATTTCAGCAAACAAGTTCATCAATTCCCAATCAGATCAAACAAGCAACCCTAAACATGAACCCTAGATTGCTAGATCATCATCATGCGTAAATCCATATCACCGATTCCTTAACTATACATGCACAACTTGATCATACAATGTCAACATCAAACAGGAACATCAACTCAGCAAATCATAACTGAATATAAATCATCCAAATCTTTATCATATACGTTCCAATCTATCAGTTTAACATTAAGATATTAAAGCCCTAATCAACACAACATATGATTATGGTTTCTACTCCCAACCCTTCCATTCACAATAAATTACAAACAATACGTAACAATCATCAAACAACTCAATAGCAAACAATTCAGAAATAAAGATGGTGCACTAACCACAAGATCGAACGGTTTGATTGTAGGGAAAGGACTTCGCAAGAGGGAAGAGGTTACAAGGAAGGGAACTGCCGTCGCACTACCAGAAGTAGGTTAGGGTTTGCTAAGGAGTGTTTCGTAACCTTGGTTACGTATTTATATTTGAAACAGTCAACTGGGCCTCATCTGGGCCGAAAGCCCATACGGCGAAACTCTCCTCCGGCGAAACCCTAAGTTTTGTCGAGAAAGATGTTGGCGAAACCACATGTTTCGTCGAGTAGGGTCATGGCGAAACTTCTATGTTTCGTCGAGTGAGGAGATGGCGAAACTCCTAAGGTTTCGTCGTAGTCATGAAGGTGAGAATACACATGTTAAGTTTATAATTCAAACAGCTCATAAGTTTCATTACTACTAACAATCATGTAACACATAAATCATATACCAAACATGAACAAGTTTCAACACAACGAGTTATGAAAACGTGACTGTAAACAAGTAACGTGTCGAGGAAAGACCTTAAAAACTCGAGTTGTCACATCATCCTCAACTTGAAAGAAATTTCGTCCCGAAATTTAGAACGTAGTCACTGAGGAAGCTAGTTAGGTTGCGTGGTTTCCTGGTTTTCCTGGGGTGTCACATCATCCCCCCGTTGGTTTGGAATTTCATCCCGAAATTCTGCAGTAGCTTCAGCCTCAGTAGTGGTTGCACTTTTCTCGAACAACTGGGGACATTTGTGTTTCATTTGGTCTTCCCGTTCCCAGGTGAATTCTGGGGCACGACGGGAGTTCCAACGGACTCGAACAAGAGGTATCCTGGTGCGTTTGAGAACCTTAACGTCTCGGTCAGTAATCTCTACTCGTTCCTCGACGAATCGCAACTGATCGTCGATGGTGAGCTCTTTAAGAGGAACTATGAGAGTCTCATCTGACAGACACTTCTTCAGATTTGACACATGAAATATGTTATGAACTCCGCTGAGTTCTTCAGGTAGGTTCAATCTGTAGGCCACTCTGCCAATCTTCTCAGTGATTTCGAAAGGTCCGACATAACACGGATTAAGCTTGCCTCGTTTACCAAAACGAACCACACCCTTCCAGGGTGAGACTTTAAGTAGAACCCGGTCCCCGACCTGGAACTCTAGAGGTTTCCTACGCTTATCAGCGTAGCTTTTTTGACGGTCACGAGCTGCCGCCATTCGTTGTTGTATCTGAGCAATCTTCTCTGTTGTGTCTACTACGAGTTCTGGGCCAGTGATTTGGCTGTCGCCAACCTCTGCCCAACAAAGAGGTGATCGGCACTTCCGTCCGTACAATGCCTTAAACGGAGCTGCCTGGATGCTGGTGTGGTAACTGTTGTTATACGAAAACTCCACTAAAGGAAGGTGTCTTTCCCAGCCGTTACCAAAGTCAATTACACATGCTCGAAGCATGTCTTCAAGGGTTTGGATGGTGCACTCAGACTGTCCATCCATCTGCGGGTGATATGCTGTACTCATGTCTAAACGAGAGCCAAAGGATTTGTGCATCGCTTGCCACAACTCAGAGGTAAAACGTGAATCACGATCGGAAATGATAGAGGTTGGCACCCCGTGCGTCGAAACTACTTCCTTTAAGTATACGTCTGCTAAAGTAGAAAACTTATTCGTTTCCTTGATGGCCAAAAAGTGTGCAGACTTGGTCAGTCGATCCACGATCACCCAAATGGTATCATTTCCTCGTTGAGATCTAGGTAGGCCAGTAACGAAGTCCATGGAAATTTTCTCCCATTTCCATGTCGGGATCTCTGGTTGTTGAAGTAGGCCTGATGGTTTCTGATATTCAATCTTGACTCTCGCACAAGTCAAACATTTACTGACGTAGGTTGCTATGTTGGATTTCATGCTAGGCCACCAATACATAGTCTTTAGGTCGTGGTACATCTTATCCGAACCAGGATGTACTGAGTAACGAGACTTATGTGCTTCATCCATAACAAGCTCACGTAAATTACCATATAGTGGAATCCAGATGCGCCCTGTCACGTAGTAAGCTCTGTCTTCCTTTTGTTCTAACCGTTTCCTCGATCCTCGTAGGGACTCAGCCCTGATGTTCTCTGATTTTCAATGCTTCAACCTGAGCATCTCGTATCTGAGTAGGAATACTAGATTGGATGGTAAGTTGTAACGCTTACACGCGCTTAGGTTTTGACTCCTTTCGGCTGAGGGCGTCGGCCACCACATTGGCTTTGCCCGGATGGTACTTGATCGCGCATTCGTAATCATTCAAGAGTTCGACCCATCGATGCTATCGCATATTCAACTCCTTCTGCTCGAAGATATGCTGGAGACTCCTGTGGTCGGTGTAAATGGTGCACTTGGTACCGTACAGGTAATGCCTCCATATCTTGAGTGCGAAAACAACTGCTCCCAGCTCCAGATCGTGTGTAGTGTAGTTCCTTTCGTGGACCTTAAGTTGGCGCGATGCATAAGTAATGACTTTCTCACGTTGCATCAACACACAACCAAGTCCTTAGATTGATGCGTCGCAATAAACCACAAAATCGTCTGTGCCTTCAGGCAATGAGAGAATAGGTGCACTACAAAGTCTATTCTTTAAGTGCTGAAACACAGATTCCTGTTCATCACCCCAATGATAAGTGACACCCTTCTGAGTTAGTGAAGTGAGAGGTTGCTCAATCTTTGAGAAATCCTTGATGAACCTTCTGTAGTAGCCCGCCAAACCCAAGAATTGGCGGATTTCGGTTGGTGTACGGGGTGCAGGCCAGTTCTTGATCGAGTCAACCTTGGATGGATCAACGTGAATCACATCCTCGTTCACCACATGACCTAGGAAATGGACTTCACAAAGCCAAAAGTCGCATTTCGAAAATTTAGCATAAAGCTGCTCTGCTCGAAGAAGTTCCAGTATAAGTTGCAGATGATGCTCGTGTTCCTCCTGACTCTAAGAATAGATCAGGATGTCGTTGATGAAAACAATAACGAACTTATCCAGGTAAGGCTTGCACACTCGGTTCATGAGATCCATGAAGACCGCAGGTGCGTTTGTTAATCCGAAAGGCATGACCAGAAACTCATAGTGCCCGTAACGAGTTCTGAATGCTGTCTTGGAGATATCCTCATCTCGAACTCTCAACTGATGGTAGCCCGATCTTAGATCAATCTTTGAGTAGAAGCTCGACCCTTGCAGCTGGTCAAATAGGTCATCAATACGCGGAAGAGGATAACGATTCTTCACGGTTACCTTGTTGAGTTCGCGATAGTCAATACACATTCTGAAGGTACCGTCTTTCTTCTTCACAAACAAGACTGGAGCTCCCCAGGGCGAAGAGCTAGGACGAATGAAACCCTTTTCTAGGAGTTCTTGTAGTTGCGCGGACAATTCTTCTAACTCTGATGGGGCTAATCGATAAGGTGCACGAGCTATTGGCACTGCTCCAGGAGCTAGCTCGATTTGAAACTCGACCTGGCGATGAGGCAGAAGAGCTGGTAATTCCTCAGGGAATACCTCAGGAAAGTCGCGTACAATCGGAATGTCTTTAATTCTCTTCTCTTTTGTTGATGTGTCAGTAACGAGGGCTAGAATAGCTGTGTGGCCCTTTCGTAAACACTTCTGGGCCTTAAGGAAAGAGACGATGCCCATTACAGCACCACTCTTGTCACCATGAATCACGAGAGGTTCTTCCCCAGAACGAGGAATGCGGACGATCTTTTCCTTGCAAAGGATCTCTGCTCGGTGTTGAGATAACCAATCCATCCTAATAACGATGTCGAAACTACCAAGAACGATGGGGATAAGGTCGATAGAGAAGGCCTGACCAACTAGAACGAGATTACAACCCTTAACTATGTATGTGGCCTCAAGAGTTTTACTGTTAGCTAGTTCTACATTGTGCTTGATGTTCAAAAGTGTTGGAGTACGCTTAAGCATTCGACTAAATTTTAAAGACACGTAACTAGTATCGGCACCCGAATCAAATAAAACTGAAACAAAGAAGTCATCCAGTAGAAACTTACCCATCACGACGTTGGGGTCGTTCCTCGCATCTCCCTGACCGATCACAAAAGCACGTCCCCTGACACCATTGCCGTCATTGCTACCCCCGTTATTATTTCCGTTCCCTTGGTTGTTGTTGTTGTTGTTGTTCTGATTCAACTGGGGACAGTTCCTCTTAAAGTGGCCTTCAGCACCACACTGAAAACATCCTTTATTACCCTGATGTTGCTGTTGCTGACGGTTCTGTGGAGCTTGTTGCTGTTGCTGACGATTCTGATTCGCAGGATATGGGCTCCTTCAATCCTTGGCTGCGTGACCAGGCTTGTTGCATCTATGACAGCGAACTTTGCTACACGGCCCACTGTGGTGCAAGTTGCAGCGGTGCACTTAGGCTTATTTCCCCTGTACCCTCCTTGACTCTGATTCCCAGAAGTCTGCTGACTGGAACTCTTGTAATTGTCTGTCTTTCGCTGTTGAGACTGAGGCTGGACAGAAATAGAACCTTTGCTTGAATTCCCATCCCATTTGCGCTTGTTGTCGCTAGGAGCATCTGTAGTAGTAGTAGTAGTGGTAGTAGTAGTAGTAGTAGTAGCACTAACACGCTTAGGCAGCTTGTTCTGCTCCACCGCCTGATCAGTGAGACGATGGGACAGTCGTATAACCTGCTGAATCATGGGGAGGTTAGCCGCAGTCACATGGCTCTGAATCTCTGGTACTAAACCCTTGAGGTACAGCTCGATACGTTTGATGGGAGGATCCACCATAGTAGGACACATGATAGCTAGTTCATTTGATCTCTTTGTATACGCCTCGATTTCAGACCCTGTCATCTTTAGGTTGTAAAAATCCAGCTCCAGCTTGTGAGTGTCGTCACGATGACAGTATTCCTCTTTGATCAGCTCTTTGAAGTCGTTCCATGGGGTGGCATTAGCAGCTACCAACCCTAGCATTTGAACCTGTGCGTTCCACCAAGTTAACGCAGCACCTTCGAGTGTTCCAGTAGCAAATTTCACCCTACGAGCTTCAGGGCATTCACACATTTCAAAGACAGATTCTAGCTTCTCAAACCAGTGGAGGAGACCTACACCTCCTTCGGTGCCGTTGAAAGTACTAGGTCGACAGTCCATAAAGGTCTTGAATGTGCACACAGGAGGCTGAGCAGGTTGACCTCCTGCTTGAGCTGCTACGAGTGCCTTAGCAACTCGTTCATTGATTAGAGCCGTCAGCTGGGCTTGAGTCAAGTTCAGACATCCACTCATGATCTTCATATCAAAAGAAACACAAGTGAGAGAAGTATCACGAAAGTGCATAAGTGTGGGAAGACAGAAGATAGCAAGCACACGTGGGTTTCAAACAACAGTCATTACGTTGACTAAGCATGCTATGAACAATGCACTATGTAAACTAATAGACAGGCAATATAAACATAACCCATATCACCTATAGTGTTGAGTCTTGCACGTGGAGCGAAGCGTCGTTGTGGATCGTTGAGCACTATACAGGTTATAGTCTGGTTTTGTCAAAAAGTTTTTCCCTTTTTAAAACCAAGTTCACTATAACCAATGGCTCTGATACCAATCTGTCACACCCCCAAAATCCACATGCGGAGTATCACCGCAGGAGGTGTGACATGACCAGGATCAAGCCACCAATCATATTGAATAATATAGTAAAGTAAACAAAAGTCCAACCACACAATCTAATTGGTGTTCTAAAACAAGTTAAACAAATTCAAGTTATCAGGTGAAGCATAAAACGTAAAACCAAAACGTAAATCATAAGTTCATAAAGTTTAACATGGCACACAACGGTCCATATCCCGCAACGACCACGTCCTCCCGTGCAAGCTCCAAATAAGCATCTAACGACCTGCAAGGCATGTAACAACGAGTCAACAACAAAGTTGAGCGAGTTCACAGTTGGTTGTCCAGTTTTATTGTTGTTCCAAAAACCATAAGTTGTTTTGTAAACCACGAGTTATCTAATTCCTTGTTTCCCAAACCAACATCAGTGGGGGCTTCCCCATGTTAAGCACTAGACTCGTTACCATATCGACAACTGACTGAGTCATGTTGTGCCCTACGTCATTGTCTATCATCATTGACTAAGTGCCCAGATCCATTAGTTGACTCCCGTCCTCTGCGGCACGGTGTGAGGCTTGTCAAACCTAAATAGCGCTATCTAACTAATGACCCGCCCGCCATTGGCCCGACGATTAAGTCGATATAAAAATGAGGGACTTCATGATAGAGTTTTGTCTAGTAAGTTATATGTTGTCGTCCTTCCTATGGAGGACGGAGGTACGTAATCTACCCAAGGAGAATACGCAGATTTAATGTTGTCATCCTTCCCATGGAGGATGGAGGTATATATTCTACCCAAGGAGAATATGCAGGTTCCGTTTTAGTTTACTAACCCATTCCCAAACCACCGGGAATCCCAAGCCTTATAGAAAGTGTGAACTCACCTCGGTTTGCTCGGTATGATTAACTACTCGTTCACAATTAATTCAGTCAAAGCCTATAGTGTTCATACATACACAATCAGTTTTTTTTTCACAAGGTTCACATATAAATAAAATCACAGTGGGTATTAAATCAATGTTCACCAAATAGCACATAATACTTATTCAAGCTTTTGCAAACCATGCTTCACATATATATAACCACTCATAACAGTTACTTGTGCCATCCCTATCAGTTAACTCTATGTTACTTAGTCTTTACTAACGTAGTTTCCATTAACAGAATTAACTTAGTTAACTGTGCAGTTTACCCTCTTGACGAAACTTCCAAGTTTTGTCGCGATTCCTTATTGACGAAACCTCTAGGTTTCGTCGTGATTCCCTTTGACGAAACTCCCTAGTTTCGTCATGATTTCCTAAATGACGAAACCCCCTAGTTTCGTCGTGATGAGTGTTCGGTCAAGGTGCAGGTTTCGTCACATACACGTTTCGTCGTAAGCATATCAGTTAACCTATTACCCTAATAACCATCACCCGTGATTTCAGCAAACAAGTTCATCAATTCCCAATCGGATCAAACAAGCAACCCTAAACATGAACCCTAGATTGCTAGATCATCATCATGCGTAAATCCATATCACCGATTCCTTAACTATACATGCACAACTTGATCATACAATGTCAACATCAATCAGGAACATCAACTCAGCAAATCATAACTGAATATAAATCATCCAAATCTTTATCATATACGTTCCAATCTATCAGTTTAACATTAAGATATTAAAGCCCTAATTAACACAACATATGATTATGGTTTCTACTCCCAACCCTTCCATTCACAATAAATTACAAACAATACGTAACAAGCATCAAACAACTCAATAGCAAACAATCCAGAAATAAAGATGATGCACTAACCACAAGATTGAACTGTTTGATTGTAGGGAAAGGACTTCGCAAGAGGGAAGAGGTTACAAGGAAGGGAACTGCCGTCGCACTACCAGAAGTAGGTTAGGGTTTGCTAAAGAGTGTTTCATAACCTTGGTTACGTATTTATATTTGAAACAGTCAACTGGGCCTCATCTGGGCCGAAAGCCCATACGGCGAAACTCTCCTCCGGCGAAACCCTAAGTTTCATCGAGCAAGATGTTGGCGAAACCACATGTTTCGTCGAGTAGGATCATGGCAAAACTTCTATGTTTCGTCGAGTGAGGAGATGACGAAACTCCTAAGGTTTCGTCGTAGTCATGAAGGTGAGAATACACATGTTAAGTTTATAATTCAAACAGCTCATAAGTTTCATTACTACTAACAATCATGTAACACATAAATCATATACCAAACATGAACAAGTTACAACACAACGAGTTATGAAAACGTGACTGTAAACAAGTAACGTGTCGAGGAAAGACCTTGAAAACTCGAGTTGTCACACATTCTCATCCTACTTAGGCAAAATAAACTTTTTATTTAATCTTACCCCCATATATATATATATAGGGGAAGGATGTATAGAAAACCCACTTTTGGTTAGAAAACCCGGGAAACTCAAAACTCGCGTTGTTTTTTTTTTTGAAAAAATTTACACATGTTATATACATGTTTTTAAGGGTTTTGGGCAAAAAAAATCAAAAAAGCGCCGAGTAGATATTTAAAAAAAAAATAAACAAGTTTTGGTGTAACATGTGTTACATTCATCTGACATATTTGTAACATGTGTTACACCAAAACTTGTTTATTTTTTTTTAAAATATCTACTCGGCGCTTTTTTGATTTTTTTTGCCCAAAACCCTTAAAAACATGTATATAACATGTGTATTTAAAAAAAAAAAAAATTTCGGGAGGTTAGAGTTTCCCAAGTTTTCTAAATTATAAGGGTTTTCTATAGATACTTACATATATATATATATATATATATATATATATATATATATATAAGTGTCCGCTAAAATGAGAACCACCTCGAGTTGTAAGAACCGCGAGAACTTTTTGATCCGGGGCGAGGTGGACCAAATTTTTTTTTCAGAAACGTAGATGCATGTATAAAAACAACATTTGTAAAAAAAAAATTTCGTGGGTGTAGTTTTGAGCACCACAAGTTAGTGTTTACGGGACCCGTAAATTTTCCAGCCAGATTTACGGGTCCCGTAAACACAAACTTGTGGCGCTCAAAACTACACACACGACATTTTTTTTACAAATGTTGTTTTTATACATGCATCTACGTTTATGAAAAAAAATTTGGTCCACCGCGCCCCCTACGGTGTAGTTCTCACGGTTCTTACAACTCAAGGTGGTTCTCATTTTATCATTCCCCTATATATATATATATATATATATATATATATATATATATATATATCTACTATATATAATAAATGAAAGTAATTTGGGCCACGTGTAAGTAGATGAGGGCATTGTTTTTCTCCTTTTCCCGCCCAACAGTACCAGTGCCCTCTTTTATTTATATCCTCCCTCATTTACTCATTTAGGGCTTCCCACTTTCTCTCTCTCTCTGCTCTGCTCTATTCCGATCGATGTTCAGATTAATGCTCCGAATCAAGGTTAGATTATCAATAACTTCCGTTCTATAAGTGTCAATCTTTGTTTTCATTGTTCACTCATTCGATCTTCTTGCGTATTTACTTATTGTTGTGCTTTGGCTAGGGTTCCGCAGCTAACTTGATGATGGAGATGATCGGAGGTTGTCAGCTCTGCGTCATGTAGTTCTCTTGGTTATGCTGTAATGGATTTGAGGTTTAGGGTTAGTTATAAATATATATTTTTTCATTTTTCCATCTTGAGTTTTAGGTTAGGGTTTGTTTTATTTTTGGGCTTTTATATGATTTTCAGGTCGATTGTTTGGTGACTTGCTATTGTTGTTTCCTATTGTTTGTGAATTAGGCTGCTGACATCACCGACCGACTCCAACGAATTTGAAAGGTTGTAGGACTATGAGGACCAACTAAAAGATTTGGACGACAAATATCAGGTGTTTGGTTTCATTTTTTTTATGTTTTACTTATTTAAATATTATGAAATTTGTGAAATAAGGTAAAAATGGCTATTCTAATAGTTCATGATTTCATCCCTGTTGAAATAAGGTAAAAATGGCCATTCTAATACCGCAAGTATCTTATGGTTGGATGGTTGAATTAGTTTTATTTTGGGTATTTTTGGATGATTTCATCCATTTCTTTAAATAGTTCATGATTGAAGATGCATTTGAACATATCTTTTGAGTGAAATGAATGTTGAATTATCAGAAGATGCAGTTGAAGGTATCTTAAATAAGGTAATAATGCATTACATTCCTGTTGAAAAACAGAGTCGATAAATTTAGGAAAAATGAGGTTGAAAGATGATATGCCAACAGTGGACGATATCATTCTACAGTTTCGATAAATTTAGGTGTATTCTCAAATAATGCTTCCTAGATGCTTCCAAACAAGCAGCACTTTGGACATTTGTCGGCCTTCAAACATCTATTATCTAATATCTATTATCTATTATATATAATAAAAGAAAGTTGATTGATCCACTTTGGGCCATGTGGAGCAATCAACTTTCATTTATTATATATAATAGATAATAGATAGTAGAAAATAGAAAATAGATAATAGATGTTTGAAGACCGACAAATGTCCAAAGTGCTGCTTCTTTTGAAGCATCTAGGAAGTATTATTTGAGAATACCCCTGAATTTATCGAAGCTATAGAATGAGATCGTCCACTGTTGGCTTATCATCTTTCAACCTCATTTTCCCTAAATTTATCGACTCTGTTTTTCAACAGGTATGTACTGCAATCATTCCTTTCAGTTAAATAGACCGACACTTGCTTCCTCTCAAAGGGTTATGGAGTGGTTATAACAGCTGATCATGCTAAGGACTGTTATAACTAACCACTGCTCCTTATAAAGATTGATGGACTTAAAGACTGATGAGGCCTATCCACTATTGAAGACAAAGCCCTGTTAAAAACAAGCACTTATGTTCCTAGAGTTTGATTAACCAAATGAAAACGACTGTTCAGTAGCAGCAGTGGTTCAGCATCTACAACGGATTCAACTTTAGTATTTAATTATCAGTGTTTCTTATGTAACAGTGTTTATTATAGCAGTGGTTCGCTAGAATTTATCTTTCGAGACAAACCCTTTAAAACCCAATGACGAACCACTGCCCAACAACAACAGTGGTGCAGCATCAACAGCAGATATTCTACCTTTGTTTATGTTAACAGTGTTTATATGTAACAATATTTATCACATCAGTGTTTTTTACTCTGTTAGATTGTTAGATGTCATATCACTGAGGTGTTTATATGTAACAGTATTTATCACATCACCTCATTGGTTTGATCTGTATTATAAATACAACAGTTGTTTGATCTTTATACTACTAAATAAAAATGAAGTACACTTTGATGATAAATAAGCTCTTCATTTTGATTGTTTGGATACAGTATTCTTGAAATTGGCCTTTTTTTGCAAACAGATGTTTATGGGCAAACTTCTTTTTAAGGTAAAACATTTGTTTAAGCGCAAACATCTGTTTATGTCCAAACATCTGTTTAAGGTCAAATATCTGTTTAACTCCAAACAACTGATATAGAAGGTCAAATATCTGTTTAAGGTCAAACATATTTAAAATAGTTAAAAATGATAGTTTTCATTAATCCTTAAAAGTCTGTTACAACCACTGTTTTGGTTCAAACATCTGATTGTTAAATGTTATCCACTGCTGAAAGACAACATCTGTTTCTTCATTCTTTATGTTGACCACTGACTAACCAAACATCAGTGTTAAAATCACTGTTGGCTATCTACCGATAGTTAAAAAATAGTCACTGCTCACATTTTTATTGTTGACATCCACTGATATTGACCATAATTGGTTTTCCTAAAAAACATCCACTGCTCACATTTTTATTGTTGATGTGGTTAATTAATTATAGAATGAAATTATCAAATGAAAACTAGAATTACAATGAAATTACCATTTAACCTAATCGTTACATTCCAATGAGATAAGAGTTCCTCCAATATTGTTTTAGTGATAAAAATTAAAGTTAACATAAAAAATAAAAATAACTGTTGATGACATTTTGTTGCATATAAAATTAGTAATTAATGGTAATTTCTTGAGCTTTGGACATTGAAAATATGCAAAATGGGAATTTCAAATTGACAGTTATTTTCTTTTAATTAAAGTTAGAATAAAAATTAGAAATGTCATAATGATAATGGCTTTCAAATCAAATCAGTAATTACTGACAATATCCATAACTTTTGAAATTCAAAATATGCAAAATGGTAATTTAAATCACTGTTGGCTATCCACTGATAGTTAAAAAATAGTCACTGCTCACATTTTTATTGTTGACATCCACTGATATTGACCATCATTGGTTTTCCTAAAAAACATCCACTGGTCACATTTTTGTTGTTGATGTGGTTAATTAATTATAGAATGAAATTATCAAATGAAAACTAGAATTACAATGAAATTACCATTTAACCTAATCGTTACATTCCAATGAGATAAGAGTTCCTCCAATATTGTTTTGGTGATAAAAATTATAGTTAAACTAAAAAATTAAAATAACTGTTGATGACATTTTGTTGCATATCAAATCAGTAATTAATGTTAATTTCTTGAGCTTTGGAGATTGAAAATATGCAAAATGGGAATTTCAAATTGACGGTGTTTTTCTCTTAATTAAAGTTAAAATAAAAATTAGAAATGTCATTGTTTTGGTCAAAAATCAGACTAGGATAATGCAACCAAATCTTTGTTGTGAGGAATGATGCTTGAACAAATGTATGAATAACTTGCAAATGAAATGAATAATTGACACAAGGATTTATACGAGGAAAAAGCCCTTGATCAAGAGTTGATCTCCGGCATAAAAAACCTCGGGTGATGGAAACTACCGATCACCAACTACTATTAAATAAATGATTGTTACAACTCGGGATGATAACAAGCTTGTTACAAGGATCACTAGAGTGTAATGTGTATGAAATCGCCAAATGAACTGTTGAGAGCTATTGAGAGCTGTTTCGAGAGTGTGTGTTTGCTAAATTAGCCAAGTGTTCTAATTCAAGCTTGTCATCCCCTTTTAAAATTAGAAATAACTAAAACAACTAACTATCCGCTAAATATGCAAGCTTCCCACGATCTCCATAACGTTCACAAAGCCATACACGTGCGGAGTATTGAGGGCATATTCTCCAAGAATATCGGTAAGACCAAGTCCAAGGCGTATACTCCTGCAAAACAAACTTAAACATAATAAAGGCAATCGTTAGTATAAGGATAACAACAAGGATCCTGAATCCTGATCCTGCAATGTCTTCTGAGGATCCTTAATTCAAACAGAATTGAGGATCCGTGATCCTGGCAGTGCTTGAGGATCCGTGATCCTTAGGATTGAAAAAATCTCCCCCTAACAATTGCCCCCAAAATATAAGGAGTATAATGTAATTTAACGAGTTGTATTTTTGATCTTATCTCCAACTGACTAACGGATATATAGCCGTTTGGATCGAACTAGCCGTTGCTGGTCTTACGTCATTGAAGTGACAATCCTGCAGAATCATCATTATAAATAGGTTAGAGATAAGGATCAGGAGGCATTTAAATTCGTGCGTTACTTCCTTTAAATCCCCATTCAAAGATCAATCAGGTATCTTTCTTCTCCTTTTCTCTTCATCTTCTTACTCTGTTCTTCTTCGAAATCTTTAGATCACAATGAAGTTACGATCATCCCCTGCCAAGGAACACCAGAAAGATAGTCCTTTGAAAAGCCAAGGGATTATGAAAAGTACTCCGAAGGAACTCTGCAGCTTCACCGATCCGGAGATTGACTGAATTCGCCACTGTTTTCCGGCGAACGCCGTCTTCAAGCCCTTTGACCCTACCGCCAAAAGTGATTTTGTTTCTGAAACCTGGGTTGCTTTTCCGGCCACTCCATTCCTGATAGGATACTCCTATCCTTTCCCTGCCTTCACTGAATCCTTCTTCTCTCTCACCGGCATGTGCTACATTCAGGCCATGCCAATGATGTGGAGGGTTTTATATACCCTAGAGAGAATCATTGAGCAGGAAGGTATAGAGTTCGGGATGTCGGAACTGGCTGAACTGTACAACCTTGTGAGCCATGGTTCAAACCGCTTCTTATTCAAGCATTAACCCGGTGATGAACACCCAATCCTCAAGACCACCAAGAATGACACCAACTGGAAGAAGCGTTTTTTCTTCATTAGGAGGGATTCTATCCCTGATGGGAAGGATCTTCCTAGAAAGTGGACCACCCATGGTAGGATAGAGGATCCTTATAGAAGGATCATAGGATAACCCTGTTCCTGTTCCTGTGAGGATAACTGATCCTTTTTTATTTTGCAGCTATCTCTGTCTCTCATATCATTCCATCACCTGCAACAAAAGAGAGGATCGCTGCTTTCTGGAATCTTGTTCCTGCAGTAAGATCATTCCAAGCAAACTCAAAGGATTCTCAAGAAGTATCCTCCGGCTCAGTCACAATGTCAAGTAAGTATCCATGTTTATATATGCTTAAATATTTAAATAAAACAAGAATACTTATCTATTGTTTTGGATTGGTAGGCGCTGGAAAATCCTCCAAGTCAGCCACTCGCTTCAGCGTTACTGATCTTAGTACTGTTCCTCCCTAGTCTGGAAAGAAGAAATCTGCTGCTAGCCCAAGTGTTCCAGTCCCTAAGCCTGTCATTTCCAAGGGCAAAGGAGGAAAGAAGAGGAAGTCCACCGAAGCTGACAACCTTGAAGGCTTGCCCCTCATCCGTCATCAGTTTGAAGAGTACTTCAATGAGGTAAGGATCCCTGATCCTTAATTCTATCCTGCCCATATGGGGATAAGTGATCCTGAAATGAATCCTTCTTTCTTTGCAGAAATTCGCTGAGATCCAGATGCTCTTCGATGCTTATGTTGAAGAGGCTGAGATGAAGGAGCTGGACTTCCAGAAGATCTTCCTGGCTAAGGATCAAACAATCTCCAACCTCGAGAAAGACCTCAATGTGGCAAAGAGGCAGGTGGTCATGGCCCAAATAACTGCTGATCAGGAGAAGAGAGAGGTGTTGGAGGATGCCAAACTCTCTGCTGCCATTGCTATGTACAAGACCAAACTGCAGATGGCTCAAGAGGCTGAGGATCCTGACTTTGACAGGACCAATTGGGACCAGGAGGGCTGGAAGGCTAGGCTGGCTGAGCTTGATGATGAAGAGGAGGCTGGAGAGGTCTTGATGCTTGAGGCAAGCGGCAGCGGGGCTAAGGATCAAGCTGGTGACGCTGGGGCAGGAGGTGATGGTGATGGTGATGCAGCGAAGGTTTGAGCTGCAGAAATGGGCGATGATGGATTTATCTAGACGCGGCCGGAGCCCATTCTTTATAGTTTGGTAGTGGTTTTTGTTTGATGGTGTTTTTCTCGAACAATTGTTGGTCTGTAATAACTTAGACAATAGTTTTTAGGTTTAAGGATCACTGATCCTTCAGACAATAGGTAGGATTGCAAATGGTGGAGTGATCCTCTGTTTGGGGGATGAAGCCATTGTGATCCTGCCGTCCTTTATATTCCTGCACTTAGACCTTGTTAACATGGAGACCCTTTGCCAACCCAAGTGGACGGGCCACGTTTTGCTGGTAGAAATTTGGGTTGGCAATTTTGACAACCTTTTAAGGGTTTAACTTTTGATAAATAAATAAAACTTTAATCTTTTGGCTTATCATGTGTTGTTACTTTTATAAATATTTTATCTTTCAATTGTTGTGATATACTTTGTTTGAATTCATAAGTAAAGAAGAAAAGTTTAATAGATCATGTCAAAAAGTTTAGGATATGATCAACGATCAAATATCATACAATCGATAAATTCAAAAAAGTAATGTAACTTAAGGATCATGTGTTCTATTGTCAAAGAATAAGGGTCACTTAGATAAATAAAGAATAAGATCAAAATGATCAAGGATCATACCTGAGAATCCAAGTTAGGATCCTAAACCTTTAACATTTACAATCAGGATAACCAAAAGACAAACCTTAGTAAAAGGTAAGGATCAAGGATCCTTAGCTGTTTAACTTCAAAAACCTGAAATGGAACATAACTTGGGACTAAGCCAATATAAGAGAAGAGTTAGCAACTGGGGACAAGCCCAACAATTCTGGGGACAAGCCCAATATACTGGGGACAAGCCCAAAAAACTGGGGACAAGCCCAAAAAACTGTGGACTAGCCCAAAAACTGGGGACAAGCCCAAAGGATCTTGTGTAAACTGGAGTATGGCCCTCACTGGCGACTATCCAAACTTAGTGACATGAAAATGCCAAAACCTTAGCTAACGTGAAAATGTTAGAAACCTTAGGAACGGATGTATGGTACGTCTACCATTATACGTAGGATCCCGGATACAACCAGTACAATGAAATTGTCAGCCCCTAAAGCGAGTACTGGTCCCATTGCCATGAACTGTACCAGGATCATCGTGCGCTGCTGGCGATACTGGGGACATGCCCAACAACTGGGGACTAGCCCAAATAACTGGATACTTCTATGGATACTCAATCCTTTGTTAAGGATACATGAACCTTCTGCAAAACTCAGAATCAAGTGAAAGGAGGATAAAGGATCCAGGATCCTTCTCCTTGTATATAGGATAATTGAAGAATGAAATATTTTGAGATTAGATCATTACCAAAATGAGGATCCTCTATCCTGTAAGGATCCTTCGAGGATATCGGTCATGAAAATGGTTGAGGATCCTGGATTCTTACTACATGAAATATTTCTTCAGGTGGACAACATTCCAAGCTCTTGGTAGCAAATCACCTTTCATTGTTAGCAATCGATATGCCCCATTTCCTGCTTCAGCTTCAATCAGGTAGGGGCCTTCCCACTTTGGTGCCAACTTTCCATCAGCAGGATTTGTGGTATTCTGAAATGCTTTCCTCAATACCATATCACTAACTTGGAATTTCCTGATCCTGACATTCTTATTGTAGGCTCCAGCCATCCTTTGTTGATAACTAGCCATCCTTATCCTTGCCAAATCCCTGAGTTCTTCTATAGCATCCAAGTCTTGAACCAAGTTTTCAGCATTTCCTTCAGAATCACGGATGCTTGTTCTAGCAGTAGGAACCACCATCTCTGTAGGGATCACTGATTCTGCTCCAAATGCCAAAGAAAATGGAGTTTGGCCAATAGCATTCTTGGGGGTTGTCCTATCAGCCCATGGTACATAAGGTAGTTCTTCTGCCCACTTTCCTTTCTTGGATCCAAGCTTCTTCTTCAAGTTGTTGATGATGATCTTGTTGGATGATTCTGTTTAACCATTAGCTTGTGGGTGGACTGGTGTTGATGTTATCATCTTAATCCCCAGCTATCACAAAAGTTAGTAGCTCTACTCCCAATAAATTGGGATCCATTATCACAAACAATTTCAGAAGGGATACCAAATCTAGTAATAATGTTTCTTTTAATAAAGGATATCACTTCTTTTTCTCTGACTTGAGCAAAGGCTTCAGCCTCTATCCACTTAGAGAAGTAATCAGTCATGGCAAGCATGAATACCTTCCTCCTGGTGCTTTGGGAAGCTTACCAACTATATCCATTCCCCATCTTATGAATGGCCAATAAGAGGATATAGGATGCAATAGTTCTGCTGGTTGATAAAGGATATTACTATGTCTCTGACAAGGATCACACTTCTTAGCATAATCCACAGCATCCTTCTTCATTGTAGGCCAATAGTATCCTGTCCTAAGGATCCTTGAGAACAATGCCCTGCCCCCGGTGTGGTTTCCACAATCTCCTTCATGAAAATCCTTTAGGACTTCTTGAATTTCAGGATCCTCTATGCATCTTAGATATGGACCTGCAAGTGATCGTTTATATAACATGATATTCAATATTGTAAATTGAGATACCTTAATTTTGAAAGCCCTGGGGTTTTCTCCTGTAGGAATCTCTCCATGTTATATGTATCTCATGATTGGAAGGATCCATGATCCTGAATGAGACTGTGCACCATCACTAGGAACCATTGCAGAATCCTCTTCTATCACCATAGTTATGTGATCCTCAATAGCAGGAGCCAAAATATGGATGATAGGGATCTTGATATCCTCTGGAATTTTTAAGGATGATCCTAGGTTGGCCAATGCATCAGCTTCTGCATTTTCTTCCCTGGGTACCTCTGTCAAACTAAAAGAAACAAAAGAGAGTGCCAATTCCTTGACTATCTCTGGTATTTGATTAGCTTTTCACCTTTAACAGCATAGGATCCATTAAAGTGATTAGTAATTAACAATGAATCTACATGTACCTCAAGATACCTGATCCTCATATGTTTGGCAATTTGCAAACCAGCTATCAAGGCTTCATATTCAGCCACATTATTAGTAGTTTGAAACTCACAAGCTATGGAGTGGGGTATTATGTCCCCCTGTGGCGGTTTTAGTAGTATTCCAAGTCCTGTTCCTTTGACATTAGAGGCTCCATCAGTGAATAGTATCCAAGGATCCTGAGTCTCTTCCAACTGCTGAACTTCTAACTCAGCTTCTCTTTGCAAGTCACTACTAAAATCTGCCACAAAGTCAGCTAAGGCTTGGGATATGATGGCAGTCCTTGGTTCATATCTTACATCATAAGCACTAAGCTTCACTGCCCATTTAGCAATCCTTCCTGACATTTCAGGTTTCCTGAGAACATTCTTAATTGGAAAATTAGTCTTAACAATAATGGCATAAGTTTCAAAATAATGTCTTAGTTTAGTAGATGCCATAATCAAAGCAAGAATAAGTTTTTCTAAATGTGAATATCTGGATTCAGCATCAAGCAAACTCTTACTTACATAATAAACAGGATGTTGTGTACCTTCGTGATCCTTAACAAGGACCGCACTTACTGCTTTAGAGGATACCGCTAGATATAAGGATAATATATCCCCTTTTTCTGGTTTCATCAAGGCAGGAGCTGAGGATAGGTAATCCTTAAGGGCTTTGAGAGCATTTTCATGCTTTTCAGTCCACTCAAATTTCTTGTTCTTTCTCAAAATGTCGTAGAATTCCTTGCACTTTTATGATGATTTTGATATGAACCTATTCAAGGCTGCGATCCTCCCTGTCAACCTTTGCACATCCTTGGCATTGGCAGGAGATTTGATATTCACAATAGCCCTAATTTGCTCTGGACTTGCTTCAATGCCTCTTTTTGTTACCATATAACCTAGGAACTTGCCTGCTTTAACACCAAAGTGACACTTTGAAGGATTCAGCTTCATATTGAATTTGTCAAGGATATTGAATGCTTCCTCCAGGTCTCTAAGGTGATCCTCAGCTCTCTTGGACTTAACCACCATGTCATCTATATAGACTTCCATAGTGTATCCTATCTGCTCCTTAAACATCATATTGACTAGCCTTTGATAGGTAGCACCTGCATTCCTTAGTCCAAATGGCATAACAATATAACAATAGATACCAGTTGGGGTCATGAAGGCTGTATCCTCATGATCAGATGGTTCCATCTGAATTTGTTGAAATCCAAATGAAGCATCCATAAAAGTCAACAACTCATGACCCGCGGTAGCATCCACCATGGAGTCAATGTGGGGTAATAGGAAAGGATCCTTGGGACATGCCTTGTTTAAATCAGTGAAATCGACACATACCCTCCATTTTCCTTTTTTCTTTTGAACAACAATCACATTGGCTAACCATCTTGGATACTTAACCTCTCTAATCATACTTGCTCGGAGTAATTTGTCTACTTCCTCCTGGATAATGGCATTCCTCTCAGGTGCAAACTTCCTCCTCTTCTGATGTATGGGCTTGAATGACCTATCAATGCCAAGTTTATGAGTAATTATATCTTTAGAGATACCTGTCATGTCTTCATGCTTCCAGGCAAAGGTAGTTTTTCTCCTTTTAAGGAAGGATACTAGATCCTATTCAATGTTGCCGAGGATCCCTGATCCTATAAGGATTTTGGATTCAGGATCATGAGGATCCATAAGGATTTCTTTCACATCCTTTTCTCTTGCCTCCAAGACGTCTCTTGGAGGATACTTTAGTTGCTATTGCTCCCTTGGTCTTGAGGCTGGCTTCATTGATGAGGTATAGCAATTTTTTGCTTCTTGTTGGTCACTCTCAATTTTTTTCACCCCCCATGGACTAGGAAGCTTCACACATTGATGATATGTAGATGCAACTGCCTTCATGTCATGTATCCATGGCCTGCCAAGGATAACATTGCAACAGGATAAGCAATCTATAACACAAAATTTTTGATAAGAATGAAGTCCTTCAATGTAGATGGGAAGTTTAATATCCCCCAATGTATTCTTGGTTTCTCCGCTGAATCCCACAAGAACTGAGGATCTTGGGATAATATCTGATTCAGGGATGTTCATCTTCTTGAGGACATCAAGCTGAATGATGTTCACCGAACTTCCTCCATCGATCATGATCCTACGAACAAAATGGTTAGAAATGAACAAAGTAATAACAAGACCATCATGATGAGGATCCTGAACATCAACACGATCATCCTCATCAAAAGTTATAACTTTCTCCTGTGTAACAGTAGACGTCCGGATGGGTCTATCTCCATTATCCATCTTGGTTTCCTTGGCATGTCTCTTAGCTGCTGAAAAGGAAGTACCACAAATGTCCGAGCCACCAGATATGAAGTTTATAACTTGTGCATCTGCTGGAGGAGCAGGAGCTCTTTCTAGGATCTTCTCAGGATCCTGGATCCTTAACTTTTTTCTTCCCAAAAGTTCCTTCAAGTGCCCCTTGCTTAACAAGTAACCGATTTCTTTTCTAAGTGCAATACATTCTTCAGTGAGATGCCCGAAATCCTCGTGATATGCACACCATTTGGATTTGTCTTTTGTTGCAGCCGGTTTATCACTTTTCCTTGGCCACCTAGCTTTTTCACCTAATTTCTGCATTGCAAGGATCAGTTCATTGTTATCAATAGGAAAACAGTATTCAGAAATGGGAGGATAATCCTCATCATCCTCTTCCTGTTCTACTGCATGAACGTTCTGGTTGTCAGACTTGTTGTAAGGTTTGGACTTGTTGTTCCTGAAGTAGGATCCTTGTTTCTCCTACTTCGAGGATCCTGCCAGCAGACATAAAGGCAATCAAGGCCCACTTGCTGAAAACCACTGATTCTGCTCCTCCTGCTATCATCTTTGTGGACAACCCACCACCAGCTGATGCCAAAAAGGGGGAGAAAATGAAGCAGCTAAAGAAAAAGGGATATGAAGATGGTTTGTACATTGCACCAGACAAATCCAGTATGCTTGTAGATATACCTAAGCCAGATGGTACTAAAAAGGTTGATGTAACAACAAATGCCATTGCTAATGCAAAAGCAAGGGTAAAAAGGGATATGGAGGCAAAGGATAAAGCAAGGTGGGAACAGGAGAAAAGAGTTTTTATGGAGAAGGATGAGCAGGGTGTTTCTGAGCCCAAGAATGAAGAAAATCCTGAGCCTAAAAGAAAACAGCCCACTAGAAAAGTGAGGGAACCCAAATCCACACCTCCCAAAAGCTCCACACATCAAACCTCCAAATGAGCAGATGTTAAAACACCCGTTGTATCAACAGCTGTTGGTACTTCAGTGGTTTCAACATCTGTTACACCAACAATTTCCACCACTTCAACACACACTCAATCCACTGCCTTACCACAAATCACATCACCATCAAACACATCCTCATTACCACCAACACCACCTGCCAAAAAGCAAAATACTTCAGGTGACACATCATCTGTTGTAATGGCAACAGTGGTTGAAACACCAGTTGTTTCAACAACTGTTAGTCAACCATCTACCACTCAAATCACCACCACTCAACCCACCAAAACACCACCAACCTCTCCAAAACATAAAAGGAGAAGGATAATTCTGAATGATGACCCTTCACTACCACAAACATCCACCCAACCACTGTCCCTTGTTACCATTCCCAATCCTGTCCCACTCTCTTCAGCACAAGTCTCAAATTCAAACACTGCCATTTTTCCTACAGGAGTCCAGTATCCATTAGATCTGGAAGCAGTTAGAGAGGAGATCAAATCCTTCTACTCTGAAGATGGCCCTGCTAAAAGGAACTTGCCATCTGTTCAAGGATATGCAAGGCCTAATAACATTGAAGAATACTTGAAGTTAAAGGCTCAACAAGCAGAGGATATCTCCAAAAGAAATACAGAAGGAAAATCTAACAGAGAGATTCAAACATACTACCAATATCTGCTAACCCAAGTCAAAACTTTGGAGCAGTTTTCAAAAGATCTCTGTGAAAAGTTATCAGAAAGAGCTGATGAAACCTTGAGGAAAGATTATCTTGATAATATCATGGCTTACAAAACATACAAGGGAGAAAAGTACCAGTACAAAGAATGGACCATCAGTGAGCTAGAAAGTGAAACAGCCAGAATTCAAGATATGATCAAAAACAAGGTGAAGCAGACTCCTCCTATCTGGGTAAAGTTTAAGAAAAATGTACCAAATAGGACTCTTCAGCTGAAGAGAATGAAAGAAGAGTTAATAACAGCTAATTTTGGGTCAAAGAACCAAGTGGCAAGGTGGAAAAAGGATAAAGTGTTCTCCTCTTACAAAAATCTGGAAGAATTAAGAAAGAAAAATCCTAATGTTCCACAAAAGCCTATTTACCCTGAAGCAGTGGTTCCAGCTAAGCCACAAAAGCTACAAATCAGGAGATCCACTGCTCCACCTGCTGCCATCCTTTACCAAACAAGGAAACAAAAGCAGATGGATGCAGAAACAGAAGCAGATAAAGCAGCAGGGGATTACGTTGTAAAAATAGGCCTTAAGCAGATGATAGGAGAAAAACTTGAATTGACACAAACTACAAATACTGCTCAGCCAGTCATTACCAGGCCACCATCTCCAAACTCATCATCGATAAAACCTCTCCCAAGAAACCCACTGGATTCAAAAATACGAAAGTGGATATTTGACAAACAGACCCAAGTATTGACTCTAATCAAATCCAGTGGTGAGGTGAAGAAAATATCAAGGGAACAAGCATTGGGCCTGGGTGTTGAAGATCTGCAAGATCTCCTTGATCTTATACTGTGCAGGGATGAGGATGATACATATTCCTTGGACTTTGAATTACAATTCAAAGGGCAAGTCAGGGAATTATTGATGAGGCAATAAAGATTCACAAGGGAAATGTGATATTTGGGTTTGTGTTTTACAGTTTATAGCAGAGTTAAGATTATTAGGTGTGTTAATGTTTGCGGTTATATAAGAAATTTTATGTATTTGTGAATTTGGTAAGTAACTGAATTGACTTTGAAAGTCAAAGGTGAAAGAAACATGGTTGACTTGACTGTTGGCATTGTTTGTTAATCCTGATTTGCAGTAAAATACTCTTTGAGCTTTTTTTTGAGCCGTTTAATATGTTATCCTTTTAGTGAATTTTCTTTTCGAGTTGTGCCATCTAAGATAAAACACACGATTAAATCATATGGTCAAATTGTTAAGGGTCTTGATGATTTAAGATGCTAATTGGGTGCCGTCTATTAGCTAATTATTTGTAATTTATGTTAACAGATGTTGACCAAAAGTCAAACAGATGTTGGCGAATAGTGAAACAGATGTTGACCATAAGCAGATGTTTGGTTTCAGGCCAAATATCTCTTTATGAGCAAACATCTGTTTAACTTCAAACATTTGTTTAAGGCCAAACATATCTTTATTTCCAAATATCTGTTTATGGCCAAACATCTGTTTAAATCCAAACATCTGTTTAAGTCCAAACAACTGATATAGAACACCAAACATTTGTTTAAGCCCCAACATCTGTTTAAGTCTAAACAGATGTTTAAACATCCGTTCAAAACACTGTTCAATCTAACATGGGTTTCCATCCATCTGTTGACTAAAAGTCAAACACATTTTCAAACCACTGATTGACTTATTCAAATTTCTGTTGAATACTAAATGAGATGTTGACCAAAACTCAAACAACTGTTGACCAAAAGTCAAACAGATGTTGACGAAAAACTAAATGGGATGATCCGACCCGGTTACATGGGATATTTTTAAACTTCTAACTTTTTAAAGATCCTCACAAAATCTCGGTTCGTTTCTCTCTCCACGTTTCTTTCTACACTTTCTCCAACAAACTCTGTCATCTTCTTCGATTTCTTCCGATCTTCATCAATATCATCTTGTATAATAATAAAGGTATTGTTAAATAATCTGATTTGTTTTGTATTTTTTTCATGTTTATTCTTTTAGTTTTGAATTCTATAGCCGATTATGGTTCTTGCTATTTTAATGAAGAAGTTGTAATCGACGGTGGTGTATTCATGTGTCTCCCTGTTTTTTTTTTCAATCCATTGTTGGTTATGATTGCGTTTATTGTTGCGGCTTATACTGGAACAATTTCTGATAGTCGTAATTTTTTTGTATATCCGATTACTATGTAGTTATTATGCATGTTATGATAGACATATATGATTCTAAAAAAAGTAATCTGCATTTCCTGTATCTACCATTTGTCTTATCCATTGTTGATTTTATTGGATTTCACTTTGCTCATGTATTTATCTTATTCTAATTTATGATATAAAATTTCGATCTTTACTGTTGTATTCTCATTTGTATTTGTAAAGTTATTTATAAAGTTATTGCTGTGATTCTGATGTATGATATAAAATTTCAATCTTTACTAATGTATTGTCACGTTTATTTGTAAAGTTGTTTATAAAGTTGTTCATGTAACGTTGTTATTTCTCACGTGTATATGAAATGTTGAACTTATTTTGATTAGTAGTTGGTATACTGTTTTTAAGTTTTTGTTTGGAATAGACACAAGTCGTTATCCTGTTTTTCTGTACAATTTATTCTGCTGATGATCCTCCATGTCTATTTGTGATACTTAATCGGAAAAGTAGGTTTTAAGTTTTAATTATATGACTTGATGTAAAAAATATATATATTTCGATATGATAAGAAATTACATGTATTCTCACCTTTTTGATGTTGTCTATTGTTATTTTGATA
Source organism: Helianthus tuberosus (assembly GCA_030545235.1). Taxonomy (NCBI): domain Eukaryota; kingdom Viridiplantae; phylum Streptophyta; class Magnoliopsida; order Asterales; family Asteraceae; genus Helianthus; species Helianthus tuberosus. The sequence continues at coordinate 2,922,197 of CM060389.1, read as the reverse complement.
TATATTAGTTGTATCATCTTTTATTTAGATGTATTGCATACCTTAATGGATTGTATTCATTTGTTTCTTAATGTTATTGATTTTGATTGATTTTGATTCTATATGATTGATACTGTTACAGTTTTATGTGAGAATGATTTATGGATTTCCGTGTTACCTTGAAAACAGTAAAAGGAAATGTTTGGTTAGTAATTTTATCTGATCTTAGTTTAACACTTAATTTTAATTTTTTGGTATAATATTTAGCAATAAAAGTGTTTCTTTTATTTATGCTTAGATTTTGCCAAAACAGTATCAAAATTGGATTCAACAGTTTAATTATCCAACTGGAAATACAAAGATCCGGACCACAACTGGAAATGTTTTTAAAGTCAAGATCTATCCTTTAAGCAATGACAAATATTATTTTTATAATGGTTGATGTCAGTTGGTAAACAGTTTGAAAATACCTTCAGATTCATGGTTGATATTTCATTATGAAGAAGCATTAGAAAGTTTCAGAATATTGTATTTTTATCAAGACATTGCTCTTGCTCCTTGTGAAGAGTTTTACTACAAACCATCTGGTAACGAAGATTATGTGGTATGTAACTTCGAATATTATTCATCATGTAATTTTTTTGGAGATACAGTTGTTTAATTGTTGTGTTTTATTTTTTTACTTAATTTTCTGATATATTTTTACTAATGTACTATATAATGTGTTTTATTTTGATTGTAGAGTATTAATCGTTCTTTTGTTCATCACAAGATGTTAAACACTATTCCTTCATATCCGGTTCTTATTAAAGGATCTGAAAACCAGAACTGGTCTGTAGGGATGGAAGATATCAACAATGAACTTTACATAATTACCAGATGGAAGGAGATAAAGAATGAGTTGTCATTAACTGCTGATCATCTCATTGTCTTTGAGATGATAGATCTTCAGACTTTTCATGTCAAGGTTTTCAATTGTGCTACCTGTGATTTAGTGCTTCCACCGGAGGTTTGTGCTGTTGTAAAAGAAAATGTGATAGAAGAGATTGTCTTGAGTTTAGATACTGAAGCTGTACAAGACATCATTAATGTCAATGAAAGTGGTATGGTTGTTGGGAATGAAGATAATCAGATCGTACCTATTTCTTTCCGTGTGGACGGTCATTTTGTAAGTTTGTGATGATGAGTTTACTAATATATAATACTTTAGTAAGATTTTAAAGATGTGTTAATTCTTTGTTTATTGAATTGTTCGTTGTTTGTTATAGCGCCTTTTTAAAAAACAGGCTAAAGATCTTGGACTGAATCGTAAGATGGGTTTGAAGATTGTGGACGTGGCAGGTGATGTTTGGAATATTCAAGCTGCTATAGGTTCATCTCGAGGTCAACCAAGATATTATCTGCAAGGAATGAGAAAGTTTGTGAGAGATAAAGGCATGGCTCCAGGTCAAGCATTTACACTTAACTTTGTGAAAGGTAAAAAGCTTTTTATGTTCGGATGAATGTTCGTTGGTTGAAGAAGGCAAATGCAGAAGGATACATTGAACCAAGTTTTTGGGTTGTAGTTGTTTGCTTTTCGAAACCGATACTAGACTTGTTTGTTTAGTTTTGAAGTTGTGATTCTAAAACTATATATGTACATGTAAATTATTAGGTCCATGTCTAACGGAAACAATGTGGAGATGTGAACTAAAGACAGTATACTCCGTTTGACTTTTGGTCAACATCTGATTGACTTTTGGTCAACATCTCATTTAGTATTCAACAGACGTTTGAATAACTCAAACAGTGGTTTTAACATCTGTTTGACTTTAGTTCAACAGTTCATGGAAACCCATGTTAGGTTGAACAGTGTTTTGAAGAGGAAAACAGTCCTAAAATATAAGAAGACAGTGGATCTGGTTGAACATCTGTTTCACTTTTGGTCAACAACTGTTTGACTTTTGGTCAACATCTGTTTGCTTGATCACATTGGGTGTTAAACTATAGTTCTTTAAGTCATTGTTTTGTTTTCTTGAATTTTATATAATTTTGTTAAGAAGTACAAGAACAAACATTTTTACAAAATCCCAAATCACCCGATCATTTAAGTGCATTGAAGTAAAATTGGAAATGATGTTATTCATGTGGTCCTGTCGTGCTTTTGTTTGATCTATAATATGGGTTTATGATCTAATCCGGTGATGTGAAGACATTGTTGTTGAATCCAATGAGATGCTTGATGTAATGAGGTTGTATTAATAACAAGTAATAATTGATATAACTAAGTTTCCCGAGCCCGGGAAGCAATCCCGGGTAAAAACCTAGTATATATATATATATATAGGGTCGAGATTTAGAGAAAACGGTAGAAAGTGTGAGAACGCTTAACGATCGTCCGATCAAAACAATCTAAGGACTAGATTGGCGTGGTGGCGTTTTCGTAAATAACATCAATTTTATTACGTGGACGCGCTTCATTAAGGGTAAAAGGGTCTTTTGACCACTCCACACAAAACGTCATCTCAAGAAATAAAACGCCAAAAACAAAAATCACAGACCATTCTAAGTAAAACGTCATTAAATATAAAACGCCAAACTTAATTATAGTAAAATCCCGCCTAAAAAAACCGCCAAAAAATCCTACATATACAACATCTCAGAACTTCAATTAAAAACACACACAAAAACCCAAACGCCATATTTTTGATATTACCCATTCGCCTTAGAAACGCCAAAAAACCCAAACATCAAATATCTTCTAACCCAAAACGTTTTTTTTTGAAATTCAGCTTGGCTGTCAGTAAGATTTCGCTCAATGAAATAGACAAAATCCTTAAGTGAGGATATTGTCCATTTTATTGAGTAAAATCTTATTGACTTATCCTAAACTTCCATCCAATTTATAACGCCAAAACATACAAAAACATTATTGAGGTTTGTTGTCAATAAAGTTTAGCTGTATGGGGTGGACAACATTGTCAGTTATCTTTCTTAACCGAGGATTAACAATGTTGTCCATCTCATACAGCAAAACATTATTGATTTTAGCATGATCAAAATTTGAGGTTTAAGGTGATCTTATTTCGTGGTGTTCTTTTTATCGGTAAAATGCCAAAAAAGATAAAAAAATCAAACATCGTTGATTGTAAAAATTCAAGATTGTTGGCTGAAGGGTCTAAACTCAATAACATTTTGCTGCATGAGATGGACAAATCTTTAAGAAAAAGATGCTGATGTCAGAGTGTGTGCTTCCAAACAGCAACACAAAAACTACTTGAAAAACAAAAAAACAAAATGAATCATACGAAAGTCGAACCGGCCAGTTAACATGATTCAAAAAAGAAGAAAGTGACTGGTGACAGAGAAGATTTGGAAGATCAATTGTTTATGTATTTTTTTTATTTTCCTTTTCAGTTAATTGTTATATAATAAAAACGTCATATATAATAAAAACGCCAAAACAGCCAAAATGCTTGTTTAAACGATATCATCCAGTTAAACGCCACCAAAAAACTCCCAAACTATAATAAAATTACATTGAAAAATTATTATAAAAAACCCAAAAAAAAAAAAAATAAATAAAAAGCAAACTAGAAAATGTAACTAGAAACAGTAAATACAAATCAGTAATACTGAAGAATCTAAAACGCCAAACTTGAAAGATGGGACGTGTTACAGACTTCAGAGATAAAGCTTATCAAAAACAATAATTACAAAACAGTAACTGAAAAGACGAATACTTTATTATAATAATGCACCGCCTAATTTAGGCGCCAAAAAGACATCCTATAAAATGATACGTCTCAGCAACTTCCATTTGATGAAACCAAAAAAAACAAACGCCAATACTTCTAAATACCACCCACTGTAAAACGCCAAAAAATAAACTGAATGAATTGTTATCAGAGGGGAGTAACTCAGAAAGATTTTGCTGCATGAGATGGACAAAATTTCAAGAAAAAGATACTGATACTAGTCATATGGCATTTTATATTTTTTGTTATTGAAGAAGGTTTGGATGAGAAGAAGAGATTAATGACACTGAAGAGTGGGTTGACTATAAAGATGAAGATCCAGATAAAGAAAAAGCGAAAACCCACTCACACGCCATAGATCTATGTCCCCAAACATCCACAAAGAAAGCTAGTTCAACAGACGAGCAGGCAAAAAAAATCAAACCGATGGGTTTCTTAAGTTTTACATAAAACACCATATATTGGGTGACAGTTCTTGTACTATTAAAAAAGAGAGAGACTAATGACAGTGAAGATTGGGAAAAGAGATCCGATTAGGATTTTTAATTTATTTTCTTCCCTTGTATTTTTTCCTGTGGTTGAAATATAATTTAACAATAGTAAAACGCCAAGATACCACAAACGCCAAAATGTTTATAAAAAATAATAATAGAACAATAGGCCATCTTGTTTAAAACCCCTTGGAAAACGTCATTCAAATAGATTTCCTGCCCCCTGGGTTCCAATGGCATAAGATGTGAATAAACGCCATAAACGCCAAAATGTTGATACAATGAAACCATTAAAACGCCATTAATTATTGAATTTGGTTAACGCCAAAAATCTTAAAAACGAAATTGGAAAAAATGGAACTGGAAAAGCAGGAGATGAAAGGACAAAAAAGCCCCTCCGCCTTTCTCTAAGCGGCGTGACACGTGTTAGGCCAGGAAGCATTCTCACCGTTCTCACACTTTTGAGCGTTTTCTCCCGATCCCGTTTATATATATATATATATATATATATATATATAGAAACAATCTATGGACTAGATTGGCGCGGTGGCGTTTTCGTAAATAACATCAATTTTATTACGTGGACGCGCCTCATTAAGGGTAAAAGCGTCTTTACACCTCTATACCAAAATGCCATACTGATGAATAAAACGCCATTACGGACCAAAACACATCGCTATATAAACAAAAACATCCCAGACATAAAAACACACCCCCTAGAACCTGAAACGCCATATTTTTCTACTATATACCATTCAACTTACAAAACGCCAAAATCCCCAAAACATCAAACACAACTACTCAAAAAACGCCATATTTTCTACTATATACCATTCATCTTAGAAAGCGCCAAAAAACTCAAACATCAAAAGATTCCAAAAAAATCGACGGTTCTTTCAGATACACTATTTCCTCACTAAAACGCCAAAAATGCCAAATATCGTTTCTTGTATATTCAAATATTGTTCTATGCCAAAGTTTCGGATAATGCATTCTTCCTTGAGGTGATGTGACTCAAATAACATTTTGCTGCATGAGATGGACAAATCATAAACAAAAAGATGCTGGGGTCAGACTTATGTCATTTTCTGTGTTTTGTTCTTGATGAATATTTTAATGGCATGAAAAGACAAATGACACTAATGAGTTGTTTGAAGATACATACTAAAAAAAAACTCATGTCATTTTGTCTTTCCAAACGGCCACAAAAACACAAGCATGGCTAAGCCAAACCACCAGCGAACATGATTCAAAGAAGAAAGAGACTGATGACAGTGAAGATTTGGAAGATGAATTGTTTTTATTTTTATTTTTTTTTTAATTTTCTTTTTCTGCTGTTTGCTATGTATTTTTCAACTTAGAATAAAAAATATATTATATTAATAAAAGGCCAAACAGTCATAATGCATATGAAACGCCATAAAATGGAGTAAAAACGACAAAAACTGCCAAACTATAATGAAAGTAATTTGTAGAAGTATTAATTAATAAAAGCTAAAAATGGAAAAAAAAGGCCAAAAACTAATTAAACCCATTCAAAAGCGCCAAACTTAGGAGATGGAAAATCTATGACCCTAAAAACTCATAAAAAGCTGAACAAAAACAGTAAAAATACACTGTAACTGAAAATATGGCAACTTTATTAATATCATTTATTATAAATAAAATCCCGCCTAACTACGCGCCAAAAACATCCTATAAAGAGAGACTTCTCTGCACAATCAACTGATCACAAAACCAGAAACAAACGCCATATTTCCTAGAAACCATTCACTTTAAAAACACCAAAAATAATAGTTAAAAAAGCCACAGATGCAGAACCTCGATTCTGCTATATTGAGTATTGATCTGAATGAAGTTTCACTGAATGGATTCTCCTCTGAGTTGGGTATCTCTATAATCTCTTGCTGAATGAGATGGACAAATATTCAAGATAAAGAGACTGATGACACTGATATGACATCATGTCACTTTGTTCTTGATGGATATATTGATGGCATGAAGGGATCAATACATTAGAGCAGGCGTTGGTCTTCAACATGTCATCAAACAAGTATATATCCACCCACCATAAAGGATGCCACAAAAAATAAGCATCTTCTAAAGACGGCCGTTATGTAGGAAAATAAGGATCTACATAAGGTATTCAAAAACAGGTTCAAAAAGCCAAAAAGGTTAAAGTAGAAGAGGCTGATGATAGTGAAGATTTGAATAAGAAATTAGATTATAATTATAATTTTTTTTTTCATTTTCTATTGTTTGTTATGTAATTCTCTGTTGTTTATCCTCTAATTCTCTACTATTTTTAAAAAAATTGAGTATAAAACGCCAAAAACTACAAACACCAAAACGCCTGATAGTTTGAAAAACTGTGAGAACGAATGCTAGCAAAATACGAGGTTGCTATATAAAACGCCAAAAACACAAACAAAGTATTACAGGAAAAATCAACACTAATTGACAGATGAAAATTGAAAGAAACAGTAAAATAAAGAGACGGTATCATTATTGCCAAACATTATAGTTATATTAATGCCACTACATGGAAAATTGAAATTTATTTATCTTTTCAAACGCCATAATTGCCTGTTACATTATAGGCCTGTATCCTAAATGGCAAAACATTTGATATAATAAAATCAAGAAAGTTACTGATGTTTTTTACATTAAACGCCTGCATCCTGATCTAAAAACCAATAAAAACACCAAAATATTTACTATGATTCTGATCTAAAAACAATAAAAACGCCGCGTATTTATTAAACGCCAAAAAAATGGAAAGATGAAGTGACACGCGTTAAAAAAAAAGAAATATGAAAGGACAAAAAAACCCCTCCGCCCTTTTCTAAGCGGCGTGATACGTGTTGGGCCAGGAAGCGTTCTCACCGTTCTCACACTTTTGAGCGTTTACTCCTGATCCCGTTTCTATATATATATATATATAGGGGAGGGTTATCTTGAGAACGCTAAATATTGCGAGAACCATGAGAACGAATGAAAAAACCAATCAAAACCAATTTTTTTAATACAAACCTCATTGTAATTAAGATACAACATCAAAAAAAGAATTTACAAAATCAAATATTCATTTCTCCTTTCAAAATCACTCTTTTTAAATTTTTTACACATGTGTAAATATAACAAATTTACACATGTGTAAACAGCAAACTTACACATGTGTAAATTTTCTTTATTTACGAATTCACGTAAATTTAAACGTATAAATGAAATTTATAACATTGTATTCGAATAATAATGATAAGTGTAAAAATAAATTTTGAATTTGAATTGTTTTTGACAATGTTCTCGCGGTTTTTTGATTCGTCCTAACGGTTCTCACGATATTTAGCTTTCTCATTTAAACCCTCCCTTATATATATATATATATATATATATATATATATATATATATATATATAAGTACGAGATCAGGAGAAAACGCCCTAAAGTGTGAGAACGCATCCTGGCCCAAGACGTGGCGCGGGATATAATCAGGGTCTGAGTAGTTTTTTTGTCTTTTCAATATATTTTTTCCCGATTTCGTGTGTCACATGCTGCTATAATTTTGGCGTTAACTAGATTCATTAATTACTTGGCGTTTGAATTAATTATTTTTGTGTCACATAGGTAATTTTTTTGGCGGTATGGCGTTTCCCAGGTCATTTTTTTTGGCGTTCGTGGCGTTTGTTAATAATTGATTACCATTGATTAATATTTTATAGGATTACAATAATACGAAATCAAAATAAACTATCAATCTTCTGTGGATGAGATTACATCAGAGATGTACCCGTCGCTTTGTTCCTCACTTTCTTCAGATTCATCATCATAGTTTAGATTGGCGTATAACGCCATCATCTCGTCTCTTCTTTGCCGCAACCTATACTTGAATATCATTGTAACCCTGGATCTTGCACTGTTGGAATGTGATAAATCACAGAGTTGTTCAAGTAGATATAGCCTCTCTGTCTTGAACATTTCCTCCATCGGCAATGAATATTTCACCACGTGTTGATAAGTCACTTCAACCGTTCCTACTTCTTCATGCACCACCCAACTGCTAACTGTTGGTAGAGGAGTATCGTCAATATCATCATCATCATCATCATCATCTTCTGCCGGAAATTTTCTCTCCAATCTTCTTATTAGCGTTCGAGTTCTTTCACAATCGTTGGCCATTGGAACCCCAAGGGCCATAATATCCCTCTGAACCCCTTCAGCCATACCAAGTATGGCTTTGATTGTCCTGACCTTCACCCTTCTCCTATCACAGAACTTTAGGATGAATCGTCTCTCCGACCTTTCAAACCTCCATGCAATAAGCTTAGCCATTTTTTAAGTTTTTGGCGTTTTGGACAATATGTGGCGTTTTAGACAATGTTTGGCGTGTTAAGTTGTGTTCTCATGTTCTACTTTTATAATGACTTTTTCCCCCGTGCAGTGACAGGTAATTATGGCATTTTGAAAAGATACATAAATTCAATTCCCCAAGTATTTGGCTTTTAATATAATAAATGTTAGTAATTATGTTTCCGTCGCTTCATTTTACTATTTGCAGTTACTGTGTTTTGTTTCAGATTCATCTTTACGGCTGTAATTATGGCGTTTTGTTTTCCAATGGCATTTAGATAAAGATGACACTTTTGTTTTATTCTCTTGCACATTGTTTTAACCTTTTTTTAGATTTATTATAATAGTACTTGTCCAAAGTAATTTTATTATAGTTTGGTAGTTTGGGGCATTTTATGGCATGATGACGTTTCACAACCATTTGCCCGTTTGGCGTTTTATTATATTTTTTATTAGAGAAGTTTCTATTTATAGGATTTTTTGTGTGTGTCGTTTAGGCGGGATATAATTATGACAATAAATGCAATTAACAATTATCCGGATGTAAGGCTTGGTGTTTATATATTATGGCGTTTTTGTAGGCTAAGACCTTAACTAAAACACAGAAAAAATTATGCAGTAATAAAATTGGTGTTTTGTATTTACTTGGCGTTTTATATTTTCAATGGCGTTTTATGTAAGAAAGGATGTTTTAGCTTTTTTACCCTTAATGAAGCGCGTCTACGTAATAAAATTTATGTTATTTATGAAAATGCCACCGCGCCAATCAAGTCCATAAATTGTTTTGATCGGACGATCCATAAGCGTTCTCACTGTTCTCACACTTTTCACCGTTTTCCCTAAATCCTGGTCCTATATATGTGTATATATATATATATATATATATATATATATATATATAGGATCATGATCAAGGGAAAACCACGCCGAGTTGTGAGAACTTAGAGAACTCGGCCTTCCTGAGCGAGTTTTGCCCCCATTTTTTCACACTTCTCGATTAAAATGTTTAGAAAGACTGCTGTAAAAAAATTAAAAAAAAAATTCGAAGTGGTGTTTTCAGCCCCTTACAGCAGCTGAAAAAGCAGATGACATAAGCATGACATCACTTTTTACAACATTTACGACTGCCGTAAAAGTATAAAATTTTTTTTTTGGAAAAGTTGATTTTTTTGGATTTTTGGTAAAAAAAATGGAAAAAAACCTTTCGTAAGGCCTAGTTCTCTAAGTTCTCATAACTCGTATAAGTTTTCATTTTACCATTACCCTATATATATATATATATATATATATATATAGAGAGAGAGAGAGAGAGAGAGGAAGGTTAACGTACATTACGGCTTAACGTACATCACGTACGACAGGTAATTACGCACGTTCATTTTAAAATCACGCACGTTATAATTCAAAAATCCAAAATCACGTTTGTTGAAACACAATAATCACTGATGTGTGTAAAATGCAACATATAAATTACATCAAATGAGGCATAAAACTAACCATTTTTAAGTACTAATATTGGAAAAGAGTGTTTTTGTCTTCCTTTTGTATTTTCAGGATTAAATGAGCTCAAAAACACAAAAGAAGCAAAAAGACAGCTAAATCCAACATTAATACAAGGAAAGGAACATAAGTGGACTGCCCGACCCCTCAACGGCATCTTCCCAAGCAAAATAGAGAAGGCAGAAGACTGAACACGCCCCGTGCTCAGCCAGCACGGGGCCGTGCCCAAGAAGCAACAGAAAAGACAAACCTATAGAAGCTTCTATTGCCCACCACGGGGCCGTGCCCAGTGAGCACGGGGGCGTGGCGAAAGTACAGCTGGCGCATTAATTGTAATTGCGAATTACAATTAATGAAGAGAGAGAATGTCAGACAGGCACGGGGCCGTGCTCAGCGGACACGGGGCCGTGCCCAGCCTTCTGTTCAGCCTATAAATAGGAGTGCTTGGTTTCATTTCAACTCATCCCTTGGCACACCACCTCTCTCACACTTCATCCACCACCCACCACCATCACAACACCATCATCCACCACCATCATCCATTGTCCATCGTAGAGTGTGTGAGTCGTCTCGGGATCCAAGATTGATCGTAAGAGTTCTTGACAATCAAGGCCATGTTTGCCTAAGTCTCTTACATCACTTGGTGAAGACAAAGTGTCTAGTATAATACTTTTTATTTCTAATCTTTTGCACTTTTTATTTGGTTTTGTATTAATGACTTTAATAACTAGTTACTTATGTTGAAGGTGATCTTTCCTTATCGTTTGTCCGTGGTGTCTTGGCATTATTTTACTGTCTATATAAAATAAAGGATTTTCACCATTCATATCTCCACGGTCTATATGGAGGTATGTTGGCTACCTGGTCGGGGGTTAAGGGAACGGTTTGGTAAAGGTCTTGCCATTGTTCAGCGTTTAGAGGTCCTGCAATGGACCTGGGTCAAATTTAGTAGGACCTCCTTCAATACTTCACGGTATTGGATGGCGGGGGTCCAAACTCTTTGATCCCCTCATAAGTTAACTACTATTAATACTTTAACCCGGCTATTTAGGACTGTATCCCTGCTGACTCAGACTACTTAGCCGAGGGTAACGTCACCGCCAAAAGCGGGGCCTACCACAATATTGCATTAATAACTTAATTCATTATCTTCCAATAATCCACCCTTTTAGGATTGTATCCTTGCTGACTCAAACTACTGGGGAGAGGGTAACGTCACCTTCAAAAGAGGGGCCTACTACAATAACTAAGATAATCTCTTAATTATGTGCAAAAGTGCGGAAATAATCAAATGTTATACTAGATACGAGTCGGAACCAAGTGATTCATCTTGTCTATCTGTTTTTTCTTTTTATTTTATTTTCAGCATTTTAGTTAGTTTTTATTTTTCTTAGTTTAAAACCTTTTTCTAACCTTTTTTATTTTGATTAGACGTTGAGGATAAACCGGTACTAAAAGCTCTTGTGTCCTTGGACGACCTCGGTATCTTACCAACGCTATACTACGCTCACGATGGGTGCACTTGCCCATATGTGTGTTTAGTGTTAGTAAAATATCGTGTTTTATAAATTTAAAACTTGGCTAAAATAAGTGTTAAAGGGGCTTAAAATATACACCTAATATATACGACACTTACCGCACATCAATCACGCATATTGAAAACATTAATCACGCATGTTATAGAACAAATCACGCACGTTGTTGTACGTGAAGTACGTTAAGCCGTAATGTACGATATACTTTTTCTATATATATATATTCATAGTTTCCATCCTTCAATCATTTCAAAACATGCACAATAAGTAAGACCCTCACAGGTTTCCTTTAGGCTCAGGCTATTCACACACGCCCCTTGGCTATTCACACACACTGAAACCCCCCGCTTTGGTGTAAAGTCAACAGACAAGGGCTGAGCTTGTCAGTCCTTGTCTGTTGACCTGGTACCAAAGCGCCCCGGCGTTTAGGTTTGACTGTTTGTTTTTGGGGGAAAAAGTGAGGTTTTGGTGGAAAAAATGGGGTGTTGGTTTGTTGTTTGGTTGTATTTGGTTGTGTTTTTTGTTGAAAAGTTGTAGATTTTTGTTTTATTTTTATAAAACATATATAATTTAAAGTTGATTTATAACGGTCGTTTAACGTGAGTGTAACGGTTATAGTTAATTTATAACAGTTGTTTATAAGATACGTTTCATTATGCCATGTTTAATTAAAACAATGTACAATAAGTTGCGAAAGAGACGTATGAAATAAACGCAAACAATCGAAACAAACATCATGTAAATAAAAGACCTACCGTATAAATATATATAAAATCAGTTTGTATATACAAAACATAAGTTCAACTGAATGTCTAATACAAAATAAAGACTAAAGCTACTGATCCTCTGGCGGTGGGGACGGTGGCAGTGGATGGGGCGGCAATCCCAAATGATCCACGATTTGCATGAGCGTCTATATGATCCATGTCTGCAGTCGGTCAGCACGTCAGAAGCGCCGATCGAAGTTTCGAGCCACCACCTGCGCAGCAAGAGGCATGTCTGCAATGACATGTTGTGGGTACTGCGGCGGGTGCGGAGGTCCTGATACTCAGGCTCATCCAGACCTGGAGCCTGTCGCTGAGCCTGCCGAGCCACCTCCTGAACAGCCGGAGGCGCTAGTAGCCGATCCCTAATCTCAATGACTACTGGTATCACCTCCGGCAACACCTTGTTACGTTTCGACCCTCGTTACGGACCTTTGCTTCCGTAAACCCTATCAATTCAAACGGGCAACCTATTTTCTTGTTACCTGTTTTCCTCACAGTAGCTACACTCTTGTACTCCCCATCAAGACTGCATTGAAACCAAACCTTGAAATTACTTCCTCTTTTATTCAACCTTTTAATCACAATGACGTAGCCATTGTCCTTTCCCGTCTTCTGTACATAATCCACCAACTCATCACGTGACGAAAAGGTCCGGTTTGTATTAAAAGAAAATGTAATTGGGTAAGAGCATTCCTCATCCTGCTCACCACCGTCTCCCTGGTTGGGATAGTCTTGCTGTACGTAGCTCCGCTCACCACTGTAACCATGGTCGGGATAGTCTTGCTGTACATAGCTCTGCTCACCATCGTAACCGTGGTCGGGATAGTTTGGCTGACTGTACAGATATTCTGCCTGGGGATATGGTTCACCTCCGTATCCGTAATCCGAATAGCCGTAATGTGTGTATGAGTCTTCCACAGGGATATTCAAGTCCAGCTGCACCGTATTGTCACGATAATGAATGCCAGATACAACCTCCTCCTCCCTCGTATTGGAAGGGATCAGTTTATCGTACGAGGCAGAAATAGCGGTTCCCTCGTAATAATATGGAACAACGGACTCCTCAGAGTATTCACCGAAAAGGTAGTTGCTAAACCACAACATCGTATTTTGAAGAAACGCTACTAAAACAACAAAACACCCGAAAGAATGAAACACGGTTCGCGATTTCGAATTTTGAATACGTAAACAGAATGCATGGCCTGCCTCTTAAATGCACTAGAAATTGGGGTCGAAGCGTCACGCTTTGGCCAAAGCGCGGAGTTTAGGGTTACACGTGACACTTCCTGCAACCTCGTACAGTATATAACCTCGTACCACTGTCACATCACCTTTTGTCTGAAAAACAACCCTAATGGCTGCCCTTTGGCTAAAGCGTGGCACTTTGAGGGGTGTAGAAATAAGGAATAAGTATGTGAATATCATGATCCTTCCTTTAAGCAAATACCCATGTTATGACATTAAGAACTCAAAAAAAAAACATGATTTTTTAATCCCATATAAATCCAAACATTTTTATAGTTCATAAATATATACCAATTTTAGCAAAGGCAAAACCACAAACACTTGGCATGCTAACTATCCAACAATAATTCACAACTAAAAAATCATAGACTACAACAACATTCAAATGCAAACATACATGTTGATAATTCCTTCATTGAGATTTAAGTCAATAAAAGTGCTTCCTTGGTTTAAAAAAAATCCCAAACTTCAATTAATATAAATGATAAGTGATAACCCCTTTTGGAGCCGAGGGTCTCTCTGGAAGCAGCCTCTCTATCCCCAGGGATAGAGGAAAGGTCTGTCTACATCCCACCCTCCCCAGACCCTATAAGTAGCTTTGCTATTTATAGGATTTACTGAGTATAGTTGATTGATTGATTGATAAGTGATAACCCCTTACGTTATGTGCTTCTAATTTAACAAGTGATCCAAAGCAAAAAAAAAAAGCAAAAATTCAACAGAAAAAAGTCAAACAAAAAATAACATATGGAGTAGCTTACCTAGCTATAGATTCTGTATTTGAATCTCTAGTCTTACAAAGAAACACGTGAGTACAGAATGGGAGGAGTTAGGAAGTTTTTTTTTTAAACGCAAACTTCATTAAAAACCGCCCTAGCCCGAAAACCGAGCCGGAACCAAGAACACACACAACCAAACTACATAATTACAAATTTACACCAATCCTCCCAAGAGATAGGATTGTTCTTACTTCTAAACTTAAACCAAAGAAACCCCATCGATCTAATATCACAAAAAACATCTTCACCCTTAACATTAGCCGCCGAGAAAACCGATTTGTCCCGAGCCTTCCACAAATACCAGCTTGCCGTTATGATGATTCCTTGCACCGCTTTCTTCTTAGCTTCCACAACGTTAACATACTTGTGAGTCTCCAAAAGATTCTTGAATGAGAAGGAGAAAATGTTAGGAATCCGCCACCAACGACTGACCCTATGCCAAATCACCGCAGCCACTTAGCACGAAATAAAGAGATGATCAACTGACTCATTTTCAGCTTTACAAAGGGGGAATAAGCCGTCTCCAACCACTATACCTCTTTTTAACAGGGCGTCGTAAGTAGGAATCCTATTCATTTCCCCCCCCAAGCGAACACATTGCACTTTATCGGGGTCCACTTGCACCAATCCATAACGTACCTGTTACTAACATCCACATTACCTCTTAGAACATTTTTCACTGAACGGACGGAGAACCGCCCCGACGGATCGCCCGTCCACTTCCAAACGTCACTTCTGTTATTCAACGAAACAGAGATCAGAGCTTCGTTTAAGATAGCCAGCTCCCTTGTCTCGTCATCAGTCGTGGGATCATGTTTCCAGAGCCACAATCCTTCCACCCTGTCACGAATAGAGCAGTTCTTCACAACTTCTAGCCGAAACAAGTTTGGGAATAAATCTTTCAGGGGCATATCCATCAGCCACGGATCGAGCCAAAAGAAAATGCTATCTCCTTTCCCCACTTCGCCTAAGAAAAAACTCCTCAGAGAAATGTGTTGGGACCCGGCCTGTTAATAACCGAGACTATGTTATGCCACACTCCTCCAACCGTCTTCTTACCCGGAAGAAAAGACCAACCGAATCCTCCCGAGTGGATAGCCTCGATACTCTTCACCCAAAGATTCGCCTTCTCTTGTTTAAACCTCCACCCCCATTTACATAACAGAGCTGAGTTGATGTCCTTCAGCTTGTATAAGCCCAAACCCCCGAACTTCTTAGGCAAAGCAACACGGTCTTAAGTCACCCCATGAGTCTTGGCAACTTCATCCATACCCCCCCCATAGAAACCTTTTTATCATATGTTCTAAATCCACGACAACTTTAACTGGCGCCTTGTATAAAGAGAAGTAATACGTCAGGAGACTCTCAAGCACCGATCGAATAAGAGTAATCCTCCCGCCTATAGACAAAAGCGAAGATTT
Organism: Helianthus tuberosus; assembly: GCA_030545235.1. Classification (NCBI taxonomy): domain Eukaryota; kingdom Viridiplantae; phylum Streptophyta; class Magnoliopsida; order Asterales; family Asteraceae; genus Helianthus; species Helianthus tuberosus. The sequence goes on along the minus strand of CM060389.1, from coordinate 2,906,393 downwards.
CCACCGGGCAAGCCTTGATTTAAAAATGTCATACACAGGTCTCCAATTATTGATACGGTTCATATTTACCCCTATTGTCAAACCAAAGTACTTGAACGGAACCGACTCCGAATTACACCCGATTGAGTTCTCCATATCTATCACCTCCTCACCATCAACTACAATCCCAAGGACATTTGATTTCCCGAGATTTATTTTCAAACCCGAACAAACGTGAAAGCACCTTAGAGTTCTTATAATGTTATTCGCATTTTCCGAATTCCACTCACCAATAATCAGAGCATCGTCCGCATAAAACAAATGGGACAATCTGGGACCGTCATTAGGGAGGCTAATACCTTCCACTATACCGGCCTCACAAGCTTTATCGAACAAACACAACAACGCCTCCATAGCGGCCACAAAGAGAAACGGTGAAATCGGATCCCCTTGTCTAATCCCTTTTTGGAAATTGAACTCGAAGGTGGGGACCCATTAACTAACACTGACGCCCTAGCCGACGAGAGAATACCACATATCCAACTACACCACTTATCCTTGCAGCCCATCTGGCGAAGAACATCCACCACGAACCTCCAATTGATATTATCATAGGCCTTTTCAAAGTCTATCTTAAACATGAAAGCCTTTTTCTTTCCTTTTTTTCAGCCACGAGCAGCTCTCATTAATGATTAAGGGACCATCCAGAATAAATTTACCGCTTAAGAAGACCGATGGAGAGGTGGAGATGACCGATCCAAGCACCTTCTTCAGTCTATTGGTGCGAATCTTGGAAATAACCTTATTCACCACCCCGATTAAGCTAATAGGACGATAATCGTTTAAACTCGTCGGGTCTTTCTTCCTGGGGACAAGAGCAATGAAAGAACACCCACAACCCACGTTAATCTGGCCCGACTCGTAGAACGCAGCCATAATCCTCCCAAAATCATCCTCGAATAACATCCAAAAGTGCTTAATAAACCGGAAATTAAAGCCATCGGGACCTGGGGATCGGTCGTCCCCACATTCAAACACGACCTTTTTTATTTCTTCCTTAGAGAACTGAGCTTCTAGAAAGTTAGCATGGAAATCCGAGATCCTCTTCATATTTGAAAAAAAACTATACTTGGCCGGTCAACACATTCCTCCACGAACTTGTTTTTAAAGAACTTGTGGACCTCCTTCTTGACTAGGGATGGTTTAGAAACCCACACCCCGTCAATACTCAACCTATGAATGACATTTCTAGCCTTCCTGCTATTAATCATAGCATGAAAAAACTTAGAGTTTTCATCACAATCCTTGGCCCATCTTATCCTAGACCTTTGTTTTAGGTCCATAACTTTCCCAAGCTCAGCTTCAGCGATGACTTTCTTATTCTCCGTTCACACCATTCCTCTTCTTTTGTCAATTCCCTAATATCCAGCAATTCTTCCATGGCTCCTAGCTCATCTTTGGCGGTACCAACCTTCTCCCCTTCCTTACGTAACATATCGTTCCTCCAATCTTTTAATCTGCACCGAAGATGGCCATGTTTCTTAATTAAATTCAAGTCAGGATATCCATCACTCTCCGAAATCACCATTGAGAGTATCCCAAACCTCTTTTTTCGCCGAAATACCCTGAGGGGCATAAACGTGTAGCACATTTATCACTGAGCCACTACCCACAAGTTTCCCTCTGACATGAAGGAAATTCCGGTTCTTCGTCGTTTCTAACAGATGAAACACCGCATCGTCCCACACACATACTAAACCTCCCGATAAACCAACTAAGTCAACACTTTCTAACCCAAAGTTACTATTTCCCCAAAATCTCGCCATCTCCACACGAGACACATTATTTTGTTTCGACTCCTGAATAGCCAAAAAAATTTATACCTTGTTCGAGCTTGATCGACTTTGCAAGTCCCGTAAAACGGATTTTTCAATGATATCAAACAAGATCCACCCAGGTTTACTGTCTCCCCTATCCCTCTAGCATTAACCGAAAGAAAATTCATATCCTAACCTCATTGTTACCTGCACCTTTAATGGAGTTCCTGACCATATCGCTGTGATTCCCAAGCTGTACACCGATTTTAGCCCCAATCATGATAGTGTTCTCCACTTCATCTTTGACCCTTATTTCCTTCTCTCCTACATCCGCACATGAAGGCCCTACTCCCTCTGCCTCATCCTCCTAAGTTTCATCCACCCTGTTACCATTAGAGGCTACAGAAGCAGCCCTAATATTTAGATCGAAACCCCCAGAAGCATCCTCTTCTCCTTCTGTCGAATTATTGACCCCTTGTCTAGACCCTAGAAAACCCAAGCCAGGCCCAGGTCCTCAAAGAGCATACGACTTCTTTTCTTGGTCCTAAGTTCCTCCGGTGGGGCTACTTTCTGCTTTTGGCCAGAAAAATATGTACATAGTTTGTAGTATAAGAATTAAAACCCATAAAAATAAATACTATAAAAAGAAAAAAAACAAGAGTAAATTGCCATTTTCGCCCCTGAGGTTTGGGCACATTTGCCATTTAGTCCAAAATGACACTTTGGTACCATTTTGCCCCCCACGTTTGTAACTTTTTGCCATTTTCGTCCAAATGTGCCCAAACCTCAGGGGCAAAAAGTTACTTTCGCGAGCTTTTCCACCTTCTTCGACTCTGCTTTCAGTACCGCTTGCCCCGCCACAAACCCATTTTCCCGAAACCCGGCTAGGGGGGATACACCTGTGAGATCGACACAAGCATGTTTCCCGCCCTCCCAACCAAAAACTAGCACGTCAGCCGGGCGTAGAGTGGATCTCCCCTCCAACGGGTCTGTAAGAAAATTCACCGGTGCCTCTTTCTTTGCCGAGATCCCTGCTCGTCTGAGAATATCCATTAACGCGTCTCGAACAAAGTCATGTCGATACTTAAACCCCGGCAACTCTCTACAGTGTAACGCATGCTCCCCGTATTTATCCAGGCATGCTTTACGGCAGACTGGGCAAGTTTCATCATTCGGGAACATGGGGATCATCAAACGGTACTTAAGGATTGACCGGTACTCCACCGCTGACATACGTTGACCCAAACCTTCAATAGGAATTACAGTTAAGAAATCTTGAGCGTGAGGCCTCTGTAGGCAATCAATGACGGCTTTCTGGCGGGGGGACAAATGAAAATCTTCTCCCAAACTTTGTGCGATTCGACAACAAAGGGCATTCGCCAAATTTTTCTGTGGCTTTTTGGGGGCGGTGTCCTTGTTAGAGAAACCGCCGAGATCAAAGTCAGGTAGAGATTCATGCAAGCGTTCCAAGGCGTTGGCATAATCCGGATCAATGTTAGCAACCCCGCTGTTACGTAATATGTGGTCCTGCAACTCCCAAGATTGAGACCTGGAAGCCACAAAGGCATAGGCTGCCACATCCTGGGCCGAGAGAAGGCCCAACCCACCAAGCCGCATTGGCAAGGTCGCGATCCGCCACTGTAGTTCACCAAAAAAAGAGACCCCCACATACGACAATGTCTTCTATTGCCTCCCGAAGACCTTTATCGCAAACCGAAAAGCAACTTTGCAACCCCCTTACAAGATCTAAGCAAAAGAAGTTCGCTTTGAGGATCCCGCAACAAGGGAAGGTGCCCCATAATGTCAACAGCGCGCGTTGCCCTCTTAGCCGCTAGACCACTAATTAAACCAGAATCACGGCTGACTGCCCCTCCTAGCAGTTTGACACCTTTCTCCGGCCTCCCAATCTCACTGGGGAAAAGCCCTGGCCGGACCTTCACCCCGTTACATGTCGGCCAAAATAATTCAGTTTTTCTAATATTAAGCCGTAGCCCCAAGGCTGGACCCTCCGAAGCGATGATGTCGAGAGCTTTAGCAACCTGAACAACATCCCCGATAATCGTCCCGTCATCCAAGTACCAAGCATGGAAGGGAAGTTTACAGTTTTCCTGCACCTGAAGCACTAAGGGGTGTAAGGCTAGGGCAAAAAGCAAAGGTCCCAAAGGATCCCTTTGCTGCACCCCCGTGAATGCCCCGATGCGGTCATTCCCCACGTATAGCCTAGCAGGCTGAGCATACAGAAACTGAACCCACGGGAATATGGAGGGGCAGTGGCTATGGACCTCGCGAAGCAAAACCGAACGGTCAACTAAGTTGAAAGTGTTGGAAAAATCAACCGTAAGCATGGCCAGTGAGCCATCTGAATGAAAAGAATTAAGAAACCTGTTAGCGCTGTGCAGCACCGCCTCCGCCCCATTGGGGACCCCCACCCCAAATTGGTAGTCCCCCAAATATTTAACAGCTTCTTTCCCAACTTTCTTCATGGCTACTTTGGAGACTAATCTTCTCCAAATTGCCCCCACCGCAATGGGGCGAATACCATTATCAGGCTTCAACAAAGGGGTTAGGGGCGCCGAAGCAACAAAATCCGCGAGCACCTTAGGACATAACCCCCCTAGCCAAAGGTTTACCACTTCAGTGATGGCAGTAAGCAGTCCCGAGGCAGTCGCCGACCCTTCGCCGCTAAGAGCGTCCAACAGGTGTTGGGCTCGGAGGCCATCTTGCCCACAAGATGTCCCTTTCGGAAAAGATTTCACACACCTGTGGACGCAGTCTTTATCCACGGATAACGCAGGTTGGGACAGAGGGGTTGAGGGGAGGCTCGGGGGTGGCGCGAATGGATGTTTGTCGATAAGGGCTTGCATGGTAGATTCCCCCCGGGGAGCAACCCCACTGGAACACAACACCTTAACTGCAGCAGTGAAGTGGCCATCACTTACTTTCCTGAGACATTGCTTGATGTTAGGGCTAACCTCCTCAGCTATCTCCCGTTGTGCCTCCCCCCCACGCACGACCTCTTCTCCACTATCGGAAAAGAGGGAATTAACCAAAATCTCAAAACCAGAGCCCTCCTTCCACAAAGCTAAGGCCCGCAAAATACTATCACATTGCAAGGACTTTCGATTACCCGACCTTCTCTCTTGCCTGGAAGACGGTTTAACCACCTTAAGGGTACAACGGGGTAAGAGCAAGAGTTTGACCCAGCTTTCAACAGACCCAGGGGAAGCTGCTACTTTATGGATGGCACCTGTCAAAGCTTGCGCAAATGCCAAACGGCAGCTTGGGGGGATGCTCTTAACAGTTCGAACCGGAAGGGAGAAAACACGTTCAAGGAGAGCAACATCTCCCGTCACTCCCTGCGAGGTCCTAAGCTCAACCATCACAGGATCTTGGGGCCTTGGGATCCCCACGACAAAATCCTCATCAGACCCGGATTTTCTAGAGAACGTGAACACACCATCAGGATGATGACACCCCCTACTAAGTGCGTGTGTCTTCATGCACCTCCCACACAACCAATATCCAAAAACTCGCAAGGTTTCCCCAACATTTGAAAACAATTCTAAATCCTTAGAAAGTGCATCTTGAAGGGATTCTTTACGATCATCTTTAAAATGAAATTGCTGAAAATGCACGATCAATCTGTTATACCCACAAGACCCAGGCTTACCGTCTTTACACTCGTGGAAGTTCCTGAAGGGGCATAGCCACACTCCATTGGACGAGGTGGGGCCAACATCCCCTTCAGAGGCACTGGGTACCATGCTTCCACCCTTGGCAGAGCCCATTGGAAACAATCAATCAAAACCGAGAAGTGATAACAAGTCCTTCGCCTCGAGGTGAGGGGGAGGCCAGGTATCAACCCACCCAAGAAACGAAGGAGAGGGAAGCAACCTACAATTGCTCACCCTCCCAGACACCCCACCAAGAAATAGCTACGTCATGAGTGTGCCATTTACAGCAGATCCCAATTAATAGCCGACAACTTCTTTTGATTTCTTAATTTTTATTGGGCCGCTTCTTTAGAATTTATCTTTCAAAAATTCCACTTGCACCAAGATTCCATAAACAACCAAATTAAAATTGATGGTGATTGGGCCGATGTAAACAGTGACTTTATCTCAATCAAAACAGCGACAACTTTAAACTGATCACATGCAAGGACCGACACCTTCAATTACAACTTAATCTTGATTGGACCATGATAAAAGTGGGCTGACACATGCAGAACTTTGAATTATAACACGCGACTTGATGTGATTTTAAACGATCTGGAGATTTGTTTTACCACTTCGTACGGACTGAATAACACAATTCAAACGAACTGAAATCCTCTTCAAACGAAGTGAAACATTTAGGACGATCTGGATATCTATTAATCACTACGTACGAGCTGTAGAATGATTACAAACGAAGTGGTGTTTAATTCCACACGAACTGAAACATTTCATACGAACAGAACTCACTACTTCAAACGAACTGGATCTGTAGATGATCAAACTCTGATTTCTGATGAAATTGTCAATCTAGGATTGTTCTATAACAAAAACCGATTGCAATGAAGTGTTTATAGTACAATATCATCCACTAAATCGACGTAGATCTGAGTATGAAGATTCAGTTCATGCGAACTGGACAAAACTTTGAACGAACTGACCGAATTTTCGTAAAATTGGTCAAGTTTTACTTTGTTTTAAGATCTGAAACTTTCACAGATTGATTAAAACATTGTTTCGCACGATATACTTCAAAATCAAGCCATTTTATCCAGTAAAACTTGTTTAATTTTGAAAAATGTGAAGAATATGAGTAGAAGTCGGAATTTTTTTGATGAAAAACAAGCTGAATCGGTGGGGATTTAGGGTGCAAACAAGCTGAGTTTTTTTTTTTTTTTTTTCAAATCATATGGAAGCAAGCTGAATCGGTGATGAAAAACAAGCTGAAACGGTGGGGATTTGAATCAAGTTAGAAAAATCAAAGATTTATGATGAATAAGAAAAGATTACAGTCAAAGGGATAGGGAAAGTGATTCATCATTGTGGTTTGAAATAGGGTTTTTGTGGGGTTATTTTTTGTTCCGGATGAATTGGAGGAAAAAAAACTCTATTATAGTATTTTTTTTTCCTTCTATTGGCTCCAACCCTAACTCAACCAATCATGGGAGGGAGGCTATTATGCACCCCTTTTGAAAATGTAGGGTATATAATATACGTAACATTTTAATGAATTGGAGGGGGGGGGGGGGGGGGGGTATTCCACGGTCCTCCCAACCGCTGGAGTGATCACACTTCACAAGCTAGCTTAGCCCCATAGCTGCCTGGGGGTGAATACCCAACCGAGAGCGAAGAGCTTGGCCGTGGGATGCGGACACCAAGATTCGAACCCGGGACCTCTAGGGAGAGGGTGGGTAAGGCTGGCCAACTGGGCTACCCCAGAAGGTTCATTTAATTGGATTGGATGTAACATGTATATTTCATCTCAATACTTTCGAGAGAGATTAATGGATATTTTCTTAAGGGGCATTTCAATCTCATTTGATGTGTAAAATGTAAATGTTATTTTTGTTGTATATATTTCTTTTTATAGTTTCTACACTGTTCAATAAATATAGGTAACATTTTGAGCGGAATGAATTGGATTGGATTGGATGTATCATGTATATTTCATCTCCATATTTTCGAGAGATAATTAATGGATATTTTCTTAAGGGACATTTGCAATCCCATTTGATGTGTAAAAGGTTAATGTTATTTTTATTGTATAGATTTCTTTTTTATAGTTTCTGGATTGTTCAATAAATATAGGTAATATTTTGAGCGGAATGAATTGGATTGGATGTATCATGTATATTTCATCTCAAACTTATTATTTATAGTTTGTTGAAACAGGCCGAGTTGTAAAAATTAGAAGCAAGCCGTTTTTTTAAGTTTTTGACTGTTAGAAACGGCTCTTGGCCTTCCTAAATCATTATAAATAGTTGTGGGATGTCTTGGTCGATTAACTAACTCGAAAACGTATATACAAACCTAAAAAAGCGCAAAAGCAAAAACTTATGAAAATGTCTCAAGCTTGGAGTGACGACGAGGGGTACGCTTTGGGTCTAGCTTTTGTACACCTTAGGACCAAGACTTACGAACGAAGGGTACAAGGTTTGAATGTGGTCCTGGATTTTGGTCTCGTCTTAAGGAGAGGTTTGACGAGAAAATGAGTTTTTAACCGACCATTCAAGTAATGATATTAAAGCAAATCTCATAAGCATAGCTCAACCGATTGGAAGATTTCACAAAATTTACCGCTAACGGATGGACGAGTTAATAGACACAAATGACGATGAGCATGTTGTTAAAGAATCAATGGCCGAGTATGAACGAGTTAATGGATAAAGAATCAATGGCTAAGTATGAACGAGTTAATGGAAGATCGTTTACCAAACTTGAAATTTGAAAGCTTATGATGGATGTGTCTTTGTAATTTGTGTTAGTATTTTAGTTTTTATTTATGTTTAACATAAATGTTATGTTTTTAAAATTACACATACATCAAACATTAGCACAGAAGCTTAAACATTAAAAGTTAACAATAAACTTAAACAATTAACACATAAAGTAGAACTTAAATACTTAAATTTAAAACATTTAAAGTTAAACACTACTACACTACTTTTGGTAATACAAAAAACATAGAGCAATTTTTTTTTTTTTTTAGATAGTGTTTGAGAGTTAGAGAAATAGTGTGGTTAAAAATAAACATTCAAGACCTATTTATACTAATTTTAGGGGTTAAAATGGTAAATAACCGGTTCCAAACGGCTATATCCTAACAGTAATATTTCATCTTCAACCAACCTATACCCAGTGGCGGACCCAGGAATTATTTGATGGGGTGCGGTTGGGTATTTTGCCTAAAAAATACACTAATTTTTTTTTCAAGGGGTGCACCCGCCCACCCACTAAGATAGTTGGGTCCGCCCCTGCCTATACCCGATTCCTTCCTGGTTTCAGGTATACCCATACCCGCATGGGCCAAGACCCCCTAAACTTTTCGCTCAGTACTGGAGAGTATGTAGTTTCCGTATAGAAATTTTTGGGTATATACGTTTTCGACCCCCTTGTTTTATATAAATTTTTAAGTCCGGTGATTTCCGCCCCCCCCCCCCCAGTCGGAAATCTCAAGCTTCGCCACTGCGTACCCAACCATACCCGAATCAGTTCTGATGTGTTTTCTCTAAATTTTCTATACCCGGATTCGATTCCTATCAGGTTCTACAAAACCCAGGTACGGTGAACCGAGTATGGCCCAAAACCTGTTTTGTGCACCTCTACAAACACCTATATTTATTTTTAGGCTTGCCTATTTTATTCTTTACTTCAATGTAATACTGGGTAGGCTTTAAGATTTCTCTGTTAGCCCATATCTACATTGTTTTATTTTCCTAGGCTTCATATAGTGCTCTGTAGGCTCATGTGGACCCTGCCATAAGAACATATGATTGAAAGCCAAAATAGTCTACAATCAACTAATCCATAATAACAGTGCTTGAAGTCATCCTCCTCCCACTGGCAAAGGCATCAAACAACTGCTACAACCAAATGTCTGCTAAAAGCTAAAGTTTCCTGATTCACAAGGTCTGCCAAAGTAAACCACTGATGAAGATTAAAGTCTGCTGATAACAAAAGTCTGATCACCCTATGTTTAAAGAAGACAAAATCTGATGAAGAAAGGTCTGCTGAGGCTCAACAGATGATGAATCAACCGATGATGAATCAACAGATGTTGTATATCAGTGTTTTCAATGTAACAGTGTATTAGTTATAGCAGATGTTAGAGGTTGTTACATGTTGTTAGATGTCACTGTCTAGGTGACGTCAGCTTAGATTCCTCAGAGGTTTGCATTATCTATAAATAGAATAGTGCATGTACTGTTCTATTCATCACTTCATCTTGACATTTTGTACGAGCAAATAGAGTGATCTCGGGCTGAGGGGGAGTTTGTATTTCATGCATACGTGAATCATTGTAATTTCAATCATTCAATTAAAAGTATTAATGATGAAACCAAATCTCTCATTGTTTGTGAATTAAAGTTTACCTTCATTCCGCTGCATTATTTCCATAATTGTTATCTTCTTACATCTTTCATCTTAAACTTTTGCAAACAATTCAAACTCAGATCCTAACAATTGTATCAGAGCTTTAGTCAATCAAATCTGGTTTAACAATCAATTTGACATAAAAGATCAGCTCATTTCACAGATATCATTTGTTCGTAGGAAGTTGAAAAACAGAGTTAAAAGTTTAATCACGTTCAAAGTAGTTTAAACGAAACTTTGTAAAACAATCAAAATGTCTCAAAACACACAAGATCCTCATAACACTGGCACCCTGTATAAACCACCTATGCTTGTCAGATCTGTATAGTATCTGGCAACGTAGGATGGGCCATGTACTTGCTCAGCAAAACACCGAATGCTGGAAATCGGTTATCTTTGGACCACATGTTCCGATGGTGCCGAGTGAAGAAGATCCCAAGGTCCAAGTACCTAAGAAACCTGAAAATTACTCCGAGTAGGATTTTCAGAAAATGAGTTAGATGCTAAAGCATTCAGTATAGTTGCTACAGCACTACCCAATGATATCTATGCTGGCCGGTTACATTGTAATAGTGCAAAGGAGTTATGGGATGCACTAAAAGAGTAGTTCGGTGGTACAGAAGAGGTCATTGAGAACAACATAGAGGTTTTGAACCAACAATATGAAATGTTTTGTCATGTCAAAGGAGAGTCATTAACCCAACAGTTTGAAAGGTTTAGCTGTCTAATTAGTGAGTTAAAACTGGTAAATGTAGAATATGCTAATTCAACTTTGAATAGTAGATTTCTTAGATCACTACCAGAAAAATAGGACACTATAGCCTTTGTTACTAGAAATTTTGTGGGTTTTAAAGAGATGAGTTTGACTCAGCTTCATGGTAGGCTCCTCACTTATGAGAGAGAGCTTAACCAGAAAAATAAGCTACATGAGTCAGGAAAGGTGGCTGATGACTACTCTTTTGGTAGTACAACACTTTTTGGTCAGGAAGAAACATCTGGTAGCAGTAAGGATTAGAGTTATGATCATTTTATTGACATAACATCTGGTGGAGCATTCAACTCTGATTCTTACTCACCCAACTATGCTTTCACATCAAATGAGGAAAACCAGATTTCTAACAACTTATCATTTGAATTGAATGACCTTCAACATTTTGACCCTACAGATCAGGAAGAAATGGACATTTTACATCAACTTGCCTTATTAAGTGTGAGAACAAGCAAGTTTTATAAAAGAACTGGTAGGAAGTTTCCAGGGTTGCATGGGAACTTAAAAGTTGGGTTGGATAAATCAAAGATAAAGTGTTATAAGTGTAATAGGCTTGGTCACTTTGCTAGGGAATGTAGGAGCCAAACCAGTGGTCCCATAATTACACATCCTAGTCCAAGACCTCAAAACACCCAGAACATTGTTCATTATTCCCAATATACCCCTGCACCTCAAATGCAAAGCATTGCTCATTTTGCACACCTTGTAAACATTGTTCCTGTCCACTATGTCCAAACCACTGTTCCTCAAATTCAATATGTTCAATCCCCAACACCTCAGGTCCAAGTGCAACCTGCACCACAAGCTGCACAAACTTCTGCTCAGGTAGAGGCCAGTCAACAGAGCTTCTTTACACAAGGCTTTGTTGAGCAGCTTACCTCAGGATTTAACTGATGAAAATTTTGCTCTAGTTGCTAATTCTAACAAGAAACCTGATGAATGATGTTTTATGGCACTAGAAACAATACAAGAAGGGCTTGAATCAGAAGAATTGGAGTCCATATCTGAGTTGGTGAAAGAGAATGCTAAAACAGATGTTACAGAAGAAAATGTTGGTGAACAGTTGTTAGAAGAAAAGAATGATGAACAGCTGATAGAACCTCTATTGGAACCTCTTGCTGATCCATGGGATTCAAGTGTGTGTGATGGTGAATGTGATTGTGCCATGATGGCGGCTGCTAAGGTATCACCTCAAGTCCTCAAAGACTTGTGTTCAGATAAATGCATTATTGCCTTTGCTAACATCAAAGAGGTGAATGAATATCTTAGAAACAAGATCTTAAATGATGAAGTACAATTTGAGAAAACTTTTAAAGAGTTAAAATCCAAATTGTTTGAAAAGGAAAATGAAATCAGCAGTATAAAACATGATTCAAGCATAATCAAAGATCAACTCCAAACTATGGTAGAAATATACCAGAGCTGCAAAAATGAGCTTGAGTCTACCCAAATCACTTGTGAGAAATGGGTAGAATCTTGTAAAGGTTGTGAGTTGATGCTTGAACAACACATCAAAAACAATGTGAAATTTGGCATTGGGTTTAGAAAAAATACCAAGTTTCTGAAAACACTGCTTTAAATGAATCTGGCTTTATTGAAATAATTCTCACAAATTTAGAAAAACTAGAAGGATCCTCAACTTTTGAGGAAATTGAAAAATATCAATTCAAACTCACCTGGTCTAATGAGTATGACATTCTTGAAAATTTTAAGCCAATGGACTTCTCAACAATTAAAGGTGTCAAAGCACCCAAGGTTAAAATCATTCCCTTAAAATACATCCCAGCAAAGGTTATAACCTCTGTTGAAAAGGAGGTTGAAAAAAGGAAGAGGAAAGAGAAAGTCAAAAACCTGTTTTTTGATTTTCGTGAAAAGAAGAATCATGTCACTAAAGATTGTTTTCTTCTAAAAGCATATGACATTAACAAAGCCAGTGTGATTGTGCCTGCACCCCATTGCACAATTTGTGGGAAAAAGAATCATCAAACTCAACCGTGTGTATATCTCAAAACTTTTGAGGTCAAAAGAAAAGAGTTTACATCTAAAACACTAAAGAGTCCACAAAAATCAACACCTAAAAGTCAACAGACCTTTTTCACTGTCGAAACACCTGTTACAAAACAACTGAATGCAACCTCTGTTCCCAGAGAGGTTCAACAGATGCACCACCTGCAAACAAATTCCCAAGGGGATATGGTCAACCACTGTACCAAAAGGTCCCTCATGGTTATAAGGCCTACAATAGGACTTCTAAACCTAAAATAAACAGGCGTCCTTATGGCTACCAACATCTGACAGGAAATGGTCCCCAACAGATGTTACAAAAATCTGCCCAAACCACTGACCAATCTCCTGAACTTGAGGATAACATGACTATGACCCCATCCAAAGCCATCTTGGCTTTGGAAACCCTCCTAAACTAATCTGTTACTTGATGTGCAGGGAGCTTCTACATGCTTAGATAGTTTATGGTATGTAGATAGTGGAGACTCCATGCATATGACATGATGCAGAGCCCTACACAAACATTTCATAAAACATGGAGAGGGTGATATATCTTTTGGTAACAATTCAAAGGGGAAGGTATTGGGGTCAGGGACTGTTCAGGCTGGGAAACTCAAGTTTGAAAGTGTTAATCTTATTGACAATATTAAATTTAATCTTCTTAGTGTATCTCAAATGAGTGACAAGGGCTATGGGTCATTCTTTACTAAGGAAACTTGTAAGATTGTTGGGCCAGAAGTGGTTAAAAAGATTGAGGAAATCATAGCCGGGAGTAAAACACAACTTGTTGCTCACAGGAGTGGCAATGTGTATGTAGTTGATATGTTGAAGGATAATCCAATGACTGATGCTTTTCTGTTCTCAGCTGCCTCTACCAAAGAGACAGAACTTTGGCACAACACACAAATCTTAAAAAAATCACCACACTCTCAAAACAAGGCCATGTAAGAGGCCTTCCACTAAAACTTTTTACTTATGATGAACATTGTATTTCCTATTTAAAAGGTAAACAACATAAAATCTCATATAAGTCCATTGAAGAGTCCAAAACAACCCAGTGTTTACAATTGTTGCACATGGACTTGTTTGGCCCTGTAAAAATCATGAGTTTGAAAAAGAAAAGATATTGTCTTGTTATTGTTGATGATTTTTCAAGGTTTATGATGTGATTAAAATACAACATATAAATTATATCAAATACGGCGTAAAAGCAACCCTTTTTTAGTACTAATGTTGGAAAAAGCTGGTGTTTTCTTTCCTTTTTTGATTTTCAGGGTTAAAATAACTTATATTTGCAAAAGGAGCAAAAAGACAGCAAAAACCAACATAAATGTAAAGAAGGAAGAATTGCCGCAGCTTGCCAATCCCTGACTCACATTCAAACCACAAAATAGCAAGAGCAGAAGACTTGACATGAGGCCGTGTCCACCAGACACAGGCTGTGTCCGAAGATGGATGCTGGGCAGAAGAAAAGACAACTGCAAAAGACAAAGCTGGCAGCCAACACGGGGCCTTGCTAAGCCAACACGGGGCATGGTCAACTCAAAGAAATCTGCGATAGTACAACAAGTACTTTGCCACAGGTCGTGTCGTTGACACACGAGGCTGTGTTAGTACAAGACCTGATAAGCAGTTAATGAGGAAGAGAAAGGGAGATGGCCACGGGGCCGTGCCAGGCGGGCACGGGCCGTGGTGAAGCTTCTGATTTCAGCTATAAATAGAAGTGCTTGGTTCCACTTCAAACCATCCCTTAGAAAACCACTTCTCTCTCACTTGCCACCACTCCACCACCACTACAACACCATCATCCACCACCTTCATCCATTTTTCCATCTTTAGAGTGTGTGTGTAGTCTCGGGATCCAAGATTGACCGTAAGAATCTTTGTCAAACAAACGCCATGCTCTGTTAAATTCTTACATCACTTGGTGAAGACATATCTTTTATGTATTTCTTTTATGATTTCCAATCTTTGACTACTTTTTAATTGGGTATGTTTTAATGACTTTAATAAATAGTTTTCTATATTGAAGGAGAATCTATTCAACCATTCTTCATATGTCGTTTATTCACATATTCATGTCTTTACGGCCTATATAAAGCATGTTAACTACTTGGAAGAGGGTTTGAAGGGTGGTTGGGTAATTCTATGTCTTGTTCAGTGTATAGATCCTGCGAGAACCTGGTGCAAGTTTAGTACTACTCCATGGATTGGCCAGGAATGACTGGCCCGACTGAGAGTAAGAAATCACTTGCACCCCTTATTTACAAACTACTATTAAAACTTTAAACCAACCCCGCGAGGACTGCATCCTTGCTGACTCAGACCAACGGGTTGAGGGTGACCGCTGCCTGGAAGGGGACCCACCATATTTTGCATTAATAACTTAATTAATTATCTTTTAATATTCCGAGCTAGTGGGATTGTATCCTTGCTGACTCAAACCACTAGGTTGAGGGTAATGTCGCCTTCAAAAGAGGGGTCTCTACTATAACTAAGATAATCTCTTAAAATGCCCAAAGTGCGGAAATCATAAAAAGGGTACATGAAAGATAAGTCAGATCCTAGTGATTCTTTCTTGTATATCTGTTTTTATTTTTTTTATTTTTATTTTTTTATCAGTTTAAAAATCTTTTCTCAAAATTTGGTTCGATTAGACGTTGACGATAAGCCGGTATTAAAAGCTCTTGTGACCTTGGACGACCTCGCTATCTTGCCATCACTATACTACGTCCGCAATGGGTGCACTTGCCCTAGCGTGTGTGTAGAGTGATAGTAGAATATCATGTTTTATAAATTTAAAACTTGAAATCGGCGAGTAAACAAGAGCTAAAAATAGACATAAAAATATAGACACCCGCACACACGTCAAGTTTTTAGCGCCGTTGCCGGGGACACAAGGATTTTAAGAAAGCTTAAAATTAACGACCTAATCATTTTCTATCTTTTCCTTTTATTTTTCTTCATTTTCTTATAAAATTCTGCTTTCTGCAGATTTAGCAGGGGGCCATGTGGGATCAACACGGGCCGTGTTAAATCTGCAGTATCTGGGAAAATCTGTTTTCTTGTTACTGGAACATTTGACACGGGGCCATGTTACAGGAGCACGGGGCCGTGTTGAACTTCCAGTACTGGGAACCTGAAAATAGAAAGTTTTCTTGGACAGCACTGGCCGTGCCAGCCACAGCACGGGGCCGTGCTACCCTTCTGATCAGGCTTTCTTTTTGTTTTTGTTCATAGAAAATCACACAATTCTGTATAATTCGTAGGAATACAGTTTGGTGCATGACCTCTACCTCCGACAAAGACATAAAAGTACCGCTTAACGAACCCGGGCGCTTTTTAAGAAAACGCCTTAAAGCCAAAAACCAACAAAAACCCTTGATCCAAAACCCCCTATGGTGCATCAACGCACTCTCATGGATTACCTACGGCCTACGGTCGGTATTAACCCTCCTAATGTCGATGCTAATAACTTTGAGCTTCAACCTCACCTTATCCAAATGCTCCAAAATTCCGCCACCTTTCATGGCCTAGCCGATGAAGATCCCCATTTACATATTACCAACTTCTTGAAAATATGTGACACCTTCCGGATCAACGGAGCCTCTAGCAATGCCGTTCGGCTCCGTATGTTCCTTTTTTCCCTCAAAAGACCGAGCGAAAGCTTGGTTAAACACCCTCCCAAGTTGGGCAATGCCGTTCGGCTCTGTACACACTTGGGTTGAACTTGCCTAAAAATTTCTCTACAAATATTTCCCTCCCGCTAAAACCTCCAAACTTATGAGCGATATTAACACCTACTCTCAAGAAGACGGGGAATCCTTGTACAAGACATGGGAAAGGTTCAAGGAGCTATTAAGGAAGTGCCCGCATCACGGTCTTGAACGTTGGCAACAAGTGTCCACTTTGGGAATCGGCGACCCGAGGAAATTTATAATCAAATTGAAGAACTTGCTCAAAACAGTTTTCAATGGCACACTCCTAGGGGCTCAAAATCTATAGTCCCGGGCGCCCACAAAATGGATGAATCCACTTTTTTGCAAGCCCAAATCGAAGCCTTAACTAATAAAATAAAGAAACTTGAATTGAAAAAAACGGCTTCGGTTATGGCTTGCGAATGATGCGACGACCCCCATAAAAACTGGAGTTGTATAAAAGATCTAGAAAATCAAACGGAATGGATAAATTACCTAAATAACCGGCCACGACCACCGGGAGTTCAAAGTAATACTTTCACTCCCAAGTGGCGTAATCATCCCAACTTTAGTTGGAGGGAATCGGGGGGGTAATAACCATCAAAATCAATGATCTAACTTTCAACAACAACCATAAAATGGGCAACAAAATTTTCAATCACAACAACAAGGAGGAAGAGAAAGGCTTGAGGATATCATTACTCGCCTCTTCTCCGAATCCGATAAAAGATACTTGGAAAGGTTCTCACAAACTGAAGTAGATATTAGAAACCAAAGGGCTAGTATTCAAAATCTGGAAAAACAATTTAGTCAACTAGCCCAACATTTCGCCGAAAAACCACAAGGAGCCTTACCAAGTAATACCGAAACAAACCCAAAAGCCCAAGTAAATGTAATCAATCTAAGAAGCCGAAAGGTAGGACCCGAGAGTGAGCCAACCCCACAACAAATCGATCCAATCCAAGCTAAAACACCCACCGACAATAACCAATAAAATACTCAACCCCAAAACACCGACGCAACCAAACCACCTCCGGTCCCTTACCCTGGCCATTTTTTCGGCAAAAGACTGACGAACAATTTACTAAGTTCGTGAGCTTGCTTAAACAACCCCACATCAATCTTCCTTTTGTAGAAGTCCTTACTCAAATGCCAAAGTATTCCAAGTTTATGAGAGACTTCCTCACTCACAAAAGGAAGATTGAAACCATCCAATAAGTCACCCTTGTGAAGAATGCTCGGCGGCACTCCTCAACAAGCTCCCCCGAAAGAAGATTGATCCTGAAGGCTTCACCATTCATTGCTCTATTGGTGGATCGCCAATAAGGAATGCACTAGCTGACTTGGGGGCTAGCATTAATTTAATGTCGGCCTCTATGTTCAACCGACTAGGATTGGGTAAACCACATCCTACAAAAATGAGCATCCAAGTTGCGGACCGGTCGGTAAAATACCCTCAAGGTGTCATAGAAAATTTATTAGTAAAGGTAGGAGAATTTGTTTTTCCTGCTGACTTTGTTATTCTAGACATGCAAGAAGACACCGAAATCCCGCTCATACTAGGACGACCCTTCCTTGCCACCGCACGAGCTATGGTGGACATGAGTGACAGGCAACTAACATTGAGGGTTGGTGAAAAAGAGATCAAGTTTGAAGTTGGGCAACGAGCGGAGGATGATCCGGTCAAATACCTCAACGCGATTGACTCAAGCTTAAACGATGCATTGCAACGCTGTAACTCGGGATGTGAGTCATCCGCGCGGGTAACATTTGACTGACTTTGGGTCTAGCTAAGGACCCTTATAAACGTGGCGGACCATGGCGGCATTCCATGGACTATCCATTAGTTTAGTAGTTTAATCTTAGTTAAATTTAGTTTAATCTTAGTTTAATATCTAGTTTAATGTTTTCTTTTGAGTATTTAGGTTTGTAGGAGTAAGACACGCACAACAGAGAGGAAGATGGATGATAAAATGGAACCCATGCACCTAAATCAGAGGCCTCCCGACTCATTAACTACAAAACAGTGCCTGCAGCATGGGGCCATGCTCACCCAGCAAGCCCCCGTGCCCAACTAACTGTTGTCAAATATTTTATGTCCAGAAGGTGGCACGGGCCGTGCTCACCCCACTGTAAGTCTTCTGATTTCATTTGCTACTGGCACCCTAGACACGGGGTCGTGTCACCATAGCACGCCCCCTTGCTGCAAGTGCTAGTAACCAAAATGTTTGTTATTTTTACACTTTTTACACATTTTTCCAAGATAAATCCTATTTGGGAAACATTGAGGGCAATGTGTAATTTAAGTGTGTCTGTGGGGGGGGGGGGATAATAAAAACCATGAATCGTTTGTCCTAAATCAAGCGTTACACAAAACTCGCATTGGAACCGCTAAACACCCCAAACTTTTTTCAAAATTTTTCTTTTCATTTTTTTCTTATCTTAAGTTTAGTTGGGTAAACAAGTTCTAAAATTATGTTTTTACGAATTTACTACCTATAGCGTCATGATAAAAAGAACCAATTTAGAAAAATTATCAAAACGGGCATGATAAATCTTTGTAAAATTTGATTATATATACATTTTTACACTACGACCCTTTTTCCCACAAAAGTGAGTTTTGAGCCATTACCGAGCATACAAATATATATCTATACTAATTGCTCAATTTTCGTTTCCTGTGTGAATAGCCCGTTTGGTTCTCACGAATATACGATGTGTTCCAAGTCCTTACCGACAAAAGTCCAAGTAAGTAAATGATAGAGGCATTAGGATAAACCCATTTTTCAAAAACAAAACCTTTATTTTTCTTTACTTTATCCAAAAACACCCCTAGTTAAACCCTTAGAACCTTAAAAACCTTTTCATTTCAAACCACAAAAAACTACCCTGTTCATTTTTCATTTTTGTAAACTTATCGGTTATGAAATTACGATTATGGATCAGTTTCAACTTTGGCAACAAAAAAAAAAGAAAAATATGCCAAATTATTTTTTTGCAAAGCCAAAAAGCAATAGAAAAAACCGATATTTTACGTTTTTCACCTTTTTCCAATAAAACATACCAAACCTGAACCACCACCTACCCTTCAAAGCCCTCTTGATATTTATAAGGATTTAACGTCAAAAGGAGGAGGTTTGATCGATTGTCAAGCCTATGGTTGGAGTAAGTTCCAAATCGGGCACGAGCGTTTCACTTAATACATCATCAGCCGAGTGTTGAGTGACCACTTGTGAGGTGTGTAAATTTGTATATAACCAAATAGAATTTTATAAAGGCATGTTATGCCCAAAGTAAATAATTTTTCTTAAATTGTGTTTTAAATAAATCATGACGAATAGGATTGTAAATAAAATAAAAACAAAATAAATTTAGAACTTGGATTCCCGACACTCTAAAGATAGGACCAAAAACCTTCTCTTCTACCTATTATGTTTGGGTGTGTAAGCCACGTAATAGAGTTTTGCTTGAGGACAAGCAAAGATTCAAGTGTGGGGGTATTTGATGTGATTAAAATACAACATATAAATTATATCAAATACGACGTAAAAGCAACCCTTTTTAGTACTAATGTTGGAAGAAGCTCGTGCTTTCGTTCCTTTTTTATTTTCAGGGTTAAAAGAGCTTAAATTTGCAAAAGGAGCAAAAAGACAACAAAAACCAACATAAATGTAAAGAAGGAGGAATTGCCGCAGCTCGCCAAGCCCCGATTCACATCCAAACCACAAAATAGCAAGAACAGGAGACTTGACACGGGGTCATGTCCACCAGACACGGGTCGTGTTCGAAGATGGATGTTGGGCAGAATAAAAGACAACTTCAAAAGACAAAATTGGTAGCCAACACGGGGCTGTGCTAAGCCAACACGGGGCGTGGTCTACTCAAAGATTTTTAGAATTTGCGATAGTACAACAAGTACTTGGCCACGGGTTGTGTCGTTGACACACGGGGCCGTGTTAGTACAAGACCTGGCAAGCAGTTAATGAGGAAGAGAGAGAGATGGCCTCGGGGCCGTGCCAGGAGGGCACGGGCCGTGGTGAAGCTTCTGATTTCAGCTATAAATAGAAGTGATTGAGTCCACTTCAAAACATCCCTTTGCAAACCACTTATCTCTCACTTGCCACCACTCCACCACCACTACAACACCATCATCCATTTTTCCATCTTTAGAGTGTGTGTGTAGTCTCGGGATCAAAGATTGATCCTAAGAATCTTTGTCAAACAAAGGCCATGCTTGGCTAAATTCTTACATCACTTGGTGAAGACATATCTTTTATGTATTTCTTTTATGATTTCCAATCTTAGGCTACTTTTTAATTGGGTATGTATTAATGACTTTAATAAATAGTTTTCTATATTGAAGGCGAATCTATTCAACCATTCTTCATATGTCGTTTATTCACATATTCATGTCTTTACGATCTATATAAAGCATGTTAACTACTTGAAAAGGGGTTAGAAGGGTGGTTGGGTAATTCTATGTCTTGTTCAGTGTATAGATCCTGCGAGAACCTGGTGCAAGTTTAGTACTACCCCATGGATTGGCTAGGAATGACTGGCCTGACTGAGAGTAAGAAATCACTTGCACCCCTTATTTACAAACTACTATTAAAACTTTAAACCAACCCCGCGAGGACTGTATCCCTACTGACTCAGACCAACGGGTTGAGGGTGACCGCTGCCTGGAAAGGGGCCCACCACATTTTGCATTAATAACTTACTTAATTATCTTTCAATATTCCGACCTAATGGGATTGTATCCTTGCTGACTCAAACCACTAGGTTGAGGGTAACGTCGCCTTTAAAAGAGGGGCCTAATACTATAACTAAGATAATCTCTTAAAATGCCCAAAGTGCGGAAATCATCAAAAAGGTACATGAAAGATAACTCGGATCCAAGTGATTCTTTCTTGTCTATCTGTTTTTATTTTTTTTATTTTCTGTTTTTATCTTTCTATCAGTTTAATAATCTTTTCTCAAAATTTGGTTCGATTAGACGTTGACGATAAGCCGGTATTAAAAGCTCTTGTGTCCTTGGACGACCTCGGTATCTTTCCATCACTATACTACGTCCGCGATGGGTGCACTTGCCCCAGCGTGTGTGTAGAGTGATAGTAGAATATCGTGTTTTATAAATTTAAAACTTGAAATCGGCGAGTAAAAAAGAGCTAAAATAGACATAAAAATATAGACACCCGCACGCTCGTCAGTTTACATGGGCTTACTTTTTGCACTCCAAAGATGAGACTTCATGTATTTTGCAGGACTTTGTGAAACAAGTTGAAAAGTAATTATATTTGCCAGTAAAAATCTTTAGGAGTGACAATGTAACAGGGTTTAGAAACAAGGAGTTGGGAGCATTCTGTGTGTCAAAAGGGTTTGTGAGGCAGCACAATCTTCCAAGAACCCCAGAACAAAATGGGGTGGTAGAAAGGAAAAACATAACACTGATTGAAGCTGCCAGAACAATGCTTGCAGACTCAGGTTTACCCTTAACCTTTTGGGCAGAGGCTGTAAACACTGCTTGCTATATGCAGAACAGAGTTTTAATCAACCCAAGGCATCAAAAGACTGCTTACGAAACTCTGTTCAAGATTAAACCACTCATCTCATACTTCAAAATCTTTGGCTGCCCGTGCTTTATTTTAAACATAAAAGAGTCAATTTCAAAATTTGCAGCCAAAGTAAATCGTGGTTATTTTCTGGGATACTCAACCACTTCCAAGGCCTATAAAGAGTTTAATGCAAGGACTAGGTGTGTGGAAGAGACATTGAATGTAAAGTTCAATGAACTTTCATCATTAAAAATCCCAGCAAATCCTGCTGAACTGTTTGACCTTGATAAATTTACACTTGAAGATGTGTCTGTCAAGACTAACCCTGCAGGTACACCACAATCTTTCCTACAAGATCATGGAATTGACATTGTGATTCCACAATACAAAGTCACTTCCACCACCAGAGAAGAAGATGTTCAAAACAACTGCCAAAACTCTGCCACTACTGCATCAATAGTTGTTGATCAAACCTCTTCCACTTCATCAAATCAAACCTCTGTTGATAAAAGTCCTTCATCTGTGGATAAAAGTCAACACTATGCCACACCCATTCCTCTTATTCCTCCACCTCCATCTCCAACAGATGTTGGCTCTTCAAAATTGCCAACAGATGTTAGCTCAGATGATTCACATTTGCAGCCTTCACCTCTCAATGCCATTGTTCCATACAAGGGGGATCTAATCTTCCTTAAATCTCATCCACTAGATTAAGTTATTGGCAACATCAGTGAAGGGGTTCTCACAAGAAGTCAATCCCAAAACATCTATCTTTTTGCTGGCTTTCTATCTCTCATTTCAACCTGTCAAGTACCAAGAGGCACTGAAAGACAATAGTTGGGTAGAAGCGATGCAAAAAGAGCTCCAACAGTTCAAGAGACAACAAGTATGGGAACTTGTACCATTTCCAAAGGATGTATGTCCAATTAGCACAAAATGGGTCTTTAAAAACAAAAATGATGAAAGGGACATTGTTGTCAAAAACAAAGCCAAGCTTGTGGTTCAAGGTTTTAGACAAGAAGAAGGCATAGATTATGATGAAACATTTTCTCCTGTAGCAAGACTTGAAGCCATCAGATTGTTCTTAGCCTTTGTTGTCAACCACAACATCAAGGTGTACCAAATGGATATCAAATGTGCATTCCTATATGGTAAGATTTAGGAAGAGGTATATGTGTGCCATCCTCCTGGTTTGGAAGATGCCATTTATCCTGATCATGTCTACAAGCTCAACAAAGCTTTGTATGGCTTAAAACAAGCACCTAGAGCCTGGTATGAAACTCTTTCCACTTTTCTTATTTCCATAGGTTTTACAAGAGGTAAAATTGACAAAACACTATTTTTAAAATGGAAAGGAAAAGATTTGATGATAGTCCAAATTTATGTTGATGACATCATCTTTGGATCCACATGTACCTCCATGTGTGAAGAATTTAGAAAACTCATGATAGCTGAGTTTGAGATGAGTGCCATGGGTGAACTTCAATGCTTTCTTGGTCTCCAAGTTAAGTAGTTGCAAAATGGAACATTCATTCATCAAAGAAAATATGTAAAAGCACTTTTAACAAAATTTGAGCTGAATGATTATAAACCATGGAGTACACCCATGGCAACCACAAAGATGGTCACTATAGATGAAAAAGATGACTTGGTTGATCAAACATTGTATAGAAGCATGATTAGGTCTTTGTTGTACCTAACTGCAACTAGGCCAGACATCATGTTTGCAACATGTGTTTGTTCAAGATCACAGTCAGCACCTAGGAAGTCTAATCTCATTGCTGTAAAAAGAATATTTAGATACATAAAAGGTGCTCCCACACTTGGTATCGGGTATCCTGCTAATTGGAATATCAAGCTTTCAGGTTTTTCAGATAGTGATTTTGCTGGTTGTAACACCACAAGGAAGTCCACATCAAGAGGGTGTTAATTTCTAGGCAATTGCTAAGTATCTTGGCAAAGAAAAAAAGCAAGTAGTTGTTTCCACATCCACTGCTGAAGCTGAATACATTGCTGCTGCAAGCTTACAGCCCAACTTTTGTGGCTTCAAAATCAACTGTTGGATTTTGGTGTAACTGCTATAAAGAATCCTCTAATGTTAGATAGTCAAGCAGCTGAAAACATCATTAAAAATACAGTCTCCCATTCAACCACCAAAGACATTGACATCAGACATCACTTTGTGAGGGATAGCTATAAAAATGTTTGATTTCTTTGCATCATGTTCCAACTAAGGATCAGCTAGCAGATGTGTTGACAAAAGCTTTAGACACATCTACCTTTTAAAGCTTGATCTCTAGGATTGGCATGCTAACCATGGATTAACAAGCAAACCTTTGTTTTCCATTTATAAAAAGCATTAAAATGTTTTCAGAAAATCAAAAGTCCATCCTTAAAAATAGTTTTGATTGAAATTTTTTCATAAATCCTTAAAAGTCTGTCCATAACCACTGTTTTCAAACCTTTGATTGGCTAAAAATTCATCCACTGCTGAAAGGTATCCTCTATTTTCCTTTTACCACTGCTTCTAACCACTATTGATCAAACAGTTATTGGTCTCAACCACTGATGTCTATCCACTGATAGACTAAAATCAGCCACTGTTTATTTCACTGTTCCCAACCACTGTTGTTGCCCAACAATGGTTTCCAAACAAATGTTATCCATTATCCTAACAGAGGTTGCCACGTGGACAGATGTTAGCCATCAGATCTTTGTAATTGCTGCCACGTCAGCATTTACCTTTTTACCCTATAAAACCCTATTTCATCCCCAGACAGACCTTTATTGCCGTCTTGAATTCAAAATTCACAAAAGCAGCTTCTACCTTCTTCTTCTTCAAACCCTACTCTAATTTCTTCTCCGATCATGGCTCTGTTAGTCAAACATCCCCACAACTATCTTCCCATTTTTGAGAAAACTAACAAAAATACTTCTTTTCACTCAATAATTAACGTTCTCACGTCATCAAAATACAAAGCAATTCTTACTGCCAATGCTCCAATCTATCCAGACACACTTCGAGATTTTTGGGCTAATACTGAAATACAATCACAAAAGAAAGTGCCCTATGCTATCACTTCCAAAGTCGGAGAAACACTTATTCAAATTTCCCCATCTTCCATATCAACAACGTTTGGATTGAATGATCAGGCAGGTAAGACCTCTTTTGAAAAACAAGAACTTCATGCAGAATTCATTGAGAGAGGGTATGATGGTCAATTAACAGGGGTCACCATTTTTAAACCAAAATTCCCTACTGAAATGAAATTCTTTTTCCATACCCGACTCATTTGTCTTTTTGCTAAGACCTCTGCTTTTAATGAAATACCACTTAAAATTCAGTACTTGGGTTATGCCATTTTAATAAACTCTGATTTCAACTTTTCCCAAGCACCGTTTTCAGATTTGGTCACAAACGTGAAGAATGTTCAAAAAGGGGGCTAATAATTCTTTTTAATGTACCCAAGACTATTAAGCTATTACCTACAAAAACAAGTTTCCAAAAAGGATTTTCAACAAGGTACAACTTTCTAAATAAATAGTCTCACTCGTGAAACTTGTACTCGCCTTATGGATAAAGAGTCAACAGTTTCAAAAACACAAGCAAAGGGGAATGAGCCAGTTTTAGATGAGTCCACATTTGTTGCTCAAACCTCTGTTGCTGAGCCTACTCTCCTGGTGATCATGACACCACAACCAGTGTTGTGAAACCCACACCAGCCAAACCCAAAAAGACACTTTCCACGTCCAAAAAGCCCAGCAAAACCAAATAAAATAAAACGGGTCCTCTGGAAGATGAGATCCCAGAGGTTAACCCAGTGACAACACAAAAGTCACTTGAAACCACTGCTGCTACTTCCTCACAGGAGTTGGAAAGATCTCAACCCAACCAAACTCCCCATGAATCCTCACAAAAGGATCATGTTGTAAGCACAGGGACACGACATCATGAAGCATACCTTTCATTTAAAAATATGCTTAAAAGCCCCTCTCCCAGGGCAATGTCGCTTTCTATTCCACAACCCTCTCCCCAAATTCCTCCAACAATAATACCTCTATTTGAAGCAATTGAAATTCAGACTCAAAACAGTCCTTCTCACTCATACATTAATGAGAGTACACCTCAACAAATGATTGTGTCTGAACCACTTTAATCTGCTATCCCACAAACAGTAGAGGAGGTTACACCCCTTGAGTTTCAAGAAACTCTTGGTGGTAGTTCAAGTGGAGCAGCCACTACAACTATTGAACCCTTTGGTTATCAGTTGGGCAGTGGTTACATCATTAAGACTCCCTTGAAGGCAACCACTGTTGAGGCTACAACTGTAACCTCTGCTCCATTGGGAAGTCCCCGGAACCAAAAAAAAGGACATTTGTTTATGATGATTTGCAGTCTTCTCCTATTATCAAAACAAATACAACTACCACAGGTAGGAATTCAGACGATCCTATTAAATTAGGCGATGAATTAAGATATAAAGAATTGAAGGATTGAATGACTTCAATGGAAACATCTGTTGCCAACATGAAAGAAATGATGAAGCAGATGATGGAGTTTTCTAAAAGTCAACCTAGCACTCAGTAAATTGCCAATGAGTTGTGGAATTCTGTGCAACCCATCCTCCAAGATCAAAGGAATTTAGCTGAAATCAACCATAACACTCATATGGAACTTATAAGGAATATGGTTGATGCTAGGTACAAGGATACACAAGCAGACATTAAGGCCATTAAGGAACATTTGGTCAAAATTATTGGCTCTGCCACTGCAACAGTCCTTCATGATGATGAAGAGGATGATGCAAAAAAGGGGGAGAAAGATTCACTAAGAAAGTTGCAGCCTGATTCAAAAGCAAAACCAAAACTAAAACCAAAGGTGCAACAAAAGCCAAAGTCTGCTCAACAAAAATCTTCTACAAAAGTTTCAGAGGCTGGAAAAAAAAATGATAGCTTTGGAAAAGCAGAAGAAGTAAGATACAAAAGAAGCCAAAGCTTCCAGTTTGATAGATCAAGAAAAGGCTGAACAGATGAAAAAGGAGGATCTTGGTACTTCAAAAAGAAGAAAGTCTTCAAGAAAAGTTAGACATCCAACTTCCACCCCTTCAAAAACATCTGTTGAAGCTACAAAGACGGTATCCTCTGCTAAACCTAAAACTACTAAACCTAAAGCCAAACCTTCAACACAAAACCCTCAACACAACAACCACCACAGAAGAAGCAAAAGAAAGCTTCACCACCATCATCACCAATTCACCCAACATATGCTGATACAACAAATGTATCAGCAGATGTTAGTCAAACAACTGCTGAGACACAAGTTGTTTCAGCAGATGTTAGCCAAACCTCTGCCATGATCATTTTCACTACACCACTAACAACCCAACCACCTCCAACACTACAAAGATTTCCTACACATCCACGTTCACCATCAAAACATCCTCCATCACCACAAATCAAGTCCACACGCAAGAGAAAAACTCATGTTGTGTTAGAAGATGATGAGGAGATTAAATCACCAATCCCCTTATCATTTGCCCCCAATCAAACCATACCACCCTCATCACTTCCACCCAAAAACCCAGTTCATCCCTTCCAATTGCTACACAACCATCAATCATTCCCCTGGCAACTCAATATCCTTTGGAGGTGCTCACTGTTAACGATGAAATTGAATCATTCTTCACAACAGATATTCCATCACAAAGATCCTTCCCATCTCTTTATGGCTATAGACAACCTAAAAACTTAGATGAATATATGAAATTATAAGCAAGACAGGCTGAGCTTATAGCAAAAGAGAATAGCAAAGGGATGGATGACAGGAAGTAACAGGGCCTCTTATCACATGAGCTTAGAAAAGTCAGAAAACTTGAAGACTTTGCTAAGGACCTGAGCAAATCCATGTTTGAGAAGCCAATCAATGCTGAGCTTGACAAGGAATTAAGGGATGACTATGTTAAACACATTATGAAGCACAAACCATACAAGGTAACCAGAGCTCCATTCAAAGACTGGTCATCAGATGCTCCCAGGGAAGAAATTGAAAGAATCACAAAAATGCTCAATGATCCTTTGGTAATGCCAACTCTACCTGATTGGAAGAAAGGCAAATAAGTGAATCCAGATAAGGCATTGGAGCTTAAAAGAATGAGAGCAGAGCTTGTGGCTACTAGTTATGGTTCAGCTAGATCCATTGCCAGATGGTCTGAATCTAACATAGTTGATACCTACAAAAAGCTGGAATAGCTCAGAGCTAAAGATCCCAAAGTTCCTCAAAAGCCAGTCTATCCTACAACAGCTTCCATCCCTCAACAGACCCATACTCCCAAAAAGCTTTTCTCAGCATCTGCTTTATCCGCAAATGCCTGAAGACAAATAAAAAGGCAAAAGCAGACTGATGAGGAAACTGAGCAGAAGTATGAAGAAGTTCAAAAAGAAGGGATTAAATGTCAGCTTAATTTCCACATAGATCCGGCTGCTGATCAACTTGCTACTCAATTAAAAGAAACTCTTGCAAAGTTGTTCAGCAGGCCTCATTCACCAAACTCATCGTTAATAAGTCTTGTCCCAAGAAAACCAGCTGATCCAAAAATAATAAAGTGGAAGTCATCCTCAGACACCCACGTATTGACTTTACTCAGATCAGATGGTAGTGTTGAGAAGCTTAAAATGGAGAGTGCATATGGTCTGGATGCATGTGATCTCCTAGATCTTTTGAACCTCGACTTAGAAAGGGATATTGATGACATGATCTCCTTGGACTTTGAACTACAATTCAAAGGGCAAATCCGGGAGATGTTGATGAGAAATAAAGATCAACAATAAAGATAGGTTTTGGCATCATCTGTTCTAGGGGGAGATTGTTGACTCATGTGGATCCTGCCATAAGAACAGATGATTGAAAGCCAAAATAGTCTACAATCAACTAATCCATAATAACAGTGCATGAAGTCATTCTCCTCCCAATGGCAAAGGCATCAAACAGCTGCTGCAACCAAAGGTCTGCTAAAAGGTAAAGTCTGCTGATTCACAAGGTCTGCCAAGGTAAACCACTAATGAAGACTAAAGTATGCTAACAAAGGTCTAATCACCCTATGTTTAAAGAAGACAATGTCTGATGAAGAAAGGTCTGCTGAGGCTCAACAGATGATGAATCAACATATGTTGTATATCAGTGTTTTCAATGTAATAGTGTATTAGTTATAGCAGATGTTAGAGGTTGTTAGATGTTATTAGATGTCACTGTCTAGGTGACGTCAGCTTAGATCCTCAGAGGTTTGCATTGTACTATAAATAGAACAGTTCATGTACTGTTCTATTCATCACATCATCTTGACATTTTGTATGAGCAAATAGAGTGATCTCAGGTTGAGGGGGAGTTTGTATTTCATGCATACGTGAATCATTGTAATTTCAATCATTCAGTTAAAAGTATTCATGATGAAAGTAAACCTCTCATTGTTTGTGAATTAAAGTTTATCTTCATTTCGCTGCATTATTTCCATAATTTTTATCTTCTTACATCTTTCATCTTAAACTTTTGCAAACAATTCAAACTCAGATCCTAACATGATCTAACTTAAAGCCCAATAAACTGTTAGTAATTATTAATAATCTAGTAATTATAATAGTCTATTTGGTTTTTTTTCCTTTTTCTTTTAAAGTGAAAGGAAAAAAATATTAAAAGCCGGTTAATTGATCTACTTTTTTTTATCTAACATTAATTTATCTATATCCATATCTATATCTATATCTATATCTTCCTATACTAATAAATGAAATTTTTTTTGGACACGTGTCACTTTCTGTTGCTTTCTCACCTTATTTCCTATTTATTTACCATATTAAATAATAATAATTTTAAACAAAAATATTAGATAAGGATAAAACTTCTGGTGCTTTCTCACCTCATTTTCCTATATATCTCTCATATTAAATAATAATAATAATTTTAAACAAAAATATTAGATAAGAATAAATATTTAGATAAGGATAAACACCTGTTTTTATTATGATCGTAATAATAATAATAATTTTAAACAAAAAATTAGATAATAATATAAATGTTTATTTTTATTATGATCATATTAAATAATAATAATTTTAAACAAAAAAGTACTTAAGAATACATATTTAACAAAGTAAAATGTTATAATAATTAAATAGTACATTAAAGTTCATTTTTAAAAGATAAATCTTGAAGAATGTGTTAACATATGACATTATATTTTATTAAACACATGCAATATATGAGTTTTTTAAGATATATCTTTTTTATTATTTATTATATAAAATTACATTTATGCAAAAAAAAATCAAAGTAAAATGTTATAATAAGTAAATAGTACATCAATGTTCATTTTTAAAAGATAAATCTTGATGACTATATATTAGCATATGGACATTATATTTTATTCAGCGCGTGCAATATGCGAGTATTTTTAAAAAATATTTTTAATTATTTATTATATAATATTATATTTATGCAACCCGTATAATACACGGGGTTTTAACCTAGTGATAAAATAAAATAAATTAACATTTGACACGTGTCATTCATTGGAGGCATCTACTGTTTTATTTTCTCGTCTTTCTTTCATACTTATTTTATATTAAATAAATAAATAATATTAAATCTTTTCTGCTTTGAATTTTAAATAGAATCTTTCTATTTTTTTTAACAAAATATTATCCTCAAATTTAAATTGTTGATTAAGATATTTTTAAATAAAACAAAGAATTTATCAGAAAAACTAAACTGTGTATTAATATATTATTTATTTTTATTTTCATTATTAAATTTTTTATTGTATCGATTTTATTACATAATTTATAAATCAAATTAACCGAAATCACCCTATTCATCGAGTATCGAGTATCTCCGTTAGTATTTATTATTTGGTATAGAAAATTAGATTTATTCAACCTGTGTAATATACGTAATATTTTAAAGATATAACTTTTTTATTATTTATTATACAAAAATACATTTATTCCTGTTATATTTTTTATCTCAAGCAAAATAAAGATTGTTAAACTGATATTTTTTTATCTCAGACAAAATATAGATTATTAAACAATTACTTATTTATATATTGTGATTGGACATAGGCATGAAATACTATTTCTGTTTGACTGTATATAAATGCATACATTTATTCCCTATAAATGTAGGTTAATATTAAACGAGTTTGTTATCTATGTCTGGTAAATATAATAACTCTATTCTGTTCAAAAGAAGATATAATAACTCTAGAATAAATTACACTTTGTGTCCCTAACACGAATTATGAAATATTACCTTTAAAACATACAATTACAGATTATATTCAAAAACATATTGCTATGTAACACTATATATCCTTTTAACCAGTTAGGTTAAATCTAAGTGAGGGCAATATTGTCCTTTCACATACTAAAGGACACAAAGTGTAATATACTGAGTTAGTTATCATTAATTCATTAAATTCATTTTTGTCTTTTAGTTAATATTAGAAATAAATAATTGAAAGTTTAATTATTAATTCATATATATATATATATATATGATAAGGATTACTCGGGAACCACCCTTTATTGCGAGAACCGCGAGAACCAATGTGAACACAACCAAAAATACCTAAAAAACGCACAATTTTTTTTATTATTTTTTATATAAAAATATCTACTTTTAGTTTCTAATTTTTTTTTGAGTAACAATTACGGATGCACATGTGCATATGCATCATTTCTTTTATAAATTCCGTAATACATTACCAGTATTAGACAATTTCACTTTCATTTACACTACCATCCGTAATAAAATACTTTTTATATTACCAATATTAGAAATACACATATTCATCTATATGTATTAACATGATATAACGTGTGTTTGGTACGCTACTTTGAATACACTTTCCTTTTCATCTATCATACCATCCATAATACACTACCATTACCTTTAACTATCCATAATACACTACCATTACCTCCTACTATCCATAATACACTACCATTACCAATATGTATAGTATTTTTCACTTTTTACATATGTGCATCAACACCCTCCATACCATACCAAACAACATAGTACATCATAAAGATATAACCAAACAATCAACCACTAGATATAACTAAGAAAAATATGTATATTGGCCTACTTCATCATTCAATCAC
The DNA here is from genome assembly GCA_030545235.1 of Helianthus tuberosus. Lineage (NCBI taxonomy): Eukaryota > Viridiplantae > Streptophyta > Magnoliopsida > Asterales > Asteraceae > Helianthus > Helianthus tuberosus. The sequence goes on along the minus strand of CM060389.1, from coordinate 2,874,320 downwards.
AAACTTTTTGTATCAAAACACGTTATATCATGTTCATACGTATAGATGCACATGTGCATTTTATATATTGCTAATGTAAAAAGTAGTGTATTACGGATGGTAGTTTAAATGAAAGTGCAATTGTCTAATATTGGTAACGTATTACGGAATTTGTCAAAGAAATGATACATATGCACATGTGCATTGATAATTGTTACTCGATTTTTTTTTGTAACGAAAAATAGCGATTTTTAATTAAAAAATAATATTTTTTTGTGTGTGTTTCTTAGGTATTTTTAGGGTTTTTTTATTGTGTTCACATTGGTTCTCATGGTTCTCTCAATAAGAGTGGTTCTCAAATGAACTCTACCATATATATATATATATATATAGGGTAGGATTCATGCGAGAACCACATTTATTGCGAGAACCGCGAGAACCAATGTGAACAAGGGGCATTACTGTAAATACATAATACAATTTAAATCAAGTGCCTCCTCCTCCTCCTGGACTTCATACATCAGTTTAAACCATCCTTTATATTCAGTTCACGTCCGGATCCAGTCTCTACACAATTCTTCATCTCAGTTCATGTCACACTCCAAATCCCCCAAAATTCGTCATCTCATACCCCAAAATTCACCATCGCGATCTTATAATTCATCATATATTCAAATTAGGGCTATAAGAAAAGAATCATCGATCATATATTCATCATATATTCAAAATTAGGGCAATAATAACATAATCATTGAAGATTGTGGCACAAATAGGGAGAAACTGAAAAACAAACTTCCAACGGATTCATCGTAACATGATGCTACACAGTTCTGTGAATTTGTAAGTTTATACAATTTGTTTTTGCACTTTCATATGTTAACATGATGCTTAATTGTTGATTCAGATCTTTTATATGTTAATATGACGCTTAAATCATAGTTTTATATCTGCATTAGCGAAAATAGTTTGATGTATATGATGTTTGAGGGATTCAGGGTGATTGTTGTGATACACCGACTTGTAATGTGGTAGGTATGTGTGTTTTGTTTTTGTATGTAGGTTTTGTTACTGAATAATTTTAAATATATTTGGTGGTAATACAGAATTAGAGTTGGTAATGGTTAGGTTATTCTTTTGAAGCAAACATTACCTGTTGATAATGTCAGCCATGTTAATGCACATAGTTATGCACATGTGCATAGTTAATATGGTGATGATAAAGTTGACGCATAGGTTGTTAACAAGGTCGTTTATGTTGATGCACATGTGCATAGTTAATATAGTGATGATAAAGTTGATGCATTGGTTGTTAAGAATGTCGTTTATGTTGATGCACATGTGCATAGTGTATATAGTGATGATAAAGTTAATGTTAATGCACATATTCATTGATAATTTATGTTTATTGATCCTATTTTTTATTATTTTATTATTTTTTGTTTTGTCTATTATTGTAGATCAACAATGGGAGAGAATCGAAGAAAGTAACTTTTGTTTTGAAGTCAATGGATGAAGGGTCAAAAAATGTCTGATGCAATGGAAGATGATTATGTGACATGCAATGGAAGATGATTACGCGGCAGTTAAACAAAGAGGTAAAAATATTGATTAATTTTTTATAATTACAAAAAAAATGGAAAATAAAACGAAGAAAGTAACATTTGTGTTGAGATCGAATAACGAAGGGCAACAAAACTTCCAGATGATTAGGAAGGTGAATACAAAAGAGTTAAGCAAAAAGCCAAAAAGGTTGGTTATTAGTCGATGATGCAGCTGCTAGTATATACACATGTGCATCCATTTGTTACTTTCATGTTGAACGATGTTGTTTGATGTCATGTGCAGTTACAAAAAGAGAAAAAAATACAAGGAGTAGGACAAGTAAACGAAAGCACGATCTGATGGATGATAAGGGCGATGAGATGGTTGTAACACCACGTAAAAACGTGTCCAGTTATATGAAGACACGTGTCCTAAACCCTAACCAGGTGACGGAGTTATTCTGAAGGACTAAACTTGACAACATTTGATTTTGTATGCGAAGGGACTAAAAGTGTCTGTTGGATCGTTCCGGTGACCCTAAACAGTCAAGTTGAGTAGTTCATCATCATTTACAAAGGCGGAATCAATGCAAACAATGTCAAACAGCTTGTTTCCTTTTAATCTTTATCTATTGATGAATTCCTGAGCTTTTTACAAACAATTCTGACAAAAATCCGGCAGCACCTCAGCTCTCACACACTAATTCCGTACTAAATGAATCAGAGACAACAGATATATATAGAGGACTAATTCCGCACGAAACATTCATGCGATATTACTAATTCCGTATGAACTACCTAATTCCATGCGAAATTACATCATTGTAATTTCGTGCGGAATTACCCTAAAACACTGTTTCTCGATTTCCGTGCCCTGATCTATTACAATCAATACAAGACTCATTAAAGAAGAAGTTAACAGACATCAGTGCCCCAACAGACTCCCCCTTGGATGTTGACGAAGTCTTTAGCATCATGTCTTCAGTCTTTAGTCTTGATTGATTTTGACATTGTAAAAGCTCCCTTTAAACTTCTATCATCAAACTCTAATCTACAATCTCCTCTTTGAATGTTGATCCAGAATTCTGACTCCCCCTTTCACAGACTCCCCCCCTCGATCAGCTGGGACTTGAATTCTGATTCAAACTTTGACATTTTCTTTGCCATGGAGAATTTAATTCCTGTTTCCTGCACAATCTCTACTTAAATGTAAGATATATGACAATAACAGTTTCAAACTAAAACTTACTATTTTCTATTCAGTGCTATAAAATCCACTTAAGTATTCAGGTCCAATCTAATGACCCTGATTACTCAATTAATCTACCAAGTCCAACTTAGTGACCTTGGTTGATCTGAGATAATTCACACTGACATTTTGTTCAATCATTTCAAACTTTTTCTGAAAAATTTACAAGTTTCAAGTTAATGAACTTGCTTCGACTTTCCAACTTTCACAAACTTATCATGTTTTAGCTCCAAACTCATCATCCAGCCCAGAAACTTCCTGCATCTGCTTCAATTCGAATCTGAAGATCAGCTTTCCACTTTGGTTTGTCAAAAATAAAGCAGAAATGTAAAATCTTTTTGGATTTTTAATAAAGTTTCTAAACTAGAAAAAAATGCAGAATTGAAATGCAGTAAAAATAAACTATTTACAAACATATTTTTGGTTAAGCGTGTTAGGGAATCATATCAGCTATCTGACAAGTCACAAGTATCGTTAAGCATTAATTTCATACTCAGAATTAAACAATTCGCTTAGATTGTCGATATACTGATCCACTTAAATTTTCACACAATTTTCAATCTGTCCAGGATACGGATTTAGTGTTTTAGAAACTTAAACTTATACGTGTGTCCACCTCTTGAATATACTCCCGTATCCAGATCCCAATATTCAGTCTTACAGGTGAGTATACCACAGATGATATATGTAAGGGATGATTTTATGATCGAAACCGTGAGAGCTCAGGTCAGAACTTCCGTTCAGCAGAGAGATGACGGTTCGACTAAAGGTGTGTCCTCTTTAGAGGATCTTTTTTACAACAGCATTGATTAGCAATTTTATTGTCTCATCATATATGCTGAGGGCGGCGCTATATTTCAAGCATGCAGAAAGTATTCTCCGGGGACTAGGCCATTGCTTCCGCAAAATCAGAAGTCCCAGGATAATACCCCAGATATCACTGAGTATAAAGACCTAGTATCTCAGAAAGAGGGATCTTTCAAACAAGATTTCAGGGGTTACCTATATATCCAAGTAGTGTTCCCCACGAAATAAGTAAGTAAAGATTTAGATTTATATCCTGAACAAACCTACTAAATGTGTAAAAACCTATCGGCACATCATCAACAAGATTGTTTAACACATTTAAACTTTCAATTTCTTTAGCATATCGTGACTGTCAAGCCAAATGTACTATCATTTTCCCTTTTTACACAAGCTCTTTTCTGTTTTTTCTATTTTTTTTGGATTTTAAAAATATCTCATGTTTTTGTATTTTTGTCATTTTTTATTGTTTTTTGTATTTTCTGAAAATATTAACCCTATACTCTCCCCCTAAATACCAAAACAAGTAAAAAATCGACAAACCATTGCAGATTGCTTCTCAACATCATCTACAATGTCTCATTCATCAACGCCAAGAATCTCTTCCAACACCGATAAAAGCTTCATACCGTTCAGTTTTAGCAAATATTGAAACCGTGTTTTATCAAACGCTTTGGTATGTAAATCAGCTTTTTGACCGTCAGTGTGGATTTTCTCAATTCGTACAACTTCTTCTCGAAACAATCACGAATGAAGTGATGACGAATCTCAATGTGTTTGGTTTTAGCGTGATGAACTGGATTTTTAGTAATGTTAATCGCTGCCTCATTATCAACAAAGATAGGGGTGTTTAGAAATTGCAAACCGTAGTCGCGCATCTGTTGCTGGATCCACATGTGAAGCGGAGTATGTATCTGCTAGCAGTTGCTGCTCTCAGATCTTTTGAAAAGTCAGTTTGTAAAGGAGCAACTTTTGAATAAAAACATGTAAGCCCTTGATCAAGTTGTCTTCTAATGCGGACGCCTGATTGCAACTCTCCGATTATCAACTCCTCTGGATGATATGAAAGTGTTCTTGGCATCACCTCGCCTGGAACATCTACCACACCTTCCAAATTTGTGATATTCTGATTTTCACCTTGTTCATCGACTGGAACTGTTTGACTTGAAATCTGGATTTGCTCCCCCTCAGAATCTGAATCACCATGATCAAATACCGGTCTATTAACAGATTCTTGATTATCATTGACTGCCGTCTTATTATCATGAGCAACTTCCTCTTGTTGAATATCATCATGTTCTCCAGCATTACTTGGACCTGCTTCATCGTCATTTGATGCTCGTTGCGGTCGTCTTGAATACTCAGCTAGGAACCTTTCCTGCGATTCTTCATACTCTCTCAGAATATCCAACTCGTAAAAAAAATCTTCTTCTTCTTCCTTTTCTTCTTCCATGTCAAACGAATCCCACAAAGTATCATAATGAAAACGCCATGAATCTCCAAGATTCTGCGGTGGCATTGTGTAACCTTGACACTCAACATTTTGTGCTTCAATAATCCGTTTCAAGCTTGGAACAAAGACTCGTTTTTGTGGACTTGAGTAACCCACGAATATTCCCTCGATACTCTTTGGACCAAATTTACCAAAAGGTTCTAGAACTGTGCAGGGAGACCCAAACGGTTCTAAATACTTCAGGTTCAGCTTGCGGTTATTAATCAGCTCGAAACACGTCTTATTGAATTTCTTTACAGTGAGAACTCGATTGAGTGTATAGCATGCGGCGGATACTGCTTCTGCCCAAAAATTAACTGATAGCTTTGAATCAGCAAGCATTGTCCTAGCCGTTTCAATTAGCGTCCTGTTCTTTCTTTCTGCTACTCCATTTTGTTGCGGAGTGTAAGGAGCACTAAATTCATGCAATATACCTCTTTCATCACAATACGCTTCCATCTTGTTGTTCTTGAACTCAGTACCATTATCACTTCTGATTCTTTTGATACGCCTTTGGTACAAGTTTTCAATTTTTCTGAACAAAGCCATCAAACTTTCAAACGTCTCATCTTTTGTCTTCAGAAATGAAACCCATGAAAACCTTGAGAAATCATCTGTTACTACCAGACAGTAGTAATCACCAGTGATGCTTTTAACGTTCACTGGACCAAAAAGATCCATATGAAGTCTCTCTAAAGGTCTCGATACTGAATTGACTTTTTTTTGAGGATGTGATTTCTTCTTTTGCTTGCCTTTAATGCAGCTTATGCACTCCCCCTCAAGATGAAAACCTTTGACATGAACACCTATAACCAAATCATTGTGTACCAAGTGATTCATTTTTCTAAGATGAATGTGGCCCATCTTGCGGTGCCACAATTGTGATTCTTTCTATGTTGCTCTAGACATAAACAATGAGCCTGACCCGTGGTTGTAGTAGCTACGCTCATGTCCAACACGTACAGATCATTCACTCTTGGTGCCCTCATGATAATCCATTCTTCAGGAACAACAAATCCTGGTTTCAAGATCAAACATTCTTTGTCTGTAAAATGCGTTGTGTACATACGATCACAGATTTACGAAATACTTAGAAGATTGTTCTCAAGCTCAGCGATGTAATTCACTCTTTTAAACGTGACAATCCCATTGGATAATATTCCTTCACCAACAATTCTACCACCTTGGTTTCCTGCGAACCCTACATAACCTCCATTAAAATTTCTAACATCATACAGCAACGCTGTCTTCCCTGTCATGTGCCGAGAAGCTCCACTAATCATAATCCATCGTGAAACGGATCTCGGAAGCTCCTGCACATATCACAAATATTTAGTGAGATTTTGATGCCACCCAAGTCTCTTTTGACTCGGGTAACTTGACATTAATGTGAGATTTTCCAATGTAAAGTGGCGGAAAATTTTTATCGTTCATCTTTAAGCTTTCTTCTGATCCAACCTCAACCTTTTTGTATAAGAAAAACTCATCTATCTTAAGTTGCCCAGTTGGTTGATCTTTCTTTTGAACATTCTTCTTCTCTGGTGGAGTAGAAAATTGTTTCTCCAGTTTTTCATAATAATCCAATGGAACATCCATCTTTACCGGAATGGTAGAAGACGATTGTTTTTCCGACTCAGAAACCTTTAGTTTTTTAACAACTTTTGGCTTCCATGTTTGTTGAGATGAAGCAACCCGTTTATAGAATTTGTCATTTTTAGTTACCACATTCTTAACAGGTTCAATTTTGACTTTCATTTTCTCATTTTTCAAAATTTTCTCAACAACCATTGGAGCTTTTCCTTTTGCATCAACCTTCTTCTTTTGACTCTCAACAACTTCAGTCTTAGGCTTGAAGTTGGTGCAATTTTTTGCAATGTGACCAACTTTGTTGCATTTAAAGCATGTACGAGTATCAACTACCCGACTTGTGCCTTCAGACTGAGATTGTGAGACCTTCTTTGAAAAAAATTCTTCATTTGACTTCGAAAAAATCTCAAATTCTTCATCAGAAAGTGAACTTGAACTGTTTACAAACACCTTTTTCTCAGCAAACTTCTTGTTTTGAAAACTCTTTTTCTGATAACTCTTACCACCCTGATAACCACCCGACCATTTGTTTCGATTGTTGTTATAAAAACGTGGTGGAACAACAGGTTTCTTGTAGTAAGCTTTATCTTTTTCAAAATTCATTTGCCTCTTTGTCTGATTCAAACCTTCTACTTTAGACAAATCAATTTCAACCAGTTTGAAAACATTTTTCAATTTGTTCACATTAATATTCTCCAGAGGAAACTCAGAATCCGAATACAACTTATCAGATCCAGCCATCTTATACATCACAAGACCCGGTTCATCACCTAAGTTGTTTTTGGATTTTGATTTCGGAATGTATTTGTCCAGAAAACATTCATCTTCCTCAGTAGTGTTACTTTCAGATTTTAGAACATTCTCAACCACACTTTTCACCACTTCAGTTTGGACACTATCGTCATCGGAAGATGAAGTGAATGTGATATCAATTGTGTCTGGAAATTTCACTTCATTCTCATCTTCAAGATTAACCAATCCTGATTGTTTTTTCGAATAATTGTTTAGAACTGGTGGTGGAACTTGATGAAACCCGACCCCAGTTCCATCACAGTATACATCTTCGCCTGCTTTGTTTTTCCCGATGGGTTTGGGAACAATGTGCTGCAAAACAAAGCTTGCAGAGCTGTAACTGTTCAATTTCAAATTGATACGCTCATTCTCAATCTTAGCTTCTTCAAACTGAAGCTTCAATTTAGCAATCTCATCCAATTGTTGGTTGATTAATTCTTCTTTAACCCTCAAAACACATTGCAAGTGACAATTTTCTTTGTATGTTTTACCGTTTCTATCATCAGAATCTTTCACCGTGCATTTAAGCTTCTCAAATTTTTCTGAAATCTGACGATTTTCAAGAATTAGTTTTTCATTTTCTTTCCTAACTCTTTCTACATCAATTTTATCAGTTTTGATTTTGTCAGTTAATTCTTTTAGTCTGTCGTTCGAAGCTTTCAACATTTTATCACGGTTAAGGATCTGATCCTCAACACTTCGAACTCTAACAGTCAAATCATCAACCTTCTTACCATTGAGATAGGTGATTGTACTACAAACTTTGCATTCTTTAATGCAATTTTTGCGGTCAACATCACCATTGACCTTCTTACCTGACTCAGTCGTTGACGCATTTGTACTGACCTGGCTTTTAGACTCAGATACAGACTTAGAGTCTACCTCAAGTGCCTTAGCAGCCAGCACCTTGTCAGCCATCTTTCCCATGTTTTCAGCATTCAACTCTTGAGTCGTGTCAATGATTCCATTATCAACCTTCTTTGACTCTTCTTCTTTCTCTTTCTCTTTCTCTTCTCCACTTCCCCACCATTTTCTTTGCCAATACTCATCTTCATCAGCCAATTCTTTAATTATGGTTTCAAGATCAAGAGTGTTATGGTCAATAGCAATGTTTCCTTCGGGGTCAAGATAACATTCTCTGTCTGGATCCCATCTTCTCGCTCTTTTTGCTTCAAGATAGATACCAGATATTCTGATCATTCTTTGCTGAGCTATCATCTTTCTGTAACCATACTTCTGTTCATCAGTTCTGTTGTCTTTCCAAGGAACAGGTTCATCAGATTTTGCCATGAAAGCATATCCAACCGCATCCTCCTCAGGTAACAACTCGCTCCAGTCGAAACCTTCATCGTCATGAATCACAGCAAGAGCTCTTGATTTCTATTTGTTATCCTCAAGCTGCTTCATTCTTGGCGGTTCTGATTTATTCTGATGATAAATCGCTTTCTTGTAGTAATCTTCTCTGAACGGGTTTTCAGACTCATCAGCATAAGCATTTCGGCATTCACGCTTAAAGTGACCTTTCTGTTTACACTTGAAGCATGTCACTTTAGACTTGTCAAAGCCCAACTTGGTAAATGGTCCACCAATAGACTTTCTTCCAGTTATCTCCATGAAACGCTGTGCCCGACGAACTGCACTGGCCATACACCACCTTATGTCAATCAATTCCATCTCCTCAGGATCTATCTGATCATAATCTTCTTTTGTCAGGTTGGTGTTGCCAATCTTCCCTGCTACTAGACTTTCATATGATTCTAGCACAGAAGCTAGGAAAACCATCTGTTGCTTTGCCAACTCCTCACTGAAGTTTTGAGCGTTCTTTAAGTCTACAGCTATATTGCACTGAAATAGGTTCTTTGCATCAGACTGACTTGAATGTGACGAAGAACCACTGTGAAATCCACTGCTTTGACTTTCTTTGCTTGATGTGTAGGAATTTTCAGCAGAAAATGCAGTCTTGGGAGATGTATTCTTTGGCATCATGCTTTTTGGATAATACAAATCCAAATTCTGTTGATATGACGAGTGATTGACTTCGTGCGTTTTCTTTATCTCCAGCTCGTGACTCTCTAGTCTTTCAATCAACAGATCCACCATAAGAAAACTTCAGGCTTAATCGTATTCTTTAACATCAAAGCATAATATTGCCAATCCATCTCATCTGGCAATGAATCAAACAATTTGTCGATTAGCTCTTCTTGAGAATAGAAAATTTCATGTCTCGCCAACTCCAGCTTCAGGTACCCAAACCTCTCAATCATTTTACAAACTGATTCATTCTTTAAACACCCAAACAAATCAAACTCTTTTCTTAGTAGTTTCTTTTTGTTTTTCACTATTTCTGCGCTTCCTAAACATTTAACTTTCAACTTTTGCCAGAGATCTTTAGCATTAGTGTATTCGATCAAAGATATTATATCTTCTCGGACAGACTGAAATAGCAGTGCGATGCATTTTTGCTCAGCAACAAACGATTCTATTTCTTCAGATGATGTCAAGCTTTCTCCAGTTTTGCCTCCATCAATGTATCCATTCTTTAGACTCTTCCAGCTAGGATACGCAAAGGCTTTCAACCATTCTTCAAACTTCTTGGCCCATCGACTGTACTCTTCGATAGCCATCAACTTCGGGGGTTTGTTATATGTTCCAAAAGCACTTTCAACTCCCAAAGCATCCGATAAGGTTTTCTTTGTACTCGACGTGTTCTCATTGGTGTTGCTAGGAGAAGTATCGTCTCCAGAATTTCTAGCAAAGGCATACATATCACTAAATGGATTCATGAATAGATCATCCATCTTTCACGTACCTGAAACAGTCAACAAACACTTATAAAATTTTGAAATTTTGAAAAATTTCTTTCAAACGGAATTAGTTCACACGGAATTGTGAACTTCAAACGATATTACTTTCAAACGATATTAGCTTCAAACGAAATGACCAAGAGAATTTAATTCCGTGCGAAATTAGATTTGTTTCAAGCGAAATTAAGTCTCAGTGTGTAATTCCGTGCAGAATTAATGAAATGTTTCAAACGGTATTACAATGACATCAGCATTTTTCGAACAGTTTTCATGCGATATTATCAAATTTTATCAGATTTTGTTCGAGTTTTAGTCCAATTCTTTCAAGGATTACTAAAAAACTGTGTTTCGCTTGATATATGAGAGTTTTAAGCCATTTCAACCGTAAAATTATGTCCAAATCAGAAAAGAAAGGTAGAAGTGAGAGAATCCGGTAAAATCAAGCTGAATTTGGTATGAACTCCTCGTCCTGAACTCTGATACCACTTGTTGGATCGTTCCGGTGACCCTAAACAGTCAAGTTGAGTTGTTCATCATCATTTACAAAGGCGGAATCAATGCAAACAATGTCAAACAACTTGTTTCCTTTTAATCTTTATCTATTGATGATTTCCTGAGTTTTTTACAAACAATTCTGACAAAAATCCGGCAGCACCTCAGCTCTCACACACTAATTCCGTACTAAATGAATCAGAGACAACAGATATATATAGCGGACTAATTCCGCACGAAACATTCATGCGATATTACTAATTCCGTGCGGAATTAGTAATTCCGTATGAACTACCTAATTCCATGCGAAATTACATCATTGTAATTTCGTGCGGAATTACCCTAAAACACTGTTTCTCGATTTCCAAGCCTGATCTATTACAATCAATACAAGACTCATTAAAGACGAAGTTAACAGACATCAGTGCACCAACAGTGTCAACATGCTAATCTAAGCCTCTGAGTGACCTTTTACTAAATCCGAGACTATATAGTATTGAAACACGCTCTCGGAAATAATTAAGATTGATTATAAAAGTTCAAGGATCGAAAGTGTCAAGATCAAAAGAAACCATGTTCCTCATCAATCTCTTACGGACCGCAAGGGCCAAGGCTTACGGTCCGTAAGATAGCTACATGGGCGATACAATTCAATATCGGTTACGGACCATAAAGGGTCAAGCTTATGGTTCGTAAAGCCTGTATCTGAGCAGCAAATTTTGGACAGCTCCAGGTTATCATCTTTAACCGAATTAACCTCATTCAAATCAATACCAGGGGCTGTTTAACGGATTTATATTTACACTAGGACACATGGGGTGATCCTAGGAGCCCCCATTACAGCTGCCAATGATCCATGAGCTTGGAAATTAGTATATAAGGAGCACTAGTGTTGTGTTCATATGCACTTCATTTGCATCAACTTCAAAAGGACACATATCTGGAGCTTTCAAGCAATAGGAGAAGACTTAGAAGTGTAGAAAAGATAGCAAGGACCATTAGTAAGAGCTTTAATCCCTGTTTAGTCCTTTTAATTAGCATAAAAACCGAAAAGTCAAACATATCGTAATTAAGCTTTGACTTTCGGTTTAATCACAAATGGTCCAGCAACTGACCAAAACGAAAGTGGTTATGGAACCATATTAAGGTAGGTGATTAACCCTTAAAAGGGCACCTTCTAATTATTTCGTTTGACTAGTTAATTGTCGGGTCAAACTAGTTTGACAAAAAGTCAAATTGGACAGAAAGTTTAAAAACGATTTAAATAAATAAAACAGATGTTCTAAATTATATTATAACATTCTAATGACTTGGTAATTAATATTAGAACATGTTTAATCAGGCCTAACCCAACAATTATCAGTCTAAGGTCAGTTTATAACCGAAAGTCGCGAAAGCTTGACTTTTGCTTTGACTTTCAGTTCTGACCCGTTCAAGCTTAATTCTCCCACGATTTAAGCTTCTCTTAGGACGATATTACTTAGTAGTATAACCCTCTGAAGTTATATTATTTGGTCCTTAATAGTTTGAATTATATGCACTTGTTTGTTATATGCTTATAAATGCCATAAATGCCCTTTTGACATATAAATGAGATTTTTAGAAATGTAAGAGGACAAAAACCTTTGCTACTGATATATATAAGCTTGTCCCAAAAATTTGACATTAGTTCTTGGTCTCAAATAGGAGTTATGCTCGATATCGTAATTAGAAGCTTTTTATTAATTAAATTGTGATATCTTGCATAATACATCTTTAAACTTGGATTTTGAACCAAAAATCATTACCTACTGTTAAGATATAATTTTTAAGGAATTTTAAGATTTTTGGTCAGATTATAATCTGTTTAAAACTTAGAGTTCTTGTGTAATTCGGTTAATGACGATAATACGCTTTTTAGGCATAAAATGAGATTAACAAATGATTTGAATGCCAAACCTTTTCCTACTGATTTCATACATTAAATAAATGATTTTGAGATTTTAAAACTAATCAAAATCTCAGATTTACATAAACATCTTGATTATCGTCAATTAACGAGTTTCACACTATTTAGGTGCATAGTATGGTTTAAAACCATACTTAACATCTAAGACTTGTTACCTAATAAATTTTAAAACAAATTTCAATATTATTGCAGTAGGTATAAGTTATTAATTCAGGTTCCCAAAAATGTCCTTAAAAGCATATGTGAAATGACCAAAATGCCCTTTCGGGGCATAGTTTGGTCATAAATGGTAAACCTCACATATATGTAATATCTTACTGATATAATGAGATAAAATAAATATTTTTACTGATTACTAAAGACCAGAACTTCAGTTTGTTATAAAATCTCTTTTATAATTTCTAAAATGACCAAAATGCCCTCACGGGAATTAAATTGGTTTTAAATACTTTTTGGGCATATATGTTAACATCCTACTGATGTATTAACATATTTTAAGCATGTTAACAAATAAGACCTGTATATAATTCATTTGATTACCCGTTACGCATTTATGCGTTCGGGTCGGTTTATGTGACTAGTTTATGTAAAATAGCCGAAACGGGCTTAATCTTATAATTAAATCCTCAAATTCCAGAATGTGTTTAGTTTACCCATATTATACAAGTATCCAAGCTTGTCGGGTCTAAACCCTATTCTATTCCGGTCTCCGCTTAATCTAGCGTTTAGAACCGTAAAGTTTCTTCCTAGCTAGCCGGTCTAAGTCTTTGACTTAATTAAAGACCCGTTAGCATCCTAATAGGTTATTAAACCTTCTAATACAGATTAGTAGCATCCAGTAGAAGGTACCATCATAAAGCTTTAGGATCTTACGGCTGGGTTACTTTTCACATTTAGCTCACGTAAATACTTTTAACTTATTTTCCCTTATACGTGCTTGGGATATGGTATTATAATAATACCACTTGGTCGGGTATGAAATCATTTAATCGGATTGTGATTAATAAATTTACATAACCCGTTTTAATCTGTCTTGTTTGATAACATAAACATTGGGGGTTAATTCGACCATGTCCTGGATATCCTCGGCTCATTTCATTGGAAAATGGCCACGACCTATGCACGGGGTGTAGGCATACACCTGACAGATGCATATGCTAAAATATAAACCCACATGTTGGGGATAACTCCTTTGTGGGTTCTATAAGTGGTGAGTCGGTTAATTAAGACCGGCTTCCAACCGGCCCCAATTGTATGACAAACATATAAATCTGTATACAAGATTATAATTAAATAATTGTCCCAAGTTATAAATGATTTGTGCCATGTGCACTTAAATCAATTTTCATAAATGTTTTTCAAATGAGTCGGTTAATTGTATTTACCAGTGTAAACTGACGTATCTTCTAAAGATTGATTGACAGGTACCTCTCGTAAATAGACTGTAGCTATTAGGTGTCGTATAAGAGGATCTTGCAAATCCCTAAGATACTTGAAGTCTGTAATTTTCCATTTCTTGTATTTTATTTATGATCCGCCTGTTGATCTTATTACAATCCAGTCTGTATATTCTTTCGTTGAACACTCAGACATTATGGTTTGTAATAGTTTATTCACCAAGCTTTCCGCTGTGCTATTATATTGTGTGTATTGACAATGATGATATCAACTACGTCACGATACTCCCCGCCGGGCCCACCGGTAATATGTGGAAATATCGGGGTGTGACAGGTTGGTATCAGAGCCAACATTGAGTGAATTAAACACTAACCTTTTGTGTTTAATCTCAATGACACAATAAGCAAATTCCTTAGACTTCCGAGTCTAGGCTAGTGACCTAGGATTTATTCTTAACTTTCCTTTTATTGTTTATATTATATTTACTTGTTTTGACAGGTTAACTTATTGGAAAATGCCGCCACGTGTGAGAGGCAAAGGAAAGGGACCAATGAGAGGAGGGCCATTGGGCCACGCGGGACCCTCCCATCGACGTACCCCGTCAGCGACTTTCTCTAGTTCCGACTCTCGGGACCATTGGAGTCATAACTTCGAGCCGGCGAGGCATTCTGTTTCGTTAGGATCCTCACCTTCGGATCCTCCATACTTTGGGCTACCCATTCCTGACGAGCCCCAACATTCCCATCACTCTCAGGAATCACACCATTCGAACCAATCTCACCACTCTTTACACTCCCATTCTTTCCATCACTCCAACTCCATTTATTCCCCAGCTCAGTTCAACCCCAATGACTATGTCAACAATCTTTTTGGTTTCAATCCCTTAGGACCCGAAGATCACTTCTCCCAGGAAATGGAGATGGATGACGACCCAGACCCAGAAATGCAAACCGGAACACCGGGCAACCCTATCAGTATCTCGAGCGGTTCTCCATATCAAGGATCGCCGTACCAAGGGCCCGGTCCATTTAAAGAATGGTGGTCAAAGTATGAATGGGAATTCACCCCTTCATATCATAACTCCCCGGCTCAACCTCCTTTGAATGAGCCTTACCTTCAAGCTGTCTCTCCTCCACCTCTTCCTGTTAAGGAATCACCTCAACAACCACCTCAACCACCTCCCGAGCCGCCTAGGCGAAGGAGGAATGCATGAATGTATGTGCGTGGGGGACCACGGTTTAGTTCCCCTCATGGTTCAAGCTCTTATCCTCCTATTCCCCGAGGACCCCCAAATGGGTGGACCCTCGCATGTGGTGCCAGAGGACAATCCTCCACCAGTTTCTCATGCACCACCTCCACCGCCAGTTGGTTTTGACAACCCAATACCAACATACCCAAGTTCATCTGGGTATAACCCATCTGGATACCCAACGGATTATGGAACCCATGATCCATATCTTACTGCTGCACAGTATAATGTACTCTATCCTTCTTCTTACCCTCCAGTTTACCCAACTGGATATCCGGTGCAGGGGTACCAATACCCACCTTACCAACAACCTCCTCTTCCTCAACAGGAGCAAAACCAAGAAATACTGCAGATATTAGACAGGGTTGAGCGTGAAGCAGATGAAACCAAAAAGAAGCATAACAGCTTTCTCAAGGGCCTTGCGAATCTCATTAAAGGCAAGAAGAAGTAGGAAGTTGTTTATTTTATCTTGTATTTTTTTAATCAAGTCCATGCGAGGACATTATTTTATTTTCTGTACCAAGTCCCTGTGTGGACTTATTTTCTATTTTTTTAGCCCCTGCGTGGGCAGTGTGTTGTTTCAAGTCCCGTTTAGGGCATCGTTGTACTAGTTTTATGATTTAATGAAGTTTATTTTGATTTTTAAATATGTATTTTATTACATCATCATGCAATATCATTCAAATTTAAATTGATCTGCCAAAGAAATTCTTAAAGGTATAACCTAGCCAAAAAGATTAATGGCTATGATGGTACAACCTTTTTAAGAAAATAACTCTCTGTTAACATCTGAAAACATGTTAACATTCCTGGTTGTGCGGTACGAGAAACCACACAAGCTTCCAAATGTACTTGGACCTTCCCAAGTCACTTTCATAGCATATATGATCTGTATGAATCATGGCTAATAAGCATCAATATGATGTATACACCCAAGACATCCATTTGAGATGTGTGCTTATAAGCAAAGGTGTAATAATGAAAATGATAGTTCTATTTTATAAACTTCTTGTCAATAAGGCGATGAACTATGTTCGACCCTTAAAAGATCGTTGATCCGAGAGATCATTGATCATATTCTAATCGTCCCTGTGACAAAGCCTTCTGCGCTATATAAAAGTCCTTCGAGACGAGCCTTGTGCTAAATAAAAATGTCTTTTATGACTATGACAGATGTGATTTATATTCCCCTGTCTATTAAATATAAAGAATTATATTCTTTTGATTGTTATTTATTACTTAAAATGGTCTATATGGTTTAATAATGTCATAACCATCTAATCATCAATGTGATGATTTATCACATAATTTAAATATAACATTATTGTTTGATATAGTACTCAAATCATGGCTGGATCTGATGAAGTAAACAGTCATCCACGGGAAGAAAACAATAATGAAGCCAGAATAAATCTTACAAACGTTGAGCTGCAAGCCATGATTGACACCGCGGTTGCTCAAGCGGTGGATAAGATATTCAAGGAACCGAGTAATGTTCGGTCCAAAACTCACACAAAACCTTTATCACAGTCGCATGCATCAAAAAGGGATGAATCTCAGCATTCATCTAACCAAAGATCTAAGTCTCAGAAAGTGGTGTTAAATCAGACTCCTAAGTACAAAAAGAGTTGTACCTATAAGTACTTCGTCTCCTGTAAACCGAGGGATTTTACAGGAGAAAAGGGAGCAATCGACTGCATGAAATGGTTAGACGAAATGGAGACTGTGATAGACATCAGTGGATGTGCTAAGGAAGACATAGTTATGTTTGTGTCTCAATCATTCAAGGGTGATGCTCTCACTTGGTGGAAAGCGTTAGTACAATCCACTGGAAAGGTTCATCTGTATAACCTTTCGTGGAGCAAGTTTGTTGATCTTGTAAAAGAAACTTATTGTCCTCAGCATGAGGTTGAGAGGATTGAAACTGACTTCCTCACCTTGGTGATGAAGGATCTGGATTGTAGGTCCTATGTGACCAGCTTCAATTCAATGTCAAGGCTTGTACCATACTTGGTCACCCCTGAACCCAAACGCATTGCGCGTTTCATCGATGGTTTGGCCCTTAAAGTGAAAGGGAATGTTAAGGCAGCCACTTATAGATCTGCTGTGGATCTATCTTTGTCCCTCACTCTTGATGTTGTGAGGAGTAGGGCAAAGAAAGCTACCGATGATGGGAATAGGAAGAGGGAGGAAGACAAGTCTCCTCATTCAAACAAGAAAAGCAAAGGGAACTTTGGTTCTAAGAAAGGGCAGTCTAGTGACAAGCCTAGGTGCAAAACTTGCAACAAAAGGCACTTTGGGAAGTGCAACCAAGACCCACAAGCTAAACCATGTGGGATTTGCAAGAAGAAGGGGCACAAAACTGTGGAGTGCCGGAACATTAAGGATGCAACCTGTTACGGTTGTAATGAAAAGGGGCACATCAAGACAAATTGCACCAAGAATGCTAAGAAGCCCGAGGAGGCGAAGAAATCGAACGCGAGAGTTTTTCAGATGAACGCAAGGGAAGCGGTGAACGACGAGAACGTCATAACAGGTACCTTCCTCATCAATAATAACTATGCTAGAGTCTTATTTGATTCAGGAGCTGATAAGTCCTTTGTAGACCATAAGTTTTGTAATTTACTGAATCTACCTATTAAGACTCTAGACATAAAATATGAGGTAGAGCTTGCTGATGGTACATTAGAAACAGCTTCAACTCTTCTTAATGGATGTTTCATATCCATTAAGCATCATTCTATCCCGCTATACCTCTTGCCAATGAAATTGGCTGGGTTTGATATAGTTTTGGGCATGGATTGGTTGTCGCATAACCAAGCCCAAATCGCCTGTGATAAAAAGCTAGTTATCATCAAAACCCTTCTGGTGAATCCGTCACCATTCAAGGAGATACACAGTATGGTCTGCCCAGCAATGTGTCCATTCTCAAAGTATCGCAGTGTCTGAAGAGCGGATGTGTCATCTATATGGCACAAGTGCTGGTAAACGACCCAAGGCCTAAGATTGAAGATATTCCTATTATCTCCGAGTATCCTGATGTCTTTCCTGATGAATTACCTGGATTACCTCTGGAAAGGCAAGTTGAATTCAGGATAGACATTCTCCCAGGATCTGCACCAATTGCGCGAGCTCCTTATCGTTTAGCACCCACTGAAATGAAAGAGCTCAGAACCCAATTGGATGACCTACTAGAGAAAGGTTTCATTCAACCCAGCTCTTGACCTTGGGGAGCTCCAATTCTGTTTGTGAAAAAGAAGGATGGATCAATGCGCTTATGCATTAATTACCATGAGCTAAACAAGATAACTATCAAGAATCGATATCCCTTACCCAGGATCGACGACTTATTCGATCAGCTCCAAGGGGCGAGCTTCTTTTCAAAGATCAATTTGAGATCGGGATACCATCAACTTAAGGTCCGAACTGAAGATGTGCCTAAAACGGCATTCAGGACGAGGTATGGACATTACGAGTTTTTAGTGATGCCTTTTGGGCTCACTAATGCGCCAGCAGCATTCATGGACCTCATGAATAGAGTCTGCAAGCCATACTTAGATAAGTTTGTCATTGTCTTTATAGAAGACATACTTATCTACTCTCATAATCAAGTTGATCATGAGAAGCACCTTCGATGTATCTTAGGATTGCTTCGACAGGAGAAGTTGTATGCTAAATTCTCCAAGTGCGAGTTCTGGCTTCGTGAAGTCCAATTCCTTGGACATGTTGTTAGTGAATGTGGCATCCAAGTAGTCCTGCCAAGATAGAAGCCATTATGAATTAGGAAGCACCGAAGACGCCAACAGAAATTCGCAGCTTTCTGGGTCTAGCTGGATATTATAGAAGATTCATTGAGAACTTCTCAAGAATAGCTGCACCATTGACTTCTTTGACCCGTAAGAATGTAAAATTTGATTGGGGTCCAAAATAACAAGAATCCTTTGAGATTCTTAAGTAGAAATTGAGCAATGCTCCAGTGTTGACATTGCCTGAAGGAATCGAAGAGTTTGTCGTTTATTGTGATGCATCACATAACTGTATGGGTTGTGTACTTATGCAAAAAGGCAAGGTGATTGCCTATGCATCACGACAACTAAAGGTGCATGAAAAGAATTACACCACCCACGACTTAGAGTTGGGTGCCGTTGTATTCGCACTAAAGTTATGGAGACATTATTTATATGGAACAAAAAGTGTAATCTATTCGGATCACAAAAATCTTCAACACTTATTTAATCAAAAAGAGCTTAATATGAGACAGCGCCGCTGGATGGAGACTTTAAATGATTACGATTGTGAAATTCGCTACCATCCCGGCAAGGCGAATGTAGTCGCCGATGCTCTAAGCCGAAAGGAGAGAGTCAAACCTATCAGGATTAATGCTAAGAGCATTGAACTAAAGAATAGCCTGAATGAAAGGCTATTAGCTGCACAGAAAGATGCTGTTTTGGAAGTTAACCTTCCAAATGAAAAGTTAGGTGTAACTGTTGAACAGTTAACACCTGGCAAGGATGGAATTCTCAGACTGAATGGAAGAATATGGGTTCCCATTCAGGGAGGACTTCGAGATGTAATCCTCCAGGAAGCTCACAATTCCAAATATTCAGTTCACCATGGAGGTGACAAGATGTATCAGGATTTGAAAGCTAATTATTGGAGGATAGGATTGAAGAAATCTATTGCCACCCATGTAGCTAAGTGCTTGACTTGCGCTCAGATTAAAGCTGAACATCAAAAGCCATCAGGTCTGCTTCAACAGCCAGAACTTCCCACATGGAAGTGGGAGATGGTAACTATGGACTTTATAACCAAGTTACCTAAAACAAGGCACGGAAATGATACCATATGGGTTATAGTTGATAAACTGACTAAGTCAGCACATTTCTTACCCATCAAGGAGACTTATAGCTCCGACAAGATAGCTCAGTTGTACGTGGATAAGATTGTATCCCTCCACGGGGTGCCGGTGGCTATTATTTCTGACAGAGATACTAGATACACCTCACACTTTTGGAAAAGTTTCCAACAATCTTTGGGCACCTGTTTGAATTTTAGTACTGCTTACCATCCTCAAACCGATGGATAAAGTGAGCGTACAATTCAAACTTTGGAAGATATGCTCCGAGCATGTGTTATTGATTTGGGAGGTAGCTGGGATGATCACCTACCCTTGATCGAGTTCTCCTATAACAATAGCTACCATACTAGTATTCAGGCTGCACCTTTTGAGGCATTGTATGGTAGGAAATGCAGAACGCCAGTTTGTTGGGCAGAAGTAGGAGAAGCTCAGTTATCAGGACCTGATATAGTCCTTGAAACAACGGATAAGATTGTCCAGATTCGTGATCGCCTGAAAGCTGCCAGGGATAGGCAGAAAAGTTATGCTGATAAGAGGCGAAAACCCCTAAAGTTCGAAGTAGGCGATAAAGTTTTACTAAAAGTATCACCCTGGAAAGGTGTGATGCGTTTTGGTAAGAAGGGTAAGTTAAGCCCTAGATATATTGGACCATTAGAGATTATCGAGTGTGTCGGCAGTGTAGCTTATAAGCTAAACTTGCCTGAGGAGCTGAGTGGAATCCACAATGTGTTCCACATCTGTAATCTCAAGAAATGTCTAGCTGATGACTCATTAGCTATGTCTCATAAGGACGTACAGACTGATGAGAGCCTGAGGCTTGTTGAAAGACCTATATCGATCGAGGATCGACAGGTTAAAAAGCTCCGAAGGAAGCACGTACCTATAGTGAAGGCCAAGTGGGATGCCCGTAGAGGCCCTGAATATACGTGGGAAGTTCAGTCCACTATGCGACCGAAGTACCCTCACTTATTCCAGTAAATCCCGGGGTCGAGATTTCTTTTAAGGGGGTGAGGATGTAACACCACGTAAAAACGTGTCCAATTATATGAAGACACGTGTCCTAAACCCTAACCAGGTGACGGAGTTAGAGTTATTCCGAAGGACTAAACTTGACAACATTTGATTTTGTATGCGAAGGGACTAAAAGTGTCAACATGCTAATCTAAGCCTCTGAGTGACCTTTTACTAAATCCGAGACCATATAGTATTGAAACACGCTCTCGGAAATAATTAAGATTGATTATAAAAGTTGAAGGATTGAAAGTGTCAAGATCAAAAGAAACCATGTTCCTGATCAATCTCTTACGGACCGCAAGGGCCAAGGCTTACGGTCCGTAAGATAGCTACCTGGGCAATACAATTCAATATCGGTTACGGACCGTAAAGGGTCAGGCTTACAGTCCGTAAAGCCTGTATCTGGGAATCAAATTTTGGACAACTGCAGGTTATCATCTTTAACCGACTTAACCTCATTCAAATCGATACCAGGGGATGTTTAACGGATTTATATTACCACTAGGACACCTGGGGTGATCCTAGGAGCCCCCATTACAACTGCCAATGATCCATGAGCTTGGAAATTAGTATATAAGGAGCACTAGAGTTGTGTTCATATGCACTTCATTTGCAACAACTTCAAAAGGACACACATCTGGAGCTTTCAAGCAATAGGAGAAGACTTAGAAGTGTAGAAAAGATAGCAAGGACCATTAGTAAGAGCTTTAATCCCCGTTTAGTCCTTTTAATTAGCATAAACACCGAAAAGTCAAACATATCGTAATTAAGCTTTGACTTTCGGTTTAATCACAAATGGTCCAGCCACTGACCGAAACGAAAGTGGTTATGGAACCATATTAAGGTAGATGATTAACCCTTAAAAGGGCACCTTCTAATTATTTCGTTTGACTAGTTAATTGTCGGGTCAAACTAGTTTGACAAAAAGTCAAACTGGATAGAAAGTTTAAAAACGATTTAAATAAATAAAATAGATGTTCTAAATTATATTATAACATTCTAATGACTTGGTAATTAATATTAGAACATGTTTAATCAGGCCTAACCCGACAATTATCAGTCTAAGGTCAGTTTATAACCGAAAGTCGCGAAAGCTTGACTTTTGCTTTGACTTTCAGTTCTGACCCGTTCAAGCTTAATTCTCCCATGATTTAAGCTTCCCTTAGGACCATGTTACTTAGTAGTATAACCCTCTGAAGTTATATTGTTTGGTCCTTAATAGTTTGAATTATATGCACTTGTTTGTTAATATGCTTATAAATGCCATAAATGCCCTTTTGACATATAAATGAGATTTTTAGAAATGCGAGAGGACAAAAACCTTTGCTACTGATATATAAGCTTGTCCCAAAAATTTGACATCAGTTCTTGGTCTCAAATAGGAGTTATGCTTGATATCGTAATTAGAAGCATCTTATTAATTAAATTGCGATATCTTGCATAATACATCTTTAAACTTGGATTTTGAACCAAAACTCATTACCTACTGTTAAGATATCATTTTTAAGGAATTTTAAGATTTTTGGTCGGATTATAATCTGTTTAAAACTTAGAGTTCTTGTGTAATTCGGTTAATTACAATAATACCCTTTTTAGGCATATAGTGAGATTAACAAATGATTTGAATGCCAAACCTTTTCCTACTGATTTCATACATTAAATAAATTATTTTGAGCATTTAAAACTGATCAAAATCTCATATTTACATAAACATCTTGATTATCGTTAATTAGCGAGTTTCACACTATTTAGGTGCATAGTATGGTTTAAAACCATACTTAACATCTAAGACTTGTTAATTACAAAATTATAAAACAAATTTCAATATTATTGCAGTAGGTATAAGTTATAAATTCAGGTTCCAAAAAATGTCCTTAAAAGCATATGTGAAATGACCAAAATGCCCTTTCGGGGCATAGTTTGGTCATAAATGGTAAACCTCACATATATGTAATATTTTACTGATATAATGAGATAAAATAAATATTTTTACTGATTACTAAAGACCAGAACTTCAGTTTGTTATAAAATCTCTTTTATAATTACTAAAATGACCAAAATGCCCTCACGGGACTTAAATTGGTTTTAAATACTTTTTGGGCATATATGTTAACATCCTACTGATGTATTAACATATTTTAAGCATATTAACAAATAAGACCTGTATATAATTCATTTGATTACCCGTTACGCATTTATGCGTTCGGATCGGTTTATGTGACTAGTTTACGTAAAATAGCCGAAACGGGTTTAATCTTATCATTAAATCCTCAAATTCCAGAATGTTTTTATTTTACCCATATTATACAAGTATCCAAGCTTGTCGGGTCTAAACCCCATTCTATTCCGGTCTCCGCTTAATCTAGCGTTTAGAACCGTAAAGTTTCTTCCTAGCTAGCCGGTCTAAGTCTTTGACTTAATTAAAGACCCGTTAGCATCCTAATAGGTTATTAAACCTTCTAATACAGATTAGTAGCATCCAGTAGAAGGTACCATCATAAAGCTTTAGGATCTTACGGCTGAGTTACTTTTCACATTTAGCTCAGGTAAGTACTTTTAACTTATTTTCTCTTATACGAGTTTGGGATATGGTATTATAATAATACCGCTTGGTTGGGTATAAAATCATTTAATCGGATTGTGATTAATAAATTTACATAACCCGTTTTAATCTGTCTTGTTTGATAACATAGACATTGGGGGTTAATTCGACCGTGTCCTGGATATCCTCGGCTCATTTCATTGGAAAATGGCCACGACCTATGCACGGGGTGTAGGCATACACCTGACAGATGCATATGCTAAAATATAAACCCACATGTTGGGGATATCTCCTTTGTGGGTTCTATAAGTGGTGAGTCGGTTAATTAAGACCGGCTTCCAACCGGCCCCAATTGTATGACAAACATATAAATCTGTATACAAGATTATAATTAAATAATTGTCCCAAGTTATAAATGATTTGTGCCATGTGCACTTAAATCAATTTTCATAAATGTTTTTCAAAAGAGTCGGTTAATTGTATTTACCAGTGTAAACTGACGTATCTTCTAAAAATTGATTGACAGGTACCTCTCGTAAATAGACTGGAGCTATTAGGTGTCGTATAAGAGGATCTTGCAAATCCCTAAGATACTTAAAGTCTATAATTTTCCGTTTCTTGTATTTTATTTATGATCCGCCTGTGGATCTTATTACAATCCAGTCTGTATATTCTTTCGTCGAACATTCAGACATTATTGTTTGTAATAGTTTATTCACCAAGCCTTCCGCTGTGCTATTATATTATGTGTATTGACAATGATGATATCAACTACGTCACGATACTCCCCACCGGGCCCACCGGCAATATGTGGAAATATCGGGGTGTGACAATGGTGGAAAACACTAACGAAAGAAAGTTGGATAGAACGGTGTTATATTGAAAATTATGGTTGTTTTTTTGTATGGTGGTTTATATGTTAGTTATTTTTTAATGATAAGTTATATTTGTTTATTGGAGGGTAACAACTATCTAATCATTAATTCGGTAATTTGATATAATATGGTATAGTATATGTTGGGAATGCACATGTGCATATGGTGAATTAGTATGCATAGTTGTGATAAATGATGTGTTTCTGGATTATTATATTCAGTTTACAATGTTTTCAAATGTTATGGTGGTTGGTATAGTATATGTTAGAAATACACAAGTGTCTACTGATGTGACGTAAATGTTTATGTTGCCAATGCACATGTGCATATTTATATATTATTATGGATAGTGGTAATGCATGATGGTGTTTACTATAGGATATGTAGTTTATAATGTTATATGCTGTTTGGTATAGTATATGTTGGAGATGCACATGTACCTATTGATGTGTTATAATGTGTGGCATAGTTTATGTTAGCAATGCATATGTGCATAACGTAGAGGTAGTAATGTATAATGTTGTTTGACATAGTATATGTTGGCAATGAACATGTGCATAATGTATACGTTGCAATGTATAATAGGTGGGTTGAAAATGGAGTACATGTAGTTAAAACATAATGACATTAAAAAATGTGCATCTATAAGTTTAGGGTATGGTTTCAATGTTGAAAATGCACATGTTGGGTAATGCACATGTGCATGATGTTGAAACAGTGTACATGTTGCTAATTTATGTTAATTAGTCAGTGAATATTACACCACTAAGTAAATAAAAAATAAGTCTAAACAAGGAATGTAAACAAAAAACAAATGATAATCAATTTATAAGTAGTTGCGTGTGGAAAATCCAAATTTTGTAGCACAAGTGTTGTACATCACCACAATGTCCTCGTAGTGATTAAACGTTCTATTTAGAGTAGGGATGTATTCAACATCAACATCAGGTATCCAATACGGTGTGCCATTAGGTGAAGAATGCATGGCAGTCTTAATTGTTCCTAGTCTTAATTGTTCATGTATATAAACAAAAAATAAAATGAATAAAAGGAGGATATAAATATCATAACTAATAAAATATATGGCATTTGTACGCACAATGTTTATACGGTCAACAATGTATTCATGGTCAACAGTTTATCAGTGATGAGTATATGGGGTCAACAGTTTATCAGTTATAATTATAGGGTGTTTGCGATGTGATGTACATGTGTTGATGGTTAACATATGATTATAGGGTGTTGGCAATGTGATGCGTATGTGCACGGTTATGTATTAATGGTTAACAGTAAGATTAGTTATAATTATGGGGTGTTGTTAATGTGATGCACATGTGCATGTTCAAGTTAATGATGGTTATCAGTTTAGGGATGACGAGTATGGGTGTTATCAACATAATGCACATGTGCATGATCAGTGACAAGTATGGGTGTTATCAACATAATGTACATGTGCATGATCGTTGTATTCATCAAGAAGATAAACAAAAAATTAAACAATGTTAGTTAAACAATGATACAGGAACATAGACTAATCAAGCAAATGTTAAATAAACAATGATATATTAACATAGAGTAATCAAGCATGTAAAAACTAGAAAAACAAACAATGAACACTGATAGATAAACACTGATATAAGAACATAGAGTCATCAAGCATGTAAAAACTATTTATGTATATTACCTTTAGTCTCGTATCGTTTAAATTGTAATTGTTGTTGGTCCAGATTCATGGGTGTTGTATCAGTCGATATCGAAGTAGTTTCATCGGAAATTGAGTGTTCAGCGGGAATTGAGTGTTCAGGTACATCGACATTTTCTGATGTAGATGACAAATAACAATATAATCAGACAAAAAGGAGTATAATGACACTTATAGTAGGAATTGGTAACAAAATGGGTGTACCAAAAAGGATGTACTTTGTTGTAATCACTGAATAAATGATCTATTTGACTGAGTAATCGTATACAGAAGAGGCAGATTAGTTATTGTAGTTTCTTGCTCGTATCTGGAACCCCGGCACAATGTGTTGCTGATCTGAATTTCCCATTTTTTCCAGCTACGTCTTTGTCGGTAACCTGCCTTCGACGCCTTTCCATGCTAACATATTGGCTTTAGGTGTAGCCCAACCGTTCCAGGTCATTGCAAAGCCACTCGACGGGTCCCCGCTTGTGACACGCAAATCCCCTCTAACGGTTTTAACATTAAAGGTCGACTTATTTTCCGAGTGCCAACCCCACCCATCTTGACCCGTCTTCATTCTGGTGTCTCTCCGTAGCGCCAAAAGATGCATAAACTCCACCCATGCCTTCCCGGTTATCGGCTTGTACTACCATTGCCAATCCCACACAGTCACCTCCCCTATTTTTTTGTAGTTGTTCGCCACCCAAGACCCTTTATTTGCTGCCATTCTGTACATAATTGGATAGTCCTCCATAAGGCACTTGCTCAAAATCCATACATCAATGACATAGTCTAATTTTCAACATAATGCACATGTGCATATAATTTAATACAACATCATTTACAGTCAATATAATGCACATGTGCATATCATTTAGTACAATATCATTTACAATCAACATAATACCTTTAGTCACAAATCGAATGAATTGCAACTCATTGCAACTCTTGATGTTCTGTATTTGTAGGTGTTGTACCAGTCGAAGTAGTGTCAAAGATAATGAATGATCAGATACATTGATATTATCAGATAAGATAACATTATCTGGTGTAGACATAGAGTCAAGATTCTGAATTTCAAAACCACGAAGGGTATGTCAACTTTGAACTGTTTTAGATATAATTTTATGACTGTCAACGGGATTGACAGCAGATGGACCACCAAAGTCGGCATCAGATGTTGTATGAGGATGATATTCAGACAATGTATGATAAGGATCATCAGATATACGAGGATCGACACGTGATGAATCAGAAGACGCCATATGCCGCCGTAAACACCATGCCGACTGCAACCGCCGTGAAATACGTAAACACCGACTATCTATATGTCGTGAAAACCATCGTGCACGGCTCTCTGCTGTCGTGAAACCACCATGAAGGCCTCTCAGCCGAGTGTGAAGACCATGAACTGGTGAACTACTGAAACCCTAAAATGGAGATAACAATGACATAAGGAAAAAAAGAACGCGTGTTTTTTATAAACATAATACAATTACAAACATACCATGTGTTCACACTGGTTCTCACGGTTCTCACAATAAAGGGTGGTTCCTAAGGATCCTTATCCTATATATATATATATGTGTGTGTGTGTGTGTGTGTGTGTGTGTGTGTGTGTAAAGTGTAATATACTGAGTTAGTTATCATTAATTCATTAAATTCATTTTTGTCTTTTAGTTAATATTAAAAATAAAAAAGTTAAAAGTTTAATTATTAATTCATATATATATATATATATATATGTATGTATATATATTAGTTATCATTAATTCATTAAATTCATTTTTGTCTTTTAGTTACTAGATTCAAGAGTGAACACTAGTGTAGCTTGCGAACTGAGTGAACTAATCCTGGCCATACACGTGTGTAGATCAATGGCCAGGATTTGATGTTGAAATACACTAGTGTATTTTACGATTTAATGATGAGATCCTGGCCATACACGTGTGTAGATCAATGGCCAGGATTTGTTCACTCAGTTCGCAAATACACTAGTGTTCACTCTAGAACCCCACCCTATATATATATAGGGAGATGATCATGCGAGAACCACCTCTTTTTGCGAGAACCGCGATAACCAATGTGAACACAACCAAAAATGCCTAAAAATAGCTAAAAATCACACAATTTTTTTTTTGTTTTTTTAATATTTTTTATATAAAAATCGCTACTTTTCGAAGCCAAAAAAAAATTAAATTTTTTTTTTAAAAAGAAAAAAAAAATTTGGCCACTAAAAGTAGTGATTTGAGCATAAAAAATATTAAAAAAAAATTTTAGATTTTTTTTTTATTTTTTTAGATTTTTTTAGGTTTTTTGGGGGTTTAGTTTTTAGCATTTTAGCTTGGGGGGGGGGGGGGGTGGGGGAGGGGGTTTAGGTTTTGGGGGGGGGGGGGTTAGGTTTTTTTTGGGGGGGGGGGGGGTGAGGGGTTTAGGTTTTTTTTTTTTGGGGGGGGGGGTGGGGGTTAGGTTTTTTAGGTTTTTTAGCTATTTAAGTTGTGTTCACATTGGTTCTCGCGGTTCTCGCAATAAGGGTGGTTCTCGCATGAACTCCTCCCTATATATATATATAGAAACGGGATCAGGAGAAAATGCTCAAAAGTGTGAGAACGGTGAGAACGCTTCCTGGCCCAACACGTGTCACGCTGCTTAGAGAAGGGCGGAGGGTCTTTTTTGTCCTTTCATATTTCTTTTTTTTTAAACGCGTGTCACTTCATCTTTCCATTTTTTAGCGTTTAATAAATACGAGGCATTTTTATTGTTTTTAGATCAGGATCATAGTAAATATTTTTGCGTTTTAAGTATTGTTTTGGCGTTTTTATTATTTTTTAGATCAGGATGCAGTCCTTTAATGTAAAAAACATCAGTAATTTTCTTGATTTTATTATATCAAGTGTTGTGCCATGTAGGATACAGGCCTATAATGTGACAGACCATTATGGCGTTTTGAAAAGATAAATAAATTCAATTTTCCATGTACTGGCTTTTAATATAATAAATGTTTCGCAATAATGATTCCGTCTCTTCATTTTACTGTTTTAGCAATTACTGTTTCTTTCAATTTTCATCTGTCAATTAGTGTTGATTTTTCCAATAATACTTTGTTAGCGTTTTTTGGCGTTTTTATATAGCAACATCGTGCTTCGCTAGAATCCGTTCTCACAGTTTTTCACACTATCAGGCGTTTTGGTGTTTGTAGTTTTTGGCGTTTGACGGGTGGTCCGTAGGACAACCCTTAAGTACCTTAAAAAGATTAAAATCCCATGCTTTACACGTTTAATTGTTTGAACTTGGTAACTACTAGTTGTTTGGACGTGCAGGTGTAAATGAAGCTTAAAAGGGAAGGAATTTGGAGCATCAATAAAAAATAAAATATTGGAATTGAAGAACTAAGAATATCACATGATAGAGGATGAAATTACGAGAACGTGGGCGAAAACGGCGAAGAAAACGGAGTTGAAACGAGAAAGTTATGAAGAAAACAAGAAAATGAAATCTGGTGCCGCCGTAACCTACGGCTCCTGGCCGTAGGTTACGGCCCTCACTGTGTTTTCTGGTCCACCGTAGCTCAGTTCTGGCCCACCGTAAGAGTTTTATTGGCCGTAACCTACGGCGGAGGGCCGTAGGTTACGGCTCTGACCTGCGTAAAAGTTGTAACTGCCCCATTTATTGGCATTTTATGATGTCTTTTGAGTACCAATGATTCCCATTCGGTTACACACACTTTAGAGATGAATTTTGGGTGTTCTTGAGGGCTTGAAACAATTTCTAAACATCTTGTTAGTGTTTTTAATCCATATGAACATTGAACTAATTGTGAAGATGGTTGTTCTAGCCATGAATGGCTAAACTCTTTATGGTCATCTTTAGTTGAAGGTTTGTAGAGACAATTGTGCTTGATTTCATATTTCTAGAATGGTAAAGTGAATTTATGTTTTATTTATCATGGTGTGTTCTTATTTGCTTGTAAATTGTTGATGCTTATGATTATTCTATTTTGAAACCATACGTTCTTGGTGCCGTCGGCAATCGAGATATCATGGGTAGAACTAGGATCGGGTAAGGGTCAATTGGTCATCGGGTAACAACCTCACGTTCTAGGAATCTGAGTACTTAGTTCCCTTTTATCACAACAAGTAATTGCACATGAACTATGTCTATGTAGTTCTTTCTAGTGAATGATAGCACAAATGTTGAAGCAAACCGGAAACTAAAGATGGTCACTCGTCTCTAATTTGTTTACAACCAAAACACTTCCATTTTGCAATTAGAATAGTAGTCTTAGTTTTAAAAATCAACCAATTAAACCCACTCTTGAATTTATTTTATTTGCAATTAGATTAATTTAGTCAAGTTAGATATACACTTAGATAACATACATTCCACAAACTCCCTGTGTTCGTTATCTAAGTGTGGGGATGTTTGGCAACATCCCTGTTGAGATATCGGCGAATCCAAGAGATTTATATGAACCAGTCCGATTACCGCATCTGCATCACTACCAACACTGCTGATTTACTAATCAGGTTGTGTCTTGTTCTCATTTTGTGCACCTTTGTATATATTCATGTTTAAGTTTACGGTTGGGCGGTCGGGTGGTGTTTTGATGTGTTTAGTTTATGGGTTGTGAAGGATTGGTGGTGTTTCAAATAATTAAAATAAAAAAAAGAAATAAAAGAAATATATAAAAAGAAATTTGGGATTTGATAGTATTAGCGAATGCTAATGTTGTTGGTTAAGAGCGATCTTTCCCTCAAAACCATACATTGGGACAATGTATCCCAAGTGTGGGGATGGGGGAGAATTTTTTGAGAATTTTAAAAATTTTTGTGAAGCCAAGCGAAAATTGTCAAAATTTGAAAACTTGATATTGTTTCACTTGACACACCGACACCCATTCCTAGTCTTTTCTTGGTGAGAATTTGAGCCACATATGATTATTATAGATAGTTCTTTGTTTTGAGTGGCGGTGTGTGTTTTGTGTTAATAGAACTTGTGTACGAATTCTTGTTAAATCCGAGAGTTAGCATGCTTTTGAAAATGATAGGGGACTTTTAGGTAGCCTTGTCTAGATGTGTGAGAGTGTGGGAATTGGGGGTTGGACCTCATACGTTACATATATGAGCTTGGTATTGTGAGGGGTGGGGGTTTGGTCCTTAGAAAGCCACGTTTGAGCCTTAAACCATTCGGTTATGACCCAAGCCTACTTCCTATATAAATTTTACCTATTGAGATGACCCGGTTTAGGAAATTTAGCATGTGGTGTTGATGTTCTTGTATATATTGTTGAAGTTCGATATGAGACAAAAAGAAAAAAAAAAGGGAAAAAAGAAAAAGAAAAAGAAAAAAAATATGAGAAAGATATGAGAAAAATACAAAAAAGAAGTATTTAGTTGCGATTGTAGTTGAGAACGTTGAAAAAGTTGTGTATATATTTGGTGTTTGCTTTGTTTAGTAGTAGAAATAAAAACCGGGGCAAATCAATGAGCTACTTTCACATTTCCACAATTTCCTGCCTTTGCACTTAGCCCCATTACAACCCGTAAGTCCTTTTTGATTCATAAGCATGTAGGTATTTGTTAGGAGGAGACTTGATTTTTATACAAGCTTATTGTTGCACAAACACGCATACGCGTTGAATGGTTTAGCATTATGTGCTAATATTTCTTATCACCGAGAGATTTTTGTGAGGGGTGTGTCTTGTGGGGCGATAAAAAGTTAGTAAAAGGACGATACATTTTAGCTTGGTTTGCATATTGATCGCTTGTAGTTTTGAAATGGTTTTTGAATGGGTTGCTTGGGACAAGCAACGGGTAAGTGTGGGGATGTGACGGGTGGTCCGTAGGACAACCCTTAAGTACCTTAAAAAGATTAAAATCCCATGCTTTACACGTTTAATTGTTTGAACTTGGTAACTACTAGTTGTTTGGACGTGCAGGTGTAAATGAAGCTTAAAAGGGAAGGAATTTGGAGCATCAATAAAAAATAAAATATTGGAATTGAAGAACTAAGAATATCACATGATAGAGGATGAAATTACGAGAACGTGGGCGAAAACGGCGAAGAAAACGGAGTTGAAACGAGAAAGTTACGAAGAAAACAAGAAAATGAAATCTGGTGCCGCCGTAACCTACGGCTCCTGGCCGTAGGTTACGGCCCTCACTGTGTTTTCTGGTCCACCGTAGCTCAGTTCTGGCCCACCGTAAGAGTTTTATTGACCGTAACCTACGGCGGAGGGCCGTAGGTTACGGCTCTGACCTGCGTAAAAGTTGTAACTGCCCCATTTATTGGCATTTTATGATGTCTTTTGAGTACCAATGATTCCCATTCGGTTACACACACTTTAGAGATGAATTTTGGGTGTTCTTGAGGGCTTGAAACAATTTCTAAACATCTTGTTAGTGTTTTTAATCCATATGAACAGTGAACTAATTGTGAAGATGGTTGTTCTAGCCATGAATGGCTAAACTCTTTATGGTCATCTTTAGTTGAAGGTTTGTAGAGACAATTGTGCTTGATTTCATATTTCTAGAATGGTAAAGTGAATTTATGTTTTATTTATCATGGTGTGTTCTTATTTGCTTGTAAATTGTTGATGCTTATGATTATTATATTTTGAAACCATACGTTCTTGGTGCCGTCGGCAATCGAGATATCATGGGTAGAACTAGGATCGGGTAAGGGTCAATTGGTCATCGGGTAACAACCTCACGTTCTAGGAATCTGAGTACTTAGTTCCCTTTTATCACAACAAGTAATTGCACATGAACTATGTCTATGTAGTTCTTTCTAGTGAATGATAGCACAAATGTTGAAGCAAACCGGAAACTAAAGATGGTCACTCGTCTCTAATTTGTTTACAACCAAAACACTTCCATTTTGCAATTAGAATAGTAGTCTTAGTTTTAAAAATCAACCAATCAAACCCACTCTTGAATTTATTTTATTTGCAATTAGATTAATTTAGTCAAGTTAGATATACACTTAGATAACATACATTCCACAAACTCCCTGTGTTCGATACCCACTTACCACTATCTATTTAGTAGTAATTGGATTAAATTTGATTGTGATCACGACAGCACGTCAGCGTTTTATACTCAATTTTATTCTAAATTAGCAGAGAATTAGATAATAAACAACAGAGAATTAGATAATAAACAACAGAGAATTTGATAACAAACAAAAGAAAATGAAAAAAAAAATTTAAAAATTATAATCTAATTTCTCATCCAAATCTTCACTGTCATCAGCCTCTTCTACTTTAACTTTTTTGGCGTTTTGAACCTGTTTTTGAATACCTTATGTAGATCCTTATTTTCCTACATAACGGTCGTCTTTAGAAGATGCTTATTTTTTGTGACATTGATGTGTGCAGTGTGTTATATAATTTTGATTATATTTTAAGCCCTTTTTAACACTTTAGTCAAGTTTTAAATTTATAAAACACGATATTTTACTAACACTAAACACACATATGGGCAAGTGCATCCATCGTGAGCGTAGTATAGCGTTGGTAAGATACCGAGGTCATCCAAGGACACAAGAGCTTTTAGTACCGGTTTATCCTCAACGTATAATCAAATCAAAGATTTAGAAAAGGTTTTAAACATGAAAATAAAAACTAAAAATGCTGAAAAATAAAATAAAATAAAAATAAAACAGATAGACAAGATGAATCACTTGGATCCGACTCGCCTTTAGTGTAACCTTTAATGATTTCCGCACTTTTGCACTTTTTAAGAGATTATCTTAGTTATAGTAGTAGGCCCCTCTTTTGAAGGTGACGTTACCCTCAACCTAGTAGTTTCAGTCAGCAACGATACAATCCTAAAGGGTCGGAATATTGAAAACTAATTAATTAAGTTATTAATGCGTAATGTGGTAGGCCCCACTTTTGAAGGTGACGTTACCCTCGGCTAAGTGGTTTGAGTCAGCAAGGATACAATCCCAAGTAGCTGGGTTAATGTATTAATAGTAGTTTACATATGGGGGGATCAAGCCATTCGCACCCCCACCATCCAATACCAGTGGGTATTGAAGGAGGTCCTAGTAAGCTTGACCCAGGTACTTGCAGGATCTATATACTGAACAAGGAAAGAACCTTACCAAACCATTCCCTTAACCCCCGACCAGGTAGCCAACATATCTCTATATAGACCGTAGGAATATGAATGGTGTAAATCTTTTATTTTATATAGACCTTTAAAATACTCCAAGACACCACGGACAAATGATAAGGAAGTTTCACCTTCAACATAAGAAACTAGTTATTAAAGTCATTAATACAAAACCAAATAAAAAGTGCGAAAAGATTAAAAATCAAAAGTATTACACTAAATACTTTTCTTCACCAAGTGATGTAAGAGACTTAGGCAAACATGGCCTTTGATTGTCAAGAACTCTTACTATCAATCTTGGATCCCGAGACTACTACACACATTCTATGATGGATGATGGATGATGGTGGTGGATATGGGTTGTAGTGGTGGTGGAGTGTGGGTGAAGTGTGAGAGAGGTGATTTGCCAAGGGATGCCTTTGAAGTGAACCTTGCACCTCTATTTATAGCCTACACAGAAGCCCGGACACGGCCCAGTGTCCAGTGGGCACGGCCCCATGTCCATCCCCTTTCTCTTTCTTCATTAATTGCAATTTGTCTGCATTAGCTCCACACGCCCCCGTGTCCGCTGGGCATGGCCCCATGTGCAGAAGCGTATCTGTACTATCATGATTTGCTTGGATTCTGCGAATCTTAGCGTTGACCACGGTCATGTTTAGCTGGGCACGCCCCCGTGTCGGGAATAGAAGCTTCTAAAGCTTTGTCCTTTCTGCAGACTCCTGGCCACGCCCCCGTGTCCGCTGGGCACGGGGCCGTCGTCAGCCTTCTGTTCACTTGTTTTTGCTTGGGAAGATGCTGTCGAGGGGTCGGGCATGCCACGTTTAACTCCTTTCCTTGTAATTATGTTAGATTTTGCTGCATATTTGATCCTTTTGTTCATTTACGCTCATTTAATCCTAAAAATACAAAAGGAAGACAAAAGCACATTTTTTCCAACATTAGTACTAAAAAAGGGTTAGTTTTATGCCTCAATTGATGTATTTTATATGTTGCATTTTACACACATCAAATACCCCCACACTTGAATCTTTGCTTGTCCTCAATCAAAACTCTTTATAATGTGGCTTACACTCGTAAATGGAATGGGTATAAGAGAAGTTTTGGGCTTGTCTTGAGTGTCGGGAATCCAAGAGCTTTATTAGGCTTTATTTTTATGTTATTTACAATCATATTCGTTATGATTTATTTAGAACGTTTCCTAAGAGAAATTACTTATTTGGGCATAACATGCCTCTTTAAAATTCCATTTATATACAAGTTCACATAACTCACGGGAGATCACTCAACACTCGGCCGAAGATGTATTTTGTGAAACACTCGAGACCGATATGGAACTTACTTCTAGCATATGCTTGCCAAGCAATCAATCCTCCTCCTTTTTAACTATATACCTTTGTAAATATCAAAAGGACTTGGGGAAGGGTTAGGCTTGGGTTAAAGATAGGTGGTTTTGGGTTAGTGGTTAGTAACAAGGGCGAAAAGGCGTAAAAAGCGTCGGTCGTCGTAAAAATTTTTTGTTTTTGTGACTTTTTATTCAAACAAAGCATTTTCAAACAAAGTTTCTTTGAGGAACTTTTTTGTTTATTGCTAGACTTGACTTTTTTTATAAGGAATGTCACATGAAAACCGAGCTTTTTACTAAAATAAAGGGTTAAAAATAAAAAGGGATTTGGTGGGTAAAGGGTGTTTGTTTTGTAGGTTTAGAAACGAAAAGGTTTAGGCTCAAAGGGGTTAACTAGGGGGATTTTGGGTAGGTGGTAAAAAAATGAAAAATAATGGTGTTGAAAAGAAAAAGGGTTAGTCCTAATGCCTCCATCATTTACTTACTTGGGTTTAAGTTGGTAAGGACCGGGAATGTATCGTCATGGCAAGTTCTAGATTCGTAAGAAACCAAGCGGCAATTCACACAAGAAACGAAAAATGAGCATTTAGTTTAAAGATGTGTATTTGTATGCTCAATAAAGGCTCAAAACTCACTTTTTGTGGGGATGGGTTTTTAATGTGATCAAGTTTATATAATCAAATTTTAACTAGATTTGTCATGCCGTTTCGTAATTTTCTTATGTTGGTTCTTTTTGTCATGACGCTAACGGTTGTAAATTTGTAAAAATATAACCTTTTTAGAACTTGTTATTCCCAAATTAAACCAAGACAAGTAAAAAAAATGAAAAGTTTTTGAAAATTTTTGGGGTGATTAGCGGTTCCAATAGAGTTTTGTGTAAGCTTGTTATTAGGACTTGCAAAATTCAAGGTTTTAGCATCCCCCCCCCCTCCCACACTTAAATTACACATTGTCCTCAATGTGTCCCAAAAATAAATTTTTAGGTTGATTGAATGTGTAAAAAGGTGTTTAAAAACAAAATTTATGTTACTGGGCGTCTGGACACGGGCCCGTGTTGATCCGGTCACGGCCCCGTGTTCAGATTTCCAGTATCATAATTAACAGAAGGCTGGGCATGGGGGCGTGTTCAGTGAACACGGCCCCATGTCCAGTTACCTGAACTGGGCATTTTCTGCAGATCATTGGGCACGGGGCGTGTTGGCTAAGCACGGCCCCGTGCTGAACCTGCTGTAATGAAGAAAAATTGTCGGGTGGCTCTGTTTTTGTGCATGGGGTGTGGGTTCAAGTTTCCCTTAGTATCCTTCACCATTCTGAGTGTGTTTTACCCATTACAACATCATCCAAACACCATTAAAAACAATCATTTCATTAAAGAGTGAATTACATTAGTTCCTAGAAAATAAAAGCATAAACTAAATCTTAGATAAGTAGGTCAGAAAACACAAGAAATTTAAAACCACAAAAAAGTCCTAGCCTATAGTTTATTTTAAGAGCAAAATTTCCGAGAAAGATAACTCTCGGTTGAATGCGGCTTGAAGAACTTCTTCTCCGGGAATGGCCCCTCATACATCGTTGAGCCATTCCTCTATCTCCCGAGGGAGAAGAAAGGCGGGCTCATTGGCGTCCTCATTTTGAGGGGGAGTGACTTCCACCGGGACTTCTTGTAGATTTTCAAGAGGAGGTTCCGCGGGGATGTCATCCCACCCGGTGGGGTTAACGACTCCAAGTGCTAGGTTCCAATCTTCTTGGGGAAGGATTGGTTCCATAGGAGGTGTTACAAGAATATTCAACCTTTGGTGCAAGAGGTTGATTTCTTGAAAACTGTTTTCTAGCCCCACCGTGAGATAATTAATACGGTCGATTAGGACTTCTTCTACGGATGTCATTTCATCGAGAGCTTCCTGTAGTGCCATCACATAGCGCACAAGAGTTACTTCTATGGAAGGCCTGCGTTCCCTACGACTGTTCCTTGAATGTACTGAAGAGGTTCCACTATTCTGGCTTGACATTCTACGAAAAACAAGTCGAAAAGTTCAATTTAAATGAAACAGTACCTCAGACACGGCCCCGTGTCCACCGAGCATGGCCCCGTGTTCAACTCTCTGCAAGTTTTTTAAAAGAAGGAATCTTGGAGCTTTAAATTATTTTTCTGACTTTTGGAGCATTGTTAAGCAAAACTAACTTAAAACAGTGTTGTAAAACTTATTTTGAACAAGATTCCTTGAATAAAAACCAAACAAATATTACAATAAAGCTTGAAAACATAGAGATTTCAAACTTTAATAGAGGTTTTGAGGAGAAATGAAGAAGAAGGCAATGGACAAAAGTAGAAAAGATAAGACGGTTATTGAGAACCTTCTTTAGAACATACCTAGTATGGTATATGTGAAGATCCCACCAGATCTTTGTCTTTGGAATGGTTCCAAGAGTGCAGGAATCTTGCTGCATTTATAGAAAACGACAGCACGCTGGACACGGCCCCGTGTCGGCTGGACACGGCCCCGTGTGCAGACGGGATTCTGAAACTTTTTGTCTGTATTCTGACCAAAAGTCAGACGAGAATCTTTTGGTGGACACGGGGGCGTGCTGACCTGGACAGGGCCCCGTGGCTAGAAGCTGTTATGAAGTTTCATCTATTTTTAAGGAATTTATCCGGATCGGGTGGTTCCTTACTGGACAGAACAACACCGAAGTGCCTGAGATACCTAAGTTGCCCTAGTTTTAGACAAGAACGCAAGAGGTTATCGGAAAGGGTGATTCCTAAGCTAAATACCGGTGGGCAAAACCAACCTTTATTTCCCTTACCCGGGCTCTCGTTAAAGAAGGTGTATGTCGAATCGCTCAGGTCTATGTATGCATCGGCGGACACCGATGGGGAGTCCTTCACGACATAATCGACACAGGGACGACTATCGCTGAAGTCCTCGCAAGAGTTAGAGGTGATTTCGGGAGCAACGATGTTGTTATAATCCAAATGCGATCTCACTAATTCTCCTTGATCGTCATCTTGAGATAAATTAGTTATATCCATCTCAAGTTCTTTTATCCATCGGAGAATTAATTCTTCTAATTGAAATGATTCTTCAAGAATCATTTCATCTAGAAGAGATGATTAAGTGCATTCGAGGGAGAGATAGGGATTGTTTTTACTTTCGCCCATCTTAAGGCTACAGGAAAACAATGGGTCTATATAGTGGGGATTGTAATTTAAAAAATAACATTTTAAATATTCATGAGTTCCACCACATATTTGACACCACGTACCAAAAGAGGAGCGAAAGTAAAAATTATCAGTATCACTCATGTTTGCGTCAGAAATTACCAACCGTCGGGATCTTACGGTTCTGTTTTCAGTATCTGAAGCTTTGGCACGGGGCGTGTTTAGTGGGCACGACCCCGTGTTCAGCTACTGTCTGACTTAAAACAGGATTGCCAGTACCAAAGATTGGGCACGGGGCGTGTTCAGCGGGCACGACCCAGTGCTGAGCTTCTGCAGAAATTGAAAAATTAAGAAAAATCCTAAAAAAAACAGAAAAATAAGAAAAATGATTAGGCCGTTGTTTCCTAACTTTCTTAAAATCCTTGTGTCCCTGGCAGTGGCGCCAAAAACTTGATGTGTGTGGTGTGTTATATGATTTTGATTATATTTTAAGCCATTTTTAACAGTTTAGTCAAGTTTTAAATTTATAAAACACGATATTTTACTAACACTAAACACACATATGGGCAAGTGCACCCATCGTGAGCGTAGTATAGCGTTGGTAAGATACCGAGGTCGTCCAAGGACACAAGAGCATTTTAGTACCGGTTTATCCTCAACGTCTAATCAAATCAAAGATTTAGAAAAGGTTTTAAACATGAAAATAAAAACTAAAAATGCTGAAAAATTAAATAAAATAAAAATAAAACAGATAGACAAGATGAATCACTTGGATCCGACTCGCCTTCAGTGTAACCTTTGATAATTTACGCACTTTTGCACTTTTTAAGAGATTATCTTAGTTATAGTAGTAGGCCCCTCTTTTGAAGGTGACGTTACCCTCAACCTAGTAGTTTCAGTCAGCAACGATACAATCCTAAAGGGTCGGAATATTGATAACTAATTAATTAAGTTATTAATGTTTAATGTGGTAGGCCCCTCTTTTGAAGGTGACGTTACCCTCGGCTAAGTGGTTTGAGTCAGCAGGGATACAATCCCAAGTAGCTGGGTTAATGTATTAATAGTAGTTTACATATGGGGGGATCAAGCCATTCGCACCCCCACCATCCAATACCAGTGGGTATTGAAGGAGGTCCTAGTAAGCTTGACCCAGGTACTTGCAGGATCTATACACTGAACAAGGAAAGAACCTTACCAAACCATTCCCTTAACCCCCGACCAGGTAGCCAACATATCTCTATATAGACCGTAGAGATATGAATGGTGTAAATCTTTTATTTTATATAGACCTTTAAAAAAACGCCAAGACACCACGGACAAATGATAAGGAAGTTTCACCTTCAACATAAGAAACTAGTTATTAAAGTCATTAATACAAAACCAAATAAAAAGTGCGAAAATATTAAAAATCAAAAGTATTACACTAAATGATTGTCTTCACCAAGTGATGTAAAAGACTTAGGCAAACATGGCCTTTGATTATCAAGAACTCTTATTATCAATCTTGGATCCCGAGACTATTAAACACACTCTATGATGGATGATGGATGATGGTGGTGGATGTGGGTTGTAGTGATGGTGGAGTGTGGGTTAAGTGTGACAAGGGATGCCTTTGAATTGAACCAATCACCTCTATTTATAGTCTGCACAGAAGCCCGGACACGGCCTCGTGTCCATCCACTTTCTCTTTCTTCATTAATTGCAATTTGTCTGCATTAGCTCCACACGCCCCCGTGTCCGCTGGGCACGGCCCTGTGTGCAGAAGCGTATCTGTACTATCAAGATTTTCTTGGATTCTGTGAATCTTAGCGTTGACCACAGCCGTGTTCAGCTGGGCACGCCCCCGTGTCGGGAATAGAAGCTTCTAAAGCTTTATCCTTTCTGCAGACTCCTGGCCACGCCCCCGTGTCCGCTGGGCACGAGGCCGTGGTCAGCCTTCTGTTCACTTGTTTTTGCTTGGGAAGATGCTGTCGAGGGGTCGGGCATGCCACGTTTACTCCTTTCCTTGTAATTATGTTAGATGTTGTTGCATATTTGCTCCTTTTGTTCATTTACGCTCATTTAATCCTGAAAATACAAAAGGAAGACAAAAGCACACTTTTTCCAACATTAGTACTAAAAGGGGTTAGTTTTGTGCCTCAATTGATGTATTTTATATGTAGCATTTTACACACATCAGGAATCCTTTATTGTGGGTGGATATATACTTGTTTGATGACATGTTGAAGACCAACGCCTGCTCTAATGTATTGATCCCTTCATGCCATCAATATATCCATGAAGAACAAAGTGACATGATGTCATATCAGTGTCACCCGTCTCTTTTTCTTGAATATTTGTCCATCTCATTCAGCAAAAGATTATAGTGTATCTGAAAGAACCGTTGATATTTTGGAATCGTTGATGTTTGAGTGTTTTGGCGTTTTCTAAGATGAATGGTATATAGTAGAAAATATGGCGTTTTTGAGTAGGTGTGTTTGATGTTTTGGGGATTTCGGCGTTTGTTAGATGAATGGTATATAGTAGAAAATATGGCGTTTCAGGTTATGGGGGATGTGTTTTTGCGTCTGGGATGTTTTTGTTTATATAGTGATATGTTTTGGTCCGTAATAGCGTTTTATTCATTAGTATGGCGTTTTGGTATAGAAGTGTTAAGACCTTTTTACCCTTAATGAGGCGCGTCCACGTAATAAAATTGATGTTATTTACGAAAACGCCACCGCGTCAATCTAGTCCATAGATTGTTTTAATCGGACGATCCATAAGCGTTCTCACCGTTCTCATACTTTCTACCGTTTTCTCTAAATCCCGACCCTATATATATATATATAAACACTTATAAAAACTAAGTCATATTCAATTTATAAAATATGACTCAGATTTCTATAAATTATATATATCTAAAGTTTAATCCTACTCTTTTTTTCTCATACCAACTTATGGAACATCTATCTAATCCTAAAATTTAATGTTTTTAATCGTAATCTTTTTAGAAGGCTTAGTGTTGAAACTTGTAATATTTGGATTTTTTTTAATACTATAATATTTTATTTATAGTGACTTAAACATATTATTTTTAAAAATATCCAAATATTATATCTTTGAACACTAAACCTTTCTAACGTTATAAATGACAATAATTATAAGAAAATAACCAAAAGAAAGTTATTATAAAATTTTCAAAATCTACATACTAAAAAATCACTACAAACTTGAAATCTGTTAGGAGTAAAGGTTTTTCTTTTTAACTAGATTTTCATATATAATATATATTTATATCAGTTATCTTTGTCAGTGTAGCATATATTAAAGGAATCTTTGTCATTGTAGCATATATTAAAGGAATTATATAAAACATATCAGGTTAGCCTTTCACACTTTACTATAGCATGACTAAAATAGCAATAAAAATGACTTCTAGCATAGTGCTACCAAATGTATGAAAAATATGTTCATTTTCACTTAAGGTTGATTTTTCAAGTTTCATAGTGGAAAAAAATATAAATCTAAGAGTTAAATGCCATTTTATTCCCTATGGCTTGAGTCATTTTGTAAGTTTAGTCCAAAGGTTCCATGTTTTACCCGTGGGTCCAAAAAGGCTGAATTACCCTTCTTGTTAACAGCAAAAATGGATAAAGTTAACCCAGTGTACTAAAATGACAACGGGAAAACCTTTTTAGACCTACAGACAAAAAATGAAACATTTGGACTAAACTGGCAAAATGACCCAAACCATAGGGACTAATTTGGCATTTAACTCTAAATCTAAAGTAGGAGTAGATGGGTGTAAGTTAGTAGGTGACAAAAAAACAAGAGTAGGATTAAACTTTATATATATCTATAATATATTGTAATGTATAAGGGAGTGACATTTTAAAATAACCAAAAAATAAGAACTTTTACCCTCTTAATTTATAAATACACCCCTAAAATGAGGGTAAATTGGTCTTTTAAACAATAATTATATTTTAGCCCCTATTTTATTACACTTAAATCCCTGAGTTTTAACATAATTATAGGTAATTAGTTACACTTTCCCCCCTCCACAACAAACTTATAATTATTTTATGTATTCTTGACATATCTTATAAACTATGATGTTTTAAAAAAAATCCAAAAGTATTGTGACGACCAACTCATTTTTATCGACGTTTCGATAGTTGTTTTGGCCATTATTGATGTGCGAATTTAAAGGTATAAGTAGATGATGTCACACCCCCAAAACTACCCCAAGCGGAAACCCCCGCGAGGCGTGTGACGTACTAGGATCTAGCCACCAATCACACTGAACTCATACAAGATTTTCAATAAAAACTTTCATTCATTAAGATAAAGTGTTACATTACATAAGGTATAACTCAATGTTTTCAGCGGAAGCATAAATCATTAGTTATGGATTACGTAAACCAAACATATGATAGTTATTAGACTCGTCTCGTTTTTCCATGTGTCTCGACCCATGACCACTCCAGCTTCCCAGAC
Organism: Helianthus tuberosus; assembly: GCA_030545235.1. Classification (NCBI taxonomy): domain Eukaryota; kingdom Viridiplantae; phylum Streptophyta; class Magnoliopsida; order Asterales; family Asteraceae; genus Helianthus; species Helianthus tuberosus. The sequence continues at coordinate 2,830,908 of CM060389.1, read as the reverse complement.
TGCAAGTTCCACGTTCCACATATCTATAACCTGCGAGCATGCAAACTGTGACACCTGTGCCTCCACGGCCATCAAACAAATACTGTATCAATGAAATATTGTATTTCATACTTGGGATTTGTATAAATATGTGTATCCTTTTCACATATCAATTCTTGTTCGATTTCAAGCTTTAAATCGCTTTCTGGAAGGTTATACGCGCACTGATGCGTAAATATAACCCGTTTAATGCAACGAACATACCGGAATAGTGAAATAGGCTTAACATACCTTAAATAACCTTTACATAACTTAGAAATAAGTTTTGAAGGCTTTGGTATGGCAAAATCGAGTTAAATCGCTTACAAGGACTAAAGTTGACAAACTGCGAAAGTATGCCAATTTGAACTGTAACAAACATTCCGGAACATGACCATAAGTTAAACATACCATAAATATCCTTTACATAACTTAGAAATAGGCTTTGAGGGGTTCGGTGTGCTAAAATAAACTTTTGGGTCATTCAGGGACTAAAAGCGTCAAAAAGTGCACAAGTTTGCACTTTCGCGCATAACTTACGTTCTGAATACATACGGACATACAAAAATTTATGTAAGCACTAAAATATTTTATTTTAGTGTTTGGCATAAGAAAAATCCATTCGTCACGCAATTTGGATCGTTTTTCGGGCTTATGCGCATTCCGTCGTAATTAAGCGAACATCGCGATCGTACGACCAAATGAACCAACATCCGGCATATTTTTGATCATGTTTCATGTCCACAATGTTTAGGCATCATTTTAGGGCCTTAACGTTGGCTTAACGGGCCTTAAACATGTCGGAAATGGCTTCAATGCATAACAGGGACCAAAACTGTCATTTTTGAAAGTTTGTTTCTGACCAGAAGGGCCAGGCGGCCTGCGTGAGTGTTGTGTGTATCCTTACGCGGCCTGTGTCAGCTTCTCAGATCAGAATAATCAGTTTTAACAGCAGATTACAGTTGTTAACCACACAAAACACACCCACACTTGCCCTTTCCTGATTATGGGGGGCCAAACTTGGGTACCAAGGTGTTGCAGCAAGTGTAAGGATGAGATTGAAGCACGGTATTCGATAAATGATCCTAACGGTTCTACCACATCTATAAATACCCATCAAGTTCACTTGCAAAACCCACTTGAAATCTGAGAATTCTCTAAGTTGGGGTGTTTTATCACTTCATACCTGAGAATACTTGGATGTTCAATCTTGCGGGGACCCTTTGTAAGTGTTCTTTCATTCTTTTCATTCGTTTTAGCGTTAAAGTCAAACTTTGTTTGACTTTCCGCGTTGACCAGTTTATGGTCAATGCGAAGTTCGTTTGAACTTCATAACGTGAGCGTAATCACGATGGTTATAGTCCCTAGTGACTATACCTACTGATTACCACGTTATCTAAGCTCAGTGACGAGTCGTAGTTTCGGCCAAAATGCGTGTTATTGCGTATTTTGTAACCAAACTACTTATAGGTATCAAAACCGTTTGTTTTGATACCAAACCTGTTTTCTAAACTTAGTTAAGCATGTTTTAACATGCTTAGCTCGTCACTTTTAGTTTAGTGCTTATATAGGGTCGTAAGGTAAGCGATCTAAACAATCGCTTATACTTTCGAACCCGACCCGTTTGGTCGATCATTAGGATCCGACCAAACACATTAGGTGACCATAGTATATAGGGAATAACCTTCCGAGGTTATACCTTATGGTCACATCGTTTGAGTAGTTGTATGATAGGTAGTATATATGCCTTGGGTAAATTACCAAAATGCCCTTTTAACGCCAAAATTCATTTTAAGCATATGTAACATAACTTTTGGTATCTAAACTGATTTGGTAACAATATTAGACATGTTAAGGCATATTTTACTTATCATAGGACTAGTTAGGCATTCCAAACGCGTTTCACGCGAACGACGCGTTAAAGTAGCATAAGCTACCTAAACGGGTCGTCATGGGTCGTAAGCACTTAGGTTAGGTTTCATTTTGAGTATGTAGGCTTTGTTAAACCATATTACACGAGTCTCCATACTCGTTTGGTTTACGAACCCTCATTCTATCCGATCTTCTGATTTAGGTCCGGTATATTAACATAGTTACCTATATTAGGTGCCGTTTGATATCCGTGATCTCTAGCATTGTTTGGTTGTTACTCAAGGACTACTAAGCAATCTCAAGTGAGTACATAGACCCCTCTTTTACTGTTTTCCAAACATTTTGGGGTGAAACACATGTGCCTACTTGTTACTTTCATGCTTTTCCATGTTTTCATATCATATGCTTGTTATGTTCAATAGTACACTTATAGTACATGATTTCATTGTGTTTATGCTATGTATGCCCATTGTGTGCATATTTAGTACATCGTTTTACATTACATGTTATGCTATGTATGTCCATTGTGTGCATACTTAGTACATTGTTTTACATTACATTTTATGCTATGTATGCCCATTGTGTGCATACTTAGTACATCGTTTTACATTACATTTTATGATATGTATGCCCATTGTGTCCATACTTAGTACATTTGTTATTCATCACATGCTTACATTTTGGTATCACATTTGGTTTGTTCAAATGGGACAATATACATTCATTAACATTAGCTACGCCGCTCGTTAGCAGGTAATGGTACCATAGGACTTGACAACTCCCGTTCCTGAACCCTAGGTTTGTTTGGGTGGAAGGAATGACCGAATTCGATAAACATAACACAGATAGACCTTTAAATTCGTTTAGGGGTCTATCACCACAGTCACAAGGCTTGGATGTATGCATTTTCACAATACCGCATAGATGTTTGTATCAGTATAGCATGCATTTGTTCCACAAAACATAACTTTGATTTAAACCATGTTTTACTTCAAAACCTTGTTTTTGTGCATTTCACATATGGTTTAGTTGATATATTTCACTTACCATACATGATATTTTTGATACACATTACATGATTTGCATTAGACATAAACATTTTGACATTGATATATGCAATTCATGATTTACATTAGACATAAACATTTTGACATTGACATACAAAATTCATGATTTACATTAGACATAAACATTTTGACATTGATATACACAATTCATGATTTACATTAGACATAGACATTAGACATGGTTTTTACACAAACATTTTGACATTTGATTATACATAAACATTTTACTTTGGTGGTTTGGTTTGAGCAAGTGATTTAAGTAACGAGGCATGTGTAATATGATACAAGCATTGTGGATACGCCGCTGGTACTTCCTATATATAAGTGTTTGTATGGTATTACATATCGTAGCGTTATTTGAATCATTTCAATTTAGACATATAACATTTTATACAAATAACATACTTTTCACAAGACATTGTTTTACAAACAACTTATCTGATATAACCTCATTTTACTTGGTTATTTACTTAACCATGTATTATTCTTTTATACATATATATCATTTGGTTTATTTATCACTTTTCAAATGATTTACAAGACAAAGCAAATTACAAGGTTCATGACTAAACATTTTCTTAAACATAAGTCATGAATTCTATTTTCACAAAACCTATGTATCTCACATGCATTTTTATGCTGACGTACCTATTTTCACATGTGTTTCAGGATATGATGCATAGGATTTATCAAGATACACTTAGGCGGACTTGGGCCTTAGTGACAATAAAAGATGCAAGACTAGTTATTTATGTTATATTTCTTTGATTGTCAAGACATTGTAACTCTTTTAATCAATAAAACAATATTTCAATTTCCATGTGTTATGAAACAATGATTCTGTTACAACACTCCCCGACGTTTCCGCCACGTTTTGTTGTTTTACGTGGTCGGGGTGTGACAGAAAAGTTGGTATCAGAGCTCATGGTTATAGGGAATTAGGTTATTAGTAATGCTTTGACCTAGTCTATAACCTTCCTAGGACCCTAACGTGAGTTTACTTGCGTTTAGTCATAAAACAATACCGTCATCTATCCTTAGGCGACGACCTCAACAAGAACACAAATTTCAAAACCGCTTTGAAAACTAATCATCTGTTCTAGGATGATTGATTACTAGGTTTTGAACCCTCTGTTATAAGGTTTTGAATCCCTTTGAGTTTTCAAAACTCGTCAAAGTTTGGGTCTTATAATGTGAACACGTGCAAACTGGAAGAGTGAATGCATGTACCCTGAGTTTTCTGTCGAAGGCTAGAGTGTTCGTACAAATCCGCAGTATCGGACCAGTCACTCTTACCTAGAAACTCTTAGGGTGAGTGTTCACTTATAGGCGAGCATGTCTTCAGTGATACATTAATATGATCCGTTTACTTTGATTTATCATCGTCTCATTTGTTTGCCTTAGGTAACAAACAAATGATCGCAAATTCTTATGCATTGCCATTCTGCATTGTTTATCCGATGACGTTTCACTTGTTTCTTCCTATATCTTTCATTTTCTTCTAGAATGTCTCTTCCTCTCAGCAACGGTCAAATGTCCGAGCGAACAGCCAAATTTGCCCAGCAAATAGGCGAAGTGATTCTGAAGACTGTGGATTTAGGCATTGACATGTATCGTCTCCAGAATGAAGCCACTCAAGAGTCACCAAAGGAGGCAGAGGCCAAGCCTTCACCTAAACCAAAGAAACGTAAAGCTCCAAAGAATCCCGCAGCGGTTGCACCAAAACAGGCAAGACCTAGCCAAGTGACAGCACCACCAGCCAAGAAACCAATCAAGGAATCAAAGACCATGGATGAACAGACTAGATCCCCTAAGAAGTCAAAGAAGCGAAAGGCTTCTCAGAACTTCGCCGTGGTCGCTCACAATGGTCAAGCCATCCCTAACCAACCAGCTCAACCCCCTGCTAGGAAGCCATACAATGGAACTGCACCCTTGTGCAACCAATGTAACCTTCATCATCATGCTAGTGTTAAGTGCCGCAAATGCCAAATTTGTGGACTTATAGATCATACAGCAAGGGTTTGCCCAACTACAGCTGCACCAAATCAAGCTGGCGACAATCCTGCTCAAGCTCGTTTCTCACCAGGGTCCTGTTACAACTGTGGCGAGATGGGCCATTTCCGAAGAAATTGCCCAAAGCTAGCTGTTGCAAATCTGGCCCACGAATGAAACAGTTGACTGATTTGGAGATGTTGCTACTTTAATAGTTTGTATCTGTTGCTTTTTGTATCTTTTGTTGAACCCTAAAACAATCTGTTTTGCTTATAAATAAATCGTTGTTCACAATTCTGATATACAAGTGTAGTTACATGTGTGTATGGCATTTCCCTATAATACCTACATTAAGGAACTATGTTCCTTACAAACAACTCTTGTGAATATTTCCCATTCTTGTGTTTACTCATGATTCCCATAGAAAATTCTAAGTACTTGTTTCATTCCAAGATACGAAGTACAGAAAATAAAGTGACATTATGAGTAATCATGCTTCTGCACATCTGTGCCTTTGAATCCTTGGTTAGATAACTAAGGGTATTTTCAAATCTCATACCCATTACGTTTCGATTTTTCAACATACATAGTAAGAGTATTTAAAAAAAAAAACAATCTTCATGATCTCAAAACATTTCATATAGTTTGAAAACAATTTTTTTTTCAAATGCATTGTCTATGTTATTTCAAAAACATTGGCTATGTTTTCAAAAACAACCTTCATAATTTCAAAATGTTTCATATAGTCTGAAAACAATATTAACACAGTACATTTTCTTATCAAGTGCATGATTTCGAAAAGCATCATTCATGTTTTTCAAAAACCTTATACATAATTTCAAAATTTATCTCGCATGATTTTAAAACAATTTTTTTAAATATATACCTACCTAATACACCTACTTTATGATTTCAAAGGTATTATATATAAGGTTTTAAAAACATTGAACACATTTTTAGAACCCCATGCATAGTTTTCCAAAAATATTCTCCTCATACATTGACTTAACCTTCAAATTCTGCTTCATATGTCACCTTGGCATATCTAGCATCTCAACTTCATAAGCATTTTTTTTACTTCATGTTTTGACATAAACACATCCAGTGCAAGGTTTCAAAACATCTTCAACTTCTAAAATCCATATGGGATCTTTTTATCTTCACATTTAGACCCTTGTGGATGATTATCATTCAAATCAGAGTCCTTAATTGGATTCCTTATGTACCTAAATTCGAACATTTCGGTTCCTTATAATCGAAATCGAATTTTTCTTTTAAAAAATCTTTCTATCTTTATAGTTAGATTCTTGATAATGTTTAAAGTACCAAATGAAATCCACGAGATGGATTCCTAGTGTGCTTTAAATACATGTGCTCTGTTAGCAAAACAAATTAACAAATTAAAGATCTAGATAAACAATCTCTGTGATTATATGACTATGTGTTTATGCATCTTGTGTTTTCTTTTATGCATTTTGTGTTTTTGTATACTCTGGATATTCGTTATCCAAATCCTCGTGGAATCTTTCATATCTTCATATGAGGGATTCGTAGTAGGATATTCAAAAAGGTACTACCTTAAATCTTTAATGGGCTTCTATGTAATAGTTAAGACCCTTGGATTATATAGTACCACTCCATGATTCATAAGAGACCCTTTTAGGGGTCTAGTAAAAAAGATTGATTCAAAAATCTGGTTAAGAATGACATGTGATGATATAAGCTGAAAAGACTCCTTGGTTGTCTATTAAAATCATTTATTAATTTAATAAAAGGGACCCTATGGTGGTCTAGTCACACTCATCACAGGTTTGTTCATTTGGTTTTCCCCTACACATTATAAAATAGACTGTGTGAACTATGCAAGGAATTGTCTAATTATGGACGCGTACATAATTATGAAGTTTAGTGCACAGAAACCCAGTAAGACTTATTATGTGTAACGACCGATAGTGACAACAATAACAAAATGAGAACGATGTAATGGAGGTATGGTGGACGCACCAATGACGCTTCATATACTTGTATATATGTATCCCTCTTACACTACAAGCATGATGTTATTAAAGTTACTAGAAGTTCAGAACCCTAACCAGTGTTGTTCGATCTTTTCAACTTCATGTTTTAAACTCTCACAAGTTTCCTCTAAATAAAATTTCGGGATGAAATTTCCTAAAGCAGGGGAGACTGTGACACCTGTGCCTCCACGGCCATCAAACAAATACTGTATCAATGAAATATTGTATTTCATACTCGGGATTTGTATAAATATGTGTATCCTTTGCACATATCAATTCTTGTTCGATTTCAAGCTTTAAATCGCTTTCTGGAAGGTTATACGCGCACTGATGCGTAAATATAACCCGTTTAATGCAACGAACACACCGGAATAGTGAAATAGGCTTAACATACCTTAAATAACCTTTACATAACTTAGAAATAAGTTTTGAAGGCTTTGGTATGGCAAAATCGAGTTAAATCGCTTACAGGGACTAAAGTTGACAAACTGAGAAAGTATGCTAATTTGAACTGTAACAGACATTCCGGAACATGACCATAAGTTAAACATACCATAAATATCCTTTACATAGCTTAGAAATAGGCTTTGAGGGGTTCGGTGTGCTAAATTAAACTTTTGGGTCATTCAGCGACTAAAAGCGTCAAAAAGTGCACAAGTTTGCACTTTCGCGCATAACTTACGTTTTGAATACATCCGGACATCCAAAAATTTATGTAAGCACTAAAATATTTTATTTTAGTGTTTGGCATAAGAAAAATCCATTCGTCACGCAATTTGGATCGTTTTTCGCGCTTATGCGCATTCCGTCGTAATTAAGCGAACATCGCGATCGTAAGACCAAACGAACCAACATCCGGCATATTTTTTAGCATGTTTCATGTCCATAATGTTTAGGCATCATTTTAGGGCCTTAACGTTGGCTTAACGGGCCTTAAACATGTCGGAAATGGCTTCAATGCATAACAGGGACCAAAACTGTCATTTTTGAAAGTTTGTTTCTGACCAGAAGGGCCAAGCGGCCCGCGTGAGTGTTTTGTGTATCCTTACGCGGCCCGTGTCAGCTTCCCAGATCAAAATAATCAGTTTTAATAGCAGATTACAGCTGTTAACCACTCAAAACACACCCACACTTGCCCTTTCCTGATCATGGGGGGCCAAACTTGGGTACCAAGGTGTTGCAACAAGTGTAAGGATGAGATTGAAGCACGGTATTCGATAAACGATCCTAACGGTTCTACCACATCTATAAATACCCATCAAGTTCACTTGCAAAACCCACTTGAAATCTGAGAATTCTCTAAGTTGGGGTGTTTTATCACTTCATACCTGAGAATACTTGGATGTTCAATCTTGCGGGGACCCTTTGTAAGTGTTCTTTCATTCTTTTCATTCGTTTTAGCGTTAAAGTCAAACTTTGTTTGACTTTCCGCGTTGACCAGTTTATGGTCAATGCGAAGTTCGTTTGAACTTCATAACGTGAGCGTAATCACGATGGTTATAGTCCCTAGTGACTATACCTACTGATTACCACGTTATCTAAGCTCAGTGACGAGTCGTAGTTTCGGCCAAAATGCGTGTTATTGCGTATTTTGTAACCAAACTACTTATAGGTATCAAAACCGTTTGTTTTGATACCAAACCTGTTTTCTAAACTTAGTTAAGCATGTTTTAACATGCTTAGCTCGTCACTTTTAGTTTAGTGCTTATATAGGGTCGTAAGGTAAGCGATCTAAACAATCGCTTATACTTTCGAACCCGACCCGTTTGGTCGATCATTAGGATCCGACCAAACACATTAGGTGACCATAGTATATAGGGAATAACCTTCCGAGGTTATACCTTATGGTCACATCGTTTGAGTAGTTGTATGATAGGTAGTATATATGCCTTGGGTAAATTACCAAAATGCCCTTTTAACGCCAAAATTCATTTTAAGCATATGTAACATAACTTTTGGTATCTAAACTGATTTGGTAACAATATTAGACATGTTAAGGCATATTTTACTTATCATAGGACTAGTTAGGCATTCCAAACGCGTTTCACGCGAACGACGCGTTAAAGTAGCATAAGCTACCTAAACGGGTCGTCATGGGTCGTAAGCACTTAGGTTAGGTTTCATTTTGAGTATGTAGGCTTTGTTAAACCATATTACATGAGTCTCCATACTCGTTTGGTTTACGAACCCTCATTCTATCCGATCTTCCGATTTAGGTCCGGTATATTAACATAGTTACCTATATTAGGTGTCGTTTGATATCCGTGATCTCTAGCATTGTTTGGTTGTTACTCAAGGACTACTAAGCAATATCAAGTGAGTACATAGACCCCTCTTTTACTGTTTTCCAAACATTTTGGGGTGAAACACTTGTGCCTACTTGTTACTTTCATGCTTTTCAATGTTTTCATATCATATGCTTGTTATGTTCAATAGTACACTTATAGTATATGATTTCATTGTGTTTATGCTATGTATGCCCATTGTGTGCATATTTAGTACATCGTTTTACATTACATTTTATGCTATGTATGTCCATTGTGTGCATACTTAGTACATTGTTTTACATTACATTTTATGCTATGTATGCCCATTGTGTGCATACTTAGTACATCGTTTTACATTACATTTTATGTTATGTGTGCCCATTGTGTGCATACTTAGTACATTTGTTATTCATCACATGCTTACATTTTGGTATGACATTTGGTTTGTTCAAATAGGACAATATACATTCATTAACATTAGCTACGCCGCTTGTTAGTAGGTAATGGTACCATAGGACTTGACAACTCCCGTTCCTGAACCCTAGGTTTGTTTGGGTGGAAGGAATGACCGAATTCGATAAACATAACACAGATAGACCTTTAAATTCGTTTAGGGGTCTATCACCACAGTCACAAGGCTTGGATGTATGCATTTTCACAATACCACATAGATGTTTGTATCAGTATAGCATGCATTTGTTCCACAAAACATAACTTTGATTTAAACCATGTTTTACTTCAAAACCTTGTTTTTGTGCATTTCACATATGGTTTAGTTGATATATTTCACTTACCATACATGATATTTTTGATACACATTACATGATTTGCATTAGACATAAACATTTTGACATTGATATACACAATTCATGATTTACATTAGACATAAACATTTTGACATTGACATACAAAATTCATGATTTACATTAGACATAAACGTTTTGACATTGATATACACAATTCATGATTTACATTAGACATAGACATTAGACATGGTTTTCACACAAACATTTTGACATTTGATTATACATAAACATTTTACTTTGGTGGTTTGGTTTGAGCAAGTGATTTAAGTAACGAGGCGTGTGTAATATGATACAAGCATGGTGGATACGCCGCTGGTACTTCCTATATATAAGTGTTTATATGGTATTACATATCGTAGCGTTATTTGAATTATTTCAATTTAGACATGTAACATTTTATACAAATAACATACTTTTCACAAGACATTGTTTTACAAACAACTTATCTGATATAAACTCATTTTACTTGGTTATTTACTTAACCATGTATTATTCTTTTATACATATATATCATTTGGTTTATTTATCACTTTTCAAATGATTTACAAGACAAAGCAAATTACAAGGTTCATGACTAAACATTTTCTTAAACATAAGTCATGAATTCTATTTTCACAAAACCTATGTATCTCACAGACAGTTTTATGCTGACGTACCTATTTTCACATGTGTTTCAGGATATGATGCATAGGATTTAACAAGATACACTTAGGCGGACTTGGGCCTTAGTGACAATAAAAGATGCAAGACTAGTTATTTATGTTATATTTCTTTGATTGTCAAGACATTGTAACTCTTTTAATCAATAAAACAATATTTCAATTTCCATGTGTTATGAAACAACGATTCTGTTACAACACTCCCCGACGTTTCCGCAACGTTTTGTTGTTTTACGTGGTCGGGGTGTGACACAAACAAGTGTATCAGACAACACTGGTGAGTTCACAGTTTTATAAAAATGTTTGGTTACCAAGTGTTTAATCCAGTTTAATAACAATTCCGAAAGTAATGTTGATAATAACTCGAGTACCATACAAGATGGCTCCAGATTGGTTTGCCTATCCCCAATGCCCCCTATCTAAGCATTGGTCATGATTAAGGTCATTAGTTCACGCCCGTCCTCTCAGGTACGGTGTGAGGTTGCCAAGCCTAATAGCGCTATCAACTAATACCCCGTTACCTCTCAGGTAACTATTCGGTAGAAGATGGGACTTAAGGTGATAGGAAATAAGTGTATTATCCAACATTCCAGTTTTTACCCCAAAAGACTTATTCCTCTCAGGAATACCCATTGATTGTCCTACCCACCAGGACGCATGCTCAGGAGAAGTGAACTCACCTTAGATTTGCTCGGTATGTTACATTACCCATTCCAAGTTGGTCAACCATACCCTACCGTGGTTACCAAGAATAGTCAGTATAATGTTCACATATATCACGTATCCATCGTACATGTTACACACATAGCAAACAGGTAGAACACACGTCCTTATACAAGTCGTAATCGTTAATCATGCAACCCATTGATCCCTAAGTTTGTCGTAAAATCACATAACAAGTGTATGGGTTTCATATGCAAGTCGATCTCAAAACATTACACGTATTTTCACAGATTACATTTGCCGTTAAGATCACCGTATAGCACATAGCAATTTCTCAAATTTCATACAAGTCCACATGTCACGTGCATGTCATATAACAACACTTATCAGGTGAGTTTGCTACTCACATGCCAAATCAGGTTCCTTATTCATAATTACTATTATTAACAGTCATCAAATAAAACTTTATGAACATGCACGCTATAAACTATTTGAAACCTACTATTCAAACTGTTCTGTCTCACACTTGCTGCATCCCCACGAAGAACCAATTCTTCGTGGGATGCCCTCATGACGAAGAATACTCTCGATGAAGAACACTCTTCATGGAATACTCTCACGACGAAGGATCCCCTCGGCGAAGATCCATACTTCGTCTAGAAGTGTAGCGACGAAGAATCATGGTTGTTCACCAAAGGTCGGTCGACGAAGCATCAGATTCTTCGTCAACCTGGATTCTTCGTGGGGAATATTTCATCGCTGCACTTCAACAGGTGATCATGAACAATGAACCCTAGCTGCCGTCGTGCAACAACAACGTAATCATTAACAGGTTCTATGATAATGATAACCCTAATCACCGTTCAGTCATTAACAGTAAGTATCACATGACAACCATTCAAATCGAATCTATGCATATTATTGGCACTAGCATCATGAAATTGCAATTTATCATCATTCATAATTAATCGACAAGTTATTTATCACCAGAATTTATCGATACCAATACACATAACCCTAATACATCAATATTAAGTTCGAACCTATACATGAAACCTAGATCACCGATTCATCATCATGCATCTAACCATTCGAAGAAAATAGCACGTAATTATTCTCATTAGATGTCGAACAAGTTCATACAATTAGAGCATACTCTTCAACTGTTCCAAAACATAAGAACTCGATCACCATCACGAATCACATTCAATTTATTCACATTCAACATAGTTACTAGTGCACGGTTATGATTAACAAAGAAAATAATTCACGTTAATCAAACAATGATAAATTCACTAACCGAGATGCGGGATGCGAAGGAGAATAGGTTGAACGAGAGGGATGAATTCTTCGAGGATGGGGTCTGCCGGAGATCACCCAAGGAAAGGGAGAGAGTAGGGTTTTTGTGTTTACGATGACAGTTTATGAGGGATTATACAGACTAAATGGTAGTCAGGCCCAATATGTGCCACAAACAAACCTGGGCCGAGGCCCTTTTTGGCGAAGGATCTCTTGCCGAAGAGTATTCTTCGCCATGTTGTGAGTGTGACGAAGAATCAACCTTCGTCGAAGGTTGGCTGTGACGAAGGACTACTCTTCGTCGAGGAGTGAGCGTGACGAAGAACTACTCTTCGTCGAGTGTTTCTCAATCAGGGTTAAACATAATTATGTTATCACTAAACATTACACAATACTTAAGTTTTCACGTAACACACAAACGTAATCAATACTTTAATCATTCAAATATCATGCACAAGATACAACATATAATGAATTGTGAAACAAGTGATGCGTAGAGGAAAGGCCTTGAAATCTCGAGTTGTCACATCATCCCAGTAACCCAAAGCAGCCAGATGATAGATCAGGATGACTGTGGATTTTCCTCCTCAGGTGCCACAGATGATGCCTTAGTGTACAAGTGATTAAAGTCCAACGTACTTAGTCATTAATCCAGAATGTCAAGTAATTAAATATCATCAACTTAATCCTCTTTTCTAGATTACAGTTTAATCACTCCCCTCACGTTTTTTAAACGGTCACAATTTTTTGGTATGTTGATATTTTTTTTAAATTACACTATATAAACGAGTATTTTATTGTCTTTAAATTACACTATATAAATGACTTATTTTTTTATGTGTTTATATATATATATATATATATATATATATATGGGAGAGGATCATGAGAAAACTAAAAAACTAACTAAAAAGCCTAAAAAACATGCCAATTTTTTTTACAATTTTTTTACAAAAATCGCTATTTATTATATATATAAAAAAAAAAAATTTCAAAAAAAAACTTGTACTGCACATGTGCATTATATGTATATGTTGCACATGTGCATTATATGCTTAAAGTTAGCGTTCAAGTTTAGTTTAGCTTTTATGGTTAGGTTTTTTGGAGGTTTAGGATTAGGATTAGATTTTTGGGTGTGCGGGGGAAGGGGGTTTAGGTTTTTGGGGTGTGCGGGTGGGGGGGGGTTTAGGTTTTTTGAGGGGTGCGGGTGGGGGGTTTAGGTTTTTTTGGGGTTTATGTTTACGGTTTAGTTTTATGTTTTTTTTTGGGGGGGGGGGGGGGTTTAGGTTTTTGGGGGTGGTGGGGTTTACGATTTTGGTGGGAGGGTGGATTTAGGTTTTTGGGGGGTGGGGGTGTGGGGTTTAGGTTTTTGGGAGGTGTCGGTGGGGGGTGGGTTAGGTGTTTAGGCTTTTCCATATTATTACACATGTGCAGTACAACTTTTTTTTTTGAAAAAAATAATTTTTATATAAAATTTAACGATTTTTTATAAAAAAAATCTTTTGTTATGTTTTTTAGGCTTTTTAGTTAGTTTTTTGGTTTTCTCATTTAAAGTAGTTTTCTCATGATCCATCTCCATATATATATATATATAGGGGACCGCTAGAATGAGAACCACCTCGAGTTGTAAGAACCGCGAGAACTACTTGATCCGGGGCGAGGTGGACCAAATTTTTTTTTCAAAAACGTAGATGCATGTATTATAAACACATTTGTAAAAAAAAAATTAAAAAATGCCGTGTGTGTAGTTTTGAGCACCACAAGTTTGTGGTTTACGAGTTCCGTAAATTTACAGAACTCGTAAACCACAAACTTGTGGTGCTCAAAACTACACACACGGCATTTTTTTTTTAATTTTTTTACAAATGTGTTTATAATACATGCATCTACATTTTTGAAAAAAAATTTGGTCCACCTCGCCCCGTACGGTGTGGTTCTCGCGGTTCTTACAACTGGAGGTGGTTCTCATTCTAGCGGTCCCCTATATATATATAGGGAGAGGATCATGAGAAAACTACATATAAATGAGAAAACTAAAAACTAACTAAAAAACATACCAGTTTTTTTATTAATTTTCGATACTTTTTATATATAAAAAAACATTTTAAAAAAAAAACTTGTACGACACATGTGCATTATATGCTTAAAGTTAGCTTTTGAGTTTAGTTTAGCTTTTAGGGTTAGCTTTTTTGGAGGTTTAGGATTAGGTTTAGGTTTTTGGGTGTGTGGGGGGGTTAGGTTTTTGGGGGGTGTCGGTGGGGGTGGGGGTGGGTTGGAACCATCGAACAAGGGTAATGAGATACTTGGCGGTCTCGGGTTCTTTGGTGTGGTTTGTTGTTATGAGGGTTTAAGGCCGGAGTTTTCTGGGTCAACACGTAGTGGTTCGTTGGTGATTTTATCAGTGAATTGAGTGACATGGTTAACAAGTCGGGCGGTAGTTTCGGTTTGGGTATCGAGTTTAGAGTTCTGCGCATTGAGTTTGGAGTTAAGGTTGGAGGTGGCTTGAACAAGGGCTGCGATTTGCGTTTTAATATCGGATTGGGTATTAGCTGCTGTGGTGGTGACTTGTATAAGTTGGGTGAGTTGATCGGTAATATTGGGGGGGGGGGAACTCATCGAAACCGGTGGGATCACGACGGGGCGGCATAGCAGAGGTTTGGAACGTGAATGAAAGCACCAAATGGTATAGCCTTTTCTAGTAGGTAAACACTCCAAAGAATTGAGAAAGAAGGCAAGAACTTGGGGTAATTTTTTGATGATTTTTATTATGCAAAAACTGGAATTTAAACATGCTGAGACATGGAGTTTGACGTGTGAGGGTGTGGTTATAATTTTTAGATACATTTTAGGCTCTTTTTACTCGCGAATCAAGTTTTAAATTTATAAAACATAATATAATACAATCACTCTACACACGTTAGGGCAAGTGCACCCATCGCGGACGTAGTATAGTGATGGCAAGATACTGAGGTCGTCTAAGGACACAAGAGCTTTTAGTACCGGTTTATCGTTAACGTCTAATCTAACCAAATTTTGATAAAAAAATTTTAAAAGTAATAAAATTATAAACTAGAGAATAAAAATAAAATGTAAGGAAAAACAAGTAGACAAGAATGAATCACTTGGTGATTTCCGCATGATTTCCGGACTTTGGGCATTTTAAGAGATTATCTTTATGTTATAGTAGTAGGCCCCCTTCCAGGCAGCGTTACCCTCAACCTATTGGTCTGAGTCAGCAAGGATACAGTCCCGCAAGGTCGGATTATTGAAAGATAATTAAGCAAGTTATTAATGCGAAAAGTGGTAGATCCCCTTCCAGACAGCGTTACCCTCAACCTATTGGTCTGAGTCAGCAAGGATACAGTCCCGCAAGTTTGGTTTAAAGTTTTAATAGTAGGTTATAGATAAGGGATTCAAGCGGTTTTTACTTCTCCCGAGGAAGATTGTACCACCCACTCGTGAAGTCTTACTAAGCTTGAACCAGGTTTTCGCAGGATCTATACACAGAACGAGACATAAATTTACCCAACCACCCTTCTAACCCCCTTCCAGGCAGTTAACGTGCTTTATATAGACCGTAAAGACATGAATGAATCAATCAACAAAACATGAAGAATGATTAAGTAAAATTCGCCATCAATATAGAAAACTAGTTATTAAAGTCATTAATACATACCCAAATAAAAAGGAATCAAAGGATGGAAATAAAAAAGTAATACATAAAAGATTTGTCTTCACCAATTGATGTAAGAGTTTAGCCAAGCATGGCCTTTGTTTGAAAAGAACTCTTACGATGACACGCTCTAGGTCACACCCCAACCGATGGCGGAAACATCGGGGTGCGGCAATAAGCGTTCAGATTGTTCATGAGATTTCCATAACACTATTGTTTCAATATAGATGAAGTAAATTTCATGCAATAAACTGTCTAGAATATCAAACCAACCAACAAGTATCAATAGGTTACATCAAGTCTCAAGTATTATTCATAACTTAATTATCTAGATGAGTTTCTAAGCATCATCCTAGCTTGATTCCAGTATCCAGCATTCTATCAGCCTGCAACATGTATTAAAATAGAGTCAGTACAAAAGTGTACCGGCGAGTATACAAGTTTGAGTATATAGCTATAGATTCAAAAGACTCATATCCACAATGTAAATGATAACAAAATAGTTTCAGCCGTGCTAGTGTTCGCAGTCCAAGTGATAGCCCAAGTGTCTCGATGCTTTAGTGTTCTCCCAAGAATCAAGGAAAACTAGAATCCTCCTAACAATACCCCCGAGAATAATGGGGAGGTGCATCTCCTATAGCGCTACTATTGTTAAGGCGGAACTACACACTCTGGATTAAACGTTCACATAGCACAAAGAATCAAGAATCACCAGTTTCACATACACATAGGATAGAGTTTAGATTCCAAAAGTTTCAAGTATCATAGTTTAATAGAATACATGTTGCATCCCAAAGTTTAAAAACAAAAGGAATCGAGTATACTCACAGTGAATGCTTAACAGGTTAACTGTTATTGGATCAAAGGGAGCTCTTTAGGTTTAGCCTGATTAGATTACAACAGATAAGTGTCGGACAGAATTACGAGATTGCGCAAAGTGTCGGACCAGTCACTGGATCGGATGGCAGTTCGATCGGATGGCTATCCAATCGGATTGACATTCGATTGATGCGACTGTTGTGAGGGAGGGACAGATTGCCATCTGATCGGGTGGTTATCCGTTCGGATGGCCATTCGATCGAACGGTCATTCGATCCAAGTGTCAAGATTCCAAATAGTTACCAAGTGTTCAAATTTCCAAGACACAATGTCACCTCGATCGGATGGCAGTTCGATCGGATGGCTATCCGATCGGATTGCCATTCGACGATCAAGATTCACAGTTTCTAAAATGTTTAAGGTTACGAGGCAAGTGTCACCTGATCGGATAGCAGTTTGATCGGATGCCTATCCGATCGGATTACCATTCGATTGGGTTGTCCTTGTCCCGTTCAAAACTTGTAAAGTTTCTAAGTTTTTGGTTCGACGGTGACGACACGGTGCGTCTTGAGACAACGGCAACCACATCAACGCTCAACTGGTCTGATCGGATGGGAATCTCCCCAGTTCGATCAGTCGTCTGTTCGTGAAGGTGATTATGTCGGAATGCGTACTCCGGTCATCTTCTCCGACAACAATCCATTTCCAAGCTGACTCAAGACTACTCATCAAGTCTTCAGTCCGTTTAGATCCGAATTCCACCGTTTTTAAATGAGAAGTTAAGAAAAGATGAGAGAAAACATAGGTTTTAGCTGAAAAAGTCTAGATTTAGTTAAGATTCAGTGTAAACACATGAAATTCCTTAGATCTGAGCTAGATCTTGGCAGGAATGACCTCACACCATAGTTTGTACAAACCACCAAGGTGACGTCACCCTCAAGAGCTCAAATCTTAGAGATTTCATGGTGAAAAGTGAGATTTCAAAGAAGAATCATGTAGATAATAACGTGTAGATCAAAGATGTATAAGAACCTAGTGTAAAACGTACCAAAATCGTCGAGAAATGGAAGAAAAAGGGGAGTGTGTGCGTCTGGATCGATGTGAGGCTGTCACATCAGTGAGAATGATGTGACAGGCCTATTTATGGTGTCAGAGAGAGGGAGTGAGGCGGTGTGCATGGATCGGATGGCACTTCGATCGAATGGCCATCCGATCAGTTGGTCATCCAATCGGATTGCCACTCGGTCAATCCCATCCTTTCCGTTTCACCGTATTTGATTCGTTTTGAGAGTTAGATTAAGCGTTGTGTTGCGTATTATTAGGTAATAGTATCACATGACTAGATTACATTATTAACATAAAATTTTCCAAGTTTCATAGTTTCCGCCAGTGACAAGACTCCAGTCCCTCTTTCAACCAAGTCTCAAGTTTCATGAGCCTCTAGAGTCAAGCACCAAAGTATCAAGAGTCAAGAATCTAGATTCCAAGTATCAAGAATCATAGTTTCCAAGTATCAAGAATCATAGTTTCCAAGTATCAAGTATCAAGAATCATAGAATCATAGAATTAAGCCTCAAGAATCATAGTATTAAATATCAAGAATCAAGATTCAAGTATCCAGGGTCTAGTATTAAGAATCAAGTGTCATAGCATCATAGACTCACAAAGTTTCAAGATTCAAGCATCAGCTAGCATCACAAGTGTCAAGTATCTCATAGTATAGGGGCTAAAAGTGGTAAATAGATAAAAGTCTAGGGACGCAGGCGTTACAGTCTCTCCTCCTTTAGGAGATTTCATCCCCGAAATCTAGGAAGAAGACTGCTCGAAGAGCTGCGGATACTTGGTCTTCATTTCACTCTTAAGTTCCCAAACAAGATTTCGGGGGTTACCCATATATCCGAGAGATGTTCCCCACGATATAAGCAAGTTTGAAATTTAGGTTTATATCTCATCACAATCTACTAAATGTGCAAAAACCTATTGGCATATCATTAGTGAGACTATTTATCATATTTTGACTTTCCAATTCTTTAGCATGCCGTGATCATCCACTGATGTACTATCATTTCCTCTTTTCTCAACAAAACTCGTTTTTTTTTTCATTTTATTATGTTTTTTACTTTTTCAAATTTTCTAATGTTTTTGGATTTTCTAAAAAATCTTACTCCCCCTAAAATTCAAAATCATTAAAAGGAAATTTGAAAACAAACTATACAAATAAAACGACAACTGATATCAAATCACTTCAAATTGCCATCCACTTGGCATAAACAATCAGAACTCCCCCTTTCAACAAACTATTTACCCATAATGATTTCAAAACACTTAAGTTTGTTTTAATCAAAAATGGTTTTTTCGGAAAATAAGTTTTGTTGATTTTACCACTTATAAGTTCGGGGATTCATTCATCACTTTGTTTTCCAACACTTAATATGATAATTAACTCAAGTTCAACTTAATGACCCTGATCAATCACTTGTAAGTGAAAACCTTCTTCAACCATTTGTAGGTTCACTTATCACCGAATGTAAAATAAAATATAACAATTTAAGAACAACTACCACTTGTAAAAAAATGTCGATTCCTACTCCACACTTACCAACCTGGAAGTTCCGGTAAGTCCATAACCTGTAAATTTTAACAATTTTTAAATGTTTCACAAAAACAATTTTCAAGAATGATGCCGATTCATGCTCCACGATTACCCACTTGGGAGATCCGGCAAGTCAGAATTTCAAGTAGAAAAAGCTGTCACCCAAGTCTGACCAGCCTTGGATGATTTTTGTACACATCTATCCCACCAACATTTTGATTTGTAAAATTCTTTTGCACCTTTAACCTTTCCATCAACCATCTTTCCGAAAATATGTTTAACTTTCCCATTGAAAACTTTTTCAGCATCAAATTCTTCTTTACCAGAGAAGAATTGACCTGAAATTTCAAACCTACCTTTTGATTTTAAATTTTCTTTTGACAATGGCGGAAAATTTTCATCGTTCAATTCAGGAACAAAATTCTTCTCACTTTTCTCTACAGATGACTCCTCTGATTTTATGGAATCAGATTCATTGTCAGAACTACTTTCAGATTTTACAACCCATCTCTGTTTGTTCAAATCAACTTTTCTTTTGTAAAAACGTTTTGAACTTTCACCAGTTTCAAAATTCGAATTTTCAAACACCTTAGATTTCTCAGTTGATTGTTTCTTTCCATTAAAATGGATTTCTTCCAATCTTGAGTTAACAAAAACTCCCTGTTTAGTGTTGTTGAACTGTTGGCAGTTCCAAGCAATGTGTCCAATCTTGTGACATTTGAAACACATTCTTCTCTCAACTCTTTTCTCAGATTTTTTCACCAGATTCTTCTTCTTCTCAGCAAGAAACTCTCGATTTGACTGTTTCCATAATTGTTTTTTCTCTTCTTCTACTGAGCTTGTTCCTGAAACAAATTTAGTTTTTGGTTTAAAAATTTTCTCATTTTTATGATTTTCCGGGGAAATGAAACCCAATCCCATCTTTTTGAAATTACCGTTATGGTTTGGTTTTTTTCGATAACCTGAACCAGAACTGTAACCCTTTTTTCTTGTTTAATCTTTGTTGAACTCTTGAGGTATAAGGTTTAGGTTTCTCAGCAAGATTTACACTTTTTATTTCAGAAATTTTAATTTCTGTTAGTTTGAAAATCTTGTTAATCATTTCAGTTTTAACACCTCTTATTGGAAATTCCTCATCAGAATATAATTGTCTGAATCATTCAAAGTATAAGCCACTTTGATTGATCCATCATTCAAATTAGATTTTGATAACAGGAATTCTTTATTGTAAACCCGTTTAACCGTTGAACTCAGACTCTTTTCTGACGAACTTGAACTTTCAGATTTTGACTCCGATTTTGACTCTTCATCCATATCCAACACCTGATCAACCACTTTCTTTAACAACTCAGACTCATGATCAGTGTCAGACTTTAACTTGATGTTGAGAGCCTTATTTAAACGTTCCTCATTTGGTTTTCTGGGAGAATAACTTTCAAAGATCGGAGGCGGACACTTGTTATATTTGACACTTTGTTTCTTACCAGTATCCTCTTCCTTCTCTTTATCTTGGAAAGCTTCAAGACCTGCAACAGTAGGATAAACTCGATCAATCAAATAATCACATGTTGTATAACTCAACAACAAACGTTTGATTCTTTCACTCTCAATTTTTTCAAGTTCCAAATCCTTCTTTAGCTTTGCACAGTCTTCTATATACTCATTTATGACCTTCTGCTTTGTCATTAATGTTGAGCTAATCTTTGTCATAGCAGTCTCAACTTCTGTATTTGTCTTTTTCAGACCAGTCACCGTTTTGTTCAAAACATCATAAGATTCCTTCACATACTTCACATCAGATAACAAATTCTCTTTTATCTCTTCCAGTTCAAGAATCTTCTTGTCCTTCTCCTTACAATCTTTGCATGATTCCAGACATTTCAGACAAGGTTTAATGACCTCAACTATCTTTTCAATCTCGACAATTTTCTCAACTTCAACAATTTTTTCTACCTCTACGATTTTCTCAACTTCGACTATTTTTTCGACCTCAACAATTTTCTCTACCACCTTTTCAATCACTGATTCAACATTTTGTTCTACAGCTTTCATCTTTGTCTTGTCATCAGCTATTCTTATTGCTTCCAGCTCTCTCTTTAATCTGGCAATCTTCTTCTCATTCAGCATATCAACTTTATCTGCAAAAAACAAATTAAAACTATTAGGATCCAGACCTTTTCTAGCTTTATTAAGATATTCTTCTTCATCATCAGTATCAATATCACTTCCTAAATATGGAAAAATCTGTATTCTTTTCGGACTAGATTTGACTTCATCTTCTTCCAGAATTATAGCAACAAGACCTGAACCAGGTGGAATGTATTTATCCCAACTAAATCCCTCTGCAACCTTTTCACCATCTTGGTCAATTATACCATAAAAGAGCTCTTTTCTCTTTATCTTCAATAGCACGTGCATGTGCAGTTTGTGGTTGTTGAACAATCTGATGAAAAATTGATTTTTGATAATAATTGTTTTTTCCAGACTGATCTTGTCTTCCATTTGCTTCTTTTTTTGCACTCACGCTTAAAATGACCTTTTTCTCGACAACGGAAACATGTACCTTTTGATTTGTCAAACCCTTTTGGAGATTTAGACAATTCATTAAAGTCATCTCTTCCAGTGATTTGTTGAAACTTTTCTACCCTTCAAACAGCACTGGCTAAACACCACTTGATATCCATCAATTCAAGTTCCTCCGCATCAATTTGGTCATAATCTTCTTTAGTAAGCATCGGATTTCCAATTTTGCCAGCAATCAAACTTTCATATGATTCCAACATAGCCACGAGTGATGCCATGTGTTGCTTAGCTATTTCTGGAGATATATTTTGACCATTTTGAATGTTCAAAGTGACATTGCATTGAAGATTTGTTGAGTTCTGTCGTTGAGGACTTGATGTTGTAAAATTTGGATCAAAACTTGAATATGAAGATGAATTTTCACCACTTTGCGTTACAGTACTAGCCTTCATTCCAGATGAACTTTCAGCACTGAAACCAGTTTGAATCTTTGGGCTTTGAGTAACTTCAAATTTGTTTCCTCTATAGTATAAACTGACATCTTGTTGAGCATTTGGATTCTTCAAGATTACTGTTTTCTGGATATCCAACTCATGCTCTTCAATCTTCTGAATAAACTATGCCAGATTCATATTTTCAGATTTTCTCATGTGTTTTAGGATCAACAAATAAGTTCCCCCTTTATGCTGTGGTAATGCATCAGCTAGTTTATCAACCCATTCATCGTCGTCTTTCTTTATGTCCAATCTTCCCATTTCCAAGACTAAATGACAATATCTATCAATGGTCATTTTTGTTGTTTCATGGTCAAAAGCTACAAACATGTCAAATGATTTCTTCAATATTGCCTTTTTGTTCTTGATCATATCTGCACTTTCTTTAAACTTTTGAATCAATGCCGTCCAAATTGATCTAGTCGTACCCTCATGTTGAAGCAAAACAAAGATATCTTCTTTAATCGCTTGTTGAAGAATACTGATCATCATTTTTTCACTTGTATATTTCAATTTATCACTCTCTGAAAAATCACAAAAAGCTTTTTCAAGCCCACGTTCATTTTTAGGTTTCTCGTAATCTTTCTCTAATGAACACCATGCGTCAAATTTATAAGCTTGCACCCAATTCTCAAATCGATTTTGCCATCCCTTAAAATCTTCAATGTACATAAGTTTTGGTGGTTTCTGGTTAGTTCCTGTCTCATTCTCATTGTACAATGTTTCAACAGCCGTGACTGGAGCAACTGGTGTAGCAAACACATTGTAGAATTCCTCTTCCATGATTCGAAAAACTTTTTCACAAAATTACAAGTTCAAACGAAATTATAATCCAAACGAAATAGCCTCCTCAAACGAAATTACTTTTGAAACGGAATACTCTTTGGTGCGAAATACCCTTCAAACGGAATCAACTTTCACACAAAATAACCTTTCTCAAATGAAATATCCTCTTTGGTGCGAAAACAGTCACACGAAATACAGCTTTCAAACGAAATTACTAATTTCGTGCGAAATCAGTCAAGCGAAATAACACCTTGGTGCGAAATAACCTAATTTCGTGTGAAATCAAGTATATCTTTCAAGCGAAATAGCGATTTCAAACGAAATCAATTGCTAACTTCGTACGAAATACTGCTGACCGATCTGTTTTTCAAGAGAAATTACAAATTTTACCAATTTTAGATCGAATTAATGTCCAATTCTTTCAAGGATTCGTTAAAACACTGTTTCGCTTATAATATGTGAAATTCAGACCATTTTGACCGTAAAATTCTGTGAAATTTTGAAAAGAAGGTGTAGAAATCAGATTTTCAAGCTGAATTGGTAAGAACTCTTCCTCCTGAGCTCTGATACCACTTGTAGGATCGTTTTCATGACCAAACGAGTCGTTCAGAAGAATTCTAATCAATTCAAAAGACGGAAACAGATGAATTAACTTGAAAACAACTTGATTCACTTCTAAATGTCTTGTTTTATTGATTTAACAAGATTACAGATCAGTAGACACGTCGGCAGCACTTCGGTACCGGAATCACGAACCTTACAAATGATTTCGCACTGAGGGTATTTATAGGAGATCTAATTTTGCATGAACCTTTGTCACGGCCCCCGACCCGGTTTGACTCGTTTCAGGAGCCGCGGGACAGAAATCTCGTGGTATTTAATTAACTGCGGAAGTTTCTTCAGGATCTTTTTAAAAATGAAATATTTCCCGATTATTTTTATTTCACAACTCGGGATAAACCCGATAATTTACAATCTTGAGATTTCATGAAGAAATCTTTTATTTTACAAAACATATTTCTTTATTTTATACTGAGCCACTTCCTTAAGCTTCTAGTGCTTCTCGGAACTTTTCCTGGATCACAACAGATCACCTGAAACATGTTTGCAAAAGGTTTTGTCAGCGGGAAATACTGAGTGAATCATTCTATTTTCTAAAACGACTCATCTGTTATAATTTACAGTATTAAGAGCGATTACAATGTTCCTGATATCAAACCAACTACCCACGGTATTTGTCACTCGACCGGATCTGTGACTATGGTCATATCCCCCATTGGCTGCCCCAATGGTGACGATTATCAAGTAATGTATACAAAACCCCACATACCGGCTGTAACTTGGTGATTACAAAGACTTAATCCCCGTAATTATAACTTTGAAAATAAACATGCTTTTGTAAATAGATTTGATAAAAAGAGAATGACTCACTTTGCAGATTTAACAGAGCTTAGTCTACTGATTAGCCTTGATAACCTAGTTTAAATAATTAAGCACACAAACTAGGTTAGTAACTTAATACAGCATTTACGATAACTCACGAGATTAAAACCTTCACAACGAATGATAAAGTGCGATACTTAAACATCCATCGATTTAACGACGAATGACAAAACATAAACCCTAATGTGGGCAGCACTTAAACATCCATTGGATAGTTTAATCGATCGGACATTGAATCGTAGCAGCGATCAAGTTATTACCCTGAATTGTGGCAGCACTTCGTGATCAGTGTGTGTTTTTGTAGTAAACAGTACGTATCTCAGTACATGCAGCGAAGTTTTACGTCGTTTCAATACCAGAAATCAAGTGCCAAACCCAGCTATTTATACCCGAATTTCCCCCCCCCCTTACGGACTGTAAGACTCAACCCTTACGGTCCGTAAGGGTCACCTATATTTTATAGAGTAGCCACGGTTGGGACTAGCTTGGCTGACTTGACAGATTCTTAATTTCAAATTTTGACAGCGAGTAATTTAGATAATCGTTAACTAGGGTATACCCCCTTGAGTTTTAGGGGCCCTGATCCTGATTCCAATTGTTTTGAAAATTTTAGGGTTTGTGCAGAATCACTTGGGTGTCTTAATTAGGGTTTCCTATTGGATAAAATAATATAATAATTAGGACTTTTGATGAGAGTTGTTACATTCTCCCCACCTTAATAAAATCTCGTCCTCGAGATTTACTGGAATAAATGAGGATACTTTCGCTTTATTTTTTATTCCAGCTCCCAAGTGTATTCAGCTCCTCTCTTTGAATCCCATCTGACTTTGACTAAAACTAGTCGTTTATGTTTGAGAAACTTGATTTTTTGATCCTCAATTTGAAGAGGTTTCTCAACAAATTTCAGCTTTTCGTTTACTTCTATATCTCGAAGAGGTACTACCAGTGATTCATCTGATAAGCATTTCTTGAGATTGGATACATGAAATACATCATGTACTCCAGCTAATTCTTCTGGTAGTTGTAAACGATAAGCAACTGGTCATATACGTTGGATCACTGAAAATGGTCCTACGTACCTTGGACTTAGCTTTCCTTTCTTACCGAATCGAACAACTCCTTTCCAAGGGGAAACTTTTAATAGTACTTTGTCTCCCACTTGGAATTCAAGTGGCTTGAGCCGATTATCTGCATAACTCTTCTGACGATCATGAGCCATCTTCAGTCTTTCCTTGATTTGAGTAATCTTATCAGTCGTTTCTTGCACTATTTCAGGACCTGACAATTGACTTTCTCCTATTTCTGCCCAACAAACTGGAGTTCTGCACTTTCTTCCGTATAGTGCTTCAAATGGGGCGGTTTCATTACTTGAATGATAACTATTGTTATAGGAGAATTCAATTAATGGTAAGTGATCATCCCAATTTCCACCAAAATCTATTACACATGCTCGGAGCATGTCTTCTAGAGTTTGGATCGTCCTTTCACTTTGTCCATCTGTTTGTGGATGATATGCAGTGCTTAGATTTAGTTGAGTTCCCATAGCTTGCTGGAAACTTTTCCAGAAATGAGAAGTAAAACGACTATCCCTATCCGAAACAATGGAGAGTGGAACTCCATGTAAGGATACAACTTCATCTACATACAATTTTGCCAACCCTTCCAAACTAAAGGTTTCTTTCATTGGTAGAAAGTGAGCTGATTTGGTTAATCGATCCACAATTACCCAAATCGCATCATTACCTTTTCTGGTTTTGGGTAACTTAGTAATAAAATCCATTGTTATAAGTTCCCATTTCCATACAGGCATTTCTAATTGTTGTAGTAGACCTGAGGGTTTCTGATGTTCTGCCTTAACTTGTGAACAAGTGAGACATTTAGAAACATATCGTGCTATATCCTTTTTCATTCCTATCCACCAGAAGTTCTTTCTTAAATCTTGGTACATCTTATTGTTTCCTGGGTGCATAGTATACCTAGATTTATGGCCTTCTTCTAAAATCTTAGGTCTTAAGTCTCCCTGCTTAGGTACCCAAATTCTACTTTTGTGGAATCTCCAAATTCCATCTGTTCCTTGTTCTAATTCCTTTATTCGTCCTTTCATTTCTTCAGCATCATCCTTGATTGCTGTAGTTTGAACATTCTTCAATTGTTCCATTAAATCTATTTGTAGATTTAATCTGAGAGCACGAACTCATCGTTGTTTCTCATAATACTTACGACTTAAGGCATCTGCAACTACATTTGCCTTTCCTTCGTGATATTGAATATCACAGTCGTAGTCACTTAGGATCTCCATCCATCTTCTTTGTCTCATATTTAACTCTTTTTGCCCAAATATATATCTTAGACTTTTATGATCCGTATAGACAGTAAACCTACTTCCATACAGATAATGTCTCCATATTTTGAGGGCAAAAATTACGGCTCCTAATTCTAAATCATGAGTCGTATAGTTTTCTTTGTGCTTTTTCAATTGCCTTGAAGCATATGCAATCACCTTTTTGCGTTGCATAAGCACACATCCATATCCTAATTTTGAAGCATCACAATATACTTCAAAATCTTCAGTTCCTTCTGGTAAGGCTAAGATTGGTGCATTTGTTAATTTCTGTTTCAAAATCCTAAAGGCTTCTTCTTGTTTAGGTCCCCATTCAAACTTAATGTTTTTACAGGTTAGCTTAGTTAATGGTACAGCTATTTTGGAAAAATCCTTAATAAACCGTCTATAATAGCCAGCTAAACCTATAAAACTTCTAATTTCCATTGCTGTTTGTGGAACCTTCCATTTGGTAATTGCCTCTATCTTAGCAGGATCTACGTGAATACCTTCGTGATTCACCATGTGTCCTAAGAATTGCACTTCCTTTAACCAAAATTCACATTTCGAGAATTTGGCATAAAGCTTTTCTTTTCTTAACAAAGTTAAGAGTGCATGAAGGTGTTCAGAATGCTCTGTCTGACTTTTGGAATAAATAAGTATATCGTCTATGAAGACAATTACAAATTTATCCAAATACGGTTTACATATCCTATTCATCATGTCCATGAATGCAGCAGGTGCATTCCTTAACCCAAAGGGCATGACTGTAAACTCGTAATGACCATACCTAGTTCTGAAAGCAGTCTTAGGTATGTCTTCTTCTTGTACCTTCAATTGATGATATCCGGAGCGTAAATCTATCTTAGAAAAATATCTAGCTCCTAGAAGTTGATCAAATAGATCATCAATCCTAGGTAATGGGTATCGATTCTTAATTGTAACCTTATTCAATTCTCTATAATCGATACACATTCTCATTGAACCATCCTTTTTCTTAACAAATAGCACTGGTGCTCCCCAAGGAGATGAACTAGGTTGTATGAATCCTTTACTTAGTAATTCATCTAATTGCTTTTTCAGTTCTAACATTTCTGTGGGTGCTAACCGATAAGGTGCCTTGGCTATCGGTGTAGTTCCTGGAATTAGATGAATCCTAAATTCTACTTCCCTATCCGGAGGTAATCCCGGTAACTCTTCTGGAAATACATCTGGGTATTCTGAGACTACTGGTATTTCCTTAAGATCTTTACCCTTAGTACTAATGATTACCGAAATCATATACACTATTCCTTGTTTTCGTTCATAATTAGCAACTTTCATTACTGATATGAACTTCATGGGCTTACGTGGTTTATCTCCTGTAATCTTGATTACTTCTCCGGTGGATGATTGAATTTCTATGGAATTCTGATCACACAATATTCGAGCATGGTTGGCTACTAACCAATCCATTCCTAATACAACATCAAATTCAGCTAATTTCATAGGTAATAGGTTTGCAAAGAATTTATGACCTGAAAGTTCTATATTTTCCTTTTGCAAAACTTTATCTATACTAACAGAATTTCCGTCTGCCGTTTCGACTGTAAAAATCTGCCTAAGGTTGGTTAAGGGTAAATTAAGAGCTTGGCAGAATGAAGTATTTATAAAACTTTGGTTTGCACCAGAGTCAAATAATACTTTGGCGTAAATGTTGTGAACTAAGAGCGTACCCGCTATCACATCTGGGATGAGTTCTGCTTCTTGAGTGGTCAGCTGAAATGCCCTAGCATTCTTCTTAATAGTTCCGTCGGTCGCCTTAGTTTTGTTGTCTGCTGGTTTGATTAATTTAGGACATTCTGTTTTATAATGTCCATTTTCTCCACAGTTATAGCAAACTATTGTTTTCTTTCTGCAGTTTTCTTCACGATGTCCTACAACTTTGCAAAAATTGCAGGTTATATCGCATCTTCCATAATGTTTCTTCTTGCATTTTCTGCAGAATGACGAAGTTGAGAATTGCCCAGTTCCTCTTCTTTTAAAATTACTACTGTTACCCACACGAAATCCTTGGGTACTTTTCTGAGCCAATTCTTTCTTTCTGTTTTCATCTTGGGTGCGCACTAGTTCATCGGTTAGGGTATTAGCTAATTCCACAGCATCGTCAATAGTGCGAGGTCTCGCAACTTTAACAATGTTGCGGATTTCACTAATCAGTCCCCAAATGTAGCGAGAAATGAGTACCAGTTCTGGCGAAGCCAGCGTTGGTACCACTCTAGCATATTCAAAGAATGTCGAAGTATAACCGCGACAATCTACACCCATCATCCGATGATTTAGGAACTTATTTGTCATCTGTTCCTTTTCATACTCGGGACAGAATTTTCTTTCTACAAAACCCTTAAATTCTTCCCAAGTCATGGCATAGGCTATTATTCTTCCTTTTGATTGTAACACAGTGTTCCACCATTCGAGTGCTCCTTCCTTGAAGAGATTTGATGCGTACATGACCTGATCATCTTTAGCACATTTACTTATTGCAATTACTGCTTCAGTTTTTTCTAACCAACGTAGTGATGCAGTTGCTCCTTCATTGCCTGCAAATTCAGTGGGTTTACAAGCAAGGAATTCTTTGAAAGTGCAACCAGGCGTTGCAGTTTTCATTTTCTTAGGAAATGGAGCTTGATGTGGTTTCGTATTATGATTAACATGATCATTGCCTCCGTTTACACTATTACTGAAGTTATCTTCAGAAATACATTTACTAGGAACGATTTGTTGCGGTTCGATTGGATTCTTTACAGCAGCAACGATGGCTGGAATAGCATTGGCTATCCCTTGAGCAACAATATTTTCGATATCTTGCCTAGTCATATATTGATCTCCTGGATGTTGCTCAGACTGATTAACCTCATTTACTGGTTCGTTACCAATGTTTGCCATCTGATAATTAATTTTATATAAATAATTAGTATAAATACAAATATAATAAAACAGTTTGCACATAATCATATTAACATGTATAACAAAAAATTATTGATTTCACAAGGTTTCATTTCTATATATTATATTATGCCTCGTACACACGATTATCATACAACGTTTTATTGTTAAGTTATTACACATACTGGTTTTTATTTATTAACAAATATTCCTGCAAACTCCCATTATCTGGTCAGCTAATTTCTTAAAAACGACGCTCCCTTTCGTCATACTTCCAAGTAACTCTTTCTCCAACATCTCTAATCCTATTTCCTGCATTAATTAACTCTTCGCCCCAAAGACTAAGTTCAGTCAGATTCTCCTGACTCATAGTTGGGTATAGTGGAGGTTCTGGGTCAATTTGCGGGAAAATGTATCATGGTTGTTTAAAAGATTTTGGTATTGCCAATCAGTTGTCCACCATTCATCTAATTCTACTGGTAGTGGTTGAGGTTGGACAATAGGATCTGGAATAGCAGGTTCCAGATTGATTGGGATTGGAACTTCTAGTGGGTAGCTGAAAAGATCTTCTTCAGTAAATATAAGGTTTGGATTAGCTGGTTCAAGGTTTCCATCGGCAGGTCCGATGAGGTCACTCATTACTAGTTTATGATCTAAAACTTCCCAAGGAGTCATTTTCTGTTTCTGTCTAGAACTTTCTCCGATTTCTCTTTCTGTTTGTTTAAAACTCTTCTCAGCTTCTATCTCTACTTGATTAACATTTTCTTCAATTTCTACCCCTTTTCCTTTGTCTTTTGGTTCTTCAGTTGTAGTAACCTTTCTTGTTGCTGGCTTTTTCCTACGTACACGCCTCCAGCCCACAAATCTGCTTCTTTTCTTGGGTTTAGGTTTTGCCAGTGGTTTGGATTGAAATTCCATGGGTTCTTCTTTATCAGCGAAGTAACCGGTGAATTCCTTGGAAACTTCTATCTTAACGGGATAGAGGTTAAGATTTTCTAAACATTCAGATATCTCATTCATGTTGTTTAGCATATATGCAAAATACATACCAAATGTTAAAATAAAATAACAAAATTTTATAGATAACCCATAAATATTATTGCATACATAAAACAACTGACAAGTAAATTATACTACGATTTACTGTAACTTATTTATTTACTAAATAAGGTTTCTGGAAAATAAAAATGCTAAAACTTTTGAGTATTTAGAGATTTGCATTTTCTGCTACTGTGGCTAGCATATAAAGATTTTCCCATTTCTCATCTAATTTGTCCTCCCAAGGTGATTTATTGATTAAGTCCTGGGTTTCTTGTTTAACTTTCTTCTCTCGGTTTTTCCTTATTTCCTCCTGACTTTTCCTAATAATCAAACTTCTTCTATTAGGAGAAAGTGGTTCTTCATATTGTGCTTTACGGATAAATATTCCTTCTTCAGGAATTACATAAGGTTTTGTTTGGGATGAACTTCCCTTTTCGTTGGATGACCTATCTAGTTTAAGATAGATGTTTGACAGCTTTTGTTTACCCATACTGTAATTAACAAATAATCAGTTAATAAAACACATAATCACATACTTGGCAATCAGTAAAATTAAGTATTTCTAAATACTTAATAGGCTTAGATCAGTGTCTCTGATACCACCTTATTTCTGTCACGGCCCCCGACCTGGTTTGACCCGTTTCAGGAGCCGCGGGACAGAAATCCCGTGGTATTTAATTAACAGCGGAAGTTTCTTCAGGATCTTTTTAAAACTGAAATATTTCCCGATTATTTTTATTTCACAACTCGGGATAAAACCCGATAATTTACAATCTTGAGATTTCATGAAGAAATCTTTTATTTTACAAAACATATTTCTTTATTTTATACTGAGCCACTTCCTTAAGCTTCTAGTGCTTCTCGGCACTTTTCCTGGATCACAACAGATCACCTGAAACATGTTTGAAAAAGGTTTTGTCAGCGGGAAATACTGAGTGAATCATTCTATTTTCTAAAACGACTCGTTTGTTATAATTTACAGTATTAAGAGCGATTACAATGTTCCTGATATCAAACCAACTACCCACGGTATTTGTCACTCGACCGGATCTGTGACTATGGTCATATCCCCCATTGGCTGCCCCAATGGTGAGGATTATCAAGTAATGTATACAAAACCCCACATACCGGCTGTAACTTGGTGATTACAAAGACTTAATCCCCGAAATTATAACTTTGAAAATAAACATGCTTTTGTAAATAGATTTGATAAAAAGAGAATGACTCACTTTGCAGATTTAACAGAGCTTAGTCTACTGATTAGCCTTGATAACCTAGTTTG
Organism: Helianthus tuberosus; assembly: GCA_030545235.1. Taxonomy (NCBI): domain Eukaryota; kingdom Viridiplantae; phylum Streptophyta; class Magnoliopsida; order Asterales; family Asteraceae; genus Helianthus; species Helianthus tuberosus. The sequence continues at coordinate 2,798,348 of CM060389.1, read as the reverse complement.
AATAATTAAGCACACGAACTAGGTTAGTAACTTAATACAGCATTTACGATAACTCACGAGATTAAAACCTTCACAACGAATGACAAAGTGCGATACTTAAACATCCATCGATTTAACGACGAATGACAAAGCATAAACCCTAATGTGGGCAGCACTTAAACATCCATTGGATAGTTTAATCGATCGGACATTGAATCGTAGCAGCGATCGAGTTATTACCCTGAATTGTGGCAGCACTTTGTGATTAGTGTGTGTTTTTGTAGTAAACAGTACGTATCTCAGTACATGCAGTGAAGTTTTACGTCGTTTCAATACCAGAAATCAAGTGCCAAACCCAGCTATTTATACCCGAATTTTGCCCCCCCCCCCCCTTACGGACCGTAAGACTCAACCCTTACGGTCCGTAAGGGTCACCTATATTTTATAGAGTAGCCACGGTTGGGACTAGCTTGGCTGACTTGACAGATTCTTAATTTCAAATTTTGACAGCGAGTAATTTAGATAATCGTTAACTAGGGTATACCCCCCTTGAGTTTTAGGGGCCCTGATCCTGATTCCAATTGTTCTGAAAATTTTAGGGTTTGTGCAGAATCACTTGGGTGTCTTAATTAGGGTTTCCTATTGGATAAAATAATATAATAATTAGGACTTTTGATGAGAGTTGTTACAACCTTCCAAGCGAAATTAGATACAAACGAAATTTAATTTCGTGCGAAATTACTATGTAATTTCGTACGAAATTACCCTATCATACATTTCATGCGAAATTACCTAAAAACCCTAATTTCTCAAACTACGTGCCCTAATCTAACATTCTTAATACAAGACGAAGTCGACAGACGTAATGCACCAACAATGTACTTGGTTATCATGCGCTTGAGGAACGATCAAGCTGAGCTGCTTGAAATGAGTAGTATAAGCCAGATTAACATCACCAACCTGCTTTAAATGCCAGAAATCTTCTTCAAGTTTCAACTGTTCATGGGGAGGGCATAACTCAAGCATCATTAGTTCCCGCACCTCAGCCCATGGAAGAGCATGGGCTTCTTCATTTGAACGGATGTTTCTCTAATTTGACCACCACTCCAACGCTCTGCCTTGAAACATTCCCGTTGCACTCCTAGTCTTTAGATGATCTGGGCATTCGCTGTTAATGAAGGTAACCTCGATGCTGTCAAACCACTCGAGCATTGCGGTCACCCCATCACTGCCCATGAAAGGCTTAAGGTTGCAAGAGATGAAATGTTTGTAGTTGAACTTTGTAGGCTTTAGCTTCTCGGCCTTCGAGTCCACAGAGGATGGAGGAGTGTTTGTTCCTTGGATCTCAGAGACGATCTTTGGCATGACTCGAGCAATCTGGTCGGCCATGAAGGACATCATCTTTTTCTGAGACTTTTCCTGGCTCTCTTGGGAGTGTCGGATAGCTTACGAGAAGACATCTAAAGATCCAACAAGAGGATCGTATAAGTCTAGATTCACAAAGCCTCACAATATAGATCCACACATGATAGATTAAGACTCAAGATTCAAGAAGATTCACAAAGATTAAAGATTCAAGTTTCACATAGATTCCAATAGACTCAACACCACAAACCCACGACCTTCGCATGGCATGTTGTACGAAGTTTGGCAACATGTCAGAAACGCTTATATATAGGAAGTACCAGCGGTGTATCCACCACGCTTCGGGCACATTGCTTCCGCCTCGTACTCGGTGTCATGTTACGTGTCACAAAAACACTCATTATCATCATCATACATACATAGATTAACCCGATAGTTTCATATAGATTAACCAAATAGATTCGCATAGTTTCCAATAGATTCCAGTAGATTTCATTAGATTCACATAGATTCCAATAGATTCAATAGATTCCAATAGATTCAGTAGATTCCAATAGATTCACATAGATTAGTGTTAACAATCCGCACAACAACGAATTCCCGCATGGCACGTGCTACGAAAGTTCGGCAACATGACGGAAGCACTTATATATAGGAAGTACCAGTGGCGTATCCACCATGCTTCAATCATGCCACGTCTGTCTCGTCATTGGTGTCATGCTTCGTTAACCACAACATTAGATTCTATCACTTCATAGATTACCAAATAGATTTCAACAACATAGATTAACCAAGTAGATTCCACAACTTCAACCCGAGTCTACAAAACTACGAACTTCACTTAGCGCGTGGTACGAATGTTTAGTAACATGCCAGAAACACTTATATATAGGAAGTACCAGCGGTGTATCCACCATGTTTCGGACATGCCACGTTCGCCTCGTCTTCGGCGCTAGGCTACGTTTCGTATTTTGTTACTCAAAACAACACATACATAGATTACGCTAGAGTACACATAGATTATGCGTAGGTTTCACATAGTTTCCACATAGATTACACGAGTAGTTTCCCATAACTTAGATTTCAACCATCTCATCACCGGTCTGTAAAACACCAAGTTTCGCATGGCACCTAGTACGAAAGTTGGTAACATGTCGGAAACACTTATATATAGGAAGTACCAGCGGCGTATCCACCATGTTTCAGACACGTCACTTTTCCCTCGTATTTCTATGCCATGTTACGTTTAGTGTCTTACAACCACAATAACACATAGATTCATCAGATAGCTTCACATAGTATCACAGTCGATCAAGATTCCCACATAGAATAAAACCTTATAAATTTAGTTTGATCCTGAGATTAGAGTTAATGTTTTAGATTGCGGACATACGTGCGATAAACGAATAATCAAAATAAACGAAGAATCAAGTTTAAAACCATACATAAAATCGGGATACATAAAAGATAGGCTCATAAAACATAGGATTGTTCCGGGTAGAGGAACGGTGACTAACCAAAGTGAATCGAACCCCTTTCGAATTGAGGCAACGTGTCTTGACTTACTTAGACAAATACATCATTGATGTTAGGCCTACGATATTCGTCCTTTTGGTCATTTCACGTACCTAATTGATTGGGAATTTCGAGACTTTGGCGAGACATAAAATCAAGGAGTGGGACTAGTTATCAAGGTCTGAGTTTCACCTCTAACTTGACAACATCGTACCCTAATAGCGTCGGTACTTACCCACAGATAAGACCTACAAGATTATAATAAGGAAATTTCCCATCAAGGTTCGGATGTCATTCCTGACTTGAAGGCAAATCTCGTGCAAAAATACAAACACTGATTAACAGCGTTTTCAAAGTATCAAGTGTATATTGTGTCAGCCTTAGGAAAGGCATGTAAATTTTATGGGAAAAAGTGTTGCTAGGAAGCAGATACGGTAGAATGCATAAGTCTTAAACAACAGATAAGAATCAAGATTCCTATAACTATAGACTAGGGCAACACTACAACAAAAATGGCTTTTTAGGACCTTTTCGGTGGGACGCTTGTAAAAGAGGGTCCTAAAAAACTATTAAATAGGACTAATGAACTTTTGGGGTCCTTTTATAATATACTCTACTAAACTGGTGTCCTAAAAACCTATTTAATAGTATGGATGATTTTTTTGGGTCCTATTATCATATAAATTAATAGGACACTTAAAATGTAGATCCTAATAAAGTATTTTATAAGTCTTTTAGTTGTTAGTGTCCCATTATGTGGTACTGTATTAGGACACTTGATCTTCTGGGGTCCTATTATAACATAACTTAATAGGACATGTTGTAGTTAAGTCATAAATGTTCAGTGTTATAGGTCCCTTTCTAGTCGAAGTCATATTAGAACTTAACTTAATAGGACACTTCACACTTGGGTCCTATAACCTTAAACTTTATAGGACGCTTAATCATTGTGGTGTTATTATAATACATCGTAATAGGACACTTGATATTTGAGTCATAAAACATTAGTTTTATAGGATGCTTATTCGCTAGAGTTTTATTATAATATAACATACACACTTGACACGTGAGTCATATAAATTTAACCTTTATAGGATGCTTAATCATTGTGGTGTTATTATAATACATTGTAATAGGACACCTGATATTTGGGTCATAAAACATCAGTTTTATAGGACGCTTATTCGCTAGAGTTCTATTATAACATAACCTAATAGGACACTTGACACTAGTGTCTTATAACTTTAACCTTTATAGGATGCTTAATCATTATGGTGTTATTATAATACACCGTAATAGGACACTTGATATTTGAGTCGTAAAACATATGTTTTATATGACGTTTATTCGCTCGAGTTTTATAATAACGCTAGGTTATTGACCCGTGAGTGGTGGTGGTGGCCGGTGAGTGGTGGTGAGTAGTGATGGTGGTGGCCGATGAGTGGTGGTGGTGGTGAGTAGTGGTGGTGGCCGGTGAGTGGTGGTGGTGAGTGGTGGAGGTGGCCAGCAGTGGTGGTGGTGGTGGTGGTGAGTGTGACAACCCGTACTCTCACCGTCGAGAGAAAGGTATTTTAGTAATATTCGTAATTGTTAACATTATTATTATTATTATTATTATTATTATTATTATTATTATTATATATTAATAAACGAATTGAAATGAATAACGATTTTAATATTATAACACTGCGTCAAAAATGGGCTACGGCCACACTTTTGGCAAAACTGCCCTGCCACACATTTTTTCAAATGTGTGGCTTAAGGTCATTCATACAATTTTAAAGCACCTTCGGTCACACATTTGATTATTAATGTGACGATTATAAACCAGCTCAGAACCTTTACCCACAGTTTTAGAAAATAATGTGACATTTAATATCCACGTCTCGGAAAGTGTGGCCAAAAGTGATCTACGACCACATATTTTTTTCCATGTGACCAAAACACATGTATTTGAAACCTTTAGTCACACTTTAAGAAAAAAATTATGACATTTATTAGCTACACTAGCAAACTGTGGCCAAATGTAATCTACGACCATAGTATTTATTTTTGTGTGACCAATAACACATGTATATGTAACTTTTAGCCACACTTTCAGAAAAAAAAATGTGACATTTATTAGACACACCAGAAAAGTGTGGCTAAATGTGATCTACGGCCATAATATTTATTTCATGTGACCAAAAACACATGTATTTGTAACCTTTAGTCACACGTTAAGAAAAAAACAGTCACACAAGAAAAACGTAGCCAAATGCGATCTACGACCACGGTATATGTTTGATAGCGTGGCTAAATGTAATACATATGCCCACACATTATATTGTGTGACCAAAGGTTAGACAATAGCCACATATATAATTACAAAATTTCATATGGCTTTTCATAAACATTCGTCACATCATCGTTATTTTCTTTATTTCGTGCGACGAAATGATATCAAATGTTACTAAAAAAATCTGTGACCAAATGTTAAACTTACTACATGTTTAAAACTTCCCCCCAAAAATTTTATTCTAAAATTTAAACTTCCATCCAAAATATTTCATTCTAAAACTTCCCTCTAAAATATTTCATCATACAATTTCCCTTCAAAATATTCCATACTTAATTTTAAAACTAACTCTCACATAATATTCTCATTTAAAAAAAATACATTATTTAATATAAAAAAATCTTACTACATATTTAAAAATTCAAACTTTTATTAAACATTATATTTTCTAAATCATATTTGTTGTTATTCGTTTTCAAATAAATATTATATTAGCTACAGAATGGTCAATAGTAGATCATATAGAAGTTAATGGACCATACTTGGCTTTAATGGAAAATAGTATATCATATATGTCTTAATGAACCATATTGGACCTTGATAAATCACAATGGACAATAGTAGATTATATTGTCTTAGTGGACCATAATGGGCCTTAATGGATCAAAATGGACAACAGTAGATCATACATGTCTTAATGGACCATACTGACCCTTAATGGATCACAAAGAACAATAGTATATCATACTTGTCTTAATGGATCATATTGGTCTTTAATGCATCACAATGGGCAATAATAGATCATATATGTCTTAATGCGTCATATTGGGCATTCGTAGATCAAAGTGAAACATATACGCCTTAATGGACCATATTGGGACTTATGGATCACAATGGACTGTAATAAGATCATATATAACTTAATGGACCATATTAGGCTTTAATGGATCACAACGGACAACAATAGATCATATACGTCTTATTGGAGCATATTGTTCCTTGATGGATCACAATGTACAACAGTAGATCATATACGCCTTAACAGAGCATATTGTGCCTTCATGGATTACAATGGACAATAGTAGATCACACATGTCTTACTGGATCGTATAGGGTCTTAATGGAACACAATGAACAATAGTAGATTATATATGACTTAATGGATTATACTAGGCCTTATTGGATCACAATGTATAATAATAGATCATATGTGTCTTAATAGATCACATTGAGTCTTAATGGATTGCAACGGATAATAATAGAACATATATGTCTTAATGAACCATATTGAACGTTAATGGTTAACAAAAGATAATAGTAAAATATATGTGCCTTGTTTAATGTTAGTTGTTTCAACAAGTTATTTTTGTATGGTTAAGATTAAAAGTTTTAATTTACCTTTTTACACAATATGTATTAATTTTTATTATTAAATTTATATATCTTTTACAAAAAGTTTTCATGAACCATATTGAAGGTTAATGGTTCACAAAAGATAATATTAAATTTATATATCTTTTAAAAAAGTTTTTACACAAATATGTATTAATTTTCCTCTTTTAAACTTTTTAGAATTTCAGATTTTCACATGTAAATTTCTATCTCCCTTCTATCTCCATTCTAAACCCTAATTCGTTCCCTCCCCAATTGCAAAACACTTTCACAAATCCACCTCCAAATTCCCAACCAGATCTGCCGCAAAATACTACATCTTCACAATTAACTTTTTTCATCTGATTCCTTCTAAAGTCAGTGTTAGTGGTCTCCTTTACTGAAAATTCATGCAATGGATCCATCTCAATGATTGATTCTCCCTCCGATTCAACCAGTTAACGAGGTGAACATTGTGTATTCTTTAAATCCCCATTGTGTATTCCCTAAATCTCCATGTAGCGGCTCAAATGATGAAGCGATTTGTTCTTATTCTCAGCGGATTTCAGCCTCAATATATGATTTAGAGGGATGTGAAGCTACTATGGTTTAAGAGGCCATATGACTTCGGTGGTGGTTGCAGGAGATAACTCCATCCAGCGGTGGTTGCAGAAGAGAAATCCGACTGGCGGTGTTATCAAAACCTCTTGTTTCTCCATTAAAACACTTGAATAAGCCATAAATGCAGGTTAAGAGGTTGTGCGACGTCGTTTTCGGTGCAGAGACCTTCAATTTGAGGGTTCGTACGGTTGTGGATGCTTAGAAATCTGTTTATTGGCTTCTGTTTCTGGTAAATCTGCACTACATAATGAATATTATTGTTTATTTTTACGAGATCTGCACTACTCAAGGTTGATGGTGTCATCCTCTTCTTACTCAGAACGGTTATCGCGTATGCAAAACGTGGATTAAGGCTTTTCGGTATTGTCTATTGTCACTCTCTTCATATTAGAGTCAGATAACTGTTATTTGTGCAATCGCAAGTTTTATTTAAGTATCACTTAGGGCTGCTTAACCAGCCTCCTAGGAGTTAAAACTCCTTTATAGAATCTAGCCCAAGTTGGATTCCCCTTTTTCCACATGTCATCTCTAGTATGTAGCTTGTAACTACAGTGGTACAATGGACGGGTTGGGTGACTGGTAAATTTATTTTTTCATTTTTTATTTATTTACTAGAGGTTGTAAAGTGATAGCTCCGCTTGTGGTATGCGCATATAATTAAGACAAAGGATGATTAGTGCATGTACTTCCATGTCTTTCGGCTATCAACGCCACCACATAATGCATGATTAACCACCCCCCTTCTTTTAACGTTATTTTCACGAAGTTAGTAAAATAACATTAAAATTAGTGCACTTTCACTTTTACCCCTCGAGTGCCCACACATATATACATTATATGCGTATAACGCAAGCGGGGAGTATGTAACTTTCAATTATAAATTAAAATATTTAAAAGAATTACATTATGTGCCATTGACAGGTACTGGAAATAGCCCGACAGGTTGCAAGCTTGCTCATCTTGACTGACGACTAGGGGTGTAAACGAACCGAGCCCGAGTTCGACTCATATGTAATCTTTTAATCTTGAGCTTGGCCCGAGCTTTGTTTGTAAAGCTCGAACTCGGCTTATATGTAAACGTGGGAGTATTAAAAACCAATTTTCCTTAGTTTTTCTATAAAAATGTTAGCCTGCTAGTGTAAAACTTTATTAATTTTTTTAAAATGATTTTTTGCACTATTATGACTAGAGTTTAATAAATATTTGTTGAAAACTAAAATCTAGGTCGGAGATGAAGTTTTCCTCAAAAGTATTCTAAACTCTACCGAGACAGTAGCAAGAGAAAGTGTCCAGAGCTTGGACCCAAGTGATCTAGTTGGTGGTGCAGAGATTGGGCCAGAACGGTGTGAGGTAAACGTTCATGTACCAATAAAATGTAACACCTCGTAAAAAACACGTCCAATGATGTATTGACACGTGTAATAAACCTTAATAAAGTAAAACATTGAATTTAACTAATTTTTCGAAAAATCGAAAACTTTGATTATAAAAGGACTGAAAGTGTTAACGTACTTAAAATAAGTCTCTGAGTAACCTTTTATGGTGATTATATTCACTAATGCGCCACTTGTTGATCAAGTGTAGCCGTTTGCGTAATTAATTGAAAGTTTGCGCGATGAAGGGTTAAAAGCGTCAACATGTTAATTCTTACCTCTGAGTGACCTTTTAACAAACCGGGAGCTTCATGATATTTGATTATACTCTCGGGAATGCCAATTATTGGCCGCCTAAAGTTTTTATGCCTTTAAGTGACGTTACGCTCAACTTTGTAAGTTTAAGGGGTTAAAAGTGTCAATATGTTTAATAATACCTCTGAATGACCTTTTAGCGAACCCGAAGCATCGTTATATTTAATAATACTCTCAAGAATTCCTAATATGGATTAGATAAGGCTTCGAGGCTATTAAACGATGATATGCGCAAGTTTGCGCATTAGAGGGACCAAAAGCGTCAACTTTTAAATCTACGCCTTTTGGTGACCATTTAAGCGAACGAGAGCGTAGAAATAATTAAAATCATGCTTGGGAATACCCATTATGGGCCATGGAAGGCTTGGATATCATTAAACGATATTTCACGCTACTTTGTGCGATTAAAGGACTATTTGCGTCAAACTGCAAAAGTATGTCGATTCGTATGGTATCGGACTTTCCAGAATATGACCATGAGTTAACATGCCCTAATTATCCTTTATATAGCTTAGATATAGGCTTGGAGGTGTTTGGTGCGCAAAAATAAACTTTTAAGTCAAACAGGGACTAAAAGTGTCAAAAAGTGCACAAGTTTGTATTTTCACGCATATCTTACATTCTGAATATATCCAGACATCCAAAAATTTATGTAACCATTAAAATATTTTATTTTAGTGATCGGCATGATAAAATTCCATTTGTCGCGTAATTTGAGTCGTTTTTCGCATCCGTTCGTGTTTCATCGTAATTAGACGAACAACGTGACCGTACGGCCAAACGAACCGACATCCGACATATTTTTTAGCATGTTTCATGTCCCCTATGTTTAGGAATCATAGTAGAGCCTTGAAATGAGGTTAACGGGCATTACATGTGTCAGAAATGACATTTATTAAGTACAGGGACTGAAACTGCATATGCTGAAAGTCTTATTTGCTGATCTGAGATGTAGGCGAGCCGCGTAAGGCCACACAGATCCCCTACGCGGGCCGCGAGACATGATCAGAAGCAGAAAACTGGCTTTAGTTGCTGGTTTTTGCTGAAAATGGTTTCCACTCTCACATAATTCAATCTAGGGGCTTGCCCACAGAAATTTAAAACCATTTGACACATGTTATCATCTGGTTATCCCTCCCAACACTTGTCACGATCTTGTGCAATCCCAAAAACTATAAATAGAGGTGGGTTTGCACCTGTTCCTTCACACCATTTCCTTCAATCTGCTTGTTCTCTGAATTTTGATAGGATCTTGAGCTTCTTGAGAACCTCCTTCAGTCCATTGGACCTTTGTAAGTGTCCTTTCGTGACTAGTTTGTTTTATTTAGCGTTTATAGCCGAAAAGTCAAGCATTTTCGATAAAAGATTTGACTTTTAAACGGTTGAGCCATTGTTCGCATCGAACATGGCTACGTGACCGTAATTAGGTAGGTGTTAAACCCTCAAAAGGGCACCTCCTAAAAGTTGCAAAAGTTGACTTTTGCTTTGACTTTCAGTTCTGACCCGATTTAGCTTAGTTTAGATATGCCTTAGGATTCCTTTAGGACCATGTTATAGGTTAGTATAACCCTCTGAGATTATACAACGTGGATCCTTAGTTATCCGATTAATATGCATGTTTCCGTTATATGCCTAAATGTTGACCATTATGCCCTTTTGACCTTAAAATGAGAATTTTGAAAATGTGAAAGGACAGTAACCTTTGTTGCTGAATTATAAACATGTCCTTAAATTTTCACATCAGTTTGAGGTCTAGACTAGGAGTTATGCTCAATATCGTAATTAAGAAGCTTTTTATTAATTAAACGGCGTAATTAGCATAAAGCCTATCTAAACCCAAATTTTGACACCAAACTTTTTACCCAGTGATCTAAAATAATATTTTGAGATTTTTGAATATTTTTATTTATTTTTAGACTGAGCATAATATAGGATTCTAGCTTTGATTCGGTAATTTGCGGTTATACCTTTTCTTGCATAAAATGAGTTTTACATAATATTTTGATAACAAAGTTTTTGCTACTGATTTTATATGATACATAAAATATTTTAAACTTTATAAACTGATCAAAAACTCAGATTTCCTATTTTGAACCCGAAAATCGCTTAAAACCGGCTTTTACGCGTTTTAAGCGCATAGTATGAGTTAAAACTATTTTCGGCATATGAAACTTAATACCTACTGATACTTTAAGTAAATTTTTATAATTAAACAGTAAGCAAAAGTTTTAAACCCAGATTTCCAGATTTGACCTTTAAAGCTTATGTGAAATTACCAAAATGCCCCTACGGTGCATAGTTTGGTCATAAATGATAAATTTCACATATATGCAATACCCTATTGATATAATTTATTAAATTAAGTATTTTTACTGATTATATCAGACCTGAATCTCAGATAAATATTTAATCCCTTTTATAACCTTTAAAATGACCAAAATACCCCTTCGGGGCATAATTTGAGTTTAAATTCGCTTTGGGCATAATGGAAGGTATCCTACTGATATCACAACATATTTAGGGCATATTAACTTAGGAAACATGTTCATGACTCATTTGGTTACCCGTTATGCATCTTTCGCGTTCGGTACGGTTTATGTAACTGGTTTGCATAAATTAACCGAAACGGGTCAAACCTTATCATTTTCACTTCAAAATTCAGAATGTGTTTAGTTTACCCATATTATACAAGTCTCCATACTTGTCGGGCCTAAATCACATTCTAATCTGGTCTTCGCTTAATCTTGCGTTTTGAACCGTAAACCTTTCCTTAAAACTAACCGGTCTAAGTTTAAACTTAAATAAGACCCGTTAGGAATCTAATAGGTAAATAAAACCTTCGTTCCATATTGAGAGCCCTAGTAGAGGTACTTGTGCTTGCTGATTTGAATATACGGCTGAGAATAAAATTACATTTTTTGCTCAGGTAAATACTCTTAACTTATTTTCCCTATACGGGCTTGGGATACGGTATTATAATAATACCGCTTGGTCGGGTATTGAATGTTTAATCGGATTGTGATTAAATTATTGAGGTAACCCGTTTTAATCTGTCTTGTTTGAAATAAAGGCCTTTAGGGGTTAATGACCATGTCCCGGATATCCTTGGCATCATTATAAAATAAAAATGGCCACGTCTTATGCACGGGGTGTAGGCATACACCTGACAGTTGCATAAGAGAAACGGTATATCACTCTCTTGTGGGCCTATACTTGTGGTGTGTCTGTTAATCTTGACTCGGTTTCTAACATCGAGCCCTAAATGTATAACAAACATGTAAATCTGTATACAAGATTATTTTTATATAATTGTCCCAAGTATAAAAAGATATTTATGCCTTGTGCATTTAAATCCATTTTCATAAATGTTTTCAAAAGAGTCAGTTAATTGTATTTACCAGTGTAAACTGACGTATTTTCCAAAAAGATAAGTGACAGGTACTGTACGAAATTGGCTGGGAGCTCAGGGCGTTAATAGGGAATCTTGCAAGTTCTAGATGCCTAAAGTCTGTGGAACAGTGTTTATCTTTCTGTTTAAAGATCCGCCTGTGGATCCATTTTACAATCCGTTGTAATATTTATATTACTTTTGAATCGGTTTGTAATATATTTACTTTAGACTTCCGCTGTGCATTGAACTGTGATTATTTGACTATGATGATATCAACTACGTCACGATACTCCCCACCGGGTCCACCGGTAATACGTGGAAATATCGGGGTGTGACAGGTTGGTATCAGAGCCAACATTGAGTGAATTAAACACTAGCCTTTTGTGTTTAATCTCAATGACACAGTAGCACATTACTTGACCTTCTGAGTCTAGACTTAACATAGGAATACTCTCAACCCTAATCTGTAAAATATTGCTTCCGATTTTATATACTTTGGATATATTGCCAAGCAAAGAAGCCGTAATGGAAATTCTCCACATCCGGAGCCTTGAAATGCCGAGCTTCGTACCACGGCTAGGATGAAACGTGCATCCAAGGAGAAAACATTCAGAAATAAAGTGAAGAAGAAACCTCCTTTTGCTGAAATTCGTTTCCTTAGTAGTCCTTATAATGACATATTTATCTTCTAGTCCCTTCATGGACAACATTATTTCTTTCAAGTCCCGTTTAGGGCAATTCTGTACTTCTTTTAAAATCATTGGAATATTTTATCCAAATTTCATTTTATCATTATATATTAATATAATATATGAAATAAATCAAATTATTATTCCTTTTCGTAATTGATCTACCAGTATATATATTAAAAAGAATCTTAAAGGGTATAACCTAGCTGGAATGTCATTAAAGACCTAGCTATGATGGTAAAACCTGTTTAAAAGAGATTCAGATTCTTGTTAACATCTGAAAACATGTTAACACTCCTGACAATAGTGATGCGATAAAATCACACTTGTTATCTTTATATTGGGAATTTCCAACCCCTTCTCTAGCCTAGTGATTTAGAAATCATGGCTTAAATCATCAAATAAAGATGATCATATTATAAACATCCATTAGTGATGAAGTGCCTATGGGCTAAACTTGTTGTCCGATAAGACAACGACAGTGGTGGTCTTTGACCCCCTGTCTAAAGATGTTGGACTGCGTCCAAGCATAATAGTCTGTATGATCAATGCGATCTTGACTAATATCATCAGATAAGATGATCATATCATAAACATCCCTAGAGTGATGAAATGCCTACGGGCCATATCTATTGTCCTAAAAGATAAATGACAGTGTAGTCTTTGACTCTCTGTCAAGAAAGGTAATGAACTACGTTCAAACCTTAATGCCTCGATCCTATAAGATCATGGCTTATAAATCCAAAATTGTCCTCGTGATTAGGCCTGTTGTGCCACTTTAATATCCTTAATGTTTTATATACTAGGATAAATTATAATGAAAATACTAATATAATTAACAAATTAACCGATATGGTTTATATTACCATGGTTAATGAATCGTCAAAAATGATGATTCCATAATAACCTCTGAATAAATCATTGTCAATATCTATGTAGCAAACAAGCTACATGGCTGGATCAGATGAGGTTAACAGCCATCCGAAGGAGAACAATGATACTACCAGAGTTAATATAACTGGTGCGGAACTGCAGGCATTAATAGATAATGATGTTACTCGAGCTCTTGATAGACAGTATAATGAATTAAGTGGTACACACTCTAAGACTCTATCTGTGGCTCGTAGTAAGCCCCCTTCTAAATCACACGAATCAAAGGAGGACGATGTTCATCACTCGTCAAATCAGAGGAGTGTTCCGTCTAGACAGATGGTGCTTAATCAAGAGCCACATGTTAAAACCTGTTCGTATAAATATTTTGTCTCCTGCAAGCCCAGAGACTTCATAGGAGAAAAGGGAGCCATCGATTGCATGACGTGGCTCGATGAGATGGACACCGTTGTTGATATTAGTGGATGTGCAGAGCAAGACATTGTGAAGTTTGTTTCACAATCCTTCAAAGGAGAAGCTCTAGCTTGGTGGAGATCACTGATCCAAGCTACAGGGAAGATCCCGTTATACAACTTGACTTGGGATCAGTTTGTTGCTCTTATCAAAGAAAATTACTGTCCTCAACATGAAGTTGAGAAAATCGAGACTAATTTCTTGACATTGGTCATGAAGAACTTAGATTGTCAGGCATATCTTACAAGTTTCAATACCATGTCTCGATTGGTTCCTTACTTGGTTACACCGGAACCAAAGCGTATAGCTCGCTTTATTGGGGGTCTAGCCCTAGAAATAACGGCAAGTGTGAAAGCATCGAGACCTACTACATTCAGGTCAGCGGCAGATCTGTCACTATCTCTCACACTCGATGTGGTCAGAAACAAGGCTGCCAAAGCTTCTGATGATGGAAAGCGTAAGAGGGAGAATGAGAATTCTCATCACTCCGATAAGAGGAGAAAGGGGAACTCAGATCATAAGAAAAGTTCTGGGGTTAAGAAGGACAACCAGCAGTCGGGTGAAAAGACCAAGTGCAAAACCTGTAGGAAATACCACCTCGGGAAATGTATATTTGAATCTCAGCCTCTACCTTGTGGAATCTGCAAGTCCAAGGAGCATAAAACCTTGGAATGCAAGAAGTTGAAGGACGCAACCTGTTACGGTTGCAACGAAAAGGGGCATATCAAGACTAACTGCCCTAGGAATCAGAAGAAGCCTGAAGAGGCCAAGAAAACAAACGCGTGAGTCTTCCAGATGAACACCCAGGAGGCAGTACAGAAAGATAACATCAGGTACCTTCCTTATCAATGATGTTTATGCGGGAATTCGTGTGATTCTGGTAAAGATAAGTCTATTGTGGACAATACATATTGCAAACGATTGTTTTCGCCCGAATAGGACTCTAGACATATAACGCTAGGTAGAATTGGCCGATGATACATTAGAGAATACTTCAACAACTTTAGATGGATGCTTTACATCCACTAAGAATAGCTCTTATCCAATGTCCTTATGACAAGCTTTCAAACTATCCAAAACCATCAATATGATCAAGACAGATGTGACATTTAATCCCCTGTCAAAAAGGTGATGGACTAGGTCCAAACCTTAATTGCCATTGATGGTCTTTTATGGCCTAGGCTAAGTATAATTGATATATATATATATATACGTATCTAAATAACGTTCATTGAGAATGTTCGTACTATATTAGCCTGTATGGTTAAATGATACCATGGTTAGTATATGTTAGGTCATCAGGATGATGAATAGCGGTTGTTGGATTGCAACTAAGTAATTGTTTTATTTGGTGTTAGGAACCAAATATCGAGTATGACAAACTTGGATAAGACAGCCGTCAATTGTGTTATAGATGATGCGACACATGATAATGATGCTACAATTGTGAACCTCAGAATTTCCAAAGATGTTCTCCAAACTATGATAGACGCAGCTGTTGGAAAAGCTGTGAGGAAGGCTGTGAAAAAGTTCAAGGAGCCCAATGCTACTTGCCCTAAATCTCATGCCAGACCACCCTTCCTTACCCACGAGAAGGATCTCGTTCATGCCTCTAATGCAAAGGATGAACTAAAAAGGAAAAGGGAAGATAACTCCCAGAGTTCTAAGAAAAAGAACAAACAAAAACCCAACAAGAAACCTGTATGCAAGACCTGCAAGAAGCGCCATTATGGGAAGTGCAGGTTCAAATCAAAATCCCAATAGCAGCCTAGGGCTTGTGGGATCTGCAAATCTAATGAGAATAGAACATTAGAATGCCAGAAGATAGGAGACGCGACTTGTTACAACTATAACGAGAAAGGGCATATCAAGTCAAATTGGCCAAAATATGCAAAGAAGCTTGAGGAAGTTAAGATGGCCAATGCTAAGGTCTTCCAGATGGGTGCAAAAGAAGCCATGCAAGATGACAATGTTATAACCGGTACGTTCCTTATCAATGATGTATATGAAAAGGTATTGTTCGATTCGGGTGCAGATAAGTCGTTTATGGATAATAAATTTGTAAGTTATTAATCTGCCTGTTAGAACCCTAAGCATAAAATATGAAGTAGAATAAACGCTAAGAGTTCTGTTTTGAATAGGATACCAATAAATCCTTCATAAATTATAAGTATAGCAAACTCTTAAAGTCTTCCATAAGAACCCTAGATATTAAGTGTAAGGTAAAACTTACAGGCGAAAATCATAGGAACCATTTCTTCTGTTCCTGTCAGAAATCTTCAGTCGTGAAATTCTAGTGTACCCTCTCTCCAGATGAAGTGCATCATCATATGTAATTGATATCTCTTGATCCATATCGATTGCGAATACCAGATGGTATGACAAAAGCGCCATATGAGGATTGGTGTATCTTAATATGTTCCATAGATTACTTCCATGCCTGATCAGTATGGAGGTTTAATGCATGGAACCACAAAGATATTCCAATGGTCATACGGTATTAAAGTCAGCTAATGGTATTCAAAGAAGATATCTAGAATGGAATTATCCAAGTAAATGTCTCTGATTAAGGAATACATGGACTCATAACATAGATGTGTCACTTATCTGACACAGGCAATGATGGATGAACTGGAGCCTGAGATTTGGAAAATCTCTATAACCTCCTTGTGTCTTGATTATCTTCTTCTAAGACTACCCTGTTTACCTCCGAAGACTAGTAGAGTTAAGATTAATGTTCCGCTTAGGACTGCAGAATGGGAAATCTCCGTGTTAATTAGTACCATCAATTATGGAATAATAAAAACCCTAATTAGACGAATTTTAAGATAAAGATTCTTAAATCCAAATTCGTGTTTCTAAGAATTTCAATATTATTAACTAAGAAAGACGGTTCGTTCTGCTTATGCATTAATTACCGCAACCCTATTTAGGCAACAATTAAGAATCGCCATTAGCTGCCAGGATCGTCGATTGGTTCGACTAACTGTAAGGAATAGCTATCCCTTAAGATTGATTTTAAGCAGTGGTTGGAATAACCATCTCACCTTAAATAAGCTTTCTATAATAGTTGTTATGTAAGTATCAAGGTCACTCCTTTGGAGACCTTGTATAAATGAAATGTCATAAGTCTGTTGTTGGACAAAAGTTTGGTAAGTCCAATTATCAGGATCTGAAGGTTGCCTTGGAAACAACGAATAAGATCATGCAAATTCGTAATCATCTGAAAGTTGCCAGCAATTGGCAGAAAATCAAGGACTAATGAAAGCTGCGAACCTCTTAAATCCTTAATAAGGAATAAGGTTCAATTGAAGGTATCACCCCAAGAAGGGTGTGCTGAAATTTTTAAATTTTCGGGCTAGCTAAGTTCTGACATATAGGATCATTCGAGGAAATCGAATATATCAAGATTTGTAACGTATAAGCTAAAATTTACCTGAGGAACTTGATAGAAATCAATGTGACCCACATTAGTGATTTAAGGATATGTATTTCGCCAATAAGTCGAAAGCATTTGTCACATAATGACATGCAGACTAATGAAATTGATGGTTTGATGAAAAACCCGTATCGATTATGGATTGACAGGTTAAGAAACTCCGAAGGAAAGTATGTACCTATTGTATAGGTCAACTGAGACGCCTTTAGAGGCCCAAATATGCTATGGAGATTAAGTCCATGATACATCAGAAAGTTCTCCCATTACTTTAACAAATCTCGAGCTCGAGATTTCTTTTAAGGGGGTGAGGATGTAACACCTCGTAAAAAACACGGCCAATGATGTATTGACATGTGTAATAAACCCTAATAAAGTTAAACATTGAATTTAAGGTACTAATTTTTCAAAAAATTGAAAACTTTGATTATAAAAGGACTGAAAGTGTTAACGTACTTAAAATAAGTCTCTGAGTAACCTTTTATGGTGATTATATTCACTAATGGGCCACTTGTTGATCAAGTGTAGCCGTTTGCGTAATTAATTGAAAGTTTGCGCGATGAAGGGTTAAAAGCGTCAACATGTTAATTCTTACCTCTGAGTGACCTTTTAACAAACCGGGAGCTTCATGATATTTGATTATACCCTCGGGAATGCCAATTATTGGCCGCCTAAATTTTTTATGCCTTTAAGTGACGTTACGCTCAACTTTGTAAGTTTAAGGGGTTAAAAGTGTCAATATGTTTAATTATACCTCTGAATGACCTTTTAGCGAACCCGAAGCATCGTGATATTTAATAATACTCTCAAAAATGCCTAATATGGATTAGATAAGGCTTCGAGGCTATTAAACGATGATATGCGCAAGTTTGCGCATTAGAGGGACCAAAAGCGTCAACTTTTGAATCTACGCCTTTTGGTGACCATTTAAGCGAACGAGAGCATAGAAATATTTAAAATCATGCTTGGGAATACCCATTATGGGCCATGGAAGGCTTGGATATCACTAAACGACATTTCGCGCTACTTTGTGCGATTAAAGGACTATTTGCGTCAAACTGCAAAAGTATGTTGATTCGTATGGTATCGGACTTTTTAGAATATGACTGTAACACCTGTGTCTCCACGGCCATCAAACAAATACCAAGCGAATGAAATATTGTATTTCATACTTTGGACTTGTATAAATATGTGTATCGTTTACACATATCAATTCTTGTTCGATTTCAAGCTTTAAATCGCTTTCTGGAGGGTTATACGCGCTCTGATGAGTAGATATAACCAGTTTAATCCAACGAACACTCCGGAATAGTGAAATAGGCTTAACATACCTTAAATAACCTTTACATAACTTAGATATAAGTTTTGAAAGGTTTGGTGTGGTGAAATCAAAGTTTAATCGCTTACAGGGACTAAAGTTGACAAACTGCGAAAGTATGCCAATTTGAACTGTAACAGACCTTCCGGAACATGACCATAAGTTAAACATACCATAAATATCCTTTACATAGCTTAGAAATAGGCTTTGAGGTGTTCGGTATGCTAAAATAAACTTTTGTGTCATTCAGGGACTAAAAGCGTCAAAAAGTGCACAAGTTTGCATTTTCGCGCATAACTTACGTTCTGAATACATCCGGACATCCAAAAATTTATGTAAGCATGACTATATTATGCTTTAGTGTTTGGCTTAAGAAAAATCCATTCGTCGCGTCTTTTGGTTCGTTTTTCGCGCTTATGCGCATTCCGTCGTAATTAAGCGAACATCGCGTTCGTACGGCCAAACGAACCGATATCCGAGATATTTTTGAACATGTTTTAAGTTCCCTATACTTTAACTTCATTTTAGAGCTTTGAAATGGGGTTAACGGGCCTTAAACGTGTCGAAAATGGGCTGATTGCAATACAGGGACCAAAAGTGTAATTCTGCCAAACTAGGGCCTAGCGGTGCGCTACACTTTTAACGTAGCGGTGCGCTAGGGGTCTGCAGACCAGATGCAGTGTATTTCACAGCCTGTTTGCAGCTGTTCCATCCTCCACCACATGTTCTAATTCGCTTAGTCAGCTGATAAGATCATATTTTAGCTTCCATAACCTTCCAACAAGTGTACGGATGTGATCGAATCACGTTATTCCATGAAATGATCTTAACGGTTACCCGAATACTATAAATACCCCACCCCCCATTGCTTTAAAACTTACAAGAATTCTGATTTGAGAGCTCTAAGTTGAAACCATTGTTTCATACCTGAGTTCTTGGATCGGGATTAGCATTCGGGGACCCTTCGTAAGTATTCTTTCGTTCTTTTCCTTATTTTATTGCTTTTCGAGTCAGAAAGTCAAACTTTGTTTGACTTTCAGCGTTGACCAGTAATGGTCAATGCGAAGTTCGTTTGAACTTCGCAACGTGAGTGTAATCACGTTGGTTATAGTCCCTTGGGACTATGCCTACTGATTACCACGTTGTCTAGGGTCGTAGGGTAAGCGATCTAATAAATCGCTTATACCTCGAACCCGACCCATTTGGTCGATCATTAGGATCCGACCAAACACATTAGGTGACCATAGTAGGTAGGGAATAACCTTCCGAGGTTATATTCTATGGTCACATCGTTTAAGTAGTTGTATGATAGGTAGTTTATATGCCTTAGGTAAATTACCAGAATACCCTTTTCATGTATAATTGGTAATTAAGCATATGTAACCTAAACTCTTGTCACATAACTGATAATGTAACATGTTTAGGCATATAACACTTGTCATAGGACTAGTTAGACGGTCCGAACGCGTTTCACGCGCACGACGCGTTAAAGTAGCATAAGCTACCTAAACGGGTCGTAATGGGTCGAAAGCAATTAGGTTAGGTTTCATTTAGTATGTAGGCTTTGTTAAACCATATGACACGAGTCTCTATACTCGTTTGGTTTACGAACCCTCATTCTATCCAATCATCCGATTTAGGTCCGGTTATTAACATAGTTACCTATATTAGGTGCCGTTTGAAATCCGCGATCTCTAGCATTGTTTGGTTGTTACTCAAGGACTACTAAGCAATCTCAAGTGAGTACATAGACCCCTCTTTTACTGTTTTCCAAACTGTTTTGGGGTGGAACACATGTGCCTACTTGTTACTTTCATGCTTTCCTGTTTTCACATCATATACATGCTATGTTCGTTAGTACATTATAGTACATGATTTCATTACATCTTATGCTAGGTGTGCCCATTGTGTGCATTACTTAGTACATCATTTTACATTACATTTCATGCTAGGTGTGCCCATTGTGTGCATTACTTAGTACATCGTTTTACATTTCATCTCATGCTAGGTGTGCCCATTGTGTGCATTACTTAGTACATTGTTTTACATTGCCTTTCTGTTGCATATGCTTATCCAGCGTATGAACACATTATACTACATTTTGAACCGTTGTAATCATTTGACTATGTGATCCGTTGATATCTGTGAACCGTTTGTATTTGTAACCGTTGAACCACGTGAACCGTTTGTAACCGTTGAACCACGTGAACCGTTTGTAACCGTTGAACCATGTGAACCGTTTGTAACTATTGAACCGTTTGTATCCATTACATGATTTACATTAGACATGAACATTACTTTGGTGGTTTGGTTTGATTAAGTGATTAAGTAACGACGCGTGTGTAATATGATACAAACATGGTGGATACGCCGCTGGTACTTCCTATATATAAGTGTTTGTATGGTATTACATATTGTAGCGTTATTTGAATCATTTCAGTTTGAGACATAGAACATTTTATACAAATAACATACTTTTCACAAGACATTGATTTATAAACGATTTATCTTATACAAACACATTTTACATGGTTATTCATTTAACCTGACATTTATTTATACATATCATCTGATCTTATCGTTTTTCAAATGATTTACAAGACAAAGCAAATTACAAGGTTCATGACTAAACATTTTCTCAAACATAAGTCATGGATCCTATTTTCACAAAACCTATGTATCTCACAGGCATTTTTATGCTGACGTACCTATTTTCACATGTGTTTTTCAGGAATTGTTGCATAAGATGATCAAGATACACATAGACAGACTTGGGCTTTAGTGACATTAAAAGATGCAAGACTAGTTAATTATGTTGTATTTCCATGTTTGTTTAGACATTGTAACACTTTTAATCAATAAAACGAAACTTTAATTTCCATGGTTGTGAAACATTAATTTTGTTACAACACTCCCCGACGTTTCCGCCACGTTTGGTATGTTCTACGTGGTCGGGGTGTGACAGAAAAGATGGTATCAGAGCCAATGGTTATTGGGAATTAGGTTATTAGTAATGCTTTGACCTAGTCTATAACCTTTCTAGGACCCTAACGCGAGTTTACTTGCGTTTAGTCATAAAACAATACCGTCACCTATCCTTAGGCGACGACCACAACAAGAACATAAATTTCAAAACCACTTTGAAAACTAATCATCTGTTCTAGGATGATTTATTACAAGGTTTTGAACCCTCTATTGTAAGGTTTTGAACCCTCTGTTATATGGTTTTGAACCCCTTTGAGTTTTTAAAATCTCTTCAAGGTTTTGGGTTTTTAATAATGTGAACACGTGCAAACTGGAAGGGTGAATGCCTGTATTCTGGGTTTTCTGTCTAGGCAAGCACTTCGTATACATCTCATCAGACGCGAGACCAGTTGTGCTTACCTGGGAATTCTTGGGATGAGTGTTCACTTATAGGCGAGCATGTCTTCGCGATACATTATTTTTGACCCATTTACTTTGATTAATCACCGAGGTCGTTTGTTGCTTTGTAGTAACAAACAAAAGACCACTATCCTTGCTTTCATCAGATTTGTTTCATCTCATTCTTTTTGTCTAAATCTCTCACTCGTTTCTTTGTTTCCTCTTTTAGAATGCCTCCTCGACGCGAGAACCAGATAGCGACTGCCGAACTGGCAGAAATTATTGCACAGCAAATGGCTGCTCAATTCCCAAACCTCTTTGCTCAATGGAATCAAGCCAACAACAACAACAATGGTCCATGCAATTTCAAGAGTTTTAACTCGGCGAAACCACTCAAGTTTAGTGGTTCTGAGGGAGCGACTGGGCTTCTTCAATGGTTCGAGAGCATTGAGAATACTTTCCGCCACGTGCAGTGTCCTGACAATCGCAAGGTCGAGTTTGCTTCGAGTGTGTTCCAGAAGAGAGCCCTTACATGGTGGAACGGGATTATGAGAGATCGTGGTGCAGAAGTTGCTCTAGCACAGACATGGGCCGAACTTAGGGCTCTCATGATGAAGGAGTTTTGTCCTCGTCACGAGATCAGGGCTTTGGAAAGGGAATTTGATGATCTTAAGCAGGATAGCGGTGAGCATCGAGCCTACACGGACCGTTATGAGGAGTTAAGTCTGTTATGCCCAAACATGGTCACGCCTTTGGATAAGGCAATCGAAAAGTATATTGATGGCCTTCCCGACTCAATACAAGACATTTTGACAGGTAGCAACCCTACTACTGTTAGGCAGGCCATTGAGCTATCTGCAACCTTGACTGAATCGCAGATCAGGAAACGTAAGCTTTTCCGAAAGGGTGACAAGAAACTGGTCGAGGAATCGAAACCAATCGAGGAATCAAAGACCATGGATGAACAGACTGGATCCTCTAAGAAGTCAAAGAAGCGAAAGGCTTCTCAGAACTTCGCCGTGGTCGCTCACAATGATCAAGCCGTCCCCAACCAACCAGCTCAACCTCTTGCCAGGAAACCCTACAACGGAACTGCACCCTTGTGCAACCAATGTGGCCTACATCATCATACTGGTGTGAAGTGCCGCACATGCCAAATTTGCGGACTTATAGGTCATACAGCGAGGGTTTGCCCAACAGCAGCAGCACCAAATCAGATTAACAACAATCCTGCTCAAGCTCGTTTTCCACCGGGATCTTGCTACAACTGTGGCGAGATGGGCCATTTTCGTAGGAATTGCCCAAGGCCTGCTAATGCAAATCCAGCGCAGGGATGAGCATCTGACCAACCAGAAGACAACATCGTTTAGAAATAATCACGTCTTATGTATTATTTTCTTTTGTTGTCACGATCCATGAAACGGTTGTTGTTATCATTGTTTATAAATAAATCTTTTATTTACATCGCAATGTATTTATGTGATTGTATGTATAAACAACATATCCTCTACAATACCGACAATCAAGGAACCGTATTCCTTGAAGAACAGACTACCCCCAAATTTCTTCAATTGTATGATCTCTTGCGTTTCCACGAAAATCCTAAGTACCCGTTTCTTCCAAGAGAAACAAGGTACGAGGCGCCAAGTTAATGGCAATCAATAACAAGATGGTAACAATTAAACAATTATATGGTTATGTGCTTATGTGTTTCCCTTTTATGTGTCATGTGATTCAAATTATGTTATCCAAATCCTCGTAGAATCTTACATATCCTTGTGCAAGAGATTCCTAGTAGGATACCCAAAGGTACTACCTAAAATCCTTAATGGACTTCTACGTTGTAGTTAAAGTCCCTTGGATTTTAATGTACTACTTCATAATTAGACCCCTTTAGTGGTCTAGTTAAACAGATTGATCCAAAAATCTGGTTAGGGATATCATGTGATGATATAGCTGAAAGGACTCCTTAGTGGCCTAATTAAGAAGATCCTCTGTTGATCTAATTAAAAGGACCCTATGGTAGTCTAGTCACTCTCATCTCAAGTTTGATATCTTTCCCCACAACATTACAAAACAAATTGTGCGGACTGTGCAAGGAATTACGTAATTATGGATGCATACATAATTATGGAATTTAGTGCACAGAAAATCACAGCAAGTTCTATCATGTATCTAGAGTTAACCCTATTCATTTCCAATTCTGATGAAGCATCCGTTGAGGAAAAATGAACTAGCTATTCATTTTTCACTTCTGAAGAATATCCGTTGAGGAAATGAATATCCGTTGTTTATCTTTTCATTTCCATTCTGAAGAATAACCGTTGAGAAAAATGAATTATCCATTCATTTTCATTCTGAAGAATATCCGTTGAGGAAATGAATATCCGTTGTTTATCTTTTCATTTCCATTCTGAAGAATAACCGTTGAAAAAAAAAATGAATTATCCATTCATTTTTGTTCTGAAGAATATCCGTTGAGGAAATGAATACCCGTTGTTTATCTTTTCATTTCCATTCTGAAGAATAACCGTCGAGGAAAATGAATTATCCATTCATTTTCGTTCTGAAGAATATCCGTTGAGGAAATGAATATCCGTTGTGTAATCCTTCATTTCCAACTCTAAGGAAATAACCGTTGAAAATGACTTCGTTAGTTCATTTTCGTTTCTGAAGATTTATCCGTTGAGGAGATGAATATCCGTTGTGTAATCCTTCATTTCCAACTCTGAGGAAATAACCGTTGAAAATGACTCTGTTAGTTCATTTTCGTTTCTGAAGATTTATCCGTTGAGGAGATGAATATCCGTTGTGTAATCCTTCATTTCCAACTCTGAGGAAATAACCGTTGAAAATGACTCCGTTAGTTCATTTTCATTTCTGAAGATTTATCCGTTGAGGAAATGAATATCCGTTGTGTAGTCCTTCATTTCCGTACCTGAGGAAACAACCGTTGAAAATGACTCCGTTATTTCATTTTCGTTTCTGAAGATTATCCGTTGAGGAAATGAATATCCGTTGATTATTCTTTCATTTCAAATTCTGAAGAATAAACCGTTGAGGAAAATGACCCCGTTTGTTCATTTTCGTTCTAAAGAATATCCGTTGAGAGAAATGAATATCCGTGGATTATTCCTTCATTCCCGTTTCTAACGAAGAACCCGTTGAGGAAGAATGAATCATTCATTCATTTTCACTTCGGAAGATATCCGTTGAGGGGAAATGTATATCAGTTTAAATAACTCCTTTATTTTCCATTTCCGAAGAAACCGTTGAAGAAAATGACTCTGTTATTCATTTTCGCTTCTGAAAAATTATCCGTTGAGGAAAATAACCAGATTATGCTTTACATATCTTTGATGACTATTTGACACAAAGTCATAGACAGACTCCTACGAATAAATTTCGGGACGAAATTTCCTAAAGTAGGGGAGACTGTAACACCTGTGTCTCCACGGCCATCAAACAAATACCAAGCGAATGAAATATTGTATTTCATACTTTGGACTTGTATAAATATGTGTATCGTTTACACATATCAATTCTTGTTCGATTTCAAGCTTTAAATCGCTTTCTGGAGGGTTATACGCGCTCTGATGAGTAGATATAACCAGTTTAATCCAACGAACACTCCGGAATAGTGAAATAGGCTTAACATACCTTAAATAACCTTTACATAACTTAGATATAAGTTTTGAAAGGTTTGGTGTGGTGAAATCAAAGTTTAATCGCTTACAGGGACTAAAGTTGACAAACTGCGAAAGTATGCCAATTTGAACTGTAACAGACCTTCCGGAACATGACCATAAGTTAAACATACCATAAATATCCTTTACATAGCTTAGAAATAGGCTTTGAGGTGTTCGGTATGCTAAAATAAACTTTTGTGTCATTCAGGGACTAAAAGCGTCAAAAAGTGCACAAGTTTGCATTTTCGCGCATAACTTACGTTCTGAATACATCCGGACATCCAAAAATTTATGTAAGCATGACTATATTATGCTTTAGTGTTTGGCTTAAGAAAAATCCATTCGTCGCGTCTTTTGGTTCGTTTTTCGCGCTTATGCGCATTCCGTCGTAATTAAGCGAACATCGCGTTCGTACGGCCAAACGAACCGATATCCGAGATATTTTTGAACATGTTTTAAGTTCCCTATACTTTAACTTCATTTTAGAGCTTTGAAATGGGGTTAACGGGCCTTAAACGTGTCGAAAATGGGCTGATTGCAATACAGGGACCAAAAGTGTAATTCTGCCAAACTAGGGCCTAGCGGTGCGCTACACTTTTAACGTAGCGGTGCGCTAGGGGTCTGCAGACCAGATGCAGTGTATTTCACAGCCTGTTTGCAGCTGTTCCATCCTCCACCACATGTTCTAATTCGCTTAGTCAGCTGATAAGATCATATTTTAGCTTCCATAACCTTCCAACAAGTGTACGGATGTGATCGAATCACGTTATTCCATGAAATGATCTTAACGGTTACCCGAATACTATAAATACCCCACCCCCCATTGCTTTAAAACTTACAAGAATTCTGATTTGAGAGCTCTAAGTTGAAACCATTGTTTCATACCTGAGTTCTTGGATCGGGATTAGCATTCGGGGACCCTTCGTAAGTATTCTTTCGTTCTTTTCCTTATTTTATTGCTTTTCGAGTCAGAAAGTCAAACTTTGTTTGACTTTCAGCGTTGACCAGTAATGGTCAATGCGAAGTTCGTTTGAACTTCGCAACGTGAGTGTAATCACGTTGGTTATAGTCCCTTGGGACTATGCCTACTGATTACCACGTTGTCTAGGGTCGTAGGGTAAGCGATCTAATAAATCGCTTATACCTCGAACCCGACCCATTTGGTCGATCATTAGGATCCGACCAAACACATTAGGTGACCATAGTAGGTAGGGAATAACCTTCCGAGGTTATATTCTATGGTCACATCGTTTAAGTAGTTGTATGATAGGTAGTTTATATGCCTTAGGTAAATTACCAGAATACCCTTTTCATGTATAATTGGTAATTAAGCATATGTAACCTAAACTCTTGTCACATAACTGATAATGTAACATGTTTAGGCATATAACACTTGTCATAGGACTAGTTAGACGGTCCGAACGCGTTTCACGCGCACGACGCGTTAAAGTAGCATAAGCTACCTAAACGGGTCGTAATGGGTCGAAAGCAATTAGGTTAGGTTTCATTTAGTATGTAGGCTTTGTTAAACCATATGACACGAGTCTCTATACTCGTTTGGTTTACGAACCCTCATTCTATCCAATCATCCGATTTAGGTCCGGTTATTAACATAGTTACCTATATTAGGTGCCGTTTGAAATCCGCGATCTCTAGCATTGTTTGGTTGTTACTCAAGGACTACTAAGCAATCTCAAGTGAGTACATAGACCCCTCTTTTACTGTTTTCCAAACTGTTTTGGGGTGGAACACATGTGCCTACTTGTTACTTTCATGCTTTCCTGTTTTCACATCATATACATGCTATGTTCGTTAGTACATTATAGTACATGATTTCATTACATCTTATGCTAGGTGTGCCCATTGTGTGCATTACTTAGTACATCATTTTACATTACATTTCATGCTAGGTGTGCCCATTGTGTGCATTACTTAGTACATCGTTTTACATTTCATCTCATGCTAGGTGTGCCCATTGTGTGCATTACTTAGTACATTGTTTTACATTGCCTTTCTGTTGCATATGCTTATCCAGCGTATGAACACATTATACTACATTTTGAACCGTTGTAATCATTTGACTATGTGATCCGTTGATATCTGTGAACCGTTTGTATTTGTAACCGTTGAACCACGTGAACCGTTTGTAACCGTTGAACCACGTGAACCGTTTGTAACCGTTGAACCATGTGAACCGTTTGTAACTATTGAACCGTTTGTATCCATTACATGATTTACATTAGACATGAACATTACTTTGGTGGTTTGGTTTGATTAAGTGATTAAGTAACGACGCGTGTGTAATATGATACAAACATGGTGGATACGCCGCTGGTACTTCCTATATATAAGTGTTTGTATGGTATTACATATTGTAGCGTTATTTGAATCATTTCAGTTTGAGACATAGAACATTTTATACAAATAACATACTTTTCACAAGACATTGATTTATAAACGATTTATCTTATACAAACACATTTTACATGGTTATTCATTTAACCTGACATTTATTTATACATATCATCTGATCTTATCGTTTTTCAAATGATTTACAAGACAAAGCAAATTACAAGGTTCATGACTAAACATTTTCTCAAACATAAGTCATGGATCCTATTTTCACAAAACCTATGTATCTCACAGGCATTTTTATGCTGACGTACCTATTTTCACATGTGTTTTTCAGGAATTGTTGCATAAGATGATCAAGATACACATAGACAGACTTGGGCTTTAGTGACATTAAAAGATGCAAGACTAGTTAATTATGTTGTATTTCCATGTTTGTTTAGACATTGTAACACTTTTAATCAATAAAACGAAACTTTAATTTCCATGGTTGTGAAACATTAATTTTGTTACAACACTCCCCGACGTTTCCGCCACGTTTGGTATGTTCTACGTGGTCGGGGTGTGACAATGACCATGAGTTAACATGCCCTAGTTATCCTTTATATAGCTTAGATATAGGCTTGGAGGTGTTTGGTGCGCAAAAATAAACTTTTAAGTCAAGCAGGGACTAAAAGTGTCAAAAAGTGCACAAGTTTGCATTTTCACGCATATCTTACATTCTGAATATATCCAGACATCCAAAAATTTATGTAACCATTAAAATATTTTATTTTAGTGATCGGCATGATAAAATTCCATTCGTCGCGTAATTTGAGTCGTTTTTCGCATCCGTTCGTGTTTCGTCGTAATTAGACGAACAACGTGTCCGTACGGCCAAACGAACCGACATCCGACATATTTTTGAGCATGTTTCATGTCCCCTATGTTTAGGAATCATAGTATAACCTTGAAATGAGGTTAACGCGCCTTACATGTGTCAGAAATGACATTTATTAAGTACAGGGACTGAAACTACATATGCTGAAAGTCTTATTTGCTGATCTGAGATGCAGGCGGGCCGCGTAAGGCCACACAGATCCCCTACGTGGGCCGCGAGACATGATCAGAAGCAGAAAACTGGTTTTAGTTGCTGGTTTTTGCTGAAAATGGTTTCCACTCTCACATAATTCAATCTAGGGGCTTGCCCACTGAAATTTAAAACCATTTAACACTTGTTATCATCTGGTTATCCCTCCCGACACTTGTCACGATCTCGTGCAATCCCCAAAACTATAAATAGAGGTGGGTTTGCACTTGTTCCTTCACATCATTTCCTTCAATCTGCTTGTTCTCTGAATTTTGAGAGGATCTTGAGCTTCTTGAGAACCTCCTTCAGTCCATTGGACCTTTGTAAGTGTCCTTTCGTGACTAGTTTCTTTTATTTAGCATTTATAGCCGAAAAGTCAAGCATTTTCGATAAACGCTTTGAATTTTAAATGGTTGAGCCATTGTTCGCATCGAACATGGCTACGTGACCGTAATTAGGTAGGTGTTAAACCCTCAAAAGGGCACCTCCTAATTACCACGTTTACTTAGTTAAATTGTCGGGTCAAAATAATTAAAATAAAAGTCAAACGGGTTAGTTTTAAATAAAATTCATAACTATTAATATAGAAACCATAAAATCAGTTTTCTCACTTTAATAACTTGGTAAATATTAGTTGAACATGTCTAAGCATGTTCAACCCGAGAATTCTGAGTTTAGGCTCGGTTCGGAACCGAAAGTCGCAAAAGTTGACTTTTGCTTTGACTTTCAGTTCTGACCCAATTTAGCTTAGTTTAGATATGCCTTAGGATTCCTTTAGGACCATGTTATAGGTTAGTATAACCCTCTGAGATTATACAACGTGGATCCTTAGTTATCCGATTCATATGCATGTTTCCGTTATATGCCTAAATGTTGACCAATATGCCCTTTTGACCTTCAAACGAGAATTTTGAAAATGTGAAAGGACAGTAACCTTTGTTACTGAATTATAAACATGTCCTTAAATTTTCACATCAGTTTGAGGTCTAGACTAGGAGTTATGCTCAATATCGTAATTAAGAAGCTTTTTATTAATTAAACGGCGTAATTAGCATAAAGCCTATCTAAACCCAAATTTTGACACCAAACTTTTTACCCACTGATGTAAAATAATATTTTGGGATTTTTGAAGATTTTTATTTATTTTTAGACTGAGCATAACATAGGATTCTAGCTTTGATTCGGTAATTTTCGGTTATACCTTTTCTTGCATAAAATGAGTTTTACATAATATTTTGATACCAAACTTTTTGCTACTGCTTTTATATGATAAATAAAATATTTTGAACTTTATAAACTGATCAAAAACTCAGATTTCCTATTTTGAACCCGAAAATCGCTTAAAACCGGCTTTTACGCGTTTTAAGCGCATAGTATGAGTTAAAACTATTTTCGGCATATGAAACTTAATACCTACTGATATTTTAAGTAAATTTTTATAATTAAACAGTAAGCAAAATTTTTAAACCCAGATTTCCAGATTTGACCTTTAAAGCTTATGTGAAATTACCAAAATGCCCCTACGGTGCATAGTTTGGTCATAAATGATAAATTTCACATATATGCAATACCCTACTGATATAAGTTATTAAATTAAGTATTTTTACTGATTATATCAGACCTGAATCTCAGATAAATATTTAATCCCTTTTATAACCTTTAAAATGACCAAAATACCCCTTCGGGGCATAATTTGAGTTTAAATTCGCTTTGGGCATAATGGAAGGTATCCTACTGATATCACAACATATTTAGGGCATATTAACTTAGGAAACATGTTCATGACTCATTTGGTTACCCGTTATGCATCTTTCGCGTTCGGTACGGTTTATGTAACCGGTTTGCATAAATTAACCGAAACGGGTCAAACCTTATCATTTTCACTTCAAAATTCAGAATGTGTTTAGTTTACCCATATTATACAAGTCTCCATAATTTTCGGGCCTAAATCACATTCTAATCCGGTCTTCGCTTAATCTTGCGTTTTGAACCGTAAACATTTCCTTAAAACTAACCGGTCTAAGTTTAAACTTAAATAAGACCCGTTAAGAATCTAATAGGTAAATAAAACATGTGTTCCAGATTGAGAGCCCCAGTAGAGGTACTTGTGCTTGCTGATTTGAATATACGGCTGAGAATAAAATTACATTTTTTGCTCAGGTAAATACTCTTAACTTATTTTCCCTATACGGGCTTGGGATACGGTATTATAATAATACCGCTTGGTCGGGTATTGAATGTTTAATCGGATTGTGATTAAATTATTGAGGTAACCCGTTTTAATCTGTCTTATTTGAAATAAAGGCCTTTAGGGGTTAATGACCATGTCCCGGATATCCTTGGCATCATTATAAAATAAAAATGGCCACGTCTTATGCACGGGGTGTAGGCATACACCTGACAGTTGCATAAGAGAAACGGTATCTCACTCTCTTGTGGGCCTATACTTGTGGTGTGTCTGTTAATCTTGACTCGGTTTCTAACATCGAGCCCTAAATGTATAACGAACATGTAAATCTGTATACAAGATTATTTTTATATAATTGTCCCAAGTATAAAAAGATATTTATGCCTTGTGCATTTAAATCCATTTTCATAAATGTTTTCAAAAGAGTCAGTTAATTGTATTTACCAGTGTAAACTGACGTATTTTCCAAAAAGATTAAGTGATAGGTACTGTACGAAATTGGCTGGGAGCTCAGGGCGTTAATAGGGAATCTTGCAAGTTCTAGATGCCTAAAGTCTGTGGAACAGTGTTTATCTTTCTGTTTTAAGATCCGCATGTGGATCCATTTTACAATCCGTTGTAATATTTATATTACTTTTGAATCGGTTTGTAATATATTTACTTTAGACTTCCGCTGTGCATTGAACTGTGATTATTTGACTATGATGATATCAACTACGTCACGATACTCCCCACCGGGTCCACCGGTAATACGTGGAAATATCGGGGTGTGACATAAAAAAAAGATGAAAACTTGGTAAGACCATATGGTTTATTTTCTACAATTCAAGATTTTTATTGGTGCATCCATCGCATGGCTCTATCCTTTCATCTCGGTATGTATTTGTTAAACTTGTGATACAAATAATTTTAATATCATGGAACTTAATGCTTATACATGGATGGTTTATTTGTAGGTAGTCCATGAGGATTGAGGACGCATGATGATTCAAGATTTTATGCTTCTTATTTCTTTAATTGCTTTTTAGTAGAGTTGCATCTTTCTGAGGACATGGTCCAAGATAGGACTTCGTGGAGGCGTAGGATTAGGGCTAAGGACTTCTAGAAGATATTGCAGTAAGGTCTTAGGTGTATTTTAAGGAGGTAGGTTTTTCTTACTCTTTAAGGGACTTTTCCGGTGATTGTCTTCTTGTGTTTATGCCCAATTGATGTTGTATGTATGCTATTATACATGATTTAAATTATATTGTGTCAATCGGATCAATTTCTTGGTATGGGGGACTTCTTATTTCTATATTCTTTGACTTGGTGTGTTGGTTTGTTGTTTGTTTTCGAGCCGAGGGTCTCTCTAGAAGCAGCCTCTCTACCCCTATGGATAGAGGCAAGGTCTGTCTACATCCCACCCTCCCCAGACCCTATAAGTAGCTTTGCTATTTGTGGGATTTCTTGGGTATGGTTGTTGTTGTTGTTGTTTATTTCTTTAATTGCTTTTAATTTCTTTGTTAAATGTTAAGACTTTATATTAGATAATGTTATAACTTATTTATGGTTAGTGTTTTTGTTATGAACATGCTTATTTGAAATGTAATGAAGTTTTATTTCTTTCATTAGTTGATGTTATACAATAACTATTAGGGTGTTATATATGTTGATGGTCTGTTTATAAAATGGGTTTTATAATCTTATTTGGGTTATTATGACCATTTTCTTGATATTAAAGTAGCTATAATGTTACATCATAAGGGTCCTATAAATTAATTTTTAAGGACGCTTGGATGTGTGTCAAAAGATTAAAAGTAGGTAATCACATATTAGAACATTGTAAAAGTGTCCTAATATGTTCTTTTTAGGACGCTATTTAAGTTGTCTATAAACATATTATGCGACCATAAAATTGGTTTCATAATCTTATTTGGTATATCAGGACTCTTTTCTTGGTACTAAATTAGCTATAATGTTATATCATAAGGGTCCTATCAATTAATTTCTAAGGACGCCTGTAAGTGTATCAAAAGATTAAAAGTATGTAAGCACATGTTAGAACATCGTAAAAGTGTCCTAATATGTTTTTATTAGGACACTATTTTGGTTGTTCAAAGACATATTACGCGACCATAAAATTGGTTTCATAATCTTATTTGAGATGTTAGGACGCTTTTTTAGTTCCGGGACTTATTACGACCCTTTTACATTAAACGCTTTTACCGTTGGTCCTATTAAATGAAAGGTCCTATAAAATAGTATTTCATGACGCTTTTGCGCGTACTAAAAACCCAGTTTTCTTGTAGTGCAAGTATTCCTACTTATCCTAATTTCCTATAGTTATGGCTTTGATACCAATCTGTCACACCCCAACCGATGGCGAAAACATCGGGGTGCGGCACTAAGCGTTCAGATTGTTCATGAGATTTCCATAACATTATTGTTTCAATATAGATTAAGTAAATTTCATGCAATAAACTGTCTAGAGTATCAAACCAACCAACAAGTATCAATAGGTTACATCAAGTATCAAGTATTATTCATATCTTAATTATCTAGATGAGTTTCTAAGCATCATCCTAGCTTGATTCCAGTATCCAGCATTCTATCAGCCTGCAACATGTATTAAAATAGAGTTAGTACAAAAGTGTACCGGTGAGTATACAAGTTTGAGTATATAGCATAATAGATTCAAAAGACTCATATCCACAATGTAAATGATAACAAAATAGTTTCAGCCGTGCTAGTGTTCGCAGTCCAAGTGATAGCCCAAGTGTCCCGATGCTTTAGTGTTCTCCCAAGAATCAAGGAAAACTAGAATCCTCCTAACAATACCCTCGACAATAATGGGGAGGTGCATCTCCTATAGCGCTACTATTGTTAAGGCGGAACTACACACTCTGGATTAAACGTTCACATAGCACAAAGAATCAAGAATCAAGAATCACCAGTTTCACATACACATAGGATAGAGTTTAGATTCCAAAAGTTTCAAGTATCATAGTTTAATAGAATACATGTTGCATCCCAAAGTTTAAAAACAAAAGGGATCGAGTATACTCACAGCGATTGCTTAACAGGTTAACTGTTATTGGATCAAAGGGAGCTCTTTAGGTTTAGCCTGATTAGATTACAACAGATAAGTGTCGGACAGAATTACGAGATCGCGCAAAGTGTCAGACCAGTCACCGGATCGGATGGCAGTTCGATCGGATGGCTATCCGATCAGATTGCTATTCGATTGATGCGACTGTTGTGAGGGAGGGACGGATTGCCATCCGATCGGATGGTCATCCGTTCGGATGGCCATTCGATCAAACGGTCATTCGATCCAAGTGTCAAGATTCCAAATAGTTGCCAAGTGTTCAAATTTCCAAGACACATTGTCACCTCGATCGGATGGCAGTTCGATCGGATGGCTATCCGATCGGATTGCCATTCGACGATCAAGATTCACAGTTTCTAAAATGTTTAAGGTTACGAGGCAAGTGTCACCGGATCGGATGTCAGTTCGATCGGATGGCTATCCGATCGGATTGCCATTCGATTGGGTTGTCCTTGTCCCATTCAGAAACTTGTAAAGTTTCTAAGTTTTTGGTTCAACGGTGACGACACGGTACGTCTTGAGACAACGGCAACCACATCAACGTTCAACCGGTCTGATCGGATGGGAATCTCCCCAGTTCGATCAGTCGTTTGTTCGTGATGGTGATTATGTCGGAATCCGTACTCCGGTCATCTTCTCCGGCAACAATCCATTTCCGAGCTGACTCAAGACTATTCATCAAGTCTTCAGTCCGTTCAGATCCGGATTCCACCGTTTTTAAATGAAAAGTTAAGAAAAGATGAGAGAAAACATAGGTTTTAGCTGAAAAAGTCTAGATTTAGTTAAGATTCAGTGTAAACACATGAAATTCCTTATATCTGAGCTAGATCTAGGCAGGAATGACATCACAACATAGTTTGTACAAACCACCAAGGTGACGTCACCCTTAAGAGTTCAAATCTTATAGACTGCATGGTGAAAAGTGAGATTTCAAAGAAGAATCATGTCGATCATAACGTGTAGATCAAAGATGTACAAGAACCTTGTGTAAAACGTACCGAAATCGCCGAGAAATGGAAGAAAAAGGGGAGTGTGTGCGTCTGGATCGAGTGAGGCTGTCACATCAGTGAGAATGATGTGACAGTCCTATTTATAGTGTCAGTGAGAGGGAGTGAGGCGGTGTGCACGGATCGGATGACACTTCGATCGAATGGCCATCCGATCGGTTGGTCATCCGATCGGATTGCCATTCGGTTAATCCCATCCTTTCCGTTTCACCATATTTGATTCGTTTTGCGAGTTAGATTAAGCGTTGCGTTGCGTATTATTAGGTAATAGTATCACATGACTAGATTACATTATTAACACAAAAGTTTCCAAGTTTCATAGTTTCCACAAGTGACAAGACTCTAGTCCCTCGTTCAACGAAGTCTCAAGTTTCACGAGCCTCAAGAGTCAAGCACCAAAGTATCAAGAGTCAAGAATCTAGATTCCAAGTATCAAGAATCATAGTTTCCAAGTATCAAGTATCAAGAATTATAGTTTCCAAGTCTCAAGTATCAAGAATCATAGTTTCCAAGTATCAAGTATAAAGAATCATAGAATTAAGCCTCAATAATCATAGTATTAAATATCAAGAATCAAGATTCAAGTATCCATGGTCTAGTATTAAGAATCAAGTGTTAAAGCATCATAGACTCACAAAGTTTCAAGATTCAAGCATCACCTAGCATCACAAGTGTCAAGTATCTCATAGTATAGGGGCTAAAAGTGTCAAATAGATAAAAGTCTAGGGACGCAGGCGTTACACTCTAAAAGATGGAAAATGGATGATGGTGGTGGGTGTTGGTGTTGCAGTGGTGGTGGAGTGGTGGTAAGTGTGAGAGAAGTGGTTTTCCAAGGGATGGATTGGAATGAAACCAAGAACCACTATTTATTGCTGAAGTCAGACAATCAACACGGCTCTATGCCCTCCTGGAACGGCCCCGTGGCCTTCATTCTCTCTCCTCTTCATTTACTGCAGTGTTAGACCTTGTACTAACACGGCCCCATGTGTCAACGGCACGGCCCATCGCAATTGTACTTGTTGTACTATCTTAGATTCTGCGAATCTTATAGTTGACCACGCCCCCTGTTGCGTTAGCACGACCCCGTGTTGGTGTGTCTGGTTTGTATTTTGTTGTTGTCTTTTCTTCTGCAGAGAATCTTGACTGGGCACGGCCCCGTGCCAGAGCGTCTGTTCTTGTTATTTTGTTGGTTTAGATGTGGATGGGGGCTTGGTGATGTGTGCAAAATGCAACATATAAATTACATCAAATGTGGCATAAAACTAACCCTTTTTTAGTACTAATGTTGGAAAAAGTGTGTTTTTGTCTTCCTTTTGTATTTTCAGGATTAAATGAGCTCAAATAAACAAAAGAAGCAAAAATGCAGCCAAATCTAACAATAATACAAGAAAAGGAATAAACGTGGCATGCCCGACCCCTCGACAGCATCCTCCCAAGCAAAAACAAGAGAACAGAAGGCTGAACACGCCCCGTGCTCAATGAGCACGGGGGCATGCCCAAGTGTCTGCAGAAAAGACAAAGCTGTAGAAGCTTCTATCACCCACCACGGGGGCGTGCCCAGCGGACACGGGGCCGTGTTCAACGCTAAGATTCGCAGAATCTAGGCAAATCTTGATAGTAAAGATACGCTTCTACACACGGGGTCGTGCCCAGCGGACACGGGGGCGTGGTCAACTAATGCAGACAAACTGCATTTAATGAAGAAAGAGAAGATGGGTGGACACGTGGCCATGCCCAATGGACACGGGGCTGTGTCCGGGCTTCTGTGCAGGCTATAAATAGGGGTGCTTGGCTCACTTGCAACTCATCCCTTGGTAAACCACCTCTCTCACACTTCACCCACCCACCACCAATATCA
Organism: Helianthus tuberosus; assembly: GCA_030545235.1. Taxonomy (NCBI): domain Eukaryota; kingdom Viridiplantae; phylum Streptophyta; class Magnoliopsida; order Asterales; family Asteraceae; genus Helianthus; species Helianthus tuberosus. The sequence continues at coordinate 2,760,739 of CM060389.1, read as the reverse complement.
CAACCCACATCCACCACCACCATCATCCATCATCCATCATAGAGTGTGTGAGTAGTCTCGGGGTCCAAGATTGATCGTAAGAGTTCTTGACAATCAAAGGCCATGTTTGCCTAAGTCTCTTACATCACTTGGTGAAGACAAGTGTTTAGTGTAATACTTTTTATTTTTAATATTTTCGCACTTTTTATTTGGTTATGTATTAATGACTTTAATAACTAGTTTCTTATGTTGAAGGTGAATCTTCCTTATCATTTTTCCGTGGTGTCTTGTCATTATTTTACTGTCTATATAAAATAAAAGATTTTCACCATTCATATCTCCACGGTCTATATGGAGATATGTTGGCTACCTGGTCGGGGGTTAAGGGAATGGTTTGGTAAGAGTCTTGCCTTGTTTAGTGTATAGATCCTGCAAGGACCTGGGTCAATTTTAGTAGGACCTCCTTCAATACCCACTGGTATTGGATGGCGGGGGTCCGAACTCTTTGACCCCCTCATATGTAAACTACTATTAAAACGTTAACCCGGCTATTTAGGATTGTATCCCGGCTGACTCAAATTACTTAGCCGAGGGTAACGTCACCTTCAAAAGAGGGGCCTACCACATTATGCATTAATAACTTAATTAATTATCTTTCAATAATCCAACCCTTTAGGATTGTATCCTTGCTGACTCAAACTACTGGGTTGAGGGTAACGTCACCTTCAAAAGAGGGGCTACTACTATAACTAAGATAATCTCTTAAAGAGTGCAAAAGTGCGAAAATAATCAAAGGTTACACTAAATACGAGTCGGATCCAAGTGATTCATCTTGTCTATCTGTTTTTATTTTTATTTTTATTTTTCAGCATTTTTTGTTTTTATTTTCTAGTTTAAAACTTTTTTCTAAATTTTTGATTTGATTAGACGTTGAGGATAAACTGGTACTAAAAGCTCTTGTGTCCTTGGACGACCTCGGTATCTTACCAACACTATACTATGCTCACGATGGGTGCACTTGCCCATATGTGTGTTTAGTGTTAGTAAATATCATGTTTTATAAATTTAAAACTTGACTAAAGTGTTAAAAAGGGCTTAAAATATACATTAAAAACTATACGACACTCACAAAGTCATCACTTGGCGAGTCGTGTCAATCCTCATTCTTTGTATTTATGTTGGTTTCTGCTGTTAATTTGCTTCTTTTGTGCGTTTAAGCTCTTTTGTTCCTGTAAATTAAAAAGAAACAAAGAAACATGCTTTTTCCAACATTAGTACTGAAAAAGTTTTAAACTAGAAAATAAAAACAAAAAATGTTGTATTTTACACACATCAAATACCCCCACACTTGAATCTTTACTTGTCCTCAAGCAAAACTCTATATCGTGGCTTACACACAGAAACGGAATAGGTAGGAGAGAAGTTTTGGGCTTATCTTTATAGTGTTGGGAATCCAAGTTCTAAATTTATTTTGTTTTTATTTTATTTACAATCTTATTCGTCACGATTTATTTAAAACACAAATTAAGAGAAATTATTTGTTTTGGGCATAACATGCCTTTATAAAATTCTATTTTGTTATATACAAACTTACACACCTCACAAGCAGTCACTCAACACTCGACCGAAGTTGTTTAAGTGGAAACACTCGTGCCCGGTTTGGAACTTACTCCTACTATAGGCTTGAAAAACAATCAAACCTCTTCCTTTGTGACGTTTAATCCTCGTAAATATCAAGAGGGCTTTAAAGGGTAGGTTGTGGTTCGGGTAGGTGTGTTTGGTAAATATGGCGAAAATCGTAAAAAGTATCGGTTTTCCATTGCTTTGTGGCTCAGCAAAAAATACTTTGGCTTTTTTTTTACCAAAGTTGAAACTGAACCATACTTGTAATTTTTATAACCGATCTTTTACAAAAATAAAGGGTGTAAAATAAAAAAGGTTTGTGGATGTGGGTGGTTTTTTTTTTGCAAAAGTATGTATTTTTGCGGGTTTAGAAACAAAAAGGGTTAAGGCTCAAAGGGGTTTATCTAGGGGAATGTTTTTTGTAAATAAAGAAAAGAAAAATAAAGGTTTGAAGTGAAAAATGGGTTTAGTCCTAATGCCTCCATCATTTACTTACTTGGATTGTGTCGGTAAGGATTTGGAATGTATCGGTTTGGCAAGTTCTAGATTTATAAGAACCAAACGGGCTATTCACACAAGAAGCAAAATTGAGCAATTAGTATGGATGTGTATTTGTATGCTTGGTAAAGGCTCAAAACTCACTTTTGTGGGAAAAGAGGTTATAGTGTAAAAATGTATTTATAATCAAATTTATAAAGATTTATTATGCCCGTTTTTATAATTTTCTTAATTGATTCTTTTTATCATGACGCTATCAGGTGTAAATTAGTAAAAACATAATTTTTAAAACTTATTTTACCCAACTATACCAAGATAAGTAAAAAGAAAATAAAAAAAATTGAAAAAGTTTGGGGTGATTAGTGGTTTTCCAAGGCGAGTTTTGTGTAAGGCTTGTTTTTAGGACAAACGATTCAAGGTTTTAACATCCCCCCACACTTAAATTACACATTGTCCTCAATGTGTCCCAAATAGGATTTGTTTTGATTAAATGTGTAAAAAGTAGGTGAAAATAACTGTTTTTATGGTTACTGGCATTTGCAGCACGGGGGCGTGCTATGGGGACACGGCCCCGTGGGCCGTGGCCAAAGTGCCAGTAACAATGTTGAACAGAAAACTTACAGCATGGTGGACACGGGGTCGTGCTGAGTTGACACGGGTCGTGCCACCTTCTCGGCAGAAACTTTTTGACATCAGACAGTTGGGCACGGGGGCGTGCTAGGTGGGCACGACCCTATGCTGCAGACACTGATCTGTAGTTTTTGAAGCGGAAGACTCTCGTTTACGTGCATGGGGTCCTTTTTTCAACGTCCCTTTGGCATTTTCAATTTCATTTACACATTTATTGTTACCACCATCCAAAATACCTTTCATTCCATCCGAATAAAGAAAATAAAAATTACAATCCTACATTAACCTAGAATAGATATATAGATTCTTGAGAGGTGCCCCCACGAGATCTTATTTAAACCCCTAATAGCTACTCCCTAGATCTACGAATGTTAAGTGAAAATCGAGGTTATTCTTCAGAGGGCTTCAAGCTATTTCCGGAAGTACCCGCTTAGAGGTCGTTGAGCATTTCCTCTATCTCCATCGGAAGGAAGATAAAGGGTTCCTCATCAACTTCTTCTTGAGGTAGGGGAGCGGGATTGATCGGAACCTCAAAGGCGACATTAAGAGGAGGAGGTTCTGGTACCTCATCTTCCCATCCGGTGGGGTGGATGATCTCGTTAGCAAGGTTCCAATCTTCTTGAGGCCAAACTGGTTCCATTGGAGGCACAACCAAGATATTCAACCTTTGGTGTAAAAGGTTGATTTCCCTGAAGCAATCTTCCAATCCCATGAAGAGGTAGTTCACTCGGTCGATTAGAACCTCTTCTACCGCGGTCATCTCCTCGAGAGACTCTCTTAAAGTACTAACGTATTAAACGAGATTAGCTTCAAGAGAAAGTCTCCTTCCTCGGCGGTTATTCCTTGAGTTGTTTGACGATTTTCCGCTCTATTGGCTTGACATTTTAGGAAATATGACAAACCATTAACGATTTTGGAATAACAGACAAATTAGCACGGCCCCGTGCGACGCCACCAGTTCTGGAATGTTAGCTCAAGAAATTTTATTTATGTCAAATGTGTTTGATTTCTTGCTTTTCTGGACGTAAATAACTTAAAATAATGTTTTACTATAGTAGATTTGCAAAACCTTGAGCTAAAAATCATGCTTTTGACCTCCTATTGAAGCATTTTGAGCTTGAAGCTTCAAGCTTCAATGGAGGTTTGGTGGAAGGAAGAAGAGGAAATGACTATAAGAAGTAAAGACAAGAGGTTATATGAAACCTTTTCAAGAACATACCTTTTTGGGTATGTGTGCAAGATCTACAGGATCTTGGTCTTTTTAGAATGGCTCCAAACATTCTCCTCAAGGCTGACTTTATAGACAGTGACAGCACGTCGACACGGCCCCGTGTCTGGGCAACATGGCCCCGTGTCGCCTGCATGAGTCAGAGAACGTTGTCCGTTAGTAAAACACGACCTACGTCATGATTGACACGGCCCCGTGTTGAAATATACGAGGACGACCCCTTGCTTATCCAACAAGCCCCATGTTTTGGAAGAAAATAGGACAAGACCCCTTGTTCGAGAAACACGGCCCCGTGTTTCAGGGTATTTATGAAGTTTTGTCTAGGGTTTTTAAGGAATTGTCCGTTATTGGGTGGTTCCTTACTGGTTGGAACAACACCGTATTTCCGGATATACCTTAGGCTCCGACGAGAGGTACGAAAACGTAAGAGGTTGTCAGAAAGATAGAATCCTACTTTAAAAATGGGAAAACAGAACCATCCCTCATTTACCTTATTTGGGCTCTTGTTAAAGAAGGTATGAGTCGGCTCGCTCCTGTCCAAACCGTCAGCGTGGAATTCACACATTGTAAAGGGGACCGTCATCACGAAATCGAAACAGGGACGACTATCGCCTTCGTCTTCACAAGTGTCTAGGGTAGGTTTGTTGGTCTCGGTGTTGTTTGTACCTGATGGCTCCTCCATCGATTCTCCTTCATTTAAAATTCCTTGATGAACATCACGCCTTCATCATGGATTCTATTTCCTTGAATTTTTGGAGAATCCTCTTTTCTATTGGACTTACATCTTCTAAGTCTCCTAGGTAAGAGAGTTGATAGAGTTCAGGTGGATGGACGTTGTCATCATTTTTACTCCCGCCCATCTTAAGGTGATCGTTTCAGGAAAATGATGCGGCTAAGTAGTGGGGAGTGAAGTTTCTATGCCACATTCTAGGTCTTTATGCTCTTCTCCACATAACTTGCACCATTCACCGTAAGAGTGGCGGGGGTAAAAATAATCATAAAAATACATGTTTTCCAGAAAGTTTTTAACCGTCGGGATCAGGCGGTTACTATTTTCGTATAAAGTGTTGATCTGACACGGCCCCGTGCTGCAGTCTGTATCTGGTAGAAAATAGCTTTAATGTTACTAGAGAGATGACACGGTCGCGTGTTACTTTTGCAGAAAGTGAAAAATTTAAGGAAAAAGAAGAAAAACCTAAAAAGAAAAGATAAAAATGATTAGGTCGTTAATTTTAAATTTTCTCAAAATCCTTGTGTCCCCGGCAACGGCGCCAAAAACTTGACGTGTGGGGGTTTTGTTATAATTTTTAGATATATTTTAGGCTCTTTTTACACGCGCATCAAGTTTTAAATTTATAAAGCACGATATAATACTATCACTCTACACACGTTAGGGCAAGTGCACCCATCGCGGACGTAGTATAGTGATTGCAAGATACCGAGGTCGTCCAAGGACACTAGAGCTTTTAGTACCGGCTTATCGTTAACGTCTAATCTAATGGTTAAAATGGCATGATGATAAACTAAATCGTTCTAATGGTTTGGCTTTCTAAACAACATTCTTCATTTTCAAATCAAGTCTGTTTTACATTATCATTTATTCGGTTTCGTCGCAACGCGCGACGTCAAAAAAAACTAGTTATTATTATTATTGTGATCATTTTTTTTAAATATGTATTTTTTATAGATGGATAAAATGTTTTTTTATTTATAAACTTGGTCACATGTTTTGATCATACATGACACATAAAAATTTATTCAGATATTTGAAAAGTATCTCAAAAATGTGGTTCTATAATTCTAAAATCTTCATTACTAACTATTTAATTTTTTTATTTATTCACCTGTGTGATACACAAGGGTTATAACCTAGTATATATATACACACACACCTTTATTTATTGGAATTTTAAAGAATTTTACATGCTATATTTACAAATATATTAACGAAAACCCAGTTGAGTTGAGAAAACCTGTAAAAACCTTATGTAACAGACTATTTTAATCACTAGGGTTGATGGTTTAGTGGTAAGGTAAGACCTTTTAAAGTGCGAGGTTATCGGTTCAAGTTTCACAAGAGGCAAGAAATTCGTCGTTTAAAAACGAGAGAAAAAAATTGTTTTTTTTTTATTTGAGGGCATGTAATATACATATTTTCAAGCATTTTGAGTAAAAACGCTAAAAGAGCATCGAAGGAGTTTTTCTCGACATACCCATGTTGTTTCTCACCCTTTTAATTTTATATCCATACAAAATTAAGTTACCTGTACAATTACAACCTAGGGGAATGGTTAAAATAAGAACTACCCCAGTTGTAAGAACCGCAAAAACTCCTGAAAAAAAAGTAATAATTTTTTTCGCTATTTTTTAAAAATTTTGTCACTCTCTCAAAAAAAATGTAAAACTCAATTTACGTCGGTGTAAAAAAATTGCATTTTTTACGATTGGTATAAATTTTATTACGCTCGGTGTAAATAACAAATAAAAGTTGGCTTGACAATTTTTTTACAGATGTATTTTTAGATGTTCATTTACGTTCGTACAAAATTTCATAGCAAAAGTTCCACAGAAAATACGTTTCCATCCGAATTCTCAAGTTCTCGTAACTCGAAGTAGTTATGACATGAACCTGATCCTACAATCTAGTTACATGTATTATATTATATACATTAAAATAAATTGATCATGAATAGTGTTTTTGAATTTTTAAAAATTTATTATTATATATATATTATTATTATTATATAAAAAACTTTTTTATTATTATACATGTTAAAACAAATTGATCATGAATAGTGTTTTTGAATTTTTAAATAATTGTTTTAGTTTTTTTAATAATATTTAACATGCGTAGAAGATCATAAACTCGGAATCTACTTCACAAACTCGAAATCCTTTCAACATGCGTAATTATGTTTCAACATGCGTAATTTCCATAGCGTACGGTCGTATGTTGTCACACCCCGATATTTTCACATACTACCGGTGGGCCCGGTGGGGAGTATCGTGACGTAGTTGATATCATCATAGTCAATTAACACAATTATAGCACAGCGGAAGTCTTGGAATATAAAATATTATTACAACCCCAAGTATGAAGACTTGTATAATATGGGTAAACTAAGTACATTCTGGATTCTGAGATAAAAATGATAAGGTTAAACCCGTTTCGGCAAACTTACGTAAACTAGTTACATAAACCGATCCGAATGCGTAAATGCATAACGGGTAACCAAATGAACAATATACAAGTTCCATATGTTATTATGCTTAGAATATGTTAATACATCAGTAGGATGTTAACATATATGCCCAAAAAGTATTTAAAACTAATTTAAGTCCCGTAGGGGCATTTTGGTCATTTTAACATTTATAAAAGAGGTTTTATAGTAAAATGATATTCTGGTCTTAAGTAATCAGTAAAAATATTTATTTTATGTTGTTATAACAGTAAGACATCATACATATGTGTGATTCACCATTTATGGCCAAACTATGTCCCGAAAGTGTATTTTGGTCATTTCACATATGCTTGTAAGGACATATTTGGAAGTCTGAGTTCATGACTTATACCTTCTATAAAAATATTAAAATTTATTTATAAATTCAGTAGGTAACAAGTCTTGGGTGCTAATTATGGTTTTAAACCATACTATGTACCTAATTAGCGTAAAAATCGATAATTGACGATATTTAAGATGTTTATGTGATTCTGAGATTTTGATCAGCCTTGAATGTTTAAAATATTTTATTTTTCATATCAAATCAATAGAAAAAGGTTTGGCATGCTAATCACATGTAAATCACATTTTATTAGCCAAAAGGGCATTATCGTCAATTAAGGAATTTATACGAGAACTCTAAGTTATGGTCAGTATCTAATATGACCCAACATTCCAAAAATTTATAAAAATGATATCATAACAGTAGGTAATGAGTTTAGGGTCAAATTCTATGCTTAAACATATATTATGCACAAAAGCGTAATTTAAATAATAAAAATTTCAATTTTACGATATCGTGCATAACATAGTTTTGAGACCAGAGAATCATGTCAAATTAATTTAGACATGCTTACATATCAGTACTTAACCTATTAGTATGCTCACATATGCAAAAATCTCATTTTTAGATCAAAAGGGCAAAATGGACATTTATAAGCATAATAACGGAAACTAGCATATAATTCAGAATACTAATGACCAGGTAATATAACCTCATAGGGTTATACTACAACATAATATGGTCCTAATGGAAGCTTAAAACATAAAAGATTTAAGCTTAATCGGGTCAGAACTGAAAGTCAAAGCAAAAGTCAAGCTTTTGCGACTTTCAGTTGCGAACCGACCCTAAACTCAGAATTGTCGGGCTCAACATGCTTAGACATGTTCTAATAATATTTACCAAGTTATTTAAGTGATAAAACATGGTTCATATCCTCTACATTATCAGTTTTATTTATTTTATAAAAAATCTGACTAGTTGACTTTTTAATTAACTAGTTTGACCCGACAATTAACTAAGCAAACGATAAAATTAGGAGGTGCCCTTATAAGGGATTAACACCTACCTAATTATGGTCACATAGCCATATTCGCCTTGAACAATGGCTGGACCATTTGGGTTTTAACCGAAGGTCAAAGTTATTTTACGACAACTTTGACTTTGGGCCATTTAAACCTTAAAACTGAACTAAGAGGGGACTAAGACGCTTACAAAGGGTCCTAGCAATCTTTTCTACTAGAATGAGCTTCCTTTATAGTCAGGAATCCCAGAATTGAGAGAAGAAGATGATTTGAATGAAATGGTGCAAAGAAAGAATGAGAAAACGAGGCTATTTATACTTGTGGAAATGTTGTAGGATCATGACATGTGTGTTGTGTAGCCTCCAAGGAAGCATCTTGGCCTTACAAGTGTGTAGATGTGGTTTAAAACCTTGCAAAGGTGGTAACTTGGTGCCAAAACAAAGGAAATTGCATGGAAAGTCCCTAAGAACTAAGCTAGTAGCAGCAAACAACCATTCTGTCGACACCAGGGGGTCGCGTGGCGCGACAGAGAAGCCCCCCTGGGCGTCGCGTGACGCGAGCACTAAGCTGCTACTTTCAGAAAATTACCATTTCAGTCCCTGCACACTCATTCATGCATATTTGACGTATTTAACCTTCGTTAAGCCATTTTCAAGGCTCTACAAGTACGTCAAAGTATTGGGGACTTGAAATATGCTTGGAAATATTACGGATGTCGGTTTTTTTGGTCGTATGGTCGCGTTATTCGGTTATTTACGTCGAAACTCGAACGAACGCGAAAACGATCCAAATTAAGCGACAAATGGTATTTTTGCATTCCTATCACTAAAATAAAATATTTTAGTGAGTACAAAAATCTTTGGATGTCCGGATATGGTCAGAGCGTAAGATATGCGCGTAAATGCAAACTTACGCAGTTATTGATGCTTTTAACCCTTCTTCTTGAAAGTTTGCGTAATTAACGCATAACGATAACGAAACATCGTGAATTAATTATCACTTATTCTCGAGAGTATAATTGCACATCATAATGCTTCAGGTTCGTAAAAAGGCCACTCAGATGTAAGAATTAACATGTTGACACTTTTAACCCTTCGATGCGCAAACCTTCACATAATTACGCAAACGACTCCTCTCGTCCAACAAGTGGCTCATTTGAGAATACGGACACCGTATAAGGTCACTCAGAGGCCTAGTTTAGGCATGTTGACCCTTTCAGTCCTTCTATATTCAAGGTTTTTGATTTTTGATGAAATTAGTCCCTCATAGTCCACGTTTGACTTTATTAGGGTTTATTACACGTGTCAACACATCATTGGACACGATTTTACGAGGTGTTACATATGTTAAGCAATATATATATATATATATAGGGTCGGGATTTAGAGAAAACGGTAGAAAGTGTGAGAACGGTGAGAACGCTTATCGATCGTCCGATCAAAACAATCTATGGACTAGATTGGCGCGGTGGCGTTTTGGTAAATAACATCAATTTTATTACGTGGACGCACTTCATTATGGGTAAAAGGGTCTTTTGACTTCTCCACACAAAACGACATCTCATGAAATAAAACGCCAAAAACAAAAATCCCAGACCATTCCCAGTAAAAACGCCATTATATATAAAACGCCAAACTTAATTAGCGTAAAATCCCGCCTAAAAAAACCGCCAAAAAAATCCTATATATACAACATCTCAGACCTTCAATTAAAAACACACACAAAAACCCAAACGCCATATTTCATATATCTCATTCGCCTTAGAAACGCCAAAAAACCCAAACATCAAATACCTTCTAACCCAAAGCGGTTTTTTTTTTGAAATTCAGTTTGGTTGTCTGTAAGAGTTCGCTCAATGAAATGGACAAAATCCTTAAGTGAGGATGTTGTCCATTTCATTGAGTAAAATCTTATTGACTAATCATCAACTTCCATCCAATTTATAACGCCAAAACATACAAAAACATTATTGAGCTTTGTTGTCAATAAAGTTTAGTTGTATGAGGTGGACACATTGTCAGTTGTCTATCTTAACAGAGGATTAACAATGTTGTCCATCTCATACAGCAAAATATTATTGATTTTAGCATGATCAAATTTTGAGGTTTAAGGTGCTCTTATTTCGTGGCGTTCTATTTATCGGTAAAACGCCAAAAAAGTTAAAAAATCAAACATCGTTCATTGTGAAATTCAAGATTGTTGGCTGAAAAGGTCTAAACTCAATAACATTTTGCTGCATGAAATGGACAAATCTTCAAGAAAAAGTTGCTGATGTCAGACTGTGTGCTTCCAAACAGCGACACATAAAAGTACTTGTAAAACAAAAAAAACAAAATGAATCATACGAAAGTTGAATCAGCCAGTTAACATGATTCAAAAAAGAAGAAAGAGACTCCTGACAGTGAAGATTTGGAAGATCAATTGTTTGTGTATTCTTTTTTTTATTTTCCTTTTCAGTTGATTGTTATATAATAAAAACGTCATATATCATAAAAACGCCAAAACTGCCAAAATGTTTGTTTAAACGATATCATCCCGTTAAACGGAGTTAATTACATAGTTAGTCCCTGTGGTTCACACAAAATAACATACTTAGGTACTAATAGTTTAAAATCACTTTCTAGGGTATTAACTTTTCATTTTGTAACGTTTTGAGGTATTAACTTCTAGGGTATTAACATAATTAGTCCATGTGGTTTGCACAAAATAACATACTTAAGTACTAATAGAATGTGATTTTAAACCTACAAATAATGTTAATACCTCCAAACGTTACAAAATGAAAATTTAATACCCTAGAATGTGATTTTAAACTATTAGTACCTAAATATGTTACTTTGTGCAAACCACAGGGACTAACTATGTAATTAACTCCGTTAAACGCCACCAAAAACTATCAAACTATAATAAAATTACTTTGAAAAAGTATTATAAAAAAACCCAAAAAAATAAAAAATAAAAAGCAAACTTGAAAATCTAACTAGAAACAAAAAATACAAATCAGTAATACTGAAGATAGGGAAAATTTATTATATTAGAATCTAAAACGCCAAACTTGAAAGATGGGACGTGTTACAGACTTCAGAGATAAAGCTTATAAAAAAAATAATTACAAACAGTAACTGAAAAGACGAATACTTTATTATAATAATGCACCGTCTAACTTAGGCGCCAAAAGACATCCTATAAAATGATACGTCTCAGCAACTTCCATTTGATCAAACAAAAAAAACATACGCCAATACTACTAAATACCACTCACTAAAAAACGCCAAAAAAAATCAAAGATGGCTAATACGCTTTCTTGGATATTCATAATTGTTCTTCGTGAAGTTTCACTGAATGAATTATTATCAGAAGGGAGTAACTCAGAAAGATTTTGCTGCATGAGATGGACAAAAATTCAAGAAAAAGATACTGATGCCAGTCATATGGCATTTTGTATTTTTTGTTCTTGAAAAAAGTTTGGATGACAAGAAGAGATCAATGACAATGAAGAGTAGGTTGATTATAAAGATGAAGATCAAGATAAAGGAAAAGCGAAAAACCCACTCACACGATATAGATCTATGTCGCCAAACATTCACAAAAAAAAGCCATATCAACAGACGAGCAGGCAAAAAAATCAAACCAATGAGTTTGTTAAGTTTTACATAAAACGCCATATATTTGGTGACAGTTCTAGTACTATTAAAGAAGAGAGAGACTGATGACAGTGAAGATTGGGAAGAGAGATCCGATTAGGATTTTTAATTTATTTTCTTCGCTTGTATTTTTTTCCTGTGGTTGAAATATAATATAACAATAGTAAAACGCCAAGATAACACAAACGTCAAAATGTTTATAAAAAAATAATAGAACAACGGGCCATCTTGTTTAAAACGCCTTGGAAAACGCCATTCAAATAGATAATGGCATACGATTTGAATAAACGCCAAAATGTTAATACAATGAAACCATTAAACGCCATTAAATATTTAATTTTGTTAACGCCAAAAATCTTAAAAACCAACAATATTGGGAAAAGCGGAACTGGAAAAGCAGAAGATGAAAGGACAAAAAAGTCCCTCCGCCCTTTTCTAAGCGGCGTGACACGTGTTGGGCCAGGAAGCGTTCTCACACTTTTGAGCGTTTTCTCCTGATCCCGTTTCTCTCTATATATATATATATATATATGGGGCCGCTAAAATGAAAACCAACCCCAGTTAAGAGAACCATGAGAACCACTCTCCACCAATCAGACAAAGACAACCAAAAGTGTAATATAGTTATTTAATCAAAACCATCAAATCATCTCTCTCTCCTCTTTAAATTCTCTTTTTAAATTCTTTTCAATTATCTCTCTTCACATTTCTCTCTCCTATTTTTGTTATTTTGTAAAAAAAAAATTGTACAAAAAAAGTTTAAAAACGAAAAATAGTTTTCGCCAAAAATGTAAAAAAGTTTAAAATTTTGTGTGCAAAAAAAAGTTTTTGTAAAAAAGGGTTAAAACCGTAAAAAAGTTTTCGTATAAATTTTTTGTCTTTTGTAAATAAAGTTTTTATAATTTTTTTTGTAAAAAATTATTGGTAAAAAAGATTTTGTAAAAATAAGTTTAAAACCATAAAAAAAGTTTTTGTAAAAAAAACGTAAAAAAGTTTAAAAAACGTGTGTTTAAAAAAAGTTTTTGTAAAAAAAAGGTTAAAACCGTAAAAAAAAATTCGTATAAATTTTTGTTCTTTGTTAAAATGTTTTTGTAAAAAAAAATTTGTAAAAAAGGTTTTTTTTTGTAAAAAAAGGTTAAAACCGTAAAAAAAGTTTAAAAACGTGTGTGTAAAAAATGGCGCGTAAATACGGGGTGAAAAACGGCGCGTAAAAAAAGCAAGTAAAAATCGGGGTGTAAAAAACGACGCGTAAAAACGGGGCGTAAAAAACGACTCGTAAAAAAACCGGATGATAAAACGACACGTAAATGCTGGGGCGTAAAACGGGGAGTAAAAAACGGGGCGTAAAACCGGGCTTAAAAACGGGGTGTAAAAACGGGGCGTAAAAACCGGCGCGTAAAAAACCGGCGCGTAAAGACGTTTTTTGTAAAAAAAAATATGACAAAAAATGTTTTTTGTAAAAAAAAATCAGATTTTAAAATGTTTTTAACTAAAAAATATGATTTTAATAAGAAACAATTAATTTAATAAGACAAAAAAGTAATAAAAACAATATATACAATCAGACAAAACAAGCAAATTTACTAAACTGCCATTTTGATATTAAAATATAAAAAACATAATAAGACAAAAAGAATTTAATGTTATTTTTATAACTTTTAATCTCTTCCATCTATCTTCAAAGATCAATGGTTGTAAAGTGGTTTTTGTGGTTCTCTTAACTCGAGGTGGTTTTCATTTTATATTTTTTTTTTCATAAAAACATTTTTTTACAAAAGACAAAAATTTATACGAATTTTTTTTACGGTTTTAACCTTTTTTTACAAAAACTTTTTTTTTACAAAAACCTTTTTTACAAACGTTTTTAAACTTTTTTTACATTTTTTACGAAAACTTTTTTTTACAAAAACTTTTTTACAAAATAACAAAAAGAGGAGAGAGAAATGTGAAGAGAGATAAATTGAAAACACTTTAAAAAGAGACTTTAATGAGGAGAGAGATATGATTTGATGGTTTTGATTTAATGACTATATTACCATTTTGGTTGTCATTATGTGATTGGTGGAAAGTGATTCTCGCAACTGGTGGTGGTTTTCATTTTAGCGGCATATATATATATAAAATTAAAACAAAGTCTTCTTAGATAGTGATTTTAATCTTTTAAAAAAATTATTTTATTTTTCTATATATATATAATATATATATATATAATATATATATATATAATTAAAACAAAGTCTTCAATGTTTTAATTATATTTTATTATCATATGTTTTGATTATTTTTCTAATAACTTGCGTTCTATGTTTATTTTTTCAACATTACGATATAAGTTTATTGAAAATGGATAATGTGCTACCATCATACTAAACCGAACTGAAACCGATTGTTTTTGTTTTTCAACATTGCAGTATAAATTTTATTGAAAACGGATATTGTCCTGCCATCGTACCAAAAAAGAACCGAAACCGACCTAATAATATATGTATCGATACTAATATTTATTTATATTGTTTTTGTTTTTGATAAACCGTTATTTATTTATATTATTTTTGTTTTCAATAAACTGATATCATATCGCTATTATACCGTATCGAAAAACATCGCTAAATGTATATGTACTCATTTGTATGGTTTATGTTTGGTAATGAATTTTGTGATGCTACCTTAGTTAAACAAATCGAAACCGAACCGCTAGTTCTTTTTATTGCTTTTAAAAAACTGATGTACCCTACCGAATAACATTGATACATGTACATGTACTTTTATTTTTATGGTTTTTATTTTCTTTCATTACCAGTACCGTGACAATCTGAACTGGATCGATACCGTTTGGACAACATCATGTCGGTAATGGTGTTTGTTTTTTCGTTTCGCTCACATGTAAAACATGTGTTGATTTCTATATCGAGTGCATGTATCATACCAGTGCTATAACAAACCTACCTGATACCGACCGAATGCCCACGATCACATACCGTCGCAACGCGCGGAAAATACAATCTAATTTACTTTTAAATGTCAAGTGGTGCTTGGAAGTCAAATTACATTCATGGAAGATAAAAATAGGATTATACTTAAGAACTTCAAAGAAATGTTATATTCAAAGTTTTGTTGTAACTAACATTACTCGTATATATTAATTATTGTCAATTTAATATATTGAGTATACATAAATAATGTATTTATTTATTGTTAATTGAATATTGATTAATAAATATATTTTTAATAATTAATTCATAGATATCACTTATTATAAATATAAAAATAAGTATTTCCTGCTTTATAATAATAAATACCAAAATTATAGTAAGTTAAATATTCAATATCATGTATTTTTGTAATTGATATAATTTCAAATTTAAATTTATACCTATATTATATCCAAACTAATTTTATATAACTTCAAAATTTAATTCTTCTTTAATAAAAAGTTGTTATTAAATTCAATAATATGTTTAGATTATATAAGAAAACGTATAACTTAAGAAAATCAATTTAAAAAATTCAATAAATACGTATACTTTTTTCACTTCATCTTATATCATTTATTCAGATCAATGTAATACACGATATCAAAGAAAAAAATTTCTTCTATTGTATGTTTTGCGACAACAGTAAATAAAACTCAAGAACATAGTTTGTAGGTAACTTTTTCCATAGTCAAAAGTAGAGATGCAATTAAATTGTTAATTGTTAATAAAAATAGTAATATTCTATTATTCTTAGTAGAACACCCAAAGTTGTCTACAAAATCGAACATCGCGCCGGAGGGCGGAGCTGACGGGGGATTGTCTTCGACAAGAACCCGGTGACACTGAGTCACGTACATAGAAAGTCACCCTTCAAAAAAAAAGAACACCCAAAGTTGTCTACAAAGAAGTTTCTAGAGATTTGTAATTTGTATTTGTTCAATAGATTTATAAATTGTGAATGAACATTGATTTGTAATTTTTTTATTATTACATGTAATTTAATATGTAGTTATTGACAATAAATATTTTTTGTTGCATCATTTTTGATACCCAATCCATGCATTACACGTGTCTATAATCTAATTACTTAACTAACAAACATATTTTAAAATGTCAAAACAAGAAAATTCACTTCATTTGCCTATTTAAATTCTTAGATTAGGATCAAATACAAAGGCTCCTAAAAATAAGAAGTATACAAAGGTTTCTAAAAAAACCCACTACAAAAAAAAACCTAAACACCCACCACCACCCAAAAACCTAAACCCCCCACCCCCAAAATTTTTTTTTCCTTCTATCTAGGGGTGTTCTTTGGGTATTTTTTTTCGGGTTTCGAGTTTTTTGAGTCGGAGTTGTTTGGGTTTTTGGTCGGGAAAAGTGACCCAATAACCGACCCATTTAAAGTTCAGGTTCATCGTACTTGGGTTATTCAGGTTCGGGTTGGATTGTTTGGTGTTCGGGTTTAAATGTAAAATGAAAAAAAAAAGGTTTTTTTTTTTCTTTCAAAATATCATCAAAATTCATATTGCTACCATAATTTTAACATCAAAATTCAAACATTATTTGATAATGTTCAAAAGTCTCAAAAGTTAATGTTCCAAATACCATAGACTCCAAACCAAAACACATTTATAAAAAAAGACAATATATGTTTTTTTTTTCGGGTTTCAGGTTTTTTGGTTCAGGTTGTTC
Source organism: Helianthus tuberosus (assembly GCA_030545235.1). NCBI lineage: Eukaryota > Viridiplantae > Streptophyta > Magnoliopsida > Asterales > Asteraceae > Helianthus > Helianthus tuberosus. Next base: position 2,743,944 of record CM060389.1, on the reverse strand, counting down.
GGGACTTTTGTAGGAAAAAAGTGACCCCATAATCGACTCATATAAGGTTTGGGTTGGTCCGGTATTCTCTTATTTGGGTGTAAGAGGCTTCCGATTCTGGTAAAAACGGACAACCCTACCCACAATGTGTAGATGTTAGTGGCTAGTATGAGTATATTAGGAGTAGTTAGCTTGTCGTTAAAATAGATAAAAATTTTCGAGTTCTAGCATATGCTTATAAGACCATGCGTAGTCGTTGGGGTGAATAATGCCCCACCCTTGGGCGTTGTGCGCCATGTGGCAGCCCAGTCAGCAATGAGACGTTTTTTTCTAAAAGGGTTATTGGATTTTATCACCCGCAACTATCGGCCTTTGGCCGATGACACCCGCAACTAACACTTTGACACCCGACACCCTCAACTTTACTTTTTGTTTGCACTGGCACCACTCAGTTAAATATTCTCTAACTTGGTTAGTTATTTGTCCTACGTGGCACCATTTTGCTGAGTTGGAGATGATTACGTGGCGCTGACGTGTATCTAAACCTCATCTCCTTCTTTACAATATTTAAAAAAAAATAACAAATCCTAAATTCTAATTTCATTATTTTGAAGATCTGGGCCTATGTTCTTATCAATTTCATCATCTTCAGTCATCATCTTCAGTCATCAAAGATTATCATCAAATTTCATTGCAAATTCAAGAAGCTAATAATAATCATCTGCAAACAAGAACAAATAAAAAAACAAAACTAAATCTAATCCTAAAATTAATTTCTAAATCATTCTACAAAATCCAACATACAGATTCTATATTATCTTTCATCCCAAATCATTTGCAAAACCCAACTTACAAATCATATATCATCTTCAAATCAAATCAAGATCTTAAAATCCACCACCACCACCATCGGCACCCTCTTTCCTCTTCAAAACCCACCACCGCCACCCTCTTTCCACCTCAAAACCCACCACCACCGCCCTCATCAACCTACTTCTGTCTCGAAATTCTGTCTCGAGACCACAATCCACACCTGCCGACAACCCAACTCTACCGCACCACTCTCATCTGACCACCAACAACCCCACCACAGAAACCCCAACCCCACATATCCAATCACATTCAATCTTAAACTGTCCACAACACTAACAACCGTTCAATCAATCAACAATTAATCGATCGATCAATTTCAGTCAATATTGACCTAACAATGGCAGACGGAGACGATAACGACGCCATACTGAGCGATGTAGAAGAAGACGACAATCCTCTGGTTCCGAACGTCACCGGAACAATCAGAACTCGATCGTCAACAGATTAACAGATGACGTATGAGTGGTGGCAGTGGGTTTTTAGAGAGAGAGAGAGTGGGCGTCTGAGTGCTGGTAATAGATGAAGAAGGGGGTGGTTGCAGTTGGGAGGTGGTGGCGGTGGCATATGGTGGTGGTGAAGACGGTGGTGGTGGTGGTGAAGACGGTGGCGGCGACAGCATATGGTGGTGGTAGGTGAAGTGAGAGAGAAGAGGTATTGAGGGAGAGAAATATCTACATTGTTTGTTATATATATATATATAACAGAGAGAGGAAGCTTATACACATATACACATAACCAGCCACGCAATCATCTCCAACTCAGCAAAATGGTGCCACGTAGGACAAATAACTAACCAAGTTAGAGAATATTTAACTGAGTGGTGCCAGTGCAAACAAAAAGTAAAGTTGGGGGTGTCGGGTGTCAAAGTGTTAGTTGCGGGTGTCATCGGCCAAAGGCCGATAGTTGCGGGTGATAAAATCCAATAACCCTTTCTAAAATGGGTGTAGTGAGGATGTGGGCATTGTGTTAATAGTGGTGTAAAGAATTAAATAAATTAAAAAAAAACATGAAAAAAATTGATTGGCCAAATGAAAAGAAGATAACTCTATTTGGTCAACCCATTTCTTCTCCGGCGTGAAATATAAAATGGCTCAACTCATTTTTTGCAAAGAAACGCCCAAACACGCCAGCGGGGGGGGGGGGGGGTGGTGGCGATTTTGGGCGTGTTTGGGGGGAGAAGACGCCCATTACGGGTGGTCTAAGAATCATAAAACACGAAACTTTTGTGTCAAACGGTGAATAACTTGTTTTTATCTGTCATCATTACACTTGTAAAATAGTAACAACATGACGAGATAAAACTTATAAAAACGATAAAAGTAAAAAAGTTGGACAAAAATACCCTCACTATGTCTTATAAAAAGGGGCTTAGATGTGTTTTATGTGAACATCACATCAAACAAAAATCTACACAAAACACCCCAAAATTCTCAAATCTCCAAGTAGAAGTACCCCAAAGTCCAAGATTAGGGTTTGTTCGAACAAGTTGATTGACCCCAAATCAGATTCCTATTTTCACAAATCTGACTCGATTCTCCCAAATTGCAAGGTAAATATTACACTTTATATTATTACCTATTTCTTTTTTCCAACTTTTTAATTAAAATTGAATTGATTTCATTTACAAAATCATTTTTTGTAACAAAAAGAAACAAGTCTTTAAACATTCTGGCATTGGTCTTCCCCTATTTCTTGCGGCCTCAAACACCCTAAACCTATTTCATATTCTTTAATCCCACATGATTTCTGCACAAAATGCATCAATTAAACCCTAAAGTTTTAATTTTCATTAATCTTTTTGTCATACCCACTTCATATTTTCATTGATTGTTGACTGTTTTTTGTAGGAAACCCAAGAAAATTAAAAGGGGTTTCTTGAAAAACTTGAACTTAAGGTAAAATCTTTATACAAAAGGAACCCACTTAGTGTAACAGTGTATCATCATGTTTTGTTGGTTGAAAGGGTTCAAGATTCGATTTTGATCACAGTTTAGTTGATGTTTTGATCTGAAATTGTATGGGTTTGTGCTATACTTGTGTTGTGTTGTAAAAAACAAGAAAAAGATTGAATCTTGATGCAAAAATATGGCCTATGATTCTGAATTGGGAAATTGGTCTGATGTGAATGAAATCAAGATTCCTGAATTGTATGTAAAGTATGGTGATTTGGATGGTTGTGCTGATGTTAATGAATTAAGGGCATTGTTTGATCAAGTTTTAGCATTTTTCTTGAAAGAAGTGTGTGTGAATAAAAAGGTTTTTCGGCCTTTTCCACCTAAGCTTGGTGATGGGCAAGAGGCTGATTTGTTCAAACTGTTCTTGACGATTAGGCGAATAGGGAGTTATGAGTTGGTTTCGGAAAATAATTTGTGGGAATTTGTCGCGAGGGAATGTGGGTTAAAAGTCGGGCTTGTGGCATCGTTGAAGTTGATATATATCAAGTATTTGAAAGAGTTGGACCAGTGGTTGTTGAATGGAGGTTTTAAAGATGGAAAAATGGAGAATTTGGAGGTTAGTGTAGTTGAGAAGCTAGATCGGTTGTCACGGAAATTGGGAAGGGCTTTGATTGATGTTGAAATCATTGGGTTTGATGAGCGTAAGGAGAAAAACGAGGGTGCTTCAGGGTTCAATCAAGTTCAGGGTGATGATGACGAAAAATTTAGTGTTGGGGATCATAAAAGATGCGAGTTGTCTCCTAAATTCGTCAAGAAAGTGGGAGTTTCGATGGTCAATGATGAGGTCAAACGAAACGAGATAGTGCCTGATAATGCTGTCATGAAAGTGAGACTTTCAGTGATCCATGATGACGATAATGTTGTCAAGCGCGTCGATCATCCTATGATCGATTATGATGATGACGACGACGACGATGATGTGAACAATGTTGTTTCCCATAATGTCAACACTCAGAAGCGAAAGAGGGATGAAGATTCTTTAGAATTGTCAGAAATGCTAGATTGGTTAGCTAATGTTGCACGGGATCCCCATGATAATGCGTATGATACTTCGCAAAGAAGTAAAAAGGGGAAGAATAATATGACTGATCATTTACGGAAGCGAGTTCTGTCATCAAGACGTGCACTGTTTGCAGAACTTAAGGTTGATTCAGGCAATGAAGCATGGGGTTTGCAGGTATGACGCATTTGGCTTTACTTATTAAATGCTTATAAATGATCGTTATTGTGCAATTATGCAAACTGTTTATATGATCGTTATTGTGCTCTGTTTAGGTTATAACTTTGCTATGAACTCGATGAAAGTTTGTGATTCATAAATGTAAATATATGTTGTTATGTTCGCATCGATACCATGAGGTCATGAAGTTAATGACCGTTTAATTTGTTCTGATTTTATGAATGCATGCATGTAATAATATTGTTTCTTGTGGTTTACGTCACGTGCACACATGTTATTAGTTATTACAAAGCTTGAACGTTCGAAAAAGTTAGTATATTTGCAATAACATATGTATTGAAGATTATGAGCCCTAAAGGCATAGTTTTTAAACAATAAATCAAACAACTTTATGTCACCCTGATAGTGTTCATAAAAGGAACATTATGCAGGCTGTTAAGAAACATCACCGATCTGATCGATCCAAAACACTAAAACGTAGGATCATTCTTGTGTAATCTTGCTTATAAACGGCAACGCAATCTATTTTGTAGAAGATTATGAACCCTAAAGTCATATATGTTAGATATTGGTAACCCGAGACCGTCCGTTGAATAAATTTTTTTATTATCTAACTTATAGCTTGAAGAATTCACTGTTTAAGTTTTTCAACCATGTAGAAGAAGACTCAGAGAATGCAACCTTCAATGTACGAAGACGATAAAGTTAAGCTTCGATGCAGCAGAAGAACCACTGCAGCAGTACCATGCCCCTTGAAACGTCAACAAACCGAATCTAGTAACATCCGCACAGACCGATTTCGTGAAATCCTTGAATCACATGACCAAGACTATAACCTGGGCCCACTTTTTCAAGCCGAAGTGCCGCCATGGACAGGTGTACTCTCCGACAGTGATCCCAAGTGGCTCGGTACTCAAATGTGGCCCCCACCCAACAACCCCGATAGAAAAGGCGAAGAGGATAGTTTCGTAATTGGGCTAGGAAGGCAAGAATCTTGTGAATGCGTGTTTCCGGGATCAGCTGAATGTGTTAGGTTTCACATAGCGGAAAACAGGCTGAAAATCAAAATAGAACTCGGCACGCTGTTCTATAAATGGAAGTTTAACCAAATGGGGGAGGAAATTTCTCTTGCGTGGGAACCCGAAGAAGAAAAACGATTCAAAAGCTTAGTCATCAGGGCACGACATGAGTTGGCGCATAGCATGAAGAGTAGGCGCGAAATTATGAACGCGTTTTGGAGAAAAGCATCTGTTATAATTCCTGATAAGTTAAAGCAAAATGTGGTGAGTTATTACTTTAATGTGTTTGTTATCAGGCGAAGAAGTTACCAAAACCGTGTTACTCCTAGAGACATCGACAGTGATAACGACGAAGTGGAGGTGGGGTCCGTTGGTGACAGATTCGGGTATGAAAAGATTCATGGGTTGTCACTAAAATGCTCAGAGAATTTGCAGTGCACAAACCTTGAATCTTGATCATATCTTGATCATGCATAAGTCCTTTTGTCATCTTCTTTGTGAAAATTTCTTATCATCTTTATACTAGGAATCTTAAAGTGTCATCACATTGGTTGATGTTTTCAGTTTTTTGGTTTTATGTTGAACTACAAAGTAGATTGGTACCTTTTTAAAGGTAATTTTGGTGCATTTTTTTGTTTGTCATGTTCAAATTATTCTTTCTTAACTGGGATTTGAGTGGCCAGTGGAAGAATCTTCCTAGATTTGTCAGAAACACACACGTCTGACAAGCTTTATGTGTTGGATTCCTTGTCAGATTTGACACAGAAACTAGGAAGATCTATGTACCTATTTTGGTGAATGATGATAGAGTGCATCATGGGGGCCTATATGACAGGTTTAAATGATCCCCATGTTGCCTTTGAATGAAAATTTAAGGGGAAATCTCGAAACTAGCCAAGAATTGGTCAACATTTCGAAACTAGCTAAAGGAAACGTCTTGTAGAGACGTTACCACATTGCTGAAACGTCTTGAAAATGGACCAATCACTGGCTGCCACGTGTCCGACAACGCTGAAAGTCTCAGAAGTCTTAGCTGAGACGTCTTAACATGGCTTGAGACGTTTCCACATGGCTGAAGACTTTTCCCCATGGTTTAAGACTTTTCCACATGGCTTTGAGACTTTTCCACATGGCTTAAGACTTTACATTTAACTCTTTATAAAATTAATCTTAAATTAAGTTAAATATATATAAAATTAAATAAAATAGTTGGTTGTTAGGATTTTTCATATTTTTAAAGTTTTTTACTTTTCTTAAGTTTTAAAGTCTTTTAGAGTTCTTATACACACATACATACACATCATGTTGTAATACATATGAGAATTTCAAAAGAATAATTTTTCATAATCTTAAAAGTTTTAGTAATTAAAAGTTTTGTAACATAATACGATTACTTAAAACATATTTTCAATTTTTAAACTAATCTTTCTCACGATTTTTAAACATATTTTATGGTGTAATTTTGAAGAAAAAAAGAAACGTAAACATAGAAAAAAGATATAAGAGTTTAAAAATCGTGAGAAATATTAGTTTAAAAATTAAAAATATGTTTTAAGTAATCGTATTATGTTACAAAACTTTTAAGATTATGAAAAATTATTCTTTTGAAATTCTCATATGTATTACAAAATGGTGTGTATGTATGCGTATATAAGAACTCTAAAAGACTTTAAAACTTAAGAAAAGTAAAAAACTTTTAAAAATACGAAAAATCCTAACAACCAACTATTTTATTTAATTTTATATATATTTAACATAATTTAAGGTTAATTTTATAAAGAGTTAAATGTCATTTTAGGGCTCAAGCCATGTAGAAATGGCTCAAGCCATGTGGAAAGGTCTTAAGCCATTTGGAAAAGTCTCAAGCCATGGGGAAAAGTCTCAAGCCATGTGGAAACGTCTCAAGCCATATGAAGCCGTGTGGAAACGTCTCAAGCCATGTTAAGACGTCTCAGCTAAGACTTCTGAGACGTTTCAGCGTTGTCGGACACGTGGCAGCCAGTGATTGGTCCATTTTCAAGACGTTTCAGCAATGTGGTAACGTCTCTACAAGACGTTTCCTTTGGCTAGTTTCGAAATGTTGACCAATTCTTGGCTAGTTTCGAGATTTCCCCAAAATTTAATTTGAGTCATGATTATCTTTAGTTTTGTTTGTATAATTCAAGCTGACATGTCCAACACAATTAAAGTCACTTTATTAGTAACCTAGGGGCTGTTTGGCAACCCCTGAGCCAACAAGTGCTGAATTAATAAGAGATCTAGCGGGGTAAGAGACTTTGAACAAGAGTATGCTGATGTGGTAGTGGTTGGTGGTGTAGGAAGTGGTGCTGAGTCGAGGTGGCGCACGAGTGGTTGGGTGAGGCTTATGAAAACAGGTGAAGGGACAAAGGGGTAAAATTTTCATTTAGCTTCATTTTGAAACTTAATAGGTAAGAGGTCCGCTGCCTAATTCTGAGGTGTCATTCTAGTGAACCAAACACACTTAATGCTAACTGATTAACATGTAGCATTTTAATGGAATTATTAAGAGGCTACCAAAAAACCCTCTAATTTCCATTGACCTGTCTTTTAAATGTAAGGAAAGTTTTGAGCCATGGTTATATACCCTATGGGCTGCAAGAGGTAGAGGGTTGCATAAATGATGTATTCATTGCAAAGGATCATAGTGTGTTAAAGTTGAGAAATCTAATTAGGGATTGCAACGTGGAGTATCGGTAATTTTAGTCTCATATTTGATTATAGAAGAGTATCGCATACCTATTAGGTACCCGATTACTCAATACATATATCTTAGTTTGTCTAAATTTATCGGTTGAGACTCAAAACTATATTTCTTACTATTCTAGTTTTTATACAATTTAGTATTCAAGGAAATTAGGAATATAAAAGCTAAAAAGACGTTGGTAATCGGATTGGGTGTCACCTAAACTATACACGTCCCATACCTATGAATTTTTTTATAACTAATTTCATACTTGATCCCATATCTAAATACTCATCCGCATGTCCTAAATGTTAACATTTAGGGTTTGGAATTTACCTTTCAAGTTTGGTTTTGTTTATCAGGGTGAGGATCAAATAGGAAGTTTATTTTGGTTAGGAAGGATAGGGAGCAATAGAATTATGACATATGGCAAAAATTAAAATCAGATAAAAGGGTATTTTAGTCAATTTCTTATTTTCTCAAAACCTCATGTCTGAGTTCTTTCCTCCCCCAAACCCTATACTACAGCCACCATGTCCTCCACTTCCACACCACCAACTCCACCGCCACCTCCTAAACCACCGCCACCGCTACCGTACTCCACAATTCCGGGTCCTGCCGCCCGCTGCCGGAATAGTTCAGGTCGTTTCTGTGGTAGAAATGTTGAATTTTTTCATTGAGTTTTTGATGCCTGAGACATCTACTTCTTGAAAATGGCCCTAAGTTTCTATTCAGTCACAACAGACTAATGATGTACATCAATATATTAAATTTTCCTAAAAGAAAATGTTGGTAATGAAAGATCTCAATGAGCAAATGACATGGTTATTGCGAAAGCATCATGTTCTGTTCTGAGAAAGCATAAGTTTACCTGAGGTATGTCTTCTTCAATGCTTTTTTGAATGTTTTTGCTTTTTATCCTGGTATATCACTGTATTTCTATTAGACTTTTGTCACCATGTTTGGTGAAAGGCAAAATGGGTTTTTTATGATTAAAATATTATTTTTATAATACTATTAGATTCCAACGCAACACTTTCTTGATTTGTGTAAGAAGTAATAAATTACAATTTCTTTGATGGCAATTTCTTTGAATGCATGATTACTGTTGTGAAAGATATTTGTAAAACACAATGATTTTCTAGAACGCAATTGCATTTTTCATCTCAATATTTTGCGTTTTTCATCTTAATTTGTCTGTGTTGTTTTAGAATATAATGGTAAACACATTTTTATTTGTTTTTTGGTCCATTGCGTTTTAGAAAAACACATTTTGAAGTGTTTTTAGTCCATTGCATTTTAGGTAAAACACATTTTTATGTGTTTTCAGTCCATTGCGTTTTAGAAAGAACACTTTCTTTTGTGTTTTTAGGCCATTGCGTTTTAGAAATAAGACATTTTATGTGTTTTCTGTTCATTGCGTTTTAGAAAAACACATTTTTGAAGTGTTTTTAGTCCATTGCGTTTTAGGTAAAACAAATTTTTAAGTGTTTTCAGTCCATTACGTTTTAGAAATAACATTTTCTTTTGTGTTTTTAAGATATTGCGTTTTAGAAAAAAGACATTTTTAAGTGTTTTTGTTCCAGTGCGTTTTAGAAAAACACATTTTGAAGTGTTTTTAGTCCATTGTGTTTTAGGTAAAACACATTTTTATGTGTTTTCAGTCCATTGCGTTTTAGAAAGAACAATTTCTTTTGTGTTTATAGGTCATTGCGTTTTAGAAATAAGACATTTCTTTGTGTTTTCTGGCCATTGCGTTTTAGAAATAAGCCATTTCTTTGTGTTTTTTGTGCATTGCGTTTTAGAAAAAAAAAATCATTTTTTTACGTTTTTTGTCCATTGCGTTTTACGCAACTGAGTTTTAATTTTTTTTTCGAAAATATAACAATAGTATACTCGTTTTAAAGATTAAAAAACGCTTGTTTTTTGGTGCAATTTTTATAAAAAAATAATGTCGTATGAAAAAGTTATTAACGTTTAAAAAATGGAGGGGAATTGGAGGAGAGAGAAACTATTGTCCTGGATTGACTAGAATGACCTTACACAAACTCACGCGTCTCTTTTTTTATCTTCAATTTCACTAATTTAATCTTAACCCTTGATTAAATCAATTGATGGTCAAGATTACTTCCTAGCCTTTCTAACAAAATAAATTTTCTATTATATCCTAACCCTTGTTTATCATCCCTAAAACCTAATTGAGTGGGTAAAAAAAGGCATTAGACACAAGTGATGCTACCAATTGATTTATGTCTATTTATTTCATATTCTATATTAGTAGATAATGCCGACATAATTATTCATAAAATCATTGAATGTTTTATAATTAAAACAGGTCAATTTAATACTTGTTAATAAATCAGGTTCCGGAAGTCTAATGATTGTTCTAAGTATTTGTCTTCGTACTTATTTATTTGTTGAGTTCAAGTTAATTGAACTAACATGTCATGTTCAATCCCCTCCTCGTTGCCCAGTGGTTTGTCCCAATGTGGTTATGTCAGCCGGCTCCTCCTTTGGGAGGTCACCGGTTCGACTCCCACTGTGGCTTAAGGGGGGGAAGTCCCAATGATGGACCGTTCCTACCGAGGCATGGTGCGGTCCTGAGGGCAACCCGGTTTTACCCAGCTGTTACCCCAGCGAGTCTCTCGTGTGAGGGCAGTATGGTTTCCAGGCGGAGGTCAGCTTGCGCACCGGCCGGGGCCCGATTGAACATCGCGTCCGTAAGAGCAAGGCTGACGGGGGAATGTCTTCGACATGACCCCGGTGACCAATTCGGTCCTGTACAGAGAAAGTCACCTTCAAAAAAAAAACATGTCATGTTCATGTTCATTCGATTCATTTATAGGTTTAAATAAAATAAAATTTAATTTTTTTACATGTTTATTTTATTGGTTGTTTATGGAATTGAAATACGAAAAAGAAAGAGATATATATGACTGGTCAATGATATTTTCTTTTCTATAATGGCTCATTTTGACCGAACCTATGTCGGTCAAAATCCATTAGATCTGAACCAATATTCTTTAGTGGGGCCTTTCTAATCCAAACCTGTAAACTTTTTTTCTTTGAAAGGCTTTATTAAAACGAAATGACTAGCCAGAAGCTAGATACTTGCATACAAAGATAATGAAAACGAAAAATTACACCAATTGGGTCACTCTAACAAAACCGTTTTTGCTCGGTTTTTACCCATAAAACCCCCGTTGTCTTTATGATTTCCATTAGTTTTTGCACTTCCACCCTACTCCCTAAGAAGACAACATCGTTTCACGTTTTTTCTGGTTTGACCCATCCGTGTGTGTATGAATTTGAAGTAGGTTAGACGTTGAAGGGGTAGAGATGAGAGGGATTGAGGCCCAAGACTATACCATTTGCTACACTAGTGTGCAAACGTAACATTCGGTGAAGAGGTGCTCCACCATTTCTTCGTTCTCCACAGAGAGGGCATAATGTCGATGGGATGTGAATGTTCCTCCTCTGAAGCGCCATTCTCGTTGGTATTCTGCCCAAATTCAATCCCCATCTGAAGATGATTTTTTCTGGCAGCCATCGGTTCCATTCAAAGATATTACCGGGTGGTGTTGCGGTCAGCTTTGATAGCATATTATTTATAGATATCACGGAGAATGAGCCTTGTGGGTCTGCAACCCACTTCCCACAATCCTTTGACTCGGTGTTGGATAGTTGTGAGAGAAGAGACAAGCATACATAATGTCACACCCCAACCGATGGCGAAAACATCTGAGCGAGACAAAAACGAAATTGTAAGAGACTTCATAACGACTATTTGTGACAAGTATTTAATAATCAAATTTTCATTTCATTACCAAAACAAAGGTACAATGTTTGGAAGCAAAATACAACAACTTATAACATAGAAATCAAGCACAATACATGAACGAAAATTTAAATTGTGTTTCTAGCCGTCCTAGTAGATTTCTTTCAACGTGTCATCATCAAATTCCTGCAATATATATTAAAGTACATGTCAACACAAAAGAGCGTTGGCGAGCATACACGTTTGAATTACTAGCATAAGTATAAAAAGTTAAAACGTATCCGCATGGCATAATCGTATACTAAGGCATATCATTTCAACACTAGCATGCATCACATAATTGTCAACCCAAAGATTCCACTAGCGTAATCTTGTCGTTGCAACGACAAGACCGTTTTTGTATACCTTAACATGACCACAAGAATACGGGCGGTGTGCTACTGCTATAGTGCTATACATGTTAAGGTAGACTTGTACGAAGTTAATGACAAGGATAGTGCAAGAATGGCTTCTAGCATGTATGCATTCCTAAGCATCACGTACTAAGCATGTATAATGGATTGTTTGTTTGTGTCAAGTATGTTTGTATGTGATTGTGTGAATTTGATAAGTTGTATGTATTGCACCCCAAAAGTGTCTAAATTAAAAAGGGGTCATGTATACTCACGGTTTGTGTAGAGTTTCCACGAAAGTGAGTCGGATGGGTTCTTGAGTTTGGAGCACCGAATTTACCCTAAAGGGAAACAGAGGTGTGTGAGTTTTGAATTTTGATTAACGGATGGATTAGGATTTAGAGTTAACATATAACATGAATAAATGAAATGAAAAGTAAAGTACCATGAGTATGGTCATGCAAGGAGGTAGGATGAATTCCATCCATTTAACCTCTTTATATGATTCACCAAAGCATAAACTCATCAAAAAAGTTGATGAATTCGGTTGGTCATGAATGAAAATAAAAAGATATAAGTAACTAAGTTACTAAGTAGCCATATAAGAACAACCCTGGCGTGTCATACCCAACGTGGCAAATGTTGGAGGCGAGGTTAAGTTACTTTGGGTCTTGGAAGCTACTTAGTTGTACATAAAACAAACAAGCAAGTCAGGTAGTTGTGAGTGCATTATGTCTATTGCCTCCGTCAATCATGTCTATAGTTGTTAATGTATCGAGTCATAGTTGATTATATAGGATTTCGTATCAGAAAGACGGGTTTGTAATGTTAGTGCCCTGTCGTACAAAAGGCACTTTCGTACGAAAGGGATTATCCAGTCGTCCCAGGCTCTTTCGCACATATAGTCCCTTTCGTCCTTACATGTTTGGATGACTGGGTAATGCCTATAAATAAGAGTATTGGGTCTTGTCATATAAAAGAACTTTTAGACTTGAGAGGGGAAACTCTGTCCATTTGGTTTCGTGGTATTGTATCTTCAAATCATCAATAGAAACCAGTTTAATTAGCTTGTTCTTGTGTATGTCATCTTCATACTCGGATTCCGCACGAGTTATGGAGAATTTATGACCAGTTGCAGCTTTCGGAGACCCGAAACGGTCCTAACAAGTGGTATCAGAGCTTGGAGACTGGTTTTCAACGACTCATAGCACAAGATACCAGCAAAATCGAGCAAAATTTGATCAGATTTCATCATCTTTCTCATCATATCTCTTCTACTCTTATTCTTTCTACTTAAAACACAAAATTGAAGCTGAATTCATGGACACATTTTTTCTGATTTTTTAGTATAATGTGCGAAATTATGAACTAATCAATCCTTGAAAAAATCAGATCAAAATTCAAACTAATTCATTGAAAAATCTTGAAAAAACCATGAAAAACACAACCTGAGTTTTGTGCAACTGGGTTACTCGTCCGAAACGCTCTCGTATGAATCGGCATACTCATTCGAACGAAAGGGGTTAAAGGTTGTTCTTAAAAAGTTGACTCATTCGCACAAAAAGCATCTTTCCCTTTCATATGAAAAAGCCTGTTTGTTACTTGGTTGTTTAGCTTGACTCATTCGCACGAGAGGCAATCCCTCTCTCACGAAAGTGGTTAATCTCTTTCGTTTCAAAGTTTGTTTGACCGTTTGTTGACTTTTACAGGTACTTTTCAAATAATTCAAAGTTATTGAACATGGATTCTGAGTTTTATAATGCTTTTGCAACAATGCTTGATTGGGTGGCTCAGACTTTAAAGTCAGAAAATGAACATGGAACACAATAAAAACCTCCTAAGTTGATGAATATAAAAATGGGAAGAATGGTTTGCCAACTGGATTCAAGCCTATCATATGGGATGTTGGTATGCAGTCTTAATTGAACATGATGAACCAGTAGAGAATGTTGGTCAAAAGAAATCACTGATGGAATACGATGAAGAGGAAAAATCAAAATTCAAAAATGAAAAGAAAATGATAAGCTTTTTACAGCAATCAGTGAAAAAAAGTATTCTTTCCCTATTACAACACAATGGAACTGCTTATTCAATCTGGAATGCATTGAAACATAAATATGAAGGTAATGAGCAAATGATGAAAAGCAAAAGAGCGCTAATGAAAAAGGAATTTGAAAAATTTACAATTCTGAAAGGCGAAACAGTAAAACAATTAATAGAGAGATTTTGTTATCTGATTAAAGAATTGAGAATGTTAGGGATTGAAAAGAATCGAGAAGAGTTGGTAGTTAAACTCGTGGATGTGCTTCCAAATGAAAATGATTGGTCTATATTTATCTTGATCATGAAAAATAGTCTAGAATATAAGACCATTGTATTTAATAGGTTGATCCAGAAACTGGAAGCACACCAGTTAGAATTGAGAAACGTAGGAAAGTTATGGAATGAACAACAAGATGTAAGTCTGTATTATAAAAGTGGTAGCTCATCAGATATTCAGAGTCAAAAAATACAGACACCATACAATGTAGACAGTTCATCAGGATTTTCTGGTTTTTCAACAAACAGTAATTCAAGCAGCAGTGGGTTTGGAACATTCTCGAGCTATTAATCTAATTCTTCAACTCCGAATTCAAAATCATCACAAGGTTCAAACTCACATTCGAGCCAAAGCAATAATCAGTCTCATGTGCTACAATGTAATGTTTCAGTAAATCTAAAAAATGCTCAAGGTTTGAATGAATCCACAGTAAAATAGAAAATGGCATTTCTGGCATCAGTTCTTGAGTCATATGACAATCTTATAGCTGGAAAAATAGGAAATTGTAATATGACTAAAGAGGACTATGACCAGGTTGATCCAGAAGAATTAGAACTGATGGATATCATGTGGAATATGGCGAGTATTTTGATGCGAGCACAAAGGTTTGCTGAGATTACTGGGAGACAGTGTTTGTTTGGATCAGATTCTAAACTGGGTTTTGACAAGTCAAAAGTAACCTGTTTCATATGCAAACGAAAATGACACTTTAAAAGAGAATGTACAAATCAAGAAAATCAAGATAACATCAATCCTTTCAGTGATTATTACAAACAAGCAATATATCACAACCAGCAAAGGCCACAAATTGAAGCTGGACCATAAAAAAAAACAAAAAAACAAAGCGTTAGTCGTCATACAAGAAGATGTGGGTTTTAACTGGAATAACATGTTTTCTCAACCTGATGGACGAGCAATGCTTGCTGAGGTTATTGAAGAACCTAAACAGACGATTGAAGAAGTTGAAGAAGAATGTCGTTTTGATAAAGTTTCCAAAAATTCTGATATTGATTTTTTATTTTTCTTTTCAGTTTCTGCTAATTCATGATTCAGCAAAGCGATTTGATCAAGATATAAATTTACAGCCTTTTGGTTCTCTTTATAATTAGCTTCAAGAAATCTAATAGTTTCAGCATCCTTTTTGAATGTTTCAATAAATGGTCAGAGCCGTTCCTATGTTTTCGGAGGCCCTAAGCGAACTACGAAGTGGAGGCCCTTTTGTAAAATTATCATTTTCAACATATTTAGTAATAAAACCCTCGTTCTTTACCCGGGCTTAGAACCAACAATTATAAACCAAAAAGTTTATAATTGGCGTGGTTAAAATAATTTTTTTGGAAATTTATAAGTGTATCAGATTCTACATATGAATTGATTTAAAAGAGAACAATGATTAGCTTCTAGCAAATTGCCTAACTACTATCAGACAACAATCCCCAATTTCTAACAAATATCAATTAGATATACGTTAACTAATAGCAAATAGCAATCAACAGTTTATCACAAATATCAAAACTGAAATATGAAAACTTACCTATGCAGATTTTCACTATTCTCCTCTTCTCTGATAGTCTGAATAGGTTCTTTGCTTTCCAAACACAACCCCAATCTCAACTTGCAATCACAATATCAATAATCAATTGCAATTCCACAAGAATCACACTTTCAAGCACAATAAAAAAGACAAAGCATCAGTTAGAGTTTTAGAAATTTAGGGCAAACATTGATTGAGAAAAACACACATATATAAACATATACCATATGAAATAGTTGTTAACCTACCTTATATCCCGAATTAACATTAATGACTCCCCAAATCATGACTTGGGAGGCCATCATTAACCTTAGGCGATGAACGACTCGTTAATCATAACTTTAGAAGCGTGGGTGCCATTTGGAATAATAGTAAGGAAGCAGGGGATTGATTGGTTGCGTGCTAGATTCCATAACTTCAGATTCAAAAGCGTGCAACCCTAGATAAAAAAGAGAATGGCATTGTTAAAAATTGAGGCCCTGATTTCAGATTAATGAATTGGGCTGTGGGCACTTGGGCTTGTAAGTAAGCTGATTATTATTGAAGAAGAAAAGGCCTAAAATCCTGAGGCCCTTAAACTTTGGAGGCCCTAGGCCTTTGCCTAGATCCAAAAGCCCATTGGGCCGGCCCTGTAAATGGTTTAAGTTTATTACTCATTTCATCATACGCTTCTTTCATCTTAAAATAGTGAATGCACTATCTCTATCGCTTCCGTCAATCACGTGTTTTAGTGTCAAATGTAACTAGTTGTAGTTAATAGATAAGATAAGACTAGGTTAGTAATGAAACCAGATCAGGTTTGCACGATTATGCGCAGACAGATCCGCACGGATCAGCTGATCCGCGCTAAAGGTACATCCACGCTTAGTTGGTCCGTGATAGCTGGTCCGCACATATTCAGATCCGCACCTGATGCGCATCCGTGTATACCTGTTCATACGGATCTGATCTGCCTATATATAGTGGAGTGTTGTCTTGTCATTAAGAACCTTTGGTGGACTAGAGAGGGGAAACTCTGTCCAAGTGATTTCACGGTTTTGTACTATCAAATTATCAATCGAAATCATTTTAATTACTTGTTTTTGTTCAAGTCAACCTCGTACTTGGATTCCGCACAAGATACGAGGTCGTAACAATCAGTTGTACATTCAATAAGATCGTGATCGGTCCTAACAAGTTCCTACAAGTGGTATCAGAGCAGGAGATTGATTGCAAGGACTGAAGATACAAGATACAAGCAGATTTAAGAAAATCAGAGTCAAATTAGAGCAAAATTGATCTGAATTTCATCATTGTCTACTCATTCTTCTTCTACACTTCTTTTTCAAGTTTAAAACACATATTTAACATCGAATCTACGGTTAAAATTGACTAATTTTTGAATTTGTTGTGCGAAATCATAACATAATCAATCCTTGAAAAGATTAGATCAAAATCTGAGCTAAATCATTGAAAATTCTTTGAAAAACCATGAAAAACCTGACTGAAGTTTGCGCATTCATTTGAGAGTGTTCGCACGGATCTAAGGTTTCAATACGCATGGATCTGATCTATTGGGTTCGCACGGATCCATTATTTCTCAATTGTTCATTCGTGCGGATCTACACTGTCCAATCCGCACGGATCTATATTTCCAATTTGCGCGAATCATCTTTCAAGATTTTTGGTTTTCAAGCTGTTTAATTGATTGATGATTTTTGCAGGTACTTCTCGATTATTCAAAGTTTGAAATCATGGAGCATGAGTTTTACAACGAATTCTATGATGCTTTCACATCCGCTACAACATCCGCACCAAAGAACATTTCGAATGTCATATCTGAAAGTTTAAACATTGAAAATGCTTATGGAGCCTATCAAAAACCACCCAAATTGATGAACATGGAAGATTACAGTAGGTGCAAAGATAGATTTGAGAGTTGGATTAAAGCCTATGCTTATGAAAGTTGGGTTGTGTTAACATTTGGATATGAAAAACCAACAAATGATAAGGGAGAAATAATATCAATTAATGAAAATACAGATGTTGATAAAAAGGATTTCTCTAACGAACAAAAAAATGATTACACTGTTACAAAAATCAGTTAGAGATGATATTCTTTCTCTGCTCCAACATGACACAACTTCAAAATCTATGTGGAAAGCGTTCAAAACAAATTTGAAGGTGGAGAAGAGATGATCAAAAACAAAAAGTCACAGTTAAAGAAAGAGTTTGATCTGTTTGATTGTCTGAAAGGTGAAAATGTTCGACAGCTTATAGAGCGTTTCTCTCATTTGAAACTTGAGCTGGATAGGTTTGGTATCAAAAAGGACAAAGAAGAAATCATCGAAAAACTCATTGAGGCATTACCCCATGAAAATGATTGGCAAACATATGTCATGATTCTTAAAAATAGTGCACAGTTTAGCGAGATGAATCTAGAGCAGCTGATTGAAAAATTGGAAGGTCATGAGCTGGAACTTCAAAAGCAAAACAAAATGACCAGTTCAAATTATCAGCAGAACGTGAATCTGTATTATCGCGGGAGCTTATTGTTTAACAACCAATCGCCAAAAATTGGAACTGCATTCAGCGCAGAAAACTTGAGTGGTGGATCATCAAAATGCAGTTCATCATATAGTGCTTCATCGAGTAGTGGCAATGGTTATTCAAACAATCATCAGAATCAAAACAGTTCCAATTCGAATGTGGTACAATGTAACATTGCTGTAAATCTAAACAATGCACAGAGCATGAGTCCTGATGCAACAAAACAACAAATGTTATTCTTAGCATCAATTTAGAATCGTACGAAAGTCTCGAGGCAGGGAAGATCGGAAACCCGAACATGACGAAAGAAGACTACGATCAAATTGATCCAAAGGAGTTGGAGTTGATTGATATCAGATGGTGTATGGCGAGCGTAATAAGAAGAGCTCAAAGATTCATGGAAATTACAGGCAGACAATGTCTTGGAGGTCCTACAACTAAACTGGGATTTGATAAATCCAAAGTTACTTGCTTCAAATGTAAACAGAAATGACACTTCAAAAGGGAATGCTCAAACCAAGATGTGGATGAAAGCATTCTGTTCCATGACGATTACTACCGAAAAGCAATTTATCATCGTAACAAAGAGCAACCGCCAAAAATTAATCGATCACATATCGATGAAGGTTCTTCGAAAGAGAAAAAACAAGTTTTGGTAGTTACTCAGGGGGATGAGGGCTTCAATTGGAACAAATATATTTTGAGTGAGAAAGTTGCTTTGGTTGCTGAAGTGAGATTTAGTCGAGAAGAACGCATAGCACGTAGGAGGTTGGATGAAGTGTACCATGCTTTCAAAGAGGCAAAGCAGGCCAAGAGATGGGATGATGAGAGGAAATGTTATTTAAATCCTCAAGGAAATCTTACAGTGGATCCGAAGCTTGTAGATTTTGATGCACTGCTTGCTGCTATTCCTACTGCTGCAGAATTTTATTCAAAGATAAAAGAAGATAAAATTTTGAGGAACAAGTGGAGAAGCGCATAGAAAAAGTGATTAATGCAAGTCTAGAAAATTCGACAGAGACTTTGAAGAAGAATGTGGAAGAAACCATTGATGAGAGTGTAAGGTCTAAAATTTTGAAATAAACTAAGGTGTCTAAAATGACAAAAATACCAAACGGGTCGAATAATCAACATGTAAAATTTCTGCGTTATCTTCATAATAGCTAATGAAATAGTTATAAAAAGTTTACAACCCAAACATTTCTTAAACTACTAACATAATCTTTAACCACAAAGTTTCAACATCTATTAACTTCCGGGTTTAGTTACTTACAAAAGACTCGTTTTAACAAAACCATATAACAAAAGTTTAGACCCATAACTAGTATCATCACGGAAGCGTGCTTCATGAGTGTGTCCGATCCAAGTAGCGCCATCCATTAAGATGATTTACCTACATACAACCAACCAATTAGACATTTTAAATCATAAGTTCATACGACCCAAAATTACTAGTCGAGCTACAAGTAAGCTTTTTAAACCTTCATCCGAATTAAAATTTCCCAACTTGACATATTATCCCTTCTACTCATTCGACCCATATCCTCAACATGTCTTCGACTTACTCTAACTCATTACACGAATAAAGATTCGACACTAGGATAATAACACATCATAATATTACTTCTACTAATACTTTGTAAGCAAATGAACTTACCTTTATCGTTCTTCGTTTGTGACCCGGATTGGCTTGAGCTTTCTTCCTTTATTCCTACAATCCAAAATTATATACTTTAATCTCATGTCGTTCTTTTCATTCCGTAATTAACAACTTCAAATTAACAATCAATAAAATCCCAATTCTAACCATTTAACTTTGGAAGTCATTTGATCACCTCATTCAAGCATTTTAACAAACACTTGGCGTGCGTACTACTAATCAAGCATAGTGTACAAGTATTATATGCATAACAGGGCTAGTTCATATCAATAACATCAAGAACATCAATTTCAATCAAAATCTCATACAACCTTCATCCTAATTCGATTTCACATAGCAATAACTTAATAAGAACATCATCATACAACATCTTTATGCTAATTTACATCAAAATTTCATGTTACATATAACTACCATTCTACTCTAAGTGGGGTTTTCACTTCCAACATCAATTTAATATATTTTAAGCATTCATCATGTTATAAGAGGTGATCCTAGTTCATTATCATGCTAATTTCATATAAACTTGAGGATTTCTTGAAACCCCAAATATCCAAGATCTCCAAAACATAAAATTCTTGTTACCTTATGCTTTAGTAGGACTAGATGATCAAGAATTCATTAACTTGCAAGAGTTATGGCCATTATTAGGGCTTCAGTTGTTCAATTTTTGTGAAGATGAGAAGGGTTTCTTTCTCCTTCTTGCTCCTGGCTACCAAGCACGCACGTATGTGTGTGTGTGTTGTGAGTTTTTTTGTGTTTTTAATTATTTAACTTTCATCATTTACACATTCCACCCCTCATATATGCATACTTATTTTTAAATGGCCAAAACTTATTTCTTTTAGTTAAAAATCCTAATTCACATTCTAGCTAGGTTCACCTCCTAGTTATTTCTTTAAACATATTATAGAAATATATATATATAAACACATATAATTAAATTCTGAGGCGTTACAAGTCCACCCCCTTAAGAAAGGTTTCGTCCCCGAAACCTGATTACGTACCGAACAAAGACGGGTAGAACCTTCTCATTTCATCTTCCGGTTCCCAAGTGAGATCCGACCCCTTCCCGTGTTGACATTGAACTAGAACTTACTTGATTTCTTTGTTGCGAAGAGTCTTTACCTTGGAATATTTTATAGCTACCTGTCTTTCAACGTAATTCATTTTCTCGTCTACCTCAATGTCCTCAAGAGGTACATGAGCTGTTTCATCCGCAAGACACTTCCGTAATTGTGACACATGGAAGGTGTTGTGAATCCCTTCTAATGTTGAGGGTAGTTCTAACCGGTAGGCTACTTTTCCAACTCGAGCTAAAATCTTGAACGGTCCGATATATCGGGGACCCAACTTTTCTCGCTTATGGAATCGAATTATGGCTTTCCACGGGGACACCTTCAACAATACTCGGTCCCCCACTTGGAATTCAATAGGACACCTTCTTTTGTCCACATAGGACTTTTGTTGATCTTACGCTGCTTTTAATCGGGCCCGTACCATGTCGATCTTTTCATTAGTTATCACTACTACATCTTTGGGTGCGAGTTCTCTTTGTCCCACTTCTCCCCAACAAACAGGGGTTCTACACTTTCTCCCATACAACATTTCATACGGCGCCATTTGTATGCTACTTTGGTAGCTGTTGTTATATGAGAACTCCATTAATTGCAAATGTTCATCCCAATTTCCCCCGAAATCCATAACGCATGCTCTCAACATGTCCACTAGAGTTTGAATGGTCCTTTAGGATTGACCATCCGTCTGTGGGTGATACGCGGTACTTATGTGCAATTGTGTACCCATTCATTCATGAAATTTCTGCCATTAGCGGGAGGTAAATCGCGTGTCCTGGTCCGACACATTGGACACAGGCACACCATGGCGGGAAATGATTTCATTCACATAAATTTCCACTAACCTTTCCGAGGAATAAGTCTCTCGAATGGGTAGAAAATGGGCGCTTTTGGTAAGGCGCTCAACAACGACCCATATCGCGTCATGCCCCTTTCTTGTTCTAGGAAGTTTGGTTACAAGAGCCATGGTTACATCCTCCCATTTCCATACCGGGATCTCTAAGGGTTGCAATTTCCCGTATGTTTTTTGATGTTCCGCCTTTACTTGGGAACATGTCAAGCATTTAGTTACATACTTAACAATGTCGCATTTCATTCCCGGCCACCAATAATTTTCTTTCAAATTCCGATACATTTTAGTGGCTCTCGGATGAACCGAGTAACGGGACTTATGTGCTTCTTCCAATAAAAAGGTCTTCGCTTCACAATGTCGCGGTATCCAAACCCGCCCATACCTTGTTTTTAATCCGCACGCGTTTACTTCAAGTTTATTATCAAACCCTTTCGTCCTTTCACTTTTCGGATCAACTACATTCAAGGACTCATCTTGCGACTTTCGTATTGTTTCGAGGAGCTTTGGCGTGACTATCATTCTCATCGATTTCACTCGAATAGGCGGTGGGTATTCTTTCCGACTTAATGCATCTGCCACAACATTGGCCTTACCCGGATGGTAAAGAATGTCACAGTCATAATCTTTGATCAGTTCTAGCAACCTTCGTTGCCTCATATTAAGGTCTTTCTGCTCGAAGAAGTATTTGAGACTTTTGTGGTTTGAATAAATTGGAAGGTCATGAGCTGGAACTTCAAAAGCAAAACAAAATGACCAGTTCAAATTATCAGCAGAACGTGAATCTGTATTATCGCGGGAGCTTATTGTTTAACAACCAATCGCCAAAAATTGGAACTGCATTCAGCGCAGAAAACTTGAGTGGTGGATCATCAAAATGCAGTTCATCATATAGTGCTTCATCGAGTAGTGGCAATGGTTATTCAAACAATCATCAGAATCAAAACAGTTCCAATTCGAATGTGGTACAATGTAACATTGCTGTAAATCTAAACAATGCACAGAGCATGAGTCATGATGCAACAAAACAACAAATGTTATTCTTAGCATCAATTTAGAATCGTACGAAAGTCTCGAGGCAGGGAAGATCGGAAACCCGAACATGACGAAAGAAGACTACGATCAAATTGATCCAAAGGAGTTGGAGTTGATTGATATCAGATGGTGTATGGCGAGCGTAATAAGAAGAGCTCAAAGATTCATGGAAATTACAGGCAGACAATGTCTTGGAGGTCCTACAACTAAACTGGGATTTGATAAATCCAAAGTTACTTGCTTCAAATGTAAACAGAAATGACACTTCAAAAGGGAATGCTCAAACCAAGATGTGGATGAAAGCATTCTGTTCCATGACGATTACTACCGAAAAGCAATTTATCATCGCAACAAAGAGCAACCGCCAAAAATTAATCGATCACATATCGATGAAGGTTCTTCGAAAGAGAAAAAACAAGTTTTGGTAGTTACTCAGGGGGATGAGGGCTTCAATTGGAACAAATATATTTTGAGTGAGAAAGTTGCTTTGGTTGCTGAAGTGAGATTTAGTCGAGAAGAACGCATAGCACGTAGGAGGTTGGATGAAGTGTACCATGCTTTCAAAGAGGCAAAGCAGGCCAAGAGATGGGATGATGAGAGGAAATGTTATTTAAATCCTCAAGGAAATCTTACAGTGGATCCGAAGCTTGTAGATTTTGATGCACTGCTTGCTGCTATTCCTACTGCTGCAGAATTTTATTCAAAGATAAAAGAAGATAAAATTTTGAGGAACAAGTGGAGAAGCGCATAGAAAAAGTGATTAATGCAAGTCTAGAAAATTCGACAGAGACTTTGAAGAAGAATGTGGAAGAAACCATTGATGAGAGTGTAAGGTCTAAAATTTTGAAATAAACTAAGGTGTCTAAAATGACAAAAATACCAAACGGGTCGAATAATCAACATGTAAAATTTCTGCGTTATCTTCATAATAGCTAATGAAATAGTTATAAAAAGTTTACAACCCAAACATTTCTTAAACTACTAACATAATCTTTAACCACAAAGTTTCAACATCTATTAACTTCCGGGTTTAGTTACTTACAAAAGACTCGTTTTAACAAAACCATATAACAAAAGTTTAGACCCATAACTAGTATCATCACGGAAGCGTGCTTCATGAGTGTGTCCGATCCAAGTAGCGCCATCCATTAAGATGATTTACCTACATACAACCAACCAATTAGACATTTTAAATCATAAGTTCATACGACCCAAAATTACTAGTCGAGCTACAAGTAAGCTTTTTAAACCTTCATCCGAATTAAAATTTCCCAACTTGACATATTATCCCTTCTACTCATTCGACCCATATCCTCAACATGTCTTCGACTTACTCTAACTCATTACACGAATAAAGATTCGACACTAGGATAATAACACATCATAATATTACTTCTACTAATACTTTGTAAGCAAATGAACTTACCTTTATCGTTCTTCGTTTGTGACCCGGATTGGCTTGAGCTTTCTTCCTTTATTCCTACAATCCAAAATTATATACTTTAATCTCATGTCGTTCTTTTCATTCCGTAATTAACAACTTCAAATTAACAATCAATAAAATCCCAATTCTAACCATTTAACTTTGGAAGTCATTTGATCACCTCATTCAAGCATTTTAACAAACACTTGGCGTGCGTACTACTAATCAAGCATAGTGTACAAGTATTATATGCATAACAGGGCTAGTTCATATCAATAACATCAAGAACATCAATTTCAATCAAAATCTCATACAACCTTCATCCTAATTCGATTTCACATAGCAATAACTTAATAAGAACATCATCATACAACATCTTTATGCTAATTTACATCAAAATTTCATGTTACATATAACTACCATTCTACTCTAAGTGGGGTTTTCACTTCCAACATCAATTTAATATATTTTAAGCATTCATCATGTTATAAGAGGTGATCCTAGTTCATTATCATGCTAATTTCATATAAACTTGAGGATTTCTTGAAACCCCAAATATCCAAGATCTCCAAAACATAAAATTCTTGTTACCTTATGCTTTAGTAGGACTAGATGATCAAGAATTCATTAACTTGCAAGAGTTATGGCCATTATTAGGGCTTCAGTTGTTCAATTTTTGTGAAGATGAGAAGGGTTTCTTTCTCCTTCTTGCTCCTGGCTACCAAGCACGCACGTATGTGTGTGTGTGTTGTGAGTTTTTTTGTGTTTTTAATTATTTAACTTTCATCATTTACACATTCCACCCCTCATATATGCATACTTATTTTTAAATGGCCAAAACTTATTTCTTTTAGTTAAAAATCCTAATTCACATTCTAGCTAGGTTCACCTCCTAGTTATTTCTTTAAACATATTATAGAAATATATATATATAAACACATATAATTAAATTCTGAGGCGTTACAAGTCCACCCCCTTAAGAAAGGTTTCGTCCCCGAAACCTGATTACGTACCGAACAAAGACGGGTAGAACCTTCTCATTTCATCTTCCGGTTCCCAAGTGAGATCCGACCCCTTCCCGTGTTGACATTGAACTAGAACTTACTTGATTTCTTTGTTGCGAAGAGTCTTTACCTTGGAATATTTTATAGCTACCTGTCTTTCAACGTAATTCATTTTCTCGTCTACCTCAATGTCCTCAAGAGGTACATGAGCTGTTTCATCCGCAAGACACTTCCGTAATTGTGACACATGGAAGGTGTTGTGAATCCCTTCTAATGTTGAGGGTAGTTCTAACCGGTAGGCTACTTTTCCAACTCGAGCTAAAATCTTGAACGGTCCGATATATCGGGGACCCAACTTTTCTCGCTTATGGAATCGAATTATGGCTTTCCACGGGGACACCTTCAACAATACTCGGTCCCCCACTTGGAATTCAATAGGACACCTTCTTTTGTCCACATAGGACTTTTGTTGATCTTACGCTGCTTTTAATCGGGCCCGTACCATGTCGATCTTTTCATTAGTTATCACTACTACATCTTTGGGTGCGAGTTCTCTTTGTCCCACTTCTCCCCAACAAACAGGGGTTCTACACTTTCTCCCATACAACATTTCATACGGCGCCATTTGTATGCTACTTTGGTAGCTGTTGTTATATGAGAACTCCATTAATTGCAAATGTTCATCCCAATTTCCCCCGAAATCCATAACGCATGCTCTCAACATGTCCACTAGAGTTTGAATGGTCCTTTAGGATTGACCATCCGTCTGTGGGTGATACGCGGTACTTATGTGCAATTGTGTACCCATTCATTCATGAAATTTCTGCCATTAGCGGGAGGTAAATCGCGTGTCCTGGTCCGACACATTGGACACAGGCACACCATGGCGGGAAATGATTTCATTCACATAAATTTCCGCTAACCTTTCCGAGGAATAAGTCTCTCGAATGGGTAGAAAATGGGCGCTTTTGGTAAGGCGCTCAACAACGACCCATATCGCGTCATGCCCCTTTCTTGTTCTAGGAAGTTTGGTTACAAGAGCCATGGTTACATCCTCCCATTTCCATACCGGGATCTCTAAGGGTTGCAATTTCCCGTATGTTTTTTGATGTTCCGCCTTTACTTGGGAACATGTCAAGCATTTAGTTACATACTTAACAATGTCGCATTTCATTCCCGGCCACCAATAATTTTCTTTCAAATTCCGATACATTTTAGTGGCTCCCGGATGAACCGAGTAACGGGACTTATGTGCTTCTTCCAATAATAAGGTCTTCGCTTCACAATGTCGCGGTATCCAAACCCGCCCATACCTTGTTTTTAATCCGCTCGCGTTTACTTCAAGTTTATTATCAAACCCTTTCGTCCTTTCACTTTTCGGATCACCTACATTCAAGGACTCATCTTGCGAATTTCGTATTGTTTCGAGGAGCTTTGGCGTGACTATCATTCTCATCGATTTCATTCTCATCGATTTCACTCGAATAGGCGGTGGGTATTCTTTCCGACTTAATGCATCTGCCACAACATTGGCTTTACCCGGATGGTAAAGAATGTCGCAGTCATAATCTTTGATCAGTTCTAGCCACCTTCGTTGCCTCATATTAAGGTCTTTCTGCTCGAAGAAGTATTTGAGACTTTTGTGGTTTGAATAAATTGTACATTTCGTTCCATACAAATAATGCCTCCAGATTTTTAAGGCAAAAACTACCGCTGCCAGTTCTAGATCGCGAGTCGGGTAGTTAATTTCGTGCTGTTTAAGTTGTCTTAAGGCATAGGCAATAACCTTGCCTCGTTGCATCAAGACACACCCCAACCCCTGATGAGATGCATCCGCAAAAACCACTAAGTCTTTTGTTCCCTCTGGCAGGGTTAATATGGGAGAGCTCGACAATTTTTCTTTTAACATTTGGAAAGCTTTCTGTTGATCAACACTCCATACAAAATTTTCTTCCTTCTTTGTCAATTTGGTTAAAGGAAGGGCTATCTTAGATAAATCTTGGATGAATCTCCAATAATAGCCGTCTAGACCGAGGAAACTTCTTACCTCATTAACGTTCTTCAGGGGTACCCATTTTACCACAGCTTCCACCTTAGATGGATCCATCAGAATCCCCTTCTCATTAATTACATGACCTAAGAACTGTACCTCCCTGAGCCAAAACTCACATTTAGAAAACCTAGCATACAACTTTTCCTTTCAAAGCGTCTTGAGCACCTGACGTAGATGACTCGCATGTTCAGATTCGCTATGGGAGTATACCAAGTTGTCGTCAATAAATACTATAACAAATCGGTCTAGCATGTTTCGGCATACTCTATTCATTAAATCCATAAAAGCGGCCGGAGCGTTAGTTAAGCCGAAGGACATTACTAAAAATTCATAATGTCCGTAACGGGTTCTGAACGCAGTCTTAGCTACGTCTTCTTCTCTTACTCGTACTTGATGGTATTTTTGAGAACCAACTTGCCCCTTGTAATTGATCAAAAAGATCATCTATCCTCGGTAAGGGATATCGGTTCTTTATCGTGAGTTTATTGAGCTCACGATAGTCGATGCACATTCGCATCGACCCATCATTCTTTTTAACGAACAAAACGAGCGCTCCCCACGGGGACACACTAGGGCGTATGAAGCCCTTGTTAAGAAGTTCTTGTAATTGCACCATTAATTCCCGTACCTACGTGGGTGCTAACCGGTAAGGGGCTTTGGCTACCGGTTTGGCATTTGGTTCTAATTCAATACGGAATTCGACTTCTCGGTCGAGTGGGAGTCCCGGCAATTCATCCAGAAATACATCCGGGTATTCATTCACAATTTTAGTATCTTCAATTCTTAAAGCATCTTGTTTTGTATTGACTACATAGGCTAAGAATGCCCTACTTCCGTTTCTCACATACTTAACCGCTTCTAAAATAGTGCAGAATTTTGTCTCTACCTTCCTTTCCCCATGAATACTTACCCGCTTTCCCATAGGAGATACCACATGAATAATTTTGCTTTCACATAAATTTCCGCATGATAGCGGGATAGCCAATCCATACCCACTACTACCTTGAATTCTCCCAATACCATGGGAATCAGATCAATGTCAAAATCCTCATCCTCAATAGTAATCTTACAATTTCTACATATCTCATGTAAAAGGTAACTCTTACAGTCGGCTATTTCTACTTCTAATGGTGTAGGCATTCTTTCTATCATGAATAAAGGGGAATGTATAAACTCGCTTGAAACAAATGATCTACTGGCTCCAGTATCAAACAACACACCTGACACCACGTTCGGGTGAGCTCTTGCTTCTTCTGCCGAGATTTGAAACATTCTTCCTTTAGCTTTAAGGGGTTCCTCCTTCTTTCTTTGTCCTTTGTTTGAGCTACGGGCATTCGGCCTTGTAACACCTCGTAAAATCATGTCCAATACAGTGGTGACACGTGTCATAAACCCTGATCATGTTAAAAGTTAACGAAAGGGACTAAAATTGTCAAACAATGAAAAGATGTATGTGGAAGGACCAAAATTGTCAACATGCCAAACTTGTGCCTCTGAATGACCTCATATGATGTTCGTATTCTTTAATGAATAAATTGTCGGACACAAGAAGCCGTTTGTGCTTAAAATCGAAACTTTACAAAACACAGGGGTTAAAAGTGTCAACATGTTAATTCTTACCTCTGAGTGACCCTTTAATGATCCCGAGGCTTTGTAATATATTATTATACTCTCATGAATATCAGATAATGTTTTCATGAAGTTTCGATTCAGTCTTGTAATGTAATTTGCAATTTCCAAGAAGAGGGGTTAAAAGTGTAAAAGTGAAAATTCTACTCTCGGGAGACCTTTTCAACAAATCCAAAACATGTGAATGCATGGCTTAACTCCCAAGATCATTTCAGACCTGTTTATGTGGGCCCTTCTTGCTGAAAATGTCAGATAATCGAATTATGGAAGTGCTGGGACTGATCTTGCAAACAAACAAAAGACTTTTGAAACTGGATGCCTCGCGTGGCGCGCCAGTTCTTCCCCTCCCTGACGCGTGGCGCGACGGGGACTGTTTCCCAGCCAGTTACTGGCAGCTGCCCAGCATGCATGACTTGAAATCTGAATTGATTCTCTGCAACCTGTAATCGAAATCAGTAGCTTGTTTATGGTTTTTAAAAACCATTTGGACACATGTTTGCATCGTAATTCACGTGGGACACTTGGATCAATCCTACCACATCCAATTCTCCTATAAAAGGCCTTTATTCCTCAAACTTGAACTTGCTCATTCAAAGAAAATCTCAAACAAACTCTCAAGCTGAGTTCTCTGGAGCATCCTGGTTTATAAGGAAGCTCTCTTAGTTCAATTTTTCGTGCTAAGGAACCTTGTAAGTGTTCATGGCTCCTATAGTTCAGTTTTCGTATGTCTAAGGACCGAAAGTCAAAGATAGCGTAATTCTGCTTTGACTTGTAGTTTATTCATAAACGGTCCAACCATAATTCTAAATGAATGTGGCTATGTGTTGGTAATTATGTAGGTATTAATCTCCCAAAAGGGCACCTCCTAATTATCACATTTACTTGGTCAATTGTCAGGTCAAAGTAATGAACAGAAAAGTCAAACGAGTTAGTTTTTATTAAAAATTCATAACTGATAATGTAAAGGTTATAAAATACGTTTTATCACTTTACCTACTTGGTAAAAATAATTCTGAGTAAGAACATGTTTAGACATGTTCAACCCGACAATTATGAGTTTAGGCTCGGTTCGCAACCGAAAGTCGCAAAACTTGACTTTTGCTTTGACTTTCAGTTCTGACCCGATTTAGCTTAGTTTCTTTGTGCCTTAGGGTTCCTTTGTGACCATATTATATGTTAGTATAACCCTTTGAGGTCATACTACATGGTCCCTTAGAAATCATAGTTCATTTGCATGTTTCCGTTAAATGCTTAAAAATTGACTATTATGCCCTTATGTTATAAAAACGAGATTTTTAAAAATGTGAGAGGACAAAAAGCTTTATTACTGATATATAAGTATGTCAACAAAATTTGACATCAGTTTTTGGTCACAAACTAAAGTTATGCAAGATATCGTAAAATAAAACTTTTTTGTTAATTAAAGTACATTTTTAGCATAAACCGTGTTTAAACCCAATAAAGTTATGCAAGATATCGTAAAATAAAACTTTTTTGTTAATTAAAGTACATTTTTAGCATAAACCATGTTTAAACCCAATTTTTGGCACCAAACTCATTACCTACTGTTTTGGTATAATTTTTAGGGATTTTTGGAATTTTTGGTCAGATTTTATACTGACCATAACATAGAGTTCTTGTATAAATTCGGTAATTGACGATAATACCCTTTTCATTAATAAAATGAGATTTACATATCATTAACATGCCAAACCTTTTCCTACTGATGTTATATGTTAAGTAAAATATTTTAAACATTTAAGACTGATCAAAATCTCAGAATTTCATAAACATCTCAAATATAGTTAATTATCGACTTTTACGCTAACTAGGTGCATAGTATGGTTTAAAAACCATATTTAACACCTAAGACTTGTTACCTACTGATTTTATAAATAAATTTTAATACTTTAACAGTAAGTATAAGTCTTGAACTCAGACTTCCAATTTTGTCCCTAAAAGCATATGTGAAATGACCAAAATGCCCATACGGTGCATAGTTTGGCCATAAATGATAAACCTCACATATGTATGATATCTTACTGATGTAACTTGATAAAATAAATATTTTACTGAATGTTTTACACCAGAACCTCAGTTTACTATTAAACCTCTTTTATAAACTTTAAAATGACCAAAATACCCTTACGGGGCTTAAATTGGTTTTTGTTGGTGCATATGTCTGTCGACTTCGTCTTGTATCGAGTCTTGTAATAGAATTGTTAGATCGAGTCACGTAGTTCAAGAAAAATGGAAAACAATCATGAAATAGCCAGTTCACACGAAATGACCATTTCATACGAAATGGGTGTGCCATTTCGTGCGGAATGGACATGGCAGTTTCATGCAGAATGGAAATCCTATAAATAGGTGACTTGAGATTTCATTTGTAACTTTTGGATTCCGGTAGCGAAGCTCTGCCGAAGTGTCTCCAGGTTGTAAATCGTTGTCAAATAATACAGAAGACATTTAAACTACTTCTTAGTGCAAATCAAGCTGATTCAACATCAAAACGTCTGTTTCCGCCTCTCGTTTTGATTAGAACTCTTCTGAACGACTCATTTTGGTCCTTACAACGATCCTACAAGTGGTATCAGAGCTTAGGAGGAAGAGTTCTTACTGATTCAGCTTGATTTCATCAGAAAAACTCACTTCTACTCACTTTCTTCACATTTTTTCACAATTAATCGAGATTTTACAGTCAAAATGAACTGATTTTTACATATTACATGCGAAACATAGTTTTAATCAATCCTTGAACATATCAGACCCTAATTCATCTTAAAAGTTGATCAATTTGTCAAAATACTATCCGATTGTTCGAACATGTCGCCATTTCGCACGAGATAGAACCCCATTTCGCACCAGTTCTCACGAATTGGGCTCCATTTCGCGCCAAAGACATCATTTCATACGTATTGGACTTTCATTTCATTTGAAGTGCACCCAGGTCATCATTTCGTACGTATTGGATTTTCATTTCGTTTGAAGTGCACCCAGGTCATCATTTCGTACTTATTGGACTGTCATTTCGTTTGAAAGTGCCTGTCATCATGTCTCAGCAGCTCATGTGATCAATGTATAGCAGCCCAATCATGTGCATGTGAATTAGAAAGTGTGGTTCAAATTGTCTTCAAGTTATCACGTGAAAAGGTCTACAAAGTTCATCGGTCCAGTCACAATATATGATCAACAGTTTTGTCAGCCCACTATATGAAATTTTGGTCCAATAGAATTAATTGGGAAACAACAGTTGTCAGCCATGCACATTTGAGGTCCAATCAAATTGTGTTGAAAGTTAAAGGTGTTTCACGAGGTGAACCAGTTCGTTTGAAAGCTTGTTTGAGAAATCTTTCGATACCAAAACATGGAAACCGAGTTTTACAATGCGTTTGCTACAACTCCGGGTACTCCAGTTACCGTTTCTCAGAGTGTAACCATGGAAAATGAAACTGGAACATTACAGAAACCTCCAAAGCTGATGGGCATTGAAGAGTATCATAGTTGGAAAGAACGTTTCGAAAATTGGGTTCAAGCAAATCATCTAAGATCTTGGGATAGTTTTGAAACTAAGTATGCTAGGCCACTGTCTGATTTGGGAGTTGCAAAGATTATCTCGGAATTTTCAGATAAAGAGAGAGATATGTACAAGGCAGAAAAATGATGGTCAGTTTACTTCAACAAGCTGTGAAAGAAGATATTTTCATATTACTTCAACATGATAGTAGTGCTTATTCGATTTGGGATGCACTTCGCAAAAAATTCGAAGGAAGTGCAGAGATGATCAAGAGTAAAAAATCATTATTGAAGAAAGAATTTGAATTGTTTACAAGTGTGCCAGGTGAAACTACAAAGACTCTCATTGAGAGATATTGTCATCTAGTACGTTCAATGTCTCGATTGGAAATTACTAAAACTCCAGAGGAATGGGTTGAGAAATTAGCCGATGCGTTACCTCAAAAAGAATGGGGTACATACCTCATGATTTTGAAGAATTCCGGAGAGTATAGTAGATTGTCGATTGCACAATTCATTGAGAAACTTGAGGGACAAGATCTTGAACAACAAAAGATTGCTAGAATGAACAATTCAAGCGGTCAACAAGACATCAAGATGTACTACAAAGGTAATGTTCAGAATGTTGAAGTAAGTCCGAAGATACAAACTGCTTTCAGCGCAGAAAACTCATCCGGATCACTCAATCAAAGTTCAAACAACAACAATGGTTTTTCTTCATATCCAAGCGTTAATCCGAATGTTTCAACTTCAAATCATCAGTTCCAAAGCTCAAACAACAGTAATGGTCATGTGTTACACTGCAACATCGCGTTGCATCTTTAGAACGGTCAAAATTTCTTTGAAGAAGTCGCTAAAGGTCATATGGCATTACTAGCTACAGTGTTAGAATCATATGAGGGTTTGGTTGCAGGAAGGATCGGAAATCCTATGTTGACAAAAGAGGATTACGATCAGATTGATGCTGAGGAAATGGAGCTTATGGATATTAAGTGGTGTTTAGCAAGTGTGTTGAGGAGAGCTGAGAAATTTAAGCAGATTACAGGAAGAGATGACTTCCGTGATGCTAATGTTTCTACTTTAGGTTTTGACAAATCTAAAGTTACTTGTTTTCGATGCAGGGAAAAAGGACATTTCAAGAGCGAATGTACCAATCGAGAAGCAGGTGGAGCTCAGAATCCGTTCGGGAATAATGATTATTATCGAAAAGCTATATATCAACAAGTTGCTCAACAACCATCATCATCTCATGCTATTGAAGATGGAAAGAAGAAAGCTTATCTGGTTAATCAAGATGATGAAAAAGTGCCAGAAGGTTTTAGTTGGGACAAATATATTCCGACTGATTCAAAGTTTAGAGCATTCATTGCACAAATAGTTCAAGAACCAGAGTTGATGAAAGAGTGGATGGATGTGTTTGCAGATGATGAGAAAAGCCAAGATGGAGAGTCTGTTTCTTCAGAAAATTATTCAGAAAAGACACAAGTCTTTGATCACTCATCAACTGATAGTAGCGATGATGAGGAAGAAATTAATCAAATTAACATTGGCAAAACTCATTTATCACCTGAAAGTTTCAAATTTTATTTTGCAGATAAATTGGAGAAGCTAAAGGAGAGACGAGCAGCAAAAGAAAAGAAAGAGGTAAAATGCGAGAATGCTGCTCAGGAAGAGAAGTCTGAACATAGTGATAAAGTTAAAGTTGTTGAAAAGATTGTTGAAATTGAGAAGATTGTTGACATTGAAAAGATTGTAGAAGTCACAAAACCTTGTCTAAAATGTTTGGAACCTTGCAAACATTATGAAGAGAAAGACAAACAATATAGTGAGCTTGACAAGATGAAAGAAAAATTATTGTTTGATGTCAAGTATGTGAAAGAATCGTATGATGTTTTGAACAGAACAATTAACAGTTTGCAAAAGACAAACTCAGAAAGGGAAGATGCTTTAACAATGATGAATGCAGTAATGATGTCTAAGCTGAAGGCTATAAATCACTATATTGAAGAGTGTGCAAAATTGAACCAGGAGTTGGAAACTGAAAAAATTGAGAATGAAAGAATTAGACGATTGCTGCAGAGCTATTCAAGTTCTGATTATTTGATTGATAGAATTTATCCTACTGTTGCAGGTTTTGAAGCTTTTCAAGATAAGAAGATGGAAGAGAAGGATACTGGTAAGAAACAAAGTGCAAATTATAACAAGTGTCCGCCTCCGATCTGGGAAGGTTATTTTCCCAGAAAACCAAATGAGGAACAAGTCAAAAAGGCAGTCAATATAAAGTTAAAATCCGAAACAACTGATGATTTACCAGACAACATTGACATCACATTCACATCGTCTGACACTGATCATGAGTCTGAGTTAATAAAGAAAGTGGTCGATCAGGTGTTGGATAAGGATGAGGAGTCAGAGTCAAAGTCTGAATCAGAGAGTTCGAGTTCATCAGTCAACAGTTCAAAATCGTCGGTCAAAAGGGTTTACAATAAAGAATTCTTGTTATCAAAATCTATTTTGAATGATTCCGACAAATTATATTTTGATGAAGAATTTCAAATAAGAAGTGTTCAAATTGAAAAGATTAAAAAGGTTTTCAAATTATCAGAAATTAATATTTCTGAAATAAAAGATGTAAATCTTACTAAAAAACCTAAAAATACACTTCAAGAGTTCAACAAAGATTGAACAAGAAAAAAGGTTATAGTTCTGGTTCTGGTTTTCAAAAGAAACCAAACCATAACCGTAATTTTAAAAAGAAAGGTTTAGGCTTCATTCCACCCGTAAATCATAAAAATGAGAAAATTTCTAAAACAAAAACAGTATTTGTTTCAGGGTCAAGTTCTGAAGAAGAAGAAGAAAAGAGCTCATTTTGGAAACAATCGAACAAAGAGTTCTTTGCAGAAAAACAAAAGTTTGAGACGAATGGAGCTTATCAGAGAAAGGAGACAAGAACCAGTTACCGATGTCAAGAAGTTGGTCACATCGCCTGGAATTGTCCAAAGGCAACCAACACAAAACAGGAAGTTGTTTCTAAACTCAAAGAAAAAGTCACTGATAAAACTGAACCACTAACTGAAAAATTCAAAGTGTTTAAAAATTCAACATATGAAGTTGGTGAATGTTCGAAAAGGTTTTACAAAAGAAGGGTGAATCTTGACAACCAAATGTGGGTTGTTAAGAAATCTGATGAGAAATATGGCGATGAATCTGACTCGTCAAAGTCAGAGGAGCCACAAGTTGAACCAAAAGGAGGAAAATCAGTTCCACCAATGGATGATGTCAATTTTCCACCATTGCGGGCTGAAAATTTAAAATCAAAAGTTGGTAAAGTGGAAATTTCGAATCAATTCTATTCTGAGAAGAAAGAATTTGATGTCGAAAAAGCTTTCAATGACAAAGTTAAACATATTTTTGGAAAGATGGTTGATGGAAAGGAAAAAGGGGTAAAGGAATTTTATGAATCAAAAAGAAATATTCAAACCCCGAGTGAAACTAAGAAGGTCACACCCAAAGCTGTCAGGCTTGGGTGTCAGTATTCCATATGTAAAAATCCGGACTTGCCGGAGCTCCCAAGTTGGTAATCGTGGAGCATGAATCGGCATCTTTCTTGAGTAATTGAAAATTGTCATATTTCAATTTTCATGTGGTATTGTTGATGAGATTCTTACAAGTGGTTAATCAAGGTCATTAAGTTGAACTTGATTTAACTTTCATTCAAATGATAGTTTTTACAAGTGGTTGAAAAACAAAGTGACGAATTAAACCCCGATCTTACAAGTGGTTTCAACAAAACTAATTTTTCGGAAAAACCATTTTGATTAAAACAAACTTAAGTAACTTGTAACACCCGACTTAATAAATCAAGGTTTTAATAATAAAATACACATTTTAATGCTAAAATGTGACCTTACAAAAACTTTTCATACTAACATTCCCACATGTTTACAACATTTCAAAAAAAAAAATATACAACTTAATGTAATTGAATTCGTCGTTTAAAAGATACGACGAAACGCCGCGCGGAAGCTTGTATTTTATCGTGTTCGGTTCCTCATCGAGCTTGATCTTCATCCGGGCACTCTTGGCGATCACCTATGATCAAAACCAACTTAAAAGTTAGTTTTGATAGTAAAATAATAAGTTTAAACAAGTTCCATGGGTCAAATAAACAAAATCTAATAATTTTCCGGATTTAGGGGGGCGTCGCGTGACGCCTAGGGGCTACGCGTGACGCCTAGCTCCCTTTTTCACAGAATGTTGCTTAACTGTTGCTGTATATACCCAGCATGACCCGATTTCACGGAAACGAGCATAACTCTCTCGTTTTCAATCCGTTTTACCCGATTCTTTTTCCTACGCGTCCGTAATTTAATTCTCCATCATATGGAGTTAAAATCCAACATCTAACATAAAAAAAATTTGAGACTTCTAAGCCTTCGACTCATTACCTTTTTATCGAATTTTACTCGTTTATGCATTTTATCAAACCAACATATTTGTTTGATTCCTATATCACATACACTTCTTCAAATTAATGTTATATACCATTTTAGGTTCTAATCACAGGTTTATTACACAATTTAAACCCGTTTTCGCTCGTATGCTTATTTTGACCCGTTAAGGGTATTTAAGCACTTTCGAGCCTAAAATCGCTTTCGATTGCTTCTAGCATTCCATCACCACATTTCTTATCCTATAATCTCCCACCACAACTATATTTATGGTGGGTTTAATGTGGTGATCTATATAAACCAAATTTTACCTTTCGAATCATTATTTTACGGCAAAAACTCAATTAGTGCCATTTGACTAATATAATACCTCTTTTAGCTTCTATACTTATTCTAAGTATTTACCTAATCATAAAACTCGTTTCCAAACAACCTTTAAAGGTTGTTTGTTCGAATTAGCTAACAAGGGCATTTTGGTCCTTTTTAGTCTTTCAGTTACGATAAGGTCTTTTGAGAGCATGTTTGACCCATAATTCTTCTTTTGAGTTATGATCTTGTTCGAAAAGTCATTATGCTTTTCGAAACGCCACGAACCTCTTTTAAAACATTCGGTTTACCCATTTAAGTAACCCATTGTCTATCTAAGACTTCATTTAATGCTCCTTGAACCTTACGTTCTAAATGAATAATTACTCTATTACACATAGCTGGCTCGGGTCAATGTATTGACCTGTTTTAATGCCTTGCTATAATATTCGCTAAATAATAGCGATGCAAATATCATTTCTACATTTATTCCTGAAATCATATAACTCGACAAGAATCATTAGTCGCTATTATCAAAAGGTGGTATCTTCACCCTTTGACCCGTTTGGTCTAGATGACCGATTATATTAGCGAGATGACATGTATTTTCATCTCGACTATATGACTCGCTCTGATTTACATCGTGCGGTCGTTTTACTTATAATTCATTTCTTAACACTTTTCGGCCTATTAAGGCTTACTTCATAAGTGTCATTTAAAACCAATAGTTATGGTCGATGCGTGACCAATTTACCGTTTTACCCTTATTGTTTGTTTTGGTTTACCCTATAAGGTAACCATTTAAAAGTTCATTTTCCATTTGTCATAAAATGATCGAATTACCGATTTAACTCCTTTTAAACCATCAACATGGTTTCTTGTCATGCTCGACTATCTTGTTCTGTACGTCTACACGCCGAAACATCATACCTCAACTATGTATTTATCTTATTCGTAACTAATACGATAAGAGAATATTCTAAAATATAAGACTAGTGTAAGCCATACTTACCTTACTTCCAAATTATGCTTTTCCGTCCTTCTTGCTTCGTTTGACCCGCTTCGTTCCCAAGCTTTCACCTAGCTTGTTAATCGTCAAACTATCATTGTAAATTGTAAGATGGTTAGATTAGTCATAATTATTCACGACT
Organism: Helianthus tuberosus; assembly: GCA_030545235.1. Taxonomy (NCBI): domain Eukaryota; kingdom Viridiplantae; phylum Streptophyta; class Magnoliopsida; order Asterales; family Asteraceae; genus Helianthus; species Helianthus tuberosus. The sequence continues at coordinate 2,705,527 of CM060389.1, read as the reverse complement.
ATTCCATCTCACTTATTTCATAAGTCGAAACTACTATTCGACTTCATGATTAGTTAACTTAACTTATCTGAAGTTAACTACTTTCAATCACATGGTTTACAACATTAAGTCTAAATCAACATAGTATTTAGAACCCTTATCACTTCTTATCACGTGTAATTTCCATATCATTCGAATACGCGTTTTCACTCTAAATTTCAACACTTTAGTTCTCATTTAGGCATTTTAACAAACACCTAATGTGCATAATTTTACATATTTACTAACTAGTTCATAACTAGTTATTTTCACCAAGATTTACATCAAAAATCAAACCTCTATGTCTAGTGTTCATGAATTACATCAAGAACTTATATCATAACAATCAATTTTCATCAATTTAACACTCTAATCCGAGTGTTCATCATATTGTCATAAAACCCACTTAGCACATAATGGGGTAATTATCAAATCTCTAGTGTTGACACCAATTCATCAAGTTTTTCAACTAGGGTTTGTTTCTAAACGAAGATTTCATCATAATAACACTCATAGATTCAACATTGATTTCAGAATTTTGATTATGATTGTTCATCATAATCTCAAAGTATCACTAAATCATAAAATTCAACATACCTTGTGATCCCCACGACTAGGTGATCATTAATATGTGTTCATGCATCCGATTCGGGCTAGATTTGACCTTCAATTTGATGGATTTGGTTGAGTTAGGGTTTTGGCTCCTTGGAGCCCTTCCTGGTCGATCCAGAACACGCACCACACACTCTTGTGTGTGTGTTGTGTTATTTTATTTAGTTTAATAAAACCATTTTCAAGTTACCCCATTTTGGTCCCTCATGTTTGGTTAGTTAATTAAGTAGGGCACAACCTACTTATTTCTAACAATATTCCCCACTTATTAACTAGGTTAAACATTCCTAGTTAAATTAGTGGGTTCGGGGAATCTATGACTAAGTTTATTTTAAATCCCGTTAATCGGCCTCTTATAAATTTCATTTCATTAGAAACTTTTATTCACCTTTTAGTTAATATTAGGATTATTTATTTAAGTCCTAATATTCATCGGGTTAAATTTTACCACTAACGGTATTTTACCAAGTCATTAATATTAACGTGGTTTGATTACCAAACCCGTTTTTGGGGTGTTACAAGTCTACCCCCCTTAAAGAGGTTTCGTCCTCGAAACCTTTTCTTACATAATTTATCGAGTTTAACTGCAAGCATTTGCTCTCGATAATCAATTAAGCATTTCTCATACTTTAACCGATTGTTAGTATTACCAGAAAAGTATGGTAATATCCTTTTGGTTTTTAATCATCTACGTATCTTACATGACATAATGCGACTTGAAATAACGTAATCTCGTTATTTCCACTAGTTTAATTAACTTAGCAATATTCATCACTCGGCTCTAATATTCATCACTCGGCTCTAATGTGATTATATTTCACATTACACTTCTTGACCGTGATCATGTCACGTCATGCCAAATTTTACATCAACTTTCTATTTTTAGAATTATCACTTTTCGGATATATCGTCTTGCACCTATCCGTGTCAAGACTTATATCTTTCATATTTACCGTTTATACGTCTATCGTAATTCATTTTTGTAGAAACGTTATTTCTTACAAAAACCGAAGTTTTAGTTTAGCGTCTTCTCTTTAACCTTTGTCAATTATCCTTACCGGGATATTGACAGTCCAAAATTTATTCTTTTTCAGTCTTTGTTTTATGCGAGGATTCTCCATTTATTCCCTCGCTTTGTCTAATTAACCCGTAGGTTTTATCACTTAGTCTATGGGCTATTTTATTAGACTTTCACTTCTTTAAGGCGAGGTCCTTATAATCTATTTCTTTCTAGTCATGACTCGTGGGTCGTTTTAGTCTCGTAGACTTTTCCATTGTTTATAACCACAAAGGTTAGGTTGATCCCGTAGATCATTCCTTACTCATGTCATTCTTAAATTACATGTTTGGTATCAAGGCATCCAGTTTTTGTTTAAGATCATTTATTTTCTCCTAGGTATTTTCTTTGACCTTGACCGTAGTCTAAGGCTGCATTCGTTTCCTTTCAGAAAATTTTCCGACTTTATGACTTCTCACGTCATTTATGCGTCGGTTTATCTTATGCTCACCATTATCCAGTTTACATATACTCGTATTTGATTATGTCCCATTACCGGGATCATTATTCTTTTGCTTTTAACGCTACCTTTATCCCGCTTGCGTTTACTCATGCCGTTCGGCATGACATTATATTCGACCCGTTGAACTTTAAAATAGTTGAACATAATTTATTCAAAATTTCTATTTACATTATCTTGTCGTCTTTTAGTTATGACTCAAAACCCGAGTCTTTTAACTTTCCATCCGAGTCCCCGTCTCTCGGTCTACGCATGCGTTAAATTCTTACCCATCAACCGGGTGTTTTACTGAAGTCGTTATTATTGCAACCCTCCCGGTATGCATTAAGACCTCGCTTCATTTTTATATTCCAACTTAGTCCTCGAGTTTGACGTTTTACAAAAACGACCCGCTTAGAGACATATTCGCATTTTCCGGGTTCGAGTGTAAGTACACCCCCTCCCAGTGCATATCTTAATCATTTTACATGTTTCTTTGTCCCTTCCCTCGGGCTCATTATCCTAATATAATACGCTTCCGTCACTTGGCTGTGCGTTTACATTATGATCAAATATTCTGCTTATCTGATTCATTTGGGTACCTTTTAATTTGTCCCTTTAACCCCGTCCTTACTACATCGGATGTGAACATGTCCGCTATAAGAAGTTCATGGCATCATATGCCACTACTTACTTGGCCAGAGTAAGCGATTAACACATGACACGCATGACCTTTTTATAGTTTTCACATCACGCCCTATGTAAGTAATGCCTCTATTTGTTTCTCTTGGAAACAATATCCCGAATACATTTTCTATTCGGGGTTTTCCAAGTTTTAATCTACATATGCAACTTTCAATTTCTACTTATTTGTTGCATATTACTATTTGTGCAGTTAAATTTAAAATGTACACCTGGTAATGTTTGCCCTAACGGGCTTCTCTTGCCATTAGCCTTGTTCGCGACCGTTACGCGATTTAGTCCTTGGTGAGCATGCTCCTCTAGTCATACTTCGGACCGTTCCTCTATCATATCCGTAATTTGTTCAACCCTCGTCATCTTCAAATGCGAGTTTCCTCCAATTAGAACATTCATAAAAGTTAGTAATGTCAACTTTACTAAATGCCCGTATCATAATACAAGGCTTTTCTACTATACGTGTTAACGCACGTAATTTTGTTAACTATATCTATTATTCAATTGAGGTATCGTATATTACACGATAGCCTTATGTGTTATTTACAACACTTTAGCATACTAAACTTATTAACATACATGTACTTACCGGATTTGCGATCAAGCCTCGAACCAAACACACTTTATTCTTTAACCATGAGCTCTGATACCAACTTGTAACACCCGACTTAATAAATCAAGATTTTAATAATAAAATACACATTTTAATGCTAAAATGTGACCTTACAAAAACTTTTCATACTAACATTCCCACATGTTTACAACATTTCAAAAAAAAAAATACAACTTAATGTAATTGAATTCGTCGTTTAAAAGATACGACGAAACGCCACGCGGAAGCTTGTATTTTATCGTGTTCGGTTCCTCATCAAGCTTGATCTTCATCCGGGCACTCTTGGCGATCACCTATGATCAAAACCAACTTAAAAGTTAGTTTTGATAGTTAAATAATAAGTTTAAACAAGTTCCATGGGTCAAATAAACAACATTTAATAATTTTCCGGATTTAGGGGGCGTCGCATGACGCCTAGGGGCTACGCGTGACGCCTAGCCCCCTTTTTCACAGAATGTTGCTTAACTGTTGCTGTACATACCTAGCATGACCCGATTTCACGGAAACGAGCATAACTCTCTCGTTTTTAATCCGTTTTACCCGATTCTTTTTCCTACGCGTCCGTAATTTAATTCTCCATCATATGGAGTTAAAATCCAACATCCAAAATAAAAAAAATTTGAGACTTCTAAGCCTTCGACTCGTTACCTTTTTATCGAATTTTACCCGTTTATGCATTTTATCAAACCAACATATTTGTTTGATTCCTATATCACATAAACTTCTTCAAATTAATGTTATCTACCATTTTAGGTTCTAATCACAGGTTTATTACACAATTTAAACCCGTTTTCGCTCGTATGCTTATTTTGACCCGTTAAGGTTATTTAAGCACTTTCGATTGTGTAATAAACCTATGACTAGAACCTATTATGATAGATAACATTAGTTTGAAGAGGTGCGTGTGAAATAAGGATCAAACAAATATGTTTGCTTGATAAAATGCATAAATGGGTTAAAATTCGGCAAAAAGGTAATGAGTCGAGGGCTTAGAAGTCTCAAAAATTTCTTATGTTGGATGTAGTATTTTAACTCCATAAGATGGAGAATTAAATTACGGACGCGTAGGAAAAAGAATCGTGTAAAACGGATTAAAAACGAGAGAGTTATGCCCGTTTCCGTGAAATCGGGTTATGCTGGGAATATGCAGCAACATAATAAAAACATTCTGCCAAAAAGGGGGCTAGGTGGGGCGTCTAGCCCCTAGGCGTGACGCCTAGCCCCCCCTGAACCTGAAAAACATTTAATTTTGTTTGTTTGACCCATATAACTTGTTTAAACTTGTTATTTAACTATCAAAACTAACTTTTAAGTTGGTTTTGATCATAGGTGATTGCCAAGAGTGTCCGGATGAAGATCAAGCTCGAAGAAGAACCGAACACGATAAAGTTAAGAGCTTCCGCGCGGCGTTTCGTCGTATCTTTTAAACGACGAATTCAATTACATTAAGTTGTTCTTTTTTTATTGTAAAAGTTTTAGTAAACTCGTATTGACATACTTACGTGTAATCATATAAACATGCATTTATACGAAACTTATATAAAATATTGTATTTAACAAGCAAGGGTGTTACAAGTGTTTTGAAATCATAATGGGAAAATAGTTTGTTGTCAGGGGGAGTTCTGATTGGTTATGCCAAGAGGATGGCGAATTGAAGCAATTCACATCGGTTTGTAAAATTTTTCTTTAAATGGTTTTGAATTTTAGGGGGAGTAAGAAATTTCAGAAAATTCAAAAACATTAGAGAATTTGAAAAAAACCAAAAACATGATAAAAATCAAAACGAGTTTTGTTGTGAAAAAGAGGAAATGATAGTACATCAGTAGACAATCACAGTACGCTAAAGAATTGGAAAGTTAAAAATGTGATAAACGGTCTCACTGATGATATGCCAATAGGTGTTTACACGCTTAGTAGATTGTTTTCGAGATATAAACCTAAATATCATACTTGCTTATTTCGTGGGGAACATCTCTCGGATATATAGGTAACCCCTGAAATCTTGTTTGAAGGGCTTTCTATTTCTGACATACTAGGTCTTTGTGCGTGGTGATATCTGGGGTATTATACCTGGACTTCTGATTTTGCGGGAGCAATAGCCTAGTCCTCGTATAATACTTTGCACTGCTTTAATCTTAAAGCTCGCCCTCAGCATAAAAAATGATGAAACATTGAAAAATGCTAATCATGTGCTGTTGTACAGAAGATCCCCAAGGGGGACCCACCTAAAGTCGAACCATCATCTCTCTGATTTTGCGGAAGCAATAGCCTGAGCTCTCATGGTCTCACATTTAACCCCTTACAGATATCATTAGTGTACATTCACCTGTAAGACTGAATATAGGAGTCTGGATACGGGAGTATATTCTGAGGTGGTACACGCGAAAAAGTTTATGTTCTTAAAACACTAATTTCGTATCTCGAAACAATTGAACTTTGTGTGAAAATTTAAGTGGATCAGTATACTGACAATCTAAGTGAATCGTTTAGAACTTAAAGTGTTTACAGCTCAACGGTGCTAGTGATTTGTCAAAAACTGATATGATCCTCTTACACAAACTCACAAAAATATTGTCTGTAAATATTTCTTTATTGCTTTTCATTAAAAACAAAAATCCAAAAAGAATGTATTTTAGCATAAAATTTTGAAAACCAAAAAGATTTTATTTCATTTTATTTTCGACAACTGATGTTGAAAAGCTGATTTTCAAAATTCCAAGTGCTAAACATGATGAACAGTGGGTTGGGAGAGTTTGTTTTGAAATGAAAATTGTTATATATAAACCTATCCAAAAAGTAAGTTTGAACTTGATATAAATTGTTGATGATTGAACGATACCTACAAGTGGTTTCTAAATTTGTCAAATTTTTAAAATTTGTGAAATTTATTTTGAGGTAGAGATTTATGCAGGACCCCGTGTCTAAGCCTGAGCAGAGTTAGAGCCAGGATTCGATCTTAGAACGAGAGCTATGTCAGATTGTGATCCCAGAACAATTTAAGGGGGAGTCTGCTAGGAAAGGGGAGTCTGAAGATGCAAGAGCCAGTTTCTGATCCTGAAAGATTGTTAAAGATAGAAGCTGATGAAAGAGGATAGAGCCAGGATTAAGATTCTTGGAATGAACGAGAAAAAGAGAAGAGAGAAGATTGAAGATGCTTATAATGTCAGATACCTTGGAGAGAGCAAAAAGACTGATCAAGACTGAAGACTTGTCATACTAAAGACTCGACACCGAAGACTTCGTCAACATCCAAGGGGGAGTCTGTTGGTGCATATGTCTGTCGACTTTGTCTTGTATCAAGTCTTGTAATAGAATTGTTAGATCGAGTCACGTAGTTCGAGAAAAATGGAAAACAGTCATGAAATAGCCAGTTCACACGAAATGACCATTTCATACGAAATGGGTGTGCTATTTCGTGCGGAATGGACATGGTGTGCCATTTCATGCAGAATGGACATGGTGTGCCAGTTCATGCGGAATGGACATGGCAGTTTCATGCGGAATGGAAATCCTATAAATAGGTGACTTGAGATTTCATTTGTAACTTTTGGATTCCGGTAGCGAAGCTCTGCCGAAGTGTCTCCAGGTTGTAAATCGTTGTCAAATCAATACAGATGACATTTAAACTACTTCTTAGTGCAAATCAAGCTGATTCAACATCAAAACGTCTGTTTCCGCCTCTCGTTTTGATTAGAACTCTTCTGAACGACTCGTTTTGGTCGTTACAACGATCCTACAGTTTTAAATTCGTTTTGGGCATAATTGTAGATATCCTACTGATATCACAACATATTTTAAGCATATTAACTTGTGAAACTTGTACATGACTCATTCGGTTACCCGTTATGCATATGCGCGTTCGGTACGGTTTATGTAACTAGTTTGCATAAATTAGCCGAAACGGGTCAAACCTTATCATTTTTACTTCAAAATCCAGAATGTATTTAGTTTACCCATTTTATACAAGTCTCCATACTTTTCGGGTCTAAATTACATTCCAATCCGGTCACCTCTTAATCTTGCGTTTCGTACCGTAAACCTTTCATTAAACTAACCGGTCTAAGTTTATAACTTAAATAAGACCCGTTAGTAATCTAATAGGTTATTAAAACCTTCGTTCCAGATTAGGAGCCCAGTAAAAGCTACCTACACTTGTTGAATAGGATATACGGCTGAGAATACAAATATTACATTTTAAGCTCAGGTAAATACTTTTAACTTAATTTCCTTTATACGGGCTTGGGTGTAACACCTCGCAAAAATCATGCCCAATATAATAAAGACACATGTCATGAACTTTAAACGTGTTATAAACCCGAATCAAGTTAAAAGATATATGGAGGGACTAAAAGTGTCAACATGTTAATTATTACCTCTGAGTGACCTTTTAACGTTTTCAAACTTTTGTAAAATATAAATACATTCTCATGAATATCTGATAAGGATTTCATAAGTATCCGGTTAAACTTTGTAATGAATAATTCAACATTCAAAGAAATGGAATCCTATGTGCAATATCGACAATCTTTCATTCACATGGCTTCTTTCAAAAACTCCAAGACAACACTAATGCATGGCATTACTTCCAAGGGCAATTCAGAACTGAACAAGAGGACCCATCTGCTGAAAGTGACTATAGATTCCAGTTATGAAAAGTTTCATGGCCAAGTGTAAAAGTTCTCAAAATTTTGTCTCTGATCAAAGGCTTACGAACCGCAAGTCGTCTTCCTTACAGACCGTAAGGAGGCTTAAATGGGCGATACAATTCGAAAAGCGGTTACAGACCGTAAGGCCTATGCTTACGGTCCGTAAGGACTGTAACTTGGCAGTGAAAATGGACAGCTGCGGGTTGTCTCCTTCTTCACCCCTTTTCTCGAAACTAGCAGCTTGTTAACGGTTTTTAAATACCTCTAGACACCTGTATGCATCAGATTTCACCTGGGGGACACCAGCATTGATCCTAGAACCCTCAATTCACTATAAATAGAGGCCTTAGTTGAAGTTCTTCACTTGCACAATTCAATTTCACTCTGAAACTCACTTCTCTGGAGCATCCTGACTTTGAAAGAAGCTCTCTTAGTGAAAATCTTCGTGCTAAGGACTATTGTAAGTATTCTTAGCTTCTTTAGTTAAGTTTTCATTAGCTTAATGACCGAAAGTCAAAGTTCGCGTAATTACGCTTTGACTTGGTGATTAATCACTAACGGTCCAGGCATTATTCGAATTGAAAGTGGCTATGTGTTGGTAATTATGTAGGTGTTAAACCCTTAAAAGAGCACCTCCTAATTAGCACATTTACTTGGTCAATTGTTGGGTCAAACTACTTAATAGAAAAGTCAAACGGGTCAGTTTTTATAAAATAATTCATAACTGATAATGTAGACGTTATGGAACATGATTTAACACTTAAATAACTTGGTAAATAATATAAGAACATGATTAGGCATGTTCAACCCGAAAATTCTGAGTTTAGGCTCGGTTCGCAACCGAAAGTGTAACACCTAAATCACGTGATATCACAACACGTGGCGGAAATATCGGGGAGTCACGTTACAAATTGCTCATAACTACTGGTACTAGATTGTTTCAATATTATTAACATCGCTTTACAAACAAAGAATACATGTAATTGTTCTTTTGTTTTAGAAGTCTAAGGCTCGTATACAGTCCTATGCGTTGCATGCTTGAACAGTCGAAAACCTGAAACATATGCGAAAACAGTCAGCATAAAAATGTCGGCGAATACATAGGTTTTTATTAGCCAAATAAATGGCAAAACATTTTGGTATTAATCTTAATTGTGAAAGCTCGTGACAAAATAGGTTTATGTATGGCAATATGATATTTACCAAGTCATTTTATGCCTTACATTGAAATCTCGATTAACCATCGTAAAAACTTATTAATATGTTATTAGGAATCCAATCAAGGATTAATAATAACTATTTTGAAATAAATCATAACTTATATAAGTATTATATAAGTCAAATCAATGATCTATGATAATACTTTAAATATCCTTCTAAGAATCTAACATATAGAGATATGGAAGATTCTACAAAGATTTGGATAATCAAACATTGAAACAATTGTACACAAAACCCTAAAGTGATCCAGATAATGCTACAAGAATAATAAAATAAGAACACTTATATATAGGAAGTACCTGCGGCGTATCCACCATGTTCTTATTTTATTATACCCGTTTCGTTATCTAAATCACAACTACCACAGAACACATAAATCGTCAACTTGTACCAACTCGTAAACACGCATTAAAGAACACAATGAATCCAATCAAGGACTCCAATATTAGTACTTTAAACATCCTACAAGAATCAACCTATGAAGATAGGTAGATGCTATAAGGATTCGGGTTTCGCCACATTGTCTAATCATGCATTAAAGTACACAATGAGTCCAAACATGGACTCCAATATTAGTACTCTAAACATCCCATATAATTCTAACTATGAAGACATATAGATATTACAGGGATCCTGGGTTCTTGTCATATTGAATTATTGAATCAAAACAATCCTAAATCCTAATGGTGATTCGGGATAACGCCACGAAAGGTAATACAATAAGCACACTTATATATAAGAAGTACCAGCGGCGTATCCACCATGTGCTTATTGTATTATCTAGTTTCGTTATCTAAATCACCAAAAACTACACACCAACCAACCATCGAGTTGTAAAGTACTTCTTATAAATCTTACTATGACATGAATCTAACTATGAAGATAGGTAGATCATTTAAGGATAAAAACATTGAGTTTGCATAATCGGAAATAACACATAAAAGCACTTAGCGATCACATATATGCCATACATTTTGAAAACAGATCGATTACACATATGAATCACCCCAAAACATTTGAAAACAGTAAAAGAGGGGAACTATGTACTCTCCTGGGGTTGCGTATAGTCCCGGTTCAAAAGGGTATAACAAAGCTTAAAAGACCAAGAGTTTAAGTGTTGAAGCGGTTTCTAGGGTAACATATACTATGTTAGGGAATTGACACCTAAATCGGAAGATTGGGTAGAATGAGGTCTTGTAAACCAAATGAGTGTTGGAACTCATGTGATATGGTTTAACAAAGCCTACATTCTAAATTGAAACCTATCCTAAGTGCTTACGACCCATCACGACCCATTAAGGTAGCTTACGCCACTTTAACGCGTCGTTCGCGCGAAAGCGCGTTCGAGACGTCTAACTAGTCCTATGACAAGTATTATATGCCTTAACATATCTAATTATGTTATATAATCAGTTTAGATGTCAAAACATGTGTTACATATGCTTAAAATGAAATTATGCGAAAAAGGGCATTTTGGTCATTTTCATAAGGCATACAAACTACCTGTCATACAACTAACTAAACGAAGTGACCATAAGGTATAACCTCGGAAGGTTATTCCCTATATAACTATGGTCACATTATATGTTTGGTCAGATCCAAACCATCGACCAAAAGGGTCGGGTTCGAAAGTCTAAGCGGTTGTTTAGACCGCTTACCTTTACTACCCTATATTAGCACTACACCTAAAGTGACGAGTTAAACATGTTAAAACATGTTTAACGAGGTTTGAAAACAGGTTTGGGATCAAGACAAAGGGTCTTCATACCCAAAAGTAGTTTGGTTGTAAAATACGCGCTAAAGCGTATTTTGACCAAAACTACGACTCGTCACTACACCTAATCAACGTGGTAATCAGTAGGTATAGTCATTAGGGACTATAACCATCGTGATTACGCTCACGTTGCGAAGTTCAAACGAACTTCTCGTTGACCATTGACTGGTCAAAGCTGAAAGTCAAACACTGTTTGACTTTTAAGCTAGGAAACCGATAAAAGAACGAAGGAAGCTTACAAAGGGTCCTTGCTAGGGAGAACTTGATCTATCACACTCAGGTATGAAGCAATGGCTCCAACTTAGAGTGTAATTCAGATCAAGGGTGAAGAAAATTAATGAGGTGCTTGGCTATTTATATTAGTTGATGAAGAACAAGATCATGACACTTGTTTGTGTAACTTCCAAGCAATAATCATAGCCATACAAGTGTTAGGAGCTGATTAGAAGCCTTGGAGAGGTGTTAACTTGGTTAACCCACAATAAAATTTACATAAACAGCCCCTGAAGTTGCAACAGAATGCAAAAACTGATTTTCTGGTGCTGGGCAGTTTTAGGCGGCCCGCGTATGGGGAGAGACAGGTCTTACGCGGCAGCCTAAAACCTGCAGACCATCAAACTTTCCAAAATTTACAACTTTGGTCCCTGCATGAGTTTGGGCCCATTTTTGGTACTTTTAACACCCGTTAAGCCATTTTCAAGGCTCTACAAGGTCATTAAAGTTTAGAGGACCCAAAATATGCTTGGAAAACTCTCGGATGTCGGCTCATTTGGTTGTACGGTCGCGTTATTCGTCAAATTACGACGAAACTCAAACGGACGCGAAAACAATCCAAATTAAGCGACGAATGGTATTTTTGCATGCCGACCACTAAAATAAAAATATTTTAGTGTCTACAAAAATTTTGGGTGTCCAGATGTGGTCAGAACGTAAGATATGCACGTAAATGCAAACTTACGTCGTTTTTGACACTTTTAGTCCCTGTAAGATCAAATAAGCATGTTTTCGCACACCGAACCCCTCAAAGCTTATTTCTAAGCTATGTTTAGGTTATTTATGGTATGTTTAGCTTATGATCAAGTTTCAAACTGTTTGATACCATACGAATCAGTAGACTTTTTCAGTTTGACGCAAATAGTCCCTGCGATCGAACAAATTTGTTTTTGACACACCAAACCCTCCAAAACTTATTTCTAAGTTATGTGAAGGTTATTTAAGGTATGTTAAACCTATGTCACTGTTCTGGAGTGTTTGCAGCATTAAACTGATTACGTTTACGCATCAGTTCGCGTTTAACTTTCCAGAAAGCGATTTAAAGCTTGAAAATGAACTAGAATCAAAATGTTAATTTGTAAAACCAAAATAAACAAATTTTTGAGACCAAAACACATTGTTTCTTTGATAAAATATAGTGTCCTACATTGTGTGTGTTTATGAAGCACAGGTGTCACAGTCTCCCCTACTTCAGGAAATTTCGTCCCGAAATTTATTAGACAAGGAGACCGTAGAGTGGAATTGAAACAACTAATGGATAAGCAGATTGCTAGATTCCCAAAGATGCGGAGCATCATTTGGTGTTTGGAGCATTCAAAATGTGATTTGGGGTATTCAAAGTGTCTCAGGGTATTCAACCCTTTGAAACTTGTGAAAGTCGACTAGTGTTCAAAAATCATCTAAGTATGGCACTATGTTATACTAAGCTCCTAGTGTGATCCCTAGAAAACTAAGGGGTGTACATTCAAGCCCTTATACATACACGGTTTCTAACATCCCACGAGGTACATCCAATGCACCATGAGCATCTCAAGCATAGGAGACGGGTCATCATACCTATGGCATCAAGATCGTCATCTTTAACACCATAATATACTCCCGGTCGGCTCGATTTGAGTTAATGAATGTACTTGTAGTCGTCCATCGGGAATAACCATACAAATAACAAATAAACACATAATCACATAATGGTCCAAGATAACATAAAATCACCAAGTGATCTTAGCAACGTTCTGAAGAATAACATAATAAGAACACTTATATATAGGAAGTACCATCGGCGTATCCACCATGTTCTTATTTTATTATACTCCTCCCGTTACCTTAATCACTCTAGATTTTATGCCACCATACTTAACAAGGCTTACTATGATTCTTATGCGTCGAATCTCGTAATTAAGTGTGCACCCATTTTCGTCGCATGGTCCACATAGCTCCTCTTGTTAAGCGAGGGTAAACAAATAATAAGGTCGAACTATCGTCTAAATTAAATAAACACCAACATAACATGACACTTGTCAAATCGAATTGTATTTCATACTAGCAATGATAACACTACTTATTTTGCATATAACAAATTTAGTAGTAGGTATTCTATTCTAATACGAATATATATGTTTCAAATTAACCAAACAGGTAAAATGCAACATATAATAATCATGCATTGACATAGTGCAAGCATATCGGAAAAATGTTTTCAAATCATGCGCTAGGTATGTTAAGTTAACACACTAAGCAAAAACGTATTTGAAAAATATGTACTAAGTACGTTAAATCAACATACGAAGCAAATTGTATTTGTAATCATGTACTATACATATTAGATAATTCAATCTTGGATGTAATGTTATGATCATAAAATAGTATTAACTTGTTCATAGTATTTGTATCAATCGTGTTATCATGTTCGTACGAATGCATTGGAGTGCAATCATATTATGCTAATATTATAAGATTTAGTTCCTGAAGAACAGAATCCTCAAAATCAGCATGAAATTTGAAATCACACATAGTGCAATCACATTAGAGTTTGAGATTAAAAATTGAATAACGAAGATAAAGATAAACTTCTTAAAATTTATACTGTCGTTACAAACATAGTCGAAATATTTACATTGTTCTTGAAATTAAACAGGAAATTTAGAGGTTCAAATAATCATAAACGCTTGATTATTTGCTTGAGCCTCATTGACGTTGAATACTCGCCCATTGGCATTGGCAAGCTTGGGGCAGTTTCGCTTGAAATGATTTAAGTCACCACAATTGAAACATGCTCTCGAGCTAGTTTGAGTAGGGGTTGCTCGGTTCTGGATACGACAGGTCATAGCTAGATGTCCAAATAAACCACAAATTGTACACTGACGACAAGGGGAATTTGACGCATGATGATAATTGCAGTGATTGCACCGAGGCTGTGTTCCATGATAAAATCCCTTAAAGGGTACTAAGTTCAGTGGAACAGGTGCAGGAATTGCAAAATTCTTTGATGCCTTGTGCTTCTTAGAATTCTTAGAGGATTCGGCCTTTGTTCTTTTCGAATTCTTGTTAACAGATTCAGTGTTTTGTTTCTTGTCTCCATTTAGAAATAGTTTACCTTTCCTAACCTGGGAGTCGGTTAAGATAGCAGCTAATTCCTTAGCCTCCCTGAGCGTTGCAGGTTGGCTGCCAGGGACAATGTCTTGGACAGGATCAGGTAGACCATCGATGTATTTTTCAATGGCCCGATCCAAAGGTGTGACCATAGTGGGGCAAAGTAGGCTTAACTGTTCAAATCGGTCAGTGTAAGCACGGTATTCCCCACTATCCTGTTTTAGGTAATAGAATTCATCCTCAAGTGCCCGTATTTCACTTCGTAGGCAGAATTATTTCTTCATAAGATCTTTAAATTCTTCCCACGTTAGTTCCATTGCTACGTCGGCACCTCGGTCTCTCATAATACCATTCCACCAAGTGAGTGCTCTCCTTTGAAAGACACTCGAAGCGAAATCTACCTTACGCTCATTGGGACACTGAACATGACGGAATGTGCTTTCTATACTTTCAAACCATTGTAGGAGCGCAGTTGCTCCTGCAGACCCAGAGACAGTCGATGGCTTAGCCGAATTGAACATTTTAAAGTTACATTGAGCATTGTTATTGTTATATGCTTGGTTTATTTGAGTAATAAGGTTCGGTAGCACAACAGTTATTTGTTGAACGATTGTGGCTGCGAGAGCAGCATTCTCGGTTTGGTCGCGTCTGGGAGGAATCTTGAAAGTTCGGCTATATAGAGAACCAAATAAGTTAGATTTATCCAATTGTTATGTGTTTGTAACATTATTGTATTGAAACAAGAGTTGTTTGAAAATAAACTTTTGTAATATTTTTTGATGAGAGAATACAAACCGGGTTAATGGTTTGTATCATAAATTCTTTACCAGTTAAAAATTTATTGCTAATTTTTTTTAATTAAAAATTTTAAAATGAAAAAGCTTTGTGTTGAGATTTTGAAAATTCTCATCCAAATGGTAAAAATTTGAAATTTTAAAGGACAAAGGTAGTATTTTGAAAATAAAATGGGATCTCGTAGAGTCGTGAAATGAAATGAGATTCATTTTAACTGTATTGAATCAAACATATCACCGAAAGTAATATGATGAAATGGTATTGGGAAAGGAAGGATGTTTCGATTGTTATGAAGAGCAAACACATTACCGAAGGTAACATGAATGAGTAGGGTTACAAAGGTCATTTAAAAATCATTCGGTAGGGTCAAGTTGGATAGGTTTTTATAATGCTTCACGAAGACATGCTTTAGCCTATAAGTGGATACTCACCCTAAGAGTTCCCAGGTAAGAGTGACTGGTCCGAAAATGCGGATTTGTACGAACACTCTAGCCTTAGACAGAAAACTCGGGGTACAGGCATCCACCCTTCCAGATTGCATGTGTTCACATTATTAAAACCTAAGATTTCGATGAAAAACGTTTGAAGAAAACATTTAAGAAATCTTTTGATACAAATCGTTTGAGATAAAATATGTTTGCGAAATATTTTGACAAAATCGTTTGAGAAAACATTTTGAAAAATATTTTAATGAAAACGTTTTGAGAAAAACATTTTGAGGAATACCTTAAGGCAAAAAGCCTAAGGTTCAGGATAAATCATCTAAGGTTAGATGATTCGTAAATCATAAAGTAGTTGTGGCACAAATAAAGATGAGGATTAGGAAAGAGTTCCTAAGTCTACTCATGTTTGGGTCCTAGGAAGGTTATAGACTAGGTTCAAGGCATGCTAATAACCTAATTCCCTACAACCAGTGCTCTGATACCAATCTGTAACACCCCAATCGCGTGATATCACAACACGCGGCGGAAATATCAGGGAGTCACGTTACAAATTGCTCACAACTACTGGTACTAGATTGTTTCAATATTATGAACATCGTTTTACAAACAAAGAATACATGTAATTGTTCTTTTGTTTTAGAAGTCTAAGGCCCGTATGCAGTCCTATACGTTGCATGCTTGAACAGTCGAAAACCTGAAATATATGCGAAAACAGTCAGCATAAAAATGCCGGCGAATACATAGGTTTTTATTAGCCAAATAAATGGCAAAACATTTGGTATTAATCTTAATTGTGAAAGCTCGTGACAAAATAGGTTTGTGTATGGCAATATGATATTTACCAAGTCATTTTATACCTTACATTGAAATCTCGATTAACCATCGTAAAAACTTGTTAATATGTTATTAGGAATCCAATCAAGGATTAATAATAACTGTTTTGAAATAAATCAAAACTTATATAAGTATTATATAAGTCAAATCAATGATCTATGATAATACTTTAAATATCCTTCTAAGAATCTAACATATAGAGATATGGAAGATTCTACAAAGATTTGGATAATCAAACATTGAAACAATTGTACGCAAAACCCTAAAGTGATCCAGATAACGCTACAAGAATAATAAAATAAGAACACTTATATATAGGAAGTACCAGCGGCGTATCCACCATGTTCTTATTTTATTATACCCGTTTCGTTATCTAAATCACAACTACCACAGAACACATAAATCGTCAACTTGTACCAACTCGTAAACATGCATTAAAGCACACAATGAATCCAATCAAGGACTCCAATATCAGTACTTTAAACATCCTACAAGAATCAACCTATGAAGATAGGTAGATGCTATAAGGATTCAGGTTCTGTCACATTGTCTAATCATGCATTAAAGTACATAATGAGTCCAAACATGGACTCCAATATTAGTACTCTAAACATCCCATATAATTCTAACTATGAAGATAGAGAGATACTACAGGGATCCTGGGTTCTTGTCATGTTGAATTATTGAATCAAAACAATCCTAAATCCTAATGGTGATTCGGGATAACTCCACGAAAGGTAATACAATAAGCACACTTATATATAGGAAGTAGTATCTAGTAACGGCTAGGATGCCAAGCGATGCAATGTAAAGAAGAAGAAGGTTTGGATGACCTCTGGGGGAATAGCGGCGTATCCACCATGTGCTTATTGTATTATCTAGTTTCGTTATCTAAATCACCAACAACTACACACCAACCAACCATCGAGTTGTAAAGTACTTCTTATAAATCTTACTATGAAGATAGGAAGATCTAAGACTGTACTTCAAATATCCTACATGAATCTAACTATGAAGATAGGTAGATCATTTAAGGATAAAAACATTGAGTTTGAATAATCGGAATTAACACATAAAAGCACTTAGTGATCACATATATGCCATACATTTTGAAAACAGATCGATTACACATATGAATCACCCAAAATATTTGAAAACAGTAAAAGAGGGGAACTATGTACTCGCTTGGGGTTGCGTATAGTCCCGGTTTAAAAGGGTATAACAAGGCTCAAAAGACCAAGAGTTTAAGTGTTGAAGCGGTTCCTAGGGTAACAGATACTATGTTAGGGAATTGACACCTAAATCGGAAGATCGGTTAGAATGAGGTCTTGTAAACCAAATGAGTGTTGGAACTCATGTGATATGGTTTAACAAAGCCTACATTATAAATTGAAACCTATCCTAAGTGCTTACGACCCATCACGACCCATTAAGGTAGCTTACGCCACTTTAACGCGTCGTTCGCGCGAAAGCGCGTTCGAGACGTCTAACTAGTCCTATGACAAGTATTATATGCCTTAACATATCTAATTATGTTATATAATCAGTTTAGATGACAAAACATGTGTTACATATGCTTAAAATGAAATTATGCGAAAAGGGCATTTTGGTCATTTTCCTAAGGCATATAAACTACCTGTCATACAACTAACTAAACGAAGTGACCATAAGGTATAACCTCGGAAGGTTATTCCCTATACAACTATGGTCACATTATATGTTTGGTCAGATCCAAACGATCGACCAAAAGGGTCGGGTTCGAAAGTCTAAGCGGTTGTTTAGACCGCTTACCTTTACGACCCTATATTAGCACTACACCTAAAGTGACGAGTTAAACATGTTAAAACATGTTTAACGAGGTTTGAAAATTGGTTTGGTATCAAGACAAAGGGTCTTGATACCCAAAAGTAGTTTGGTTGCAAAATACGCGCTAAAGCATATTTTGACCGAAATTACGACTCACCACTACACCTAATCAACGTGGTAATCAGTAGGTATAGTCATTAGGGACTATAACCATTGTGATTACGCTCACGTTGCGAAGTTCAAACGAACTTCTCGTTGACCATTGACTGGTCAAAGCTGAAAGTCAAACACTGTTTGACTTTTAAGCTAGGAAACCGATAAAAGAATGAAGGAAGCTTACAAAGGGTCCTTGCTAGGGAGAACTTGATCTATCACACTCAGGTATGAAGCAATGGCTCCAACTTAGAGTGTAATTCAGATCAAGGGTGAAGAAAATGAATGAGGTGCTTGGCTATTTATACTAGTTGATGAAGAACAAGATCATGACACTTGTTTGTGTAACTTCCAAGCAATAATCATAGCCATACAAGTGTTAGGAGCTGAGTAGAAGCCTTGGAGAGGTGTTAACTTGGTTAACCCACAATAAAATTTACATAAACAGCCCCTGAAGTTGCAACAGAATGCAAAAACTGATTTTCTGGTACTGGGCAGTTTTAGGCGGCCCGCGTAAGGGGAGAGACAGGTCTTACGCGGCCAGCCTAAAACCTGCAGACCATCAAACTTTCCAAAATTTACAACTTTGGTCCCTGCATGTGTTTGGGCCCATTTTTTTGTACTTTTAACACCCGTTAAGCCATTTTCAAGGCTCTACAAGGTCATTAAAGTTTAGAGGACTCAAAATATGCTTGGAAAACTCTCGGATGTCGGCTCGTTTAGTCGTACGGTCGCGTTATTCATCAAATTACGACGAAACTCAAACGAACGCGAAAACGATCCAAATTAAGCGACGAATTGTATTTTTGCATGCCGACCACTAAAATAAAGATATTTTAGTGTCTACAAAAATTTTGGGTGTCCAGATGTGGTCAGAACGTAAGATATGCGCGTAAATGCAAACTTACGTCGTTTTTGACACTTTTAGTCCCTGTAAGATCAAATAAGCATGTTTTCGCACACCGAACCACTCAAAGCTTATTTCTAAGCTATGTTTAGGTTATTTATGGTGTGTTTAGCTTATGATAAAGTTCCAAATTGTTTGATACCATACGAATCGGTAGACTTTTGCAGTTTGACGCAAATAGTCCCTCCGATCGAACAAATTTGTTTTTGACACACCAAACCCTCCAAAACTTATTTCTAAGTTATGTGAAGGTTATTTAAGGTATGTTAAGCCTATGTCACTATTCCGGAGTGTTTGCAGCATTAAACTGATTACGTTTACGCATCAGTTAACGTTTAACTTTTCCAGAAGGCGATTTAAAGCTTGAAAATGAACTAGAATCAAAATGTGAAATTGTAAAACCAAAATAAACAAATTTTTGAGACCAAAACACATTGTTTATTTGATAAAAGATAGTGTCCTACATTGTGTGTGTTTACGGAGCATAGGTGTCACAGAAAGTCGTAAAAGTAGACTTTTGCTTTGACTTTCAGTTCTGACCCGATTTAGTTTAGTTTAGTTATGCCTTAGGGTTCCTTTAGGACCACGTTATATGTTAGTATAACCCCCTGAGGTTATGCTACATGGTTCCTTAAAAATCTGATTCATATGCATGTTACCGTTAAATGCTTAAAATGGACCATTATTCCCTTTTATCATTAAAACGAGATTTTTGAAAATGTGAGCAGACAAAAACCTTTATTACTGATATTTAAGTATGTCCTAAAAATTTGACATCAGTTTATGGTCTAAAATGAAAGTTATGCACGATATCGTAAAATAAAAGCTTTTTATTAATTTAGTGGCATTTTTGGCATAATCATAATTAAACCCAATTTTTGGCACCAAACTTGCCACCTAATGTTAAGATATAATATTTAGGGATTTTTGGAAATTTTTATTAATTTTTAAACTGATCATAACATAGAGTTCTTGAATGGACTCGGTGATTGACGATAATGCCCTTTTCGCTAATAAAATGAGTTTTACACATCCTTTACGTGTCAAACCTTTTCCCACAGATTTTATATATTAAATAAAATATTTTGAGCAGTTAAGACTGATAAAAATCTCAGGTTTCCTTAAACAACCCGAATATCGTCAAATGCCGACTTTTATGCGATTTAGGCGCATAGTATGGTTTAAAACTATATTTAGCATCTAAGACTTGTTACCTACTGATGTTATAAATAAATTTTTATACTTTAACAGTAAGTAAAAGTCTTAAATTCAGATTTCCAAATTTGACCCTTATAGCATATGTGAAATGACCAAAATGCCCCTACGGTGCATAGTTTGGCCATAAATGATAAATTTCACATATGTATGATATCTTACTGATGTAACTTGTTAAAATAAATATTTTTACTGATTATTTTAGACCAGAACCTCAGATCACAAGTTAACCTCTTTTATAAACTTTAAAATGACCAAAATACCCTTATGGGGCTTAAATTGATTTTAAATTCATTTTGGGCATAATGGAAGGTATCCTACTGATATCGTAACATATTTAAAGCATATTAACTTGTGGAACCTGTACATGATTCATTTGGTTACCCGTTATGCATATTCGCGTTCGGTACGGTTTATGTAACTAGTTTCCATAAATTAACCGAAACGGGTCAAACCTTATCATTTTCACTTCAAAATCCAGAATGTGTTTAGTTTACCCATTTTATACAAGTATTCATACTTGTCGGGTCTAAATCACATTCTAATCCGATCTTCGCTTAATCTTGCGTTTTGAACCGTAAACCTTTCACTAAAACTAACCAGTCTAAGTTAAGACTTAAATAAGACCCGTTAGGAATCTAGTAGGTTATTAAAACCTTCGTTCCATATTAGGAGCCCAGTAAAAGCTACTTGTACTTGCTGATTCATATACGGCTGAGAATAAAAGTTATATTTTAGCTCAGGTAAATACCTTCAACTTGTTTTCCGATTATACGGGCTTGGGATACGGTATTATAATAATCCCGCTTGGTCGGGTATTGAATGCTTAATCGATCAGTGGTTAAACCATTGAAATAACCCGTTTTAATGTGTCTTGTTTGATGCAATGCCTTTGGGGGGTTAATGACTATGTCCTGGATATACTCGGCTCATTCATTAGAAATGGTCACGACTTAAGGACGGGGTGTAGGCATACACCTCACAGTTGCGTATGTATAAACGGTATCTCACTCTCTTGTGGGCCTATAGTTGTGGTGTGTCTATTAATCTAATCCGGCTCTTCTAGCTGGGTCCTGAACGGACGATAAACATATAAATCTGTATACAAGATTATTTTTAAATAATTGTCCCAAGTTATAAAAGATATTTTGCCTTGTGCATCCAAATAAATTTTATAAATGTTTTTCTAAAAAGAGTCGGTTAATTGTATTTACCAGTATAAACTGACGTATTTTCCAAAAAGGTTAAGTGCAGGTACTACGCGTAATGGGCTGGAAACTCCTGAGTGATTAAATAAAGAGTCTTGCAAGCTTTTATCACATTAAGTCTGTTGAACAATATTTCTTTTGCTTTGATCCGCCTGTGGATCCACTTACAACCGTTGTGTAATATTTTATTATACTTTCAAATCGATTTGTATTATTACTTTAGACTTCCACTGTGCATTAAACTGTGATTATTGACTATGATGATATCAACTACGTCACGATACTCCCCACCAGGCCCACCGGTAACACGTGAAAATATCGAGGTGTGACAGGTTGGTATCAGAGCCAACGTTGAGTGAACTAAACACTAGCCTTTTTGTTATTAATCTCAATGACACAGTTTGCACATTCCTTGACTTCCGAGTCTAGGAAAATGACTTAGGACTAATCCTAATCTTATTATTTTGTCTTTTGTTGTTTTTCTTTTGTTTTGACAGGTTCCTAAGACACAATGCTTCCATGTGTTAGAGGTAGAGGTGGAAGGAAAGGCCCCAGTTATGATGAGGAATGATCATGAAGTCGGGCCATCCCACCGGCGTACACCTTCAGCGACCTTTAGCTCTAGTCCCCATGAGGATTGGAGAACTTATTTGGAGCCAGAGAGACACTCAGTCTCCCTCAGTTCCTCCCCGTCTTATCATCACTCATTCGGACCTTATCAAGACGAGGAGCATAGCGATTCGCACCATTCCTTTATACCGTTGCAGCGGTCGAGTTCACACCGTGCTTTCCAGGACCCGACCCCCTACTTCTAAAGCATGTTCAATCCAATGAACCAGGTTCAAGAACCAGAGGGTCCAAACCCTTTGGGGCCAGCTGATCACTATCCTGAGATGCAGGATATGGAGATGGACGAAGATCCAGATCCCGAGATGCCACCAAGTGGGACGCCGACACATCCCATTGAGATTTCCAGCGGATCATCATTTCATGGTTCGCCTTACAGGGCCCAGACAGTTTTGCTGAAAGATGGGCCACATACAACTGGGAGTACACTCCCCCTTTCAACCCACCTCCACAACAGCAGCAGGATCCCTCTGAGGATTCGTGTTTCCAGGCGGTTACGCCACTGCCACCACCGCTGCCAGAACAGCAACTGCCTCCAGAGCTACTGAGGCGAAGAAGATCAGGTGCACGGATGTCCGTGCGAGGGGGTTTCCACTTCAACACCCCCCAACACTCCAGCGGCAGCCACTACTCGCCGCTATATGAAGACCCGCAAATGGGTGGGCCTTCAAACCCAGCTTCTGAAGTCGACTCTGCTTCAGTCGCACCACCACCGCCCATGGGTTATGAAAACCCAATCCCTTCCTACCCCGGTGCAGCAACATATAACCCGTTTGAGCATCAGGCTTATTCGGGTTACAATTACTACAATGCCCCTGCCGTCGACCCGTACCTCGAAGTGGCAAACTACAATGCTCTCCACCCTGAAGGACCCTTTGCAGCTTCGTACCAAACTAGGTACCGAGCTTATGGGTATAAATACCCACCACCTCCTCAACCTCCGCAGCAGCAGCCGCCGCAGCCGCCACAGATCCAACCACCATAGCAGTAGGAAATCCTTCAATGGTTGCACGAGGTGGAGCAACATGTTCAGGAGGAGCGTAGGAGCCGCCGGGGTCTACTTAAGGGTTTGGAAAACCTAATAAAGGGGAAGAAGAAGAGGGATTATTGAAATTCCTTATTTATTTGTTTTGTAATTTTAAATTTCAATCAAGTCCCTGCGTGGACATTTTTTATTTATTTATTCGGTCACTGCGAGGACTTGTATTTCTTATTTTAGTCCCTGTGTGGACAATGCTATTTCTTTACAGTCCCGTTTAGGGCGTTTATGTACTTCTTTCAATTTATTGGAATGTTTTATTTAAATTTCATTTGTCATTATATATATGAGAGTATTATATGAAATAAATCAAAATATCATTGCATTTTTCTGCCATACAATATTGAAAGGAAATCTTGAAGGTATAACCTAGCCCATATGTCATTTTAGAGATGGCCCTGATGGTAAAACCTTTTTAAGATTCAGATCCTTGTTAACATCTGAAAACATGTTAGCACTCCTGGCAAAATGTGAAAACACTAGTCATCCTTGTATTATTCTTACATTCTTTAAACATCCATTGTGATGAAGTGCCTGCGGGCCATATCTGTTGTCCTATAAGACAAAAGATAGTTGTAGTCTATGACTCCCTGTCAAGAAAAGGTGATGAACTATGTTCAAACCTTAATGCCCCGATCTTATAAGATCATGGCTTATAATTTAAAACTGTCCTTGTGACTAGGCCTTTTGTGCCACTCTAATATCATTAATGATTTACAACTAAGGATAAATTATAATGAAAATCTCAAATAAATATAACTAACAAATTAACCAATATGGATTTTAGTTACCATGGTTAATAAATCATCAAAAATGATGATTCCATAATAACCTCTGAACAAAATATTGTCAATTGTTTTATAGCAATCAAGCTTCAGCATGTCTAAATCAGAAGAGGTTAACAGTTATCCAAGGGAGAGAAATGATACCACCAGAGTTAATGTAGCTGGTGCAGATTTACAAGCAATGATAGATAATGCTGTCACTCGAGCCATGGACAGAGAGTTCAAAGAATCAAGTGGTACTCATAGCAGGACCCAATCTATACATCATACAAAACCACCATCCAAGACACATGTATCTCATAAGGACGATTCTCATCATTCATCAAATCAAAGGAGTATTCCATCCAAACGAATCGTGCTCGATCAGGAGCCGCGTGTTAAGACCTGTTCTTATAAATATTTTGTCTCCTGCAAGCCCAGGGACTTCACAGGGGAGAAAGGAGCCATTGATTGCATGACTTGGCTCGATGAGATGGATACAGTGGTTGACATTAGTGGTTGTGCAGAACAATACATTGTGAAGTTTGTTTCACAATCTTTTAAAGGTGAAGCTTTAGCTTGGTGGAGGTCCCTAATCCAAGCTACAGGAAAGATTCCGTTATATAACTTTTCTTGGGATCAGTTTGTTTCTTTGATCAAGGAAAACTTCTGTCCACAGCATGAGGTGGAGAAAATCAATACCGACTTCTTGACTCTGGTCATGAAGAACTTGGATTGTCAGGCATATCTTACGAGCTTCAACACCATGTCTCGATTGGTTCCTTATTTGGTCACACCAGAATCGAAGCGCATAGCTCATTTTATTGGAGGATTAGCTCCAGAAATCAAGGGAAATGTGAAAGCATCCAGACCTACCACATTCAGGTCAGTGGCAGATCTGTCTCTTTCTCTCACATTGGATGCTATCAGAAACAAATCTGTCAAAGTTTCTGATGAAGGTAAACGAAAGAGGGAGGATGAGAGTTCTCATCGCTCCGATAAGAAACGAAAGGGGAACTCAGATCATAGGAAGAGTTCTGGATTTAAAATGGATAACCAGCAGTCGGGTGAGAAACCCAAATGTAAAACCTGCCAGAAACATCATTTTGGAAAATGTAGGTTTAAATCAAAATCGCAATCACAGTCGAAGCCTAATGGGTGTGGGATCTGCAAATCCAAAGAGCATAAGACTTTGGATTGCAAGAAGATAAAAGATGCAACCTGTTATGGTTGCAACGAAAAGGGGCACATTAAGACTAACTTCCCTAAGAATCAGAAGAAGCCTGAAGAGGCTAAAAAGACCAATGCTCGGGTCTTTCAAATGAATGCTCAGGAGGCCGTGTAGAACGACAATGTGATAACAGGTACCTTTCTTATCAATGATGTTTATGCTAGAGTGTTGTTTGATTTGGGTGCAGACAAGTCTTTTGTAGACAATAAATTTGGTAAATTGTTAAATCTGCCTGTTAAAACTCTAAGCATAAAATATGAAGTAGAATTGGCCGATGGTACGATAGAGACTGCCTCAACAGTTCTACATGGATATTTATATCCATTAGGAATCACTCTTTTCTGCTATCCTTGCTTCCATTGAAATTGGCAGGATTTGACATAGTGAAAGGCATGGATTGGTTGTCTCGTAACCAAGCCCAAATTGTATGTGATAAGAAGCAAGTGGTTATCAAGACTCCTTATGGTGAGCCAATAACAATTCAGGGAGATACGTAATACGGATACCTAAGCAAGTGTCTATGCTTAAGGCTTCGAAGTGTTTGAAGAAAGGTTGTGTCATCTACATGGCACAAGTAACCATTGATAAACCAAAGCCCAAGATTGAAGACATCCCTGTTATTTCTGAATATCCATATGTTTTTCCTGAAGAACTACATGGATTACCTCCAGATAGGTAAGTGGAGTTCAGAATCGATATCATTCCTGGAGCAGCACCAATTGCAAGAGCACCTTATCGATTGGAGCCAACTGAGATGAAAGAATTGAGAACACAGTTGGATGATTTGTTGGCAAAGGGTTTTATTCGACCTAGCTCGTTACCTTGGGGAGCGCCGATTCTATTTGTGAAGAAAAAGGACAGCTCAATGCGTTTATGCATTGATTATCACGAGTTAAACAAGGTTACAATTATGAACAGATATCCATTACCCAGGATCGATGATCTATTCGATCAACTTCAAGGAGCAAGTTACTTTTCGAAGATCGATTTAAGGTCAGGATATCACCAGTTGAAGGTCAGAGACGAAGACATGCACAAGACCGCATTCAGAACTCGATATGGACACTACGAGTTATTGGTGATGACTTTCGGGCTCACTAATGCACCTGCAGCATTCATGGACCTCATGAATCGCGTTTGCAAACCGTATCTAAACAAGTTTGTCATTGTCTTTATCGATGACATACTCATTTATTCAAAGAATCAAGCCGATCATGAAAGACATCTCCAGTGTATCCTTAAACTTTTGCAGCAAGAGAAGCTCTACGCCAAGTTTTCAAAATGAAAGTTTTGGCTTCGTGAAGTCTAATTCCTTGGACACATAGTGAGCGAGCGTGATATCCAGGTGGATCCCGCTAAGATTGAAGCGATTATGAATTGGCAAGAGCCTAAGACTCCTACTGAGATTCGCAGCTTCTTGGGTCTAGCAGGTTACTATTGAATCTTCATTGAAAACTTTTCAAGGATTTCCGCACCTTTAACATCATTAACTCGCAAGAATGTCAAGTTTGACTGGGGTCCCAAGCAACAAGAATCCTTTGATATTCTTAAGCAGAAACTAAGCAATGCTCCTGTGTTGACATTGCCAGAAGGAATTGAAGAATTTGTGGTTTATTGCGACACATCGCACACAGGTATGGGATGTGTGCTTATGCAGAAGGTCAAGGTTATTGCATATGCTTCCCGTCAATTAAAGGTGCACAAGAAGAACTACACCACCCATGATTTGGAATTGGGTGCCGTTGTATTTGCACTGAAACTTTGGAGGCATTATCTTTATGGGACTAAGTGCATGATCTATTCTGATCATAAGAGCCTTCAGCATCTGTTCAATCAAAAAGATCTTAACATGAGACAGCGCCGATGGATGGAAACATGAAATGATTATGATTGTGAAATACGATATCATTCTGGCAAGGCAAATGTATTCGCTGATGCCTTGAGCCAAAAGGAAAGGGTTAAGCCTATTAGAATCAATGCCAAAAGCATTGAACTGAAGAACAACTTGAATGAAAAGTTGTTAGCCGCTCAGAAGGAAGCTGTTTTGGAAATTAACTTTCCGAATGAGAAGTTAGGAGTGAATGCCGATCAATTGTCATTTGGCAAGGATGGAATCCTAAGATTGAATGGTCGAATATGGGTTCCAATTTATGGAGGACTTCGAGACGTGATTCTTCAAGAAGCTCATAGTTAGAAATATTCAGTTCATCCTGGCAGTGATAAGATGTATTAGGATTTAAAGGCAAATTATTGGTGGATAGGTTTGAAGAAATCTATAGCCACTTATGTGGCTAAATGTCTGACGTGCGCACAAGTTAAAGCAGAGCATCAAAAGCCGTCAGGTTTGCTGCAACAGTCTGAACTTCCCACATGGAAATGGGAAATGGTAACCATGGACTTTATCACTAAGTTACCAAAGACAAGGCACGGAAATGATACAATTTAGGTTATAGTCGACCGATTGACCAAGTCAGCTCACTTCTTGCCGATTAAAGAAACTCACAGCTCTGACAAGCTAGCTCAGCTGTACTTGGATGAGATTGTATATCTCCATGGAGTGCCAGTGTCTATTATCTCTGATAGGGATACAAGATACACATCGCATTTTTGGAAAAGCTTTCAGCAATCTTTAGGCACTCGATTAAATTTCAGCACTGCTTATCATCCTCAGACGGATGGGCAAAGCGAGCATACGATTCAGACGCTTGAGGATATGCTACGAGCTTATGTTATAGACTTGGGTGGAAGTTGGGACGACCATCTTCCTTTGATTGAATTTTCGTACAATAATAGCTATCATTCGAGTATTCAAGTCGCGCCTTTTGAGGCCTTGTACGGAAGGAAGTGCAGGAAGCCAGTTTGTTGGGCATAAGTTGGAGATGTCCAGCTGTCAGGAACTAATATTGTCCTCGAGACGACGGACAAGATTGTTCAGATCCGCGATCGTCTCAAAGCTACCAGGGATAGGCATAAAAGCTACGCGGATAAAAGGCGTAAACCTCTGAAATTCGAGGTAGGTGATAAAGTATTACTCAAAGTGTCACCTTGGAAATGGGTGATGCGTTTTGGCAAAAAGGGCAAGCTAAGCCCAAGATACATAGGACCATTCGAGATCATTGAATGTGTCAGAACTGTGGCTTACAAGCTTGATCTACCTGAAGAGCTTAGTGGGATACATAATGTGTTCCACATCTGCAATTTGAAGAAATGTCTAGCCGATGAATCGCTAGCCATGTCGCATAAGGATTTGCAGATAGATGAGAGCTTGAAATTCGTTGAAAAACCTTTGTCGATCGAGGATCGACAGGTTAAGAAGCTTCAAAGGAAGCATGTGCCGATTGTGAAGGTGAAATGGGATGCCCGTAGAGGCCCGGAGTATACGTGGGAAGTTGAATCCACGATGAAGCAGAAATACCCTCATTTATTT
Organism: Helianthus tuberosus; assembly: GCA_030545235.1. Lineage (NCBI taxonomy): Eukaryota > Viridiplantae > Streptophyta > Magnoliopsida > Asterales > Asteraceae > Helianthus > Helianthus tuberosus. Next base: position 2,676,639 of record CM060389.1, on the reverse strand, counting down.
CAGTAAATCTCGAGGTCGAGATTTCTTTTAAGGGGGTGAGGATGTAACACCTCGCAAAAATCATGCCCAATATAATAAAGACACGTGTCATGAACTTTAAACGTGTTATAAACCCAGATCAAGTTAAAAGATTTATGGAGGGATCAAAAGTGTCAACATGTTAATTATTACCTCTGAGTGACCTTTTAACGTTTTCAAACTTTTGTAAAATATAAATACATTCTCATGAATATCTGATAAGGATTTCATAAGTATCCGGTTAAACTTTGTAATGAATAATTCAACATTCAAAGAAATGGGATCCTATGTGCAATAACGACAATCTTTCATTCACATGGCTTCTTTCAAAAACTCCAAGACAACACTAATGCATGGCATTACTTCCATGGACAATTCAGAACTGAACAAGAGGACCCATCTGCTGAAAGTGACTATAGATTCGAGTTATGAAAAGTTGCATGGCCAAGTGTAAAAGTTCTCAAAATTTTGTCTCTGATCAAAGGCTTATGGACTGCAAGTCGTCCTCCTTACGAACCGTAAGGAGGCTTAACTGGGCGATACAATTCGAAAAGCGGTTAAGAACCGTAAGGCCTATGCTTACGGTCCGTAAAGACTGTAACTGGGCAGTGAAAATGGACAGCTGCGGGTTGTCTCCTTCTTCACCCCTTTTCTCGAAACTAACAGCTTGTTAATGGTTTTGAAATACCTCTAGACACCTGTATGCATCAGATTTCACCTGGGGTACACCTGCATTGATCCTAAAACCCTAAATTCACTATAAATAGAGGCCTTAGTTGAAGTTCTTCACTTGCACAATTCAATTTCACTCTCAAACTCACTTCTCTGGAGCATCCTGACTTTGAAGGAAGCTCTCTTAGTGAAAATCTTCGTGCTAAGGACTATTGTAAGTATTCTTAGCTTCTTTAGTTAAGTTTTTATTAGCTTAATGACCGAAAGTCAAAGTTAGCGTAATTACGCTTTGACTTGGTGATTAATCACTAACGGTCCAGCCATTATTCGAATTGAAAGTGACTATGTGTTGGTAATTATGTAGGTGTTAAACCCTTAAAAGGGCACCTCCTAATTATCACATTTACTTGGTCAATTGTTGGGTCAAACTACTTAATAGAAAAGTCAAACGGGTCAGTTTTTATAAAATATTTCATAACTGATAATGTAGACGTTATGGAACATGTTTTAACACTTAAATAACTTGGTAAATAATATAAGAACATGATTAGGCATGTTCAACCCGACAATTCTGAGTTTAGGCTCGGTTCGCAACCGAAAGTCGCAAAAGTAGACTTTTGCTTTGACTTTCAGTTCTGACCCGATTTAGTTTAGTTTAGTTATGCCTTAGGGTTCCTTTAGACCATGTTATATGTTATTATAACCCCCTGAGGTTATGCTACATGGTTCCTTAAAAATCTGATTCATATGCATGTTCCCGTTAAATGCTTAAAATGGACCATTATGCCCTTTATCATTAAAACGAGATTTTTGAAAATGTGAGAGGACAAAACCTTTATTACTGATATTTAAGTATGTCCTAAAAATTTGACATCAGTTTATGGTCTGAAATGAAAGTTATGCGCGATATCGTAAAATGAAAGCTTTTTATTAATTTAATGGCATATTTGGCATAAATCATACTTAAAGCCAATTTTTGGCACCAAACTTACCACCTACTATTAAGATATAATATTTAGGGATTTTTTTAAATTTTTGTTAATTTTTAAACTGATCATAACATAGAGTTCTGGCATGGACTCGGTGATTGACGATAATGCCCTTTTCGCTAATAAAATGAGTCTTACACATCCTTTACGTGTCAAACCTTTTCCATAGATTTTATATATTAAATAAAATATTTTGAGCAGTTAAGACTGATAAAAATCTCAGGTTTCCTTAAACAACCTGAATATCGTCAAATGCCGACTTTTATGCAATTTAGGCGCATGGTATGGTTTAAAACTATATTTAGCACCTAAGACTTGTTACCTACTGATGTTGTGAATAAATTTTTATACTTAAACAGTAAGTAAAAGTCTTAAACTCAGATTTCCAAATTTGACCCTTATAGCATATGTGAAATGACCAAAATGCCCATACGGTGCATAATTTGGCCATAAATGATAAATTTCACATATATATGATATCTTACTGATGTAACTTGTTAAAATAAATATTTTTACTGATTATTTTAGACCAGAACCACAGATCACAAGTTAACCTCTTTTATAAACTTTAAAATGACCAAAATACCCTTACGGGGCTTAAATTGATTTTAAATTCGTTTTAGGCATAATGGAAGGTATCCTACTGATATCATAAGATATTTAATGCATATTAACTTGTGGAACCTGTACATGATTCATTTGGTTACCCGTTATGCATATTCTTGTTCGATACGATTTATGTAACTAGTTTGAAGAAATTAACCGAAACGGGTCAAACCTTATCATTTTCGCTTCATTTTATACAAGTCTTCATACTTGTCGGGTCTAAATCACATTCTAATCCGGTCTTCGCTTAATCTTGCGTTTTGAACCGTAAACCTTTCACTAAAACTAACCAGTCTAAGTTAAGACTTAACTAAGACCCGTTTTGAATCTAATAGGTTATTAAAACCTTCGTTCCATATTAGGAGCCCAGTAAAAGCTACTTGTACTTGCTGATTGATATACGGCTGAGAATAAAAGTTATATTTTAGCTCAGGTAAATATTTTTAACTTATTTTTCGATTATACGGGATTGGGATACGGTATTATAATAACCCCGCTTGGTCGGGTACTGAATGTTTAATCGATTAGTGGTTAAACCATTGAAATAACCCATTTTAATCTGTCTTGTTTGATGCAATGCCTTTGGGGGGTTAATGACCATGTCCTGGATATCCTCGGCTCATTCATTAGAAATGGCCACGGCTTAAGCACGAGGTGTAGGCATACACCTGACAGTTGCGTATGTATAAACGGTATCTCACTCTTTTGTGGGCCTATATTTGTGGTGTGTCTATTAATCTAATCCGACTCTTCTAACCGGGTCCTGAACGGACGACAAACATGTAAATCTGTATACAAGATTATTTTTAAATAATTGTCCCAAGTTATAAAAGATATTTTGCCTTGTGCATCCAAATAAATTTTATAAATGTTTTTCCAAAAAGAGTCGGTTAATTGTATTTACCAGTATAAATTGACGTATTTTCCAAAAAGGTTAAGTGCAGGTACTACGCGTAATGGGCTGGAAACTCCTGAGTGATTAAATAAAGAGTCTTGCAAGCTTTTATCACATTAAGTCTGTTGAACAATATTTCTTTTGCTTTGATCCGCCTGTGGATCCACTTACAACCGTTGTGTAATATTTTATTATACTTTCAAATCGGTTTGTATTATTACTTTAGACTTCCACTGTGCATTAAACTGTGATTATTGACTATGATGATATCAACTACGTCACGATACTCCCCACCGGGCCCACCGGTAATACGTGGAAATATCGGGGTGTGACATTGGGATACGGTAAATTATTACCGCTTGGCCTGGTATTGAATATTTAATCGATTAGTGGTTAAATCATTGAGATAACCCGTTTTAATCTGTTTTGTTTGATTTAAGCATTTGGGGGTTAATGACCGTGTCCTGGATATCCTCGCCTCATTCATTTGAAATGGCCATGACTTAAGCTTGGTGTGTAGGCATACACCTGACAGTTGCGTATGTAAAATGGTATACCCACTTGTGAGGATAACTTCTTGTGGGTTTATATTAGTGGCGTGTATATTAATCTTGTCTCGGCTTCCATCCCGGGCCCTGAAAGTACAACAAACATGTGAATCTATATACAAGATTATTTTATATAATTGTCCCAAGTTATAAAAGAATATTTGTGCCTCGTGCATTTAAATCAATTTTCATAAATGTTTTCAAAAGAGTCAGTTAATTGTATTTACCTGTGTAAACTGACGTATTTTTCAAAAAGACTAAGTGGCAGGTACTACGCGAAATTGGCTGCAAGCTCCTGAGCACTAAATAAAGAATCTTGCAAGTTCTAGTGCTTAAAGTCTGTCGAACACTAATTTATTTTCTGTTTTAGATCCGCCTGTGGATCCACCTACAACCGTTTGCATAATATTTATTTATACTTTACATTTCGATTTGTATTAATATTTTCATCCAAGACTTCCGATGTGCATTTAAACTGTGATTATTGACTATGATGATATCAACTACGTCACGATACTCCCCACCGGGCCTACCGGTAATACGTGGAAATATCAGGGTGTGACAGGTTGGTATCAGCGCCAACATTGAGTGAATTAAACACTATCCTTTTGTGTTTAATCTCAATGACACAGTTGCACATTCCTTGACTTCCGAGTCTAGGCAAACCACCTAGGATTAATCGTAATCTTAATTGGTTTATATCTTTTGTTATTTTTCTTGTTTTGACATGATTACTTCAAACATGCTGCCAAGAGTAAGAGCACGTGGAGGACGAGGCAAAGCACCGATGGTAACTAGGAATGATCACGAAGCTGGACCGTCTCACCGGCGCACACCCTCCGCATCACTCGGCTCGAGCCCACATGAAGACTGGAGGACCTACCTTGAGCCCGTGAGATGCTCTGTCTCGCTTAGCTCCTCGCCATCTTACCATGACTCCTTCGGGCTACATCAGGATGACGAGTCCCACAACTCTCACCATTCATTCATTCCTTTGCAGCGTTCAGGTTCTCACCATTCCTTCCAGAACCCAACACCCTACTTCCAGACCCGGTTCAACCCGATGAACCGAATTGAATAACCAGAGGGACAAAACCCTTTGGGACCAGCTGACCATTTTCCCGAGTACCAAAACATGGATGTGGACGATGATCCAGATCCCGAGATGCCACCATCTGGGACGCCGACACATCCCATTGAGATTTCAAGCGGCTCATCTTTTCATGGTTCGCCTTACAGGGGCCCTGATATTTGGGCCGACAGATGGAGCACGTATAAGTGGGAGTATACTCCCCCTCACCACAACTCACCTCCACACCAGCAGGTCCCTTCTGAGGACCCACATTTCCAGGCGGTCACGCCACCGCCACCGCCAGTACCAGAACAGCCGCCGCCTCTAGAACCATCGAGGCGAAGAAGAAGTGAACGGATGTCCATGCGTGGGGGTTTTCATTTCAGCACCCCCAACACTCCTCCAACTACCCTCTACTTTATGAAGACCCACAAATGGGTGGGCCTTCAAACGCCGTTTCTGAAGTCGACTCCGCACCAGTCGCACGTGCACCACCACCCATGGGTTATGAAAACCCAATTCCATCATACCCAGGTACAGCTGGGTACAACCCGTTTGAGCAGCAAGCTTACTCGGGTTACAACTACAACAAAGCACCTGCTGTCGATCCATACATAGAGGCAGCAAACTTCAATGCTCTCTACCCTGGCCCCTTTCCACCTACGTACCCAACTGGGTACCCTGCATATGGGTATCAATACCCACCACCTCCTCAGCCTCAGTAGCAGCAGCCACCGCAACCTCAAATCCAGCAACCTCAGCCGCAAGAAATTCTTCAAAGGTTGCATGAGGTGGAACAAAGGGTAGATGAAGAGCGTAGAAGTCGCCGCGGTCTTCTAAAGGGATTGGCAAACCTCATTAAGGGGAAGAAGAAGAGGGATTATTAGAAATCCTTATTTATTGTTTTGTAATTTCAAATTTCAATTAAGTCCCCGCGTGGACGTTTTATTTATATATTTAGTCCCTTCGTGGACTTGTATTTCTTATTTAGTCCCTACAAGGGCAAATTTTATTTCTTTAAAGACCCGTTTAGGGCATTATTGTAATTTGTAGGATTTTATTTACGAGAAATTTCCTTTTTGCAAATTACATTTGGCATTTACATATACATATACATTGTATCATTGATTATAATGTCATTTCAATTTAAATTGATCTACCATTAAATATTAAAAGAAAATCTTAAAGGTATAACCTAGCCCATATGTCATTTTAGACATGGCCATGATGGTAAATCTTTTAAAGATTAAAATCCTTGTTAACATCTGAAAACATGTTAGCATTCTTAACAAATGTGGTTTGATAAAATCACACCAGTCATCCTAAGACTTGGACTCTTCCAAGCTTCCTTATCTAACCAATGATCTAGAAATCATGGCTTATATCATCAAATGAGATGATCGTGTAATAAACATCCATTAGTGATGAAATGTCTATGGGATATATTTAGTGCCCAATAAGACAAATGACAGTTGTGGTCTATGACTCCCTGTCAAGAAAAGTTGATGAACTATGTTCAAACCTTAATGCCTTGATCCTATAAGATCATGGTTTATAAATTAAAACTGTCCTTGTGACTAGGCCATTCGTGCCACCTTAATATCCTTAATGCTTTATAACTGGGATTAACTTTAATGAAAAATTTAGATAAACTAAATTATCAAATTAACCAATATGGTCTATATTTACCCTGGTTAATGAGTCATCGAAAATGATGATTCCATAATAGACTTCTGAATAAATTGTTGTCAATTGTTTTATAGCAATCAAGCTTCATGGCTGAATCTCAAGAGATTAATAGTCATCTAAGGGAAATAAATGATAACACCAGAGTAAATGTAACTGGTGTAGATCTGCAAGCATTGATAGACAATGCTGTCACTAGAGCCATTGACAGAAAGTTCAAAGAACCAAGTAATACTCACACCAAGACGCAGACTGTGTCTCATTCAAAGCCCCCTTCCAAGACACATACATCTCATAGGGACGATTCTCGGCATTCGTCGAATCAGAAGAGTCTGCCATCTAAACAAATTGTGCTTAATCAGGAACCGCGCATAAAGACCTGTTCTTACAAATACTTCGTCTCTTGCAAGCCAAGGGACTTTACAGGTGAAAAAGGTGCCATTAACTATATGACATGGCTTGATGAGATGGATACTGTGGTAGATATCAGCGGATGCGCGGAACAAGATGTTGTGAAGTTTGTTTCACAGTCGTTTAAAGGGGAAGCATTGGCTTGGTGGAGATCGTTAATCCAAGCCACAGGAAAGATCCCACTTTATAATTTGTCATGGGGGTAATTTGTAGCGCTTATCAAGGAAAACTTCTGTCCTCAGCATGAGGTAGATAAAATGGAAACTGACTTCATGACTCTGGTCATGAAGAATTTGGATTGTCAAGCGTATGTTATGAGTTTCAACACCATGTCTCGATTGGTTCCCTATTTGGTCACACCAGAACTAAAGCGCATAACGCGCTTCATTGGAGGCTTGGCCCCAGAAATCAAGGGTAATGTTAAAGCTTCCAGACCTACCACATATAGGTCCGTGGTGGATCTGTCCTTATCCCTCACACTCGATGCAATAAGGAATAAGTCTGTTAAGACTTCTGATGAGGGAAAGAGGAAGCGGGAAGATGAGAGCTCATGTCGCTCCGACAAGACAAGAAACGGGAACTCTGAGCATATGAAGAGTTATGGGTTTAAAAAGGATACCCAGCAGACAGGTGAGAAACCTAAGGGTAAAAATCTGCAAGAAGCACCATTTTGGGAAATGCAGACTCGAATCGCAGCCTAAAGTTTGTGGGATCTGCAAATCAAAGGAGCATAGAACTTTGGAATGTAAGAATATGAATAATGCAACCTGTTATGGTTGCAATGAGAAGGGGCACATAAGGACCAACTGCCCGAAAAACCCAAAGAAGCCTGAAGAGGCCAAGAAGACAAATGCTCGAGTCTTCCAGATGAATGCTCAGGAGGCATTACAGAATGATAATGTCATAACATGTACTTTCCTCATCAATGATGTTTATGCTAGAGTTTTGTTTGATCCTGTCGCAGATAAGTCTTTTGTAGACAATAAATTTTGTAAACTGTTAAATCTGCCTATTAAAACTCTAAACATAAAATATGAGGTAGAATTGGCCGATGGTACCATAGAGACTGCTTCAACAATCTTAGATGGATGTTTCATATCCATTAGGAATCACTCTTTTCCACTGTCCTTGCTTCCGTTGAAATTGGCAGGATTCGATATAGTTATAGGCATGGATTGGTTATCTCGTAACCAAGCCCAAATTGCCTGTGATAAGAAGCAAGTCATCATTAAGACCCCTTATGGTGAGCCACTTACTATTCAAGGAGATACGCAGTATGGATTGCCTAAACAAGTATCTATACTTAAGGCATCAAGGTGTTTAAAGAAAGGTTGTGTCATTTACATGGCACAAGTGACTGTAGATGGACCAAAACCCAAGATAGAAAATATTCCTGTTATCTCTGAATATTCAGACGTTTTTCCTGAAGAATTACCTGGTTTACCTCCAGACAGACAAGTGGAATTCAAAATTGATATTATACCAGGAGCAGCCCCAGTAGCACGAGCTCCTTATCGTTTGGCCCCGACAGAAATGAAGGAATTAAGAACACAGCTGGATGATCTATTGGAGAAAGGTTTTATCCGACCAAGTTCATCTCCTTGGGGAGCACCTATACTATTTGTGAAGAAGAAAGATGGATCAATGCGTCTATGCATTGATTATCGTGAGCTGAACAAAGTTACAACCAAGAACTGATATCCATTACCCAGGATCGACGATCTGTTCGATCAACTTCAAGGAGCAAGTTTCTTCTCAAATATTGATCAGAGGTCAGGGTATCATCAGTTGAAGGTCAGAACCGAAGATGTACACAAGACTGCATTCAGAACAAGGTATGGCCACTACGAGTTCTTAGTGATGCCTTTCGGGCTCACTAATGCACCTGCAGCATTCATGGATCTCATGAATTGCGTTTGCAAGCCGTATCTAGACAAGTTTGTCATTGTCTTTATTGATGAAATACTTATTTATTCAAAGAGTCAAGCCGATCATGAAAAACATCTCCGGTGTATTCTTAAACTTCTACAACAAGAGAAGTTCTACGCAAAGTTCTCTAAATGTGAATTCTGGCTTCGAGAGGTCCAATTTCTTGGACATGTGGTAAGTGAGCTTGGTATCCAGGTGGATACGGCTAAGATTGAGGCGATTATGAATTGGCAAGCACCAAAAACACCTACAGAAATTTGTAGCTTCTTAGGTTTGGCTGGTGACTACAGGCGTTTTATCGAGAATTTCCCAAGAATTGTTGCACCTTTGACTTCGTTAACTCGCAAAAATGTAAAGTATGACTGGGGTCCCAAACAACAAGAACCTTTTGAGATTCTTAAGCAGAAATTAAGCAATGCTCCTGTGTTGACATTGCTAGAAGGGATAGAAGAGTTTGTTGTCTATTGCGACGCATCACACACCGGTATGGGTTGCGTGCTCATGCAAAGAGGCAAGGTCATTGCCAACGCTTCTCGTCAACTGAAGGTGCATGAAAATAATTACACCACCCATGATTTGGAATTGGGTGTCGTTGTATTTGCACCAAATCTTTGGAGGCATTACCTATATGGAACCAAGTGTGTAATCTATTCAGATCACAAGAGCCTTCAACATTTGTTTAACCAAAAAGAACTCAATATGAGGCAGCGACGCTGGATGGAAACATTAAACGACTATGATTGTGAGATACGCTACCATCCTGACAAGGAAAATGTGGTTGTCGATGCCTTGAGCAAAAAGGAAAGGATTAAACCAATAAGGATCAACGCTAAAAGCATCGAATTAAGGAACAGCTTGAATGAAAGTTGTTAGCTGCTCAGAAGGAAGCTGTAATGGAAACTAACTTTCCGAATGAGAAGTTAGGCGTAATTGCTGATCAATTGTCTTTAGGCAAGGATGGAATCCTTAGATTAAATGGTCGAATCTGGGTTCCAATCCATGGAGGACTTAGAAATGTGATCCTCCAAGAAGCTCATAGTTCAAAATATTCAGTCTATCCAGGCAGTGATAAGATGTACCAGGATCTAAAGGCAAACTATTGGTGGATAGGTTTGAAGAAATCTATAGCCACATATGTGGCTAAATGTCTAACGTGCGCACAGGTTAAAGCCGAGCATCAAAAGCCATCAGGTTTGCTGCAACAGCCAGAACTTCCAACTTAGAAATGGGAAATGGTAACTATGGATTTCATTACTAAGTTGCCAAGGACGAAACACGGGAATGATACGATATGGGTTATAGTTGACAGGCTGACCAAGTCAGCTCACTTCTTGCCCATTAAAGAAACGCACAGCTCCGATAAGCTAGCTCAGCTGTATGTGGATGAGATAGTATCTCTCCACGGAGTGCCAGTATCTATTATCTCTGATAGGGATACTAGATACACATCTCATTTTTGGAAAAGCTTTCAGCAATCTCTAGGAACTCGTTTAAATTTAAGTACTACTTATCATCCTCAGACAGATGGGCAAAGCGAGCGTACGATTCAAACGCTTGAGGATATGCTCAGGGCTTGTGTTATTGACTTGGGTGGAAGTTGGGATGACCATCTTCCTTTGATTGAATTTTCATACAATAATAGTTACCATTCGAGTATCTAAGACGCACCTTTCGAGGTCTTATATGGAAGGAAGTGCAGAACGCCAGTTTGTTGGGCGGAAGTTGGAGAGACCCAACTATCAGGACCCGATATAGTCCTTGAGACAACGGATAAGATTGTTCAAATCCGTGATCGTCTGAAAGCTGCCAAGGATAGGCAGAAAAGCTACGCAGACAAGAGGCGTAAACCTCTGAAATTCGAGGTAGGTGATAAGGTTTTACTTAAGGTGTCACCTTGGAAAGGGGTGATGAGGTTTGGTAAAAAGGGAAAGCTGAGCCCAAGATATACCGGACCATTCGAGATTATCGAATGTGTCGGAACTGTAGCCTACAAGCTAAACCTACATGAAGAGCTAAGTGGAATTCATAATGTATTCCACATTTGTTATTTAAAGAAATGTCTAGCCGATGAGTTGCTAGCAATGTCTCATAAGGACGTGCAGATTGATGAAAGCTTGAAGTTTATTGAAAAACCTTTGTCGATCGAGGATCGACAAGTTAAGAAGCTTCGAAGAAAGAGTGTGCCAATTGTAAAGGTAAAATGGGATGCCCGTAGAGGCCCAGAATATACGTGGGAAGTTGAATCCACGATGAAACAGAAATACCCTCATTTATTTCAGTAAATCTCGAGGTTGAGATTTCTTCTAAGGGGGTGAGGATGTAACACCTCGCAAAATCATGTCCAATACAGTGGTGACACGTGTCATAAACCCTGATCATGTTAAAAGTTAACTAAAGGGACTAAAATTATCAAACAATAAAAAGATGTATGTGGAAGGACCAAAAGCGTCAACATGCCAAACTTATGCCTCTGAATGACCTCATATGATGTTCATATTCTTTAATGAATAAATTGTCGGACACAAGAAGCCGTTTGTGCTTAAAATAAAAACTTTACAAAACACAGGGGTTAAAAGTGTCAACATGTTAATTCTTACCTCTGAGTGACCCTTTAACGATCCGAGGCTTTGTAATATATTATTATACTCTCATGAATATCAGATAATGTTTTCATGAAGTTTCGATTCAGTCTTGTAATGTAATTTGCAATTTCCAAGAAGAGGGGTTAAAAGTGTAAAAGTGACAATTCTACTCTCGGGAGACCTTTTCAACAAATCCAAAACATGTGAATGCATGGCTTAACTCCCAAGATCATTTCAGACCTGTTTATGTGGGCCCTTCTTGCTGAAAATGTCAGATAATCCAATTATGGAAGTGCAGGGACTGATCTTGCAAACAAACAAAAGACTTTTGAAACTGGCTGCCTCGCGTGGCGCGCCAGTTCCTCCCCTCCCTGGCGCGTGGCGCGACGGGGACTGTTTCCCAGCCAGTTACTGGCAGCTGCCCAGTATGCATGACCTGAAATCTGAATTGATTCTCTGCGACTTGTAATTGAAATCAGCAGCTTGTTGATGGTTTTTAAAAACCATTTGGACACATGTTTGCATCATAATTCACCTGGGACACTTGGATAAATCCTACCACGTCCAATTCTCCTATAAAAGGCCCTCATTCCTCAAACTTGAACTTGCTCATTCAAAGAAAATCTCAAACAAGCTCTCAAGCTGAGTTCTCTTGAGCATCCTGGTTTATAAGGAAGCTCTCTTAGTTCAAGTTTTCATGCTAAGGACCATTGTAAGTGTTCTTGGCTCCTATAGTTTAGTTTTCGTATGTCTAAGGACCGAAAGTCAAAGATAGCTTAATTGTGCTTTGACTTGTAGTTTATTCATAAACGGTCTAGCCATAATTCTAAATGAATGTGGCTATGTGTTGGTAATTATGTAGGTATTAATCCCTCAAAATGGCACCTCCTAATTATCACATTTACTTGGTCAATTGTCGGGTCAAACTAATGAACAGAAAAGTCAAACGAGTCAGTTTTTATTAAAAATTCATAACTGATAATGTAAAGGTTATAAAATACGTTTTATCACTTTAATTACTTGGTAAATATTATAAAACATGTTTAGACATGTTCAACCCGACAATTCTGAGTTTAGGCTCGGTTCGCAACCGAGAGTCGCAAAAGTTGACTTTTGCTTTGACTTTCAGTTCTGACCCGATTTAGCTTAGTTTCTTTGTGTCTTAGGGTTCCTTTGTGACCATATTCTATGTTAGTATAACCCTCTAAGGTCATACTACATGGTCCCTTAGAAATTATAGTTCATTTGCATGTTTCTGTTAAATGCTTAAAAATTGACTATTATGCCCTTATGTTATAAAATCGAGATTTTTAAAAATGTGAGAGTACAAAAAGCTTTATTACTAATATATAAGTATGTCAACAAAATTTGACATCAGTTTATGGTCTCAAACTAAAGTTATGCAAGATATCGTAAAATAAAACTTTTTGTTAATTAAAGTACATTTTTAGCATAAGGGAGAGGATCATGAGAAAACTAGAAAACTAACTAAAAAAAACCTAAAAAAAGATAAAAAACATATAAAAAAAAAATTACAATTTTTTATAAAAAAATCTCTAGTTTTTATATATAAAAAAAATTTTCAATTTTTTTTTTGTTTTACTGCACATGTGCATTATATGTGTACTACACATGTGCACTATATCCGTAATAGTGTACATGTGCAATACAACAAAAAACGTTTTTTTTTTATTTTTTTTATTTTTTTTTTTTGAAATTTTTTTTCCATGCATAAAAACCTGCGATTTTTTTATAAAAATTTAAGAAAAAAAACTTGGTATGTTTTTTAGGCTTTTTTAGTTAGTTTTTTGGTTTTCTCATTTAAACTAGTTTTCTCGTGATCCATCCCCTTTAGCATAAACCATGTTTAAACCCAATTTTTTGCACCAAACTCATTACCTACTGTTTTGGTATAATTTTTAGGAATTTTTGGTCAGATTTTATACTGACCATAACATAGAGTTCTTGTATAAATTCAGTAATTGACGATAATGCCATTTTCATTAATAAAATGAGATTTACATATCATTAACATGTCAAACCTTTTCCTACTAATGTTATATGTTAAATAAAATATTTTAAACATTTAAGACTGATCAAAATCTCAGAATTTCATAAACATCTCAAATATCGTTAATTATCGACTTTTACGCTAACTAGGTGCATAGTATGGTTTAAAAACCATATTTAACGCCTAAGACTTGTTACATACTGATTTTATAAATAAATTTTAATACTTTAATAGTAAGTATAAGTCTTGAACTCAGACTTCCAATTTTGTCCCTAAAAGCATATGTGAAATGACCAAAATGCCCCTACGGTGCATAGTTTGGCCCTAAATGACAAACCTCACATATGTATGATATCTTACTGATGTAACTTGATAAAATAAATATTTTTGCTGAATGTTTTAGACTAGAACCTCAGTTTACTATTAAACCTCTTTTATAAACTTTAAAATAACCAAAATACCCTTACGGGTTGGTTTTTAATTCGTTTTGGGCATAATTGTAGACATCCTACTGATATCACAACATATTTTAAGCATATTAACTTGTGAAACTTGTACATGACTCATCCGGTTACCCGTTATGCATATGCGCGTTCAGTACGGTTTATGTAACTAGTTTGCATAAATTAGCCGAAACGGGTCAAACCTTATCATTTTTACTTCAAAATCAAGAATGTATTTAGTTTCCCAATTTATACAAGTCTCCGTACTTGTCGTGTCTAAATTACATTCCAATCCGGTCAACGCTTAATCTTGCGTTTCGTACCGTAAACCTTTCTTTAAACTAACCGGTCTAAGTTTATAACTCAAATAAGACCCATTAGTAATCTAATAGGTTATTAAAACCTTCGTTCCAGATTAGGAGCCCAGTAAAAGCTACCTACACTGGTTGAATATGATATACGGCTGAGAATACAAATATTACATTTTAAGCTCAGGTAAATACTTTAAACTTAATTTCCCTTATACGGGCTTGGGATACGGTAAATTATTACCGCTTGGTCGGGTATTGAATATTCAATCGATTAGTGGTTAAATCATTGAGATAACCCGTTTTAATCTGTTTTGTTTGATTTAATGTGGGTTAATGACCGTGTCCTGGATATCATCGGCTCATTCATTTGAAATGGCCACGACTTAAGCATGGGGTGTAGGCATACACCTGACAGTTGCGTATGTAAAATGGTATACCCACTCGTGAGGATAACTTCTTGTGAGTTTATATTAGTGGCGTGTCTATTAATCTTGTCTCGGCTTCCATCCCAGGCCCTGAAAGTACGACAAATATGTGAATCTGTATACAAGATTATTTTATATAATTGTCCCAAGTTATAAAAGAATATTTGTGCCTCGTGCATTTAAATCAATTTTCATAAATGTTTTCAAAAGAGTCAGTTAATTGTATTTACCAGTGTAAACTGAAGTATTTTTCAAAAAGACTAAGTGGCAGGTACTACGCGAAATTGGCTGGAAGCTCCTAAGCACTAAATAAAGAATCTTCCAAGTTCTAGTGCTTAAAGTCTGTCGAACAATAATTTATTTTCTATTTTAGATCCGCTTGTGGATCCACTTACGACCGTTTGTATAATATTTATTTATACTTTGCATTTCGGTTTGTATTAATATTTTCATCCAAGACTTTCGCTGTGCATTTAAACTGTGATTATTGACTATGATGATATCAACTACGTCACGATACTCCCCACCGGGCCCACCGGTAATACGTAGAAATATCGGGGTGTGACAGGCCTTCACATGGACTGATTCGTTACAGTTGTAGCACACTCTCTTGGGGTTTGGGCAATTATAATACGGATGCCCTTCTTGCCCGCAGATGTGACATCCCTTCTTCCCTATTAAACATTCTCCCAAATGGAGTTTTCCACACGTTTTGCACCGCGGAAACCCTCCTTTGGAAGCTTCTTTCTTTCCCTGGTCATGCGTCTTAGGCTTTTTGGGAGTGCCTTGCGTTGACCCCTTCTCGATTTGTCTCTTCTCTCCATCTTCTACTTGTCTTTTCAGCTCAATCTCCTTATCTCTTGCCCAATTAATAAGCTCATTCAAAGTTTCACATTTGGCCAGAGTTATAAATTCTCGATACTCGGCCTTCAACATGTTGTGATAACAGATAATCTTCATCTTTTTCGTTCCCACTATCTCTTTGCAAAACTTCAACTTGTCGAGGAAAATATTTGTGATCTCATCGATTGTTTCATCCTTTTGTCGAAGTTAGAGGAAATATTCTTGAATTCGATCTATGGTCGATTGAAGACAGTGATACTTAATAAAAGGTTCCTTGAATTCTTGCCAGGTTAGAGTTTGGAGTCTGTGTTCGCCAATTTCTTTACTATACGCATCCCACCAATCTTTTGCTTGCCGTAATAGTTGCCCCATGGCAAACATAACCTGATCCTCCTTGCTACAATGACTTCGAATAGACACTCCTTCAATGTTGGCGATCCATCTTTGCCATTCAATGGGGTCTATTTCTCCGTTATAAGTTGCGGGTTTACATGCCATAAAATCCTTGTAGGTGCATCGTTGCGGGTTTACATGCATTCTGGTTATCATTTCCTTCAACTCATCTATTTTGCTCGTCATCATGGTTTCCACCAAGCCCAGCACTCGACTTTCCACTTCTTGCGCTATTCTTGGAATGTTTGTATCTAACGTCTTTACTACTTCGTCCGAAATCATTTTGTTTAGTTCATCTTGAGTTATCCGTTCCGGAGTATCCGAGTTTTCTCCGCTTGCCATCTACAAATTCATACTTGTATTAGATATCCTTTCACTCATTCTCTTTAACATTCTATGCATTAATTGTCCTTAACGATTTATTCTCATAGGTTCTAAACCCTCGCCATTCTTCATTACGAACATTCTAATGAGTTAATCATTTCATACGTTAATCCATGTATTATCTTTTTTCCCCCATCATTCTTAATATAAAAATGACCTTAAACATTGATTACGAGGCCTTAGACAATGGTTAAAATAAGTCCCATAACCAAAGCAACAAAAATAAAAATTTTTGAACGATTTTGGGTCTCTCGCGGCACGCGACAGATTGCTCTAACTCTGTCGCGCCCGCGACCACTGTTGCGTGTTGCGCCGCACACCATGTATCCTGTCGCATGGTTCGGGGAAACCATTTTTCTAGCAGGTTTGTTATAAAAACCTACATTTTGTCCAGCTCTAGTTTTTTACTCAAAATCAACTTAAAACTCCCACGACTTTCAATCTACAGGTCCGTTTTACGTGATTCTTTTTCTTACGCGTTGGTAGTTTAAATACAGACCTGTTTAACATCTTCATATGCCTTAAAACTCAGTTTATAAGCAAATTTCCTAAAATTCCCTTTTCACCTCTAACTATAAGTATAATCAAAATTTATAATTTACTTACTTGCATAGCGCTTCGGAACGAACACACACTTGCACGAGTTTTCGGTTTGAGTTCAAGCACTTGGTACTTGAATCCCTCAAACCTAGGCTCTGATACCAACTTGTAAGGTCTAAAATTTTGAAATAAACTAAGGTGTCTAAAATGACAAAAATACCAAACGGGTCGAATAATCAACATGTAAAATTTCTGCGTTATCTTCATAATAGCTAATGAAATAGTTACAAAAAGTTTACAACCTAAACATTTCTTAAACTACTAACATAATCTTTAACCACAAAGCTTCAACATCTATTAACTTCCGCGTTTAGTTACTTACAAAAGACCCGTTTTAACAAAACCATATAACAAAAGTTTAGACCCATAACTAGTATCATCACGGAAGCGTGCTTCATGAGTGTGTCCGATCCAAGTAGCGCCATCCATTAAGATGATTTACCTACATACAACCAACCAATTAGACATTTTAAATCATAAGTTCATACGACCCAAAATTACTAGTCGAGCTACAAGTAAGCTTTTTAAACCTTCATCCGAATTAAAATTTCCCAACTTGACATATTATCCCTTCTACTTATTCGACCCATATCCTTAACATGTCTTCGATTTACACTAACTTATTACACGTATAAAGATTCGACACTAGGATAATAACATCATAATATTACTTCTACTAATACTTTGTAAGCAAATGAACTTACCTTTATCGTTCTTCGTTTGTGACCCGGATTGGCTTGAGCTTTCTTCCTTTATTCCTACAATCCAAAATTACATACTTTAATCACATGTCGTTCTTTTCATTCCGTAATTCACAACTTCAAACTAAAAATAAACAAACTCCCAATTCTAACCTTTTAACTTTGGAAATCATTTGATCACCTCATTCAAGCATTTTAACAAACACTTGGCGTGCGTACTACTAATCAATCATAGTGTACAAGTATTATATGCATAACATGGCTACTTCATATCAATAACATCAAGAACATCAATTTCAATCAAAATTTCATACAACCTTCATCTTAATTTGATTTCACATAGCAACAAATTAATAAGAACATAATCATACAACATCATTATGCTAATTTACATCAAAATTTCATGTTACATATCACTACCATTCTACTCTAAGTGGGGTTCTCACTTCCAACATCAATTTAATATATTTCAAGCATTCATCATGTTCTAAAAGGTGATCCTAGTTCATTATCATGCTAATTTCATATAAACTTAAGGATTTCTTGAAACCCCAAATATCCAAGATCACCAAAATTATTGTTACCTTATGCTTTAGTAGGACTAGATGATCAAGAATACATTAACATGCAAGAGTTAGGGCTTCAATTGTTCAATTTTTGTGAAGATGAGAAGGGTTTCTTTCTCCTTCTTGCTCCTGGCGACCAAACACGCACGTATGTGTGTGTGTCGTGAGTTTTTTGTGTTTTTAATTATTTAACTTTCATCATTTACACATTTCACCCCTCATAGATGCATACTTATTTTTTAAATGGCCAAATCTTGTTTCTTTTAGTTAAAAATCTTAATTCACATTCTAGCTAGGTTCACCTCCTAGTTATCTCTTAAAACATATTATAGCAATATATATATAAACACATATAATTAAATTCTGGGACGTTACAGAGAGCCAAGAGAAGATGGCTGAAAATTTGAAGAAAACGACTGACAAAACAATGATGGCAGATCAAACAGAGGTAAAAACTCAAACTGAATCTACTGATTCGTCAAATCAGGTTAAATCAATGGGTAATAATGATGAAATTGGTGACAAATCTGAACACAAAAATGAAGTGCAGTGCAGGAAATGCATGGAAACATGCAGTGCTTGTACTGAGAAGGATGAAAATCTAAGATCCAGAAACATTGAATTTACTAAAATCGAGAATTTATTCAAAGAAATATGTAAAGAAATGTTTGAAAATGAAAAGATTTTAAAACAAAAAGAAGAGGAGCTGACACAAAAATGCAAAGGTTTTGAAAAAGAAAATGAGATTTTAAAGCAAAAGTGTTCAGCAAACTGCAATGAATGTTTTCAAAATGATAATATCATTAAAGAGTTGCAAAAAGAATATGATGGGATGAAATACTCACATCATAGAGTAAAAGAAGCATATGAATCTTTGAAAAGTCAAGTTAAGCGTCTTGAAGAAAAAGTTTTAATATTCTGAAATGATAAAATTAAAGGTAAGCAATTGGTATTAAATCAATATATTGATGAAGTTGCTGAGCTAAAACGAGAATTGGCTGAAAAGAAAAAGAAAACTAATAAACTGCAAAGTTATCATGCTTCTTCATACATTCTCGAACGCATTTTCAACATCACACCAGATGATAATAATTCTGAAAAGAATAAAAAGGGGATTGGATCAGAATATCATCAGGTTCCACCACCATTGGAGAACAATTATACTTTCTATGATGATGAAAAGGTGGCAAAGACAATAAATTTGGTTGATCAATTGCCCGAGAACATCGATGTGACTTATTCCAAATACGGTGTTGAATCAGATGTGGTAAGTAAGGTTGTTGAAAGTGTTTTGAAAGAAGAAAATCAAAATGATTCTACCAAAAATGATAATTCCGAATCATAAGTTGAAGATGAGGAAAGTTTTCATAAAAATTATCTGAAGAATTCAAAATCTGAGACAAATGCGAATGATGATTCAATAAGGATGGCATGTTATATGGTTGGATCGGACAAATTATTCTCAGATATTGAAGTTCTGATTCAAAATGTGATTGCAGAAAGCATCGAAAAAGTGTTTAAATTGGTAGAAATCGAAAAATCTGAAATTGAAAAATGTGCCGGTAAAGCGAGCAAGAAAGCTTTTTATAATAAACCAGGTTACAAAAAGAAAAACACAAAGGCTGGTTTGGGATATAAAAAGAAACAAAATTA
The DNA here is from genome assembly GCA_030545235.1 of Helianthus tuberosus. Classification (NCBI taxonomy): domain Eukaryota; kingdom Viridiplantae; phylum Streptophyta; class Magnoliopsida; order Asterales; family Asteraceae; genus Helianthus; species Helianthus tuberosus. The sequence goes on along the minus strand of CM060389.1, from coordinate 2,656,901 downwards.
AAAGAATAGGTTTGAAAAGATAAACTTTCAGAAAAAGATGAATTTTGTTTACGGAACAAGTTCTGAAGAAGAGAAAGAACTCCGATTTAGTCAACAGACTAATGAAGAATTTTATGCTCAGAAGAAACAACGACAACAGGCTAAAGATGTTTCGAAGAATACATGTTTTAAATGTCAATAAATTAGACACATTGGTAGTAAATGTCCACAAAATCTGAAGCTTGTTGATGTTGAGAAGAATAAAAAGAAATTTGAGTTTGTAAAACAGAAGACACCCAAGTTTGTGCCAAAACAAGTTTGGAAACCAAATGTTGATTTATCAAAACGAAACATTCTAAATGATTCAAGATTTTATAAAAAGGATGTTTTAAAAGGACAAATTTGGGTGGTAAAGAAACAAAGTACTTCTGTAAATGAGAAAAGGAAAATCGGGTCAACTAAGAAAGATGATATCAAGAATGAAAAAGTTTTTGTAAAATCCATAAAGATTTTCCGAAGTTGAATGAATCGTATTATGTAAAAATACCCAAGGTCAAACAGGCATGGGTTGCTTTATTCAAGTAATTGAGTTGATTGCATGTGTAGGTGTTCCATAAGTTAACCGATGTTCAACTTGGAGAATGGAGCAGCCTGGCACAGGAGGATGATTCCTGTGATTGAAAACAGGAAGTGGAATGTTTGGTTAAAAAAATAAAAATAAAATTGTTTGGTTTAAATTGTTAATATACAAATTTTTGAAAAGGTTAAAGGAATACGCCGAAACCCTCATGGCTGAACAACCAAAAATATGATAAAACAAGATTGAAAAATGGTTTCAAAATGTTAAAAAATCAGTGTTTTGGTAATCATGGGGGTGTGTAAAAATGCTAATCAGAGATTGTGAAGCAGAAACAAATGATGAGATGAAGATGTCTACATCGGTTTATCAAATTTTCTTTAAAATGTTTTGGATTTTAGGGGGAGTAAAATTTGAAAAATTGAAAAACATTTGAAAATTTGAAAAAGTGCAAAAAACATGAAAAAAATTAAAAGAGTTAGTGTAAAAAGAGGAAATGATAGTACATCAGTAAGACAATCACAACATGCTAAAGAAATGGAAAGATAAAAAGTGATAAATGGTCTCGCTGATGATATGCCAGTAGGTTTTTACACACTTAGTAGATTGATTTCGAGATATAAACCTAAACCAATAACTTTCTTAACTCGTGGGGAACATCTCTCGGATATATGGACTTAGTACTCCGGAATTTCGTTTGAGAGATTGCCTAATTATGATATATTAGGTCTTTATACTTATTGATATCTGGGGTATTATACCTGGTCTTCTGATTTTGCGTCAGCAATGGCCTAGAACTCGTATAATTCCTTTGCGCTTAAAATCCCCCTCTGCATAAAAATTGAGAAAATATCGAAAGATATATATCAAGTGCAGTTTAAGAAGATTCTTAAGTGGAACACACCTTAAGTCGAGCCTTCATCTCTTTGTCTGAACGGAAGTTCTAACCTGAGCTCTCAAGGTCTCATACTAACCCAGAGACAGATGTCATTTAGGTATATTCACATGTAAGACTGAATTTAGGGAGTTTTGATACGAGAGTATATTCTGAGATGGGACACGCGATTATGTTAGTTCTTAAAACACTAATCTCGTATCTTGAATCAATTAAAGTTTGGGTGAAAATTTAAGTGGATCAATATACTGACAATCTAAGCGAATCGTTTAAAACTTAAAGTTTATATAGATCAACGGTGCTTGTGATGTGTCAAAAGCTGTTATGATCCTCTGATACAAACTCAACAAAAATATATCTGTAAAATTTTGTTATTGCATTTCATTGCAGATAAAATCGCAAAAAGATTTTCAGTGTGTTTTAGCATAAAGTTTGAAAAATCCAAAAATATTTTGTTTCACCTTATGTTTCGACAATCGATGTTGGAAAGCTAAATTTCAAAGTCTAAGTATGTTGATCATGTCTTGAAAGAAAAAGTTCATTAATTTGAAACTTGAGGTTTTTTAATGTAAAATCAAAAATAGTTTGTAATTGTCTCCACGGTCATTAATTTGGACTTGGTTGATAATCAGAAAAATCAAGATCATTAAATTGAACTTGATTATCTGTGAGGGTTTACGATGATTGAATGCTTTAAAGTCAAATATAATCTTGATTGATTTGTGAGTGAAAGTTAATAGATAGGGGGAGTTTGGTTTTAATGTCAAAATATTTGTGTTTAGAGCCAGATAAGAATCCTGAGTGATCTCAAATAGTTTTAATTGTCAAATGAAATTTGTAGATAGCTAGGTTCTTGATCCTGAGGCTTATGAATCTGAAATTGAAAGAAATTCTTTCAAGTGTTTTGAATTCTCAAATGTACAGATACTCAAAGAGCCAGGTATGAATCTTGGAAGATTAAAGCAAGAAGAATATTCTGAAGAGAGAGTCTGATGAAAGGGGGAGGAGATGAATCAAGATATAAAGGGGAGTCTGTGATTCAGAACTGTCAAAGACTTTTGAAGACTCAGAGAAAAAGAAAGATTAGCTACGAGATTGACTACAACAATATCCAAGGGGGAGTCTGTGAATGCACTATGTCTATCGCTTCCGTCAATCACGTGTTTTCGTGTCAAATGTAACTAGTCATAGTTAATAGATAAGACAAGACTAGGTTTGTAACGAAATCAGATCAGGTTCGCACGGTTATGCGCAGACAAATCCGCACGGATCAGCTGATCTACGCTAAAGGTATATCCTCGCTTAGTTGGTCCGTGATAGCTGGTCCGCACATATTCAGATCCGCACCTGATGCGCATCCGTGTATACATGTTCATACGGATCTGATCTACCTATATATAGTGGAGTGTTGTCTTGTCATTAAGAACCTTTGGTGGACTAGAGAGGGGAAACTCTGTCCAAGTGATTTCACGGTTTTGTACTATCAAATTATCAATTGAAATCATTTTAATTACCTGTTCTTGTTCAAGTCAACCTCGTACTTGGATTCCGCACAAGATACGAGGTCATAGAAATCTGTTGTACATTCAAGAAGATCATGATCGGTCCTAACAAATTCCTACAAAAACAATCAAATTTCAACACATCATTGTGTTTTTGCAATTCTTGAAGATTTTTGTCTTTTTGAACACACTCATTGCATTTTGCTAAACACTTTTGCTTCAACATTTCATTTTCTTTTTCAAATCCATTGCATTTTTTGTCAAACAATCCTCTTGTTGTTTCAAAATATTTTCTTTTTCAAGAATTTCTTTGCATATTTGTCTCAGAAACAATTCTTTTTTCTCAAACTCTTGGTGAGTTTGATTTAAAAACTCTTCATATTCAACTGCTTCTTTACATTTTTGTGCAAGAAACTCTTCTTTTTCAGCAACCTCAACATAAGTTTTGTTTAGAATATCTTTTTTGTTCTCAAGAACTGTGCGTTTTTGTTTGAAAAATTCCTCATTTTCTGCACCGACTTCACATGGTATAATATCAAACTTACTCTCATTTTCACTTTTTTTCTCATCTTCTTCAAAAATCTGAGCTGCCATCGCCGGGTCTTCTTTGATTACTTTTTCCTTCTCTCTCTCCTCCCTGCTAATTCCGACGCAACTGTAGTACATTTCTGCAAAATTATTATAAATTTCATCAACATGTTTTAAATGTAAACAAGTTGGACATGTTGCTAAAAAATGTCCACAAAATCTGAAGCCTATGTATGTTAAAAAGAAAGAGAAATCAGAAGTTGATAAACAGAAAACACCCAGGTTTGTATCAAAACAAATTTGGAAACAAAAAGTTAATGCATCAAAAGGAAACATTCAAAGTTACTCAAGGTTTTATATAAAGAATGTTTCTAAATGTCAAACCTGGGTGATAAAAAATAAAGCACCTTCTGATGAAAAGAAGAAGAAACTTGATTCAACGAAGAAAGTTGAAGTAAAGAAGCAAGAAATTTTTGAGAAAAATGAAAAAGATTTTCCAGAATTGAATGAATCTTATTGTGTCAAAATACACAAGGTCAAGCAGGCTTGGGTTGATTTATTCAAATGATTGAGTTTGTGCATGTGCAGGTGTTCCGGAGGTTAATTCAAGTACAACATGGACAACGGAACAGTCTGGCACAGGAAGAGAAATCCTGTGTTAAAAACAGGAAGTGATTGGGTTTATTTGGAAAATTTAAAATTTTGAAAATTGAAAAGAATACGTCGAACCCTCACGGCTGATCAAAGAAAACATGATAAAACAAGAATTAGAAATGGTTTTTCAAAATGTAAAGATATCAATGTTTTGTAATCATGGGGGGGGGGGGGGGTGAAAAGAAAAATCAACTAAATGAGAAGCAGAAACGGGTGGCGAGATGAAGCTGTCCACATCGGTTTGTCAAATTTCTTGAAAATGTTTTAGAATTTTAGGGGGAGTATATACTTTTTCAAAATTAAAAAAATTAAAAACATTCAAAAATTTGAAAAAGTACAAAAACAATTTACTAAGTGTGTACAAAAAGAGTTTTGTAAAAAGAGGAAATGATAGTATATCTGAGATTCCAAGATCCGGCAGGTTTGACGGAGTTTTGGTCCCAATATAACCGGTTCGGTGAAGTATTATTGATAAGAAAGGAGTAGAAGTAGAATCGACACCGAATCTGGTTTCTAATCAATGATTTGACGTTACCTACCCGTGAAACCAGTTGGACAACATCTCCCCTCAGGGAACCAAAAGCTTGTCCAACACAAGACCCCAACATCCATATATATAGGCATCATGCTTTCGTACGAACCCACCTAGTGCCTTCGTACAAACCGGGTGTGGTCTTGTGGCTCCGTACGAACTGGCTAATGTGTCTGTTAGTACGAAGGGACTCCCTTCGTACGAAGGAATTGTTACATCACAAAACCTTGTAGTTCGTACTGTATTTCATACTATTCTATACAATATTCAACACACGCTCTATCTAGCCTATTCTCACAGTGGCGGACATACAAAATATGCACCAACAGATTCCCCCTTGGCCATCACTGTCAAATCGTATCTTTGAAAACTTAGAGCCGTGTTTTGAATATTCTGAAACTTCAATCAAGCATCTTGAAATCTTCAATCGATTCCCCCCTTGATTGATGATCCAGGTTTGCCTTGACAATGTTATGCACAAATCCCCCCTGAAATAAATCTCTAGGTCTTTGTTTGCACAGTTCCCAACTCCTCCTCTAAATTGCTGAATTGCAATCTTCATGAATAATCATCAACTTGAAACTAATCAATGCTGCTTCTCTGTTTCGACTTTAACCACATCCGTGTTCGGTTTTTGATATATCATTTTAGCACCATCGATCGCGCATTCTGCCTGCTTGACCTAATTAATGTACAAAAACCCAACCGACAATTGATAGAAACTTCGAACACCCCACTGGTTAACTTCAAATCTGTGATTACCCACGGAAATCTGAAATCCCGTTTTCCATGATCACCTTTAAGCACCTATAAGAATGATTGATCAGTATAAACGGTATCTCTACAATCAGCAAATCTTCATCGGATAACACATCATCTGGTAACACATTCAGATCTCAGAAACATTCATTCACGATCAGATTCACATTCTTCTTCTTCAGTCACGATAATAGATGTATAGTCCTCTCCGCTAGTTCCGGCAGCAACTTAATCAACAAACATCATCATTCCCCGGCGGTTAGTCTGAAAAACAATTCATCTGCTCGAAGATTAACCATTCTCACACTTTAGACTATCACACGTCTATGATATCTTACAAGTATCCATAATATAGATGCATCTCCTGACACTAATCTTGCTGACCGGCTTGACGAAGACCCGGGACTCAAACCCTAAGACATCAATCTGATCCTGATCTGTAGAGTCTGAACTTTCAATGATCACGAATTCACAAATCCAGATCCTATGTATCCCCAGACAATCCTGAAGTGTGAACCACCCGAATACAGTTGCATCGTCACGAATTTCAAAAATGCTGCAATTTCAATATGAAATTTTTATTCCCCCTCATTTTTGCAAATTCTGACGTCTTATCACTAAATTCCCCCTCAAATTAGGCAATCCAGTTCTTTCTGTTCTCTGAAAAACTTGACTATGCCGAAAATATGACAGTTTTGTCCAAAAACGTCAGTTTTTCATCATTACGGATATTACGTTACGGCCCATTAATAGTCAGATAACCCAGATGATAAACATTCTGCACCAGTATCATTACTACCCCACCAATTTCCACAATCTGTGATCGCATCATCAAATCTGTTCGCTAAAGCCCCTGACGTTGTCCCCGAACAACCCAACTTGGTTGTTAAAAATTCGAAAAAAAATTCAATCACCAATTTTTTCCTGGAGACTCACCTCGTCATTGCGATCATTTATTTTAGGCATTTGTTCTGGATCAATTTGACATTTTGCACCATGGTCCCTTCGTTCGAACCTGGGTAACTGGTTCATACGAAGCTAGGTAGTTGGTTCGTACGAAGCTGGACTATCGGTTCGTACAAACCTAGTTACTTCGTACCAGAGAAGCTGATCTTTTCAAGAACACTCCCAATCACATTTTTCGATCCAGAATCTTTATTTCTGCGAATTTCATGATGAAACTTCACAGGATTGTGCGAAAATCAATCACGAACATAATTATGTCTTCAATTTCAAATTCCATCCGTGAATTGAACTTCAATTCGATGTTTAATGTCAAAACCTCCAAAAAATCCAAAATATATGAGCGTAGGTGATTCAATCAACTGTTAGATCGATTGAATTGGTACCGTAGCTCTGATACCAATTGAGATTCCAGGATCCAGCAGGTTTGACGGAGTTTTGGTCCCGAGATAACCGGTTCGGTGAAGTATTATTGATAAGAAAGGAGTAGAAGTAGAATCGACACCGAATAAGTCAATTTAATCTGGTTTCTATTCAATGATTTAAAGTTACATACCCGTGAAACCAGTTGGACAGCATCTCCCCTCAGGGAACCAAAAGCTTGTCCAACACAAGACCCCAACACCCATATATATAGGCATCATGCTTTCGTACGAACCCACCTAGTGCCTTCGTACGAACCGGGTGTGGTATTGTGGCTCCGTACGAACTGGCTAATGTGTCCGTTCGTATGAAGGGACTCCCTTCGTACGAAGGAACTGTTACATCAGAAAACCTTTCAGTTCATACTGTACTCACACTATTCTATACAATATTCAACACATGCTCTATCTAGCCTATTCGCACAGTGGCGGACATACAAAATATGCACCAACAACATCAGTAGACAATCACGGCATGCTAAAGAAATGGAAAGTTAAAAAGTGATAAACGGTCTCACTGATGATATGCTAGTACGTTTTTACACAAGTAGTAAATTGATTTCGAGATATAAACCTAAATCGATAAACTTTCTTAATTTGTGGGTAACATCTCTCGGATATATGGACTGAGTATTCCGAAATTTCGTTTGAGAGATTGCCTGATTCTGAGATATTAGGTCTTTATACTTATTAATATCTGGGGTATTATACAAGATCTTCTGATTTTGCGTCAGCAATGGCCTAGATCTTGTAGAATACTTTTGCGCTTAATCCCCTATACTGCATAAAAATTGAAAATATCAAAAGATATATCAAGTGCAGTTCACAAGATTCCTAAGTGGAACACACTTAAGTCGAGCCTTCATCTCTTTGTCTGAACGGTGGTTCTAACCTGAGCTTCAAGGCCTCGCACTAACCCTGATACAGATATCATTTAGGTATATTCACCTGTAAGACTGAAACTAGGGAATTTTTATATGGGAGTATATTCTGAGGTGGGACACGCGATTAAGTTAGCTCCTAAAATATTAATCTCGTATCTTTAATCAATTGAATTTTGTGTGGAAATTTAAGTGGATCAGTATACTGACAATCTAAGTGAACTTTAAAACATAAAGTTTATATAGATCAACGGTGCTTGTGATTTGTCAAAAGCTGATATGATCCTTTAACACAACTCACAAAAATATGTCTGTAAATATGTCGTTGTTGTTGCATTTCTGATAAAACCAAAAAGATTTTGGGTGTGTTTTAGCATAAAGTTTGTAAAGTGCAAAAATATTTTGTTTCACCTTTATGTTTCGACAACCGATGTTGGAAAGCTGATTTTCAAAATCTGAGTATGCTAAACATGTCTTAATAAAATCACAAGTTCATCAATTTGAAACTTGAATTTTGAAAAATGAAAATTTAAAAATTGTTTGAATATATCAACCACGGTCATTAATTTGGACTTGGTAGATAATCGGATAGTCAAGGTCTTTAATTTGAACTTGATATATTTGTGAGGGTTACTGAAGTTGATCATGCTTTAAAGTCAAATATGATAATAGACATTTATATGTTTAGGAATATCTTACAAGTGAAGTCTAAAACGTTTATTTGAATGTGAGAATTTCTAGGTAGGTAATTGATTGAAAGGGGGAGCTTGATAAACATTGTCAAATGGAAAGAAAGTTCAAAGACCAAGAAAAGATCGTGGTGCTGAATCGTTGAATGTAGATTGCTAAAAGAAAGGGGGAGATAACTATGAGGGAGTCTGAAGTAAGGGGAGTCTGTGATTCAAAAGTGTCAAAGATTTTGAAGTCTCTGAAGAAAATGAAGATTAGATACGACAAAGCAAATCTAGATAATATCCAAGGGGAGTCAGAAGATTGATTGCGGCAATATCCAAGGGGGAGTCTGTGAGTGCATTATGTCTATTGCCTCCGTCAATCATGCCTATAGTTGTTAATACATCGAGTCGTAGTTAATTGTATAGGATTTAGTATTAGAAAGATGGGTTTGTAATGCTAGTGCCCTGTCGTACGAAAGGCACTTTCGTATAAAAGGGATTATCCAGTTGTCCTAGGCTCTTTCGCACATATAGTCCCTTTCGTCCTTACATGTTTAGACGACTGGGTGATGCCTATAAATAGGAGTGTTGGGTCTTGTCATAGAAAGAAGTTTTGGACTTGAGAGGGGAAACTTTGTCCTTTTGGTTTTGTGGTATTGTATCTTCAAATAATCAATAGAAACAATTTAATTAGCTTGTTCTTGTATATGTCATCTTCATACTCAGATTCCGCATGAAATATGAAGACTTTGTGACCGGTTGCAGCTTTCGGAGACTCGAAACGGTCCTAACAATAGTGGAACAAGGTTGGAGAGCCAAAGCTTCCATGGTTCACACTTCTAGCAAAACACAAGTTCATCTATATTGAAGATGGTGAACCTTGGATGGTTTCAACACTTTTTTAAGTTACTTGGAACTTTTTGGGCAGAATTTCGAAGAAGTTTTAAGTCTTGTTTCTTGTGGAAATCAACCACATCACAAACCCAAAACTATGAGCTTAGTTGGGAGCAAGGTGGGTACAAGATTCCAATTAGTTTCAAGCAAAATATATTAGAAATAAAAATATAAATCAAAGCAGAGTTTTATAACTACTTTGGACCTCAAATATGGTGAGGTTCCACCTTAGTTTGCCATGGCAAACTTGTGGAAACCTTCCTAGAGGTTATCCATGTAGTTTAGAAGAAGAAAGGAAGAGGAAATGAGAAGAACATTGAGTAAAAACTAACTTAGAACACCTAAGTGTTTACTGCCTTACTTGGAAGACTTGAGAGAATGAGACAGTTTGAGAGAATATTTGGTGTGTGGAAATTGTTTAGGAGTGTATGGAGGCTCCTATTTATAAGATGGGATTAGGGTTTAGGTAGTTAATGAGGTTGGTGGTAGTTGGGAGTTGGAATAAAGGTGAAAGGGGAATTTAAAACAGGTTCTGCGAAGTTGTTATAACTCCGTCCATCTTCGTCACCACGTGAAGGTCATGCTATACACGAAGGCCACCTTCGCGTGGCATGAAGAGCCACGAAGGTGTGCCTTCGTGTGTGGTTTGTGTGTGTTTCACGGGAACGGGAGGCAAAGGCCTCCTTTGTGTGGGTAGAAGGCCACGAAGGATGCCTTTGTGCCCTTCGTGTGCCTTCGGCCCACGGAGGTGGGGTTTGGGTTACGTTATGCTATTTTCTCGTATTTTTGCCCGTTTTTATGTATTCCAAGTGTATTAAAGTAGTGTATAAGTATAATGCAAGTATGATTGATAAATCCAAGTATTTATAGTCTCGGTTTTTTCGTATAAACATATATTCGAGATTGTTGCGTATAACACAAGTATGTAACACGTATATGTATAAAAATGAGTTTCCATTATTGATCAAAGTCTCGGATTACAAGACTGGAAATGAAATACGGATACGATACGATTACAAGTCTCTAAAAATAGAATATAATTACAACTTTCTAAATAAGGAAGGTAGGAAGATGCAAAGTGTTACACATAAGCTCTGATCTTTCTTGAACATTGGATGACGGCCTAATCCAATGCTACTGGACTTCTGCGGCTGCCCTAAGCCTGCTAGCTCGTTCCTGAACTGTAAGACCCAAACTTTTAACAGTCAAAATTACATTAGGTCCCAATTTAAACTTTCTTGAATAACATTCATGCAAACATAAAAAAAGAACTTTCATTACACATGACTAAACATGGTGTAACGCTTCACATTTATGTACTTTCCTTATTTAGAAAGTTGTATTCGTATTCCATTTTTGGAAAATTTGCATTTGTAATTCCTTTTCAACCCTTGTAATCTCGAGACTTTGATCATAAAGGAAATACATACTTATACATACACATGTTATACATTTACGTGAGGAACCAATACTTATAATACTCGACACTATAATAGATGCATACAATGTACTCATATTATGTTTACGTACATTTCAAATACTTAGTATACGCTAAAACAAAAGCCCAAAACCCAAAATCCAGCCCAAGGGCCGAAGGTCCACTTCCTGGATCGAAGGTGCACGAAGGTTACCTTCGTGGCCACCTTCGTCCCTCATACTCGCGAAGGAGCATGAAGGAGTGACCTTCGTGGCAACCTTCATCCTCCAAGCACACGAAGGAGTGGCCTTCGTGGTCACTTTTGTCCTTCAAGCACACGAAGGTGCACGAAAGTGCCACCTTCGTGGACACCTTCGTGGGTTGACGCTGATGACGAGTTTCAGCGTGGATTTTGAGCAGAATGTGTTTTAAATCATTCCTTTTCACCTTTTCCCCACTCCCAACTACCACCTAACTTCATTTAATACCTAAAACCTAATCCCATCTTATAATAAGTGTCCTCCACACCTCTTAAACACTTTCCACACACTTAATCTTCTCCCAAGCTCTCTAATTCTCTCACGAATCTCAAGCAAGGCAGAAACATTCAAGTGTTCTAATTGATTTTTCACTCACTTTTCTACACATTTCATCTTTATTTCTTATCCCAAACTACTTAGACAACCTCTAGGAAGGTTTCCACAAGTTTTCCTTGACAAACTAAGGTGAAACCTCACCACATTTGAGGTCCAAAGTAGCATTTAAATTCTGTTTTGTTTTACCTTTTGTTTCATGTATATTATGCTTAAAACTTGATGGAAACTTACACCAACCTTGCTCCCAACTAAACTCATAGTTATGGGTTTGTGTTTTGGTTGATTTCCACAAGAAATGAGGCTTAAAGCCTCCATAAATATCTACCCTAAAAGTCCCAAGTGACTTTAAAAGTGTTGGAACCATCCAAGCTTTCAACCTTCAATGTTGAAAGACTTGTGTTTTGGTGAATGTGTGAACCATGGAAGCTTTGGCTCTCCAAACTTTGTTCCACTACCTTACTTGTTTAAACCTTAGCTTAGATTCATACACTATATCTCAAGGCAATTTCCAACAAAGGGACAAGGCTACATCCCGTCCCCAAACACTTTCCATGTTTGGGATGCACGCATCTAGCTTGCCCACTTGGTTGTTTTTAGTTTAGTAGATTATGTATTTTCATTTTTAGTTCATATTCATGACCAACCGAAATCATCAACTAAGTTGATGATTTTGTGCTTTGGTGAATCCTATAATGAGGTTAAATGGATGGAAGTCACCCGACCTCCTTGCATGACCATTGTCATGGTACTTTAATTTACATTCCTAATAAGTTAATTTTTAAATTCCGAATCCTATCCGTTAAACAAAACTGTAACTCACACACCTTCGTTTCCTTCTTAGAATAACTTCGGTGTTCCAAAAACTCAAGACTCGTCAAACTCACTAAGTGGAATTACTTCGCAAACCGTGAGAATAGATGACCCCCTTTACGTTTTCACACTTTTGGGTGCAATATATATCCGTATTATAACTCACACAATCACAATTATGCTAATACATTATCCATAAATCCGTTATACATGCTTTATACATTTATACTCTAGGAATACATGCATGCCAGAAGCCATTTTTGCACTATACTTTGTCATTAACTTCGTACGAGTCTAACTTAGCATGTATAGTGCTATAGGATTAGCACACCGCCCTTGTTGGGTCTATGTTAAGTGATCTTACAAAAGGTCTTGGTGTTGCGACGACAAGATTACGCTAGTGGAATCTTTGGGTTAACATGTATGTGATGCATGCTAGTTCATGATATGTTATGTCTTCGTATACTTTTTGCCATGTGGATCTCATTAAATTCTTTTATACATATGCTAGTACACTAAACTTGTATGCTCACCAATGCTTTTGTGTTGACATGTTACTTTAATATATCCTGCAGAAGCTTGATGTTGATGCATTGAAAAGAAATCTAGTAGGAGGGACTAGAAAAACACTTAGTTTAAACTTATGTTTTGTCCTTTAATTTGTTATGTTCTAAATGTTGTATTTCTTTTGAAACAATGTATTTCCTTTAGCATGAAATGAAAATCGTTACTTTAAATACTTGTCACAATTAGTCGTGAAGTCTCTAGCAATATTGTTTTTGTCTCACTCCGATGTTTCCGCTATCGGTTGGGGTGTGACACATGGTTTTGTTCATACATACCAATACATACCATAACATGTTTTTAAAAGATAAAGATTTTAGAGTCGTAATATCAACCAAGTATTTAGACCCATACGTGTTTAGAAGGAGGCGTGTGTGTATTTGTCCACAACCTTGACTTGATCTGAGACGAATGATTTACCTACAAAGCATGCCAACATAAGTTAGTAATTTTTGGTGCATATTTGTGACAACAACTTAGATTTGGTCTTTGGATATCTTGTAATTAGTTAAACGATATACGGTTAGCGGGTTTAGCTTTGTATTAGTGATATAATAGAGTTTGGGCTAAACAAAACCCACATTGGGTGATGGGGGACGAATTGGGCCTAGCCCATGTAGGAAACCCTAGCCCAATTAGCAACCTTGTGTTATATAAACAAGGCTTTGCATTAGGGTTTAGGTTGATCAGCCAAAAACAATTTGTGCGAGGAATTTCGTGAGAGACTATAGTCTTGGACGAATTTTGTGTTGTTCGGGATCTTGATTGATTGTAATTCAGTTGATTGATAATCAATAAAGATCAGGGTTAATTGGAATTTTTGTTTCTACTCAATTCTGTGACATTCTGATCAAGAGGATTCCGCACTCTTGATTGGATTGACGATTCTGTGACGATCCATACGAACCAGGGGACCTACAATTGGTATCAGAGCATTAGGCTCTTGAAGAGACTCGGTTCAGAATTGCAGACTGCATATTCGGGTGGAAGATTGGACAATTTTCGAAAATCTTGAAACCTGATAATTAGGGTTTCAATTTTTTTTGGTTTTGATTTAATTTTCGAAATTTTTGTTTAATCTGATTTGGTTGTTTTTGATCTTCTGCGTTTTTAGTTTGCTGATTTGTAGGATTTCGGGATAGTTCTGGTTGATTGTTTGAAGAATTTTGGCTGAAAGACTTGAAGATTCGAAGACTGTTCTTCGTGTTCTTCATTAAGTTCATCAAAATTTTGTCAAAACTTTGCTGATTTGGTTGTTCGGTTTTGCAGGAAACTGTTAAAAGGATCCGGAAAATCATCAAAATTTCGAAAAGATTGAATTTCCAATTTTACAGGTGAATTTAATTAATTTCGCAGACTGGACCTGCGAATTTAACTGACCAGCAAACTTATCGGCGAAGTCAAAATCCAAAGGCGACTTTGGTAACCGTATAATTTTCCTCATCGAAATTATCATGTGTTCGGCGACTTTACTGGTCGTCATAATAGCGAAATTAACCAGCGAATTTGGAAGCGAAATTGATCAGCGAACTTGGCAGCGAAATTAACCTTTCAGCAAAATAGGCCAACAAAATTAACTCGAACTGTAGCGAAATTAACTTGGTTTTCCAGCGAAATTAGCTAGAGGAATTAAAATCTAGCATAATTAAAAGGTGGAGTATTTATTTTCGTGGAGGAATTAGATACGTGTAGAGGATTTAACGTTTTCATGAATAGAAAGTGATCCGTAGCTCGTTTGTGAAAACCGTCCGCACCGTTGAATTCCTTGCATTTTTAGGACATAAAAAATCAACCAGAACTATCCCGAAATTCGGTTTTTGACATTATATATCATTGGATTCGTCTTTTCGAGACGATTCTAACGGTGTAATTTGGTAACCACAGTTTTGGGACACTTTTTGTACGGTTTTACCAGTCTGTTACGTTAAAATGTCGAACATGACGAATTTGAATGCACTTTTGAGGATGGAGCATGAGGTTGGTACCACAAACAAACCACCTAAGATGATGAAGGTGGAAAATTATCTGACATGGAAGGACAGGTTCCAATCTTTCATTAAATATCAGGACGCACGCATGTGGATATGTATTTCAGATGGGTACACAAACCCAACACACGATTTTGAGGGCAGACCATGTAGAACAGACTATGTGAACATTCAAGAGGCTGATAAAAAGAAGTATGAGGCTGAAAAGAGAGCCTTGGTTGCAATAAAAATGTCCTTACCTGATGGCATCAAGCATACCTTTAAGAAGTACACTAATTCAAAGGATATGTGGGATGCATTAGAAAAGCGATATCAGGGAAATGCAGATGTTAAGAAAAACAAAGTTGATCTGCTGAAGAAGCAGTTTGCTGTCTTCAAGTGCATGAGAAATGAGTCACTTGAAGATATCATCACTAGATACTATCATCTCATGTCAGAGTTGGACAACTAAGACATAGATAGTTACAATGACATAGAGATCAATGACAAGCTGCTTGATGCTCTACCTGCAAAGTGGGATATCTACACTCTCATGATTAAAGGGGAAGCTGATTATGAGACAAAAGATCTTGAAGAGGTTGTTGGTAAGCTAAGTGCTTATGAGCTCAACATGAAGAAGAAGGAAACAAGCTATGATCAGGTTCAGGATCCGGGAGTTTACAATGGACTTCCATCTTCTTCGTCTCACAACGCTTCTAGTGACTCTGCTACTGCGTTTCTATCATGTGAGAATGAGCAGGTCACAGTGAATGAGGATGGTGATGTGTGTTTTGTAGCTGCTTCAAGAGGATCAACTGGAGCCAAGAGAACATCAGCTTCTAAGCTGAGTAGTAGTACAAAGTCAATGCCTATGAGTGTGAAGTCTGCTGAAGAACATCTTGCTCTACTTGCTTCGTTCGTTGCTTCATATGAAAACTACATTCAGGGAAGATATCTGATCCTGCTACTTTAGATGAAGATTATGATCAGATTGACCATGATGATCTAGAAGAGATGGATTTACAATGGCAGATGGCCATGATTTCCAGAAGAGTCAAGAGGTTCATGAACAGAACAGGAAGGAAGTTTGTAGGGAGGAGTGTTGGTTTTGACAATACCAAAGTGAGGTGCTTTAACTGTCAAAGTTATGGGCATTTCGCTAGGGAATGTCAAAAAAAAAAGCAAGAGACTTCGAGTCAGAGTTCAAACAACAGGAATGCATCAAACAATTCTAGCTCAAAGGCTTTGATCTCTACAGCACGAGAAGGTTCATATGATTGGAGTATTCATCTAGAAGATAATGAGAATGCCACTCAGGCATTCATGGCAGAGATAGTGCCAGTTGATGATGATGAAGCTACTGTGGGAGATGCTGAAGCAAAAGTGGATGCTGAGATGAAAATAGA
This sequence comes from Helianthus tuberosus, assembly GCA_030545235.1. Lineage (NCBI taxonomy): Eukaryota > Viridiplantae > Streptophyta > Magnoliopsida > Asterales > Asteraceae > Helianthus > Helianthus tuberosus. The sequence goes on along the minus strand of CM060389.1, from coordinate 2,640,881 downwards.
GAGTAAAGCTAAAGAAGAGAAGGGTGATCAGACAACAGATGCTGAAGAGGAAAAGCAAAAGTCTGACCATGAAAAGGAAGCTGAAGAAAAGGAAGCTAAATACAAAAGAATAGAAGCTCAACTTGCAGCTCTAATGGCCAACTTAGACAAACAAACTGGAGAAGTAAGTTCAAAATCTGTTTGTTTAAAATGTCATGAATTATAGGGTGAGGTTGACAGGTTGTTAACACAAAACCAAAGTCTGGAAAACGACATGTCTAACAAAAAAGAATCAAACTTTTTTGCTAAAAGAAACGAGTCGTTATATTTGAAGAAGATAAAAGGCTATGAAGCTGAAATTGAAGCTTTAACCTGCAAGCAAAACGAAAAACTTCAAGTCATAGACTTAGCTCATGACATGTAGCTAGCTGTTGTCCTAACAAAAAGAATGAAGCACCAGTTAGTGAGAAAAAGATAGAGAAGTCACCAGAGAAGAGTGGTGATAAAAAGGAGAGAGGGTCTAACTCTCCAAAGAAGTCAGTGCCTAAGCAACCAGAGAATGTTGCTGTTGGTGTAGATAAAACTGAAAAAGGAACTCTACAAGTTCCTCGTTATCAAAGAAATCAACCAAGATTTCACCTTAATCTATATCAGGCAGATATGAGAGACCTAGAAGCAGCTCACCAAGAATGAAAAATTATAATTCAAATAATTTCAGGAGTCAAGGTTAATATCAAATTGATACCAAAATAATGGTGGTCGAACTTTTTATAACAATGGCTTTAGAAATTATAACAATCTTGGAATCAAAACTCAAGGTACCAAAATCAAAATTTTCAAAGGTCAAATAGTCCAAACACATATAGGAACCCTCAGGACCATAGACCTAGTGGAAATCAAAATCAAATTCCATCAACAGGTCTGAGATCCAAGACTCCTATTAGGAGTAATGGATATTGGATGTATGTTCCAGTGGTTGGTGAATTTGGATGACCCAAGACCATTAAGGCTTGGGTCCCCCAATCTAACTAATTTCTTGGTTGGTGTGTGCTGCTAAGGAGGATTATCAACTTGTGGTATGTTAACAGTGGCTGCTCCAGGCACATGACGGGGGATGCGGGATTGTTAACTGAGTTTGAAGATTATGATGGTGGAAATGTGAATTTTGCTGGTGCTAAAGGTGGTAGAATTACAGGACGAGGAAAAGTGACCAATGGGAAGATCACACTGGACAAAGTGAACTATGTTGAGCAACTTAAACACAATCTGATGAGCGTGTCACAAGTCTGCGACAAGGGTCACTCGGTCCATTTTACCAAGAATGAAGCATTAGTGTCGAAACCAGGTTTGGTGATTCCGGACGATTGGATAGTGATGAGAGCGCCAAGGAGAAATGACACTTATGTCATGGACATGGGTGCTAAGGATCCAACTGTTGTGGTGGCGTGTTTACTATCAAAAGCATCTAAAGCTGAATCTATGTTGTGGCACAGACGCATGGCCCATATTCACTATCGAAAAATGAATTACCTTGTTAAAATTGATCTAGTGAAAGGGGTTCCAATGCAGAGGTTTCAAGTGGAAGATAAATGTCTTCCATGTCAAAAGGGAAAACAACACAAGAAACCTCATAAGTCTAAAACAGTAAATTCCATAGATGCCCCTTATGAACTACTTCACATGGATTTATTTGGTCCAGTGAACGTGAGGAGCATAGGTGGAAAATACTATTGTCTTGTTGTCACAGATGATTACTCACGTTATTCATGGGTTTTTTTTAGGTACAAAAGATGAGACAGCGGAGATGCTAATGGATCTTTTTACAAAATTGGAAAACGTTCACGATGCAAGGATCAAGAGGATAAGGAGTGATAATGGCACGGAGTTCAAGAATCAGATTCTGGATCTCTATTGTCTTCGCAAGGGAATAGAACATCAATATTCTGCTCCTTATACCCCTCAACAGGATGGAGTCGCTGAGAGGAAAAACAGGACGTTGATTGAAGCCACTAGGACTATGCTTTCAGATTCAAAGCTACCAGTTCTTTTCTGGGGAGAAGCTGTGAATACAGCTTGTTATGTCCTAAACAAAGTTTTGACTGTTAAACGTTTTAACAAAACTTGTCATGAATTAATGTTTAACGAAAAACCAAACTTAAAAGGCTTTGAACCATTTGGATTACCCTGCACCATTGTGCGAAATAAAGATAAACAAAAATTCGGTGAGGTGGCTGATGAAGGCTACTTTCTAGGTTATGTTCCTGGCACACCGAATAAAAGGGTTTTTAATCTAAAAACTGGTAAAATTGAGGTTGTATTTAATGTAGAAATTACTACCTACAAACCTCAACAATCAACAAATGGACCAGCTATATTATATGATTATGAAAGTGTTTTTAAATCATTTAATATTCCTGAGTTTTGTGATGTAGATGATTCTCAGTTGATTCAAATAGTGATAAGTGAAGACGATGAAGGCGAGTTCATGCCTAGATCGAATGTTGATATGACAAATGCTCCGGAAACTTCCCAAGTTGCTGCTGATCCTGATTCAAGAGATAGTGACTCTGAACCCATTCAGGGGGAGGATTTCATTAATCCGTTTGCAGATCAGAACATTCAGGGGGAGGTTGGATCAAACCTGGGTGACAATCTAGAAGTCGATGTTGTTGCTTCTACACGAGCAAATAGAGATCATCCAGTTGACATGATACTTGGAGATCCTACTGCAGGTGTTCAGACGAGAAGAAGCATTGCAGTGAATTCTGGATTATTTCTTTCGATTGAGAAGACTGGGATAGTGAATGAGTTCTTGTATAGTTTCTTTATTTCCCAAGAGGAGCTGAAGAACATTCATATGGCTCTTAAAGACAATTCATGGGTTGAAGCTATGCAAGAGGAATTGGCCCAGTTTGAGAAGTTGAAGGTTTGGGAGTTAGTTGACCATCCTAAAGGTGAAAGAGAGATTGGCACTAAATGGGTGTTTAAGTGCAAGAAAGATGATAGAGGGATAGTAACGCGCAACAAGGCTCGATTGGTGGTCAAAGGTTTCAATTAGCAAGAAGGAATTGATTACAATGAGGTGTTTGCACTAGTGGCAAGGTTGGAGGCAATTCGTTTGTCTCTGGCTTTCGCTTCATTCAAGGGCTTTAAAGTTTATCAACTAGACGTGAAGAGTGCATTTCTTTACGGGAAAGTCCAAGAAGTGGTGTATGTCTCACAACCAGATGGGTTCGTTGATCCAGACTATCCAGATCAGGTGTACAAGCTTGATAAGGCTTTGTATAGATTACACCAAGCTCCCAGGGCGTGGTACGAGACACTGTCTACACATCTGATCAAGAATGGTTTTGAAAGAGGTTAGATTGACAGTACACTGTTCATCAAGAGAAAGAAGGAAGATTTTTTGCTGGTACAGGTATACGTGGATGACATCATCTTTGGGTCATCAGATGAAAACATGTGTAAAGAGTTTGAGAAGGTGATGAAGAGCAAGATCGAAATGAGCGATGTGGGTGAGCTATCTTACTTTCTGGGATTACAAGTTGAACAGAAGGAGGATGGGATTTTTATTCATCAAACAAAGTATGTGTATGACATTTTGTCTCGATTCAAAATGGAGGATTGCGCTACTTTCAACACACCCATATGCGAAAATCACAATCTTGGCCCAAATCATGAAAGTACTAAAGATGTTGATCCAACTCAATACAGGGCAATGATTGGTTCTCTAATGTACTTGACTGCTTCAAGACCTGACATCATGTTTGCTGTATGTCTGTGTGCCAGATATCAGGCTAATCCGAAAGAGTCACACATGAAAGCGGTGAAGCGTGTTCTTCGTTACTTGAAGGGGAAACCTAAACTTGGGTTGTGGTATCCAGCTGATAGTGATCTGAATTTTGTTGCTTACTCTGACTCAGACTTTGGAGGATGCAAGTCAAACAGGAAGTCTACAACAGGTGGTTGTCAGTTCTTAGGAGGCAGGATTGTCTCTTGGTAATGCAAGAAGCAATCTTGTGTGTCTACCTCTACGTGTGAAGCTGAATATATTGCTGCTGGTAGCTGCTGCTCTCAGGTTCTCTGGATACAACAGCAGATGCGCGATTATGGTTTGGATTTCACTCGTACTCCTATTATGATAGACAACAATGCCACAATTTCTATAACAAATAAACCCGTGAAGCACAGTAGAACTAAACATATTGACATACGTCATCATTTTATACGGGATTGTGCTGAAAAGAGACTAATTGAACTACATCGAGTCGACACACTAGATAACCTTGCTGATCTTTACACTAAAGCTTTTGACAGGGCTCGCTTTGAACATTTAGTCGAACTCAACGGGATGAGGAATCCTGAATAACTGGTTTTTCATAAGAATTTTGTAAATAGTTTACTATTTTCTTAAAAATAAAAAAAAATAGAAAACCACAAAAATCTAAAAACATTGAAAAATCAAAAACATAAAAAAATAGAAAATCAAAAATGAGTTATCACTGTGTGAAATAGAAGAAATGATAGTACATCGGCAAGTTAGAGTGTCACACTGAAATTGAATTAAACTGCTTAAGTGTGATAGCGGCTTCATCATATGATGTACCAGTAGGCAAAAAGCATGAAATAATCAACTTACCAATGTGATATAAACCTAAACGAATTGTGTATGAGTGGGGAACACATCAGTGGTGTATGGTTTAATGACCTTAAATCTTGCGTTGATAGATTGCCAAAATCTGAGGTTTTGGGTCTTTATACTGTTATTTCATCTGGGGATATCAAGGTTGTCCTTCTGCTGCATCCAGATACATGCTGACCTAGGCACAACCAGGATATCTTAAAAGAGCTAAAAATGCCAAAATCCATAAATGAAGAAGCTCTCATAGAGAGTCATTCAAATATGCAAAATGCGTAAATTGTACCAAAAATGGTATTTGTCTTAGCCCTCGTTAGATAAATTGGTCTCTTTGCTGTACGGAAGTACTGACCTAATCACCAATTATCTATCGTTGAAAAACAAAATGGATGAATTCAGTATACTCACCTACTACGATGAATTTTTGTGCATACCTTGATCGCGGGGGTACATCTTGAAGTGGGATACACTAGTATATCAGTAATAATATTACCTTAACGTATCATACGGTAATGGTACTTGAAATGTTCATGCATTTTGTTTAAGTGGAAAAACATACTGGTAATCGTCTTTGACTGGTTTTCACAAAAAAAAATACATAAAGAATTATCTAATAGTGTGAAAACAGTTTGATTTTGCTGATATGATCTTCTTACCGGTGATCCTCACAAAAATAGAGTGTTTATTGCTTTTGTTATTTACTTGCTTTCAGAAAATATAAAAATCCAAAAATAGTGTCTTTTTCTGTTAAAATTCTTAACGTACGGAAAACTATTATTATTGGAGGAATTATTACCGATAGGGGGAGATGGTGTTGGAAAGTGAGTTCGAAATTTTAAATCAGACTGGGTCTTGTGTGTTGGACAAAAAGTTTTGTATGATTACTTAATCTCTGATATCGTTTAACTATCTCTTGAATAATAATAATTTATTTAACTGTGTTGAAAAATTCTTATGGTTTCTTGAGATGTTTGTTTTATAGTATACAGATTGAAGCAGTATGTTGCTAAGAAGATAATGTGCTGTGAAGATGAGAGTTTGATTGGATGCATGGTAGAACCTCCTTTCTATATTGCAAACAAGATTGAAGAGTTTGAATATTGTTATTCAAATGCTGAACTGGAGTTTACTCAAGTGCTAACGTTTTGAAGATTTGGTGATTGGATGCATCAGCTTAGGGGGAGTCTATTGCTGATAGGAGCTGTTAAAGCTGAAGCTATCCAAAGACCAAAGACAGTACAAGACTACATGAAGAATGCAAGATGACTGAAGACAAAGTTATTTTATAAAGCTATTGTCAAGGGGGAGTTTGTTGGTGCATATTTGTGACAACAGCTTAGATTTGGTCTTTGGATATCTTGTAATTAGTTAAACGATAAACGGTTAGCGGGTTTAGCTTTGTATTAGTGATATAATAGAGTTTAGGCTAAACAAAACCCACATTAGGTGATGGGGGACGAATTGGGCCTAGCCCATGTAGGAAACCCTAGCCCAAGTAGCAACCTTGTGTTATATAAACAAGGCTTTGCATTAGGGTTTAGGTTGATCAGCCAAAAACAGTTTGTGTGAGGAATTTCGTGAGAGACTATAGTCTTGGATGAATTTTGTGTTGTTCAGGATCTTGATTGATTGTAATTCAGTTGATTGATAATCAATAAAGATCAAGGTTAATTGGAATTTCTTTTTCTACTCAATTCTGTTTCAACAGTAATAAATTTTCACAAGCGAGATTCATATTAGTTTCCTATCTTAGTGCCCATTGGTCTTTCTTCCAAATTTCCATTCTTTAATCGTGCTAAGTTTGTTACAAGAACATAGTTCCTTTCTTTATCCAATTTCACCCTTTTCATTCTAAAGGTCATTCTAGACATACATGATTTCTATTAATGTAATCCAACTTGTACCCAAGTTTATATCTTGGTTTTTAACCGTTTTCATTCTTTACCAAAATTGACCCGTTTCACGAGTCAAGTACATACCTTCCTTAAAGTACTTGACATATGAATTCCCACTTGATCTTAGCAAAATTAACACCTTTTGACTACCATCTCTAATTTATGAATAACTACAAACCTAAGTTTTCACCTTGGGTATCGACTACTTCAACACTTTCTCATTTGACCCGTATCTACGGGTCAATCTTTTATTGATATCTTCAGTCCTTAACATACAACTTTTCCAATTAATCCATAACCCATTTGACACCAAATCAACCACCATTAAACCAAAATGTAAGTTAGAAGAACTTGCCTCGATCTTGGGTTCCTTGTTGTCTCATGTTGCTTGATCCTTAACATCACTCCTTAGGTTTTGATGATGTTAATGGTTTAGAATCTTCAAACATGCAAAGATTTTACCCTAATTTTCTTTGTGATCTAGCTAAATTTTGTGTTTTTATTCAAGAGAGAACACTCTCTCTTTCCCTCTCTAATCTCGACACACACACACACATCACATACACCTGCACTTTCTATTTTTCTTGTTATTTTTCCAAAATGTTCATTTTAGCCCCTCATGTTTTGTTAGTTATCTTATTTAGCTACCACTTGCTTACTTCTTACTAATAGACAACAAATATTAACTAGGTTAAATATTTCTAGTTACTATACTTCATACTAAGGTATTTAAAATAAACATGATAGTTAAAATTAGTATTTTGGGGTGTTACAAGTCTACTCCGTTAAGGAAGTTTTCATCACTGAAAGCTAGATACATACCAAATAAAGTCTGGTAGTGCTCCCGCATTTTCTTCCATTGAACCAAGACTTGTCTAATGATCTTGTTGTGCAGGTGCTTTACTTTGAAATCTTTTATGGCCATCAGTTTTTCTACATAATTCATCTTTTCATCTACATCAATATTGTTAAAAAGTATGCAAGTCATTTCATCCGAAGACACTTTCGTAGTTGTGATGCATGAAAAGTGTTGTCAGCTCTATCCAATGTCGGTGGAAGTTCCAATATACCGAGGGCCTAACTTTCCTCGGAGTCTGATTATACCTTTCCACGGGGAGACATTTAACAACACGTAGTCCCCCACATTGTCACACCCCGATATTTCCACATATCACCGGTGGGCCCGGTGGGGAGTATCGTGACGTAGTTGATATCATCATAGTCAATTAACACAATTATAGCACAGCAGAAGTTTTGGAATATAAAATATTCTTACAAACCCAAATGTCTGAAAATATCAAAGTATTTATTATAGACGAGCCTGTAATATCAATTCCACAAGTGGATCTTTAAAGAATGTATAGAATGAAGTTTAGCAGACTTTATGGCATCGTTAAGGATTTGCAAGATCCTCTATTTTGACACCGAGCAACTCCCGGCCTATTACGAGTAGTACCTGTCACTTAGTCTTTTGAAAATACGTCAGTTTTCACTGGTAAATACAGTTAACTGACCCTTTTGAAAAGAGTTTATAAAAATTGATTTAGGCGCACAAGGCACAAACCATTTATAACTTGGGACAATTATTTAAGATATCTTGTATACCGCTTTACATGTTTGTCATGCATATGGGGCCGGTTTGGAAGCCGGTCATGATTAATCGACTCACCACTATAAAACTCACAAAGGAGTTATACCCAACATGTGGGTTATTTAGCATTTTCATCTGTTAGGTGTATGCCTACACCCCGTGCATAGGTCGTGGTCATTTACAAATGAAATGAGCCAAGGATATCCATGACACGGTCGTATTAACTCACAATGTTTATGTTATCAAACAAAACAGATTAAAACGGGTTATGTAAATTTATTAATCACAATCCGATTAAATGATTTCATACCCGACCAAGCGGTATTATTATAATACCGTATCCCAAGCCCGTATAACGGAAAATAAGTTAAAAGTATTTACCTGAGCTAATAACTGATTCACAGCAAAATAACTCAGTCATATTCAATCTATCTAAATGCAGGTAGCTTTTACTGGGTGGCTCTAGTCTGGAGTGATGGTAACATATAACCAATTCAGAATGCTAACGGTCTTATTTAAGTCGTAGACTTAGACCGGCTAGCTTAAAGTATCTAAAGCGGTACGATACGCTAGATTAAGCGATAACCGGGATAGAATGTAATTTAGACCCAACAAGTACGAAGACTTATATAATATGGGTAAACTAAGTACATTTTGGATTTTGAAGTATAAACGATAAGGTTAAACCCGTTTCGGAAAACTTACGTAAACTACTTACGTAAACCGATCGACGCGTAAATGCATAACGGGCAACCAAATGAACCATATACAAGTCCCATATGTTATTATGCTTAAGGTATGTTAATACATCAGTAGGATGTTAACATATATGCCCAAAAAGTATTTAAGACCAAATTAAGTCCCGTAAGGGCATTTTGGGCATTTTAATATTTATAAAAGAGGTTTTAAAGCAAACTGAGGTTCTGGTCTAAAACATTCAGTAAAAATATTTATTTTATCATGTTACATCAGTAAGATATCATACATATGTGAGGTTTACCATTTATGGCCAAACTATGCACCGTTTGGGCATTTTGGTCATTTCACATATGCTTTTAGGGACAAAATTGGAAGTCTGAGTTTAAAACTTATACTTACTGTTAAAGTTTTAAAATTTATTTATAACATCAGTAGGTAACAAGTCTTAGGTGATAAATATGGTTTTAAACCATACTATGCACCTAATTAGCGTAAAAGTCGATAATTGTCGATATTTGAGATGTTTATGGAAATCTGAGATTTTGATCAGCCTTTTAGGTTTAAAATATTTTATTTAACATATAACATCAATAGGAAAAGGTTTGTTATGTTATTGATATGAAAATCTCATTTTATTAATGAAAAGGGCATTATCGTCAATTACCGAATTCACACAAGAACTCTATGTCACGGTCAGTATAAAATCTGACCAAAAATTGAAAAACTCCCTAAAAAATATATCATATCAGTGGGTAATAAGTTTGGTGCCAAAAATTGGGCTTAAATATGATTTATGCTAAAAATGCAATTTAATTAACAAAAAGTTTCATTTTACGATATCTTGCATAACCTTAGTTTGAGACCAGAAACTGATGTCAAATTTTTGTGACATACTTATATACCAGTAATAAAGCTTTTTGTCCTCTCACATTTTCAAAAATCTCGTTTTTAAAACATAAGGGCATAATGGGCATTTATAAGCATAATAACGGAAACTAACATATATTTCGGAATACTAATGACTAGGTAATATAACCTCAGAGGGTTATACTACAACATAATATGGTCCTAATGGAAGCTTAAAACATAAAGGATTTAAGCTTAATCGGGTAAGAACTGAAAGTCAAAGCAAAAGTCAAGCTTTTGCGACTTTCGGTTATGAACCGATCCTATACTCAGAATTGTCGGGTTGAACATGCTTAGACATGTTCTAATAATATTTACCAAGTTATTTAAGTGATAAAATATGGTTCATGACTTCTATATTAGCAGTTTTAATTATTTTATGAAAATCTGACTAGTTTGACTTTTTGACTAGTTACTTTGACCCGACAATTAACTAAGTAAACGTGATAATTAGGAGGTGCCCTTTTGAAGGATTAACACATACCTAATTACGATCACGTAGCCATGTTCGTTGCGAAAAATGGCTTGACCGTTTACGGTCTAACTAAAAGTCAAAGCGTTATTACGATAACGCTTGACTTTTGGCTTAAAAGCCTATAAAACATAAACTAGTGGCTAAGACCACTTACAAAGGGTCCTAGCTTGATCTTTAAACTGAGGTGGAGTCCTCTTTAAGTCAGAAGTCTCCAAAGTGAAATAGAATGAGAAAGGTGCAAGTTGGAATGAATGGAAGAACACCTATTTATAGTGTTTGAGAATTTCATGGATGATTGACAAGTGTTTTAGGGGTCCTTAAGATCACAACAGGTGTAATTCCAGCTGTTAAAAACCATCTAATGGCCCCTTGATTCGTTTAACATGGTTTAGGATTGGTTTGGAGTGGAGAGCAAGCAAAAACAAATAAAAAAATAATAGGCCGCATGTGTGGGCTCTGGCGGCCCGCGAACACCCCAGGCCCAATATTACGCGGCCCGCGAGCGCTGCCAGCCCAGCAATAACTTTGGTAGTTGGCTGTTTTGGTCCCTGTGCTTTCTAAATGCCTTTTTAACTTTCATAATTGACCAAATCAGTCCCTGCAGCTTTTTAATCCATTTCTAGATTTCCAAACATGACTAGATCATTCCCTGCAACTTTTTAATCCATTTCTAGATTTCCAAACATGACCAGATCAGTCCCTGAACTCTATTATGCATGCTTTAAACTTTCTGAAACGACATAATTGGCACATAATTTTCTAATTTCACGTATATCTTCGTTATGAGGTGTGAAAGTGTTAGTGGCCAATCTTCAGCACACCCGGGAGTTTGACTGACCATAATGGAGTTCCTGATTCATTCAAAAGATGTCTCAAACGCTTAGTTTCACCCGTTGACGCGTTTAGTCCTTTTAACCCATAAAGTGGTGCGTAACATCGTTTACGACGTCAAGGTCTTACAAAGCCCATAATAGGGATTCCCGAGAATGTGACCGAGCATTACGGAGTTCCTCGTTCTTTTAAAAGGTCACTCGAAAGCGTAGTTTCGCTTGTTGATGCTTTTGGTCCCTTTAACGCTCAAACTTGCGCGTATCATCATTTAATAGCATTAAAGCCCTATGTAGCCCATATTAAGCATTCTCGAGAGTATGATTGCACATCATAATGCTTCGGGTTCGTTAAAAGGTCATTCAGATGTATAATTAAACATGTTGACGCTTTTAACCCCTTTAACTCGCAAACTTGCGCATAACTTCACTTATTGGCATAAAAGCCTTGAATGGCCGATATTAGGCATTCCCGAGAATATGATCAAACATTATGAAGTTCTCGGTTTGTTAAAAGGTCACTCAGAGGTAAGAATTTACATGTTGACACTTTTAACCCTTCGGCGTGCAAACTTTCACATAATTACGCAAACGGCTCCTTTCGTCTAACAAGTGGCTCATTTGAGAATACGGACACCGTATAAGGTCACTCAGAGGCTTAGTTTAAGCGTGTTGACACTTTCAGTCCTTTTATAATCAAGGTTTTCGATTTTGACGAAATTAGTCCCTCATAGTCAACGTTTGACTTTATTAGGGTTTATTACACGTGTCAACACATCATTGGACACGATTTTACGAGGTGTTACACACATGGAATTCAATGGGTCGTCTTCTTTGGTCCTCATATTTCTTCTGTCAGTCTTGAGCTGCTTTCAACCTAGCTCAGAAAAGGTCAATCTTTTCATTAGTTTTCGCCGCCACATCCTTAGGCGCAATTTCCTTTTGTCCCACATTTCCCCAACATACGCGGATTATGCATTTCCTCTCATACAGTACTATTTGAATGCTATTATAATTGCTATTTTGTACGAAATTCCACCAAGGGCAAACGATCATCCCAGTTTCCCCAAAATCTAAAACACACACTGTTAGCATGTCTACAAGTATTCGAATGGTTCTTTCAATTTGGCCATCCGTTTGGGGGTGATACGCGGTGCTTATTTGCAACTTGGTTCCCATTTCTTCTTGGAACTTCCTCTAATACCGGGAGGTAAATCTGGTGACCTGATCTGATATGATAGATACGGGTACCCCATGACAAGATATTATCTCGCTTACATAAATTTCGATTCCGAGGGGTAAGTTTCCAGAATGGGCAAGAAATGGGCGCTCTCAGTGAGGCGATCAACTACTGTCCATATTGCGTCACCCCCTCTCTTTGTTTTGGGAAGCTTGGTTATAAGATCCATTGTTATATTCTCCCACTTCCAAGGTATTTCTAAAGGTTGTAACTTCCCGTATGACTTTTGATGCTCAACTTTCACTTGTGAGCATGTCATACATTTCGCCACATACTTAACAATGTCACGTTTCATTCCATGCCACCGATAGTTCTTTTTTAAGTCTCGGTACATATTTTTCGCTCCCGGGTGGACTGGGTACCAGGACTTATGAGCTTCCTCGAGTAACAGGACTTCCACATCACAAAACCAAGGTATCCAGATTCAGTTATTCCTTGTCTTGATTCCATTTGCATTTTCTTCCAACTTGTCCACAATTCCTTTTATCCTTTCTTTCTTTGGATCTTCTGCATTCAATAATTAAACTTGTGCTTCCCGTATTTCTCAAGACGGCGAGGCATAATGATACGGGTCCAAGTGTGGAGGAGCGGGCTATCTTGTATTTGGAGGCCCAAGATGGTGTGACAAAAGGGACTTCACTAAAATGGCTCTAACTTGGGCTATGGGGGTCCGTTTTGGGCGTGCGACCAGGCAAAACGATCGTGAGAATGAGCTCTATCTTGCTACAAATACCTACGGCGGTTTGGGTCATCGTCTGGGCCAGAAAACACTTATTTCTATTAGTTATTTACCTTTTAATGTTTTTTTCAGTGTTTTGGGCATTTTGTTTTTGGGTTTGTGTTTGGCCCATGGCCTTTTTGTGGCCCATTTCGAATTTATGTCATTATTTATATGTTTCTCTTGTAAGTTGAAATATCAAACTTAAGTTTTGAAATTACTCAATTTTCACTTCAAATTATGTGCCCTATGGGTTGAATTTTGGGGGATTGGGGAAGATCAACACGGGTATTCGCAGAATCAACGTGTTTTGCTCTTTGTTATCGTAACACACGCAACATCACATAACCACTATCCTCATGGACTTCACTTGAATTGGATTTGGGTAGTCCTTTTGACTCAAGGCATCCGCCTCAACATTAGTTTTACCCAGATGGTAAAGAATGTCACAATCATAATCTTTAATTAACTTTAACCACCTGTGTTGCCTCATGTTAAGATCTTTCTGTTTGAAAAAGTACTTGAGGCTCTTGTGATCCGAGTAAATAGTACACTTCATCCCATACAATTAATACCTCCATATTTTAAGGCGCATACTATTTCCGCCAATTCCAAGTCATGAGTCGAGTAATTACCATCATTGGGTTTAAGTTGTCTTGAAGCATAGGCAATGACTTTACCTTTTTGCATCAAGACACACCCCAACCCTTGATGCGAAACATTCGTGTACACTACCAAGTCGTCTGTTCCATCCAGTAATGATAATATTAGAGAACTCGTCAATCTTTCTTTCAATATTTGACATGCTTCTTCTTCTTGATCTTTTCCCAATTTAGGACCAATTTAGAAAAATTATGTATAAACCTTCTATTGTAGCCGGCTAAGCCTAAAAAGCTTCTCACTTTACTCGGGTTCTTAGGGGGAACCCACTTCATCACGACTTCTACTTTGAATGGATCTACTAAAATGCCATCCTCATTGATCATGTGACCCAAAAATTATATCTCCCTAAGCCGGATGACACATTTAGAGAACTTTGCATACAATTTTTCCTTATAGAGGGTATCAAGAACTTCACGCAGATGATGGACATGCACAGACTCACTTCGGGAGTACACTAGAATATCATCTATAAACACTATCACAAACTTGTCCAACATGGTTCAACACACCGATTCATTAAATTCATCAACGCGGCTGGGGCGTTGGTCAACTTGAAGGACATTACTAAAAATCGTAATGTCCATAAAGAGTTCTAAAAGAGGTTTTGGCCACGTCCTCTTCTCCTACTCGCAATTAGTGATAACTGGATCGCAAGTCAATCTTTGAGAAGCAACTTGCCCCCTGTAATTGATCGAATAAATCATCAATCATAGGCAAGGGATAATGGTTCTTCACTATTAATTTATTTAATTCTCGATAGTCGATGCACATACGTATCTAGTCCATCCTTCTTTTTCACAAATAGGATGGGTGCTCCCCAAGGTGACACATTAGGGTGTCTAAAACCCTTGTTGAGCAATTCTTACAATTGCGTCATCAACTCTCGCATCTTAGTGGGGGCCAATAGATAAGGTGTTTTAGCCACTGACTTAGCACCAGGGATTAGTTCAATTCAAAATTCCACTTCACGTTGGGGGGGGGGGGGGTAGTTCATCCGGGAACACATCCGGATATTCTCATACTATCTTTATATCTTCCACTTTCAGCATACCTTGGATGGTATCCACAGCATAGGCCAGAAACGCCTTGCCTCCATTGTTAACATACTTTAAGGCTTTAACTATAGTACAAAGCTTCGTTTCAACTTTCTTATCCTCGTGTATGCTTGTCCGTTTTCCACTTGGTGACAATACATGAATAACCTTGCTCTCGCACTGAATTTATGCATAGTATTGGATTAACCGATCCATGCCCACCACTACCTTGAACTCCTCCAATTAATGTGATTTTCCGTGTTCCCTCTTGCTAGGCTTAACTTTAATTTAGAGTATTACTGTTAACCCCGCAAAAACCTAATTTAGAATTACATTAAAAGAAATTAAGATATACTTTAAAGTATCATGTTAGTATTTAGTTCACATTTCAGAATTTTCCAAAGTAGAATAAGAGTTAAATAATATTATTTATTAATGTGGGCTAGTTCATTTGGTAGATACACATGTTTTTTAGAGGGAAGATTGTAGGTTCAATCCTAAGTAAAGGGTGTAATTTACAATAATTGGTATAAAGTAGATGAAACATTTGCCATTAAAAAAAATATTATTACGTAAGAAAATTTGGTCAATTTATTAGTGTGTATATGCAGTTAGTTGTTAGTTAGTATGTTGAGTTGGTTATTGACAGTTGTTATAGTTTATTGTTCAGCTTCCCTCATTGTCTATATATAGAGGAGGCTATGCATTATATTAGATGTTGTGATATGAAAGATTTATCTTTGTGAGAGCTCATACCTGATTCTATATGGTATCAGAGCATCACAACCGATTCTGTTACATCTTCGACCAACTTTCCGGCCAAAACCTTTCTTCTCTGATTATCTGAGTTGATGTTGTTCATTATCTCTGAACATAAATTTTCAACAATAGACTTTTGTTTACCTGTTTAAACTGAAGATTGTTTCCTCACTAATCATGGCAAAAACATCATTTACAAGTGATGAAACACCGAATATCATGAATTTCATGACAAGCAAGCTTAATAAAGATAATTTTTTGAACTGGCGACATCAAATTCTTTCCGTTCTTAAAACTACTGGTCTTTTACAGTTTCTTAATCAAGAAAAAAACTCCACCACCAGCTGACTTTGAAGCATGGGAAATATGGAAAAGATCTGATGACTCTGTTTCTGCGTTTATAATGGCAAATCTGTCTTTCTGTTTGATCTTGCACAAGAAGCACAATTTGCATCAGATCTTTGGAAAAGAATTGAAGATTTCATTTATCAACAAAATCAATTGGAATTGAATACTGATTTTGAAATAATTGGATCTAGGGTTTCTTTAGCCAGCGGCGGTTCTAGTTTAGCATCACACGCGCCGTCGCCTGAGGTCTTTCACACGCCATCGCTAGAGGTTTTCAATCAAGATGCTGATTTCGAATCGTCGCTAGTGGAGGAGCATCGTGATACATGTGATGGTCAGCGTATTGGTACACAGTGTACTGAATCAGAAGAGTTTAATTCCTTCATATTATATTTTGGGCCTCACATCACTACATCATCCAGATTTGGGCCTCAATATTTTCCCACATGGGCTAGTCATCAGTCTTCACCACATTTTGGGCTAGCAGCTGACCTATCTGATGTTTGTGTGTGTATTGATTCGTGGGCTCCCGACTCTGGTGCCACTGCTCACATGACTGCCGATTTTTCTCTAGTTTTTTACATGGTTCCGTATTCAGGCTCTGAGAAGGTTGTTGTTGGCAATGGTATGTCTCTTACTATCTCTCATATTGGCGCCGCTTTACTTCATTTATCTAATCGTAGTCTTACACTTAGACATGTACTTGTGGTTCCTGGCTTAGCTAAGAACCTTTTATCAATCACACAGTTAGTGATTGATCATCAGATAGCTGTTGTTTTCTCTCATCTTGGTCTGTGTATTCAGACTCTGGATGGACAGCTCCTCCATCACACACGTGGTAGTACTGATGTGTGCAAAATGAAACATATAAATTACATCAAATGAAGCATAAAACTAACCCTTTTTAGTACAAATGTTGGAAAAAGTGTGTTTTTGTCCTCCTTTAGAATTTATAGGACCAAATGAGCTTAAACGAGCAAAAGGAACAAATATGAAGCAAAAACCAACATAGATACAAAGAAAAGTAATAAACGTGACATGCCCGACCCCTCGATAGCATCCCCAAAAGCAAAAACAAGAAACGGAAGACTAACCACGGGCCGTGCCCACTAGACATGGGGGCGTGGTCAGGTGTCTGTAGAAAGGACAAAGCTTTGGAAGCTTCTACGCCCACCACGGGGGCATGCCCAGCTCAGCACGGGGCTTGATCAACCCAAAGATACGCAGAATCTTGCAAACTCTTGGTAGTACAGATACGCTTCTGCCCACGGGGTTGTGCCCAGCGAACACGGGCCGTGTGGAGCCCTATGCTGACAAATGCAATTAATGAAGGAAGAGAAAAGGATGGCCACGGGGGCATGCCCAGCGGACACGGGAACGTGGCGGGGTTCTGTTCAGGCTATAAATAGGGGTGCTTGGCTCACTTCAAAGGCATCCCTTGCCAAACCACTACTCTCCCACTTTGCCACCACTACACCACCAACACCCACCACCATCATCCATCATCCACCTTTAGAGTGTGTAGTAGTCTCAGGATCCAAGATTGATCGTAAGAGTTCTTGTCAATTAAAGGCCATGTTTGGCTAAGTCTCTTACATCACTTGGTGAAGACAAGTCTTTTATGTATTACTTTTGATTTTTAATTTTTCGGCACTTTTTATTTGGTTTTGTATTAATGACTTTAATAACTAGTTTCTTATGTTGAAGGTGAATTTTCTTTATCATTTGTCTGTGGTGTCTTGGCATTACTTTACTGTCTATATAAAGTAAAAGATTTACACCATTTATATCTCTACGGTCTATATAGAGGTATGTTGGCTACCTGGTTGGGGGTTAAGGGAATGGTTTAGTAAGGTTCTTGCCTTGTTCAGTGTATAGATCCTGCAAGGACCTGGGTCAAGCTTACTAGGACCTCCTTCAATACCAACTGGTATTGGATGGCGGGGGTGCGAATGGCTTGATCCCCTCATATGTAAACTACTATTAATACATTAAACTGGCTACTTGGGATTGTATCCCTGCTGACTCAAACCACTTAGCCGAGGGTAACGTCACCTTCAAAAGAGGGGCCTACCACTTTTCGCATTAATAACTTAATTAATTATCTTTCAATATTCGGACACTTTGGGATTGTATCCTTGCTGACTCAAACCACTGGGTTGAGGGTAACGTCATCTTCAAAAGAGGGGCCTACTACTATAACTAACATAATCTCTTAAAAAGTCCGAAAGTGCAAAAATCATCAAAGGATACTTAAAAGGCGAGTCGGATCCAAGTGATTCATCTTGTCTATCTGTTTTTTTATTTTTATTCCTGCATTTTTAGTTTTATTTTTCATGTTTAAAACCTTTTTCCCAAAAAATTTAGCTTGATTAGACGTTGAGGATAAACCGGTACTAAAAGCTCTTGTGTCCTTGGACGACCTCGGTATCTTACCAACGCTATACTACGCTCACGATGGGTGCACTTACCCAAGTGTGTGTTTAGTGTTAGTAGAATATCGTGTTTTATAAATTTAAAACTTGACTAATGTGTAAAATGGGCTTAAAATATCAATAAAAATATATCTCACCGAATGCACACCAAGTACACATCAGCTATATTCACTTGCTGCTTTCACTTCTATTTCTCGTGAGACTTGGCATTCCCGATTGGGTCATCCGTCTGATGATGTTTTGTCTAGACGTTCGTTTTTACATTTTACAAACAAAACCCAACACACACACACATTGTACTGCTTGTAGTGTTTCAAAATCAAGTAGATTGCCTTTTATATCTGTTGTATCCCATTCTACGTGACCTTTGCATATTATACATTTTGACATTTTGGATCCCTCGCCTGTTATGTCTAGAGATGGATACCGATATTTAATTACATTCATTGATGATTGTAGTCGATTTACAGGGATGTATCCGTTGACTTGTTGTTCTTAAGCGGTTGATTGCTTTCGACATTTCAAAACGCTAGTTGAGAACCTCTTCTCATGTACCATCAAACATCTTCAGTGCGATGGTGCTCCTGAGCTCATTCATGGTTCTATGGCTCGTTTTCTTTCAGATTCTGGCATTGCTTATCGTATTTCATGTCCATATACTCCCCAACAGAATGGGGTTGCTAAGCAGAAAAACCGCCATCTTTCTAAGGTAGCTCGAGCTTTA
The DNA here is from genome assembly GCA_030545235.1 of Helianthus tuberosus. Taxonomy (NCBI): domain Eukaryota; kingdom Viridiplantae; phylum Streptophyta; class Magnoliopsida; order Asterales; family Asteraceae; genus Helianthus; species Helianthus tuberosus. The sequence goes on along the minus strand of CM060389.1, from coordinate 2,621,949 downwards.
TTGTTTCATGCTCGGTTACCAAAGAAATTCTGGTATGATGCATATGCTGTTGCTGCCTTCCTTATTAACCGGTTACCATCACCAGTTCTTCATTACTCATCTCCTTACGAGATTCTATTTGGATCTCGTCCTGATTACTCTCTTTTTCGTACCTTTAGGTGTTTGTGCTATCCGTTTCTAGGTGATACTCGAGCGGATAAACTTTCACCCAAGTCTACTCCTTGTATCTTTGTTGGCTATGCTCCATCTCATCTCAGTTATCTCTGTTATGATCCTCATACGTCCTGTACGTATGCTTCTCTAAATGTTCGATTCCATGAGTCGATTTTTGACATTCAGGGAGTTCTACTACTCTCACAGCTTCTTCAGATTCTATTCCTTTCTTCATTCCTCCTCATTCGCTTCCGACTTCTGTTTCTTCTTCATCTACTCCTATTATTCCTTCCTCATCTTCTCATGTTATTTCCTCTCTTGATATTTCTTCACCTACTTTTTCTCCTCCTCCTCATCCCCCTCCTCCTTCTCCTTCTCCTCCTCATCCTCTTGTTTCGACTCACCCAATGGTTACACGATCTCGTGATCATACACGATAGCCACGTCATTTTCCTGATCATGTTCTTCTTCATGTCTCTACTGGTCCCACCACTGAGCCTTCCACATTTCGATAGGATCAGCAGTATTCTATTTGGCGGGATGTGATGCATGCTGAGATTGCTGCGCTTCATGCCAACTAGACATGGCGTTCAGGCTCCCACTAATGCCAACATTGTTGGTTGTAAGTGGGTTCACAGGATTAAACATAATCCTGATGGATCTGTGAGTCGTTATAAAGCCCGGCTTGTTGCCAAGGGCTTTCATCAGACTGAGGGTATTGACTACACTGAGACTTTTAGTCATGTGGTCAAACCTACTACTATTCGTCTAGTTCTTTCAGTCGTTTCTCTCGAGGGTGGTCTATTCGTCAGGTTGATGTCACAATGCATTCTTACATGGGGATCTTTCTGAGACTGTGTATATGACCTAGCCCCCGGGATTTGTTGATTGATCTAGACCACGTTATGTTTATCGTCTGCAGAAGGCTCTTTATGGCCTAAAGCAGGCTCATAGAGCTAGGTTTTCCAAGCTATGCACCGTTCTGCTTGCTGGTGGTTTTACCCAGTGTCTTTCAGATGTATCTCTCTTTGTTTACAGTCGGGATTCGATGCTCTGTTTTGTCTTGGTCTACGTTGATGACATCATTTTTACCGAGAGCTCTTCTGATTTTGTTACTGGCTTGATTGGGCGCTTACATTCTCAGTTTGCGCTCAAGGATTTGGGATAGTTGTCATATTTTCTGGGTATTCGGGCCACATTTTCTGAGGATGTTTTACACTTATCTCAGCAGGGCTACTTACTAGATTTGCTACAACGCACTAGTCTTACTGATTGTCTACCCTTATCTACTCCTACCTCTTCTGGTAGACAGCTTTGTCGACATACTGGTGATCCTTTATCTGACCCAACTATGTATCGGAGCACTGTTGGTGCATTACAGTATCTTGTGCTTACACGACCAGAGATTGCTTATGCGGTCAATAAGGTGTCGCAGTTTCTTTAAACACCTACTGATCGACACAGGGTTGTAGGTCCGTTTTCGGAGGATCGATCACAAAATCAAATCCTTGTTTATAACAAACACGGTCATGAGTGCGGAATCCCCGTGACGATGCAAACCAAACACAAAAATAGCAAGAACACGATGTAACCAAAGATTCACAGTCTATTGATTAAACGGATGAGAACAAACATCAAACACATACACACAATGCTTGAATGTAAACCTCATAGTAGGAATGCTCTCATAGTTTCACACGGAAACCAAGTGTGGTTTATATAGGCAGCCCAGCCCAATGTCGACGAAACACATAATGGGCCTGACGAAAAACCATGGTCGACGAAAGACCAGGTTTTTCGTCACTGTTCATGACGAAATATAGTATGACGAATCAAGAGGTTTTTCATCATACACTTGTACAACGAAACATGGGTATTTCATCGAGGGCTGCAAAAACGAAACAGCTGCAAACTGTTTGACAGTTTGCAGCAGATCCATGTAAACAAACACAAACATAAACTACTACTCAATATGCAACATGCATCAGTTTTAAACATTACATACCAAATTGACAAACTGTCGGACCAAAGTTAGATAGGAGGATATCCGACTTGGTCGATTGACGAATACTTACTCGATAAATAAAGACCGTAATACAACGCTAAACAAGAACAAGTTACAGACACAAAATATGCATCAACAAACTCCTCCTTGTCTGTAACTTGGTCTTCGGTCTTCAATCTTCAGTCTTCAGTGTTTCCCAGACCAGGAACTGCCAGCATGGATTCCACGATAGTAGCAAAAGAAAGCGGCACGCTGAAATCGCAATGCTTGATGCGCGTCCTTGTCTTCGTAAAAAATATCATGTCAGTACAACTTGTTGATGTCGGCCGCAGACATGTTCACAATCCACATCGGATCTAGCATCCGGAAGTTTTCTTGATCACCCTTAAACACAATAACTGCCTTTGGGAATCCGAATTGTAATACCATAAAGCCATGTCCTCTAAAAAGTTATGTTTCATTGGCATTAAAGGGATCTTGTCCATAACCTTCGTCGGCTGATAAACAAGCTTATATCGCACCATGTTGGTCGATGGATCCAAGGTGAACTTGATTTGCTGATAGATAGGAAACTGTGGCTTGTACAACTCGTCTTTCCAGCCTGTCCACTTGTTCATCTTTATCTTTCGTGCAAATAACGTTGCTCCTTCGAAGTTTGAGCGATTAATGAGCTGAAGCTTTGTTAAAGCTGCAACGTCATAAAATGGTAAGGACAAAATGCTCAGCAGCGACCTGAAATATTGAATACCGTATTCGCGCTTGATGGCCATGCAGTGGATTTCCTTCACAAACATCCAGCAAAGAATCTTTCCATGCATGTTCTCTTTCTCGTACTTCAGGTAGTCAACTTGAACTTCCGCTTGCAAAGGCTTGGAAACTTTGGATAGAAACTGCTTTCGCACTCTGTGAACGCATCTGAGGCATTATCAGAAGTATCTCGATTTTTCAGTTGTTCATCGATGACGTCCATGTTCTCTTTCAACCATTCTTCATTAAAAGGAGCGAACTCAGTCCCGTCTTTTCGCACATAGGAGGACTTCTTATCATTTCCTTCAAAGACCATCTCTTCCACATTTTCTAAATTCGCTGTTTCTGGTTCACTCGGAATATCATCAATTTCAGCATCATCAACTTCTTTCATCTCATTCAGAGCAAGTAACTGCTCATGTGAAAGATCCGCAACAAACTCTCCATCTTCAAGAACTTCTCCAGTCACCGGATGTAAAGCCTGTAAAGCAAAGTCAACAGTGCTAGGGACAGAGGATGTACCAGCCATAGAGCTTTCAATGTAAGAACTGCTTTCCAATTGTTGGACTTCTTCTACGGATCCACCAGAGGTTCCTTGTGCCGATTCAATCTGCGATGGCTTGAATACAACAATTTCAGTAGATGCAGTGGCTGGCGGTTGCTCAGATGTGGCAGAGGGGTCAGGGTTACCCGGATCTTCAGAATCATGATCCCTTTTCTTCAAGACTTCTTGTTGCTTGCATCGGTCACCCCACAGAATGTTGAGACGCTTTCTTACAAACTCAAAGCCATAAGTGATTCTCTTTACCCCATCTGTTAACTTGTTATTGCGGATGTGGTACCACTCTTTCATGTCATCGTGCTTTTCTTTAAGAGCTTCGGCCAACCTATGAACCTCGGTGCTTCTTTCTTTCAAGCGGTTCATGTCAATACCAAGAGCATTATCTGCAGCTCGCATTTGTTGCAATTGACGTTCTCTTTCTTCGTCAGCAGTCTTCAAGCGTGCATTCTCAGCTTTTAGTTGCTCAATCTCTGCTTGTTAGCATGCAATCTCAGCTTGTTGACGCTCAACAGTAGAATTCAACGTGTTTATCTCCAACCGTTGTTTGATCACATCGCTTCTTGTAATATTCATGAACTCCGATTGCCTATTAATATGACCTGCAGCAGCTTGCAATTGAGAAAACAGGAAATCTATCTTTTCATCTTGCTGCATCTGAGAGAATCTACTTTGTCTGCGCTCTGATGTCTGCTGAGATGTAGTTGCCCGAATGGTTGATGCTATTGAGCGTGCTGGTTCTTGAGGTGTGACTGCAGGAGTTTCAAGATCTGAAGACACTACAGGAGTTGGTTCGGAGGATCTTGGAGGAGACGACACCATAGCAGTAGCTTCATCGGCCGTGAATCCAAGGTTTGGATTCATTTCTACCTCTTGAGTAGGCTCTTGCTGTGGAACGGACTGCTCCGCAGATGAAGAACCAATGTACTTCCTTGCCTTTTTCTTTCGACGGGCAACCGTTTGCTTTTTCTTCAAACGTTCAGCTTCCGTATCCGAAGGAACGTAGTCATCAGCATCCTCTTATCTAATCTTCCTTACCTTCCTCACACCACGTTCATCGAGATAGAACTCGTACCCAGGCTCAGGTACATTATCATCCGATTCTGTATCTTCTTCATCATCTCCAGCTGAAGTATCACTAGATGCACCAACAGTAGATGCACCAACAGCACCAGTATCTCCACCATCACCACCTTCATCATCACCATCATCGTCACTTTCGGAAGAATCTGAATCCTTTCGTCCAAATTTGTCTTCCATCATTTTCTTCAACTTTGGCTCCTCATCGTCAGATTGGCTATCATTGTGACGCCATTTGTCGTTTTCTGGAGCGATATAGTCTGTCTTACCAAGATCACCGATTCACTTTCTTGGCAGCTTGCTTTCTGTGTATCTCTTCATTGCAATGCCCCTAAATATCTTCAGTGAATGCTCTATCATCGTATCGATCTTCAAGATGTCATCATCGGCTTTTGGAAGATTAGGATGCTGGATATTCATGATCATTTGCAGAAATCGAGGATATATCCAGAACTTACTCCCAGTTGTACGACCACCGGTTCTTTTCATATTTTCTTTCATGTTGGCGTAAATGTACTTCGAGATGCTAAACGGCTTATTCAGCACTAAAGCCACCATGAGTCCCACAAGATCATTGCCTGCCATATCATAGCCAGCTCGTCTATTGCTGATACATTGAATGAGAACATGTAGTAGAAACTTGTAGCGCATTGGCAAATCTCCTTTGTTGATCTGACTGCTAAAAATATCACCGATACACTTCATCCTTAGCAAACAACCGTGAGTGCACATGATTGGAATAGAATACGGTGCATTCGAATCATCTTGAAGTTCCAGTATGGTGTTTAAGATATCCGGAGAGACATTCACATTCACTTCGTTAACTTGCCCTTGTATAAGCTCAGTTCCATCAACTTCAATAACACTTGCAAAATTCCAGAAATCTTTGATGAGCGACTTATAAACCAGTGTTGAGAAAGTAACGGCCTTGTTTATCCGAGATTCCCTTAACCATTGAGTGATCTCCTTCAGTTCTGTTAACTTCCCTTCAGGATCAAGATATACAACCATGTTGTGACGCTTTTCTGACATAACTTGTTCTTCCGGTTTGTCGGTTTTCTTGGTCGCGGGCTTTCGTTTCTTCTCTTTTGGTGCCATTCTGTATTCGAAAACTTCCACAATAAGTTATAATGTCATATTAGGTGCAATGGACATATGTGCATACATGTTAAAGTATGAAGTGGACAGTTATCATGCATATACACTTCTTCTGTGAAAGACACACAAACTGGAAAATTTTCTAAGTGTTGGACGACGAAAGACCATCATTGTGACGAAAAACATCCTTTCATGGCGAAAAACCCTTGGTCAAACAAAGTCAACATTGACCTTTGACCACTGGTTTTTCGTCGACAGGCTCTCGACGAAAAATACTCCATTGTTAAAAAGGTATTTCGTCGCAGGCAGTATGATGAAAGACGTATTTCATCGACAAAGGTATTTTGTCGACAGTTAGGGTTTTTCGATGCAGAGATTTGGGGGTTTTTTGAAACAACTGGTTTTTCGCCGATTGAAGTTAAATCGATGACAGATTCAGTAAAACACACGCAATGACCACTTTCTTTAAACCCAAACATGAGGAAAACAAACCAGAATTGAAATCGACACAAGTTCGACCGAAAATATACACCCAAAACCCGTTTAAACAGAATCAACAAACATCCCTTGTTTTAGTACCCAAAACCATAAACCCAAACAATGTACAAATCTTCATACAAGTCCTATGTTTATCAGATTTCATGAAAAACAAAGAGAAACAACAGAAAACAATATGAAGAAATCAAACAATACGGGTCCGAGGGTTTGTCAAACAGTTCCGAGTAAAACACAGAGTTCCTTATGATTCGAAACATTAAAATAACCACTTTGAATACCTTGATTTGATGAAAAGTTTTGAGAGAAACAAAGGTTTTTGAGTCGGTGAAAGAAGGGTATGGGGGTTTGAGTGTGGAAGACGGTGACCAGGGTAGTGCTTTTGAAAACATGATGTTGAAAAAGCACTGGGTCCCCTTTATATACCCAGCCCCTCAACGGAAAACCAGCTTCGATGAAAAACATGTTTGGCTCGACAAAAAACGATGATGGGCTTGCACAGTAAGCCCATGACAAAAGTTCATAAGGCCCAAGGGTGTTTCGTCGTAACCTCGACAAAAAATGGTATTTCGTCGTAAACAAGTTTGATTTTGACCAAGACAGAAATAGGTTGACCTGAACTGGTTTTTCGTTGACTTTTAGGTATTTCGTGGACCTTAGGTTTTTTTCGTGAAACCTTTTTACCCAAAATTATCAAGTCATGAAATTTGCACACTTTGAACAGATTTTACTGATTTTATCAGATTTTCCCTTGTGATCAAGTTTACCAAATGCAAAAGACATTTTATGAAGTTGGTTTCAGGCTTTCGGCAGAAAACTCCAAGTTACAACTTCGGCAAATAAAAAATGAACTTTACAAATTACACTAGAACATAATTTAAAGTGCGGTAAACTAACGAGAAGCAATAAAAAGCAGTAAACGACTGTACAAAGGCAAACTTTTTGTGAGTTTCAAGGAAAAAGAATCATACCAGCTTACGGTCTTTGTCAACATGGTTTTTGTTTCGATTTAAAGCTTTGGATAAGCATACTACCACGATTATCGGTATTGTTGTCTAAATAACCTCAAACTAATTAGATGTAATCATAATTAGGAGATACTATTTACGGTAAGGGTTATACTTACAAGTCGGTGTCCATCCACTCACGACACATTCCCGTATCAAGGTATGCGCGAGAGTTCATCTTACCGGTGAGTATACCGCTTATCATCTGTTTGAACGTATAAAAGATGTGAGAAACTCACTTATTTTTTATTGAAAACAAGCCCTATGTGATAGAATCACTTATTGATGAGGAACTAGATTTTCATATGCATGAGGGCACAGGAGCAAGTCCGTGAACAGGTCAGTACAAATGTGATATTTTATCACTTATTTTGTTTGGACATGCGATTGTTGATCACTTATTGAGGTCGAATGCAATATGTACACGTATGTATAGTATCATGGAAAATCTAGACTTCGTCTCCGTTATTTTTCTGTAAAAGATACAACCATGATACCCAGATGATAAGACAGCATAAAGACTGTATATCTCAGAACCTCGGCAATCAATCAAACGAAATTTCGGTACCAAGACCATATGCCAATGAATGGTTCCCACCTGACTTGAAGTCTGTTAGGTTTATATCATCCTGCACATTTTAATCTGATTGTGAGCCTACCGATACATCAATAGTAGAGATACTTATCATTTCTCAATTTTTTTTGTTTTACATTTTGAACATGTTGACCGACCACACCACTGAATATCATCATTTTCCTTTATCCAAGAAACTCATTTTTGATTTTCTATTTTTTTTGAATTTTGCTTTTCTTTTTTCTTTTCTTTTTTTTTGAATTTTTCAAACGTAAGGACAGAAAATAAAGATATCTTTTTCGATTTTTGACTTTTTCAAATGTTTTTGTATTTTCTTGAATTTTCTCCCCCTAAAATGCGAAAAGGTTACGAAAACGAAAATCTTTTTGTATTTTTAGAGTTTTTAAAGAAAATATTTACAAAAACGATTAGCTAAAGAAGTTTTACTCGGGTATCACCTTAATGCCATTGACCAAAAGAAGATAATCAAAACGTGATTTATCAAAAGCTTTAGTGAACAGGTCGGCACGTTGGTGATCGGTGTGGACTTTAACAACATCGATGAGTCTTTTGTCAAAACAATCACGTATGAAGTGATATTTAATTTCGATGTGTTTGGTCTTGGAATGCTGCACAGGATTTATAGTGATCTGTAAGGCAGCATTGTTATCAACAAAAATAGGAGTAGATAGGAATTCAAAACCGTAGTCGCGCATTTGTTATTGGATCCACAAAACTTGGGAGCAACAATTAGAGGCAGCAATGTATTCAGCTTCACAAGTTGATGTAGCAACACAGGTTTGCTTCTTGCACTGCCATGTGACCAGGCGATTTCCTAAAAATTGACATCCAGCTGTTGTTGATTTGCCGTCGATTTTGCAGCCACCAAAATCAGAATCACTGAACGCGATCAAGTCGAAGCTATCATCCGTAGGGTACCAGAGACCGGTGTCCGGGTAACCCTTCAAATAGCGGAAAATCCTTTTAACAGCTCCCAGATGCGAGGCCTTCGGGTTGGCTTGATATCTTGAGAGCAGGCACGTAGGATACATGATGTCGGGCCTCGAGGCTGTGAGATACATTAGAGATCCGATCATTGCGCGATAGTATGAAGAGTTAATGCTTTCACCCTTCAGATCCGGAGTAATCCCGTGATTCTGCGGAAGTGGGGTACCAATGGGCGTTGCATCAGACATCTGGAACCGGCTCAAGATATCACCAACATATTTAGTCTGATGGATGAATATCCCAGACTCTGTTTGTTGAACTTGTAGGCCCAAGAAGAAATTCATTTCCCCCATTGCGCTCATCTTGAATTTTTCTTGCATCACACGCTTGAATTGCCTGCACAAAGAATCATTAGTTGAATAAAATATTATATCATCAACGTATACCTGCGCCAACAGAAGATCTCCATCTTGTTCTTTGATGAAGAGAGTGCAATCAATAAGACCTCGCCGAAAACCATTCTCCAATAGATAGTTAGATAAGGTTGCATACCAAGATCTTGGTGCCCGCTGTAAACTATAAAGAGCTTTGTTGAGCAGCCAAACCCGATCTGGATGAATAGGATCTTCAAAACCCGGAGGTTGTTCAACGTACACCTCTTCTTCAACCACACCATGTAAGAAAGCACTTTTCACGTCCATCTGGTAGACTTTGAATCCTTTAAATGAAGCATAAGCTAGAAAGATCTGAATAGCCTCAAGACGTACAACCGGTGCATAAACTTCATTGTAGTCAATGCCTTCGATCTGACGAAATCCTTGAACAACCAATCTCGCCTTGTTTCGAATGACTACTCCACGATCGTCCTTTTTGCATTTGAAAACCCAACGTGTATCAATTTTCTTGTAATTTTCAGGCCTTTCAACAAGCTTCCACACACCCAGCTTTTGAAACTGTTGCAGTTCATCCTGCATGGCTTCCACCCAAGAATTATGCTTTAGAGCTTCTTTCCAAGACTTTGGTTCTTCTTGTGAAACATAACACGCGAAGGATCAATCATTTTGAAGACCAGATTCTCTGATAGCTGAATACAAACCAGCATTATGGTTGTTTCTCAGCTGATTACGCGTCTGCACACCACTTTGGACATCTCCAATAATATTCTGCTATGGATGAGTATCATGAATTCTCGTTTCAGGAGCATCAGGAACACGGGTATTAATACCCAAATTATTAAGATTAAGATCAATAACCAACTCCACGCCAGGCATTGTCGTGGATGTGGATGCATTTCCTTCAGCAGTGTCTACATTCTGCACATGAGGAGTTTCTTCAGAAGCACCTTGAACAGGAGCAACTGGAGCTGAAGTGCCTTCATTTGCATCATGGTATTCATCATCTTCTGATGACTCATTGTAGTCAGCAGCATCTTCAAATACCTCATTTTGAATCGTGTTGTTAATCGAATTAGAAGCTTGAGAGTTAACAATAATTGGTCTCACCAATGGCGAGTCAGCCGCGTTGTCACTTTCAAGTATCATTTGAGCAGCTGCAGATGCTTCGTCAAAGGTTGGCAGATTAAAGGAGTCGAATAGCCCATCATAATCGAACATCCAAGGATCACCAGGAGCTCTAACAGAATTAGTATACCTTTGAACCTTTACTTCATTCCATAACTCAATCTTTTTGGTCACCAAATTCCATACACGAAAATCTGGAGTAGCATATCCAAGGAAGAAGCCCTCGATAGCTTTGGGGCCAAACTTTCCGTGTGGCTCAATCATAGTGCATGGAGCGCCAAAAGGTTCTAAGTGAGAAATATCCGGTTTCCTTTTGTGTAACAGTTCGAAACAAGTCTTGACATGCCTTTTAACTGTGAGAACTCTGTTTAAAGTGTAACAAGCAGTGGACACAGCCTCCCCCCAGAACTGAACAGGAAGCTCCGACTCTACCAACATCGTTCTTGCAGTTTCTATTATCGTTCGATTCTTCCTCTCAGCGACACCCTTTTGTTGTGGAGTGTAGTGAGAACTGTATTCGTGAAGAATGCCCTTTGAAGTACAGAACTCATCCATTATACAGTTTTTGAACTCAGTTCCATTGTCGCTTCGGATCCTCTTCACTTTCAACGAGTACAAATTTTCTAGCAAAGTAAGAAGATTCTTGAGGATTTCAGGAGTTTCACTCTTGTGCGCCATAAAAGATACCCAAGAAAATCTAGAGTAGTCATCAGTAACTACCAGACAATAAGCATCCCCAAAGGTTGTCTTGTGTTTCATAGGTCCAAAGAGGTCCATATGAAGACGTTCGAGAGGCATGCTAACAGTGTTGACTTTCTTAATCGGGTGAGACTTCTTCGTTTGCTTTCCTTTCTGGCACGACACACAGACATCTTGTAGATGAAAACTTCTCACAGGCACACCATTCACAAGATTGTTTTTCACCAAATGGTTCATTTTTCTCTAGTGAATGTGCCCCATTCGTCTGTGCCAAGATATAGACTCCTTTTCTGTGGCTTTCGAGACAAAACATGTGACTTGTGCAGAGGTCGTAATCGCTTGGCTCATACCAAGGATATAAAGATCATTAACCCTTGGAGCCGACAAGAGAATCTATTCTTTTGGAATTTTAAATCCAGGCTTCAGCACATAACAACCGGCATCATCAAAATGCAGGGTGAATTTCTTATCGCAGATCTGCGAAACACTCAGAAGATTGTGATCAATTTGACGAACATAATTGATCTTATCGAAACACACAACACCATTTGAGATCATTCCTTCTCCAGTGATATATCCGCCTTTGTCTCCAGCAAATGCGATATAACCTCCTCTAATGTTTTTCACATCATAAAGAAGTCGCAAGTCGCCTGTCATGTGCCTAGATGCTCCACTGTCAACAATCCAATGACTATTAACAGTTCCTCCTGGAACATCCTGCACATGTCATTAAATGATTAGTTGAGGATGGGGACCCAAGCCTTAGTGATCTTGGGTCGTCCCTGAGCATCACGAAATGTGATCTCGATTTCTTGATGATTTTGAAATATATCACCTCCCCCTGAACCTTCACCCGTTTTAGGTTTCCAAGTCTGATTTTGTTTGCCATATTGAGTTTTATGAAAAGATTTTGAAATTTCTGGTTTCAACGGTGGTTGTAATGAACTTGGTACCTTTTTAACAGATTTGACTTTTGATTTTAAAGCCTTTTCAACTGCCTTGACGTTTTGACGTCATTGTTTTGTTTCTTGTTCTTTAACAGTTCGCTTATCTTGTTTTGGTGAAACATAACGACGTTGTTGGTGACCTTTTTCAGGAGGGGTTCTTTCAACAAATTTTTCTTTGGGAGCATTTGTACAATTTTTGATGATATGTCCAAACTCCCCACATTTAAAACAAGTTCTCCTGTCGACAAACTTAGGAGATTCTGATTGACGAACAGATGTCGAACCTGTAGAACCAGAGGTACTTGCTCTTTCATCACACCCATTTGTGTGTTGGGTGTAGTTGTTTTGACTGTTACGTTTTAAATTTTTGACTTGTTGGACAAAATCGGTATTTGATTTATTTTCAAAAGTCTCAATTTTATCAGTACCCTTTGATGCTACAAATTTGACATCACTGTTTTTCTTCTTGTAACGAGCTCCTTTTGTTTCAAACTTTGATTGAGAAACTTTAGGCTTTTGAGCTCACTTTTCTTGCTGTTTACCCTTAGAAGCAATAGGTTGTTGCTTTGTCGGTAATCTTTTATTTCCAAATTGTTTTCTAATTTCAGATTTTGGAATAGGATCACATTGAGTTACAACAACTCCCAGGATTGTCTTTCCCAAAAACTTACTGGTATTATCTTCAAAAACTTTATCAATCAAGGATGGATTGACGTTTTTAATTGGAAAATATTTGTCTGGATAGATTTTAGCATCACCGACCAAAGTATACAACACATTATTACCCTTAACGTCAGACACAGATTCCTTCACTTCCTTGACAGGATCTATCACTTGTTTGGAAACTTGTTGCACAGCAGGAGTAGGAGGATCACACAGAATGTAATTCTCAATAGGAATTTCTACTCCTTTCATCTTATCAAGTGATTTATCCTGACCACTCACATCTGATTCATCATCAGACGAATCATAGTCCTCAATAATTGGAGCACTTTGAAGCATCGATGTTGAAGTTTCTGTTTCTTCAGATGAGGTACTCGAGGAACTGTCCGATTTGAACCCTAATCCTGTAGTAACTTCCTCATAATCAAGAGGCACACTTGGTTCAAAACGAGGCATTTCCTCTTCATCGGGTATTTTTGTATAGCTGTGTCTCAAAGGAGGCGGACACGACTTATACCCAACGCCTTTCTTGTTCCCTTTTAGCTGTTGAGCGTCTATAATGTGATCGAGCACACATCGGGAGTTAGAATAACTCTCCAATTTGAGCTTGATTGCATCATGCTCGCATTTTGCCTTGGCTAGCTCTTTCTTTGTTTCCTCAATGATATTAATGTAGTTATTAATACCAATGTGTTTGTTGAAAACAGTTTTTGTCAATTCGGAAACACTTTTCTTTAAAGTTTCGATTACTGATTTGAAATCCTTTTCATTTCGAGCTAAAGCCATGTTTGCCTCTTTGCATTTAGACAACTCAATAACCAAACTCTGATTGTGACTATGAATCTTTTCGGATTCCAGTTTCAAATCTGCACACATATTACATACACTAGGAGTAGGAGTGTCGGATTTTACCTGACTTGTCGAGGCTGAGACATTTGCCATAAAGGCAGTTTGATAAGAAAAAGATCCATCTTCAGTGAAGACCTTTTCCATTTCTTTTGATGCGACAGCAGCCTTCTTTATCAGAATAGATTTCTGACACTTTAACTCCTCAGCTTCCTTTAATAAGTCATCAACATCAGAATTCAACTCTTCCTTTACATCTGATTCTAAATTATAACCTCCCGCATTTGAGCTTTCTTCATCCGAACCACTGCTACAACCCGAGCTATCATCACTTTCAGAGAACTCTTCTTTGTGAACATACTTGATGTGATTGATGATCTTTGCATAACATGCGGTTCCTCCTACTTCTTGATCACCATCTCCAAACTGTATTGACCAGTTACATCCTTCATCAGCTTGAACGACTAATGCTCAGTTGGTGTTTGAAGGTCCAGACTGGTTTTGGTTGGTCGTGTTGTTCACAGCTACTATCCTTCTTTCACGGTTTTCTTGATTTGTGTTGGAAGTACTCGTCTTATTTCGGAAGGGATTTTGATTGCCTTGTTTGCTCGGTCGAGTGCACTCACGTTTGAAGTGACCCTTTTCACTGCAATTGAAACACGTAACCGCATCCTTATCGAAACCATACTTCGTATCCTTTTTGCCTTCCAAGGTAGTTCTTCTATTTCGACTCATAAAATCCTTGGCCCTTCTAACATCACTTGCAAATGCCCACTTGATGTCCATTAACTCCATTTCATCACGGTCTATCTGTTAATAATCTTCATTGGTTTTCCAATTTGACATGCGACCAATCCGCAATAGGCACTGACCATTGTATTGATAAGTTCCATATGTTCCTTAGCCACTTCTATGCTGACTTTCGAAAGGTTTGAAGTATCAACTCTGACTGTGTTGGGGTTTTGGGGTTGAGAGGTGTTACTGTAACATGCTTGCTGTGGTTGGGTTTGTGGTGAGGGCGGAAGATAAGCACTTGGATCAAATTGAGGTTGAGTAGTGGAAATTTGAGGTGGAGGTTGGGGTTTAGGTAGCCAGGCACTCGGATCAAGTTGAGGTTTTGAAAAAGCGTGAGCTTGAGCAATAACATGCACTGGTGGGAGATAGGCACTTGGATCGAAAACCTGAGGAGGAGCTGACTGGGGAAAGGAGCTTGTATTAGACACAAACGTCGTTTGTAGTTTTGGTTGCTGACTAGAACTGGATGCAGGATTAAACCCTCCAAGGTACATTTCCGTATTCTGAGGAACAACAATCCGTTTAGCTTTCCGGATTTCTTCTTCATTCTTGTGTTCCAACTTCTGAATGAATTCATAGATACTGACAATATCTAAAGTACCCGTATGCTTTAACAGTTCAATTAATGGACTCCACTTTGGGGGTAGAGCATCAACAAACCTTGCCACCATTTCCTGATGAGTTGCAGTAACAGCATAAGAATACATTTCACTAATTAAATGATAAAAACGAGTTGTCATATCATTTAATGTTTCGTTTTCCATAAATTGAAATGCTTCAAATTCCTTTTTCAACAAATCGTGACGTGTTTTTCTTATATTCGCATTCCCTTCTTATTCTTGCTACCAAGGCGTCCCATAAGGCTTTTGTGCTAGTACAATAACCAAATTGATGATAAATGTCTTTGTGGAGTGCTTGTGTGAGAATAGCAAACGCCTTCTTTTCCAGATCATATGCTTTCTTGTCATTTTCTAACATATTTGCCAAGGTCGCCGCATTTGATCCTGCTTCTTCGAGAGCTATGTTATATGGCGTAGTGAAACACGTCCATAACTCGGTGTTTTGCCCTAGAACATAAGTATGAAAACGACCTTTCCAAGACGAATAGTCATTCATAGGATTCAGCTTTGGCGGGCGATTGTTGCTACCCGTTTCACTCTCACTTAATAACAGATTCTGAATGCTTTGATTCTGGTTCGTCACGCATGCCCATTGACTTGCACTAATCGATTGTTGTGGCATCACATTTCTTAACCAAGCGGCTGCGGAGGTCTGATCTTGACATTGGCTTGTGCCCGTGCTCCAATCCCATGGACTCGTACTCATGTTTGAAGTATAAATGAGAATACCTAGTCACACACTTGAAAGGAAACTGTTATGATACTTTTGCAAACCTTCTGTGAAAATATTACAAGTGTCTCCACGAAAAACTAGGTTTTTGGCGAAAAACCAAGTTAGACGAAAAATGGTTTTTCGTCAAAAACAATGGCCACAAAAAACAAGTTTTTCGTCAACAGCATGTTTGACGAAATACTAGGTAATTCGTCGAAGGGGTTTTTTGTCAAGAGATGGTCAAAGACACAGACAGAAAGTTGGTGAGATTTTTCAAAAGGAAATCTTATCTTTTTCTCTGACAAGGACACCCGATTCAACCTAACAGTACACCCATCTTACCAACCCAACAAGATCTTCCAATATTTTAATCAATTACCAATTTTCTTTTAATTGTAAAATCAAGAACACTTGAAGATTTGAAGAACAACCGATGAAGATATGAAGTTTCCGGCCAAGTTTTTCACCGGAGAAATTTTCCGAAACACAAATTTGCTTAAAACTTTTATCACGTGAACAAGTAATATAACAAAGGTTTTTGATAAAACTTTTAGCAAACAACAAGATCTAAACAGATTTTTAGAAACTTTTTCAGAAAATTATGAATTTTTCAAGAACACAGTTTCAGAAAATCAAATAAACACTTTAAACACTTGATAAAATCACAACTATGTTTGGTTTTAAACAAGGATAAGAGCCAATGCTCTGATACCACTTGTAGGTCCGTTTTCGGAGGATCGATCACGAAACCAAATCCATGTTTATAACAAACACGGTCACGAGTGCGGAATCCCCGTGACGATGCAAACCAAACACAGAAATAGCAAGAACACGATGTAACCAAAGATTCACAGTCTATTGATTAAACGGATGAGAACAAACATCAAACACATACACACAATGCTTGAATGTAAACCTCACAGTAGGATATGCTCTCATAGTTTCACACAGAAACCAAGTGTGGTTTATATAGGCAGCCCAGCCCAATGTCGACGAAACACATAATGGGCCTGACGAAAAACCATGGTCAACGAAAGACCAGGTTTTTCGTCACTGTTCATGACAAAATATAGTATGACGAATCAAGAGGTTTTTCGTCATACACTTGTACGACGAAACATGGGTATTTCGTCGAGGGCTGCAAAAAGCAGAACAGCTGCAAACTGTTTGACAGTTTGCAGCAGATCCATGTAAACACACACAAACATAAACTACTACTCAATATGCAACATGCATCAGTTTTAAACATTACATACCAAAGAGAAAAACTGTCGGACCAAAGTTAGATAGGAGGATATCCGACTTGGTCGACTGACGAATACAGACTCGATAAATAAAGACCGTAATACAATGCTAAACAAGAACAAGTTACAGACACAATATGCATCAACAAGGGTCGCTATCAAACGTATTTTGCGGTACCTTAAGGGTATTGTTTCTCATGGGTTATGCATATGTCGGTCTACTTGTCTTGATTTACATGCTTATAGTGATGTTGACTGGGCTGGTTGTCCCGATGATCGACGTTCTACCACAGGTTATTGTGTTTTTCTTGGGCCCAACCTCATCAGTTGGAGCTCCAAGAAACAACATATAGTTGCTAGGTCGAGTATTGAGGCTGAGTACCGGGCTCTTGCTCATACAGCTGCTGAGTTACGATGGATTACGTCTGTATTGCATGAGTTACATATTACGTTGACTTGTCCACCTTCTCTTTGGTGTGACAATATTGGAGCCACATATCTTGCAGTTAACCTGGTGTTTCATCAGCACACCAAACACTTTGAGATTGACTTGCATTATATTCGTGACATGGTTTTGGCAGGTAAACTCAACCAGCCCGTTAAACTCAACGCCACCACCCCACAACCTACCTTCCACTCCGACATTGTCCAGCCCAACTCCTATGTCACTCAACCAAATACCCTCCTCCACCATACCACCTCCAAACACATCTACTGTTCCCATGCCCACTTCTGTCTCACAAGCTCCGACAAACCGAACCATGCGTACCCGTGCCATGGATGGTATTGTCAAACCCAAACGACATCTTAACTTTCACACATCCTCTATCATTCCCATTCCCAAGAACCCAACCGATGCCTTGTCCATACCAGAATGGTACGACGCCATGACCAACGAATTTCATGCTCTTATTAGAAACGAGACTTGGAAATTGGTACCTCGTCAACAAAACATGAATATAATTCGTAGTATGTGGTTATTTAAGCACAAATTTAAATCAGATGGTAGTTTGGAACGGTACAAAGCTCGGTTGGTATGTGACGGTCAGTTGCAACAAGTAGGTATAGACTGTTGTGATACATTTAGTCCCGTTGTCAAGCCGGCAACAATTCGCACAGTTCTGTCTATTGCAATCTCACAATCATGGGTCGTGCATCAACTTGATGTCACAAACGCCTTTCTTCACGGGACATTTCATGAGACGGTATATATGTATCAACCGATGGGTTTTCGCAATAAAAATTTTCCGGACCATGTGTGTCGGCTAAAGAAATCACTTTACGGATTAAAGCAAGCCCCACGGGCTTGGTACCAACGCTTCACCGACTACGTCCTCACATTGGGATTTAAACACAGCCGGTGTGACGCTTCTCTATTTATCCTTCACCATGGTCGGGACGTGGCATTTTTGCTACTTTATGTTGATGATATTCTCTTGGTAACATCTTCGGACCATCTTCGTCATCAACTAATGGCACATCTTTCAAGTGAGTTCGCTATGAAGGACCTCGGTCCGCTTAGTTTTTTCCTTGGCATTTCGGTCACGCAACATAAAGATTCAATATTTCTGTCCCAACAAGGTTATGCACATGACATTATTGCAAGGGCGGGTATGACTTCATGCAACCCGGTTGCAACGCCAGTGGACTCCCATGCTAAGCTCAGCGCCACCGACGAGGACTTTGATAATCCTACTCTTTTTCGCAGCTTAGCTGGGGCACTACAGTATCTGACGTTCACCAGACCGGACATAAGCTATGAAGTTCAACAAGTGTGTATGCATATGCATGCCCCCAAGGTTGACCATTGGAATGCTTTGAAAAGAATAATACGTTATATCCAAGGAACAACGTCATTTGGTCTCACTCTTGGCCGTAGCAAAGATCCTTCCCTCCTTGCATACACCAATGCCGATTGGGCAGGTTGCCCGGACACAGGCCGTTCCACAAGCGGCTATTGCGTATACTTCGGAGACAACCTCATTTCATGGTCGTCTAAAAGACAAGCCACCGTCTCCCGCTCGAGTGCCGAAGCTGAGTACCGTGGCGTGGCAAACGTAGTCGCTGAAATATGTTGGTTGCGGAATTTACTGTTGGAACTTCGACGTCCGCTTTCTCGTGCTACCCTCGTCTACTGTGACAACGTAAGCGCAATTTACCTCACAGGCAACCCCATACAGCATCAACGAACCAAACACATAGAACTTGACATTCACTTCGTCCGAGAACAGGTTCAACGCGGACAGGTATGTGTACTTCATGTCCCTTCGCGCTGTCAGATCGCTGATATCTTTACTAAAGGCCTTCCACGCGTTCTCTTTGAAGATTTTCGCTCCAGTCTCAGCTTACGGTCTCCTCCCGCTTCGACTGCGGGGGTGTAATAACACATGTATATTTAGTTTTAATATATTTGCCTAGTTTAGCTCATGATCTGTGATATCACACAAAAATATGAGATATTGTACAGTGGCCATTATATAATATGGAATGAAAGAGAAACAGGGGCATCGAACCTTTTCACTACAATACTTATCTTCAGGTATGTTTCTACTACGCTTCAGATTGTAGATATTTTGACCAAAGGATTGTCATCTTCTTGATTTGACACTCTTAGGTCCAAGCTTCACGTGGATTCTCCCCGTTCAGCTTGAGGGGGCATATTATATGCAGTTAGTTGTTAGTTAGTATGTTGAGTTGGTTATTGACATTTGTTATAGTTAGTTGTTCAGCTTCTCTCATTGTCTATATACAGAGGAGGCTATGCATTGTATTAGATGTTATGATATGAAAGATTTCTCATTGTGAGAGCTCATACCTGATTCTATACAATTAACTAGTGATGATGCAAATTGGTAACAGTCAAATACTTTTATTATAATCTCAAGAATATAACAAAATCTCGTGCTAAAAGTAAGATTCAATCAAATCTTGTGAAAAAGAAGATAAGCATAATTAGCACTTGTTATATTCTCAAATTCTCTAAAAATATTACAAATATCTTGATGTTTATATGCCTTTAAATAGTATCTCTTTTGTATGTAGTTGTGATTTTAACTTGATCTAATGAAAGTATACCATATTTAATATTATTGTTAGGTCATGATACAACACATTGTCAAACTTGTTTGCTTTAGTCATGTCAAAATCGTTTGCTTTAGTTAAGTTGTGAAGGGATTTCACTTAAAAGCTACCGCTATAATCAAATTGCAACACGATATTTATTCTAGAAGAAATAAGGTTTATATTACTTTTTTATTATCTATTATACTCCTAGTTATATATTTATTATAAATAATTTATAGTTATAATATTTATTCCATGGGTTAAGTTTTCTTATTTTCTATTAAATGTGTTAATATTTTAATCCTTATTCTGACTGATAAAACAAATACATGCTAATCATAAGAAGCTGTACACATTCTGAAGAAAAAAAAACATGAATTTTTATATCATAATTTTTTATTCAAGAGAACTTGAAATTCTTAACAAAACTTTTACATATCAGAAATTCTTATATGAAATGAAAATTGTCATATCTTTAACACGATATTTACTTATGTTAATAAACCTAAAAGTATCAGAGGCCTTTGCGCTTTAGTGTAGCGCTCAACTAAAAATTATTTGATAAACACAAAAATAAATATAAACTTAAATATAAAAGTTATAAAGTAAACATAAAAATATATACTTTAAATATTAGGGTATTCTATCGGGAATTAAAAAAACCGGTACCGGGCATAGGGTATAACCGGGTTCGAGTATAGGGTGTGACCGGTTCCAGTTATTTTCGAGTATGGTTTCGGGTACTGGTATTGAGCTTAAAGTGTATGCTATATCATACCCTACAGGTAGGGCTGTAAACGAACCGAACGAACACGAACAAGGCTGTGTTCGTGTTCGCTCGTTAAGAAAATTAACATGTTCGTGAACTGTTCACGAACGCATACCGAACATAAGTTTATGTCCGTGTTCGTTCGTTAAGGAAATTCAGTTGTTCACGAACAGTTTGTGAATACCGGTCTCGAACACAAACGAGCGCAAGCAAATAAAAACAAACGTAAATGAACATTTAACTTGAAAATAAAATAATAAAAACATTGTTATCCTTAAACATGGGATATAAGTAGTTAAATACAACAATCAAATGATAAATCAAAACACAAGAAGTCTACTAGACGACCAAACGATGAATCAAGTTTAACTAATTTAGACATAATTATCCTAAAAAATGTCTTAGAATGTCCAAATTTTAGCTAACTTATAAAAAATAGGGTTTCAAGTTTTCAATATGTTTAGATAAAAGGTTTATTATTTATTATTTTTTTGATATAATCAAACGGACACGAACGAACGTAAGCGGACATATTACCGAACGTTCACGAACGTACTCGAACGAACGAGACATGTGTTTGTGTTCGTTCGCTAAGCTAATCCAACGAAATTTTTTGTTCGTGTTCGTTCGTTAAGCTAATCGAACGGACATAAACGAACTACCCGCCGAACGGTTCACGAACGGTTCGCTGAACGCTCGGTTCGTTTACAGCCCTACCTATAGGTAAGGCCGGGTTCAGTTATGGGTACAAAAATAACCAGTTTCGGGTTTTTTTTCTCGAATCTGGTTTGGAGTACGAGTTTTTTGTGCACCTCTACTGTATAGGCGTGTAAAATGTTGCCGCTCCTAAGAGGTCAAATATTACGGTGAATATCGGTGTGAACCCAGGGGCGGACCTACCCACACTTGTGGGTGGGCGGCCGCACCCCTTGAAAAAATATTTTTTATTGTTAATTTTTCGGTAAAATCACGATCGCACCCCTTGGAAATTTCAATCGCCCCCCTTAGACAAAAAAAAAAATCATATTTTTAATTTATAAAAAAATTGTAATAAACACTGTTTTTTATAAAAACATAACCTTAACACTGACTTTTATAATAATATAACATCATTTATAAGTTTGTAACCCACTTATTAAACAATTTAGCCCAACCCAAGCCCACTTAACCCAACCCAACAAAATTTGAACTATTATAAAATAACCCAACCCAAACCGCCCTTCCTATTTTGTTTCTCTCGCTCTCTCTCGTGACCTCGTCTGGAGATCGCAAACATCCGGCCACCAAACTCAACGGAATCCAAACAATACAAGATACCTACGTTTTTTAATGTTATTGTTGTTTTAGGTTGTTTTTTTAGAAGAAATAGAGTTATAGAGATGATAAAAAAAATGTTTGAAATTTTATGTATTTTAAAATATACATATGGGTCTAAAATCTTTAAAATTTTCCGCACCCCTATGAAAAAAATCCAATCCTGGGTCCACCAATGTGTGAACCAACAATAGATTAGATTGCTGATAAAAAAAAAAAGCATAATCCTATATAATAAAGCTAGCATTATACGGAAGTGTCACTTAAATTTTTGGGGGTGACGACCGGGGAATGGATATTGGACGGCGCACGCTTCAGCCTTCAAACTCGTGGGGGTGGTGGAAGTGAGTCGTACGACACAACAAAATAATTCATAAATATAAAAGCTTCATATTTAATAATGCAAGTGTGCCTAATTAATTTAATATTTTACAGCTATTAATAACGAATTGAATCATATCATATATACATACAAAATAAATATTAAATACGAAATAAAATTTTCGTAAGAGGTGTACGGAGTGTTAGAACATAAAAGGTTGTTATTATTAATAATTTTCATTTTAGATTTATACTTAAATCAACTTCTTAAAACTTAAAAATTTTTATTACTTTATTACCGTAAAATAAAAATAATGAGTATAGTTTTGAAATTTTTAAAAATATACATTATAACATAAATTACACTCTAATTACAACGTATGTCTTAACTGGTTACAATGGTGTTACAAACGGTGCGTTCAAATCTTACGCATGAACACACAATGCTATTACAAGAGTGTCCAACATATTACAACGGTGCGTCTAATACCAGTTGTATTTTAACGAACTTATTTACTCTCACACTCACGCTAAAATACAAGTGTCGCATTGTGGATACATGCCTACTTGGTATGCTTGATGATGAATCGTGACTCAAAATCACTCGCGCCCAACGACAGATTTATATTCAACGACGGCTTCTCTAAATCATCCAAAAATGGTCAATTCATACACAAAAATGATGAAACAGAAACGTAAATGCAGCTCAAAAATGGTATAAACTTTCTCTAAATTCAATAAAAAATTAAAAAAATTTATTGGTGTATAAATCTAGGGTGACGTATGAATTTGAACATTGGCTAAAAGTCTTGTAAGTTTACTAAGAGTTTCACGAGCAGCTACAGTGTCTGGATGATCTTCACCACAAATAGAACTTCTAATAAAGATTGATTTCCGAATCAAATCATCCCCAATATCAAATTGCCCCCCTCTAACCATCAACTTTGACCTAATTTCAAGAACCGTTGCGCGCGAAAGTGCTAAATCTTGCCATAACCCCGGGTTTAACTGGGCATCGGTTTGGACCGGTCTCCAACACAGCGATTTATCCAACCATTTTTCGACGGGTGTCACGAGTGTTTCGTCGGCTGCTTCGAGTAGGTTGGTGCACAACCGTAAAAGCTCTAACGCGGCTGTGCACCGTGAGAACCGGATAAAGGTTCTTATAGCGAGCGGTAAGATTACTTCTTTCACAAGAAATGGTAATTCGGTAGCTTTGGTTTCGATTACCACTGGGTCGGTTCCGAACCCGAGTAACAAGAAACACGCGGCCCAAATGTGGTCCGAGTGGTGGATGATTGTACCCTGAGAAACAATCGTGTGCACGACCGCGTGTGCGGTCCCTGGGATGCTTCGTTTTCGAGCGTATAGTTTTACCAGCTGGTTAAACCGAATGTGACCGTCTTTAGTGCAACTCCTAGCTAAGTTGAATCGTAACAGGACCGAACACGCTTCAGTTTCGGATTTCTTGTCGTATAAAGATGAACACCCACACGTTAACGATCGTAAAATCTTCTGCCATAGACGAGTCTGGTGATGCTTTTCTGGAATCCGTTTAGCGGCTAGAGCTAGTAATGAAACCGGGGTTGGACCCGGTGCGAACCATCCACTCGCGAGAACCATTCGAGTTGCTAAACTTCTTGGACCGTCTGCGTGATCAAATATCGAGAAACACACCTCGATAAGCTGCAAAAGAAACGTATTTCTCCGTAAAGTATGACTCTCTCGTTCTCTTCCACTCGATGGCATTCGGTTGATCGTTTCCAAAAGCCGACTCGGGGTTATCGGAAGCTCACTGAGAACCGCTCCGACAATGGCCAAACCTAAAGTCAACCTCCCGAGTTTTTCTTCAATCGTGCGTAACGCATCTATTTCTGAGACCGAAAGCGGGCGGTCTGTTACGTTTCCTTGCATCAAAGACATAGCCTCAACACCCGATAAGTACGAAAGCCGCAACGGTTCCATATTTATCAACCGCGAGAGCCGTGTAGATATAAGAACATGAGTTTCGCAACCAAAACGAGGAAGAAGATCGATAACGTGTTTATGATCCCACCAATCTTTTTCGGACTCTAAATTATCGATTATTACCAAAAATGGAATGTTCCTCATAAGCTCTTTTCGGATACTTGCTATCGCGTTTTCTTCATGTTCTTCAACGCTTTTCGTTCTACTCTTATCCAAACCCGATTCAATTCCCACATCGACTTCTAAAAACGACCATAAATTCAAATAATTCTGTCGAATGTATCTGCTTTCACCACCGATCCACAACACCATTTTGTACCTTTGATGAAACCGATACGCAAATTCAAGAAGTAGTTCGGTCTTACCAATACCCGAGTCCCCGGACACACACGCGATTCCCTTACCGTACACAACTTTAACCGCCCGTTTTCGCCTCCCGGGTTTCGGTTTTGGCGAAAGATCGGTATTTTGCATCTCGATTTCCTTCTCGGATTCCTTCCAAACAACCGGTTCTTTTCCTTTTCTCCTCCGACTTCTAGCCTCCGGTTTCACCTCTCTTCTGTGTTCATCGATCGAATTGCTTCTACCCCAGTTATGAATCAAATTTTTCCTTCTCGGTCTCGCTTTAAGCTCAAAATAATCGTGTTCTCGGTCCCCGATCACATCACCGAAAAGCATAAACTCGAGCTCGAAAAGTTCCTTTTTTCTCCCGATAAAGTTCTCATTCCTCGGATACGGAAACTCCTCGTTTTCAACTTTTTCCCGCCACTTAGTTAATCTTTCGACAACGCTTCTCCGGCCTAACCTCAATGCCAAAAGTGTCACGGCCCGAAGAATACAATCCCGCCATTTCCCATCATGGGCCTCGAGTTTCCATTCATCAACACGGGTCAACCCGTTGACCGCTTCTTTCCATTCGGTTTCTAACCCACCATAAAGAAGCCAAAGCTCGCCACCGTGTCGTTCCCATATCTCCCCTCGTCTCTCGACTATATCCCTAACGAGACAATCATCCGGGCCCACATCGAAATAAATCGGGACCAAATTCTTTTTACTTGCGAAGAATCTTAGCTCTTCGATCGTATACGGGTTCTTAAACGATTTTCTTGTTAATATAACAACCCCGAATGTAGACGCATCCATTGCTTTTTCTACGATGTTATGTTTTCTCGAGTTTCGACATTTTGCTCTATCGGTAACAAAGCAACTTAATCCTTGCACTTCTAAATCGGCTCGAAGCCAGTTTACAAACCTTGATAGTAACGGTTTTCTCCCGTGAAATCCTATGTACACGTCGAAGCTTCTTAATCTTGTTGGACAGTAGGAGGTCGAGGGCGGTGTAAATGACAATATTGGGCTTCTATGGACTTTCTTTGACTTCTCTCGGGGGTCAAATGCTTCGTTTTCGTGGCACGTGGGGTATAATAACGGATTGCTCGTGGGAATGCCGGTTGAGGCGGGTTTCTGCTCAATGTTTTGGAGATCACTTGACGTACTCGCTGCCTGAACCGGGGCATCTTTAAAGATTCGAAATTATACATTAGAAACAGATAAAATTATTTAAAAAAAATATTTAATTTTTTGAATATTTACCATCAGCTGGCAACCAAGATGTTGATGACCTTGGAGAGAAGAATGGTGATTGATTTGCGGAGAAGAACACCGACGATGAAGACGATAAGGTCCTTAGGTTCGATCCGATTCTTGCGCTTTCGTCGCGTAAATCCATGTTTATATGATCAATATTTCTTAGAACATATTTTACTTTTAGTCATCTGCAAATGAACATGAATGAAATATATACCAAGTTTGTTTAAAAAAAATGAACATGAATGTTTCAAAACTTCTGGTCTAAAATACATCATTAGAACAGCAATAACATTTAATTTCTGGGATAAAAATGCAGGAAATTTAAACATGAATATCAACAGAAAACAATGATTTCCAGAGCAGATTCATATAAAAAAATCAAATATTTCAAAATATTCAAACACAGTTCAAGATCTTGGGGCAATAAACAAGACCAATGGCAATACAGATCTAAAGACTTATATAGTTATATACAAACATAAAGAATCTTCTAATTAATACTTTATATAATAATATTAACATTTCAGATCTGAAGAAAAAAGAAATAAAAGAAAAGAAAACACTTACTTGCTGGATATCCATGTAACTCATCAAATCACCCACAAAGATTCAATCTTTTCACAATCATTCAAGACCCCACTTGCTCAAATAATCAATAAATCAAGAAACCCCAAATCTCCAATCTTGTTAATCTGCCCTAGTCAACAAGAAAGTCAACAGACACAAATAGATATGTATATATATATGTCTGAATCTATAAACATCAGACCTGAATATATGCAAGAAGATGCAAAGATGAAAGAAGACTAATCTCTAAAGTAATGAAAGTGAACTAAAAGGCAGGCTTTTGCCATTTTGGATAAAGATTTGAAAATTGATAGAAACCCTTGTTTTATGGAGGAAAAAGGGGAAAGATTTGACAAAAAGATTTAAAAGATTGAAAGAAAGAAAGAAAGAAAGAAAGAAAATCTTTTAAAGGGTTTTGGTTCACACAGAGGAATCAACTGAAGTAATCAACTAATAAACCCTTGTATGTTAGAGTGTGTGGACCTATATATATGTATATATGTGTATGTATATGTCTGGGAAATTGAGAAAAAAACGAGCTGACAAAAAAAGAGAGGAAAAGAAAGCAGAGGGATATGTATAGGACCAACAAGAAGACGGATCTGACGAGGTTGTGTTTGTTAGTGTCAAAGGTTCAAACTTTTTCAACTTAAGTTGTAGGTTGAAACCTGTTATCTTGGAACTTTACTATAATATTTTTCCAGAATAAATCTTACATTTGTTATCACTTTAAATGGCCCTAATCAAAATATATGCCATAAGAATCGTACCCGGTAAATCCCAAAAGTTAGCAAAGCTATTGGTAACGTCTGTTAAGACTTGAGAATGAGATGCAAACAAACTTTATTTTTATCCCGAGAAATAAAGAGACTTTACAAGAAACCCAAATTGAAATATATGAAAGGTGTGAAATTTTAATATGTGAAATATTTATTTTTTTTGTGTAGATTTTTATAAAAATAATAATTAAAAATGTGTCTCCCAAATATGCAACTCTTTTTGGAGTTTTGCATGAAGATCTATATGAAAAATTGGACAATGGTATGTGATGTTTTTGGTGTTTGGTGTGAAATGAATGAGAAATAAAGAATTTTTGGCCATTTAGCATGGAACGAGTTATGGGCATTCTTGAAAAGGTTGCCATCACATCTACTGCTTATAATTGTACGTGTCGATTACAATTGACTAATAATTATTTGAAAAGAGAAAGAAATGATTTTATTTTCTAAAGTCAAGGAAATTGGTGGACTACTATTTTACACATCTTTTCTTTTCTTTATAATCATTTTCTTTGGAACCAATAGGTTATGCGTTCGATTCTCACAAATGTGGTTTTTCCTATATTTATTGGGTTTGTTTCTGAATTGGTATATAAGGCATTTATGCCTAGTGGAGATGGATATGATCGGGTGGTTCCGCTGGTGGCACAATGATACTCCAGTGGTCTATCAGTGATCCAAATTTGTCGTTCAAAAAAAAATCAACCCAGAGCAGTTTTGCTCTTGACGAGACTCAAACCCATGACCTCCTCTCTTTGGTTAATTTTCTTAATTAACAATAATTGTTTTGGATTTTAATAATCTCAACTATTTGTCATTGACCACCAACGGTCCCAACTTAAAAAATAACCACTGCAGTCCCAACTATTAACATATTGGCCTCCAATGGACCCTGACTAATAGAACCTTAACGTCGTGAGTCTCCGGTAGCCGAAAAAACGTTTTTGCCCAGAAAACTCATTTTTTGCTGAAAAACTCAACATTTTCGTCTCAACCCTTTTTGTAACTTTATTACGGACCTTTAGGTCCTGGGTTCGATTTCAACAAGAGGGTTTTTTTTCCATATTTATTAGGTTTCCTTCTAAATTGGTGTATAAGCATTATTCCTGGTGGAGATGAATATGATTAAGTAGTTCCGCTGGTGGCACGATGATACTTCAATGGTTCGTCAGTGATCCAAATTTGCCGTTCAAAAAGAATCTTTTTGTGTTGGTGCATTATTAATATATTATTAGATACAAGTTATTTAATTGTTATAAATAAAAATATTAACATATAATATAAATATTAAATGCAATTATTTGTAAGGGGCTGTTTGGTAGCCTCTGAATGGTCATTAAGAGGCTACATCTTAATGGAACCATTAAAAATTTTACCAATGAGAAGGTAGAAGAATGTGATATGTGATGATTTACCATTCAGAGGTTACCTCTTAACCATTCAGACTTGAGGTTACCTCTTATTCATTTAGAGGTTTTAAACCATTAAGAGGTAGCATCTGAATGATCATTAAGAGGCTACCAAACAGCCCCTAAGTTTACATTCTTCAATAATCATCTAGAATCTAAACAAACAGGTACCGGGCTTCTGGCTTTATAGCCTAATGGTATATTGGGGGTGAGATAAGACTTTGAACCAATAGGTCCTGGGTTCGATTCTCACAAAAGGGTTTTTCCTATATTTATTGGTTTTCCTCCTGAATTGGTGTATAGGGAGTATGCCTAGTGGAGATGTATATGATCGGGTGGTTTCACTGGTGACACGATGATACTCCAGTGGTCCGTCAGTGATCCAAATTTGCCGTTCAAAAAAAATCTAAACAAAGAAAGAAAATCAAGCAAGAAATATTAGACAGAAGTTCAAAGGTCGATGAATAGTCGACAACAAATCGTGACCAAGCAAACAGATGAACTACAAGCGATTGATGTGATTTGTACCATGTTTGGGCAAATAAAATAAGTTGAATACTGAGTCAACATGTGCATACACACCTTTGTGTATGTAGAGCGTGTGAGTTTAAAGATAACTATATCTATGTTTAAAATAACTTTAAAATCCCTTAAATACTACTACAATCTATAGCCCATAAACGCATATTTTGTAAAACTAAACCGAATTAAGTAATACAAAATCATTTAAGGTTCATAAAATAGTGGTTTAATGAAAACATATGTTAAAGATAAACAAAATATTCAAATGTGAAAATGATCACTAAAACAAGTTTATAACATCAAAAAGAGGTTTATAAAAACGGGTGTATTGATAATTAAATAGGTTCAAATTTTCATAAAACTTGTTGAAGTTTAGAACTTGTATATATATAGTTTTAGAAAATTTTATAAGAAGAATCTTCTTTAAGAAAGAATCTTCTAGCATATTTTTCAAGTCTTGAAAATACAATAACACATATTCGAACGTGACTGGACCATTGGTTTAAGTAAACGTTTTCATTTAAAAAATGTTCAAACAACTAGTTGATGTCCCGCCTGCGTTGCGGGGCGATGGCCGAATAATTCTCAATCAATTAAAAAACACTATTATAGTTTTGTTCGGAAAAAAAAAAACTTAAAAGATGACAAGACCGTAGTTCTGAGCTCAGGGCAAAACTGTAGTTTGTCAGGATTAATGAACGAGTGTTAGGCAGCTAGCTCCTTGACATGGAAAAAATTAAATCCAGTCAACCAATTAAAAAAACACTTTTATAGTTTTGCTAAAAAAACTAAAACGATAGCAATACTTTAATTTGAACTGAGGGCAAAGTTGTATTTGTTGACTTGGGTAAAATCGTAATTTGCCAAAAGTTAAAGTGGTGGCAATACTATAAATTTGAACCAGAAACAAAATCATAATATAACTTTGCACTAAGGACAAAATCGTAATTTTAAGCTGGGGACAAAACTATATTTTTAATTTGAACCGGGGCAAAATCAAAATTTTGAACTAAGGGGAAAATCGTAATTTTGAATTGAGGGGCAAAAGCATACTTTTTATTTTGAACCGGGCAAGAACATAATTTTAAACTGAAGGCGAAATAATAATTTTCGAAACGGGGCGAAAATGCAAAATCGTCATTTTTAGTTTGGAGCAAAAACAAAAATTTATTTTGAATTGGGGCGAAAATTGTAAATGTAATTTGGGGATAAAATCATAATTTTGAACTCATGGCAAAATCGTAATTTTGAGCGAGGGACAAAAACATAATTTTATTTTGAAGTGGGGGCAAAAACGTAATTTTATTTTAAATTAAGGACGAAACCGTAATTTTAAAACGAATATAAAACAATAAAATGGTTGGTCGAATAGGGAAGTGCCACGCAGCTGCGTGGCACTATTCCCCTATCTTGCTTTTGTATATGTAGGAAACGAGGTAAAACAAAGCTTCCATAATCACTTAAATCTATCAATTTGTGCAAAAAACATCTTTAACCAAAAACGCCAACTTAACCAAAACGCCAAAAATGGCAACAATTGTTTCGTGGAGATACACTCTGGCAATCAGGCGATTCGTCATCCGTTTTGACAACAGAAGGGTGGTGTATGTTAAGACGGTCAGGGCAATTTTGAAGATGGAAGAAGAGGTACAGAGGGGTATTTTATCCCTTGGCATCGCTCTAGACAACGAATGCCATGAAACACATATGCTTATGAAAGCATTAACCAGGAAATTTGGACCAATCAAAGCAGATGTGAAGCCGGACCCTGTCATGACATCATGGCGTTTTGATGATGAAACAGACATGCTGACCGTTATATACGACAACGGAGAGCAGGAAGTCTACTGGCTTGAAAACATCATGACAAAGCAGGGTCTTGGTTTCACGGAAGAATTGCATAACGCCACTTGTACGAACACATAAATGGACTCAAAATTGGAGTTAATGCAAGATATGTTCAAGTGGAGGCTTTAGAATCTTCAGGAACAAGAAGCCGATGAAGGTGAAGGTGATGACATGGATGAAGATCCAGATGAAGACTCCGAGGAAGAAGATGACGCAAGTGGTGGATACTTTTCGGATAAAGTACCTTCCTACGAAGGATTTTATTTTTTTTTCCTCTTTTTTTTTCTTGTGTGTAATCTTTCTTTTTTTAAAGATAATTAAATGATATATTTCTCTCTTTATTAGCAAAACGCCAAAAAAATATTAAAAAATGTTATTCCTTACAAAACGCCAAAAATAACAAAAAAATATTTTTTCTGCTTAATATTTTATTTTCTCCGTTATTGTATTTTGTCATCTTGGTATGCATAACGCCATTTAAAAAAAGGCCAAACTTAGAAGATGAGACGTCTATCACCTATAAAACTGATAAAAGCTGATCAAAACAGTAAATACAAAAACAGTAACTGAAAAGACGGTTACTTTATTACTATAATTTATTACAATAAATCCCGCCTAAACTACGCGCCAAAAAACTCCTATAAGAGAGGGGTCTATACATAATGAAATTGATCACACCCAGAAAAACAAAAACACCATATCCTCTAGAAACCACTCACTTTAAAACGCCAAATAATGTTAGTTAAAATAATCACAGATGGCAAAGCTTTCACTGAATGGATTCTTCTTCTGAGGGGGTTATCTCAATAATATTTTGCTGAATGAGATTGACAAATATTCAAGAAAAAGAGACTGATGACAGTGATATGCCATCATGTGAGCTTTGTTCTTGATGAATATAGGCATGGAATAAAGGGATCAACACAAGTGAAAAATGTTATTTTGGACTCCATTATTACAAATAGCATCAAGCAAGAGTTGATCTTCAATGACATGCCACCAAACAAAAATATCACACCAAAAAACAGGATGCCACTAAGCAGCTTCGTCTGAAAAAGACGGGGTTTATGTAGGAAAGTTGGCATCTAGCTAAGGTATTCAAAAGGTTCAAAACGCCAAAACAAATTTAAGAAGAATGAGCTGATGACAGTGAAGATTCGGAAGAGAAATTATATTACCATTTTTAATTTATTTTCTTTTTCATTTTATATTGTTTTGTTATCAAGTTATCTGTTGTTTTGTTATCTAATTCTCTACAAATAAAATACATTATTATATAAAACACAAAAAACTACAAACACCGAAACGCTAGTAGTGTGAAAACTGTGAGAACGGGTGCTGGCAAAACAACTTGTCAAATGTATTAAACGCCAAAAAATTCACTAAACGCCAAAAAAACATTTGGTCTTATTGTTAACTTATGAAAAATATTAATGACTCGTAGTGAATTATTATACAAAACGCCAAAAAAATTGACCAAAAAACGCTATAACGACAAAAAATTATGTCTGTGACACAAAAACAATTAATTCAACGCCAAAAAGTTTAATAAATACAATTAACGCCAAAAAAATCTTAGATCCAGAAAATATTATACCGCGTTGGGAAAATAAAAGAAGATTGAAAAGACAAAAAAACCCCTCGGACCCTAATCATGTCCCGCGCCACGTGTTGGGCCAGGATGCGTTCTCACAATTTTGGGCGTTTTCTCCTGATCCCGTTCATATATATATATATATATATATATATATATATATATATATATATAGGCCGGTTATTGTACAATATCCCTTAACGTACATTATGTATGCGATTTTTGTATAACATGTGATTTTGTAATTTTAGGGAGTCCGAGTTTATCAGCCATGCGAATTTATACATGTCCGGGTTTGTGTAACATGTGATTATGACATGTTCAAGTTTGTGTATAACATGCGATTTCTAATCGCCTACGTAATGTACGTTAAGGCCAATTGTACGATACACTTTATATATATGTGTGTGTGTATGTTACATGGGATTTTCTTGAGTTTTCTCAACTCAAGTGGATTTTGGTTTTATCTTTCACGCGCGCACACACTATAATAGTATTTCATTTTTTGAGACTTTTTGTTGATTCTAAAATTAAAGAGCGAATACGATTTTCTTAAATATCTTTTAATTGAAAACTCTATTCTTTTAAAGATATTTATAGATTAAAGATCATATGTTATGTAATAAACTAGTTAATGCCCGGCCCGCGTTGCGGGGCGATGGTCGAATAATTCTCAATTAATTAAAAAAACACTATTATAGTTTTGTTAGAAAAAAAAACTAAAACAATGACAAGACCGTAGTTCTGGCTCAGGGCAAAACTGTAGTTTGTCAGGATTAATGAGCGAGTGTTAGGCAGCTCATTGACATGGAAAAAAATTAAATCCAGTCAACTAATAAAAAAAACACTTTTATAGTTTTACTAAAAAAACTAAAATGATAGCAATACTGTAATTTGAACTTAGGGAAAAGTTGTATTTGTTGACTTTGGTAAAATCATAATTTGCCAAAAGTTAAAGTGATAGCAATACTATAAATTTGAACCAGAGACAAAATCGTAATATAACTTTGCACTAAGGACAAAATCCTAATTTTAAGCTGGGGACAAAACTATATTTTTAATTTGAACTGGGGCAAAATCAAAATTTTGAACTAAGGGCAAAATCGTAATTTTGAGTTGGCGGCAAAAGCATACTTTTATTTTGAACCGGGTAAAAACATAATTTTAAACTAAAGGCGAAATCATAATTTTTGAAACGGGGCGAAAATGCAAAATCATCATTTTTAGTTTGGGGAAAAAGCAAAAATTTATTTTGAACTGAGGCCAAGAATGTAATTGTAATCTCGGGATAAAATCATAATTTTGAACCGAGAGCAAAATCGTAATTTTGAGCGAGTGACAAAAACATAATTTTATTTTGAAGTGGGGGCAAAAACGTAATTATATTTTAAATTAAGGATGAAACCGTAATTTTAAAACGAATATAAAACAATAAAATGGGCCTCAAACTTCCTTTTGTATATGTAGATAATGTGTTTCTACTTTCTAAAGAAGTTAAACTTTGGTGCTTTTTATGATATCAATTCTAATTGGTATGAAAATTGCATGAAAAAATCCATAAAATGATTGAATAAAGTGTGACAAATTTTGGAGATTTAATGTATCATTCATCAACCGTGCATGCATGTGCCTTTGAATTATATATATATATATATACACATTGATCCCATTAAGTCTAACCACCATCCAAATCGATGTCCACCGTCGAATCATGGTGAGATGAAATCTCAGTCGTTTAAACTCACAAAAATAACCGCTCTAATGGTGGTTCAGGGCGGTTATTGGCAGTTTTCATGCTGGTGCTTTTGCTCCGCATTTTTCTGTCCCTTAATTTTAACTGTTTTGTGGCGGTTCTTAACAGTTTAGCCAGTTTTCATCATCGCCCAACTCCCATGCCCACTCTCCTCCTAATTCCTTGCAACACTGTCGCTCCCAACTCCCCACTCTCCCCGTAATTGAAGGTCCACTTCTTCTAACCCACCCATAAAACTGTCGTCCCATATCCATAATCCGAATCTCTAAATCAAAACGCAGAACCTCGACTCTTTCAATTTCGTCTCCTTCATGCCGTAGGTCCCTCTCTGCAATGTGTGGTTCGTCACCGAGTAAAATTAGGTTTGATGCGTCACTTTCAAAATTCAATTGCATCTCTGCGCTGGTGATTGTGTATGTGTTTATGTTGATTTAGAGGTTACGTGCTTCCCCCCAACTGCCTCTCATCTCCTTTAAACTACCAATAACAAAAGTAAGCGAGTGTTTGGATTTAGGGTTTGGTTTCACTCACCACTTCTTACCTCTAAAAATGTCAAAAGCATGGGCTCAGTTCTCCGGCGACGGTGAGGATATCTCTCTGATCAATAGAATAGATTACTTTTTCGCCTGTATAAGCACACTAATCTTCCACCTTCAACCGTCAATCATGATCCCTATATCTCAATGATGGTAAGTTCTTTGTATGTTCAACTTCAGATTTCGGGTTTTGAATCATAATCCCATATAAGTTAAACAACAAGTTATTATTCTGATTCATGTGAGGCTAAAATCAAACACAGTGGAAGTTTCGCTGAAATCTCCTTTTTTTTTACTTCCAATTGATGGTGTTTCATAGTAACTTATCCATACTTTTGGTTTGGAACCTTCATCTAAATAGTATACATGTTTATCTATGTAAGTGATTTTGAAGATATTGTTTATATTTTAGGGCTAATCTTTATATTTTCCATTGAATTAGGGTCTAATGTTTGTAAATGGTGTCTAGAACCAGCAATTGACGTCTGTAATGCAGCACCACTACCAAGAGAATCAACGTTCCAAGCACCAGTTGACATCGGCGACAATTCGTGTTCTACAATTCTTTTTTTCCAGGTATCATACAATTCTTCAAGACTTAAACGTTCACTCTCCTCCTAATTCCTTGCAACACTGTCGCTCCCAACTCCCCACTCGCCCCGTAATTGCAGGTCCACTTCTTCTAACCCACCCATAAAACTGTCGTCCCATATCCACAATCCGAATCTCTAAATCAAAACGCAGAACCTCGACTCTTTCAATTTCGTCTCCTTCACGCCGTAGGTCCCTCTCTGCAATTTGTGGTTCGTCACCGAGTAAAATTAGGTTTGATGCGTCACTTTCAAAATTCAATTGCATCTCTGCGCTGGTGATTGTGTATGTGTTTATGTTGATTTAGAGGTTACGCGCTTCCCCCCAACTACTGTTATGGGTGATTTTCTGCTCATATATCCTGGATTATATTCTGACTCTGTTACTTTAAATTGTGATCAGGATACCAGATCAGGATATTGGTAACATCTTGATGCAGTATCCTGGTAATAACTAATTCTTCACGTGCAGATTAGCAAGGAATGCTAGTAACGGTCAAGAAGTCTGCTTATCCTGAAGACTCGAACTTGGTGGTTGAGAAGAGAACGTTGAAGCCGCTAAGAAGGGGTCTCCAACGTTCCTAAGGGAATATTCGGGGCATCCCCCATTCTTAGGATAGTTTGTTATTTCCTTTTGCTATATATAGGAATGATCGGATCAGATAGAACACACACAATTTTTACACACTCCTGCTCTCTACTAGCTACAATCACTCACAAACACTTACACCTGTACTCGAATCTCATTGTAACACTTAGTTGATCCGCATCATATCCTGCACTGTATCCTGATATTTGAAGTAATAAGAAGAACAAGGCAACTGCGGTTGTCAGCTCCCGAGGTTTTGTGCCAGCGATCTAGATTGATCAAGGGCTTTCCTCGTACATCCCGTGTCACCCTTTACCTTTTTTGCTCATTGTTTGATTGTAGATATAGCTCGATATCCTGAGCTATATCCTGAAAACTGTTTTTTCTCAACAACTTGATCAGCATATTTTCCACGAATACTTCTAGCACACTACCTCACTAAACTAATTT
Organism: Helianthus tuberosus; assembly: GCA_030545235.1. Taxonomy (NCBI): domain Eukaryota; kingdom Viridiplantae; phylum Streptophyta; class Magnoliopsida; order Asterales; family Asteraceae; genus Helianthus; species Helianthus tuberosus. Next base: position 2,585,575 of record CM060389.1, on the reverse strand, counting down.
GATTACTTAATTACTTAGGTATTTTTGACCAAAACAATTTGGCGCCCACCGTGGGGCAAGTGGTGCTATTTCTACTAAAAGCTTTCATAAAATCATTACTTGGTTTTCTGTTTTCAAAACTTTTTACTACACTATTTTCAATGGCCTCAAAATCAAACATGAGCTCTTCTACCGTGTCTGCTACAACCTCTGCAACAATTGGTTCGGTGCTTCCACCACCTCCAATGACACAAGCCTCTTCACAGCCTCAGGATCTTCCAAGAAGAACTGAAACTCATGTGGCTCGGGATATTATCCCCACTCAGAATGTTCAAGGATCTGTTGCCTCAGGGAGATCTCCTATTTTAGCTTCTAATGATGAAATTCTAACTTTGTTTGGTAGCATACAGGATCAGATGAAGCAACAGCAGGAGACCAACCAAATGCTGATAAGAGAGATACAACTCTTGAAATCCAGCTCAAGCAGGCTTGCTGAACATACAGTCACTCACTTGCAGCCCAGGGCTTTGAAGTTCAGTTCAGTAGTATATACTGAGGACCACATGGGAAATATTGTGCCTGGCCATTCCCAGAGTCATACTCCTAAAATACCCTCTTCGGTTAGGGTGTCAACTGTGAGAAGTTCAGGATATGCTCCAGGATATGGCCAGAATCCTCACACTGGTAACGTGTCTAATAATACTAATACTCTTGCTACTAATGGTATTGGATCTTTGCAGGATGCAGGTATGACATCAGCATTTTCTAGGGAGCTTCAGAAATTAAAGGATATGATATCCAGTGTACCTGGGGTGGTCCAGCCAATTCCAGAAGTATCCCAGGATAGCCACAAGATATCCCGCTTTGCATATCTTATTTGTGATGCCGAAATCTCGAAAAGATTTCAAACCCCCAACATGAAGCTCTATGACGGAACCAAGGATCCTGAAAAGCATATTGCTCAATATAGGGAAAGGATGGAAATTAACCCTATCCCTCCGGATCTCAAGGAAGCATGCCTCTGCAAGGGTTTTGGCTTTACTCTGACAGGATCAGCCTTAAAATGGCTCCTAAACGTTCCACCTCATTCAATTACATCATTTGCTCACTTAGTCAATTTATTTAACAGTCAATTTTCTTGTAGTCGAAGTTTTGAGAAACTAACCAGTGATCTCTACAAGATAACTCAAGGGCCTCAGGAATCCTTAAGGGATTATGTGAACAAGTTTAGAAGGGAATCTCTGGATATCCCACATCTTGATGTTGCAACAGCTGTGCAGGCATTCAAAATGGGGTTTGTTTTGGTAAAAAATCAGGCTAAGATAATGCAACCAAATCTTTTGTTGTGAGGTGTGATGCTTGAATCAATGAACAAATGTATGAATAACTTGCAAAATGAAATGAACAAGTGAAACAAGGATTTATACGAGGAAAAAGCCCTTGATCAAGAGTTGATCTCCGGCATAAAAAACCTCGGGTGATGGAAACTACCGATCACCAACTATAATTAAACAAATGATCTTTACAACTCGGGATGATAACAAGCTTGTTACAAGGATCACTATAGTGCAATGTGTATGAAATCGCCAATGAACTGTTGAGAGCTGTTTCGAGTGTGTGTTTGCTTAATTGTTCTAACTCAAGCTTGTTATCCCCTTTAAAAATAGAAATAACTTAAATAACTAACTATCCGCTAAATGTGCAAGCTCCCCATGACTTCTAAAACGGTCACCAAGCCATGCACGTACGGAATATTGAGGGCATATTCCCCAAGAATATCGGCAATACCAAGTCCAATGCGTATACTCCTGCAAAACAAGCTTAAACATAGTGAAGGAAACCGTTAGTATAAGGATAACAATGAGGATCCTGGATCCTGATCCTGCAATGTCTTCTGAGGATCCTTAATTCAAACAGAATTGAGGATCCGTGATCCTGGCAGTACTTGAGGATCCGTGATCCTTAGGTTTAGAAAATCTATCCCTAACAATTGCCCCCAAAATATGAGGAGTAAAATGTAAATTAACGAGTCATATTTTTAATCTTATCTCCAACTGACTAATGGATATATAGCTGTTAGGATCGAACTAGCCATTGCTGATCATACGTCAGCGACATGACATCCTGCAGAACCATCATTATAAATCTGAGATTAGAGATAAGGATCGATAGGCATTTAAATCCGTGCGTTACTCCCTTTAAATCCTCATCACAAGACCGATCAGGTATTTCTCTTCTCTTTCTCTCTTCATCTTCTTATTCTGATCTTCATCAAAATCTTTAGATCACAATGAAGTTACGATCCTCCCCCGCCAAGGATCACCAGAAAGATAGTCCTTTGAAAAGCCAAGGGATTATCAAAAATCCTTCGAAGGAACTCTGCTGCTTCACTGATCCAGAGATTGACCGGATTCGCCACTGTTTTCCGGCGGATACCGTCTTCAAGCCTTTCGACCCTTCTGCCAAGAGTGATTCTGTCTCGAACACCTGGGTTGCTTTTCCGGCCACCCCATTCCTGGTAGGATTCTCCTATCCCTTCCTGCCTTCACCCAATCCTTCTTCTCCCTCACCGGCATGTGCTATATCCAGGCCATGCCAGTGATGTGGAGGGTTTTATATACCTTAGAGAACATCATTGAGCAGGAAGGCATAGAGTTGGGAATGTCGGAACTGGCTGAACTGTATAACCTTGTGAGCCATGGTTCACATCGCTTCTTATTCAAACACAAACCTGGTGATTCTCACCCAATCCTCAAGACCACAAAAAACAATACCAACTGGAAGAAGCGTTTCTTCTTTGTTAGGAGGGACTCTATCCCCAATGGGAAAGATCTCCCCATAAAGTGGACAACCCATGGTAGGATATAGGATCCTTATAGAAGGATCATAGGATGATTCTATTTCTGTTGAGGATAACTGATCCTTTTCTGTCTTTTTATGCAGCTATCTCAGTCTCTCATATCAAAGAAAGGATCGCCGCTTTTTGGAGCCTTGATCCTGCAGTTAGATCATTCCAGGCAAACACAAAGGATTCACAAGAAGTATCCTCCAGTTCAGTCACAATGTCAAGTAAGTGTTTAAATTTACGTATGAGTAAATAAATATAAATTAAGGATACTTATATGTTATTTGTCCTTCGTAGGTGCTGGAAAATCCTCAAAGTCAGCCACTCGCTTCAGCGTCACTGATCTTGATGCTGTCTCTGACCGGTCCGGAAAGAAGAAATCTGTTACTAGCCCAATCGTTCCAATCCCTAAGCCTGTCACCTCCAAGGGCAAGGGAGGAAAGAAGAGGAAGTCCACTGAAGCTGATAATCTTGAAGGCCTGCCCCTCATCCGTCATCAGTTTGAAGAATACTTCGCTGATGTAAGGATCCCTGATCCTTAATTCTATCCTGCCCATTTGAGGATAGCTGATCCTAAATTGAATCCTTCTTTCTTTGCAGAAATTCGTTGAGATCGAGATGCTCTTTGATGCGTATGTTGAGGAGGCTGAGCAGAAGGAGCTGGACTTCTAGAAGATCTTCCTGGCTAAGGATCAAACCATCTCCACCCTCGAGAAAGAGCTCAACTTGGCAAAGAAGCAGGTGGTCATGGCCCACATCACTGCTAATCAGGAGAAGAAAGAGGTGATGGAGGATGCTAAGCTCTCTGCTGCCATTGCTATGTACAAGACCAAACTGCAGATGGACCAGGAAGCTCAGGATCCTGGCTTTGACAGGACCAATTGGGACCAGGAGGGCTGGAAGGCTAGGCTGGCTGAGCTGGATGATGAAGATGAGGCTACAGAGGTCTTGATGCTTGAGGCAAGCGGCAGCGGGGCTAAGGATCAGGCTGGTGATGCTGGAACTGGAGGCGATGGTGATGGTGATGCAGCGAAGGTGTGAGCTGCAGAAATGGGTGATGATGGATTTATCTAGACGCGGTCGGAGCCCATTTTTTATGGTTTGGTAGTTGTTTTTTGTTTGATGGTGTTTTTCTTGAACAATGGTCGGTCTGTACTTAAACAATAGTTTTTAGGTTTAAGGATCACTGATCCTTCAGATAATAGGTAGGATTACAAATGGTGGAGGGATCCTCTGTTTGGGGGATGAAGCCATTGTGATCCTGCCGTACTTTTATTCCTGCACTTAGACCTCGTTAACATGGACCCCCTTTGCACGTTTTACTGGTAGAAACTTGGGTTGGCAATTTTAACAACCTTTTAAGGGTTTAACTTTTGGTAAATAAAAGCTTAATCTTTTGACTATCTCATGTGTTATTACGTTTGTGAATACTTTATCTTTCAATTGTTATGATACACTTTGTTTGAATTCATAAGTAAAGAATAAAAGTTTACTAGATTATGTCAAAAAGTTTAGGATATGATCAAGGATCAAATATCCTATAATCGATAAATTCAAAAGAGTAGTGTAATTTAAGGATCATGTGTCTTGTTGTCAAAGAGTAAGGGTCACTTAGATAAATAAAAAATAAAATCAAAGTGATTAAGGATCATACCTGAGAATCCAAGTTAGGATCCTAAACCTTTAACATTTACAATCAGGATAACCAAAAAACAAACCTTAATAAAAGGTTTGGATCAAGGATCCTTAACTGTTTAACTTCAAAAACTTGAAATGGAACACAACTTGGGACTAAGCCAATATAAGAGAAGAGTTAGCAACTGGGGACAAGCCCAACAATTCTGGGGACAAGCCCAATATACTGGGGACAAGCCCAAAAAAAACTAGGGACAAGCCCAAAAAACTGGGGACAAGCCCAAAGGATCTTGTGTAAACTGGAGTATGGCCCTCACTGGCGACTATCCAAACTTAGTGACATGAAAATCCCAAAACCTTAGCTAACGTGAAAACGTTAGAAACCTTAGGAACGGATGTATGGTACGTCTACCATTATACGTAGGATCCTGAATACAGCCAGTACAATGAAATTGTCAGCCCCTAAAGCGAGTACTGGTCCCATTGCCTTGAACTGCATCAGGATCATCGTGCGCTACTGGTGATACTGGAGACAGGCCCAAAAACTGGGGACTAGCCCAAATAACTGGGGTCAAGCCCAAATAACTGGGGTCAAGCCCAAATAACTGGGGTCAAGCCCAAATACTTGGGGTGAAGCCCAAATAACTGGAAACTTCTGTGGATACTCAATCCTTTGTTAAGGATATGTCAACCTTCTACAAAACTCAGAACTAAGTGAAAGAATGATGAAGGATCCAGGATCCTTCTCCTTGTATATAAGATAATTAAAGAATTAAAAAGATTAAAATTAGATCATTACCAGAATGAGGGTCATCTATCCTCTAAGGATCCTTCGAGGATATCGGCCATGAATGTTGCTAAGGATCCTGAATCCTTATTACATGAAGTATTTCTTCAAGTGGACAGCATTCCAAGCTCTTGGTAGTAAATCACCTTCCATTGTTAGCAATCGATATGCCCCCTTTCCTGCCTCAGCTTCAATCAGGTAGGGGCCTTCCCACTTTGGTGCCAACTTTCCATCAGCAGGATTTGTGGTATTCTGAAACGCTTTCCTCAATACCATATCACCAACTTGGAACTTCCTGATCCTGACATTCTTATTGTAGGCTCCAACCATCCTTTGTTGATAACTAGCCATCCTTATCCTTGCCAAATCCCTGAGTTCTTCTATGGTATCCAAGTCTTGAACCAAGTTTTCAGCATTTCCTTCAGGATCACGGATGCTTGTTCTTGCAGTAGGAACCTCCATCTCTGTAGGGATCACTAATTCTGCTCCTAATACTAAAGAGAATGGAGTTTGGCCAGTGGCATTCTTGGGAGTTGTCCTATCAGTCCATAGTACATAAGGTAGTTCTTCTGCCCACTTTCCTTTCTTGGATCCAAGCTTCTTCTTCAAGTTGTTGATGATGATCTTGTTGGATGATTCTGCTTGACCATTAGCTTGTGGGTGGACTGGTGTTGATGTTATCATCTTAATCCCCCAGCTGTCACAAAAGTTAGTAGTTCTACTCCCAATAAATTGGGATCCATTATCACAAACAATTTCAGAAGGGATACCAAATCTAGTAATGATATTTCTTTTAATAAAGGATAACACTTCTTTCTCTCTGATTTGAGCAAAGGCTTCAGCCTCTATCCACTTAGAGAAGTAATCAGTCATGGTAAGCATGAACACATTTCCTCCTGGTGCTTTGGGAAGTTTACCAACTATATCCATTCCCCATCTCATGAATGGCCAAGAAGAGGATATAGGATGCAGGAGCTCTGCTGGCTGATGAAGGATATTACTATGTCTCTGACAAGGATCACACTTCTTGGCATAATCCACAGCATTCTTCTTCATTGTAGGCCAATAGTATCCTGTCCTAAGGATCCTTGAGAACAATGCCCTGCCCCCAGTGTGGTTTCCACAATCTCCTTCATGAAAATCCTTTAGGACTTCTTGAATTTCAGGATCCTCTATGCACCTTAGATATGGACCTGCAAGAGATCGCTTATATAACATGTCATTTAATATTGTAAATTGGGATACCTTGATTTTGAGAGCCCTGGGGTTTTCTCCTGTAGGAATCTCTCCATGTTGTATATATCTCATGATTGGAATGATCCATGATCCTGAATGAGACTGTGCACCATCACTAGGAACCATTGTAGAATCCTCTTCTATGTCTATAGTTATGTGATCCTCAATAGCAGGAGCCAAAATATGGATGATAGGGATCTTGATATCCTCTGGAATTTTCAATGAAGATCCAAGATTGGCCAATGCATCAGCTTCTGCATTCTCTTCCCTAGGTACCTGTGTCAAACTAAAAGAAACAAAAGAGAGTGCCAATTCCTTGACTATCTCTAGGTATTTGATTAGCTATTCACCTTTAACAGCATAGGATCCATTAAAGTGATTAGTAATTAATAATGAATCTACATGTACCTCAAGATACTTGATCCTCATATGCTTGGCAATTTGCAAACCAGCTATCAAGGCCTCATATTCAGCCTCATTATAAGCTATTGAGTGGGGTATTATGTCCCCCTGTGGCGATTTTAGTAGTATTCCAAGTCCTGTTCCTTTGACATTAGATGCTCCAGCAGTGAAGAGTATCCAAGGATCCTTAGTCTCTTCAAGCTGCTGAACTTCTAACTCAGCTTCTCTTTGTAAATCACTACTAAAATCTGCCAGAAAGTCAACTAAGGCTTGGGATTTGATGGCAGTCCTTGGTTCATATCTTATATCATAAGCACTAAGCTTCACTGCCCATTTAGCCATCCTTCCTGACATTTCAGGTTTCCTGATAACATTCTTAATTGGAAAGTTAGTCTTGACAATAATGGCATGAGTTTCAAAATAATGTCTTAGTTTAGTAGATGCCATAATTAAAGCTAGGATAAGTTTCTCTAAATGAGAATACCTGGATTCAGCGTCAAGCAAACTCTTACTTACATAATAAACAGGATGTTGTGTACCTTCGTGATCCTTAACAAGGACTGAACTCACTGCTTTAGAGGATACCGCTAGATACAAGGATAATATATCCCCTTTTTCTGGTTTCATCAAGGCATGAGCTGAGGATAGGTAATCCTTAAGGGCTTTGAGAGCATTTTCATGCTTTTCACTCCATTCAAATTTCTTGTTCTTTCTCAAAATGTCATAGAATTCCTTGCACTTTTCTGATGACTTGGATATGAACCTATTCAAGGCTGCGATCCTCCCTGTCAACCTTTGCACATCCTTGGAATTGGCAGTAGATTTAATATTCACAATTGCCTTGATTTGCTCTGGACTTGCTTCTATGCCTCTTTTTGTTACCATGTAACCTAGGAACTTGCCTGCTTTAACACCAAAGTGACACTTTGAAGGATTCAACTTCATATTGAATTTGTCAAGGATATTGAATGCTTCTTCCAGGTCTCTAAGGTGATCCTCAGCTCTCTTGGACTTAACCACCATGTCGTCTATATAGACTTCCATAGTGTGTCCAATTTGTTCCTTAAACATCATATTGACTAGCCTTTGATAAGTAGCACCTGCATTTCTTAGTCCAAAAGGCATAGCAATATAACAATAGATACCAGTTGGGGTCATAAAGGTTGTATCCTCTTGGTCAGATGGTTCCATCTGAATTTGTTGAAATCCAGATGAAGCATCCATAAAAGTCAACAACTCATGACCCGCGGTAGCATCCACCATGGAGTCAATGTCGGGTAATGGGAAAGGATCCTTGGGACATGCCTTGTTTAAATCAGTGAAATCGACACATACCCTCCACTTTCCATTTTTCTTTTGAACAACAACCACATTGGCTAACCACCTTGGATACTTGACCTCTCTAATCATACCTGCTCGGAGTAATTTGTCTACCTCTTCCTGGATAATAGCATTCCTCTCAGGTGCAAACTTCCTCCTCTTCTGATGTATGGGCTTGAATGACCTGTCAATGCCAAGCTTATGAGTAATTATGTCTTTAGAGATACCTGTCATATCTTCATGCTTCCAGGAAAAGGTAGTTTTTCTCCTTTTAAGGAAGGATACTAGATCCTGTTCAATGTTGCTGAGGATCCCTGATCCTATGAAGACTTTGGATTCAGGATCATAAGGATCCATAAGGATATCTTTCACATCCTGTTCTCTTGCCTTCAAGACGTCTCTTGGAGGATACTTTAGTTGCTATTGATCCCTTGGTCTTGAGGCTGGCTTCATTGATGAGGTATAGCAATTCTTTGCTTCTTGTTGGTCACTCTCAATCTTTATCACCCCCCATGGACTAGGGAGCTTCACACATTGATGATATGTAGATGCAATTGCCTTCATGTCATGTATCCATGGCCTGCCAAGGATAACATTGCAACAGGATAAGCAATCTATTACACAAAATTTTTGATAAGAATGAAGTCCTTCAATGTAGATGGGAAGTTTAATTTCCCCCAATGTATTCTTGGTTTCTCCGCTGAATCCCACAAGAACTGAGGATCTTGGGACAATATCCGATTCAGGGATGTTCATTTTCTTGAGGACATCAAGCTGAATGATGTTCACCGAGCTTCCTCCATTGATTAGGATCCTGTGAACAAAATGGTTAGAAATGAATAAAGTAATGACAAGACCATCATGATGAGGATCCTGAACATCAACACGATCATCCTCATCAAAAGTTATGACTTTCTCCTGTGTGACAGTAGAGGTCCGGATGGGTCTGTCCCCATTATCCATCTTGATCTCCTTGGCATGTCTTTTGGCTGCTGAAAAGGAAGTACCACAAATGTCTGATCCACCAGATATGAAGTTTATAACTTGTGCATCTGCCGGAGGAGCAGGAGCTCTTTCTGGAACCTTTTCAGGATCCTGGATCCTTGACTTTTTCCTTCCCAAAAGTTCCTTCAAGTGCCCCTTGCTTAACAAGTAACCGATTTCTTTTCTAAGTGCAATACATTCTTCAGTGAGATGTCCGAATCCTCATGATATGCACACCATTTGGACTTGTCTTTGGTTGCACCTGGTTTATCAATTTTTCTAGGCCATCTTGCTTTCTCACCTAAATTCTGCATTGCAAGAATTAGTTCATTGTTATCAACAGAAAAACAATATTCAGAAATGGGAGGATAATCCTCATCATCCTCTTCCTGTTCTACTGCATGCACGTTCTGGTTATCAGACTTGTTGTAAGATCTGGACTTGTTGTTCCTGAAGTAGGATCCTTGCTTTTCCTGCTTCGAGGATCCTGCCAGTCTTTCCTGGATCCTTTTATCATCCTCTAGTCGGATGAATCTAAGGGCCCTGGTTCTTACCTCATCAAGATTCCTGCATGGGGTCATGACAAGATCATCATAGAATAATGAATCCCTAAGTAAACCCATTTTAAAGGCTTCCACAGCCGTAGCTATATCCAGATTAGGAATATCTAAGGATTCTTTACTAAACTTAGTGATATAATCTCTAAGTGATTCATTTTGACCTTGTGTTACCCTATATAGATCACTAGTTAAACGTTCAAATTTTCTACTACATGAGAATTGGCTATTAAACAGATTAACTAGATTAGCAAATGAAGTAATAGAGTAAGGGGGAAGACTTGGCAGCCATTTAGGAGCTGATCCTGTGAGTGTGGATCCAAAACCCTTGCATAGACATGCTTCTTTTAACCTCTCAGGAATTGGATTGATCTCCATCCTTTCTCTGTACTGAGCTACATGCTCCTCTGGATCCGTTGAACCATCATATAACTTCATGGTTGGTATTTGGAACCTCTTTGGAATTTCTGCATCACAAATGGATGGTGCAAAGTGAGATATCATGTGGCTTCCATCTGCAATTTTAGGAATGGGCTTAACCACTCCTGGAACGCTGGATATCATATCCTTTAGTTTTTGTAACTCCCTAGCCATAACTTGATTGATACCTGTATCCTGCACAAAGCCATGGTTAGTGTTATAAGAATTATTCAAAGTGTTACCTCCCGGAGGATTCAAGTTTGGAATCCCATATGTGAATCCATATTGACGAGATTCTGGTATGACTGAAGGACCAGAAGAAGCAATAGTCTGCATTGGAATAAAGTCTCCTTGATGAACATCTAAACTTGAGGGCTGCACGCTTCTTAAGAATCCCTTATCCTGAAAGATGTTGGATCCTTGATGTGCTGTGACAGGGGGTCTTGGAGGATAATCCATGGATCCGTGAACCTGAGATGAGGATCCTTGAACCTGAAAGGATCCTTGAACCTGAGAGGATCCTTGAACCTGATAGGATCCTTGAACCTGAGAGGATCATTGAACCTGAGAGGATCCCTGACGCTGGAAGAAGGATCCTGAAGGTTGGAAATAGGATCCTAGAGTTTGAGTCATTGCCGATGATCCAGAGCGCATTCATGTTGATCCACCCCAGTAATGGATATCTGGAGCTGCAGATTGCTGGGCAGTTATGACCGGAGTGTCAAAATTCAATGACCTCTGCATCAGAGGAGAGTGATCCTCCCCTGATTTCTTCTGTTTCTTGATGTCACCAATCTCCCGGAGGATCCTTTCGTTGGTTTTATCCTGCTCTTGTATGTGATCCCTCATCTGCAAAATCAAAGTAAAAAGATCACTGTTAGTAGGGTTAGAAGAAACAGCAGAAGTTGGTGGTTTTGAGAAAACGGGGGTCGGTTTCTTCGCAGGATTCTCAGCATTCTTCTGAGATCCAAAAGGTGGTGGAGGCAAAGGTGGAACGCCCTGTGAAGAAGTGATTGCCGGCATGGAACTTGAAGTATTCTTTGCTGAAGAAGCCATCTAGTTGAATATAGTGAACCGAAATGAACACAACGAACAAAATTTCTTAGAAATGAAGCACCAATTGCCCCACGGTGGACGCCAAACTGTTTTGGTAAAAAATCAGGCTAAGATAATGTAACCAAATCTTTTGTTGTGAGGTGTGATGCTTGAATCAATGAATAAATGTATGAATAACTTGCAAAATGAAATGAACAAGTGACACAAGGATTTATACGAGGAAAAAGCCTTTGATCAAGAGTTGATCTCCGGCATAAAAAACCTCGGGTGATGGAAACTACCGATCACCAACTATAATTAAACAAATGATATTTACAACTCGGGATGATAACAAGCTTGTTACAAGGATCACTATAGTGCAATGTGTATGAAATCGCCAATGAACTGTTGAGAGCTGTTTCGAGTGTGTGTTTGCTTAATTGTTCTAACTCAAGCTTGTTATCCCCTTTAAAAATAGAAATAACTTAAATAACTAACTATCCGCTAAATGTGCAAGCTCCCCACGACTTCTAAAACGGTTACCAAGCCATGCACGTGCGGAATATTGAGGGCATATTCCCCAAGAATATCGGCAAGACCAAGTCCAATGCGTATACTCCTGCAAAACAAGCTTAAACATAGTGAAGGCAACCGTTAGTATAAGGATAACAATGAGGATCCTGGATCCTGATCCTGCAATGTCTTCTGAGGATCCTTAATTCAAACAGAATTGAGGATCCGTGATCCTGGCAGTACTTGAGGATCCGTGATCCTTAGGTTTAGAAAATCTATCCCTAACAGGATTGCAAAAAGATTCCTAATTTTACCAAGATCTTGTAATGAATCCTTGCAGGAATCTGGATGACGCTTGATAGGGCCTTGAGATACATTCGACTGGAAGATGATAAAAAGATGCAAGAGAGGATGAATCCATCCTCAACTTATGAGTCAATTAACAGGAAATCAGAATCCTCATACAAACCATATCGCTCTAAGCCATATGGCAGGAATGACGGCAAGAAAGTGAATGTTGTTGAAGACGAGGATCCTGAATTATCAGAATATTGTTTTTCTGTTAATATACCTGAACTAATGTATGCTATGCAGGGTTTAGGAGACAAAGCGAGGTGGCCTAGGAAGAACCAACAAAAAGCTGATTTGAAGGATAAATCCAAATGGTGCGCCTTCCATGAGGATTTTGGACATGTTACGGAAGATTGCATTTCACTGAGGAAGGAAATAAGCTATCTGCTGAGCAAAGGATATCTGAAGGATCTTCTGGGAAGAAAGAAGAATAAGGGTCAGGATACTGAGAAGGATCCTGAATGAGCAGCATCACCTCCTGCAGATGCCAAGATAATTAACTTTATTTCAGGAGGATCCGACATCTGTGGAACCTCTTATTCTGCAGCAAAAAGACATGTAAAGGAGGCTAAGGCAGAAAGGGGAGATAGGCCAACCAGGATGACAACCCTCACAACCAATAAAGTGATAACGTTTGACAATGATGACAAGGATACTGTCCAGGATCCCCATCATGATGGTTTGGTAATAACTTTATATGTTGCTAATCACTTCGTGCGCAGGATACTGGTGGATAATGGCAGCTCTGTCAACATTATTCAGCTAGAAACGCTGAAAAGGATGAATGTTTCACCGATGGACATCACTTCAAAATCCATTGTATTTGTCGGGTTCAGTGGAGAGGCCAAGAATACTTTGGGAGAAATAAAGCTGCCAGTATATATTGAAGGAGTCAACTTAATGTAACGCTTCTGTGTCATGGACTCCTTATCCTGCTACAATATTATATTAGGTAGGCCATGGATCCATGATATGAAAGTTGTGCCATCGACCTATCATCAGTGTATCAAGATCCCTACCCTTTGGGGGGTTGTTAAGGTGGAAAATGATCAACAAGAAGTGAAGGAGTGTTATTCCTCCTCGATGAAATCCTCAACAAAGCCCAAAGCAGGATAGCAATTAAAGATGCGAGCCCAGGATATCGCGGAGGATTCAGAGCAGGATGTTTAGAAAATTATCCTGGATCAGGATAATCCAGATATCTGGGTGCTCGTAGGAACCAATATCCCTCAGGATATTGAAAATCAATTGACTAACTTTTTGAAATGCAGGATGTCAACATTCGCATGGAAGCATGAGGATATGACAGGTATTTCCAAGGATATTATAACTCACAAGCTTGGAATTGACAGGACTTTCAAGCCTGTCCAGCAAAAACGAAGGAAGTTTGATCCTGAACGGAACACAATAATTCAGGAAGAGGTTGAAAGATTATTAAAGAGCAAGATGATTAGGGAAGTCAAATTTCCCAAATGGCTAGCAAATGTAGTTGTCGTTCAAAAGAAAAATGGGAAATGGAGAGTTTGTGTAGATTACACAGACTTGAACAAAGCATGTCCTAAAGACCCGTTCCCACTGCCTCATATAGACTCAATGGTGGATGCCACTGCCAGTCATGAAATGTTAACCTTCATGGATGCATCCTTAGGATTCCAGCAAATACAAATGGAACCTTCAGACCAGGAGGATACTGTTTTTATGACACCAACATGTATTTATTGTTATACTGCTATGCCTTTTGGTCTGAAAAATGCAGGTGCAACATATCAAAGATTGGTGAACATGATGTTTAAAGATAAACTGGGGGACACCATGGAGGTGTACATCGATGATATGGTGGTAAAATCAAAGAAGGCTGAGGATCATCTCCGGGATATTGAAGGAGCATTTGATATCCTGGACCAGTATAACATGAAACTAAATCCTGCTAAATGCCATTTTGGAGTGGGGGCAGGAAAGTTTTTAGGATACATGGTGACTAAAAGGGGTATAGAAGCAAGCCCGGAACAGATCAAAGCTATCCTAGATATCAAGTCACCTTCAAACATGAAAGATGTACAGAGATTAACAGGGCGAGTAGCAGCATTAAACAGGTTTATCTCAAGATCCTCGAAAAAATGCAAGGAATTCTACGATGTCCTGAAGAAGGATAAGAAATTCGAATGGGGAGAGAAGCATGAAGCAGCCTTGCAGGAATTGAAGTAATATCTTTCAACTGCACCTCTATTGATGAAGCTCGAGGATGGTGAACCATTATCCCTGTATCTTGCAGTATCAGGGAATACAGTAAGTGATGTTCTGGTAAAGGATCACGAAGGTCAGCAGTATCCTGTCTATTATGTTAGTAAAAGTCTATTAGATGCTGAAACTAGATATTCTCATTTAGAAAAATTGATATTGGCCCTAGTTATGGCATCGAGAAAGCTTAGACATTATTTTGAGACAAATAGGATTCATGTTAAAACTAATTATCCTATTAAAAATGTGCTTAGGAAACCCGAGATGTCAGGTAGGATGGCTAAGTGGTCAGTAAAATTAAGTGCCTATGATCTAGTATATGAACCTAGAAATGCCATAAAGTCTCAGGCTCTAGCTGACTTTGTGGCTGATTTCAGTAGTGATATTCAAAATGAAATAGACTTAGAAGTACAATAGCTAGGAGAAAACTTAGAATCCTGGACATTACATTATATACTGATGGTGCATCTAATGTGAGAGGAGTAGGATTGGGTATACTACTAAAATCGCCACAGGGGGACATATTACCCCAGGCTATTAAATGTGAATTTGCTGCCACTAATAATGAAGCAGAATATGAAGCTTTAATTGCAGGATTAGAGTTGGCCTGGAATATGAATATTAAAGGTTTGCAAGTATTTGTTGATTCCTTGTTAATTACTAATCATTTTAATGGAACCTATGCAGTCAAAGGTGAAAGGTTAATCGAGTATCTTGAAATTCTCAAAAATTAGCAGGATATTTCGATGTTTTTACACTTGAACAGGTACCGAGAGAGGATAATGCTGAAGCAGATGCCTTGGCGAATTTAGGATCATCAGTCACGATACCGAAAGGAACCCAAATACCGATACTTCATATCATGTACCCTGCAGTGGATCTTTTCAAATCTCAGGATAAGGAAGTAGCAAGTGTCCAGGATCCTGATCATGATGAGTATCCTGAGGAGGATCCTAAGTCCTGGACGACCCCAATCATGAAATATCTCAGAGAAGGACACATCCCGAAGGATGAGAATCCTATGGCTTTTAGGATGATGGTATCCCGATTCATTATTATAAATAATGTTCTATATAAGAAATCTCTTGCAGGACCATACCTGAGGTGCTTGGAGGATCCCGAAACTAAAGAAGTGCTTCAGGATATACACGAAGGGGATTATGGTAACCATACTGGGGGCAGATCATTATTCTCGAAGGTGTTAAGAACATGATACTATTGGCCGACGATGAGGAAAGATGCTACAGAATATGCTCGAAGATGTGATGCGTGTCAAAGGCACAACAATATACTACATCAACCTGCTGAACCACTGTATCCTATTGCTTCCCCTTGGCCATTCATGAAGTGGGGTATGGATATAGTGGGAAAGTTTCCAAAAGCTCCAGGAGGAAAAGTTTTTATGCTGGCAATGACAGACTATTTCTCTAAATGGGTTGAAGCTGAGGCGTTTGTTCAAGTCAGAGACCAAGAAATAGTATCCTTCATAAAAAGGAATATCCTGACTAGGTTTGGGGTACCAGCCGAGATAATTTGTGACAATGGCTCTCAGTTTATCAGTAAGAGGACAATCGATTTTTGCAAAATTTGGGGAATTAAAATGATCGCATCCACACCAATACATCCTCAAGCAAATGGACAAGCAGAATCCTCAAACAAGATAATTGTCAACAATTTGAAAAAGAGACTAGGAGCCAAGAAATGAAGATGGGCAGAAGAATTACCCTTTGTTTTATGGGCTGATAGGACAACAGTAAAGAGTGCAACTGGCCAAACCCCATTTTCCTTAGTGTTCGGAGCAGAAGCAGTAATCCCGACAGAGATAGTGATACCTACAGCAAGATCTAATCTCCGGGATCCTGAGAAGAATCCTGAAGCCCTATGCCAAGAATTGGATACTGTCGATGAAACAAGGGATGCGACAAAGTTGAGAATGGCAGCATACCAACAGAGGATATCCAGAGCATATAACAAGAACCTAAGGACTAGAAGATTTCAAGTCGGAGATAGGGTATTAAGGAATGCTTTTCAGAATACTACTAACCCCGCTGATGGAAAATTAGCTCCAAAGTGGGAAGGACCTTATGAGATTGAATCGGAATCTGGGAAAGGAGCATACTGGCTTAAGAATATGGAGGGGGATATATTACCAAGATCCTGGAATGCTATACACCTCAAAGCCTATTTCAAGTGAGTTTAGAATTTAATTTCTAACTCAGGATGGTATGAATTCTGTCTCTTTTAAATATAATTCTATTTTATTTTATTTCTATTGATCCCAATACTGACTTAAGCATCGGAGGGGTGTTAGCCAAGCTAACACCCACCTTAGTCTAAGGTTGTTTTGCAGAATATGCTTCGGGATATAACTCCAGGATATACACTCAGGATGAATCGAAAGATTAGAGGATTGGCCCCCTCTCTCACGTTTAAGGGATTCTAATCCCTTCACTGGTTTGAAGGTATTCACCTTTCTCTCGAATTGGGTTTAAACACCTCGCCTGGAGCGCAAGTTATCCAGGGATAATTCAAGATAGCGGGACCAGTCCATTTAAAAGTGGCTGACAATTTGGTTATTGTTGGCTATATCCTGGATCCTAAAGGTATATGAGGATTGATCACCCTCTCTCACGAAAGGGTATTTTCATACTCTCTAAGGTTTAAAGGTTTTCACCTTTCTAAGTCTTGGAATTTATACACTCCCTTCTATAGCGCATGAAAATTTGGGATTTTCCCCAGCATACTTAGGGTTTATCCCCAGAACATTGAGGATCTATCTCTAGGATATTTAGGGTTTATCCCCTGTAATACTAAAGTTATACATAAGTGTGAAATCAGTTGTGATTGAAGCACAAAAGTTCCTAAGTATTTAACAATGACATATACAGGGGACATTCCTCTCAAGGCACTATGAAAAGCTTAAAA
Organism: Helianthus tuberosus; assembly: GCA_030545235.1. Lineage (NCBI taxonomy): Eukaryota > Viridiplantae > Streptophyta > Magnoliopsida > Asterales > Asteraceae > Helianthus > Helianthus tuberosus. The sequence goes on along the minus strand of CM060389.1, from coordinate 2,568,348 downwards.
GATCAAGTTTAGACTTGGTTCACTAAGTTTCCCAGACTAGGGACATTTTCGATGAAATGGTTGCAAGAGGATTGAAGTTCAAGGATTGAAATGTCTTCTCTCTTTGGTATGATCTCTCCTTTTTTGAAAGCCTTATTTGTCTAAGTTGCTAAAACTATGTCTGGCAAAAATCTTGGTAGGATATTTATGAGTATCCTGACCAGGATATATTCTAAGGATTTTTAGTCAGAATGTTTGAAATACTACACTAAGATTAAAATTGGAACTACATTCAAACCAAACAACACATGACAAGTAAGAATGAAGAACAATAAATAAGGCCATAAAAGGTTAGTTTATTAACATTGCAAAAAGGTTGTGCTTTTGGTTTCATCTCAAACCGAGATCCATCCATCAAAAGCACAATTAGTTTTCTACCATATTTACTTAACAATTGAAGGCTTCGTCTTGAAACCCAAGATACCTCCACCTTCAATTGTTAGAATGTTCAAAATAAAGCATACTAATTGATGACCAAGGGCTTCATCCTGAAACTCAGGATCCCTCCACCTTTGGCCATCACATTGTCTAAGTGCAGGAAAGTAAATTGTTTAACAAACAAGGAAAAGAAATTGTTCAACAACCACAACCATCAGAAATTAAAAAGTGGGCTCCGGCCTAGGCATGAATATCCATCATCGCCCACTTCACTGCTTTCAAGGAGCAGCACCTTCTTCAACCGCATCATCTTCTCCAACTTCCGCACCAACATCGCCATCGGGATTCTTTTCAGCATCTCCACCAGCATCAGCCGCCTCCTTCACTGCCTTGGAAGGCTCCTCACCCGTAGGATACTCGACAGGACTACCCCCGAGATCTTTCAATTTCGCCTCCCAAGCAGTGACATTCCAGGAGGGATATTCAAAGCCCAAAGCTTTGGCTTCATAAGCCATCTTTAGCCTGGCTTGAAGGAGGGAAATTACAACGGACCCTTTAAGGCGCTCTCGGTAGGTAGTCATATCCTGCTCGAATTGAAGATGGGCGGCATCCAGCTTGGCTTGAGCATCTTCATTAGCCTTGTTGAAGGTGGCTTTAGCTTCCTGGGTCACAACTTTGAATTTATCTTCATAGTGTTGTGACTTGGCGGTGGCTATCATCCCCTGATCAGCTATGGTGGTCTCTGCTTTCTTCAGCTTCACCTCCAACATCTTGTTCAGACCACAACTCTCTTCATAAAGGCTTGTCAGGCGTTCAAGACCCTTTAAGCCAAAGAAACAGGTATTAATATATATTAACATATATAACCAGCATATGGTGCAGGATGTAGGTTAAGGATATGTACTTGGTTAAGAAAGCTGGTCATAAAGCCACAGGACTCGAGGAACCCATGGCTTTCATAGGGAAAGGTCTCAGATGATGCTGGAGAGTCGGTTTCCTTTCTTTTACGGGAGCTTGAGGCATGTGGCTTGGTAGCAGGAGAGGGCTTAGGTACGGCTGCTGGTTTGGAACTGGGTACTGGCTTGGAGGTGGAAGTAGGTTTGCTAGGTTCCTTCTTCACCTGGACATGAATAGGGTAGCTGTCCAACTCGTCAAGATCAAAGACTTCTGGAACTTTGGCTGGTGCTGCATAACAGGGAAAAAATCTAAATATCTACTCTTATCTTTTATTTTGCTAATTAAATATATGGAAAATTGTGTAATCCTTACCAGACATATCTGATGAAGAATATTGGCTTGAACTTGGAAGATGCAATGTAAAGGTTCTATCACAGTCAGGCAACTGATAGACCCTGTTGATTCTTTCTTGGGATTCTTCAGTGGGATGAGCCAACTCTTTGAAGTTTGCTGCATAAAAACATAAAGATGTTAGTACAGGATACATCATCAGGATATGTTTGGGGATATCATACAATCAAAACAAATGAGATGGTGAAAGACATTGGAAGAAACAAGTGAAAGGTTACCAGACAATCAAAACAGAATGGTAACACATGAAAATTGTGATCATTTGTTTGTTACCTAAGGTAAACAAATGAGATGGTGACAAATCAAAGTAAGCGGATCATATTAATCTATCACTGAAGACATGCTCACCTATAAGTGAACACTCACCCCAAGAGTTCCCAGGTAAGAGTGACTGGTCCGATACTGCGGATTTGTACGAATACTCTAGCCTTAGACAGAAAACTCAGGATACAGGCATTCACTCGTCCAGTTTGCACGTGTTCACATTATACGACCCAAACTTTGACAAGATTTGAAAACTTAGAGGGTTCAAAACCTTATAACAGAGGGTTCAAAACCTTACAATAGAGGGTTCAAAACCTTACAATAGAGGGTTCAAAACCTAGTAATCAATCATCCTAGAACAGATGATTAGTTTTCAAAGCGGTTTTGAAATTTGTGTTCTTGTTGTGGTTGTCGCCTAAGGATAGGTGACAGTATTGTTTTATGACTAAACGCAAGTAAACTCGCGTTAGGGTCCTAGGAAGGTTATAGACTAGGTCAAAGTATTACTAATAACCTAATTCCCTATAACCATGAGCTCTGATACCAACTTTTCTGTCACACCCCGACCACGTAAAACAACAAAACATGGCGGAAACGTCGGGGAGTGTTGTAACAGAATCATTGTTTCATAACACATGGAAATTGAAATATTGTTTTATTGATTAAAAGAGTTACAATGTCTTGACAATCAAAGAAACATAACATAAATAACTAGTCTTGCATCTTTTATTGTCACTAAGGCCCAAGTCCGCCTAAGTGTATCTTGATAAATCCTATGCATCATATCCTGAAACACATGTGAAAATAGGTACGTCAACATAAAAATGCCTGTGAGATACATAGGTTTTGTGAAAATAGGATTCATGACTTGTAAGTTTAGAAAAAAAAGTTGTTTAGCAAAAGTCTGTCATGAACCTTGTAAATTGATTTGTTTTGTAAATCGTTTGAAAAACAATAAGTTCAGATGATATGTATAAATAAGAGAATAATGTATGGTTAAATGAATAACCAAGTAAAATGAGTTTGTATAAGATAAGTTGTTTGTAAAACAATGTCTTGTGAAAAGTATGTTATTTGTATAAAATGTTATATGTCTCAAATTGAAATGATTCAAATAACGCTACGATATGTAATACCATACAAACACTTATATATAGGAAGTACCAGCGGCGTATCCACCATTCTTGTATCATATTACGCACGCCTCGTTACTTAAATCACTTACTCAAACCAAACCACCAAAGTAAAATGTTTATGTATAATCCAATGTCAAAATGTTTATGTGAAAACCATGTCTAATGTCTATGTCTAATGTAAATCATGAATTGTGTATGTAAATATCAAAATGTTTATGTATGGTAAGTGAAATATATCAACTAAACCATATGTAAAATGCACAAAGACAAGGTATTGAAGTAAAACATGGTATAAATCAAAGTTATGTTTTGTGTAATAAATGCATGCTATACTGATATAAACATTTATGCGGTATTGTGAAAATTCATACATCCAAGCCTTGCGACAGTCGGACAACCCTTTTAGTAAAGGTTATCAAAAAATGGATTCGGATTCGGTCATTCCTTCCATCCAAACAAACCCGAGATTACAGGAATGGGATTTGTCAAGTCCTATGGTACCACTACCTACTACCGAGCGGCATGATCGGTGTTAATGAATGTACATTGTCTCATTTAAACAAACCAAATGTCATACTAAAATGTAAGCATGTGATGAATAATAAATGTACTAGGTATGCACACAATGGGCATACATAGCATAGAATGTAATGTAAAATAATGTACTAATTACGCACAGAATGGGCATACATAGCATAAAATGTAATGTAAAATAATGTACTAAGTACGCACACAATGGGCATACATAGCATAGAATGTAATGTAAAATAATGTACTAAGTACGCACACAATGGGCATACATAGCATAAAATGTAATGTAAAACAATGTACTAAGTACGCACACAATGGGCATACATAGCATAAACACAACGAAATCATGTACTATAAATGTACTAATGAACATAGCAAGTATATGATGTGAAAACAGGAAAGCATGAAAGTAACAAGTAGGCACATGTGTTCCACCCCAAAACAGTTTGGAAAACAGTAAAAGAGGGGTCTATGTACTCACTTGAGATTGCTTAGTAGTCCTTGAGTAACAACCAAACAATGCTAGAGATCACGGATATCAAACGGCACCTAATATAGGTAACTACATTAATAAACCGGACCTATAATCGGAAGATCGGATAAAATGAGGCTCGTAAACCAAATGAGTAGGGGAACTCATGTAATATGGTTTAACAAGGCCTACATACTACAATGAAACCTAACCTAAGTGCTTACGACCCATTACGACCCGTTTAGGTAGCTTATGCTACTTTAACGCGTCGTTCGCGTAAAACGCGTTCGGAACGCCTAACTAGTCCTATGACAAGTAAAATATGCCTTAACATGTCTAATATTGTTACCAAATCAGTTTAGATGTCAAAAGTTACGTTACATATGTTCAAAATGAATTTTGGCGTCAAAGGGGTATTTTGGTAATTTACCTAAGGCATATAAACTACCTATCATACAACTAACTAAACGTCGTGACCATAAGGTATAACCTCAGAAGGTTATTCCCTATATACTATGGTCACCTAATGTGTTTGGTCGGATCCTAATGATCGACCAAACGGGTCGGGTTCGAAAGTATAAACGATTGTTTAGATCGCTTACCTTACGACCCTATATAAGCACTAAACTAAAAGTGACGAGCTAAGCATGTTAAAACATGCTTAACTAAGTTTAGAAAACAGGTTTGGTATCAAAACAAACGGTTTTGATACCTAAGAATAGTTTGGTTACAAAACACGCAAGAATGCGCATTTTGGCCGAAACTACGGCTCGTCACTGAGCCTAGATAACGTGGTAATCAGTAGGTATAGTCACTAGGGACTATAACCACCGTGATTACGCTCATGTTATGAAGTTCAAACGAACTTCGCATTGACCATAAACTGGTCAATGCAGAAAGTCAAACAAAGTTTGACTTTCGGACTCGAAAAGCAATAAAAGAACGAAGGAACACTTACAAAGGGTCCCCGCAAGATTGATTTCGAAGTAATCTCAGGTAGGAAGTGTATAAACACAACCACTTAGAGAAAAACTCAGATTTCAAGTGGGTTTTGTAATGGGGATGGATGGGTATTTATAGGAAATGGACCACCGTTAGGATCGTTCCTCGAATAACGTGATTGAATCTCATCCGTACAAGTGTTGGAATGTTATGGTAGCTCATTTTGCCCCCACCACAAGAGTTTGACATGTGGCATTGGCCTTTGGAGTGTTTAAGGGCTGTTAACAGCTGAAAAAATGACTTTTGCTGATCAGAAGGGGCCTCGCGTGACGCCAAGGGGGCTAGGTGTCACGCTAAGGTCCCCCTGATCAGCAAACATTTTCCAATGTTTTCAATTCTGTCCCCGTTGTGTATTAAGGCCATTTCCGACATGTTTAAGGCTCGTTAAACCATTTTAAAGGCCCTAAAATGATGCCTAAACATTGTGGACATGAAAAATGCTCAAAAATATGCCGGATGTTGGCTCGTTTAGTCGTACGACCGCGATGTTCGGTTAATTATGATGGAATGCGCATAAGCGCGAAAAACGATCCAAATTGCGTGACGAATGGATTTTTCTTATGCAAAACACTAAAATAAAATATTTTAGTGCTTACATAAATTTTTGGATGTCCGGATGTATTCAGAACGTAAGTTATGCGCGAAAGTGCAAACTTGTGCACTTTTTGACGCTTTTAGTCCCTGAATGACCCAAAAGTTTATTTTAGCACACCGAACCCCTCAAAGCCTATTTCTAAGCTATGAAGAGGATATTTATGGTATGTTTAACTTATGGTCATGTTCCGGAATGTCCGTTATAGTTCAAATTGGCATACTTTCGCAGTTTGTCAACTTTAGTCCCTGTAAGCGATTTAACTCGATTTTGCCATACCAAAGCCTTCAAAACTTATTTCTAAGTTATGTAAAGGTTATTTAAGGTATGTTAAGCCTATTTCACTATTCTAGAGTGTTCGTTGCATTAAACGGGTTATATTTACGCATCAGTGCGCGTATAACCTTCTAGAAAGCGATTTAAAGCTTGAAATCGAACAAGAATTGATATGTGCAAAGGATACACATATTTATACAAATCCCAAGTATGAAATATAATATTTCATTGATACAGTATTTGTTTGATGGCCGTGGAGGCACAGGTGTCACAGTCTCCCCTACTTTAGGAAATTTCGTCCCGAAATTTTATTTAGAGGAAACTTGTGAGAGTTTAAAACATGAAGTTGAAAAGATCGAACAACATTGGTTAGGGTTCTGAACTTCTAGTAACTTTAATAACATCATGCTTGCAATGTAAGAGGGATACTTATATACAAGTATATGAAGCGTCATTGGTGCGTCCACTGTACCTCCATTACATCGTTCTCATTTTGTTATTGTTGTCACTATCGGTTCTTACACATAATAAATCTTACTGTGGTTACCGTGCACTGAATCTCATAATTTTGTACGCGTCCATAATTAGACAATTCCTTGCATAGTTCACACAGTCTATTTTATAATGTGTAGAGGAAAACCAAATGAACAAATCTGTGATGAGTGTGACTAAACCACCATAGGGTCCCTTTTATTAAATCAATAAATGATTTTAATAGACAACCAAGGAGTCTTTTCAGCTTATATCATCACATGTCATTCTTAACCAGATTTTTGAATCAATCTTTTTTACTAGACCCCTAAAAGGGTCTCTTATGAATCATGGAGTGGTACTATAAAATCCAAGGGTCTTAACTATTACATAGAAGCCCATTAAGGATTTAAGGTAGTACCTTTTTGAATATCCTACTACGAATCCCTCATATGAAGATATGAAAGATTCTACGAGGATTTGGATAACGAATACCCAGAGTATAAAAACACAAAATGCATAAAAGAAAACACAAGATGCATAACACATAGTCATATAACCACAAAGATTGTTTATTTGTTAATTTGTTTTGTTGATTGTGTACATGTATTTAAAGCACACTAGGAATCCATTCCGTGTATTTCATTTGGTACTTTAAACATAATCAAGAATCTAACTATAAAGATAGAAAGATTTTTAAAAGAAAAATTCGATTTCGATTATAAGGAACCAAAATGTTCGAATTTTGGTACATGAGGAATCCAATTAAGGACTCTGATTTGTATGATAATCATCCACAAGGGTCTAAATGTGAAGATAAAAAGATCCCATATGGGTTTTAGAAGTTGAAGATATTTTGAAACCTTGCACTGGATGTGCGTAAGTCAAAACATGAAGTAAAAATGCTTATGAAGTTGAGATGCCAGATATGCCAAGGCGACATATGAAGCGAAATTTGAAAGTAAAGTCAATGTATGAGGAAAATATTTTTGGAAAACTATGCATGGGGTTCTAAAAATGTGTTCAATGTTTTTGAAACCTTATATATAATACCTTTGAAATCATAAAGTAGGTTTATTAGGTAGGTATATATTTAAAAATTGTTTTAAAATCATGCGAGATAAATTTTGAAATTATGTATAAGGTTTTTGGAAAACATGAATGATGCTTTTCGAAATCATGCACTTGATAAGAAAATGTACTGTGTTAATATTGTCTTCAGACTACATGAAACATTTTGAAATTATGAAGGTTGTTTTTGAAAACATAGCCAATGTTTTTGAAATAACATAGACAATGCATTTAAAAAAATTGTTTTCAAACTATATGAAATGTTTTGAGATCATGAAGATTGTTTTTGAAATACGTGTACTGTGTATGTTGAAAAATCAAAACGTAATGGGTATGAGATTTGAAAATACCCTTAGTTATCTAACCAAAGATTCAAAGGCACAGATGTGCAGAAGCATGATTACTCATAATGTCACTTTATTTTCTGTACTTTGTATCTTAGAGTGAAACGAGTACTTAAAATTTTCGAGGGAATCATGAGCGATCATTTGAAAGAGAGAATCACAAGAGTAGTTTGTAAGGAACATAGTTCCTTAATACAGGTATCATAGAGAATTTCCATTTACTCATGTAACTACACTTGTATATCAGAATTATGAACAACAATTTATTTATAATCAAAACAGATTGTTTCACATTACAAGAAAATAGAAGAACAAAGGCATAAGACAGCAACATCTTCTAGTCAGCCAACTGCTCATCCATGGGTTGGATTTGCATTAGCAAGCGTTGGGCAATCCCTTAGGAAATGGCCCATCTTGCCACAGTTGTAGCAAGACCCTGGTGAGAAACGAGCTTGAGCAGAGTCGGTTTTTGGTTGATTTGGACCACCTTGGTTCGGGTTATATCGACAAGCACTTGCCAGGTGACCAATTCGCCCACATGATACACACAGACGACATTGTAAGTGAGCTTGGTGATGCCCATTACATTTGTCGCATTTTGGTGCAGTACCGGCATAAGGTTTCCTAGCAGGAGGTTGAGCAGTAGCAAGGTTTATAACAACTTTGTTTTGGATAGCAAAGTGGCAAATGTTAACCAAATGTCCCCGCCGTCCACAGTAGGTACATTTGGAGCAGGGTATGAGGTTTGAATGATGACGGTTGCATCGTTTGCACAGAGGAACAACTCCTTTGTATGGCTTCCTAGCAGGGGGTTGAGCTGGTTGGTTGGGGACGACTTTACCATTGTGAGCGATCATGGCGAAGTTCTGAGAATCCTTTCGCTTCTTTGACTTCTTAGGGGATCGTTCATCCATGGTCTTTGATTCCTCGGTTGGTTTCTTGGCTGGCGGTGCTGTCACTTGGCTAGGTCTTGCCTGTTTTGGTGCAACCGCTGCGGGATTCTTTGAAGCTTTACGTTTCTTTGGTTTAGGTGAAGGCTTGGCCTCTGTCTCCTTTGGTGACTCTTGAGTGGCTTCATCCTGGAGACGATACATGGCAATGCCTAATTCCACAGTCTTCAGAATCACTTCGCCTATTTGCTAGGCAAATTTGGCTGTTTGCTCGGACATTTGACCGTTGCTGAGAGGAAGAGACATTCTAGAAGATAATGAAAGACATTGGAAGAAACAAGTGAAAGGTTATCAGACAATCAAAACAGAATGGTAACACATGAAAATTGCGATCATTTGTTTGTTACCTAAGGTAAACAAATGAGATGGTGACAAATCAAAGTAAGCGGATCATATTAATGTATCACTGAAGACATGCTCACCTATAAGTGAACACTCACCCCAAGAGTTCCCAGGTAAGAGTGGCTGGTCCGATACTGCGGATTTGTACGAACACTCTAGCCTTAGACAGAAAACTCAGGATACAGGCATTCAATCTTCCAGTTTGCACGTGTTCACATTATACGACCCAAACTTTGACGAGATTTGAAAACTTAGAGGGTTCAAAACCTTATAACAGAGGGTTCAAAACCTTACAATAGAGGGTTCAAAACCTTACAATAGAGGGTTCAAAACCTAGTAATCAATCATCCTAGAACAGATGATTAGTTTTCAAAGCGGTTTTGAAATTTGTGTTCTTGTGGTGGTTGTCGCCTAAGGATAGGTGACAGTATTGTTTTATGACTAAACGCAAGTAAACTCGCGTTAGGGTCCTAGGAAGGTTATAGACTAGGTCAAAGTATTACTAATAACCTAATTCCCTATAACCATGAGCTCTGATACCAACTTTTCTGTCACACCCCGACCACGTAAAACAACAAAACGTGGTGGAAACGTCGGGGAGTGTTGTAACAGAATCATTGTTTCATAACACATGGAAATTGAAATATTGTTTTATTGATTAAAAAAGTTACAATGTCTTGACAATCAAAGAAACATAACATAAATAACTAGTCTTGCATCTTTTATTGTCACTAAGGCCCAAGTCCGCCTAAGTGTATCTTGATAAATCCTATGCATCATATCCTGAAACACATGTGAAAATAGGTACGTCAGCATAAAAATGCCTGTGAGATACATAGGTTTTGTGAAAATAGGATTCATGACTTGTAAGTTTAGAAAAAAAAGTTGTTTAGCAAAAGTCTGTCATGAACCTTGTAAATTGATTTGTTTTGTAAATCGTTTGAAAAACAATAAGTTCAGATGATATGTATAAATAAGAGAATAATGTATGGTTAAATGAATAACCAAGTAAAATGAGTTTGTATAAGATAAGTTGTTTGTAAAACAATGTCTTGTGAAAAGTATGTTATTTGTATAAAATGTTATATGTCTCAAATTGAAATGATTCAAATAACTCTACGATATGTAATACCATACAAACACTTATATATAGGAAGTACCAGCGGCGTATCCACCATGCTTGTATCATATTACGCACGCCTCGTTACTTAAATCACTTACTCAAACCAAACCACCAAAGTAAAATGTTTATGTATAATCAAATGTCAAAATGTTTATGTGAAAACCATGTCTAATGTCTATGTCTAATGTAAATCATGAATTGTGTATGTAAATGTCAAAATGTTTATGTATGGTAAGTGAAATATATCAACTAAACCATATGTAAAATGCACAAAGACAAGGTATTGAAGTAAAACATGGTTTAAATCAAAGTTATGTTTTGTGTAATAAATGCATGCTATACTGATATAAACATTTATGCGGTATTGTGAAAATTCATACATCCAAGCCTTGCGACAGTCGGACAACCCTTTTAGTAAAGGTTATCAAAAAATGTATTCGGATTCGGTCATTCCTTCCATCCAAACAAACCCGAGATTACAGGAATGGGATTTGTCAAGTCCTATGGTACCACTACCTACTACCGAGCGGCATGATCGGTGTTAATGAATGTGACAACTCGAGTTTTCGACTTTCACTTTCGCATTAAATGCACGTTGACTTTGACTGTTGGCTGTTGACTTGTTTGACTTGTAACGATATACGTTGTGTTAAAATGATACGTATTATGATTGTGGAATATGTTATGTGCTATATGATAAAACGTATGTGTTAATGATATAGTGTGAACCGGTTAGTAAACACTTGAACTAGTTAAGTGCCGGAAAATCTCCACAACGAATCAAGTGTCTCGCCAATAACAACTCGACGAAACAGAAACTTGATCCGTCAACCTTCTCGACGAAACAGAATCTGTTTCGCCGAGCCCAGATCCGTCGAAGCCCAGCTTGGGCCCAGTACGTAAACTCTCATATTATTACGTGAACCAACCTTTTGTTTCATACTTTTGAGAAATCTGAAACCCTAGAACACTTCTCTAACTGTGACGGCAACTACAAGCTTACGAAACCTTCTTGTGCCGTCAATCCACTAGTTTCTATCTCGGTTAGTTGCATACTTGTTAAATCGGTTTCTCGATTCCTTGATTTCTTTATACATGTTGTGTATGCTTAATTTCTGATCGGATGTGAGTACATGTGTAGGATAATCTTGATTCGTTATATGTGATTAGTAGAGTACGTAACCGTATGCGGAACATGATGATTGATCTAGGGATCTTAATAAACTGGTCGGATTGATGTGATTATGTGATGAGTGGAACTAGATGTAATGATGCACATGTCGGTTTGATGTTTGTAAATCTTGTTAATATATTACGGATCAAACACGTGTTACTGTCATGAACATACTTGCGTTTTAGTAACTTACGAATCATGTGTTGATTAGATGATAATAATAAATCGGTCCACTACCTGAATATTATATAAAATCGGACCAATGGCATCATGTGAATGTCCAAAGATGGCGGCCATGGTTGTGAGGTTTTGTGTATTAAATTATTTGATCGGTCCAATAAAAATTGTGTGCATGGTTTATTGTTAACCTTGAAGTTATAAATGGTGGCCATGTGAAGTCCAAGCATGTGATAATCTGATGTTGTTATTAATTGTGCATGGATAATAAGATTTGTTATGATTGCTGTTAGTGCTTTCATGGATAGGATATAGTATTGTATGAAAAGAATTAATATTGCTATATAATGATGATGTCAGGGAAATGATTCCTTGTTATTGATGACGGCTATTATATGGTTAGGGTTTCTGCATGTATCAACGTTATGTAACTGATATCACTTCGTATCAGGTTTGACGAAACAGGTATCTTGGCGAAACAGAATGTGTTTCGCCAAGGACAGTCGACGAGATACAAATCTTGTTTCGCCAAACAAGACTCGACGAAACAGGATATGTGTTTCGTCAATATTGTGATTCGCCAACTTATGTGTTTCGCCGACTTGAATGTTTTGCACAGTAACATGACTTAACTCTGTTAGAAGTTAATTAAGATATTTAACTGCTGTTAAATGATATACATGACTTGTGAGATCTCGAATACGTGTTACATGTTTATACGTGAACCACTTGAACACAAACTGATTTTATATACGTGCATACTCTAGGACGTGATTGACTTAATTGCGAGCACTTACATACCTAGCATACCGAGCAAACCAAGGTGAGTTCACACAGCCAAGGCATGGGATTCCCAGGATGGGAATGGGTTGGATTATTTATTCGTTCAGTTATGGAACTTAGATATATGATTCCCGGTAGAGGAAGGATTATGGATAAGAACAGACTAGACTGGTTATACTAATTTAAACGATCTTCGCACACACGCCAAGGGTCGGCCGCGATATTATGACAATCTTCGCACACATGCCTAGAAAGGGCCGCGAACTATATACTCTAATCTTCGCACACATGCCTAGGAAGGGCCGCGAACTATATACTCTAATCTTCGCAAACATGCCAGGAAGGGCCGCGATACTACTATACCTAGTCTAGCAAACATGGGAAATCCCCACTATACTTCGCAAACATGCCTAGAGGGCCGCGATACGATACATACGATACATGATTACTAAATGAACATACGAACTACATTATGAACACTATAACTAAGCAAACTCACTGTGAACTCGCTCAACTAGTTGTTGACTCTCTGTTACATGCCTTGCAGGACCTTAGGTACATATGGAGCTTGCACAGGGAGGAGCAGGTCGTTGTGGGATACGGATCGTAGACGATATTTGAACTTATAACTTACTTTGGGTTTTCATTATTATGCTTCCGCTACTTAAACAATGTTTGGTTATGAACATCAGTCATGTCAAGATGAATTACATTTACCTACTTTTACACTTAAATACTATGTTTGATATGATTGATGGCTCGATCCTGGTCAGTCACGCCTCCAAGCGGTGATACTCCGCGTGTGGATTTTGGGGGTGTGACAGATTGGTATCAGAGCCATTGGTTATAGAGAACTTGGTTTTAATAAAGGGAAAACGATTTTGTTAAAACCAGACTATAACCAGAACAGTGCTCTCAACGATCCACAACGACGCTTCGCTCCACGTGCAAGGCTCAACATCATAGGTATTACTATTCATGTTACATTACCTACATGCTAGAACTACATAGAACTTTGCTCGTGGTATGCCTAGAGTACAGAACCTACTATATGTTATTGCTCGAGAATACTGGTGTGCTCACTCTCTTCGCACTATTCGCGAACCTCTCACCCACATGTTCTCATTGATGTCAAGATCCTGAGTGGACGCGTTAACCTAACTCAAGCCCAGTTGGCGGATTCGATCACTGAACAAGTTACTGCAGCACTCGCAGCTGCCCAGGCAGGAGGTGTAACCTGCCATCATCACTCACTCTAGGATCTTTAGATCCTACTCTCGTAACCCAACACTTGTGCTTAATTTTGTTTACTCTTACGCACACGACAAGTCAACACGCTCAGCCACCTGTATGTACATACAAGACTTTTACGGACTGTCGTCCTACTACTTTCAACGACACTGAAGGAGCTGTTGGACTCCTCCATTAGTTCGAGGAACTCGAATCGGTCTTCAAATGTGTGAATGACCTGAGGCTCGTAAGGTGAAATATGCCACTGATATTCTCGAAGGCACTGCGCAAACTTGGTGGAACGCGCAAGTTACGATACTGGGGCTGGCGGCTGCTAATGCCACCCCATGGAATGATTTTAAAGGAACCGATCAAACGTGAATACAGTAGTTATGATGCCATCCACAAGTTGGAAGTGGAGTCCTTTAACATGAAGATGACGGGGTCAGAGATAGAAGCGTGCACGGTAACGATCCAACAAACTGACAATTTTGTGTCCAACTATGGTGAATCCTCTCATAAAGAGTTTTGAGCTGTACCTCAAAGGCTTAGTACCAGGAAATCAAAACTATGTGATGACGGCTAATCTTGCTACTATTCAAGATGTTACTCATCTTGCTCATCGTCTCACAGACCAGGCAGTGGAACAGAACAAGCTGCCTCAACGTATAGCGATACTACTACCACTACTACTTCAACTACTTCTGCTACCCTCAGTAACAACGGATGAAAGTGGGATGGAACCACTAGCAAGGGTTCGACTACGAATCTGTCCCAGGCCCAGCAGCGAAAGATCAATGACAACCAAAGTCCTGGACAGCAACCTTTTAGTAGTCAAGGGCAGGGTGAATACAGGGGAAACCACCCTAAGTGCAAACGATGTAACCTGCACCACAGCAGGCAGGGCAAACGCAATCATTGTCAATAATGCAACAAGCTTGGTCATGGAACCAAAGATGGTAGAAACTCACGTCCTGCAAACCTGAACCAACAACAACAGCCACAAGATCTATAGAATCGGCGGCAACAGCAGGGTAACAAGGGATGTTATCAGACGATGCTGAAGGTCACTTCAAAATACACTGCCCACGGTTGAACCAGAATCAGAACCACAATCAAAGAAACAGGAACAATAATGGAGGCAACAATGGGGGTAATAACGACGGCAATGGTGCCAGGGGTCGAGTGTTCGTGATTGGTCAGGATGATGCTAGGAATGACCCCAACGTTGTGATGATTTCGACATCGTTATTGGTATGGATTGGCTACCTCAACATCGAGCAGAGACTCTTTGCAAAGAAAAGATCATCCGCATACCTCGTGCTGGTTAAGAACCTTTGGTGATTCATGGCGATAAACTCCTAGAGCAGCACCCATAGCTCGAGCACCTTATCGTTTAGCTCCAACTGAATTGGAAGAACTGTCAAAGCAGCTACAAGAACTCTTGGAAAAGGGTTTCATACGTCCTAGCTCTTCGCCTTGGGGAGCTCCAGTGTTATTCGTAAAGAAGAAAGACGGTACGTTCAGGATGTGTATAGACTACCGTGAACTCAGCAAGGTGACGATCAAGAATCGTTATCCTCTTCCGCGCATAGATGATTTATTCGACCAGCTGCGAGGGTCGAGCTACTACTCCAAGATAGACTTAAGGTCAGGTTACCACCAGCTGAGAGTCCGGGATGAGGACGTCTCCAAAACAGCTTTCAGAACACGCTACGGCCACTACGAGTTTATGGTCATGCCATTTGGGCTAACGAACGCGCCTGCCGTATTTATGGATCTTATGAACAGGGTGTGCAAACCCTATCTCGACAAGTTCGTCATTGTTTTCATCGACGACATCCTGATTTATTCGAAAAGTCAGGAGGAACACGAGCAGCACCTACGACTTATACTGGAACTTCTACGAACGGAACAGCTATACGCTAAGTTTTCCAAATGTGACTTCTGGCTTCGTGAAGTCCACTTCTTAGGCCACGTGGTGAACAAGGATGGGATTCATGTAGATCCATCCAAGGTAGATTCGATTAAGAACTGGCCTGCGCCTCGTACACCAACAGAAATACGCCAATTCTTGGGTTTGGCGGGTTATTACAGACGGTTCATCAAAGACTTCTCAAAGATTGCTCAGCCGCTTACACTACTGACACAGAAAGGTGTTGTTTACCGTTGGGGTAATGCACAGGAAACAGCGTTCCAACACTTAAAGGATAGACTCTGTAGCGCACCTATTCTCTCATTGCCTGAAGGCACGGACGATTTTGTAGTCTACTGCGATGCATCTATCCAGGGTCTTGGATGTGTGTTGATGCAACGGGATAAAGTTATTGCTTATGCTTCGCGCCAGCTTAAGATCCACGAACGAAACTACACTACGCATGATTTAGAGCTGGGAGCAGTCGTCTTTGCACTTAAGATATGGCGACACTATTTGTACGGTACCAAGTGCGCAATCTACACTGACCACAGGAGCCTCGAACATATATTCAAACAGAAGGAACTGAATATGCGACAGCGACGATGGGTTGAATTGCTAAACGACTACGAATGCTCAATCAGGTACCACCCAGGCAAAGCCAATGTTGTGGCTGACGCTCTCAGTCGAAAAGACACTGCGCCTAAGCGTGTTCGAGCCTTACAACTCACCATACAGTCTAGCCTTCCTTCCCAGATACGAGATGCTCAGATAGAAGCATTGAAACCAGACAACGTCAGGGCTGAAGCCCTACGCGGCTCAAGGCAACGATTAGAACCAAGGGCAGACGGCGCTTATTACGTAACAGGACGCATTTGGGTTCCACTGTACGGCAACTTACGCGAGCTGGTAATGGATGAAGCTCACAAGTCTCACTACTCGGTACACCCTGGTTCGGATAAAATGTACCACGATATTAAGACTACATACTGGTGGCCTAGCATGAAGGCCCACATAGCCACGTACGTTAGTAAATGCTTGACTTGTGCGAGAGTCAAGGCAGAATATCAGAAACCGTCAGGACCACTCCAACAACCTGAAATACCACAATGGAAATGGGAGCAAATTTCCATGGATTTTGTTACTGGCTTACCTAGATCTCAGCGCGGAAATGATACTATTTGGGTGATCGTGGATCGACTCACAAAGTCTGCTCACTTCTTGGCCATTAAAGAAACAGACAAGTTCTCTACACTAGCAGACATCTACTTGAAAGAAGTGGTCTCCAGGCACGGAGTGCCAACCTCTATCATCTCTGATCGTGACGCACGTTTTACTTCAGAACTGTGGCAAGCAATGCACAAATCTTTTGGCTCTCGATTAGACATGAGCACAGCTTATCATCCTCAGACAGATGGGCAGTCTGAACGCACTATTCAAACTCTAGAAGACATGCTTCGGGCATGCGTAATAGACTTTGGCAATGGTTGGGAAAAACATTTGCCACTTGTGGAATTTTCATACAATAACAGCTACCACACAAGCATTAAAGCTGCACCATTCGAGGCACTATACGGACGTAAGTGCCGGTCACCTCTCTGTTGGGCAGAGGTGGGGGAAAGTCAAATCACGGGTCCAGAAATGGTAGTTGATACTACTGAAAAGATTGCACAAATACGACAACGCATGGCGGCAGCTCGCGACCGTCAGAAAGCATACGCTGACTTAGACAGGAAACTACTCGAATTCCAAGTTGGGGATCGAGCGCTACTTAAAGTTTCACCCTGGAAGGGTGTGGTTCGTTTTGGCAAACGCGGCAAACTAAATCCACGATATGTTGGACCTTTCGAGGTTATTGAGAAAATAGGCAAAGTGGCCTACAGATTGAACTTACCACCTGAACTCAGTGCAGTTCACAACGTCTTTCACGTGTCGAATCTGAAGAAGTGTACGTCAGATGAGACCCACATAGTTCCCTTGAAGGAACTCACTATCGACGAGCGGTTGCATTTCGTCGAGGAGCCTGTTGAAATCACGGAACGGGATGTTAAGGTCCTCAAGAACACGAGAATCCCTCTTGTACGAGTTCGTTGGAACTCCCGCCGCGGCCCAGAGTTCACCTGGGAGCGCGAAGATCAAATGGAACTCAAATATCCCCAGTTATTCGGAACTAATGCAACTACTACTGAGGCTGAAGCTACCAATGCAGAATTTCGGGACGAAATTCCAAATCAACGGGGGGATAATGTGACACCCCAAGAAAACCAGTAATCTTCGCAAACATGCTCGGGGAGCCGCGATACGACACAGGTAAACAACGTCACACTACTAGCTTCCTCAGTAACTGCATGCTAAATTTCGGGACGAAATTTCTTTTAAGTTGGGGATAATGTGACAACTCGAGTTTTCGACTTTCACTTTCGCATTAAATGCACGTTGACTTTGACTGTTGGCTGTTGACTTGTTTGACTTGTAACGATATACGTTGTGTTAAAATGATACGTATTATGATTGTGGAATATGTTATGTGCTATATGATAAAACGTATGTGTTAATGATATAGTGTGAACCGGTTAGTAAACACTTGAACTAGTTAAGTGCCGGAAAATCTCCACAACGAATCAAGTGTCTCGCCAATAACAACTCGACGAAACAGAAACTTGATCCGTCAACCTTCTCGACGAAACAGAATCTGTTTCGCCGAGCCCAGATCCGCCGAAGCCCAGCTTGGGCCCAGTACGTAAACTCTCATATTATTACGTGAACCAACCTTTTGTTTCATACTTTTGAGAAATCTGAAACCCTAGAACACTTCTCTAACTGTGACGGCAACTACAAGCTTACGAAACCTTCTTGTGCCGTCAATCCACTAGTTTCTATCTCGGTTAGTTGCATACTTGTTAAATCGGTTTCTCGATTCCTTGATTTCTTTATACATGTTGTGTATGCTTAATTTCTGATCGGATGTGAGTACATGTGTAGGATAATCTTGATTCGTTATATGTGATTAGTAGAGTACGTAACCGTATGCGGAACATGATGATTGATCTAGGGATCTTAATAAACTGGTCGGATTGATGTGATTATGTGATGAGTGGAACTAGATGTAATGATGCACATGTCGGTTTGATGTTTGTAAATCTTGTTAATATATTACGGATCAAACACGTGTTACTGTCATGAACATACTTGCGTTTTAGTAACTTACGAATCATGTGTTGATTAGATGATAATAATAAATCGGTCCACTACCTGAATATTATATAAAATCGGACCAATGGCATCATGTGAATGTCCAAAGATGGCGGCCATGGTTGTGAGGTTTTGTGTATTAAATTATTTGATCGGTCCAATAAAAATTGTGTGCATGGTTTATTGTTAACCTTGAAGTTATAAATGGTGGCCATGTGAAGTCCAAGCATGTGATAATCTGATGTTGTTATTAATTGTGCATGGATAATAAGATTTGTTATGATTGCTGTTAGTGCTTTCATGGATAGGATATAGTATTGTATGAAAAGAATTAATATTGCTATATAATGATGATGTCAGGGAAATGATTCCTTGTTATTGATGACGGCTATTATATGGTTAGGGTTTCTGCATGTATCAACGTTATGTAACTGATATCACTTCGTATCAGGTTTGACGAAACAGGTATCTTGGCGAAACAGAATGTGTTTCGCCAAGGACAGTCGACGAGATACAAATCTTGTTTCGCCAAACAAGACTCGACGAAACAGGATATGTGTTTCGTCAATATTGTGATTCGCCAACTTATGTGTTTCGCCGACTTGAATGTTTTGCACAGTAACATGACTTAACTCTGTTAGAAGTTAATTAAGATATTTAACTGCTGTTAAATGATATACATGACTTGTGAGATCTCGAATACGTGTTACATGTTTATACGTGAACCACTTGAACACAAACTGATTTTATATACGTGCATACTCTAGGACGTGATTGACTTAATTGCGAGCACTTACATACCTAGCATACCGAGCAAACCAAGGTGAGTTCACACAGCCAAGGCATGGGATTCCCAGGATGGGAATGGGTTGGATTATTTATTCGTTCAGTTATGGAACTTAGATATATGATTCCCGGTAGAGGAAGGATTATGGATAAGAACAGACTAGACTGGTTATACTAATTTAAACGATCTTCGCACACACGCCAAGGGTCGGCCGCGATATTATGACAATCTTCGCACACATGCCTAGAAAGGGCCGCGAACTATATACTCTAATCTTCGCACACATGCCTAGGAAGGGCCGCGAACTATATACTCTAATCTTCGCAAACATGCCAGGAAGGGCCGCGATACTACTATACCTAGTCTAGCAAACATGGGAAATCCCCACTATACTTCGCAAACATGCCTAGAGGGCCGCGATACGATACATACGATACATGATTACTAAATGAACATACGAACTACATTATGAACACTATAACTAAGCAAACTCACTGTGAACTCGCTCAACTAGTTGTTGACTCTCTGTTACATGCCTTGCAGGACCTTAGGTACATATGGAGCTTGCACAGGGAGGAGCAGGTCGTTGTGGGATACGGATCGTAGACGATATTTGAACTTATAACTTACTTTGGGTTTTCATTATTATGCTTCCGCTACTTAAACAATGTTTGGTTATGAACATCAGTCATGTCAAGATGAATTACATTTACCTACTTTTACACTTAAATACTATGTTTGATATGATTGATGGCTCGATCCTGGTCAGTCACGCCTCCAAGCGGTGATACTCCGCGTGTGGATTTTGGGGGTGTGACAATGAATGTACATTGTCTCATTTAAACAAACCAAATGTCATACTAAAATGTAAGCATGTGATGAATAATAAATGTACTAGGTATGCACACAATGGGCATACATAGCATAGAATGTAATGTAAAATAATGTACTAAGTACGCACACAATGGGCATACATAGCATAAAATGTAATGTAAAATAATGTACTAAGTACGCACACAATGGGCATACATAGCATAGAATGTAATGTAAAATAATGTACTAAGTACGCACACAATGGGCATACATAGCATAAAATGTAATGTAAAACAATGTACTAAGTACGCACACAATGGGCATACATAGCATAAACACAATGAAATCATGTACTATAAATGTACTAATGAACATAGCAAGTATATGATGTGAAAACAGGAAAGCATGAAAGTAACAAGTAGGCACATGTGTTCCACCCCAAAACAGTTTGGAAAACAGTAAAAGAGGGGTCTATGTACTCACTTGAGATTGCTTAGTAGTCCTTGAGTAACAACCAAACAATGCTAGAGATCACGGATATCAAACGGCACCTAATATAGGTAACTACATTAATAAACCGGACCTATAATCGGAAGATCGGATAAAATGAGGCTCGTAAACCAAATGAGTAGGGGAACTCATGTAATATGGTTTAACAAGGCCTACATACTACAATGAAACCTAAACTAAGTGCTTACGACCCATTACGACCCGTTTAGGTAGCTTATGCTACTTTAACGCGTCGTTCGCGTAAAACGCGTTCGGAACGCCTAACTAGTCCTATGACAAGTAAAATATGCCTTAACATGTCTAATATTGTTACCAAATTAGTTTAGATGTCAAAAGTTACGTTACATATGTTCAAAATGAATTTTGGCGTCAAAGGGGTATTTTGGTAATTTACCTAAGGCATATAAACTACCTATCATACAACTAACTAAACGTCATGACCATAAGGTATAACCTCGGAAGGTTATTCCCTATATACTATGGTCACCTAATGTGTTTGGTCGGATCCTAATGATCGACCAAACGGGTCGGGTTCGAAAGTATAAACGATTGTTTAGATCGCTTACCTTACGACCCTATATAAGCACTAAACTAAAAGTGACGAGCTAAGCATGTTAAAACATGCTTAACTAAGTTTAAAAAATAGGTTTGGTATCAAAACAAATGGTTTTGATACCTAAGAGTAGTTTGGTTACAAAACACGCAAGAATGCGCATTTTGGCCGAAACTACGGCTCGTCACTGAGCCTAGATAACGTGGTAATCAGTAGGTATAGTCACTAGGGACTATAACCATCGTGATTACGCTCACGTTATGAAGTTCAAACGAACTTCGCATTGACCATAAACTGGTTAATGCAGAAAGTCAAACAAAGTTTGACTTTCGGACTCGAAAAGCAATAAAAGAACGAAGGAACACTTACAAAGGGTCCCCGCAAGATTGATTTCCAAGTAATCTCAGGTAGGAAGTGTATAAACACAACCACTTAGAGAAAAACTCAGATTTCAAGTGGGTTTTGCAATGGGGATGGATGGGTATTTATAGGAAATGGACCACCGTTAGGATCGTTCCTCGAATAACGTGATCGAATCTCATCCGTACAAGTGTTGGAATGTTATGGTAGCTCATTTTGCCCCCACCACAAGAGTTTGACATGTGGCATTGGCCTTTGGAGTGTTTAAGGGCTGTTAACAGCTGAAAAAATGACTTTTGCTGATCAGAAGGGGCCTCGCGTGACGCCAAGGGGGCTAGGTGTCACGCTAAGGTCCCCCTGATCAGCAAACACTTTCCAATGTTTTCATTTCAGTCCCCGTTGTGTATTAAGGCCATTTCCGACCTGTTTAAGGCTCGTTAAACCATTTTCAAGGCCCTAAAATGATGCCTAAACATTGTGGACATGAAACATGCTCAAAAATATGCCGGATGTTGGCTCGTTTAGTCGTACGACCGCGATGTTCGGTTAATTACGACGGAATGCGCATAAGCGCGAAAAACGATCCAAATTGCGTGACGAATGGATTTTTCTTATGCCAAACACTAAAATAAAATATTTTAGTGCTTACATAAATTTTTTGATGTCCGGATGTATTCAGAACGTAAGTTATGCGCGAAAGTGCAAACTTGTGCACTTTTTGACGCTTTTAGTCCCTGAATGACCCAAAAGTTTATTTTAGCACACCGAACCCCTCAAAGCCTATTTCTAAGCTATGTAGAGGATATTTATGGTATGTTTAACTTATGGTCATGTTCCGGAATGTCCGTTATAGTTCAAATTGGCATACTTTCGCAGTTTGTCAACTTTAGTCCCTGTAAGCGATTTAACTCGATTTTGCCATACCAAAGCCTTCAAAACTCATTTCTAAGTTATGTAAAGGTTATTTAAGGTATATTAAGCCTATTTCACTATTCCGGAGTGTTTGTTGCATTAAACGGGCTATATTTGCGCATCAGTGCGCGTATAACCTTCTAGAAAGCGATTTAAAGCTTGAAATCGAACAAGAATTGATATGTGCAAAGGATACACATATTTATACAAATCCCAAGTATGAAATATAATATTTCATTGATACAGTATTTGTTTGATGGCCGTGGAGGCACAGGTGTCACAAAATCCATTCTTCGGAAGATACGTCTGAACGAATGCTCCGGTCAAACGGACGAATAACGGCCCTGTCAGAGAAAGCACTAGAGGTTCTCAATGTGGAAATATCGGCGTTGTAAAAGGTGCACATCTCCTTCTCAGGGTGTTTGAGTAAGTTTTGGTTAACAAACAACGAGGTGGACTCGCCGGAATGAGATCGGGTTCTGGTGGCCATCGGAGGACTAGAGTAGAGAAAGTTTTAGAAGATAAGAGAAAAGAAAATACCTGAGAATTCTGAGGAAGATGGTTGTTTATCAACAATAAAAAGAGAAGATATAGGGCCGAAGTAGATGGCCATCGCGCATTAGAAGTTGCACGCTGTCACTTCAATTTAACTGCCTCGATCTAAGAGATAAGATTTAAAATATATCCATTGGAAATTGGTATACCAACAGATATATTTTGGGGACAATTGTTATGTGTGGTTTTCTGCTCATATATCTTGGATTATATTCTAACTCTGTTACTTTAAATTGTAATCAGGATACCGGATCAGGATATTGGTAATATCCTGATGCAGTATCCTGGTAATAACTAATTCTTAACGTGCAGATTAGCAAGGAATGCTAGTAACGGTCAAGAAGACTGCTTCTCCTGAAGACTCGGACTTGGTGGTTGAGAAGAGAACGTTGAAGCCGTTAAGAAGGTGTCTCCAACGTTCCTAAGGGAATATTCGGGGCATCCCCCATTCTTAGGATAGTTTGTTATTTCCTTTTGCTATATATAGGAATGATCGGATCAGATAGACACACACAATTTTTACACACTCCTGCTCTCTACTAGCTACAATCACTCATAAACACTTACACTTGTACTCGAATCTCATTGTAACACTTAGTTGATCCGCATCATATCCTGCACTGTATCCTGTTATTTGAAGTAATAGAAGAACAAGGCAGCTGCGATTGTCAGCTCCCGAGGTTTTGTGCCGGCGATCTAGATTGATCAAGGGCTTTCCTCGTACATCCCGTGTCCCCTATACCTTTTTTGCTCATTGTTTGATTGTAGTTATAGCTCGATATCCTGAGCTATATCCTGAAAACTGTTTTTTCTCAACAACTTGATCAGCATATTTTCCACGAATACTTCTAGCACACTACCTCACTAAACTAATTTGATTACTTAATTACTTAGGTAATTTTTGACCAAATAGTATACATGTTTATCTATGTAAGTGGTTTTGAAGATATTGTTTATATTTTAGGGCTAATCTTTATATTTTCCATTGAATTTGGGTCTAGTGTTTGTAAATGGTGGCTCTAACCAGCAATTAACGTCTGTGTTGCAGCACCATTACCAAGAGAATCCACGTTCCAAGCACCAGTTAACATCGGCGACAATTCGTGTTCTACAATTCTTTTGTTCCAGGTATCATACAATTCTTCAAGACTTAAATGTTCACTCTCCTCCTAATTCCTTGCAACGTTGTCGCTCCCAACTCCCCACTCTCCTCGTAATTGCAGGTCCACTTCTTCTAACCCACCCATAAAACTGTCGTCCCATATCCATAATTCGAATCTCTAAATCAAAACACAGAACCTCGACTCTTTCAATTTCGTATCCTTCATGTCGTAAGTCCCTCTCTGCAATTTGTGGTTCGTCACCGAGTAAAATTAGGTTTGATGCGTCACTTTCAAAATTCAATTGCATCTCTGCGCTGGTGATTGTGTATGTGTTTATGTTTATGTTGATTTAGAGGCTACTTGCTTCCCCCCAACTGCCTCTCATCTCCTTTTAAACTACCAATAACAAAAGTAAGCGAGAAGATGTCCATTGCTTGGATTTAGGGTTGGTTTCGCTCACCACTTCTTGCCTCTAAATATGTCAAAAGCATGGGCTCAGTTCTCCGACGACAGTGAGGATATCTCTCTGACCAATAGAATAGATTACTTTTTCTCCTGTATAAGCACACTAATCTTCCACCTTCAACCGTCAATCATGATCCCTATATCTCAATGATGGTAAGTTCTTCGTATGTTCAACTTCAGATTTCGGGTTTTGAATCATAATCCCATATAAGTTAAACAACAAGTTATTATTCTGATTCATGTGAGGCTAAAATCAAACACAGTGGAAGTTTTGCTGAAATCTCCTTTTTTTTTTACTTCCAATTGATGGTGTTTCATAGTAACTTATCCATACTTTTGGTTTGGAACCTTCATCTAAATAGTATACATGTTTATCTATGTAAGTGGTTTTGAAGATATTGTTTATATTTTAGGGCTAATCTTTATATTTTCCTTTGAATTAGGGTCTAGTGTTTGTAAATAGTGGCTCTAACCAGCAATTGACGTCTGTGATGCAGCACCACTACCAAGAGAATCCACGTTCCAAGCACCAGTTGACATCGGCGACAATTCGTGTTCTACAATTCTTTTGTTCCAGGTATCATACAATTCTTCAAGACTTAAACGTTCACTCATTCAGGTATTATACTCTGATTTCTACTAATCTGAAATGATTTTTTTATTTAAACTTCAATCGATTAGTTTCATTTATAATCTTGATTAACAAATTGATGTTTTTTGGTTCAACTTTGTTAAGTTGATCTTGATTATTTTACTTGAGAGAATGTGTAAACCCACACCGCAATATTAACATAGCACCGGGACAACCTGTGTAATTTACTCTTTAAATTCTGTACAAAATATTGATTTCATGTTTTATATGTAATCAGGAATCCTGCAGAAAAGGGATTGCAGGGTAGAAATTTATACCCGGCTAAGGTTCGTTGTATTGAGAATATTCATGCATATTGATCAACGACTATTGGCATGATCTCATATCTCACTTTTCGTGCTGGCATGGTTTAATAGTTCCCAACCAATGGCGAGAAGTTGTTCATCAGAATTAAGGTAATAACCGGTACAGGTTGAAATTTGTTGGGTCATATTGACCTCAAACACATTGTCCAAAACACAATGTGTTTTTGAAACAATCCGCTTGTCTCATATAATTACAGATTTATATTATTTTCACAAATAATTTAATGTGATGTAAAACTTTTATGCATTAATAAAACAATTTGGGCTTCCTGTACATATAGCAAATGACAACGTGAAAGATGTCACACGTTCAGATAAGTGTCGAACTGATTTTGTCCATGGTTTTACAAACATATACATATAGACGTGCATACGATGTTTTGCAGGTTGAAATCAATTTTTAACGATTTAATTACTATTTAGATTTTGAACTTTATTTAGGTTGCAGGAGCTATTGTTATATTTGAGGTGCAAAGAAGTTCTAGATCAGACGTTGAAAAAGAAGAAATCCGTAAGCATAAAATTAAGGTAAAATTTAACCTTTTATTCTTTATGTTAATAGTTTCAAGATCTCATATATTATGAAGTGTTATCTTTGCGTTCAACATGAATATGTGCAGTAATATAGCACCAAGTGAATTAAAAATGGCACTATTTTGAGTTTTTTGATTGAATTTAAAACTATGTGAATCATGTCTTCTATGTTTTCTAACTATTAAGTTTATTACAATTGAGGAATAACTTTTCCTTATAGTGTATTTGAGCTTCCCGTTAGCACCGTGTGTGCTTTTTCTATAAATGGGTCAAGTTTTCATTTCTAATAAGCGGTCCAGGAAGCTACTTTAATTAACGTGTATAACTCATCACTTTTAGTAAACGGGACAAATTCTCCATTTTTAGTGACCTGGTCAAAATTACCATTTTAGTAAACAGGTAAAAATTATTGCTTTTAGTAAACGGGTCAAACATGTTATTTTTAGCGAACGGGTCAAATATTTCATTTTTAATTGAATGGGTCAAGGGGGAACCCCTAACTGATTTTATCTTATAAAAACGGATAACAAACACGTAATTTCTATTTTGGCCAACTCACCCAGCCTATCCCAGCCACCAGGCTACCCTAGCCTAGGTGGGTCGCCGCCGCGACACGCGCCAGAGGCTAGGGAAGCCAGCGCTACACGCGGGCGGAGCCAAAATCCAGTATATAACTCAGGGACTTGGCACTTGCATGAATTGTTTGTTACGATGAAAAATCAAGATTCGTGCGTTAATATATCTCCGTTTCTTTCAAAAACAATCACAGTCCCGAACCTCTGCTACGATAACTGGGTAATAACTCGATCACTGCTATGATACCCTGCCCGATCGATTAAAACCAATCCGATGAATGTTTAAGTGCTGCCTACATTGGGCTATACTTTGTCATTCGTCGTGAGGGTTTCGATATCGTGAATTATCGTAAATGTTGAATTAAGTTACTAACCTAGTTTCGTTTGCATTGTATATTTTACTAGGTTTACCAGCATAACCAGTAGGCTACCTGTGACCGTTTAAATCTGCAATATGAGTCATTCTCTTTTTATTAAATTGTTTTGCAAAACCCTAAATGTTTTTCCAGTTATATTAACAGGGATTAAGTCTTTGTTATCTTAAATTACTGACAGTAAGTGGGGTTTTGTATACATTACTTATTTAGCATCACTTTTAGGTGAACGGACCTAAATAGTGATACACGTCACTTTTGGGTGAACGAACCCAATAGTGATATGACCATAGTCACAGATCCGGTCGAGTGACAACTGGGTCAGCTAATTATAAGATAGAAGCAATTGTAATCGCTCTTAATAATGTAAATTATAACAATGTGTCTTTTGTATAAATTGAATGCACTCGCCAGTATTTTTCGCTGATCAAATCTTTTTAAAACATGTTTCAGGTAATTTACTGTGAACAAGGAAAAGTGTCGCGTAGCACTCCAGCTTGAATGAAGTGGCTCAGTAAATAAATAAACGTGTTTTCTGTAATCAGGGGATTTTCCAGTGAAATTCCTTTATTGTAAAATACGGGGTCTGTCCCGAAACTTATAATAAAATAATTCAGTGTTTTCAGTTTAAACGATCATGTTAAAATTTCCGCTGCCAGTTAAATACCAATACCACGGGTTTCTGTCCTGCGGCTTCTGAACCGGGCAAAACGGGTCGGGGACCGTGACAGAAAAGGTGGTATCAGAGCCACTGGTTTAAGCAAATTAAGTATTTGAAAAATACTTAATTTTTAATTAGAAATTTTGTGTTTCCATATGTGTGACTAACAGCATGAATGAATTGTCGGAGGCTCTCCGAAACTTCACAATACACTCTATTGATATGGAGACTACCGGGAACCAGTCCGGTTACCGGGCTGACACAGAGGAGCCAATAGTGTTCCAAGCCCAGGAAAAGCCCAAACCCAAAAACATGAGGAGGCTGCTAGACTGGAAAAGGGGGAGAAAGAAGAAGCCCGCGACTCAAAAAGTGAAGAAAACTGTTGAGCCAAAAGGAAAAGAGAAAGAAGTGGGAGAAAGTTCTGGCCAAGCCCCAACTCTACCACCCTAGGAGGAACTAAACAGGAAGCTGGCAAATTGTGACCTTTTTGGGCCAGCTGATGAAAACCTCGTGAACATTCCCATTCAAAACGAACTTCCAATAAACCTGGAACCTACCATCCCTGAACCCATTGTCAACCCACTACCCCTGCCTAACCCTATCGAGGAGTGGTGGACCAACGACTGGCACATCCAAAACCTTATGAATAATCCAAACCCTTATTACCCACAGTTTGAACCAGCCCCTGCTACTTTTCCACCCATGAACCCGGAGAATGTTGCTAAACTGCGCCGCTACGGTGAAGAGTTGGTGGATGCAGGGAACCGGATCCGAACCATGGGCGAGAACATTACCTGGAAGTACGATGAAAGGGAATTTCATTTCTGAAGACCGTTAACCGTAGTATAGATATTTTGTGTAATAATAATATGTAATATATATATATATATATGTATATATATAATATAATAATAATAATAAAATAATGTATAATAAAATAAATAAAACACCTGTAAATACGTGGCTTGTACGGATGCATAAATATATATATAAAATATAAATGTCGCAATGTCGACGATTTTGGTTATAAGTGCTGACTTAATTTGGATTTTGTGTTTGCAATGTTGTGTTCATTTGCCAATTATCTTTGTGATATTAATCCATAAGTTAAATTTATAATTCAGATGGATAACGCAGTAAACCAATCGGCAAATGAAGTTAATCAATCGGAACCAAATAATCCGGAAAATTTTCTCAATAGACAAGATATAGAAAATATAGTTGCTCAGGGTATAGCTAATGCTATCCCTACAATCGTCGCAGCCGTTAAGAATCCAGTTGAACCTTCCAAAGCCGACCATAGCAAATGCACTCGCGACGATAATTTCAGTTATAGCATAAATGGAGGCAATAATAATAATAATGTAATTCAAGCCCCATTGCCTAAGAAAATGAAAGTGATGACAACTGGTTGCACTTATAAGGAATTCCTCGCCTGTAAGCCAATCGAATTCGCAGGCAATGAAGGAGCAACTGCTGCACTACGTTGGTTGGAAAAGACGGAAGCTGTGATCAAAATAAGTAAGTGCGTAGAAGAAGACCGGGTGATGTATGCATCCCACCTTTTCAAAGAAGAAGCATTAGAATGGTGGAACACAGTGCTACAAGCAAAGGGAAGTGATATGGCTTACGCCATGAGCTGGGTAGAATTCAAGGAATTGGTAGAAAGAAAGTTTTGTCCTTCCTACGAAAAGGAACAAATGACAAACCGATTCCTGAACCACCGGATGGTGGATGTTAACTGTCGTGAGTATACTTCGAAATTCTTCGAGTATGCAAGGATAGTACCGACTCTGGCCTTGCCAGAACCTGTACTCATTTCTCACTATATTTGGGGATTGAATAGCGAGATCCGTGACATAGTCAAGGCTGCTAGACCCCGGACGATCGACGATGCAGTCGAATTGGCCAATACCTTAACTGTCGGGTTGGTTCGTACGAGAGAAGAAAATAGGAAAAATGAATTGGCCCAAAAGATTACCCAAGGTTTTCATTTGGGTAATAATAGTAACTCCAAGAAGAAGGGAGCCGGGCAGTCTTCCACCCCGCCATTTTGCAGTACCTGTAAAAGAAAGCATTTTGGAAAAATGTAAGCCATACTGCAATTTCTGCAAAATACCGGGGCATAGAGAGGAGGAACGCAGGAAGAAGTCCACAGTCTGCTACAATTGCGGAGAGGCAGGGCATTTTAAGCCAAATTACCCCAAATTGGTCAAGACAGCTGACAACAAAGCAAAAGCGGCCAATGGAACTAATAAGAAAAATGCAAGAGCTTTCCAGCTGACGACGCAAGAAGCAGACCTGATTCCGGGCATGATAGCTGATACGTTCCTTGTCCATGATGTTTATGCAAAAGTATTATTTAACTCTGGTGCTAACCAAAGTTTTTTAAGTATTTCATTCTGCCAATATCTTAAGCAACCTTTAACCAAACCTAGACAAGTTTATACGGTAGAAACGGCAGACGGAAACCCTATCAGTATAGATAAGGTACTTCAAGAAGGAAAGATAGAACTCTTAGGCCATAAATTCTCGGCAAATCTTCTACCTATGAATTTAGCAGGATTCGATGTGGTGTTAGGAATGGATTGGTTAGTAGCCAACCATGCTCGAATCCTATGTGATCAGAATTCCTTAGAAGTTCGTGTGCCAACAGGAGAAATAATTCGAATTATAGGAGATAGGCCCCGCAGACCAATGAAGTTCATTTCAGTAATGAAAGTCACTAGTTAGGAACGGAAACAAGGAATAGTATACATGATTTCAGTAATCATTAACACTAAAGGGAAGGAACTTCAGGAAATTCCAGTAGTGTTAGAATACCCCGATGTATTCCCAGAAGATCTACCTGGATTACCGCCGGATAGGGAGATAGAGTTTAGAATTCATCTAATACCTGTAACTGCTCCAATAGCTAAGGCACCTTATCGCTTAGCGCCAACCGAAATGTTAGAACTGAAAAAGCAGTTAGATGAATTGTTAGGAAAAGGATTCATACAACTCAGTTAATCCCCTTGGGGAGCACCGGTGTTGTTCGTGAAAAAGAAGGATGGTTCGATGCGAATGTGTATCGATTATAGAGAATTGAATAAGGTTACCATTAAGAATCGATGCCCGTTACCTAGGATTGATGATCTTTTCGATCAACTTCAGGGAGCTGGGTACTTCTCTAAGATAGATTTGCGTTCCGGATACCATCAATTGAAGGTACATGAAGAAGACATACCTAAAACTGCTTTCAGAACTAGGTATGGTCACTATGAGTTTACAGTCATGCCATTCGGGTTGACGAATGCTCCTGCAGCATTCATGGATATGAAGAATAGGATCTGTAAGCCGTACTTGGATAAATTTGTAATTGTCTTCATCGACGATATACTTATTTTTTCCAAAAGTCAGGACGAACACTGTGAGCACCTGCATGCACTCTTAACCCTGGTAAGAAAAGAAAAGCTTTACGCCAAATTTTCTAACTGTGAATTTTGGTTGCAAGAAGTGCAATTTCTAGGACACATGGTGAATCACGAAGGCATTCACGTAGATCCTTCCAAGATAGAAGCTATCACAAGTTGGAAAGTCCCGGAGTCAGCTATAGAAGTCAGAAGTTTTCTAGGATTAGCTGGATATTATAGGCGTTTTATCCAAGACTTTTCTAAGATAGCTGTTCCACTAACTAAGTTAACCTGTAAAACAGTTAAGTTTGAATGGGGACCTAAGTAGGAAGAAGCCTTTAGAATTCTAAAGCAGAGATTAAAAAATGCCCCAATTCTTGCCTTATCAGAAGGTACAGAAGATTTTTGAAGTCTACTATGACGCTTCTAAGCTAGGATTAGGATGTGTGTTAATGCAACGCAAAAAGATGATCGCGTATGCATCAAGGCAATTGAAAAAGCACAAAGAAAATTATACGACACATGATTTAGAATTAG
Source organism: Helianthus tuberosus (assembly GCA_030545235.1). Lineage (NCBI taxonomy): Eukaryota > Viridiplantae > Streptophyta > Magnoliopsida > Asterales > Asteraceae > Helianthus > Helianthus tuberosus. The sequence continues at coordinate 2,536,490 of CM060389.1, read as the reverse complement.
GAGCAATAATTTTTGCCCTTAAGATTTGGAGACATTATCTGTATGGTAGTAAGTTTACTGTCTATACAGATCATAAGAGCTTAAGATATATATTTGGGCAGAAAGAATTAAACATAAGGCAAAGAAGGTGGATGAAAATTTGAAATGACTACGACTGTGATATTCAATATCATGAAGGAAAAGCAATTGTGGTAGCAGATGTTTTAAGTCGTAAGTACCATGAGAAACTGATATACGTTAAATTATACATGTTTTTATACCCCAAAACACTTCCGTTTTAAGCGTTTTTGACCAAAAACACAACGTTTAGGTGCCAAATCCGGTATGTTTATATTTTCAGGTCTTAAACAGAGCATAAAGGTAAATTATGATGAAAAAGGACAAAATCTGATGCATTTCTGATGAAAATGGCAAAAATCTGATGAGTGCCAGGTATGGCACGACCGTGCCATCTGACGGCACTACCGTGCCGATGCTCCGATCTCGGAAGCACTGCCAGTGCGACCAGGAGTGCCAACCTTTTCTCGGGCCGCACTACCGAGCGATCTGCCGCATGACCGTGCCAAGGCTTGACTAAGGTTTATGATCAACAATCTGATGACATGGCACTATCGTGCCATCCGCCGCACTACCGTGCCGATCTGATGACCTAAGCAACTTGTCCACTAGTCCACTTGGCTGACTTGGGATCGGAGAAACTTACGTCACCCGACAACACCTGTCGCACGACTGTGCGACCAGTGGCACGACCGTGCAGATGAGAAAATCTCCTACAAATAGCAGCATTCGCTACTGGTTCAAGTGTTGGGTTTTTCTCCATGTTTCTGGGTGATTTCTGGGTTCCGAAGCAGTCCTGATCAGACAACTTTGAAACTTCAAGACCGAGTGGAAGCATAACCGACCCAACCCGTCAATTCCTTGCTTGTTTATGGTTTGATTCCTTGTTCGTGAACATGTATTCTGAGCATTTTGCAAGTTATGAGCTGATGTTAGTTTATGTTTAATGTAGTTTATGAAATAGTAGTAAATGAACTTGTTTCTTGAATAATCTTTATGTTGTAATCTTGTTTGTATGAAACTTTAGTACTTTTTCATGTTTGAATCTTCATGATTATATAATGAACGTTTCATTGATGTTGAGTTCTTGATTATGTTTGATTGTCTTGGATAATGAATCTGTGGTTAGTGAGATGGTAACTATTTCTTGATTAATCACTTGTTTGTAAACTTGTTTACACCATGAGACTCGAGAGGGGTATTGGTTTTATCTAAGATATATCTTATTTTGATTAGGAATACTTTCTTGCACGTAAGGGTTCTAAGGAATTATATGATGTTGATTACATGTTCTTGCATGCGGTTTATGATCCATGTTTAGTAGTTTTGGTCTGAAATTGCTGACATGGTAGATTTGTGTTCAAGACTTGTAAAGGTGAAATATGTTGTTATATGATCTACTTAAATGCTTATCCTCATGGCTGTATTGTAACCATCGGTATTGCTTTCTTTGATAAGTGAGGTTAGAAAACTCCTAGCGGATGACTAATCTATCTTTAAAGGTTCACATGAATGAATATCAATAGCTTGCTAAAGAATGAGTTTAGGTGGTTAACGTGTGTTTATCGCGTTAACTTTCCAAAGACTCATCATGTTAGAAAACTCCTAGCGGATGACTAACTGTCTCGAAATTGGAAAATTGATTAAGTGCTTTTGTGACATATCTGATAGATAACATGTTTTGGTTGTTTGTGAAACAAGATAATAGTATATTTATGTTTTAGATATAATTTAGATAGCTTAGTTAAATAACCATTCACTTATCTTTTTATCTGGTAAATTAATGACAAAGATTTAGTACATTATAACGCCCGTGTTCCATGGATCGATATCTGGCTCTTACCAATACTTTGCTGCATATATGACGGGATACACTTGTCCTTTGTTGTGTGTGTTTTAATGTTAAGGTTTAAACCATTTTTATAAATATTAAAACCCACGTGAGTGCGAAGTTCACTGAAAATAAATGTATAAAATATGTGTGCCTTGCATGTCGCCAAGTTTTTGGCACCGTTGCCGGGGAACACAGCGAAGCTAATGGAACAATCCGAGTCATTATTTTACCGGTGTACAAACTGTTAATACTCGTAAATACTTGTGCATTTTTGTATTTATTTATTTTCTTTTACTAACTTGTTAATATCTAACTGTTTGACTAACTTTTCTTTTTTACTAACCAGCTGGCTGCTATCCATCTAACCTTACTAACACTCTAACTTCTCATTTTATTATTTTACTAACTTTTATTTCATTTTATTTAATTCAGTAATGTGTTCGGAATCGAACCATTTACTTTTATTTATTTCATTCCAGTATTTCTAATTCAGTATTTCATTCATTTTAATTCAGTTATTTCTTTTCTGTTTACATTTATATTTATGTCTGTGTTCGCACGTCGAACCATATATTTTTATCATATTTGTTGGTGCATATGTCTGTCGACTTCGTCTTATATTGAGTCTTGTATTAGTTTAGAAAGATCAGGGCACGAAATTCGAGAAAAGTGTGTTTGTGACCATTTCGCAGGAAATGGGTCTTGCCCATCTCGTACGAAATGGTCAGCCTATATATATATGTCCTGTTCATTTCGTAGGTAACGATCTGATTCCAGAGCCGAAGTGCTGCTGAAGTGTCTACTCGCTGTAAAACATTGTTATATCAATCAAAAAGACAATTAGAGTGTATATCAAGCTGTTTTAAAGTCTATACATTAGTTTTCGCCTCTCGTATTGACAAGAACTCTTCTGAACGACTCGTTTTGGTCGTGCAAAATGATCCTACAAGTGGTATCAGAGCTCAGGAGGAGGAGTTCTTACCGAATTCAGCTTGATTTCTTCAAAATTCTGACTTCTACACCTTCTTTTCAAAATTAAACTAGTTTCCAAGGTTAAAATGGGCTAATTTTCAATCATAACACGCGTAACACTGTTTTAACAAATCCTTGAAAGAATTAGACCTAAAATCGGCTTAAAACTTGATCAATTTGACAAAATTCCGGCCGATTGGATGACATCAGCACCATTTCGCACGAAATGAACTTTCCATTTCGCACGAAATAGACCCATTTCGCTTCAAAGTATCATTTCGTGTGAAAACATCTCCATTTCGCACGAAATCACCCATTTTATTTGAAAGTGTGCCATTTCGTTTGAAATTATCCATTTCGTACGAAATCATCTATTTCGTTTGAAATCATTCATTCCACACAAAATCATCCATTTCATTTGAAAGTATTCATTTCGTGTGAGTTATTTCGTACCAAGTTGTCCAGCAGGTCATTTCACTTGAAAGTGTCATTTCGTACCGAAGAGTTCATTTCGTTTGAAAGCTGAGTTTTGTGAAACATCTTACCGAATCATGGAAGAAGAGTTTTACAACGCGTTTGCTACTGCCCCGGGTACTCCTGTTACCATTGCTCAGAGCGTGAACATGGAAAATGAAACTGGAACTTTGCAAAAACCCCCGAAACTGATGGGCATTGAAGAATACTATGGTTGGAAAGACCGATTTGAAAAATGGGTTCAAGCAAATCATTTGAGGTCTTGGGAGTGTATTGAGAAGAAGTATGTTAAACCCCGTACAGATGTGGGAGTTATCAAAACAATTTCTGAATTGATGGATAAAGAGAGAGACATGTATAAAGCAGAAAAAATGATGACCAGCCTACTTCAGCAAGCTGTGAAAGAAGACATCTTCATATTACTTCAACACGACAATACTTCACGTTCGATTTGGGAAGCTCTTCGAATTAAGTTTGAGGGAAGTACGAAGATGATCAGGAGTAAGAAATCATTGTTAAAGAAAGAATTTGATTTATTACTAGCTTGCCGAGTGAAACTACAAAGAAACTGATTGAGAGATATTGTCATTTAGTGCGATCAATGTCACTGTTGGATATCAACAAAGATCGAGAAGAATGGGTTGACAAATTAGCTGATGCTTTACCTCAGAAAGAATGGGGTACATATCTGATGATCTTAAAGAACACGGGTGAATATGGTAAATTGACAATCTCTCAGTTCATTGAAAAACTTGAAGGACAAGATCTTGAACAACAAAATATTTCCATAATGAACAATCCAAGTGGTCAACAAGACATCAAGATGTATTACAAAGGGAATGTTCAGAATGTTGAAACAAGTCCGAAGGTCCAAACCGCTTTCAGTGCAGAAAACTCATCCGGATCAGTTAATCAAAGTCCAATCAGCAACAGTGGATTTTCTTCATACTCAAGTATTAATCCGAATGTTTCAACCTCAAGTCATCAGTTCAAAAACTCAAACAGCAGTAATGGTCATGTGTTACACTGCAACATCGCGTTGCATCTTCAGAACGGTCAAAATTTCTATGAAGAGGTCGCTAAAGGTCATATGGCATTACTAGCTACAGTGTTAGAATCATATGAGGGTTTGGTTGCACGAAGGATAGGAAATCCTATGTTAACAAAAGAGGATTATGATCAGATAGATGCTGAGGAAATGGAGCTTATGGATATTAAGTGGTGTTTAGCGAGTGTGTTGAGGAGAGCTGAGAAATTTAAGATGATTACAGGAAGAGATGACTTCCGTGATGCTAATGTTTCTACTTTAGGTTTTGATAAATCTAAAGTTACTTGTTTTCGATGCAGGGAAAAAGGACATTTCAAGAGGGAATGTACCAATCGAGAAGCAGGAGGAGCTCAGAATCCGTTCGGGAATAATGATTACTATCGGAAAGCCATATATCAACAAGTTGCTCAACAACCATCATCATCAAATGCTATTGAAGATGGAAAGAAGAAGAAAGCTTATCTGGTTAATCAAGATGATAAAATGGCAGAAGGTTTTAGCTGGGATAAATACATTCCGACTGATTCCAAGCTTGGAGCTTTCATTGGACAAAAAGTTCAAGAACCAGATTTGATGAAAGAGTGGATGGATGTGATTATCAATAATGAGAAATGTCAAGATGAAGAGTCTGTCTCTTCAGAAGAAAGCTCAGAAAAGAGAACAGTTTTTTATCAATCATCAACTGATAACAGTGATGATGAAGAGGAAATACAAATAAACATTGGCAAAACTCAATTATTTCCTGAAAGTTTTAAATTTTATTTTGCAGATAGATTGGAGAAACTTAAGGAGAGGCGAGCAGCAAAAGAACAGAAAAAGGTAAATTGCAAGAATGTTGCTCAGGAAGAGAAGCCTGAAAAGAGTGAAGAAGTTAAATTTGCTGAGGAGATGGTTGAAATTGAGAAGATAGTCGAAGTTGAAAAGATTATCGAAGTTGAGAAAATTGTTGAGATCACAAAACCTTGTCAAAAATGTTTGGAACCATGCAAACAATGTGAAGAGAAAGATGAGAAGTTTAGCGAGCTTGACAAGTTGAAAGAAAAATTATTGTTCGATGTCAAATATGTGAAAGAATCGTATGATGTGTTGAACAGAACGGTGAATAGTTTGCAAAAGACAAACTCAGAAAGAGAAGATGCCTTAACGATGATGAATGCAGTGATGATGTCAAAGCAGAAGGCTATCAATCACTATATTGAAGAATGTGCAAAGTTAAAGCAAGAGTTGGAGACTGAAAAGATAGAGAATGAAAGAATCAGACGTTTGTTACAAAGTTATTCAAGTTCTGATTATTTGATTGATAGAATTTATCCAACTGTTGCAGGTTTTGAAGCCTTTCAAGAAAAAAAGCCTGAAGAGAAGGATACTGGTAAGAAACAAAGTGCAAATTATAACAAGTGTCCACCTCCGATCTGGGAAGGTTATTCTCCCAGAAAACCAAATGAGGAGCAAGTAAAAAAGGCAGTCAATATAAAATTGAAGTCTGAAACAACTGATGAGTTACCAGAAAACATTGACGTCACGTTCACATCGTCTGACACTGATCATGAGTCTGTGTTAATAAAAAAAGTGGTCGATCAGGTGTTGGATAAAGATGAGGAGTCAGAGTTAAAATCCGAATCCGAGAGTTCGAGTTCATCAGTTGATAGTTCAAAGTCGTCGGTCAAAAGGGTTTACAATAAAGAATTCTTGTTATCAAAATCTAATTTGAATGTTGAACCAATCAAAGTGGCATTTACTGTGAATGATTCAGACAAATTATATTCTGATGAGGAATTTCCAATAAGATGTGTGAAAACTGAAATGATCAAAAAGGTTTTCAAATTAATAGAAATTAATATTTCTGAAATAAAAGATGTAAATCTTTCTGAAAAACCTAAACATTATACCTCAAGAGTTCAACAAAGGTTAAACAAGAAAAGGGGTTACAGTTCTGGTTCAGGTTATCGAAAGAAACCAAACCATAACAGTAATTTCAAAAAGAAGGGATTGGGTTTTATTCCACCGAAAAATCATAAAAATGAGAAAACTTATAAACCAAAAACTGTATTTGTTTCAGGAGCAAGCTCAGAGGAAGAAGAAAAGAGCTCATTCTGGAAGCAATCGAACAAAGAATTCCTTTCTAAGAAGCAAGAGGGAATGAAGAATGGAGCTAATCAGAGAAAGGAGACAAGAACCTGTTATCGATGTCAAGAGGTTGGTCACATCGCCTGGAATTGTCCAAAGGCAACCAACACAAATCAGGGAGTCTCTTCTAAACTGAAAGAAAAAGTTGTTGATAAAACTGAACCACCAACTGAAAAGTTGAAAGTGTTTAAAAATTCAAAATATGAAGTTGGTGAGTGTTCAAAAAGATTTTACAAAAGAAGAGTAAATCTTAACAACCAAATGTGGGTTGTTAAGAAATCAGATGTGAAATCTGGCGATGAATCTGACTCGTCAAAGTCAGAGGAGCCACAAGTTGAGTCAAAAGGAAAAAATTCGGTTCCACCAATGGATGATGTCAACTTTCCACCATTGAGGACTGAAAATTTTAAACAAAAAATTGGTAAAGTGGAGATCTCGAATCAATTCTATTCTGAAAAGAAAGAATTTGATGTCAAAAAAGCTTTTAATGGAAAAGTAAAACATATATTTGGGAAAATGGTCCAGGGTAAGGCCAAAGGGGTAAAAGAATTTTATGAAGCAAAAAGGAATGTTCAAACACCGAGTGAAACTGAGAAGGTTACACCTAAAGCTAGTCAGGCTTGGGTGTCTGTATTCCACATGTAAAAATCCTGACTTGCCGGAACTCCCAGGTTGGTAATGGGGGAGTAGGAATCGGCATCTTTCTTGAGAAAATCACAACTGTGATATTTCGACCTACATGTGGTGGTCTTCTTGAATTTTGTCATATTTCAATTTACATGTGGTATTGATTGATGAGAACATACAAGTGTATCTACCTACAAGTGGTTGAAAAAGAGGTTTTTACCTACAAGTGGTTAATCAAAGTCATTAAGTTGAACTTGATTTAACTTTCATACAAGTGATTGAAAACAATGTGATGAAACCCCTAACCTACAAGTGGTTTGAAAAAATCAACAAAACTTATTTTCTGGAAAAACCATTTTGATTAAAACAAACTTAAGTGTTTTGAAATCTTAATGGGAAAATAGTTTGTTGTAAGGGGGAGTTCTGATTGTTTATGCCAAGTGGATGGAGATTTGAAGCAATTCACAACAGTTGCCATTTTTTTTGTACAGTTTTTTTTTTTCAAATTTTCCCTGAAAATCCAAAATTGAAACATATTTTTGATTTTAGGGGGAGTAAATTTTTTTTTAGAAATTTCGAAAATTTGAAAAGGCCAAAAACATTGAGAAATTCAAAAATGAGTTTTGTTGTGAAAAAGAGGAAATGATAGTACATCAGTGGACTATCACAACATGCTAAAGAATTGGAAAGTTAAAATGTGATAAACGGTCTCACTGATGATATGCCAGTAGGTTTTTACACGCTTAGTAGATTGTGTTTGAGATATAAACCTAAATATCAAACTTGCTTATTTTGTGGGGAACATCTCTCGGATATATAGGTAACCCCTGAAATCTTGTTTGAAGGGCTTTCTATTTCTGACATACTAGGTCTTTGTGCGTGGTGATATCTGGGGTATTATACATGGACTTCTGATTTTGCGGGAGCAATAGCCTAGTCCTCGTATAATACTTTGCATTGCTTTAATCTTATAGCTCGCCCTCAGCATAAAAATGATGAAACATTGAAAAATGCTAATCATGTGCTATTGAAGAAAAGATTCTCTAAAGGGAACCCAGCGAAAGTCGAACCATCATCTCTCTGATTTTGCGGAAGCAATAGCCTGAGCTCTCATGGTCTCGCATTTACCCTTTACAGATATCACTAGTATACATTCACCTGTAAGACTGAATATAGGAGTCTGGATACGGGAGTATATTCTGAGGTGGAACACGCGAATAAGTTTAAGTGCTTAAAACCTTAATCTCGTATCTCGATACAGTTGAACTTTGAGTGAAAATTTAAGTGGATCAGTATACTGACAATCTAAGTGAATCGTTTAGAACTTAAAATGTTTAAAGTTTAACGGTGTTGGTGATTTGTCTCATAAATTGATATGATCCTCTTACGCAAACTCGAAAAAATATTGATTGTAAATATTTCTTTACTGCATTTTATTAAAATCTAAAATCCAAAAATATTTTCAGTGTGTTTTAGCATAAATTTTGAAAAATTCAAAAAGATATTCGACAACTGATGTTGGAGAGCTAATTTTCAAAATTCCAAGTGCTAAACATGATGAACAAAGGTTTGGGAGAGTTTGTTTGAAATAAAAAAAAGATTTTGAAATAAAAAATGTCAAATCTGAATGTTTTTCCTACAAGTAGTCATCAGAGATTTTAAATGTTAAATCAGTTTGGGATTGGTTTTACAAGTGGTTATTCAGGAATTCTAAATTTGTTAAATCTTCTCTATTGAGAATTTTAATGTTAGGTAGAGATTTGTGCAGGTCCCCGGGTTTAAACCTGAGCTGAATGAGAGCCAGGTCACGATTCTAGAACAAGAGCTAAGACAGATTGCAATCCCGGAACAATTTAAGGGGGAGTCTGATAGCAAAGGGGAGTCTGTAGATGTAAGAGCCAAATAGAAGCTGCTTAGATCCAGATTCGAATCCTAAGGATCACGCAAGTTGCTGATACTGAAGAACTTAAGGAATCAAGAGATCTGATCAAGAGAATATAGAGACAGGATGAGATTCTGGAAGAGAAAAGATTGAAGGATGCTTTACAATGTCAGACATTTTTGGTAGAAGCACGAAGACTGATCAAGACTGTAGAGTTGACATACCGAAGTTTTGTCACACTGAACACTCGTCGACATCCGAGGGGGAGTCTGTTGGTGCATATGTCTGTCGACTTCGTCTTATATCGAGTCTTGTATTAGTTTAGAAAGATCAGGGCACGAAATTCGAGAAAAGTGTGTTTGTGACCATTTCGTACGAAATGGTCAGCCTATATATATCTGTCCTGTTCATTTCGTAGGTAACGATCTGATTCCAGAGCCGAAGTGCTGCTGAAGTGTCTACTCACTGTAAAATGTTGTTATATCAATCAAAAAGTCAATTAGAGTGTATATCAAGCTGTTTCAAAGTCTATACGTTAGTTTCCGCCTCTCGTATTGACAAGAACTCTTCTGAACGACTCGTTTTGGTCGTGCAAAACGATCCTACAATATTTATTTCATTTCTGCATTACTTACGTTTAATTATTTACGTTCTGTTATTCATTTATTTATTTCTGTCCATTTATTTATTTAAATTAACCGTTCATTTATTTAATTATTGTACTCAGTTGTTTATTTATTTACTCCACAAAAATAAAGTATAACTTTCTGATAAAATCATCAGATTTTCTGATGAATTCCAATGAATTTATCAGATTTTCTGATGGATTCTGATAAACCCATTAGGCATTCTAAAAACAACAATTTTCATTTCTGATGAATTTACCAGGTTTTTTGGTAATTCTGATGGATTTATAAGAAATTCTGATGGAACAAACAAAAACAGTTCTGGATGTGAATAAGTAAATAAGCCAGTAAATATTTTAATTAGAATTGTTTAAATATCTTATATATATATATATATATATATAAGGGAAGGTTCATTTGAGAAGAAAATTTTATTAAGAATAAAAAGAACAAAATGGTACAATGGTAAAACACTAAATAGTTTTTTCTCATCTCATTTATTATTATGTTTGACTAATTAATTAGTCATTAAGACAATCATCCTCCATACTAAAAAAATTTGCCTACACACATCAAAAGTTATCCTACACATTTCGAAATTTATCCTACACATATTGAAATTTATCCTACACAACTCGTAATTTATCCTACACGCCTCGTATTTATCCTACACTATAAATGAATTTTTATTTTTATTTTTTGAGAAAAATATATATCTTAAAAATAAGTTACAAATTTAATATAGTTAGTTATTAAAGATGAAACTACCAATTAATGATATATGTAAGTTTACCAATATACCCTTATAGTTACATTAAGTACAAATATTAAATGAAGTCTAATGAAGCATTTCTATTGGTTGAAATTTCTTCTTTTTTCTTCTTATAAAGAATTTCTTCTCATTTGAACTCTCCACTATATATATATATGTATAGAGCATTTTAGATTTATTACTATTTATTACTTCTTATATTATTATTATGTTCTTTTTTCTGTATAATGCGTTCCTTTTTACGTGCAAGCTAATGTCCACGCCCCCTGCACCCGCTAATGCTGAGCTAGCCAACGAACCAGAAATTAATCTAAGAAGAAGTAGGCGGCTTCGCGAAAGATCACTTGTTGTTGCACAAAGGATTACGGCCGCAATCGACGAACCAGTGATACTTTCTGACAGCGAGAGTTCGGAAGACGACACAGGAAGCATTATGGCAGAGGACGACCAGCCTTTGAATGAGACCAGTCGTCCAGGAGGAGAGGGCTTGCTACCGAGCATTGCCCGACCTACGATAGCAGCACCGAGTTTTGAAATTAAATCTAGTATAATTAATATGTTGCAAAATTCTGTGCAGTTTGATGGAAAGGATCACGAAGATCCAGGTCGGCACATCGCATCATTTCTCGAAGTGTCCTCGACTTTCAAAATTAGGGACGTTTCTGAAGACGCAATTCGTTTCCGACTCTTTCCATTTTATTTACAAGACAAAGCCCGATCTTGGCTTTTCTCACTTCCAGCAGGTTCCATCACGACTTGGAACGAGATGGCCGATCTTTTTATACAAAAATATTTCCCGCCGGAAAAGACAGCTAAGCTTAAGAATCGTATTATGACATTCAAATAGGACGAAGGAGAATCTCTACACGCAGCTTGGGAAAGGTTCAAAGATCTTCTGATCGATGTTCCACATCATGGGTTGTCCAAAAGGCAGCTTGTGTTGAACTTCTACCAAGGACTCAACTACGACTCACAAGAACGTTTAGATGTATATGCAGGAGGCGATCTTGGAACAAAAACACCCAATAAAGCCTATGCAATCATAGAAAAAGCTACCTTGAAGTCGAGTTCTCATCACGGTGGAGTGCGAAATAAAGCATCATCTATTCCTGGAGTTCATCAAGTGGATACGTATACGGCTCTTGCAGCACAGATTGGAGCTTTGGCAGCAAGATTTGATCAAGCTCAGAACGTTTCGAAAGTACAATCATCATGTGAGTTGTGTGGAGTGTCACACGAGCCAGGTACATGTGAGCAGGGTGTTATGTTTACAGGCCACGAAGAGGTGGACTATTTGGGCAATCAAATTAGGCCACAGAATAACCCCTATAGCAACACGTACAATCCAGGTTGGAGGAATCACCAAAACTTTGGGTGGAAAGCTAATTCTAATAACCAAAACCCACTCGGATACGCTCAACACGCTCCCGCACCACAACAGCCTCTGGGACAATCCTTTCAGCCCCAGGGACAATCTTTTCAGCCATCAGGGCAAACCTTTCAACCACGTTACAATAATTTAGGTTCAGGAAGCACTTCCCAGCCTCAAACCTCTCCAAGCAACTCGAAACTAGAGGAGATGATGGCGCAGCTATTAAACAACTCCAACAATGCCAACCAAATATCTGAAAAGCGATACCAGCAGCATGAGGAGCGTTTCATGGCACAGGAAGGGGAAATGCGGAGCCAGAAGGCTTCAATACAAACCATTGAGAATCAAGTCGGCCAATTGGCCAAGATGTTGTCTGAAAGAGCCCAAGGTAGTCTTCCAGGTAACACTGAACCAAACCCGAGAGGGCACGTTAATGCAGTAATGACGAGGAGTGGTAAAACCACGGGACCTGACAAATCGGACTCACCACCGATCACTGATACGGTCCAAACTGACGCTTCAGACGAGGTGCACGCTAGGCGAGTCCCAGCAAGTACATCACAGTTCCAGGAGCCAGTTAAAGATTTCATTCCTCATATCCCATATCCGAGCAGACTGAAGAAGCAAAAGAACGATGAACAACATGGTAAGTTTTTAGAAATGTTTAAACAATTACACATAAACATACCATTTGTTGAGGCGTTGGCTCAAATGCCTAAATATGCAAGGTTCTTAAAAGACATCCTCACAAACAAGCAAAATCTCGAAAGCTTATCTTGTGTGTTGATGAATGAAAACCGTTCAGCCCTTCTCCAAAACCGTCTACTTGAAAAGATGGGAGATTCGGCCAGTTTTACTCTTCCCTGTCTCATTGGCAGCATGTCTGTCAGTCACGCATTAGCCGATTTAGGAGCCAGCATAAACCTTATGCCGTATAAGGTCTTTGCTAAGTTAGATCTGGGTGAACCTTCACCCACTAGAATGAGCATTCGACTTGCAGATCGTTCAATCAAGTATCCGCGTGGATTCGTTGAAAACATGCCTGTTAAAATCGATAACTTTGTTTTTCCCGTGGATTTTGTTATTTTAGACATGGACGAAGATTCAAAAGTGCCTTTAATACTTGGACGCCCGTTACTCAATACTGCGAGGACGATTATTGATGTGGCAGCTGGCCAAATCACGCTCCGAGTAAATGACGAGCACATGACTTTTGATATTAAAAGATCAATGCGATACCCGCAAAGTCACGATGACATGCTTTACTATGTCGACATTGTCGATACTTGTGTAAGCTCTCATTTCCAAGGTACTATTGAAGAAATTGATACGGACACACATCTGTTGTGTGAGAATCAACATGGCATTTTGCAAGAGGGCCACGGAACTGAGCAGCTGATTTTCCAAAGCGGTGATGATGGTTCTCAAAGTCCAGATCAATTTGTGGAGATTGACCGTGAAGTTGAAGAAAAGTCAAAACCATCGGTTGAAGACCCACCGTCGTTGGAGTTAAAAGAACTCCCACCGCATCTCGAATACGCATTTCTAGACGAGGAGTGTCACTTGCCAGTCATCATTTCAGCATCTTTAGCAAAAGAAGAAAAGTGACAGCTTCTCGAAGTTCTAACGCTCCACAAAAAGGCCATGGCATGGAAGATTATGGATATCAAAGGCACTAATACTTCTTTTTTGTACTCACAAGATTCTAATGGAAGATGATTACAAACCTAGTGCACAACATCAAAGGCGTTTGAATCCAAATATGCAAGACGTGGTGAAGAAAGAAGTAATTAAGTTATTAGATGCAGGGCTGATTTATCCTATATCTGATTCTGTTTGGGTAAGTCCGGTGCAAGTAGTACCCAAGAAAGGTGGTATTACTGTAGTTCCAAATGATAGGAATGAACTTATTCCTACCCGTACTGTCACCAGACGGCGAGTTTGCATCGATTACAGCAAACTCAACGATGCCACCCATAAGGACCACTTTCCGCTTCCATTCATCGACCAGATGTTGGAACGTCTGTCGGGGAAGTCATTTTTCTGTTTTCTGGATGGGTTCTCTGGATACTTTCAAATTCCTATCGCTCCTGGGGACCAGGAAAAGACTACTTTCACATGTCCTTTCGGCACATTCGCCTACCGACAAATGCCTTTTTGGCTGTGTAATGCACCAGCCACACTTCAACGCTGCATGGTAGCTATTTTTCATGACATGATTGAAGACTCCATAGAAGTATTCATGGATGATTTCTCTGTTTTCAGGAGTTCTTTTGATCAGTGTCGTGGAAATCTTAAAAGAATGTTAATGAGATGTAAGGAAACTAATCTAGTGCTTAACTGGGAGAAATGCCACTTCATGGTGAAAGGAGTAGTTCTCGGGCACAAAATCTCTGAAGCCGGGTTAGAAGTCGATCCAGCAAAAGTGGATATCATTTCTAAACTTCCTCCCCCAACCTCGGTCAGAGCGATTAGAAGTTTCCTGGGTCATGCAGGATTTTATAGGCGATTCATAAAAGACTTTTCAAAAATCGCAAGACCTATGACCCGTTTATTAGAGAAAGACGCCCCATTTGTGTTTTCAGACGAATGCATGAAAGCTTTCAAGCAGCTAAAACAAAGGCTTATCGAAGCCCCTATTTTAGTTGCAACCAGATTGGGCATTGCCATTTGAGATAATGTGCGACGCCAACGATTACGCAATAGGAGCAGTCTTAGGACAGCGAAGGGAGAAGCATTTTCATCCTATTTACTATGCCAACAAAACTCTACATGATGCTCAAGAAAATTATACGACTACAGAGAAAGAACTTTTGGCAGTAGTTTATGCTTTCGACAAATTCAGGTCGTACCTTGTGTTGTCCAAAACAATTGTGTATATGGATCAAACAGCAATCAAATACTTTTTTAGCAAACAGGACGCAAAACCGCGTCTTATCAGATGGATCTTGTTACTACAAGAATTTGATATTGAGATCCAAGACAAAAAGGGTGCTTTAAATGTTGCAGCCGACCATCTCTCGAGACTTGAGCATGGTAATTCAGAAAATTCAGTGGAGGGACCCATAAACGACAATTTCCCCCACGAATTTCTTTTAAGCATCGAGATGAATGACGAGTCACCATGGTTCGCCGACTTTGCAAACTACCTCGCATGTGGAATCCTTATCAAAGGATTGTCATATCAGCAAAAGAGGAAGTTCTTTGCAGATTTGAAGTATTACATTTGGGACGAACCATACTTGTTTAGAATCGGAGCCGATCAAGTGATCCGAAGATGTGTATTTGGAGAAGAGGCAGCTAGCATTCTGCGCCACTGTCACGAAGGGCCAACCGGAGGTCATCATGGAGCAAACTACACTGCAAAGAAAGTGTTAGACTCTGGCTTTTACTGGCCCACAATCTTTCGTGATGAACATGAATGGGTTAGAGCGTGTGATGCTTGCCAGAGGGCAACACATATCTCCGCACGCAATGAAATGCCTCAGCATCCAATGCAGGTCTGTGAAGTTTTTGATATATGGCGTATCGACTTCATGGGACCATTTCCAGCCTCACGAGGTAATAAATATATCCTAGTTGCTGTAGACTACGGGGCTGTTTGGTAGCCTCTGAATGGTCATTAAGAGGCTACCTCTTAATGGAACCATTAAGAATTTTACCAATGAGAAGGTAGAAGAATGTGACATGTGATGATTTACCATTCAGAGGTTACCTCTTAACCATTCAGACTTGAGGTTACCTCTTATTCATTCAGATGTTTTAAACCATTAAGAGGTAGCATCTGAATGGTCATTAAGAGGCTACCAAACAGCCCCTACGTCTCAAAATGGGCTGAAGCTCAAGCTTTGCCTACAAACGACGCTAGAGTAGTCGTGAGGTTCTTAAAAAGTGTATTTTCCTGATTTGGTGCTCCAAAAGCACTGATCAGTGACCGAGGAACGCATTTTTGTAATGCGCAGTTAGAACGAGCCTTGTCCCATTATGGAGTTCATGATAGATTGCTTACGCCATATCATCCTCAAACGAGCGGGCAAGTGGAAGTCACGAATCGGGGTTTGAAAAGAGTCCTTGAGCGGTCCATTAATAACAACCGCAAGGATTGGTCAGACAAGCTAGATGACGCTTTGTGGGCTTTTAGAACGGCATTCAAAACACCTATTGGGACCACACCCTTTAGGTTGGTTTATGGAAAAGCTTGTCATCTACCTGTCGTGCTAGAACACAGGGCATTCTGGGCCTTGAAGACGACAAATATGGATTTAAAAAGCGGAGGTGAAGCCCATTTTCTGCAAACCCACGAGCTCGAGGAACTAAGAAACCATGCTTATGAAAGTTCTAGCAGGTACAAAGAACGAGTCAAGAGGTTTCATGACAAAAGATTGAGAGAACATAAAGATTTCCGCGTTGGAGATCTTGTTTTGTTATATTCCTCACGACTGCGTTTATTCCCTGGGAAGTAAAGATCTCGATGGACGGGTCCCTACACGGTAAAAGAAGTATTTCCATACGGAGCCATCACCATTGAAAATCTAAGCGGGGAAACATTCAAAGTCAACGGTCATAGGCTCAAAAGTTACATCAACGGACCGGTTGACCCGGTGGAGAAAATTCTCGAACTCCACGTCCCGCACACTTAAAACAAGTGTGGGGAGAATGAGTCTAACTATCGACTCGCTGACAAATTTAGCGAGCGTGTTTTCACACGCTAAGGGTAATTTTGTATATATTAGTTTTTAATATTTAGTTCGTAATTCGTTAATTTTTCGGTTTTAAACGTAGGAACATACGATCTTGATCCACAATTTTTGGAAATTTGAAGTTAATTAATGTTTAAAATATATGAAATAGTGAAAAAATGGGAAAAGTGGGTGAAAATTCGGAGTTAAAAGCTTACTGTGAAAAATAACACACAAAAGGCCCAGGTGTTGCACGGTTGTGCCAAATCAGCACGGTCATGCACTCCTTAGTCGAAACAGACCAAGAACTCGTGCATCGAACGGTCATCGGACCGCACTACCATGCGACCGCTGCACCACCGTGCAACCCAACAACATAGATTGAACCAGGAAAATGATCCGGGATGGCACGACCATGCCACCAGTCGCACGACCGTGTGACTCGAAAACCGAACAGTAAAAAGTAGGGTATTTAAGCGGTTCTGCAGTAAAAACATTTCATTTTTACGAAACCCTAAGCGCCGCACGGGAGTTCCAGGTCGCCTACACCCAAAAATCATCTAATTTTTGCCTAGATTTCACTTCAATCATCTTCCTAGGTATGTTTCCTACTTGTTTTGCAGATTAAACTTAGTTTCTGACATAGATCTGATGTTTGAATCAAGAAATTTTGGGGTTTTCTTCATAAAAGTCAAATAGACTCTTGTTCTTGGGTGATTGTTGTTAAATCGATAGTTCTGGTACTTGATTCGAAGTCCATTAACTGATTACAAGTTAAATTTTGAAAGATACAAGTTAAAATCAGTAAAATATATTGTTTTCTGATGTGATTTGCTGTCGCACGGTCACGCCATTGAAACGGCATGACAGTGCCGGTCGGAAATCAAGTACAGATCATCGATTCATAGCTACGATGCCGAGTCGCACGGCAGTGCGACACGATTTTCCGGAAACAAGCTGTTGACCGATCACGGGATGGCACGGCAGTGCCACCAGACGTACGACCGTGCGACTGCTGAAACGACAACATAATGTTGTAAACAGCCTGTTCCGGTGACGGCGATGAATTTTTTATATCCTGCTCTTATTTTGTTATATTCCTGTGTGCAGATGAATCACAGATTCCTCCAATTCAGCGAGAACAAAGCGAAAGAACAGCCCTGTATTGCAAGATTACAAGCCTTATGGAATAGACGGGGACAAATCGGTGAACCGAGAAGGATCAACTGGGAGACTTTGACAACCCTAAACCAAGAAGAAAGGCTATCTGACATGATGTCACATCCGATGTCAAGGTTGTTCAACATTGCACGACCCGTTTATCTTGAGCTAACATTGGAATTCTTCGCTTCATACACTTATGAAAAACCAAGAAGCGAAAATCTAGACTTTAAAAATAGGGAGACAATACAGTTCAGGTTGGGAAGAAAGTGGCATAAGTGGACAGTTGCTAGACTTGGAAGAAGGTTGGGCATATATTCAGCTGAAGACATCAATTCAGAACTTTTCACCAATATCTACAAGTTTGAAAATGATCAGCAACGGGCTAACTTCTTGGCACAAGTGGCAGTTGAACCACCTTATGAAGCTAGAAAATCTAAAGCTTCACGACTACGAGACCCGCTTCTGAGGGTTATTCATCAGGTCATGAGTCACACCATCTGTGGGCGCATGGACAGTGCAGGAAACTGTCCCACTCCGGACCTTCTTTTCTTATATTCCTTAGTGTCTAGAGTGCATGTCAACCCTGACTAGAATGGCTGAATTCTTTGTAAACAGTGCAGGGAGAACTACAAGCAGTGAAATCCATGGCGGTGAATATGTGACTCAATTAGCATATAATTTGGGTATTATGACAGATGATGTAGTCAACGGTCTCACGATGGTTCACGCAGGAGGAGATGTGGATATGAGGTCTTTGAGAGCGATGGGTCTGGCAGTGGATACAGACAATGGCCCGCGACTGAGGGGTCTAAATGGGGGAAATATGGGATCCGCTACCGCTACCACCACATGACAAAGACGTCAATATGGAGGAGCATCAGGTACTTGAGCAACCACCACATGATCAGCCACATCATGAAGAGAACCAACATCAGTATCAACATCAGCAAAACTGGCCTCCAGGTATACCTTCCTACCCTGAGTTGTACCAACAGTTCTAGCATATGCAGGTAACTCAAGACGCTATGAGAGCCGACCAGTTAGCTATGCGGGCATCTCAACACACCATGCGGGAGGAAATGTATGCAGGCTTTTCCTACATCTTCGGAGGGCTACAAAGCGTATATCCTAGCCACTTCGGCAACCCTCCGCAGTTTCCGTTTGGAGACACAGGTACTTATGGGGCGGGTTCATCTGGAACATGCCACCATGATGGTGATGATGATGAGGAGTAGGAGGAGGTAGGGCGAAACAGATCAGAAACTAATGTTTTATCTTATTTCTATTCAGTACTTTGTTTGTGTTATACCAGGGGAGACAATAGTGGCTCAACACCGTTTACTGGTCGCTGATATAGTAATGAGAGAAGTTTTGACTAAGCGGAAGGGGAATATGCAACCTAGGATACGATGGGGTAATTTGAAAGGCGTCAGGATTGCACTGTTCAGAGATAAGGTCATCTCGACAACAGCGGCCCGAATGGATGGGGACTCAAACCGGGTGTGGGAGGCTATGGTGACCACCCTTACTTATGTGGCGAAGGAGACTCTAGGGGTAACAACAGGAAAGACAGATGGGCGTAAAGAGTCTTGGTGGTGGAATGATGAAGTACAAACCAAAATAAAGGATAAGCAAGAGAGCTTTAGGGTTCTTTTGAGATGCACGAATGACGATGAGCGTGCGAGATTGGGGGAGAGATACACAAAGGCCAAAAGGGAGGCGAAAAAAGCAGTGACTGAAGCAAAGAACACAACCTATAAGAAGATGTATGAACGCCTAGAAACAAAGGAGGGGGAAATGATATGTTCAAGATTGCTAAAGCTAGGGAGCGCAGGAGGCAAGATCTAGGGGTAGTGAAGTTTATAAACGGAGAGGATGGACGTGTGTTAATCAAGGAACATGACATAAAGTCAAGATGGCAAACTTACTTCCACAAACTTTACAATGGAGATGGGGCTTACCAACAACAAAGAGACAATTCGATTACACAGTGACAACAACGAAATAACTGCTATTGTAGGCGTATCACACAGGGAGAGGTGATGGCAGCACTTAGGAAGATGGGAAGGGTTAAGGCAATGGGTCTGGACAACATACCAATTGAGGTGTGGAAGTGCTTGGGACAGGAGGGAGTTCAATGGCTAACTAACTTGTTCAATCTCATTTTCGACTCTGGAAGAATGCCAGACCAGTGGAGGAGCAGTATTGTAGTGCCTTTATATAAGAACAAGGGAGACGCCCAATGTTGTGGTAGTTATAGAGGGATTAAGTTGTTAAGCCATACTATGAAACTATGGGAGAGGGTGATTGAGACTAGACTTAGAAGAGAAACCCAGGTTACGGTAAACCAATTTGGTTTCATGCCAGGGCGGTCAACGACAGAAGCGATACACATTCTAAGGAGATTGATAGAAAAATATAGAGAGATAAATCGAGATCTACATATGGTGTTCATTAATTTAGTAAAAGGCGTATGACAGTGTGCCACGTAGATTGATATGGGATAGTTTAGAAGATAGAGGGGTACCTAGTAAGTATGTAGACTTAATTAAGGATATGTATGTTGAAACTAAAACTAGTGTTCGTGCACCGGTAGGGGATACTGATTTCTTTCCTGTGGAAGTCGGACTCCACCAAGGGTCAGCGTTGAGTCCTTTTCTATTTGCGATTGTTCTAGATGAGTTGTCAAAGTCGATTCAGGAGTCAGTTCCATGGTGCTTGCTTTTTGCAGACGATATTGTGCTGATAGAAGAAAGTAAACAGAGCTTGAATGAGAGGTTAGAAGAATGGCGTGTAGCCTTAGAAGGCAAAGGTTTGAGGATAAGTCGCTCTAAGACTGAGTACCTTTACTGTGATTTTAGTGGAGCAGGCGATGAGCACGACACTCAAATCACCATTGAGGGTCAGGTGGTCCCACAGGCAACTAAGTTCAAGTATTTAGGATCGTTTGTTCAGAGTAATGGAGAGATAGACAGTGACGTAACTCACCTTATCCAGGTTGGATGGTGTAGGTGGAGAGCAGCCACAGGGGTATTGTGCGACAAGAGGTTCCCTGATAAATTAAAAGGGAAATTTTATAGGGTTGCAATTAGACCCTCTATGTTATACGGAACAGATTGTTGGGCCATCAAGAAAATCCATGCACGAAAGCTAGAGGTGGCAGAGATGAGGATGCTAAGATGGATGTGTGGGCATACTAGGTTGGACATGACAAGAAATGAGGTTTTTAGGGTAAGATTAGGAGTTGCTTGTATTTCTGACAAAATAAGGGAGGGAAGATTGAGATGGTTTGGGCATGTCAGGAGAAGGCAGATGACAGACCCGATTAGAATAGTTGAAACACTCACTGTAGATGGAAGGAGGAGTAGAGGTAGGCCGAAAATGACTTGGGATGAGTGGATTAGGCAAGATTTGCTAGATTTGCACCTCTTCAAGGACATGGTCAAGGATAGAACTTCGTGGAGACGTAGGATTAAGGTTAAGGACTTTTAGGAGTGTGGCTTGGTTTTTGGTTTAGGTTCTTGTCTTATGAGTTTAAATTTTTTCGTTTTCTATTAGGTGTGATATAACTTTTTATAAGTTGTCACTTATTCCCGGCGTCGTAGTTTTACTAAAAACTACTTATCTATTTATGTGTTTATTTTTATTATTTTTCTTCTCCACATTTTTTAGTAGTTGTGTGCTTATATATGTTTTTCTAGAAGCTTATGTCTTGGTTATGGTTTTTTGGAGCCGGGGGTCTCACTGGAAGCAGCCTCTCTATCCCCTGGGATAGAGGTAAGGCTTGCCTACATCCTACCCTCCCCAGACCCTATCAACAGCTTCGCTATAGGTGGGATTATACTGGGTATGGTTGTTGTTGTTGTACTTTGTTTGGGATTTTTAAACTTTATGTCTGTTTTAAGTATTTAAGTAGTATGCTTTCTTTGTTTGAATAACGGATTTGGTTGAATTATCTAACATTTTGATCAATGGTAATGTTGGCTATTTTAGCGAGTGACATACTTGGCAGATTTGTAAAGAAATGCACATAGAGTTGAGACGACTTCAATCAAAGTCTACTCGAATAAGTTACCTCCAACTCTGAGGGAGTACCTCTTTCCCTTTTCACATTATTAGTTTAGCTCTTCATAATTGCTTAACTAATATGTATTTCACATTGGGTACAATGTGAAGTTCAAGTGTGGGGAGGGGTTTAAAAGGTTTTAAACTTTGTTTGTCCTTAATTGTTCTCATTTTTTGTGTATATTTTTCGAAAAATAAAACAAAAATGGTCAATTTGTGTTCTTTAGAAAGCATCAAATCTGATAAAAATAGACAAGCCAAATTGATTTTTGAAAAAGATAACTAAAAAGCGTGATAAAACAAAACGAAAGACTTGCATGTTTATCTTTACATTTATACCCATTCCTTCCATTTACGTGAGCATATTTTTGAGCCTTTACTACTTTCTTGTCAATGCTTCTTTGTTTTTGCGGAAAATTAGTG
This sequence comes from Helianthus tuberosus, assembly GCA_030545235.1. Classification (NCBI taxonomy): domain Eukaryota; kingdom Viridiplantae; phylum Streptophyta; class Magnoliopsida; order Asterales; family Asteraceae; genus Helianthus; species Helianthus tuberosus. Next base: position 2,514,368 of record CM060389.1, on the reverse strand, counting down.
AGTCGGATGTTTCATGTAATTTAGAACATGTCATTAGTATACTTTTCAAAATCATGAATATGTGAAATTACATAGAAATGATAGAGGCATTTAGGATAACCCCTTTGTCAGCCTTTTCTTTGTTTATATCCCGCAACCATCACTATCCATTAGTTCGCCATGTTGAGCCTATTTTCCGTCTTTTTCTTAACTTTACCCAAATATTAAGCCTACTTACCCAAATATAACCTTTTCTCATTTACCCTTATTTTCGTTAAAAATTTGGCCATAAGCTATCTAGATTGATATGAGTTCTAAAAAAAACCGTTTATCAAAACCCTCTAAGGAAATTATGGAAAAAACCATCAAGAAAGAAAATAGAGAGTAGAAGTGTAAAAAGAATAAACTCTAAAGACCTGCACAAGTAGCTTAGCAACGTGTTCAGAATTTTAGAAAATAAAGTACCAAGTTTTTGGCCAAGTTTTAACCTTTCTTGCTACTTTCAAATATCCATTCCATACCCTTAACCTTAGCCTATCATTGCAACCCATCAAAGACCTCTTGATTTATGCTTTTCACATATTAATTGGTGGAGATTACATCTTTTGACAAGCTTATGATATTGCATGGTTCATTAACTAGGCATCGAGTGTTTTACATACACATTATATGTATGATTCAGAAATTTAACCGAGTATGTGTGAACATTGTGAGAAATATAAGGATTCGCATGCTAAGTCATTTCGAATGTTAAATCATTGCTTTATAATTATCCTTTCATACATCTAACAAAGCTTGTTTGTTTTAAAACTTTGATGATGATTTTTGAAAACCAATTTGACCACCAAACAAATTAGTGAACCTTGTGAATACTCAGATTTGATTCCGTATTTTATTTTAAGTTTGCTTGAGGACAAGCAAAGTTCAAGTGTGGGGATGTTTGATATACGTTAAATTATACATGTTTTTATACCCCAAAACACTTCCGTTTTAAGCGTTTTTGACCAAAAACACAACGTTTAGGTGCCAAATCCGGTACTTTTATATTTTCAGGTCTTAAACAGAGCATAAAGGAAAATTCTGATGAAAACGGACAAAATCTGATGCATTTCTGATGAAAATGGCAAAAATCTAATGACTGCCAGGTATGGCACGACCGTGCCATCTGACGGCACTACCGTGCCGATGCTCCGATCTCGGAAGCACTGCCAGTGCGACCAGGAGTGCCAACCTTTTCTCGGGCCGCACTACCGTGCGATCCGCCGCACGACCGTGCCAAGGCTTGACCAAGGTTTCTGATCAACAATCTGATGACATGGCACTACCGTGCCGATCTGATGACCTAGGCAACTTGTCCACTAGTCCACTTGGCTGACTTGGGATCGGAGAAACTTACGTCACCCGACAACACCTGTCGCACGACTGTGCGACCAGTGGCACGGCCGTGCCGATGAGAAAATCTCCTATAAATAGCAGCATTCGCTACTGGTTCAAGTGTTGGGTTTTTCTCCATGTTTCTGGGTAATTTCTGGGTTCCGAAGCAGTCCTGATCAGACCACTTTGAAGCTTCAAGACTGAGTGGAAGCATAACCAATCCAACCTGTCAATTCCTTGCTTGTTTATGGTTCGATTCCTTGTTCTTGAACATGTATTCTGATCATTTTGCAAGTTATGAGCTGATGTTAGTTTATGTTTAATGTAGTTTATGTAATAGTAGTAATGAACTTGTTTCTTGAATAATCTTTATGTTGTAATCTTGTTTGTATGAAACTTCAGTACTTTTCATGTTTGAATCTTCATGATTATATAATGAACGTTTCATTGATGTTGAGTTCTTGATTATGTTTGATTGTCTTGGATAATGAATCTGTGGTTAGTGGATGGTAACTATTTCTTGATTAATCACTTGTTTGTAAACTTGTTTACACCATGAGACTCGAGAGGGGTATTGGTTTTATCTAAGATATATCTTATTTTGATTAGGAATACTTTCTTGCACGTAAGGGTTCTAAGGAATTATATGGTGTTGATTACATGTTCTTGCATGCGGTTTATGATCCTTGTTTAGTAGTTTTAGTCTGAAATAGCTGACATGGTAGATTTGTGTTCAAGACTTGTAAAGGTGAAATATGTTGTTATAGGATCTACTTAAATGCTTATCCTCGTGCTTGTATTGTGACCATCGGTATTGCTTTCTTTGATAAGTGAGGTTAGAAAACTCCTAGCGGATGACTAATCTATCTTTACAGGTTCACATGAATGAATATCAATAGCTCGCTAAAGAATGAGTTTAGGTGGTTAACGTGTGTTTATCGCGTTAACTTTCCAAAGACTCATCATGTTAGAAAACTCCTAGCGGATGACTAACTGTCTTGAAATTAGAAAATTGATTAAGTGCTTTTGTGACATATCTGATAGATAACATGTTTTGGTTGTTTGTGAAACAAGATAATAGTATATTTATGTTTTAGATAGCTTAGTTAAATAACCATTCACTTATCTTTTTATCTGGTAAATTAATGACAAAGATTTAGTACATTATAACGTCCGTGTTCCATGGATCGATATCTGACTCTTACCAATACTTTGCTGCATATATGACGGGATACACTTGTCCTTTGTTGTGTGTGTTTTAATGTTAAGGTATAAACCATTTTTATAAATATTAAAACCCATGTGAGTGCGAAGTTCACTGAAAATAAATGTATAAAATATGTGTGCCTCGTATGTCGCCAGAAAGAAAGACGTGTTCGTGCTCTTAGATTAAATCTGCAGTTAGATCTAATGGAACAACTGAAAAGTGTGTCACACCCTGAATTTTGTGGAAGCGTGATTATGGTGTGACTTTCTTAATATCATTGCATTCAATCATAACAACAGCTATATGATAAAACCATAGGTTTGTCATCCATTAAATAAGTTTAAAACATAACAACATTGTTTAAAAACGTAGACTTCAAATTCAAGTTTTACAATCATACCAAAATGTTTATGAGTTCACTAAGGACTCATCAAAAGATATTAAATAGCACCAAGGGTTGGGAGACGTGTCTCGTCCAGGAATAAGACACACCGACCAAACCCAAAGACCATGGATGACACCTTTATTCCTAACGCAGCATAAAAACTTCCAACGCCCGCCAGATCCACTTACTAGTTCCCTGAAATACATGTAGTTTGAAAACATCAACAAAAGTTTAGCGAGTTCATGTGTTTAGTATGTGTGCACGAATCATCATTGAAAACCTTTGTATGTATGTATGTACTTGTAAACTGGTATGAAGCAACAAGGAAAAACAGATCAATTAATGTGTAGCTAATACATTAATAAAAGTGACATGGCATAGGAAGCACCCAACCCTGTATGCTTATTTCGTACCGGCCCCTCCGGCGGAACGACATAGTCACCACACGCGGCCAACTCGCAGGCCCATCGGTGGGGCTCGCAACACCCAATAGATCTATCACTCATGCCCCTCGGTCCTTATACAAGGATTAATGGTCTTAAGTTAATCGCCTACCCATTCACGTGATCTAGCAGTTCATTCCTTAGCTAACCATACCGTTTGTAAACGTTTGTAATCAATTGTAACATGTATTTCACCCCCGAAGTTATAAAACTGAAAACAGTTAAAAGAAAAAGGGGGATATGAACTCACAGTTTTGCGTTCCTTGTATCCGATGTAACTCAAAGCTTCCCCTAGAACGCACGACTACCTACATGCGTATTATGGTCCGTTAGACGAGCGGGTCATGCCTTGTCTTTGTATTGATTAGTGCCTTTGAGTTACGTTTCAAAGTATTTTCGTTATTATTCCGAGTTATAATTACTTTGTTAAAATAATAATTATTTTAACCTAAATTATATTTATTTAGTTTTGGAATAATTGTTAAACAATATTTTGTAATAACACTTCTCAAGTATTTATACTCGTATTTCCTTCCCAATGATGGGGGGTATCTCATACATGTATATCCGTATTCTTGTATTGGCATATCTTGCCATGAGTTGGCGTCGTATTCCGGTGTGTACGTATTTTCTTAATAAATATCCAATATTTTCCCAAAACAATATATTTTCAAGTCCTACTTAGAAAATATATATATAAACTTATTTTGCCCAAAAATACTGTATTTCCAGAAAATATATATTTTTCACAAAAATCATATATCTTCTAAATACTCTAGGAAAATATATTTTTACTTCCAAAAATAATATATTTTCCCTTTGTCGAAAATATGATATACTTTGTAATAATAACAAAAATCATATTCTCATTTCTTTCGTATCCAAAATAATATTTACCAAAAATATATTTATAACAGTGTTCTCCGGAATATTTTGTAAGTTACGTTCTATCGTTCGGTTCCACAATATTATGTGTGTAACTTATATATTTATTCCTTGTGATTTCTGGTTGTATTTTGGATGGTAACTCCGTGGTATTTTGTTAAGTTATATTACTTTAACCCTAAAATAATATAGCTATTACACCAAGTATTCAAATATTCACACACATGTCTTCATAATATATATATATATATATATATATATATATATATATATATATATATACGTTTATCCATTTTTATTTGTAAAAACCAACCTCCAATACTTGTATTTTTGTAACAAAAATTATGGCAAAGTTTATATTGAAAACCATAGTTTAAAACACACTTGTAAATATTTGTTTAGAAAATATTTTTCTAAGTGTTTATATTTTTAGAAAATTTCTCCATAGTTTCCCCTAAAAATGGAGGTGTCCATGCTATCAAAGCATATCATTTTCTTTTCAAAATCATCACAATCAATCAACAACTTAATCAATACTTACCAAGTGCCAAAACTATTCAATTTACATAACAACATGAACTTGAACTTTCACAAAAAACTTGTAGTAACTTGGTAGTGTGTTTAGTAGGTCTAGTTACCCTCCAAAATGTATTTACTTCTTTATAAACTTCATTCTTGAAAGATTTAGGTGTTTACAACTTGTAAACATATTTTATAAAAACATTTCTTTATGACATCTTCTTGTTTCAAAAGTGTTTATACACTTGTTTTATCACCAAAAGTAGTGTATGTTTAAGTAAGAACCAAGATCTACTAAAAATCATATTTTAAACTTGGTTCTTTTTGGAAAACCATCTGACGTGATGTCGTGGTCACAATCAAATTTAATCCAATTACTACTAAATAGATAGCGGTAAGTGGGTATCGAACACATGGAGTTTGTGGAATATGTGTTATTTGAAGTGTATATCTAACTTTGACTAAATTAAGCTAATTGCAAGAAAATAAAGTTCAAGAGTTGATTTGATTTGAAAAACTAAGACTATTAATGTAATTGCAAAAATGGAAGTTTTGGTTGTAAACAAATTAGAGACAAATGATTATCTTTAGTTTCTGGTTTGCTTTGACATTTATGCTATCATTCCACTAGAAAGAACAACATAGACATAGTTCATGTGTGATCACTTGCAGTGATGAAAGGGAACTAAGTACTCAGATTCCTAGAACGTGAGGTTGTTACCCGATGATCAATCAACCCTTACCCAAGCCTAACTATACCCATGATATTTCGATTTCCAACGGTACCAAGAACGTATGGTTTCTAATTAGTTCAACATAAGAATTAACAATTTACTAACAAACAATCACACACCATAACAAGCAATTCAACAAAGATAGAGATTGTTATTCTAGAAATAAGGAATTCAAGCATAAAGTCTTACATAACCTTCCACCAAAGATAATCACAAAGTGTTTAGCCACTCATGGCTTGAACAAACATCATAAACCAAGTTTTAATCTTCAAACAAGTTAAGTACAAGAAAAACAATGATAGAGATAGTCTTCAAGCTCCAAAAATTAGCCAAAATTCGTCCCCAAGTGTTGTGTAACCGAAACATATGATGAGACACACTTAAACCCCATGAAAATGACAATTAAAAGCATAAGTTACGATTTTGGATCAGTTGGCGCCGTAAGCTACGCCAGAGGGCCGTAGCTTACGTCGAGCAGCCAAGTCATACGGTCCTTGTCTTCTGTCTTACGGCAGGCAATTTTGAAAACTTGTTTTCAGCATAACTTTTTCGTTTCAACTCTGTTTTCTTCATCGTTTTCGCCTATGTTTTCGTAATTTCGTCCTCTATCATGCTATCCTCTTAATTCTTCAATTCCAAAAATTGATTTTTTATTGATGCTCCAAATTCTTTCCCTTTTATGCTCCATTTGCACCTGCACGTCCAAACAACTAGTAGTTACCAAGTTCAAACAATTAAACGTGTAAAGCAAGGGATTTTAATCTTTTTAAGGCACTTAAGGGTTGTCCTATGGACCACCCATCACATCCCCACACTTACTCGTTGCTTGTCCCAAGCAACCTATTCAAAAACCATTTCAAAACCACAAGCAATCAACATGCAAATCAAGCTAAAATGTATCGTCCTTTTACTAACTTTTTATCACACCACAAGACACACCCCTCACAACAACTCTCGGTGACAATAAATATTAGCACATTATGCTAAAACACTCAATGCACGTGTGTGATTGTGCGAAAATAAGCTTGTATACAAATCAAATCTCCTCCTATCAAATATTTAGCATGCTTATGAATCAAAAGGAAATTCGGGTTGTAACGGGGCTATGTGTAAAGGTAGGAAATAGTGGGAATGTGAAAGTAGCTCATTGATTCGACCCGGTTTTTATTTCTACTACTAAACAAAGCAAACATCAACTATATACACAACTTCATCAACATTTTCAACTACTATTGCAACTAAATTCTTCTTTTTGTATTTTTCTCATATTTTTTTTTCTTACTTCTTTTTTTTTTATTTCTTTCTTCTTTTTTTTTAAGCATAGAACTCAAAAATATATACAAGAACATCAACAATCACAAACTAAATTCCTAAACCGGGTCATCTCAATAGGTAAAGTTTTTGTAAGAAGTAGGTTTGGGTCACAACCGAATGGTATAAGGCTCAAACATGGCTTTCTAAAGACCAAACCCCCACCCCTCACAATACCAAGCTCATATATGTAACGTATGAGGTCCAACCCCCAATTCCCACACTCTCACACATCTAGACGAGGCTACCTAAAAGTCCCCTATCATTTTCACAAGCATGCTAATCCTAGGCTTCAACAAGAATTCGTACACAAGTTCTATTAACACAATACACACACCGCCACTCAAAACAAGGAAAGCATCTTTAATAATCATATGTGGCTCAAAAACTCACCATGAAATGACTAGAAAGGGGTGTCGGTGTGTCATGCGGAACAATGTCAAGTGTTCAAATTCCAACAACTTTTCGTTTGGTTTCACAATTTTTTCAAAAATTCTCAAAATTTTCCCCTCATCCCCACACTTGGGATACATTGTCCCAATGTATGGTTTTGAAAGGAATATCGCTTTCAACAAAAACACCAACATTTGCTTATACTCTCAAACCCCAAATTTCTTTTTGTATTTTTTTTTATTTTTTTAAACAAAAGCAAACAAACTAACTACCAATATTTCAAAGCTAAAGAACATATCAAGACTAAGGAAAGAGTACATGACCTGGTGAAGTTTGACAAAACAGATGTTGTAGATAATCCGACTTTCTATCACCACCTTCACACAAATATCCGTACATCCTCCCCACACTTGAATGTTGCCATGGCCCTGAAACATAGAAAAATAACGAAATAGCAAGATCAGTGTAAAACCCCGGGTTGCCTCCCGAGCAGCGCTAAGTTTTCAGGTCTTCAGCCAGACCAAGCCACCCCTATTTATGGTGGCTCAAAGAATCGGTTCCTGCCACTTCCATCAGTACATCGTGCCATTGCATAGAATGCATCTGTCCCGTTTCGACTCGATGGGTAATCAAGTACACTCCTGCTTGAACCCATATGTTTTTCTTCACGGTCCGGTGGGTGCTTTTTTCTCATTCTTTGAAACACATTTTTCATACAATCACTAGACTCACCACCCTTCCCCTCAATGGACTCATAACTAATCACTCTAGTTTGAACATCAAAGGACAACTTACGCTTCTTTTCGGTCATGGTAATAATTCCGTCTCTACAATTAATTTGAGCATTTGCTGTGTATAGAAACGGTCTACCTAAAATTACCCTTTGTTATGCTGCCATTTTGGTAAAATCATAGTCTAGAACTAGAAAATCCACCAGGTATTCAAACTCTCCCAACTGAATCTTAACATTCCTAACCATTCCCCGTGGACGCCTCCAACTTTCATCCGCCAAGCTCACCATGGTGTCTATATCTTCAAGCGGACCAAAGTCGTACATATCGTATAGATCGCCTGGTAGCACACTCATACTCGCCCAATAATCCAATAATGCATGGGGAATTTTTAATTTTCCCACTCGGATCGGCACAAGTGGTGCTCCATGCTCTTTGTCCGTTTCAAACTTGGCATCCCAACCTCCAATACTTGTATTTTTGTAACAAAAATTATAGCAAAGTTTATATTGAAAACCATAGTAATGGTTGGTTCTTCTTGAGTGGTAATGGGTTGTGTGGTATTGGTTGGTGTAACATTATGAAGTAAAGTAGGTTCGGTGGTAGTGTTTGGGATGGTGGTATTTGGTGACGGTTGAGTGGATGTTGGTATAAAAGGTGGTACAAGTTCACCCGTGGTGGGTGGTGGTGGTGGTGGATCCATGTAGCGAAGTGGTGTAATTGGTGTTGTTGGTGAACCATTGATTCTGTTTTCCCTTAACAAGATTTTGTTTCCTCTCAAAGTTCGTTCAATTTCTGGATCAAATGCCAATGGTGATAGCTTGTGAGAGCTTCTAGTACGCATGCACCTGTAAATACCTGCACACTAACACACCTAGCGTAAACCAGAAAAATAACAAACTAAAAAGGATCAAAATAACACACGTTGCGCACTACTCCCCGGCAACGGCGCCAAAATTTAGCGTGATGTCGTGGTCACAATCAAATTTAATCCAATTACTACTAAATAGATAGCGGTAAGTGGGTATCGAACACATGGAGTTTGTGGAATATGTGTTATTTGAAGTGTATATCTAACTTTGACTAAATTAAGCTAATTGCAAGAAAATAAAGTTCAAGAGTTGATTTGATTTGAAAAACTAAGACTACTAATGTAATTGCAAAAATGGAAGTTTTGGTTGTAAACAAATTAGAGACAAATGATTATCTTTAGTTTCCGGTTTGCTTTGACATTTATGCTATCATTCCACTAGAAAGAACTACATAGACATAGTTCATGTGTGATCACTTGCAGTGATGAAAGGGAACTAAGTACTCAGATTCCTAGAACGTGAGGTTGTTACCCGATGATCAATCAACCCTTACCCAAGCCTAACTATACCCATGATATCTCGATTTCCAACGGCACCAAGAACGTATGGTTTCTAATTAGTTCAACATAAGAATTAACAATTTACTAACAAACAATCACACACCATAACAAGCAATTCAACAAAGATAGAGATTGTTATTCTAGAAATAAGGAATTCAAGCATAAAGTCTTACATAACCTTCCACCAAAGATAATCACAAAGTGTTTAGCCACTCATGGCTTGAACAAACATCATAAACCAAGTTTTAATCTTCAAACAAGTTAAGAACATGAAAAACAATGATAGAGATAGTCTTCAAGCTCCAAAAATTAGCCAAAATTCGTCCCCAAGTGTTGTGTAACCGAAACATATGATGAGACACACTTAAACCCCATGAAAATGACAATTAAAAGCATAAGTTACGATTTTGGATCAGTCGGCGCCGTAAGCTACGCCAGAGGGCCGTAGCTTACGGCGAGCAGCCAAGTCATACGGTCCTTGTCTTCTGTCTTACGGCAGGCAATTTTGAAAACTTGTTTTCAGCATAACTTTTTCGTTTCAACTCCGTTTTCTTCACCGTTTTCGCCTACGTTCTCGTAATTTCATCCTCTATCATGATATCCTCTTAATTCTTCAATTCCAAAAATTGTTTTTTTATTGATGCTCCAAATTCTTTCCCTTTTATGCTCCATTTGCACCTGCACGTCCAAACAACTAGTAGTTACCAAGTTCAAACAATTAAACGTGTAAAGCATGGGATTTTAATCTTTTTAAGGCACTTAAGGGTTGTCCTATGGACCACCCGTCACCATCCATAAATCTTAGATCTATATGATTGTTAACCCACTTTGATTATTATTTTTCAAGAAAACAATATATCTTTTCAAGTTCATGTCTTTCATGGGGATGATTTATAAATCTCTAACATTTTCATCTTCTCATCTTGCTAGGTTATGTTTTTAATCATGATCTAGCAAGATCATATAATGATCTACATCATTTACACAAACCAACAATCATCAAGCATCATAACAACACTAAACAACATGATTTCTTTAAGATTTCTTATAGTTTTATGCTTGTGTTCATGTTTCAACTTCTTGTTTCTTAGTGTTCTTTATGATAATCATCTTGTAACATCTTTTAACCACTTAAAATAGATGCAAAATGAAGAGTAGAAGATCTTACTACTAGCTCAAGGCTAGGGATGATCAAGTGTAGAAATGAAGTGGATAAAAGCAATCGGTGAAGGTCCTTCAAGCTTCAAGGCCCCCAAGCTTCCTAACTTAGCTTCTTACACCTTGTGTACACCTTAGAATGTATGGAAAGTGGTTGAAAAATGAAGTTGATGGTGAGGGATGTTGGGCCATAAGCTTTAGAAGGGGAGGAGGAGTTTATGGTGAGTTGAAGATGATGAATGTGATGAAGGTTCAAGATTAAAGGTTAATATAAAGTGTCTTCCAACAAGTCTTAATCTTTTGGTTAATGTGTTCATCAAGTACAAGACATATCTAATAAAATATACAAAGAAAATCATGTGTGGGTCACCCTTGTCTAACCGTATGGTTAGGGGGGTCTTGGTTAGATTGTAATGTTAAGTTAGATCATAAGGTTGAGATCCAAGTGCTTAGTTAGGTTGTTTAGTTGTTAGGTTGTTTATATAGTTTGTTATGATGTTCGGGGATCATAACTAGCTCAGAAACATTAAAACAATGCTTCTAGTGTAATTTTGATGTTTCGGGTAGTGTCCGGTTGTTCGGTTAGATACCGGTTCGTTAAAGTGCTAAACTATATCGTTTAGTGATCTTTATGTACCTTTTGTGACACTTCTAATTCCCGACACTTTGGAAAGCATTCAGGACCATTTAGTCATATTTTTGCATGATACAAGCTTATTAAAATGCTGATTTTTGCAGAATTCTGCACTTTATGTGGGTTCTAGGCACTTTCCGGCACTTTATCTACCACCTAGAAAAGCAGTTTTGTGGTCCTTACTTCCCTACACACTATACTAGTGTGATACTTAGTTTCTGGCTCATACTGTGTCTCAAAACAACGTCTGTCTATGTACTGAACCCCGTCAGCATTTTTCTGAGTTATCCGCTAACTGTGCTAACTGTGCTTTGTGCATCATTTATGGCAATGAGGTTTTGCATGTAATAATGATGTGACTATATGCAATATGTAATGCACATGTAAGTATGATACAGTAATTAGAAGCAATTAATTGTAATTCAGCACAGTCATTACGCACTAATCATCATTTAATAATTGTACGGATGCATGCAAATTTGACAGCTGTCACATTCTCCCCCTGTTAAGAAAATTTCGTCCTCGAAATTTGTACTACCTTAACTCCTTAGGGTTACATTATGTGTGTATGTATATGAATAGTACTGGGGTAGATAACCACAAAACCGAATCAATTCCTATTCATATCAGGTGAGTCCAGGGATATATTTCAACAAGAACCTAGTGGTTAAAAGGTATGTGTTCTAGCATTTGGTGTCAAAGGACACGAGGTGTATATGTGTATAATCTAGCGTAACTTAGTTAACCGGGGTGCAACAAAGGAGTTTTGACCAATGGTTTCTCAAACAATCGGTCACAATATGCAAACGATTTTTCACAAACCATAGCATCCGCTATATGAACTCAAAATCAGCAACTTGAATATGAAAATGATCTATCAACTTTCGAATAAGTAAATGGTAAGGATTTGTGTGTTGACATCCTTGAATTGCGAAAATACATCGAATGGAATACAAGCGAATCTGGTGTATTATTGTCTTAATTCGTAGTTGCATCAGGAATGTTTAAATGACAAGTCAAACAAAAGTATATGTAGTTTTGTGTGAAATGATTGACCATGATTAGCACAAGCTACAATTTGTAATGACACCACAAGGTGTCGTAATCAACATATTTCAACAATAGCGGTGACCGAACAAGTCCACCGTGCTTGGAATAAAAGGAAAGTGTATTGAAACAATTCTGAAAATTTAATTTAAACAGCGTCATGGGGTTTTCAATCGAATGTGGAACATTAAAGAACTACTGTTTCTGATTGATGATGGAAAACAATAAACAATGCAAGGTGTTCAATTTGTAACGACAGAATCGTTAGGAGGTACATCGTGCTATGAAATGAATCTATGTACCATTGCCTTAACACACAACTGTGTTGAGACCGCTTTAATCGTGATAAACAAGACGGATTTTAGAGCAAGTTAATGAATAAACAATTGAATCCGTGTATGAAGTGAGTACCCAAATTAGCGCAAGCTTTAATTTTGTGAAAGTATCACCGTAAGGTATCGAAACCAACAAACGGTTTAGTGGAGTCGTAGACCAATCAAGTCTACTATGACTCGAAATGAAAGAATCTTTGCAAAAATATTTGAATATGATGTTCTCAATACATCATATGACGTCTTAAACTGAATATGCGAAATGGATAAGTTCAAGCAATTGAACTTGGTTCTAGCGTAATCTGACAATAAACGTACGTATCAACAAGGGAATCTCAGCATGGTTACGAAGATGACCTATGAATGTAACTTGAAAGAAAGAAGTTTCAAGAAAGTGTGTTGACTTGATAACAAAGGAGCCAATAATTACAATAACGTAGGTTATTCGAATCATAAACCAATAGTTAGCTTTAGCAAAATAATATTTGAACTTCAATGAAGCGTTTATTCGAAATGAAACTGCATGCGTAGCAAAAGGTGCATGCATAACGTATAAGTTTCCAAGTAATGAAGCAATGTGTAGCTGCTAAAATAAAGAAATGACAAAGTATTCGAAGAAAATGTGTGTTCGCTCTCAACGAAGAAAATTAACGCGATGCAACTACCATTAAGGGGAGTAGAGATGCAAACATCTACTCGCTAGTAGCAAAAGTGAAGATTTCAACAAAAGAAATTGGAGTACTTTCTGTTTGGTTAACTGAAGTAGCATGTATGTCAGGATAATGGGGTTTGCTTGAGTTAACAGGTGTGGTTCCTAAGCAACCTTCACGAGTTTTGACCTGGGTTCACAAAGGTCCTAAGTACATGTTTTCTAGGTTCTCAAAGTTTCGTATTATGTGTAAAACTGTTTTGTGCATCGTGTAGGAGACACCATTTTTGTGTATGTTTCAAACAAGTTATTGTCCCACAATTTCCCGGTATACTTTCTTCCTGTATTCACAGCTAATGACACTCGATCATCGATCAGTCGTGTAATAGTAGTTGGATCCTCACAGTTAGTTAAATAAGTAATTCGTTAATCCTTAGCAAGAGTTACTGACTCTTGTTGGTTATCTCGTTCGGCTCCTGATAGTTGATGCTCATACGGAAGCTATCGTCCTTCTTCTCGACGAGCAAAGCTGGGGTTACCCAAAGCGGGAAACTTGGTCTGTTATCTTCCTTCTCTATCAATTACTGAAGCTACACTGTCAATCCTTGCATCTCCGAAGGTGCAAGTCGCTAAGGTGCATTAACAGCAGGCGTTGCGCCCGGAATTAAATCGATGCGAAATTCGACTTGCCGTCGAGGAGATAATTCTGGCAAGTCTTCGGGGAAGACTTCAGGATATTCCCTTATCACATGGATATCTTCGCGTTTTGGTTCTTCGGTTCCCTTTTCCACGACATGAGCTCAGAAAACAACACATCCCTTGCGCAACATCTTTCGTGCCTTCAAGCAATTTGGAAGTTGTAGGGGCGTATTCTGCTTACCTCCATGAATCATGATTGTTTCTTCAGTTGCCATCGGGGTGCGGGTAATAATCTCCGCTTGATTGTTCGACAACTAATCCATCCCATTTACCACGTCGAAGCTTCCCTTTAACTATTCTATTGAGTACTGGATATCTATTTTACTTACTACTAAAACAAGTATATTCTGAAGCTAAAATTTGACAACAATGTCAAATAGCACAGACGCATAACATTGACTATTATAAGACGTACCGATGGCCATGTTTGGATCCTGGCGTGCTTCCCTAGCTCCGGTGTTAGGCATTTTCCCCACTATCTTGTTTAATCTCCCGTGGGCAATCTTTCCTAAAGTGGCCCATATCACCGCAGTTATAACACCCTGGACCTCTCTTTCCACGTTTCGTCTCATGCCAACACGTCTCCTTGCAGTGCCCCACTTTGTCACAGTTGTCACACTTTCCATTTTTACATCGCCCGGTATGATGTCGTCGACACTTGTCGCATTTAGGTAGTTTACCCATGTACTCTTTTCCCTATTTGGCTTTGTTGTTTTTATTCGTCTGGGTACCCTGCTTGAAGTTTCCGAACTTTCTCTTGTTATCTCCATATGACTCCACATGAGTCTCCTTTTTCTCCTCAGAGGTTGAAAATCTTCCTAGTCTAATCGCTTCTTCAGTGAGAGCCACACTCAAGTCAATAGCTGCGGTAATTGTTGGAGGTTTAGATGTTGTCACCAGGCTTAGAATCTGAGGCGCCAGTCCCCCGATAAAACGTTCGATCTTCTTAAACTCTGGATCTACCCTGTAGGGGACAAAACGCGACAGAACATGGAATTTCTGCACGTACTCAGCTATCTTTGGACCTTCCATCTTCAAGTTCCAGAACTCATTTTCCAACTTTTGGATTTCTGGTCTCGAACAGTACTTCTTATGCATTAGTTCTTTCAGTTCGTCCCATGTCAAAGCATACGCAGCAGCCTCGCCCAACGTCTGAACCTGGAGGCTCCACCATGACAGAGCCCCATCTTGAAGCAGTCCGGAAATGTATGCGACCTGATGATCTGGGGCACATTTGCTCAACCGTAAAACAGAATCCGTCTTCTCAACCCAGCGCACGAAGGCTAAGGCACCCCCGGTGCCGTCGAAATCCAGGGGCTTGCAGCCCAAGAACTGCTTGTAGGTGCAGCCTGCAATATATGCAACATCACTCAAGAGAGGCATTAGCAAAGCACACTTGGAAATGTCCAAACGTTCTTGTAATGTGTCTTAATGTGACTAAACATTACCGTTGGGTGGGTTATTTCATGTGGTACCTCCGCTGCGCTTGGAGCGAAGGGCCTCGTGCTGTGCGATGGACTGTGAGATGCGCTCTTGTATTTCTGCCTCTGTCATCAGAAAAGGGGTGTTGGTATCGGTGTTTCCTTGAATCGACATCTTCTTAGAAGAAGATCGGTTAGGTTAGGTCAGGTCTTATTAAGGACATGAGCACACAAGCCTCTACTTAACGAATAAGACCTCAGAGGTGTATTTACATACGTATATAAGCAATCATATAATGGTACCATTATAGTATAACTTGTAGGTAGGAACATATTTAATGAGAACATAACAAGCAAGCACGTAGCATTATAATTATAGTACAATCATGCAAATCAACAACGTGCTTAGTGACGACATGGCGACTGAGCTTTCATTGTTTACCGACCACAATCACATTGTTTACAAGGCGCACTACATCAAAAGGGACACAGGGTCACCCTACCCTTGTCCAATAAGTCTGTCAGTGTATTAAAATCAAGTGGTCAAAAGTGGTCTTAAAAAGTCTCTACCATCTCGGCTTATTAGTAGTGTCTTTTCCCCAAAGTAATGCAATTCGCTTAAAAACCAAAAGCCAACTATACTGATGTCTGGGGTGGAGGAGTGAAGAAAAGCAAACTGCTAACATGTGCGACTTTCTCCTCGAACTTGGATATACAGCGAAGTAAGTATCTGATCTGTTGCTTGATAGTAAAGAAACGAGCATCAAAACCTAAGAAGGTGAAATGGCAGCAGGTGAGAGTGCAAAAAGGAGACAGTGATGAATATGGAGGATCAAAGTATACTGGAATAGACAGGGTGGAGGATGTGGTGTCAGCTTCAAGCTCCAAAACTTTACGACTCAAAACCTCAAATTGTAGTTGAAGTGGCATGTGCAACTCATTCCGTGTGTAGTCTCCATAATGCGAAGAATGATAGGGGTACAAAATCAACATAGGGCATGATAGGAACCTTCGGAATGGCTCGTCCAGTGTTGAAAATGAGCAAACGGGGTAGCCTGTGAGGTCGTAGGAAATGCTGCTGTAGTAAAAAGGATCGTCACGCGGGTGCTGGCCTGGAGTACCATCCCGGGGTGTGGGTATGTCTTGAAAGAAAGCAATAGGCATGTCGGTGCAGTGGGCGTCGGTCTCCATAGGAGAAAAGGAGCAACATCAGCGGGTGCGGGTGCAGGAACAAATGTCTCAGCAAAAGAGAAGATCATCAAGTGCAGGTACTGGGTCAGGTAAGGGGTGCAACGTCTGGTAAACCAAAAGAAACATGGTCAGGATCGGGAATCGGCTCAAGATCAATGGGTGCAATATCAGGCTGACCCAAAAGGAATTGGAGCTGTCTCAGGAACAGGCTCTGGGTCGTGTGAAGGTGTGGGATCTCGAGCAGGTGATAGTGCAGTAGTCATAGCGGTGTCGTCGTCTGAATCAGTAGTGGAAAGTTGCAATCCGGCCGTCTGTAAGGCTGCAGATGTCACAGTCTCAAAGGATTCTGAAATCGAGTGCAAAATGGGAGCAGATGATACTTCAATGGCGGGAATCTTAGGAGTTAGAATAGCAATGACATCCTCAGCTATCTTTCCATCACCCTGGGCATCAACAGGAGGATCATCGTCAAACAAATCAGCGTCATCATCAAACGAATCGTCAAAAGGCATATCCTTGGGAGGAATGACCACGAGAGGTACGACGTTGAGGATCGGAGCCATGAGGTGCTCGCCATCGGGGTGTCCAAATAATAAGGTGGTCATGGGCCGAAACAAGTATGATAGAAGGATTTCTTGTCAGGGAAACCATCAGCAACGGTAAATCACTACCAAGATCTGGTTAGCGCAAATGGTTGGAAGTCGTCCTCGTCCTTGGTCAGCATGTCAAGGTCACTCTCAGTGTCTGACGTAAATATCTCTGGCACAGGTGCAGTCTCATTATTTGTGGCGGTGGCCATAGGGTTGTCAACATCTGATAACTTGCTCTCTGAGGAAGGCGACATGTGTGTCGATACATAATAGTCATAGCATGTGTATCCATAGTAATCACTAACACTTAGTGTATGCAAACAAAGGTAATTTATCATGTAATCATGTATTCACATTATTCTTCATGAAACTTTCTATCCTTCCTAGTCTCCCAGACTAACCCACCTAGTCTCCCAGACTAAACCAACCAGTCTCCCAGACTAAACACCTAGTCTCCCAGACTAAACTACCTAGCCTCCCAGACTAAACTTCCAGTCTCTCAGACTGAACCACCCAGTCTCTCAGACTGAACCACCCAGTCTCTCAGACTAAACCACCCAGTCCCTCAGACTGACACACCCTAGTCTCTCAGACTAAATTTCCCGAACTGAATCGCCCAGTCTCTCAGACTGAACTCCCCAGTTTCTCAAACTGTCCCAACTAGTCTCTCAGACTAACTACCCAGTCTCCCAGACTGAACTACCCAGTCTCTCAGACTGAACTACCCAGCTTCTCAAACTGAACTATAAGCATTAACTTTGAAATGTGTTTCGTGTCTTTTGTTTGTAAAAATGTTTGTTTTCCTGGATCTGGGCATTGTATGCAATGAAAACATGTTTGTGAAAACATTTTTGTGAGAGCCCTAATGATCGTAGTCTAGACTCGAGAAAGAATCCTAGATCGCTACGATCGAAGCTCTGATACCAAGCTGTCACACCCTGACTTTTACGGAAGCATCATTATGGTGTGACTTTATTAATATCATTGCATTCAATCATAACAAAAGCTATATGATAAAACCATAGGTTTGTCATCCATTAAATAAGTTTAAAACATAACAACATTGTTTAAAAACGTAGACTTCAAATTCAAGTTTTACAATCATACCAAAATGTTTATGAGTTCACTAAGGACTCATCAAAAGATATTAAATAGCACCAAGGGTTGGGAGACGTGTCTCGTCCAGGAATAAGACACACCGACCAAACCCAAAGACCATGGATGACACCTTTATTCCTAACGCAACATAAAAACTTCCAACGCCCACCAGATCCACTTACTAGTTCCCTGAAATACATGTAGTTTGAAAACATCAACAAAAGTTGAGCGAGTTCATGTGTTTAGTATGTGTGCACGAATCATCCTTGAAAACCTTTGTATGTATGTATGTACTTGTAAACTGGTATGAAGCAACAAGGAAAAACAGATCAATTAATGTGTAGCTAATACATTAATAAAAGTGACATGGCAAAGGAAGCACTCAACCTTGAATGCGTATTTCGTACCGGCCCCTCCGGTGGAACGACATAGTCACCACACGCGGCCAACTCGCAAGCCCATGGGTGGGGCTCGCAACACCCAATAGATCTATCACTCATGCCCCTCGGTCCTTATACAAGGATTAATGGTCTTAAGTTAATCGTCTACCCATTCACGTGATCTAGCAGTTCATTCCTTAGCTAACCATACCGTTTGTAAACGTTTGTAATCAATTGTAACATGTATTTCACCCCCGAAGTTATAAAACTGAAAACAGTTAAAAGAAAAAGGGGGACATGAACTCACAGTTTTGCGTTCCTTGTATCCGATGTAGCTCAAATCTTCCCCTAGAACACACGACTACCTACATGCGTATTATGGTCCGTTAGACGAGCGGGTCGTGCCTTGTCTTTGTATTGATTAGTGCCTTTGAGTTACGTTTCAAAGTATCTTCGTTATTATTCCGAGTTATAATTACTTTGTTAAAATAATAATTATTTTAACTTAAATTATATTTATTTAGTTTTGGAATAATTGTTAAACAATATTTTGTAATAACACTTCTCAAGTATTTATACTCGTATTTCCTTCCCAAGGATGGGGGGTATCTCATACATGTATATCCGTATTCTTGTATTGGCATATCTTGCCATGAGTTGGCGTCGTATTCTGGTGTGTACGTATTTTCTTAATAAATATCCAATATTTTCCCAAAACAATATATTTTCAAGTCCTACTTAGAAAATATATATATAAACTTATTTTGCCCAACAATACTGTATTTCCAGAAAATATATATTTTTCCCAAAAATCATATATCTTCTAAATACTCTAGGAAAATATATTTTTACTTCCAAAAATAATATATTTTCCCTTTGTCGAAAATATGATATACTTTGTAATAATAACAAAAATCATATTCTCATTTCTTTCGTATCCAAAATAATATTTACCAAAAATATATTTATAACAGTGTTCTCCGGAATATTTTGTAAGTTACGTTCTATCGTTCGGTTCCACAATATTATGTGTGTAACTTATATATTTATTCCTTGTGATTTCTGGTAGTATTTTGTATGGTAACTTCGTGGTATTTTGTTAAGTTATATTACTTTAACCCTAAAATAATATAGCTATTACACCAAGTATTCAAATATTCACACACATGTCTTCATAATATATATATATATATATATATATATACGTTTATCCATTTTTATTTGTAAAAACCAACCTCCAATACTTGTATTTTTGTAACAAAAATTATGGCAAAGTTTATATTGAAAACCATAGTAATGGTTGGTTCTTCTTGAGTGGTAATGGGTTGTGTGGTATTGGTTGGTGTAACATTATGAAGTAAAGTAGGTTCGGTGGTAGTGTTTGGGATGGTGGTATTTGGTGACGGTTGAGTGGATGTTGGTATAAAAGGTGGTACAAGTTCACCCGTGGTGGGTGGTGGTGGTGGTGGATCCATGTAGCGAAGTGGTGTAATTGGTGTTGTTGGTGAACCATTGATTCTGTTTTCCCTTAACAAGATTTTGTTTCCTCTCAAAGTTCGTTCAATTTCTGGATCAAATGCCAATGGTGATAGCTTGTGAGAGCTTCTAGTACGCATGCACCTGTAAATACCTGCACACTAACACACCTAGCGTAAACCAGAAAAATAACAAACTAAAAAGGATCAAAATAACACACGTTGCGCACTACTCCCCGGCAACAGCGCCAAAATTTGGTGTGATGTCGTGGTCACAATCAAATTTAATCCAATTACTACTAAATAGATAGCGGTAAGTGGGTATCGAACACATGGAGTTTGTGGAATATGTGTTATTTGAAGTGTATATCTAACTTTGACTAAATTAAGCTAATTGCAAGAAAATAAAGTTCAAGAGTTGATTTGATTTGAAAAACTAAGACTACGAATGTAATTGCAAAAATGGAAGTTTTGGTTGTAAACAAATTAGAGACAAATGATTATCTTTAGTTTCCGGTTTGCTTTGACATTTATGCTATCATTCCACTAGAAAGAACTACATAGACATAGTTCATGTGTGGTCACTTGCAGTGATGAAAGGGAACTAAGTACTCAGATTCCTAGAACGTGAGGTTGTTACCCGATGATCAATCAACCCTTACCCAAGCCTAACTATACCCATGATATCTCGATTTCCAACGGCACCAAGAACGTATGGTTTCTAATTAGTTCAACATAAGAATTAACAATTTACTAACAAACAATCACACACCATAACAAGCAATTCAACAAAGATAGAGATTGTTATTCTAGAAATAAGGAATTCAAGCATAAAGTCTTACATAACCTTCCACCAAAGATAATCACAAAGTGTTTAGCCACTCATGGCTTGAACAAACATCATGAGGAATTGTCAATGAGGTTTTGCATGTAATAATGATGTGACCATATGCAATATGTAATGCACATGTAAGTATGATACAGTAATCAGAAGCAATTATTTGTAATTCAGCACAGTCATTACGCACTAATCATCATTTAATAATTGTACGGATGCATGCAAATTTGACGGTTGTCACAAAGTGTTCAAGAACACAGCAATCCAGGATAATGCTGAAGGAATGAAAGGAAGGATAAAGGAATTAGAGCAAGGAACTAATGGAATTTGGAGATTCCATAAGAAAAGGGTTTGGGTACCTAGATGAGGAAACTTACGAGAAAAGATATTAGAGGAAGCCCATAAATCTAGGTACACGATGCATCCTGGTAATAACAAGATGTATCAAGATTTGAGGAATAACTTCTGGTGGATAGGAATGAAAAAGGACATAGCTAGTTACATTTCTAAGTGTTTAACTTGCTCACAAGTTAAGGCCGAACACCAGAAACCTTCAGGTTTACTTCAATAGTTAGAAATGCCTGTAGGGAAATGAGAATTAATAACAATGGATTTTGTTACTAAATTACCCAAAACAGGAAAAGGTAACGATGCAATCTGGGTGATTGTGGATCGGTTAACCAAATCAGCTCATTTCCTACCAATGAAGGAAACCTTTAGCATGGAAAGACTAACTAAGCTATACGTAGACGAGGTAGTGTCACTACATGGAGTTCCACTCTCCATTGTGTCAGATAGGGATAGTCGTTTCACTTCGCATTTCTGGACGAGTTTCCAACAAGCAATGGGGACACGATTGAATTTAAGTACAGCATATCATCCCCAGACAGATGGACAAAGTGAAAGGACAATCCAAACCTTGGAAGACATGTTAAGAGCATGTGTTATAGATTTCGGTGGAAATTGGGACGACCACCTACCATTAATAGAATTCTCCTACAACAACAGTTATCACACAAGCATCAATGTTGCCCCATTCGAAGCACTTTATGGATGAAAGTGCCGAACTCCGGTATGCTGGGCAGAAATAGGAGAAAGTCAGTTATCAGGTCCCGAGATTGTACAGGAAACCACCGACAAGATAACTCAAATCAAGGAAAGGCTAAAAACGGCTCGTGATCGCCAAAAGAGTTATGCCGATAATCAACGTAAGCCGTTAGAATTTCAAGTTGGAGACAAAGTACTATTGAAGGTTTCTCCTTGGAAAGGGGCAGTTCGATTCGGTAAGAAAGGAAAACTGAGTCCAAGGTATGTAGGACCCTTTACAGTTATCCAACGAATAGGACCAGTTGCATATCAATTACAATTACCAGAAGAGTTGGCCGGGGTACATGATGTATTCCATGTATCTAATCTTAAGAAGTGTTTATCTGATGCATCACTGGTAGTACCTCTTCAGGATATAGAGGTAAATGAAAAGTTAAAGTTTGTCGAGAAACCTCTTCAGATAGAAGACATAAAAGTCAAGAATCTCAAACACAAGAGGTTAATTCTGGTCAAAGTAAAATGGGATTCCAAAAGAGGGCTTGAATACACGTGGGAGCTGGAATCGGAAATGAAACGAAAATATCCTTACTTGTTCTGGTAAATCTAGAGGACGAGATTTTAAACACGGTGGGGAGGATGTAACAACCCTCGCAAAATTTTCTATTTTCTATTCTAAAAAGGCACATTAAGAAACCCTAATTAAAACCCCCAAGTGATACATTGCAACCCAAAATTTGAAAAACGAACGAAACTAGCAACAGGGCCCCCTAAAACTCAAGGGGGGAAACCCCTAATTGATTTTATCTTATAAAAACGGATAACAAACACGTAATTTTGATTTTGGCCAACTCACCCAGCCTATCCCAGCCACCAGGCTACCCTAGCCTAGGTGGGTCGCCGCCGCGACACGCGCCAGAGGCAAGGGAAGCCGGCGCGACACGCGGGCGGAACCAAAATCCAGTATATAACTCAAGGACTTAGCACTTGCATGAATTGTTTGTTACGACGAAAAATCAAGCTTCGTACATTAATATATCTCCGTTTCTTTCAAAAACAATCACAGTCCCGAACCTCTGCAACGATAACAGGGTAATAACTCGATCACTGCTACGATACACTGTCCGATCGATTAAAACCAATCCGATGAATGTTTAAGTGCTGACTACATTGGGCTATACTTTGTCATTCGTCGTGAGGGTTTCGATCTCGTGAATTATCGTAAATGTTGAATTAAGTTACTAACCTAGTTTCGTTTGCATTGTATATTTTACTAGGTTTACCAGCATAACCAGTAGGCTACCTGTGACCGTTTAAATCTGCAATGTGAGTCATTCTATTTTTATCAAATTGTTTTGCAAAACCATAAATGTTTTCCAGTTATATTTACAGGGATTAAGTCTTTGTTATCTTAAATTACTGACAGTAAGTGGGGTTTTGTATTCATTACTTATTTAGCATCACTTTTAGGTGAACGGACCTAAATAGTGATACACGTCACTTTTGGGTGAACGGACCCAATAGTTATATGACCACAGTCACAGATCCGGTCGTGTGACAACTGTGTCAGCTAATTATAAGATAGAAGCAATTGTAATCGCTCTTAATACTGTAAATTATAACAATGTGTCTTTTGTATAAATTGAATGCACTCGCCAGTATTTTTTGCTGATCAAATCTTTTTAAAACATGTTTCAGGTAATTTACTGTGAACAAGGAAAAGTGCCACGTAGCACTCCAGCTTGAATGAAGTGGCTCAGTAAATAAATAAACATGTTTTCTGTAATCAGGGGATTTCCCAGTGAAATTCTTTTATTGTAAAATACGGGGTCTGTCCCGAAACTTATTATAAAATAATTTAGTGTTTTCAGTTTAAACGATCCTGTTAAAATTTCCGCTGACAATTAAATACCAATACCACGGGTTTCTGTCCTGCGGCTTCTGAACCGGGCAAAACGGGCCGTGGGTCGTGACACTAATCTTCTACCTTCAACCGTCAATCATGATCCCTATATCTCAATGATGGTAAGTTCTTTGTATGTTCAACTTCAAATTTCGGGTTTTGAATCATAATCCCATATAAGTTAAACAACAGGTTATTATTCTGATTCATGTGAGGCTAAAATCAAACACAGTGGAAGTTTCACTGAAATCTCCTTTTTTTATACTTCCAATTGATGGTGTTTCATAGTAAATTATCCATACTTTTGGGTTGGAACCTTCATCTAAATAGTATACATGTTTATCTATGTAAGTGGTTTTGAAGATATTGTTTATATTTTAGGGCTAATATTTATATTTTCCATTGAATTAGGGTCTAGTGTTTGTAAATGGTGGCTCTAACCAGCAATTGGCGTCTGTGGTGCATCACCACTACCAAGAGAATCCACGTTCCAAGCACCAATTGACATCGGCGACAATTTGTGTTCTACAATTCTTTTGTTCCAGGTATCATACAATTCTTCAAGACTTAAACGTTCACTCATTCAGGTATTATACTCTGATTTCTACTAATCTGACATGATTTTTTTATTTGAAGTTCAATCGATTAGTTTCATTTATAATCTTGATTAACAAATTGATGTTTTTTGGTTCAGCTTTTTTAAGTTGATCTTGATTATTTTATTTGAGAGAATGTGTAAACCCACACCGCAATATTAACATAGCACAGGGACAACCTGTGTAATTTACTCTTTAAATTCTGTACAAAATATTGATTTCATGTTTTATATGTAATCAGGAATCCTGCAGAAAAGGGATTGCAGGGTAGAAATTTATACCTGGCTAAGGTTCGTTGTATTGAGAATATTCTTGCAGATTGATCAATGACTATTGGCATGATCTCATATCTCATTTTTCGTGCATGCATGGTTTAATAGTTCCCAACCAATGGCGAGAAGTTGTTCATCAGAATTAAGGTAATAACCGGTACAGGTTGAAATTTGTTGGGTCACATTGACCTCAAGCACATTGTCCAAAACACAATGTGTTTTTGAAACAATCCGCTTGTCTCATATAATTACAGATTTATATTATTTTTACAAATAATTTAATGTGATGTAAAACTTTTATGCATTAATAAAACAATTTGGGCTTCCTGTACATATAGCAAATGAGAGCGTGAAAGATGTCACATGTTCAGATAAGTGTCGAACTGATTTTGTCCATGGTTTTACACACATATACATATAGACGTACATACGACGTTTTGCAGGTTGAAATCAATTTTTAACGATTTAATTACTATTTAGATTTTGAACTTTATTTAGGTTGCAGGAGCTATTGTTATATTTGAGGTGCAAAGAAGTGCTAGATCAGAAGTTGAAAAAGAAGAAATCCGTAAGCATAAAATTAAGGTAAAATTTAACCTTTTTTTTCTTTATGTTAATAGTTTTAAGATCTCATATATTATGAAGTGCTATCTTTGTGTTCAACATGAAAATATGCAGTAATATAGCACCAAGTGAATTCAAAACGGCACTATTTTGAGTTGTTTGATTGAATTTAAAACTATGTGAATCATGTTTTCTATGTTTTCTAACTGTTAACTTTATTACAATTGAGGAATAACTTTTCCTTATAGTGTATTTGAGCTTCCCGTTAGCACCGTGTGTGCTTTTTCTATAAAGGGGTCAAGTTTTCATTTCTAATAAGCGGTCCAGGAAGCTACTTTAATTAACGTGTATAACTCATCACTTTTTGTAAACGAGACAAATTCTCCATTTTTAGTGACCTGGTCAAAATTACCATTTTAGTAAAGAGGTAAAAATTATTGTTTTTAGTAAACGGGTCAAACATGTTATTTTTAGCGAACGGGTCAAATATTTCATTTTTAATTAAATGGGTCAAAATTACCATATCTGATAACTAAACTGTGGTATTCTAAGTATGTTTTTCAGTTATTTTATTGATTTTGTGTTGTGTTGGAATAAAAGATTAAATCTTGATTGATGACTTGCCAGATCATTTTTTTAAACTTCAGGCTCTCTCATTCCGTCCCATTTGAGAAAATGATAGTTCTTGATCTATTTGTTGATGTAAAACTGTATGGGAATCATCATCTCAATTCTATGGCGCGGCGCCCTCTATACATGGTAACATTATCATCCAAGTATAAATCACTTTTAGCATACAAGTTATTCAGTTGTTTGTAGATTACATTCTATTTTGCGATTTATATATAAACGACACACAAAGTCACGGGTGAGAGGGTGGAAATTAGCTTTGACTGTGTTGGGTTTGACAAAACCATGTCAACAGCTTTGATCGCGGGAATTATGCCTTATGGGATTGGGTCATATTTACATGACCACCCCTTTGGTTGTTGCTGCTGCAAGGTTTTCTATCTTTTTATTTAATTTACATGTAAAAACTAAAAAGTTATTAGTTATAACTATAACTATATATATATATATAGAGGAAGGTTAATGTACATTACGGGTTAACGTACGTCATGTACGACAGGTAATTACGCACGTTCATTTTAAATCACGCACGTTGTAACTCAAAAATCCAAAATCACACATGTTGAAACACAATAATCACGCATATTGAAAACATTAATCACGCATGTTATAGAACAAATCACGCACGTTGTTGTACGTGAAGTACGTTAAGCCGTAATGTACGATATACTTTCTCTCTCTCTCTCTCTATATATATATATATATATATTAGTGAAGGACAGCCTACTGGTAAGCATGAAAACAATTCATTTTCCTTTACAATATGTGTTTTATTGTTAGCTTTAAAGGAATTGTCATGATTTTAATTTTGTCAGGTTTGAGGAACACCACGGAACAACACTCAAAATGGCCCAGCTATCCACCAGTGCTTCATTAGCCAAAATTCGGCGAAGTGGGTACATCATATGACCAAAATTCGGCCACTCATGTTGGGTGAACGGAGATGAAGTAAAAAAGTTACAAATAACGGTGATGGAAATTGGCAATGTGACATGAGTCATCAGACAGTTAATGAAAACTAAACAAATATTCTTTAGTTACAAAATACAAGACTAGACTGGTTTAACATGGCAACTGCATTTCAAGAAACGAGTGAGGACATAATGGGAATTTCTGCCAAATATCTGTATTAAATAAAAGAGCAAGACGAAGAGAGATTTACATAATTGTAAGGAATGTTATTTATAATAAGTATAATTTAAGTTAAAGGTTAAAGAAGAGAGCTTCGTTGATGAAGTTGAACAACGTGTGAAGTCAAATGTTCTTAAAGTCGAGAAGATAAAAGCTTCATCAGAAACCAACTTTCTTCTCGATATGCTTAAAAAGGAGGACCCAAATATTATTATCCCAATTGTTGCATCAGCACCTATGGGAATTAATATGTTGGTTCTAGGCATAGTGTTAGCTGCAACAAGTGTGGTGGTATGGGTAATAATAGCTTTATGAATTGTCCAAGTGCAGTAAATGGTTTAGTTGGACGATTTAACAATATGCCTTCTACAAGTGGAAACATGTGCATTGGGCTAAAGATTATCCTTGAGTGACTAATGTCTCTATAGCTTATGGTGGAGAAGATGTGTCACTGGGAAGATATGAGAGTGCTTCTGGTCAGTATGTTGGTGGTTATTGACTTTGAGGTTTAAACTCACATTACACACGCTAATAATGTAAATAGTGCTTTATTAGTGAATTTTTCCTCTTATAATTACAGGTTTATTGTTTATTTTTGATGTGTAAGTTTGTTGAGACGACTATATATTCCAGATTCTTGTAGCAATAGAAGGCAAGTTGTCTCAGTTTTGGGTTTGACTTTCATATCTTTGATTGGTTTAGAGTAGAACACTATAGTTGATTTGGTGGGTCTGTCAATGGGCTAAATAGTTTAGTTTGAGACGAATCATTTTTAGTTATGTGTCAATGGTTGGCTTGAATTGATGTTTGAATTACTTTCATACCAATACACTATTTGAAACAATTAATGTTTTCTCTAGGGTGAACGCAAAGAAAATAATATTTGTGTTACTATGACATTAAAATACCCCGTCCACCGGACGGGTATTAAACTAGTTTTGATGGTTTATTCACCTTTTTGCATATTGATTTTTCATTCTATTTAGAGTAAATTACAAAAATCGTCCTTTATGTATGTTACTTATTGCAAACTGTGTCCTTTGTCTTTAATAATTAAAGAAAACGTACACGATGTTTGCAAACCCTTGCAAGTTATGTCCTTTAGCCCTAACTCAGTTAACTTTTTGTGGTTAAATCTGACCAAATGGACCCCTCATGAGGGTATTTTGGTCATTTTACTCTCATGTGGGGTCCATTTGGTCAGATTTAATCACAAAAATACCCTCATGTGGGGTCCATTTGATCAGATTTAATCACAAAAATTAATTGAGTTAGAGCTAAAGGACATAACTTGCAAGGGTTTGCAAACATCGAGTACGTTTTCTGTAATTATTGAAGATAAAGGACACAGTTTGCAATAAGTGACAAAAATAAAAAACGATTTTTGTAATTTACTATTCTATTTAAGCAAGCATGTCTCACAAACTTAAAATCTTTTTCATACAAAAACTGTAAAGGTATTTTTGAGTTATCTCTAACTCTAAAAACACTTTCCACATTATAAGCTTTAAAAGGTTATTCATCAAAACTGATATCATCTTATTTGCTAATTTCTTCTAATTATATGTAATCATTTTGAATGCTTGTAATTTTGGTTCAGTCTAAAATATCATGAAAACCAATTTATTTTCTTATCTTTTTATTAATACAGTTGCTTTTTGTTAGAAATACTTGAAATATTTTGTATAAAGACATGAAAAAGAATATGTTCATCCATCATCGGATTCTTGTATCAATGTTTTCAGGTATCCCAATTCCCAAGCTTCCATTAGAGATACATTTTACAACATTGTCTCATATCATTCGTTTGTCCGCCAAAGCTCAAACAAATAATTGATATCCAACATTATTGGTCACAACGTTTAACAAATCTAGAAAAGGTATTTTATTTAATTTCTACTTAGATGTTGGAGCATAAATAACCTAAAACTTTTTTAATAAAATATGGATGTTACTGAACCAAACAAATATCGTAGGTTTAAGTTTAACCGAACAAAAGAATGAAATAAATAAAATAAAAAGAGCTCTCAAGTAAACAAATTTCCTTGTTAGTTTCTCACTTAAGAAAATTACTTATGCTCTTTATGTTCCATCATGTAAATGAACAGCAAACAATGGATCTATATCTATCTATACTTTCTATAAAAGGAGAAATTCCAATGACATAAGAAAAGCTGATGAGTCAGCAGGAGAGGATGTCCAACATGGCTTTTCTTATGTCATTTTGACATCATAAACCTTAATATTTGAAGCCTTTAAATTTCAAAGTTGGCCCACATCCAAATCTCAAAGGTAAAAGTTTGCCCGTTAAACCACTGGCCCACATAACCACTGCCCATCAAAACCAGTTCCCAATAAACATCTGTCGAGATTCAAATATCATTTAAAATTTGTTAAAACATCTGCCCTCAACATTTTATAATCAAATATCAGTTCCCAATAAACATTTGTCGAGATTCAAAATTCTAGCTCCACATTCAAAATTCAAACCATATATTCTAATCATATAAATAAGATATAATTATCTGGTTTCACATTCAAATCTCGCTCGCTCATATATGTGAGCGTATCTCTCTCTCTCTCTCTCAAATGCATTTTTCTCGTGATTCAGCCGCTAATCTCCGATTACACTTCTTTGTTCGAATTTTTGTTGATTATGTTTACATGTTATCGTTCCAGTATCATTGTTCCAACATCGTCGTTTCAATGAAGCTTCCCATCACACATCAACCTTTCAATATCGATGTTGCAGTATCATTGTTGCAACATCATGAAAAGTTGCATGTGCTATCTTCTTTGATGGGAGAGTTGCATTGTTGGATTTTCGATAAATCGAAAGTCAGGTTTTCTTGCGTCAGTAAGATTTTCTCCTTTTATAGAAAGGATAGATTCGTGCAATATCGTGAAAAGTCAGATGTGCTACAACAGTTGAGAAGAGACCTTTGCATTTTAGGTTTGTTTCTTATTTTGATTAACTGTTGATGATGTTGAGAGTTTTTTATTTACACTGACATTTTAGAATATGTTAAGATGCATGTTTATATTATTAAAAATGAACTATTACATAGAAAAATATAAATTTAATGAAATATTTATAAAGTATTACACGCTAGAGTTAACACTTGCTAGGATTTCGTAGACTCTGGCCTTTCTCCATGTGATTTCATGCTCTCTTTTGAGTTTTGAATTTCAGGTCAGTTAGCATGTTGCAGATTTTCTGATCCTGTTTTAGAAGTTGTGTCAGAAACTCTTCGGCATTCTTCTAGAACTCTGATGGAGGAGAGTGGAGGACTTCATCGAGCAATGCTATGTTGTTCCAGGTTTTGTTGTAATTAGTGTCATTGATTATGTCGACTTTCCTGTTTAGTTCTTCGTCTGTTCTTTGTTCTTTGAGTGACCACATCGAGAATTGTGTTTTAACATCGCTGGTGTCTAACCAGTGGTAGAAGCTGAAGTTTTCCATGTAGATTTTTTGTTGGTTTTGTGATTTGGAACAATTTTTGACAGAAAGTGATTTGTAAGACAATTTGTTGATGTTTTGAATCAAAAGTAATCATCTGTCTTTTATAGAGTTTAAAACGCGTCTACTTGGTAAATGAAGAGGTTAATTGTAATTGTGATAATCTACTTTTGTTCTTTGAACTTCGAAATTTTGTCCCTTGGGTTTCTTGGTATTTAATTTTACAGTTTTCCCATAAAAGTTTGGGTTTGAAAAGTTTTTGCATTAAAAGACTGCTGTTTTGAAATATATGTTAATATGTTTATATTAAATCTACACGTTTTCACAATTACAAATTTCAGTATATAAACTCATAGTCACTTCGCCTGTTTTTCATAAAGTTTTCCTACGAAGATATCATACTTTCAGGAAAGTCGAGTAATATAGTTTAATCAAATGGCGTTCGTGAACTTTGTGTTGTCAGTAATATAGAGTGCGGTGATAGAGACATGCAGTTCATGGCGATGCTGAAGGACATACATCGAGAGGTTTAGCAATCGATGGAGTTGAAACTAAAGTTTCTTAATTCTTGCTGTTATTGTTAGATTTGAAGTTTAATGTTGTTCAGTATGTGGTGTAATTATTGGACTTTTAGTTTTAAGGTGAATAAATGAATAAATTTTAATTTTATGAATCTATGTTGTGTTTTAGTTTTACTTATTATTTAGTGTTTGAGTAAGATTTAGATTATGTTGATGTTGAATTGTGTCTGAACATCTGTTTGGTAAGTCAACAGAGATTTAATAGTGTCAAGGATTGGTTTGATGGTGAACAGATTATGTTGATGTTGAATTGTGTCTGAACATCTGTTTGGTAAGTCAACAAAGGTTTAATAGTATCAAGGGTTCGTTTGATGGTGAACAGATGAGTGCAAAGATAAAACAAATGTTTAGAATTTGACCATTGAGAGCAGTTTTTTGAAGAATTTGTGCTCCTGCGAATTACAGAGAGTCAATATTTGAAGTTGTAAAAAGGTCTGTTGTAGTTAAAGTTTGGTAAAAGAGAACATCTGCTGATTATGAAACAACTGTGTATTCAAACCACTGTTGATTTACCACTGTTGACTAAAGTTTGACGAAAGAGAAAATCTGCTGATGAATAAATGTCTGAAGATGCAAATGCCTGCTATGTGTCAACAGATGTTAACGAACAACAGATGATATTCAATCTTAAAATGCTTAACAGAGGATTTGATACTAACAGTGGTTGGGCTAATGATGAATAAGTATTATTATATAACGTCTGATATAAGTGTTATTATATAATTTTGTTTATCAATAACAGTTTTTTGGAAGAATTTACGGTATATTTTGGTGCTATAAAAGGTGTGTTATAGCTAAAGTCTGACAAAAGAGAGCATCTGCTGATGAATAAATGCCTGAAGATACAAAGGTCTGCTATGGGTCAACAGATGTTAACGAACAACAGATAATATTCAATCTTAAAATGCTTAACAAAGGATTTTATACTAACAGTGGTTGGGCTAATGATGAATAAGTATTATTATATAACATCTGCTATAAGTATTATTATATAAATTTGTTTATCAATAACAGTTTTTTGGAAGAATTTACGGTATATTTTGGTATTATAAAAGGTGTGTTGTAGCTATAGTTTGACAAAAGAGAGCATCTGCTGATGAATAAATGTCTGAAGATGCAAAGGTCTACTATGGGTCAACAGATGTTAACGAACAACAGATGATATTCAATCTTAAAGTGCTTAACAGAGGATTTGATACTAACAGTGGTTGGGCTAATGATGAATAAGTATTATTATATAACATCTGCTATAAGTATTATTATATAATTTTGTTTATCAATAACAGTTTTTTGGAAGAATTTAAGGTATATTTTGTTGTTATAAAAGGTGTGTTGTAGCTAAAGTCTGATAAAAGAGAGCATCTGCTGATGAATAAATGTCTGAAGATGCAAAGGTCTGCTATGGGTCAACAGATGTTAACAAACAACAGATGATATTCAATTTTAAAATGGTTAACAGATGATTTGATACTAACAGTGGTTGGGCTAATAACAGATGTTATACTTACGACTGTTGAGTTACACCGATTGAAAAAAACTGTTTTTGAAACTTCTGCTTGCCTAAAAATACATCCACTGTTAAAGGGTACCGTCTGTTGTCATAATTTCTGTTTATCCTAATGACTGTTGATTTACTATACTGCTGACTGTCATCCATTATGACAACAGAGGTCCTAACGTGGACAGATGTTAGCTAAAAATAAAACAATTGCTGAAAGTTATCATCTGTTCTCATAACTTCTGTTTATCTAACGACTGTTTGACTCACACTGTTCCCAACGACCAACAGAGGTTTCCAAACAACTATCATCGGTTGTCGCAAGAGAGGTTCTGACGTGGACAGATTTTAGCCATCAAATATTTGTAACTACTGCCACGTCAGCATTCACTTCTTCTCTCTATATATAAGATGTTTCATCCCTAAATCGAGGTTCTACCACTGCCGTCTCGAATTCAAAACTCTCAAAAACAGTTTCCAACATATTAAAAACCCTCTAACTTAAACCCTGTTTCATCCCCAAATCACCTTCTTCTCCGATCATGTCTCTGAACATCAAAAAACCTCACAATTACATCCCTATCTTCGAGAAAACCAGCAAAAATACCAGCTATCACTCAATAATTGACATTTTAACGTCATCAAAATACAAATCAATTCTTACTGCTGATACTCCGGTTTATACAGAAACACTCTGACAATTTTGGTTTAATGCTGAAATAGAGGCTGAAGATAATAATCCAGTTGCCATCACATCTAAGGTCGGAGAAAGTGTGGTACGAATTTCTCCCTTTACAATTTCCACTACATTTGCATTGGACGACTTGGGAGGTAAGAACAACTTTAAAAAACTTGAACTTCATACAGAGTTCATTGAAAGAGGGTATGATGCACAATTAAAGGAAGTTGCTATCTACAAACCAAACTTCCCTCCGCCAATGAAATTTTTGTTTCATACTCTTTTAACTTGTCTCTCAGCCAAGACCACCGCATTTAATGAGATACCTTTGAACATTCAGTATTTGGGTTATGCTATTTTAACAAAATCTGATTACAATTTATCACAAGCATTGTTTTCTAATTTGTTGAATAATGTGAAAAAAGTGAAAAATTTGAAAAAATGTGTTCGTAGTAATGCTTTTCTGTTGTATCAAAGACTTCTAAGCTACTACCTACGAAAACAAGTGTCACAAAGAGATTTTGAACAAGGTGTAACTTTTCAAATAAATAGTCTTACAAGTAAAACTTTTACTAAACTTATGGATAAAAAGTCAAAATTTTCAACAACTGAAACTTTTGTTTTAGATGCGTCCGCATCAGTTGCTCAAACTTCTGTTGTTGAGCAAACTGCTCCTAGTGATCATGACACCACACCCGGTGTTGTGAAACACAGACCAGGAAAACACAAAAAGAAAGCTGTCATATCCAAAAAGCCCACCAAAACCAAACAAAATAAAAGGGTCCCTCTGGAAGATGAGATCCCAGAGGTTAATGCAGTGACAACACAAATGTCCCTTGAAACCACTGCTGCTACTTCCTTACAGTTGTTGGAAAGATCTCAACCCATCCAAACTCCTCATGTATCCTCACAAAAGGATCATGTTGGAAGTACAGGGACACCACAACATGAAGTAGACCTTTCATATGAAAGTATGTTTAAAAGTCCCTCTCCCAGGGCAATCACGCTTTCTACACCACAACCCTCAAGTTCCATCAACAATATTACCTCTGTTTGAAGCAATTGAATTTCAGAAAGAATATAGTTCCTCTAATGCACACATTACTGAGAGTATATCGCAACAAATGACTGTGTCTGAACCAATTCAATCTCCTATCCTACAAACAGTTGAGGAGGTTATCCCCGTTGAGTATTACGAAACTCTTGGTGGTAGTTCAAGTGGAGCAGCCACTACAACTGTTGAAACCATTGGTGATCAGTTGGACAGTGGTTACATCATTAAGACTCCCTTGAAGGCAACTACTGATGAGGTTACAACTGTAATCTCTGCTTCAGTGGGAAGTCCCCAGAACGAAGAAAAAGGGGCATCTGTTTCTGATGATATGGAGACTTCTCTTATTATCAAAACAAATACAACCACTACAAGTGGGAATTCAGATGATCCTATTAAAGTAGGTGATGAATTAACTTATAAGGATTTGACGGTTAGAGTGTCTACAATTGAAAAAGATGTTGCTGAAATGAAAGAATTGATTAAGCAGATGATAGACCTTTTTAAAAGTCAACCTACCAGACAGGAAATTGCCAATGAGCTTTGGAATTCTATGCAACCCATCCTTCAAGCTCAGAGGAATTTGGTTGAAAGTAACCGCAATTTCAGTTTGGAATTTATCAGAAATTTGGTTGATGCCAGGTATAAAGACACACTAGCAGACATTATGAACATTAAGGAACATCTGTTGGAACTTACTGGCTCCACCTCTACATCAATCTTTGAGAAAGATGATGATGATGATAATGATGCCAAAAAGGGGGAGAAAGATTCATTGAGAAAGTTGCCATCAGATTCAAAAGCTAATCCTACAGAAATTGTATCCCCTGCTCAACCTAAATCCCAGCCTTCTCCCAAAAAACCACCACAAAAGAAGGAGAAAATACCTTCCACACCATCATCACCCAGTTTGTCAATAGATGCTGCGAACACAAAAGTAGCAGCAGATGTTTACCAAACAGCTGCTGAGACACCAATTGTTTCAGCAGAAGTTTCTCAAACATATGCCATGATCATTTTCACTACACCAACAACAATCCAACCATCTCCAACGTCACAAAGATTTCCCATACATTCATCTTCACTACCAAAATATTCTCCTTCACCAGAAATCATCTCCACACGTAAGAGAAAAACTCATATCGATAGAATCACAAAAATGAACAATGATCCTCTTGTAAAGCCAACTCCACCTAATTGGAAGAAAGTCAAAATAGTGGATTCAGATGAGGTATTGAAGTTTAAAAGAATGAGAGCAGAGCTTGGGGCTGCTGATTATGGTCCAGTTAGATCCATTGCCAGATGGTCCAAACTAAAGATAGTTGAGACCTACAAAAGCTGGAAGAAGTTAGAGCTGAACATTCAAATGTTCTTCAAAACCCAGTCTATCCTACAACTGCTGCTCTGTCTCTAAAAATCGGTACTCCGAAAAACCTTCTCTCATCATCTGATTTGTCTAAATCAATTGCAAATTTAGTTAGCAGACCACAATCACCAAACTCATCTTCAATAATTCTTTGCCCAAGAAAAGCAACGGATCCAAAAATAGTAAAGTGAAATTCATGTTCAAAAACCCAAGTATTGACTTTGATCAGATCAGATGGTAGTGTTGAAGAGATTAAAATGGATAGTGCATATAATCTGAATGCATACGATCTCCAAGATTTGTTGGACCTTCAACTTGAGAGGGATGATGAAGAAGACATGTTCTCCCTGGACTTTGAACTACAATTCAAAGGACAAATCAGGGAGATGTTGATGAGAAATAAAAATCAGTAATAAAGAAGGGTTTTTGTATCATCTATTGTATAGGGAGATTGTTGGATCAGCAGTTGTTACATTGTTTGCAGTAGCATATTTAACCAGATAACAACATGTAGCGAAGGACATGTTGCTGCGTAACAAATTCTTGAATGAGGTTTGATGTGTGTTGTTTAGGCAGGTGATCGTATGTTCTTAGTTAATGTTTGTTAAAGTTAAGTTGTATTCGAATTTTATTAAGTTTGTTAGACATCTTTTATATGTACTTATTTTTATAACAATTTATATTGTCAATGGGTGGATACTCTCTTTTTTTAATAAGAGAATGGAAATAATCATATGTAACTGATGAATTTTATTAAGTTTGTTAGACATCTTTTATTAAGTTTGTTAAATATCTTTTATATTTACTTATAGTTGTCTTTTAGCTATAATAGATAACACGTTTTGATACAATATCTATACACATATGTATATGTTCTATCAATATGTGTTATGCATGATTTTCTAAGAAACGACCCGTGTTTGCACACGGGTCTTACTGCTAGTACTATATAATAAAAGAAATCAATGTGTGGCACGTGTAATCCATTTAAGACATGTACTTTTTTATTTTATTGCGCTTCTATTTCCTACTTATCTTATATTAATTAAATAAATAACAAATTAATATTAAATTTTATCCTTCTTTGAATGTTGAATAAAATCCTTCTATTTTTCTAATAAAATATTATCCTTAAATTTAAATTGTTAATTAAAGATATTTTTAAATAAAACAAATTATATATATATATATATTAAAGAGAAAGGTCGGTGGCTACATGCCACCAACCCTACTCTCATTTTCTTTTGTCTTATATGCTATTAATTTCTTTTGTCTTACTCTTGGGAAAGTGATGATATGACAAATTGGTTTACTATATGCTATTAATTGAAGCTTAATTGGGTTTTTAACTGTCTATTTTTTTCTAAGACACATGTGTGTTTCTGGTGATTACATGTTTTATTATTATTATTTTTTTTGTCATCCTTATTCAAAACTATTTTATAATCTGATGTACTGGAAAAGATTTTGTTGAATACACTTTAATGTAATTTTTGTTTGGAAACAAGGCGAGTCAACAATATAAAGTTTTGTTATTATGTACATTTTGAGTTGCACTTTGTTTTGTCCTAAATTTTGTTTGGAAACAAGTCGAGACAGATATGATACATTTTTCATTCAACGGTATGAATTCGGATTGCTCTACACTTCAACGTAAATTTAGTTCGAAAACGAGTCGGCGCCGCCGCAACGCGCGGCGGGTAAAAAACCTAGTGCTTACAAAAACAAGATGGATGTACAGTAATAGCCATCTCTATTTTTTTATATTCTTTTGTGACTTTTTTTATATTTATCCTATATCTTTCAACATTGATGCCTACAACCCCTTAACTTTTAAACACTTTGTAATCGAGTTTTACCCTGAATTATGTTTCGACAATTTTTTTTCTTTTTTGAAAAATCAGTCAGGTCAAATATAATACTTTTTGTTTCGTACCATTCTTTGACCTAATAAAATATTATAAATTAAAACGAGTCATGTCAAATATAATTGTTTTAATTAGACGGTATAATTTGAAATTACTTTACGTTTCAACGTCACCACAACGCGTCGTACCGTTCTTTAACTTAATAAAACTTTATATATTCTTATGCGCTTTTTTTATGTACATATCATTATAGATTCAGGTTGGTTAAGGTCAAATATAATACGTTTTTGTAGTTCTACATTTTAACGTAAACTTTGTTCGGAAACAGGTCGGGTCTTTTTCATTAGACGGTATAAATTTGAGTGATTTTACGTTTAAACGCCGCCGCAACACGTGAAAGTAACTTCAAGTGGGCCAACTTTTTTGCTTTTAGAATTGTTTGTGTTTTTAACCTTTACCCTTCAAAATTTAGTATTGTCACTCACAACCCCTTAACTTTCTACGTTTTAGCATAAATTTTATTTTACAACAAATGGGTTCAAATATAATACGTTTTCATTAAAATGTATAAATTTGAGTTACTTTACGTTTCGACGCCACCGCAACGCTGGGTACCATTATTAACTTAAAAATATAATTTTGTACTATTTTTTT
Organism: Helianthus tuberosus; assembly: GCA_030545235.1. Taxonomy (NCBI): domain Eukaryota; kingdom Viridiplantae; phylum Streptophyta; class Magnoliopsida; order Asterales; family Asteraceae; genus Helianthus; species Helianthus tuberosus. The sequence goes on along the minus strand of CM060389.1, from coordinate 2,476,226 downwards.
ATGTACGTGTCAGTATAAGTTCAAGTTGGTGTCTGACGTAAATTTGTTTCGCAAATAAGTCGAGTCAAATATAATACGTTTCCGTGCTTATTTTTATATATATCTTCAATTTATCTATGCTTTGACGTAACTTTCGTTTGAAAAGGATTTAGGTCTTTATGGTACAAATCTTAGCTACTTTACATTTGGACCCGCTGCAACGCGCGGAAAAATTTTCTAGTTTATCACGAAAACCAAAATTTGTATTAATACATTATTTATTTTTATTTTCATTATTAAAAAAATATTATATGGATTTTATTACATAATTTATAAATCAAATTGTCGGAATTGGTACCAACATTTTATCACTCATTATTTACTATAGGGTCGTTCACGAATCGAACCTAACCGATCAGACATTTGCTCGTACTCGGTTCGTTTAGAAACCGAATTGAGTGTCTTTTTAACCGAGCCAAATTCAAACGAGTGTCTTTCGATTCGAGCTTTTTTTAAGAGAACATCAAGCGAGTATTAAGCGGCGTAGAACAAAAAAGATAGTGATGATGGGGGTGTTGTTTGTTTAGAGTAAATTGTTTCGTCCAGTCAGAACAAATGTATCAATGTAATAAATAACAAGGAATAAAAAAACATCAACTGGTTCTATCGAGATCAATTGAGCGGGAAGATGAATCATTTACAGATTGAAGCAAACCCTTGTTCTATCGAAAGTTCGAAATCAAATGAACCGATTGAAGCAAAAACCTGGCGAGTGGCGATGAAGAAGTCGAATAATCATGGCCGACCAGGAGGGGGTTGATTATGATTCTGTATTTCTAAATCGAATGGCAGGTTGATACTTGAGTATCGATCGACGCTTCACATTTCAGTATACAGCATTTTGACTCCATTACTCAAATGGAGGAGTATTGGACAATGGACTATCGATATTGGATTTCAGTTCTAATTATTTAAATGAGTTGTATTTGGATCTTGGACCAAACATTATTAATGTGGGTCTCTAATCATTATCATTATATATAATTAAAAAAATAAATCGAGCCAACCAATCCGAACCGAACCAAGCGGACATTTGCTCGTGCTCATTTTGTCTAAGAACCGAACCAATTGCGTTTTTCAATTGAGCTGAATCGAATGAGCAAATTTTGAGCATTTTTCGAGCGAGAATCGACTGAGTGTCGTGCGTCAAGCAATTTGAACATCCCTAATTTACTATACAAAATTATGTTCATTCAACCCGTGTAATACACGGAGATTTTAAAGATACAACTTTTTTTTATTTGGATATAACATTAGATTTATAAATTATTCAACCTATACAACACACAAAGTTTTTTAAAGATAAAATCTTTTTCATTATTTAGTATACAAAATTATATTTATTCAACCCGTTTAATGGATTTGGTTTATAACGACATAATTTTTTTTATTATTTGGTATATAAAAATACATTTGTTCAACCTGTACAATATATAAGGTTCTTAAAGATATAACTTTTTATTATTTAATATATAAAATTAAATTTATTTACCTCGTATTATAATGGGGTTTAAAGATATATTGTTTTATTATTTAAGATATATTGTTTTATTATTTGCTATATAATATTTAATTTAGCATGCTGAGTATATATAATATGACATCCAAACAACTTCTAAATAGTAATATTAAGTATGTCTGTTTTATTTAATCAATACCCTTTCTTACTAATCGTAGTATGCACGTTCATTAGCAACATATTTATTTCATTTCGTAATCTTTCTATGCTTACTTGGTCTTGACATGAATCTTATAAGAGTCTTTAAATAATGGTACAATTTCGTATATACATCAGATTTGTAACAACGTATATTATTTATCTACACATCAGATTTGTAACAATATATATTATTTATCTACAAAAATTGATTGAATGATTTCATATATCAAAATTCAAAACATTAAAAGTTTCATGGTTATATTTTTCTTCTATTTACACATTAAATTCTGATAATCAATATCTTTCCATAACAAAAATGTATTTTCTTCAAAAATATAGAAATAGGTATGTCTATCTATCTATCTATCCAACCTAATAAAGTACATACCTAGGGAACACATGGCACCTTTCTAGAGCCTCTCATTAGTGTTTTTCCGCTTAAACCACAATTCCCTTAGGTTTCGGGTCATGTGGACCCGTTTACACTATTTGGGTAATAAAGCTCTTGGGTATATAAATTTTATAACCCGGTTTAACACAAGCTATATTCTCCTGACCTCTTAGGGTTCCCGGCTTTCACCCTACGCCTCTTTTCTGCATCCCTAAATCGCATGCGGAAAGATCCTCAATATCAAGGTTTGATCCCTCTTTTTTCTATTAATCATCTTGATATTTTGATTCTTTATTGTTGATTATATTTATTTTTTTATGTTTTTCCTTCATTCGCAATCTAGGTTTCTCCGTCTTCATCATACATCAGTCATTGATTTTTTTAGGTTGTTATTGGTCAAAGAAAATCGATTCACGGTCGATACTTATGGGGTTGTTCTTCATCTATTCAGAATCAACATTAGGGTTTCCGAATCAATCCTTAAATGTTCTCTGCTAGAAACTGAGTTTCTTTGTTTGCAAACAAGTATTGATTATCACAATAATATTCACAAATTGGAAGACATCATCAACGATTGTTTTTCATTAATCATCAAAGATTCAAATGTTTTACAATTCAATTGACTCTACGGACTCCCCCTCGGCTGGTCACACAAACAAATCAGTTTGTGCAAAAGAAAATGTGATGTGTGTGATAAATAGATCACTAACAGGTGTGATATATTTATATAACTACGAAAGCTATGTTCACTGATCAGCTGACGTCACCCTGATAGTGACATCTAACGTTCCTAACAGAAAAGATTCTCAGATGTTTGCAAACATCTGAGCAAATCTTATCATCTGTTCTAGGCTATACTAAACACTAATGAAACAAATATTAGTACATTGAGAAAACACTGTCTAAGCTATCCTGTGTTGCAGTTGTCTAAGTATATGTTTAGCCTTAAGAGATGTTTGGTCTTCTTCCTCAGACCTTTGGCTTGATCAGGGCTTTGGTCTCAACAGATGCTAGTCTTCAACAGATGTTGGTACTCTTGAACAACGGTTCCAAGTCTTCATCAAATATTAGCCATGCTCTTGAACAGATGTTCTAAATAGGTGTTCAGGATTCACTATCTTTGAGGAGAGACTGGTTCAATCTTTTGTTTATTTCTTGATCAGTGGATCATGCTTTGGCTTTTGGATGTCATCTGTTCTTTTGTAGGTCCAACAATCCCCCCTAGAACAGATGATTGAAGAACAGATGTTTATTGGATCAACTTTTATTCCTCTTCATCAACATTAACTTGATTTGAGCCTTGAAATTCTGTTCTAATCTTTCAGATAATTAGTCATCAGCATCCCTTTCAAGTGGAAGATTCAATAAATCTTGCAGATCTTCGATTTTTATGCTCATAATGTTGTTCATTGAAGTTTTTTTCACTTCCCCATTTGCCCTGACTAGAGTCCATTCTTGGCTGGCTCTGTCTGAGGACCACTTTTGAATTTTAAAGGCAATGGGGTTTACTAGGAGTGATATTATTGGAAGAGGTGAGGGGATTTACATTCCCATGACTTGACCTATCGAATCAGCTTGATTGGCATCAGGAAGTTTACACATAATCTAAGAGTGCGTGTAAGGATCGATTCCAATGCACGAATGCTCCGTTGATTGCGTATATCTCGTATCTTGTGCATAATCCAAGTACGAGAGTGGATTGAACAAGAACAAGTAATTATAATATGATTTCTATTGATTGACGAACAATACAAAACCACGAAATCACTTGGACAGAGCTTCGCTACTCAAGTCCACAAGAAGTACAAATGAACAAGACAAAGCACTCATCTATATAGGCTGTCTAGGTTCGCATGAAACATAACTGAGGATGGACTTCCGCGCGAATCAAGATTGGTGCGGATCAACAAGGCCGTGCGGATCTACCTATGCGCATCCGCGCGGACCAACTAGTGAAATCCTAAATCTGCGCAGGTGTGGGTTCGTGCGGATGTGCTTGAGTCCATCCGTGCGGACCTGGACTAGGCATGTGTTCTATAATTTAAACCTTATACAACCTTGTCTTGTCTCATCTATTAGCTACGATATGTGATTGGCGGAAGCGATAGACATATGCACTCACAGACTCCCCCTTGGATATTGCTGCAGTCAATCTCGTAGCTAGTCTTTATCTTCTTTCTGAGTCTTTAAGAAGCATTGACAGATTCAGCACCACAGAATCCCCTTTACATCCTAATTCCTCAGCTCCCCTTTTCATCAGACTCTCTCTTCAGCTCCCCCTTTCAACACCTCTCTGCAAGCTCCCCCTTGCATTGAGCTTCTAGGATTTGAACCTGGCTCACTGAAAACTTGACAATTCAAACACTTATAAGAATTTCAATTTCATAATCAAGAACCTGGATCTCCCTAAAATTCATTTGACAATTAAACTTATTTAAGATTTCCAGGATGAATAACCTGGTTCTGAGCACAGATATTTGACAGTTAGATTTCCAGGATTACCCGACTCTACTCACAAATATTTTAACATTAAGATCAAAGAATTTGTAAGCCCTAGATCAAACCACCTGGCTCAACTCCCCCAATCAAATAGCTATATATTTAACATTTAAGCATCCAATCATCACAAAACTCAATTAATTTTTGTATTTGTAAGGATTTTTGAAAATTCACAGATAATCAAGTTCAATCTAATGACCTTGATTTATCTGATTATCTACCAAGTTCAAATTAATGACCTTGGAGAATATTACAAACTGTTTTTGATTTTTTCAATTAAAAACCATAAGTTTCAAATTAATAAACTTGTTTATTTTCTGAGACATGTTCAGCATACTTAAATTTTGAAACTCAGCTTTCCAACATCAGTTGTCGAAACATAAAGTGAAACAAAATCTTTTTGTATTTTTACAAAGTTTATACTAAAACACACAAAAAATATTTTTGGTTTTATCTGTAATGAAATCTAATAATGAAATATTTACAAACATATTTTTGTTTGAGTTTGCATCAGAGGATCATATCAGTTTATGACAAATCACTAGCACCATTGATCTATATAAACTTTAAGTTCTAAACGATTCACATAGATTGTCAGTATACTGATCCACTTAATTTTTCACACAAACTTCAATTTATTCAAGATACGAGATTAGTGTTTTAAGAACTTCTCTTATTCGAGTGTCCCACCTCAAAATATACTCCCGTATCAAGATTTCCTAGATTCAGTCTTACAGGTGAATATAACTAAATGATATTTGTCTCTGGGTTAATGCGAGGCCTTGAGAGCTCAGGTTAGAACTTTCGTTCAGTCAAAGAGATGAAGGCTCGACTTAAGGTGTGTTCCACTTAGGAATCTTTTCTTTACAACTGCACTTGATATATATTTTTCGATATTTTCTCAATTTTTATGCAGAGGGAAAGTTTTAAGTGCAAATGCATTATACGAGGTCTAGGCCATTGTTGACGCAAAATCAGAAGACCAGGTATAATACCCCAGATATCAATAAGTATAAAAACCTAGTATCTTAGAATCAGGCAATCTTTCAAACGAAATTTTGAAGTACTAAGTCCATATATCCGAGAGACGTTCCCCACGAGATAAGAAAGTTATTGATTTTAGATTTATATCTCGAAATCAACTTACCAAGTGTGTAAAAATCTACTGGCATATCATCAGTGAGACCGTTTATCACATTTAACATTCCATTTCTTTAGCATGCTGTTACTGTCTTAGTGATGTACTATCATTTCCTCTTTTTACACAAATCTCTTTTGAATTTTTCATGCTTTTAACTTTTTCAAATTTTCAAATGTTATTGTATTTTCAAAATTTTTACTCCCCCTAAAATCCAAAACATTTTTAAGGAAAATTTGACAAACCGATGTAGATAGCTTCATCTCGCCATCCATTTCTGCTTCACATTCTCTGTTTAACATAAAGCACCCCCATGATATAAAACACATTGATTTTAACATTTTGAAATCATTTTTGTTTGTTCAGCCGTGAGGGTTTCGGCGTATTCCTTCAACATTTTTTTCAAAAATTTTGATTTTTAACAATTTAAAAACAAACATTTTTTTTCATTTTTATGTTTTTCTATTTTTATTTTGTTTTTTATTTATGTTTTATTTATTATTATTATTAACCAAAAACTTCCTGTTTTCATCCACATGAATCCTCTTCCCGTGCCAGGTTGCTCCGCTGCCCATGTTGATATTCGATTGACTTCTGGAGCACCTGCACATACACCAACTCAATCACTTGAATAATGCAACCCAGGCCTGTTTGACCTTGGGTATTGTGACACAATACGAATCATTGAGTTTTGGAAAATCTTTATCATTTTTCACAAAAAAACTTTTTCGTTCTTATTTTCAACCTTCTTGGTCGATTCGATTTTCCTTTTTTCATCAACAGAAGTACTTTGTTTCTTCACCACCCAAATTTGTCCTTTTAAAACATTCCTGTCGCAACCCCCGACCCCTGCCCCGAAAGGCGGGCGGCCACGGCACGCAGAGCGGGTGGTATCGGTGTTTATTAATTTGGCAGCGGAATTCATACATCAGGACCGTAGTTAGGAAATATTTTTATCAGAGTTAAACACCAAACTTTTTATAATAATATTTGGGATAAAACCCAAGTTCATTTGAGAATACATTTGTAGGGATAAACCCTAATTATTGAAAATATAAACTCCGTTTCTTTATTTGGTTTTATTCACTTGGTTCCCGTTATCGTTATTATTCTGAACTTCCTGATTTACTTCGTTTGACATCTGAATTACAAACATTATCAGGTGTTAATATCACAGAATAATTTAAACAAACAGGTTTACAAACACATTTAACCAAAATCGTCGAACATTGCGACGTTTTACTCTTTTTATATATATTATGCATCAATACAAACTACAACTATAATTCTACAAGTTAGTAATTATATGCGTCGAAACATATATATATAAGTGATATATATATATATATATATATTATTAGCATGGATTTTATATATTTTTTATCAAATTAAAGTAAAAGTATATATATTATATTATAGTATATTGGGTTTGTTGTTTCTTAAAATTGCATCTCCCTCTCATCGTACTTCCAGATGAGATGCTCTCCAATGGCCCGAATCCTGTTTCCTTCGTCAATCACTTCTTCGCCATAATGGTGAAGTTCAGCTACGTTTTCATGACTCATAGGAGGGAGTATGGATGGTATGGGTTCGTTGTAAGCTGGCATGGGTTCTCCATATGGTAAGTAAGGATTTGGGTCGTTTATCATGTTTTGAAAGGCTCAGTCGTTGTTCCACCACTGTTCCAGTGGGTCCGGTGCTGGTAACCTGGGTATTTCCTCAGGGTTGAACGTTGGTATTGGTAGTGGGTTTTCTTGAATTAGTTCTGGGTACATTGGTATTGATGTTATGGGTTGTTCTGGATATAAGGGTAGCAGCTGGAGTTCTCATTCTGCTAAGCGATTAAGGTTTATTTCATTTTCTATGGGTCGGAATAGGTCACAATTAGCTAATCTTCTATCAGTTCCTCCCACGGAGGTCTTGTCTCAGGTATATGTGCAGTCCCTTCTACAAAGGTTATTGTTGCTTCTTGGTTTTTCCTTTTTCTCTCTTTTCCCTTTTTCCCTTATTGAACCATCCCCTTTTCTTGGGTGGAAAGGCTTCCTCTGATTTTGCTTTGAAGACAAAAGATTCCTCGGTATTAGCCTCGTATCCGGATGCCGTCCTGGATGGTCCTTCATCCATTTCAGAATCGAACATGTGACGATAGGCGTCAGATGTATTTTGATCACTCATACTGTGAACTCAAAATTTGTCAAAGTAACATAAAAATCATAATATAATTATTAAGATTTATTTACATGGAATAACACATAAGTTATTACATTAATTTCATAACATATTGTTTAAGTTTTAGGTATTAAAAGAACACATAATTGGATTAAACCAGTGGCTCTGATACCACCTTCTGTCGCTGCCCCCACCCTACCCTGGGAGCGGGAGCCGCGAGGCAGTCAGATGGTATCAATGTTTATTTAATTTGCAGTGGAATAAATCATCAGGATCGTAGTTAGGAAATAAATTCAGAGTTTGTAAAACACCAAACTTTTAATATTAAACAAATGTGCTAAAACCGATATTCTATTTCAAATGTATTTATAGGTATAAACCCTAATTGCTGAAAAACATAATTTTTTTCTTTTATTTAGGTAACTATAGCCACTTTATTTAAGCCTCCAGTGCTTCATAGCTGGCTTCTATTACCTTCGCAGTGGGTTACCTGAAATGCGTTTGAAAAATATTTTATCAGCAAGAAATATTGGCGAGTTCATTCCATTTTATAAACAGACACATTCTTATATATTTACAGTATCAAGAAGAAGATTACAATGTTGATATCTACCAAAAACTCAATCAGTATTTTTCACACTTTGGCAGTGCCGTCGTGACGGTGGTCATAGCAGTCATTGGCTAACTTTCGTCCAATAGTTAAGTTTATCAAGTAATGTATACAAAACCCCACATACTGGCAGTAATTGTAGAATACAAAGACTTAATCACTGTAAGTATAACTGCTACACTTTGGGTTTTGCAAAGCATTTTAAAAAAGAATGTCTCACAATAACGTGAGGAAAAGGATAATGACTCACGTTGTAAACTTAGGGTTTACTATAAGCTTCCTGATAATATTTCTTGGTGAATTTCCTGAGTTCCTAATAAAATATACAATGCACGCATGTTAGTATAATAACCCAATTCAACTTTATCGATACATCACGAGATCAAAACCTCAACATAGTTAGCAAAGTGTAGCCTTATTCAAGTAGCACCTTGACATCGTTGTTGGGTTTAGGATCGATCGGACAGGGTATCGAGTAGTGATTAGGGGTTAAAATACTTACAACGAGGTAGAGCTTCATGAATTTAGGGGTGCACTATTAGAAAGAAACGAAGGTAATTCGTCAAAGTTTGAGTGAATTGATGTAACAGCTTCTGTCCCAAGCCAGGCTACTTATAGCCATCCTGGACCAGCCCCCCGTGTCGCGTCCCGTAACCCCCCCTGTCGCCTGTCACGGCCGAGCCCCACTACTCCTAGAGTAGCCTTGTTGTGTTTATAGGCCTGTGGTGTCGAGATTATCCAGAATTACACATCCTAGGCATCTTTCGCGCGTCGCAGAAGATTTAGGGGATCCCCCCATGTGTCTCCGGAGCCCCTGTTTTTAGTTTTTCATTTCAGGTCGTGTCGTACATGTTTGGGGTTTCTAATAGGGTTCTTTATAAGGTGTTTTTGAGTGTTATTACAGCACATATGAAAGCTCTCGTCCTTCTTCTAGACGAATTACGCCGGAGCTCCCCAAGGTGAGAAACTCGGTCAAACTTGTCTAATAACTCTTGAAGTAGTGTAGATAGCTCTTGCATTTCTGACAAGGCTAATCGTAAGGAGGCTTCACCACTGCTACGGCTCCCGGCACCAAATCGATGTGAAACTCCACTCGTCATTGCGGAGGTAGTCCTAACAAGTTATCTGCAAAGACTTCGGGAAACTTCTTCACAACTGGCATTTCTTCCACTTTAGCTCCTCGATTTTCTTATTGACTTCATGAGCTAGAAAGGCCATGCAACCTTTTTGTAGGCACATCTGGACCTCTATGCAGTTTATGATTCGTAAGGGCGTCTTGCACTCCATGTACTATTTGACGCACACGTTTGTCGATTGCGTTAAAATCGCGCAAAATGCTTTGGTTGTCATTTCTAATCCGTTTTTCAATCCGATTTCAACCGTGAATATTAAAATTTGATTACGAAGCTATATATATCATAATATGTCGGTTTTCAAGATAATTAACGAGTCCGATGTTCTCGTTTCGATGCTAATTGCTGGTGTGTTCTTGTTTCTAAGTAACTTCCGCGTTTGTCCACTGTTATGTTCAGAAGTTTGAATAACTCGCCTAGTTATCTATATATGATAATTATAAGAATAAAATTTGTACATTTTTTCGCGTTGACAATATTTATTTGTTGTCAGTTCGTTAAAGTTCAAATGTGCCCAAATATGTCCGAAAGTTACCAATCGTGTAACATGAATCAGAATAGACGTTCCCGAACTTTCCAAGGGCCTAAATATGTTACACCGAGTCTAAAACATCAGCTATTAATGTCATAATGCTTATTATTCGCTTAATTAACCATGGAAATTTACGAGTTGTCACACCAACGCGATGTACCAGCCGTTAATGGCCTACGTGGCCTCGTTAATAGGTTGCTCGTGAACGAAGAACAAACAGTCTTACAAAAATGTCACCACATCAGTCTTAGCCACAAATCACAAATATCTTGGGACTGAGAATCGTTCCTACCGGTTTTACACTTCTTGGCGTTTTTAGCCGAACCAAACACTATATATTATTACTATATGATAAAAAAGACCATGAGGGACTTGTGTTATGGAAGTCATCTATTTTTGTTTTCTCATCTCTTTTTATTGATGCTTATTTTTTAATAAAATATACCTAATTACCTATTATATCAATAGGGTTGGATTCAACGTGGGAACCTAAAAAAGGCGGGGGCCAGAAGAACCATACATTTAACATGCTAAATATATCATAAAAATTCGATTTCACATATAAAAAATTAACTTAATAAAAAAATTCAAAGCTTTTGCATATAAATAAATGTAGAGGCCTTTTTAATAAAAAAAATGCAAAAGACGGTTAAAAAACAAGAAACATTTAAAAAGATAAAAAAATACAAAAATAATTTTTTTTATTTAAATGGCTTCTACACACCTTTATATGCAAAAGTTTCAAAAAAATATTAAAAAATAATATTCTACATGTAAATTTGAAATTTTCATGATATGTTTACATGTTAAATGCATGGTTCCCTAATTCTCCATTTTTTGAGGTTCCTAATTGAACCTCACACTATATCATTAACCAAATAAATTTAATATGAATTCAATTATTAATTGTTATATATTTAAATAAACTTACGATTTTACTTTAAAATTTCACCGAGTTTAAAATATGTTGGTTAAAATATTAAAATACGAAGAATACTGACGATAATTGTTTTTTGTGAGTGACTTCTAAAAATGTTCAAATATTTAATGTAGTTGGATAGTAAGAATAGTAAAAATATACTGTGTTAAATAATAAAATCATAGGTGGTATTAGAAAATAAGAGTTAATACACAGTTCAAATAAATAATGTTTAAAAATTAACTTAACAAAATTTATAACTTTCACATCAATGTTCATTTTTAAAAATATATCTTGATTACTATATATGTTAACAAAATTACATTATATTTTATGATATTAATATGATAAATGGGTTTATTTAACCGTATAATGCATATGTTTTTTTAACATAAACTTTATATTATTAGTTATATAATACTACATTAATTAACCTTTGTAATACATAGCATTGTCAAAACATCGCATTTATTGAATAATAACGACGACCACGATGATAATGATAATGATAATGATAATAATAATAATAATAATAATAATAATAAAAGAGAAGGTTGAAAAAGGTTTAGTAGAAAAAACCACCTAAACGATATTTGTATGTTTAAGGATGCCACATCCCCTAGATGTCTAGTTAGCAAAACTTGTCGGTTTGGCCGACTTATCTACTTTTAATCAAGAAAAACAGTATACTGATTAAGTCTCCATGTTAGTGTAGGTAGACTTGTGTAATAGTTATAAATAATACACCTACAATTGGTTTCGGTGTAAAAAAAAGTCTTTTCTCAAATACTTTTGTAACTTTTTTATATTGCAGCCTTGAGTAGACTCCAGAAGAATAATGTTTTTTTCTTCTTTAAAATTTGATTCTTAATAATCTTTTAGTGTGGAAGACGAACAGATTTTCTCTTCCTAATCCCGCCCTAATCGATCTTACTTCCGATCTTGTGTAACAATCCTGTGATTGTACGGTAAATCATCCTCCAAGTTGTACGATACGAGCATTGTTAGCAGGTTTGGGTTCGATCGTTTAAGGCTCCTTGAATATACTTTCGGTGGGAGGATCGTGACCGAGTCCAGATTTTGATTGCTTAATAGGTCTGTTATTGATCACGGCTATCTCGTATAGTTTAGCTTGATTGATACGAATCCTATTAACGTCTTAAAGATCTGTGATTTTGGTTGTGTTCTTTGGTTTTTTCTCTAGCGAGTTCTGAATACGAAAGGATGAGGCAGGGCGATGAAGAATGGAAGGATGTGGTTTACCGGAAAAGCCGTGCTCTGGTGATAACTTTCTATGTGGCAAACCTTCCTGGAGGGGTATCTAAAACCTTACTATGGAGGGCTTTTCAACCATTTAGGATCATTAAGGATGCGTACGTGGCGAAGAAAAGGGACGCTCTAGGGAATTTCTTTGGTTTTGTTAGATTCGAAGGAGTCCAAGATATAGAGAGGATGCTGCAAGGCATGAATACAGTCAAATTTTTTTAGGCAAAACCGAGTGTGTTCCGCGCTAAGTTCGATAAGGATCATAGAAAGTTCAAACAGAACTTTCTTAATGGCACGTCAGAGCCAAAGAAACAGGTACCGATGACTAGGAACCCATATACACAACCCAGGAACACGACTCAGTACATCCCTAAGAAGACGATAGATGGAACAACCTATAGCCGGATAGTGGCACGATACAAAAGTGAGATAAACAAGGTCGATAAGGTGGTTACTGTGGATGACAGAATTGCGGTCTATCCAGATAATTTTATGATGAGGTCGGTTATTGTTGCGGTTAAATATGTATCCGGTATTGAAGAAATACACACACTCCTCGATCTGGGTGGGTATAGAGGAAACCCAGTCAGTTATCTAGGAGGCTTAAAATGTATGATGGTTTTCAAAGAAAAAAGCTTAGCTTTGGAGTTCATCAAAAAGGAAGTCCAGGCATGGAGCAACGTTATATCGGATGCGGTACTCTGGAAAGGTCAGGAGTTAAATTACAACAGATTGTCATGGTTAAAGATCGAAGGGATCCCTATACATTTGAGGGATGGCAAGCTATATGATAGAATTGGCCGGAAGTTTGGCACCCTTGTCGGAAACCCATATTTTTTGTGGACTTCTCATGATAACTCACGGGGCAGTTGTTGGATTCTTACTGATGTAGGTAGTAGGATAAACGAAGAAATCACTCTCACTTGGTATGAAAACAAGTATCGGGTTTGGGTTGTTGAAGAACATAATACGCGGATCGATTCGGTGGTGAAACAATTATCCTCTCCTTACGAGGCTTCACCAGCAAGATCCATGGACTCATGTGCTGGGAACTTTGATGAAGTTGAGGACGGAGAGTTTATTGGATATGCGGGTGATCAACACGAGGACGTGAACTAGCATTGCCGGTCGCCGAAGAACCAGAAGCCCGAAGATGAAGGGTTAAGGGCACAAGGAAATGAAACGTTGCATGGGGAGAATCATAGTGTGCATGGGAACTCGATGTCAGGTGAAGGGATTGCGGCGGGTTATCATGATCAGACACGACATCCTAGGAGAAATTACCAAGAGGACGAGAGGGACTCAGTGATGCAAACACCAGGATCTAATATTATTGGTGGGCCTGGGGACAAAAATCATTTGGGCCCTATTAAAAGTGCTAGAAAACGGCCCAGAAACCTCCATAGCCCAGATTCCTCTAGTCCAATTGAAGAAGTAAATGGACCTAACTACCCTGATGCCAGGGAAGAGGGGGTCCACTCTTTTGACTTAAATAATTCTTTTGGTTTTAATGGTCAGATAAATGAGGTCCTTATGTCTGAGGCAAACAAAAATGAGGAGGTGGAAGATTCAGATGAAAATCAGGTGATTGACATCCAGGATCATGCGGGTAGGCCGGAAGAAGGTTGGAACGCTGAAAATTCTGAGCGGGCTCAACCAGAACTCGTGAAAGAAGTGCTGGCTACTATTGAGGTTGGTACCAAACTGGGTTTTAAAGTTAATGGGTTCAACAACCAGGTATGTGAAGTGATTAGAGGTGAAGGTGCAAATAATAACCAACAATGAATTTTTTGTCGGTCAATTTAAGGGGGGACAGGGACCAAAGGAAGGTGGATTGGGTGAGGGGTTTAAAAACATCTCATGGGGTAAATTTTTTAGCCATACAGGAGACTAAATTGGGGGATTTCTCTAATTTTAGTATCAATAAATTATGGGGTAGATCGTGTTTCGAAGCAGAAGGGGTGGAAGCCGTGGGTGCATCGGGTGGACTCCTAAGTCTTTGGGATCCATCTATTTTTAGAAAAATAAATGTAATTAAAAGGCAGAGATTTTTAATTATAATTGGGGAAGTCCAACAATCTGGGGAGGTTATAAATGTTGTTAATATTTATGCCTTCAACGAACCGCTAGCCAGACGTGCACTTTGGTTGGAAATTCCTTTTTTCATAAGATCGATACCGGGGATGTGGGTTATCATAGGGGATTTTAATGATGTACGCGACGCCTTGGAAAGATTCAACACCGATTTTGTGGCCTCGAATGCACTACATTTCAACCAATTTATTGAATCAGCAGAGTTGGTGGAGTACGAGATGGGTGGAAGGAAATTTACTTATCACGCTGATAATGGAATTGGGTGAGCAAACTTGATTGGTACCTCGTATGTCGGGATTTCATGTATAAGTGGCCAGGCGCGTCGTTGGTAGCTGTAAGCGAATAATGATTTCGGCACACCAAACCTTCCAAAACTTATTTCTAAGTTATGTAAGGGTTATTTAAGGTATGTTAAGCCCATGTCATTGTTCCGGAGTGTTTGTTGCATTAAACTGATTATATTTACGCATCAGTGCGTGTATAACCTTCCAGAAAGCGATTTAGAGCCCGAAATCGAACAAGAATTGATATGTGCAAATGATACACATATTTATACAAATCCCAAGTATGAAATACAATATTTCATTGGTTTGGTATTTGTTTGATAATTGAAGTGACACAGGTGTTACAGTCTCCCCTACTTCAAGAAATTTCGTCCCGAAATTTATTTAGAGGAAACTTGTGAGAACTTGAAACATGAAGTTGAAAAGATCAAACAACACTGGTTAGAGTCCGGAACTTCTAGTAACTTTAAATAACATCACGCATGCAATGTAAGAGGGACACTTATATACAAGTATATAAAGCGTTATTGGTGCGTCCACCGTACCTTCATTACATTGTTCAAGTTTCGTTATTGTTGCCACCATAGGTTCTTACACATGATAAATCTTACTGTGGTTTCTGCGCACTAAATTTCATAATTATGTACGCGTCCATAATTACGTAATTCCTTACATAGTCCGCACAGTGCATTTTATAACGTGTAGGGGAAAACCAAATGAACAAACCTGTGATGAGTGTGACTAGACCATCTTAGGGTCCTTTTAATTAAATCGATAAATGATTTAAATAAACTACCAAGGAGTCTTTTCAGCTTATATCATCACATGTCATTCTTAACCAGATTCTGAATCAATTTTTTTTACTAGACCACTCAAAGGGTCTCTTTGAAAGATGGAATGGTACCATATAATCGAAGAGTCTTAAAAATTACGTAGAAGCCCATTAAGCATTTAGGGTAGTACCTTTGGATATCCTACTGTGAATCTTTCGCAAGAAGATATGGAAGATTCTACGAGGATTTGGATAATGAAAACAAAAACACAAAAGAAAACACAAAACATAAAAGGAAACATATAACTCATAATCACATAATCACATAACCACAAAATTGTTTATCTTGATCTTTAATTCGTTAATATTTTGTAAATTTGTTTTGTTAATTGTGCACATGCATTTAAAGCATACCAAGTATCCAATCCGTGGATTTTGATTGGCACTTTAAATATTTCCAAGAATCTAACTATAAAGATAGGAAGATCTTAAAAAGAAAATTCGATTTCGATTACAAGGAATCGTAATATTCGAATTTAGGTACTCAAGGAATCCAATTAAGGACTCCGGTTTTGCGCGATAATCATCTACAAGGATCTAATTGTGAAGGTAAGAAGATCCCATATGAATTTTGGGATTTGGAAAGCGGGAGGCGTTTCAAAACCTTGCACTAGACGTGCTTATGTCAAAACTTGAGGTAAAATGCTCATGAAGTTGAGGCGCTAGATATGCCAAGGCGACATATGAAGCAGAGTTTAAAGGTTAAGTCAATGTATGGGGAAAATGTTTTTGAAAACTATGCATGGGGTTCTTTTTGAAATGGCTTTAATGTTTTTGAAATCTTACATAATACTTTTGAAATCATAAAGTAGGTGTATTAGATAAGTATATTTATAAAATGCTTTAAAATCATGCGAGATGAATTTTGAAATTATGTATAAGTTTTTTTTTTTTTTTTTTTGAAAACATAAATGATGCTTCTGAAATCATGCACTTGATATATTAAGTAAATATACTATGTTAAAAATGTTTTCAAACTATATGGAATGTTTTGAAATCATAAAGGTTGTTTTGAAAACTTATGCTATGCATGTTGTTATGAAAATCAGAATGTAATGATATGGGTATGAGATTGCAAATACCCAAGGATTCAAAGGCACAAATGTGCAAAAAGCACGATTACTCATAATGTCGCTTTATTTCCTGTACTTCGTCTCTTAGAATGAAACGAGTACTTAAAATTTTCGAGGAAATCATGAGTGATCACATGAAAGGGGGAATCACAAGAGTAGTTTGTTTAAAGAACGTAGTTCTTTGATGTAGGTATCGTAGGGAAATGCCATACACATATGTAACTACACATGTACATCAAAATTGTGAACAACAATTTATTTATAAACAAAGCAAATTGTTTCAGGGTTCAATAAAAGATACAAGAGTAGAAGATTCAAATTATTTAAAGCAGCAGTTTCTTCTAATAAGCCAAATGCTTATCCGTGGGTTGGATTTGCATTGGCAAGCTTTGGGCATTTATTCACGAAATGACCCATCTTGCCACAGTTGTAGCACGATCCAGGAGGAAAGTGAGCTTGAGCAGGGTTGGCTCGGAGTTGAGTAGCAGGAAGATTTGCATCAACTTTGTTTTGGATAGCGAAGCGGCATATGTCAACCAAATGTCCCCATCGTCCACAATGGGTACATTTGAAACATGGTGTTTGATCTGGATGATGACAGTTGCATTGATTGCATAAGGGAGCAGTTCCCTTGTACCGCTTCTTGGTTGGTGGTGCTGCCACCTGGCTAGGTCCCGCTTGATTCGGTGCAACTGCTGCAGGTTTCTTTGAAGCTTTACGCTTCCTTGACCTTTTCGAAGGCTTGGCTTCTGCTTCTTTCGATGCTTCTTGGGTGGCTTCAATATTGAGACGAGACATAGCGATACCTAAATCCACAGACTTCAGGATTACTTCGCCTATTCGCTGGGCAAATTTGGCAGTTTGCTCGGACATTTGAGTGTCGCTGCGATGAAGAGACATTCTGGAGGAAGTGAAAGACATAGGAGGAAACAAGTGAAATGTTATCGGATAATCAAAACAGAATGGCAATGCGTAAAATTGCGATCATTTGTTTGTTACCTAGGCCAAACAAATGAGACAGTAACAAATCAAAGTAAACGGGTCATATTAATGTATCACTGAAGACATGCTTGCCTATAAGTGAACACTCACCCCAAGAGTTCCCAGGTAAGAGTGACTGGTCCGATACTGCGGATTTGTACGAACACTCTAGCCTTAGACAGAAAACTCAGAGTACAGGCATTCACCCTTCCAGTTTGCACGTGTTCACATTATAAGACCCAACTTTGACGAGATTTTGAAAACTTAGAGGGTTCAAAACCTTATAATAAATCATCCTAGAACAGATGATTGATTTTCGAAGCGGATTCGAAATTTGTGTTCTTGTTGTGGTTGTTGCCTAAGGATAGGTGACGGTATTGTTTTATGACTAAACGCAAGTAAACTCGCGTTAAGGTCCTAGGAAGGTTATAGACCATGAGCTCTGACGGTATTGCCACTAGGTCAAAGCATTACTAATAACCTAATTCCCTATAACCATGAGCTCTGATACCAACTTTTCTGTCACACCGCGACCACGTAAAACAACAAATCGTGGCGAAAACATCGGGGAGTGTTGTAATAGAATCATTGTTTCATAACACATGGAAATTTGAAATTTTGTTTTATTGATTTAAAAGAGTTACAATGTCTTAACAACAAGGAAGCATAACATAATTAACTAGTCTTGCATCTTTTATTGTCACTAAGGCCCAAGTCCGCCTAGGTGTAACTTGATCAATCCTATGCATCATTTCCTGAAACACATGTGAAAATAGGTACGTCAGCATAAAAATACCTGTGAGATACATAGGTTTTATTGATTTAGGATTCATGACTTGTATGTTTAAAGAAAATGTTTAACAAAAGTAGTCATGAACCTTGTAAAATGTTTTTGTTTTATAAATCTTATAAAAATCGATAAGGAAACAGATGATATAAAAGAAATATGTATGATTAAGTAAATAAGCAAGTAAAATGAATTTGTATAAAATGTGTTGTTTGTAAAACAATGTTTTGTAAAGATATGTTAATTGTGTAAAATGTAATATGTCAAAATTTAAATGGTTTAAATAACGCTACGATATGTAATATCATAAAAGCACTTATATATAGGAAGTACCAGCGGCGTATCCACCATGCTTTTATCATATTACACACGTCTCGTTACTTAAATCACTTACCCAAACAAAACACCAATGTAAAAATGTTCATGTATAACTAAATGTAATGTTTTAAACAAATGTTGAAATGTTATTGTGTAAACAAATGTAATGTAGAGTGAATAAAAAGCGTTTATTGATTAAAAGCATTTACTCGACCCTATAATAAAGAAATGTACAAAACAATGCATTTGATAAATTATAATCAAAATTTATGTTTTGTAGAATAATGCATGCTTTACTGATACAAACATCTATGCGGTATTGTGAAAATGCATACATTCAATCCTTGAGACTGTGGCGATAAACCCTTAAATGAATTAAAGGTTTATCTGAGTTATGTATATCGAATTCGGTCATTCCTTTCATCCAAACATACCTAGGATGTCAGGAACGGGAGTTGTCAATTCCTATGGTACCACCACCTACTAACGAACGGCGTAGCTAATGTTAATGAATGTATTTTTGAGCCATTTAAACAAACCAAATGTCATACCAAAATGTAAGCATGTTTTATGAAAATAATGTACTAAATATGCAACAAATGAACATACATAGCATGAAATGTAATGTAAAACAATGTACTAAGTATGCACTAAATGGACATACATAGCATAAAATGAAATGTAAAACAAAGTACTAAGTATGCACTAAATGGACATACATGGCATAAAATGAAATGTAAAACAATGTACTAAGTATGCACTAAATGGACATACATAGCAAAAACATAATGAAATCATGTACTAATAGTGTACTAATGAACATAGCAAGTATATGATATGAAAAACATGAAAACACGAAAGTAACAAGTAGGCACATGTGTTTCACCCCAAAACGTTTGAAAAAAGTAAAAGAGGGGACTATGTACTCACTTGAGATTTCTCAATAGTCTTTAGATAACCACCAAGCAATGCTAGAAAGATCACGGAATCAAACGGCACCTAATATAGGTATCTATGTTAATAAACGGACCTAAATCGAAGGATCGGATAAAATGTGGTTTCGTAAACCAAATGAGTGTAAGAACTCATGTAATATGTTTTAACAAAGCTCATATTCTAAAACGGAACCTATCCTAAGTGCTTACGACCCATTACAACTCGTTTAGGTAGCTTATGCTACCTTAACGCGTCGTTCGCGTAAAACGCGTTCGGACCGCCTAACTAGTCCTATGACAAGTATTATATGCCTTAACAAGTCTAATATTGTTTCCTAATCAGTTTAGATGTCAAAAATTATGTTACATATGCTTAAAATGAATTTTGGCGTAAAAAGGGCATTTTGGTCATTTACCTAAGGCATATAAACTACCTATCATATAACTATTTAAACAAAGTGACCATAAGGTATAACCTCGGAAGGTTATTCCCTATACAACTATGGTCACCTAATGTGTTTGGTCGGATCCTAATGATCGACCAAATGGGTCAGGTTCGAAAGTCTAAGCGATTGTTTAGATCGCTTACCTTACGACCCTATATAAGCACTAAACCTAAAGTGACGAGCTAAACATGTTAAAACATGTTTAACGAATTTAGAAAATATGTTTGGTATCAAAACAAACGGTCTTGATACCTAAAAGTAGTTTGGTTACAAAATACGCAAGAATACGCATTTTGGCCGAAACTACAACTCGCCACTATGCCTAAATAATGTGGTAATCAGTAGGTATAGTCACAAGGGACTAGAACCATCGTTATTACGCTCACGTTACGAAGTTCAAACGAACTTCGTGTTGACCATAAACCGGTCAAAGCGGAAAGCCAAACAATGTTTGACTTTCACGCTAAAACACGTAAAAGAACGAAAGAGGACTTACAACGGGTCCAAGCTATGGAGTTTTGATCCGATTACTCTCAGGTATGAAGTGTATAACTTCAACTTAGAGAGCCAAATCAGATCAAAGTGTGAGTTTTGAAGCAAGGGGGTGGGGGTATTTATAGGAAAACCAAGACCGTTAGGATCGTTCATCGAAAACCGAGCTTCGATCTGGACCTTACATGTGTGCCCATGGTTTTAGAATACCACGGGTACCCCAAAACAAGCCCCTAGTTTCATTAAAACCATGTGAAAATGAGGGGAACAGTTGGAACAATCTGGAAATCAGATTTTCAACTTTGGTCCCTTCCTAAGATAACTATGGCAGATTGTCAATTTTGGTCCCTGAATGTGCAAAACATGGTTTTTGATGCATTTTTGACATGTTTAAGCCTCGTTAATCCCATTTCAAGGCTCTAAAATGAAGTTAAAGTATAGGTAACATAAAACATGATAAAAAATATCTCGGATGTCGGTTCGTTTGGTCGTACGGTTGCGTTGTTCGGTTAATTACGACGAACACGAACGAATGCGAAAAACGATCCAAATTACGCGACGAATGGAATTTTATCATGCTAATCACTAAAATAAAATATTTTACTGATTACATAAATTTTTGGATGTCCGGATGTATTCAGAACGTAAGATATGCGCGAAAATGCAAACTTATGCACTTTTTGACGCTTTTAGTCCCTGAATGACCAAAAAATTTATTTTAGCACACCGAACCCCTCAAAGCCTATTTCTAAGCTATGTAAATGATATTTAGGGTATGTTTAACTTATGGTCATGTTCCGGATTGTCAGTTACAGTACGAATCGGCATACTTTCACAGTTTGTCGAATTTAGTCCCTGTAAGCGAATAAACTTGATTTCGGCACACCAAACCTTCCAAAACTTATTTCTAAGTTATGTAAGGGTTATTTAAGGTATGTTAAGCCCATGTCACTATTCCGGAGTGTTTGTTTCATTAAACTGATTATATTTACGCATCAGTGCGCGTATAACCTTCCAGAAAGCGATTTAGAGCCCGAAATCCAACAAGAATTGATATGTGCAAATGATACACATATTTATACAAATCCCAAGTATGAAATACAATATTTCATTGGTTTGATATTTGTTTGATGGTTGAAGTGACACAAGTGTCACAAGTGGTCCCTACCTAATGCAAAAAATTTAAACAGAATCCTCCGATGTTTCTATCTCGCTTCTGGGTTGCGAGTAAATCTCACGAAGAATAGTGTGTTTAGTGTCGGGGTGAGTGAGGTGAACACGCAAGAAATGGCAAATATTCTACGGTGTAAAGTGGGAAAGCTCCCGTTCGTACACTTGGGGCTGCAGGTTGGAGCGAACATGAATTTAGTGAAACATTGGAAGCCGATAATTGACGTTTTCAGCAATAGGTTGTCCGCATGGAAAGCAAGGTCATTATCATTAGGAGGCAAACTCACCTTAATTAAGTCGGTTCTAAATGCACTTCCTACATACTATTTCTCCATATTTAGGGCCCCTTTGCAGGTGATAAAAATCTCGAAAAAATTCGCAAAGATTTTTTATGGGGTGCAAGCCCCGAAAAAGACAAGATCAGTTGGGTGAAATGGAAAAGCGTGACAAACACGAAGGAGTTTGGCGGGGTGGGCATCGGATCACTAAGGGAGGCTAACTTGGCTATGCTAGCAAAGTGGTTGTGGCGATTCAAGATCGATATGGATAGTTTGTGGCGAAAAGTTATATGGAGCATACATAATACTTCAAGATCCTGGAATTTTATTCCATGTAGGCTAACGTCTAGCGGACCATGGAAGCAGGTTAATAAGGTGGGTGCAGACCTAGAAGAATATGGGATAGTTTTGGCAGAACTGTTCAAAGGATCAGTAGGAGATGGGGAAATCATAGCCTTCTGGAAGGATCACTGGCTACTGGATGAACCACTGTACAAAAGCTTCAATATTTATTACCAACTGGAACATGATAAAAATGCTTAGGTGCTGGACAGATTGCAAGTGACTCACGATGCGATAATAATAAAATTTCATTGGAATCGTAACCCGCAAACTGAAGATGAAATATACCAGCTTGACGAAATGACATCATTGCTCATGTTGGTCGATATTAGGGGCGGCAAGGATGTGTGGTCCCAGGATCTTGAAACATCAGGAGTTTTCTCGGTTAGAAGTCTCAGAAAGCGGCTGGAGCAATCGAGTAACGTGGGGCAAGGTGTATGTTTCGAGTGGAATAATTGAGTTCCGGTCAAGGTTAATTATCTTGCATGGAGGATTAACTTGGGCCGTGTACCGACCATGGAAGGTTTAAGAAGAAGGAACGTCCGTCTGGATTCATACATTTGTAAGATGTGCGGCGAGGAAGAGGAAACTGTGGACCACCTTTTTGTTGGATGTCAATTCGCTCTAGCAGTATGGGATTTCCTTGCGGATTGGACAAGATGTCCGAGATTTTTCCCCTTCTCCGTTAAGGATATTATTAATCTTCATAAAAACGTCCGTAGGAGCCGAAGATGGAAACAACTTCTCCATTTGATCATATTGGTGGCTTTATGGGGAATCTGGAGGTGTAGAAACGATTGGGTATTCAACGACAAGGAACCGAATGTTGAAGGGCTGAAGCAAGAAATACGACAGTTAGGATTCCTTTGGTTCAAGAACAGGGCGAAGAGACATTCGGTGACATGGGTTCAATGGTGTAATATGGATATATCTAGTATGGATTTGTAATTGTTCATTATCTTGTTTTTGGTGTGGTCTAACTTTTGTTAGCCCAATTTCAAAAAAAAGAATTGGTTTCGGTTGAAGGGAAATTTCTTTTAATAAGTGAATGAAGCAAGGAGGCGACACATGTTCACAAGTGGTTTTGTGAGCGAGAGGTATCGTTGTATTAGTAATGCCTAACACGATCTGTTTAGCTAAATGTGTCTATGAATCGATCGGAAAATGACACAAACTCAAGAGTTTCATGTTGGATTCCGGTTGTATTTTCGTGCTCTATCAGATATTCAAGCCAATGTCAAACCCTTTTAGCCTTTTAGAAATGCAATTAAAAAAAATCCCATTCTAACGTTTTCCCAAAATTAATTTATGACCAATTAATCCGATCATGTAAGAACAGCCCTTGATAATAATTCAATCACCGTTTTTTACTCAAGTTGGAAGCACATGCTTCCACATGACCTTGAACACAGATGGAGGGCCATGATTTACTTGTCCGGCTAATTGAATGGTTCCGATTTTCACAATTGGATAGTGTTCTCACAATGTGTTTTAGAACTAGTTTTTGCGCAGCCCGCATTACGAAGCACTAAATCGCATATTTCTCTTTCATTGCATGATGTCTGTGTTTCATTTGCTTGTACATACTACTCATAATACTGTCTAAAAAAATTACATTGAGTCAACAAATTAAAACAAAACATTATCATACTTTTGCTAAGAAAAAACTAAAACGATAGAAAGACTATAATTTTTAAACTGGGAGCAAAACTGTAATTTTTCAGAACAAATAAGCGTGTGACAGGCAGTCGCCTGACACGAATAAAAATTACACTGAGTCAACCTATTAAAATAAAACACTACCATAGTTTTGTAAAAAAAAACGATGGCATGACTATAAGTTTACACTGGGGGCAAAATCGTAATTTAATAGAGAAAAAACAAAAACAATGGCAAAATTATATATTTAAACTGGGGACAAAATCATAATTTGACTAATAGAGGAAAAAAATTAATGACAAAACTATAAATTAAACATGGCAAAATTGTAATTTGGCTGAACTAATGGGTAAATGCCAGACAGTTTGCCTGTCACTATTCCCCTCCGTAGTATTTGTATTTGTTCTGGCTACGAAGACTGAGTTGTGAAGTTATGAGGAAGTTGGGTCGATAATGGAAGTTTGACGATGGAAAAGAGGAAAAATTTGTGAAGAAGAAGAAATCCAAAAGAACTCTTCGTTTCGTTATATTTAAATATTTTAATTGAATTTTTATTCCATGGCTCCTATGACGGATACTTGAATTTAAGAGATTTATTTGAGGAAATTCAATTTTTTTACCATGTCAATTTGAACCCGGATTAATTAATTGAATCAACAGAGTGTTAGAGTTACAACTTTTTGATCTATATATATATATATATATTTTTTTTTTTTTTTTTTGTTTACGGTTGATGTGTTTTTACTAGAAAACATAACATAAAAAATATAAAGAAACATCTTTATTTTTTCTAGAAAATCTATTATATCTTGTTCTTGTGATGTTGCATATGTACACATATGTTTTAATAATTGTGTTCACATTGAAAGCACAATACTTAAGTGATGGGTATATCCCCACCTCTAGCTCAACTGGTTGTTGGGCCGGTGTTCTCCAATGGAGACGCCGGTTCGACTCTCGGCGAAGGCGAAAAGGTGTGGGACGTCCCAATGATGGATCGTTACCTACCGAGGCATGGTGCGGTCCTGAGGGCAACCCGGTTTTCATCCAGCTGTTACCCCAGCAAGTCTCTCGTGTGGGGGCAGTATGGTTTCCGGGCGAAGGTCAGTCAGAGCGGCAGCCGGGGCCCGATAGAACATCGCGTCTGCGAATGCTGGGCTGACGGGTAACCGTCCTTGACGGGAACCCGGTGACCAATGGTCCATGTACATATTGAAAGTCACCCTTCAAAAAAAAAAAAAAAAGTGATGGGTAGTTTGTCCACTTATAAGAAACACACGCATTTAATCATGCATCAAGTAACCCATAGCCAACACATATATATAAATAAAAATAAACCCTTTATATGAAACCATAAATACTTGATATTATAGCCTATTGATATCTTGAAGGTGAGATAAAGCTTAAGGACCATGAGGTCCTGGGTTCAATTCTCACAATGGGGGTTTTCCCAGATTTATTGGGTTTCCTTCTGAATTTGTATATATGCTCTATAGCCTAGTGGAGATGGAAATGGCCGGGTGATTTCACTCGTGGCACGATTATACTTCAGCGGTCCGTCAGTGATCCAAATTTGCCGTTAAAAAAAAAAACTAAGTATACCAACAGTTAAGAATGACTCTGTTATCTTTAAATTAAAATAACTTAAATAACCTATTTTTTAATCTTTTAAAAAAGTAAATACAATATATTGAAGAAAAATAATAAAAATTAAAAAAAAAATCAAACTTTTAACATCTGTGCTTGATTTCTCTTTGATTTCATAAGTGCATGTTCTATAAGTCAAAGTTAGCTTACAAAACCTATAAAATGTACTGATAATCCAAAAAACAATCAGTTTATTGTAATTGTAGTTTATTTATAGACGAGTAGAATATAACACGTTAATTTGTAGAAATTAGTGAAGAATCTATAATAAATAAAGTAAATAATATTATATATTTTTAAGGTTACAATTTAAAAATATTTATGTTAAATCATTTTAATTTTGGAATATATTTACATTTGACAAATATATATATATATATATATATATATATATATATATATATATATATATATATATATCATTATATGAGATTTACAGTTCAAAAGTATATTGATATTTGAAAAATATACATAATATATATGAGATTTACAGTTAAAAAAAGAGAGAAAAAGAGATTTGACAAATAACAGTAGATAGTGATAGTGATACTCGAAAGAAACGTAACATAATTGGCTGATTGTATATTAGTATATTGGGCTAGCATGAGTGGACTTTGCTACCGGACTACCCGGTCCATAAAGGAAAAACAATAGTATAACTTGAAACCTAAGAATTGTTTTCTAACTTTCTAATCTCAAACAATGAGACATAAGTCATAGTACCTCTAAGAAGTACGATGTGCGTCAGGATATACTAGAAATTTTATTTAGGTATGAAGGCTATAAATTAAGGGTCCTATTAAATCCACATGGTATCATCTTATTCTCATATGGTTGATACGGACCGTATAAGGTTATACGGCCCGTATCAACCATGTGAGAATAAGATGATACTGTGGTTTTATATATATTATACGACGATGTTATACGGCTCGTATATATGTATACGACCCATATACAATGATTTTCGTTTTTTTTATTATTTTATTACTATTTGACGCGACGTATTATTACTCGATTCACGTGTGATTAGACGTAAGATTCTCCGATTCGATGTTATATTCCTCGAATCTCGTGTGAGTTATGTGATTAGACGTTAGATTCCTCGATTCGCGTGTTAATCATTTGAAACGATGTAATATTCCGTAAAATTCTCTATATAAACGACACTAATTTCATTCATTTTCATTCAACTTCTATTCGTTTCTTCTATTTTTCTCTGTATTCAAATTATTTACGTTATAATGTCGGGTTGGGGTGATTTTTTTAATGTGTTTGGTAACGAGGCGAATCAGGGGAATGAAGATAACAAAGCGGGCATGTTTGATCTGAATGCTCCGTTCGATCCCATTTTTGCGTCTGGTTCAGGTCAGGATACTTGGGGTTTGGATGCCATTCAGCCTAATTATGCTGGTTATTATCCATCGCAACACCCGGTTAATTTTGAAGCCCCTCCTGTTAGTGTTGGACCGCCGACTGATAGTTCTCATTCTCCTCCCATAAGTTGTGGACCGCCCGAGGGTCCAAATGCTGAAGAGGAACGTACTGAGTTTTAAAACAAGGAGGTATAACATTTAATTATACGTTTATTTGTTGTATGTTAACTATTTTAGTGTTTTTACGTTTGATGTTGTTTTTATTAAAATCTTAGATTAGGGTTGCTCAACGGGTCGTGTTCGCGGGTTGGTGGGTTCAACCCAACCTGAACCTGAAAATTTTACACAAACCCGAACCCGACCCGAACTCGAAAATCGTATCATACATAAGAACCCGAACACAGCCCGAAGTTTCATGGATTGACCCGAACACGACCCATTTAAGCCGAAATTTTTTTATTTTTTTTCTGAAATTAATATATTAAAGTTAAAATTTACTTAAAAAACACAAATATATATATATATATATATATAATATCATTTTTAAGTTATAAAATCTATGTTAATTTCTCTTTTTAACTTATAATCATGGCATAAAAATACGCACCCCATTTAATTTATATATATTGTAAAAAATATATATAATATAGTATAAATGTGTAACGGGTCAACCCGCCATCCCGACCATGTTTACCCGAACCCGACCCGTTAACCCAAACGGGTTCGCAGGTTCAACCTGAAACTGACCCGAACCCGTTTATACTAAAAGTAAACCTGGGTTAATCATTTGAGTTAATCATTAATTGACACATATAAGTGTTTCCGTTAGAAATTCGCTAGCATGGATGAATTGGTAGAGTGGTGTAGAGACGTCGGACGCGTAAATCGTTATGCCCTCGTCACCAAACGCACCATCTACGATAAACCCCATAGTTGTCAGCCGGTAAAAATTTGGCTTACGTGCGATTGTGCCGGCAATTACAAATCAACAGCGACGGTCAGACGCAGCGGGACTAGGAAAACCGGTTGCAAGTTCCAACTGGTCGGGACATACAGAAAGAGGTTAGGTTACTGGGATCTAAGGGTTGAGGAAGGTAAACATAACCACGAACCATTTCTGTATCCAGAGGGTCATCCGTCCCTAATGAGGCTGACTCCATCGGAAGAGGGGACGGTGGAGCAAATGACGCATCAGAACATAAAACCACGAGACATTCTTTCTGCCATTAAAGAACAGAACCCCCATAATGTCTCAACAAGAAACACCATATACAACGCTCGAGCCAAATTGGGTCGAATGGAACAAGTCGGCGAGACTCCAATGCAGATACTTTTCGACCGGTTGGGGAAGGTTGGGTTTGTTTTTTACCATAGAACATCTCAAAACGACGAACGGGTCGAGGATGTTTTCTTCATCCACCCGGAGTCGAACATGTTGTGGCGCGCTTTACCGCATGTGTTGCTTATAGACGCCACCTACAAGACGAATCGGTACAAAATGCCGCTAGTCCAGATTATCGGTGTTACATCCATGTTGATGTCGTTTTGCATAGCTCATGCGTTCGTAAGCAACGAGAAACAGGAAAACTTCACATAGGTTCTACAGAGGTTGAAACACTCATTAGACAGTGTTATGGAACCCCGTGTAGTAGTAACGGATAGAGATCGCGCCCTAATGAATGCATGTGCAACCGTGTTTCCCAGGGCTAGACATTCATTGTGTAGGTGGCACATACAGCAAAACATCTTCAAACATTGCAGGAAACGCTTTAAAACAGAGGATAAATGGGAGAGGTTTCTTTTCAAGTTGGGCGAGCTAATTAACTCAACGACCGATCATGACTACAACTACTGGTACGAGCGAACACGATCAAACTTGCCACGCAAAAAAACGACGGTAAGTTTTATATAATTTTTGTTTAATAATTGTATTTATTTGACTTGTCTTAACTGCACTTGACTTTGATTACAGAGATTATGAACTATTTGGATTCAATCTGGTTACAACCATATAGAGACCGGTTTGTTTCGTTCTGGAGCGACCAACATCTGAACTTCGGTCAACGTACAACGAACAGGGCAGAGGGTCAACATGCCCTTTTGAAGCAGTACCTAGGCGACTCTAATTACACCCTGGAGAAAGTGGTACCACTTATCGATAAGCTCATAAGAAACCAGGTGACAGAAATCAAAGGCAGCATTGAAACAAGCAGGAGTCGAACATTGGGTCATCATAACAAACCAATATTTAATCTCCTACTAAAGAAGGTTTCACATGCCTGCCTAGAGTTGATATCAGACGAAGTAAATGAAATAGAAAAATTAAAGTTATATAACCGTACATGCGCGTGCTGTTTGTATACAAGCAGTGGGTTACCGTGCGCGTGTCGGTTGGAAGCGTATACAACGAATGGTAATACATTATTCGACCAACCACATTTTATAATCATAGCCCTTCATCACGCAAAATCTTATTGACGTTTTATGTTGTTTGTTGATATGTTTCTTAGGTCAAATGATCCCGTTGGAGTTGATAGACCCTTTTTGGAGAAAGTTAAATTTGGACTCCATAGTGGAACCGAGCAAGGTGGACTCTTTCGACTTAGACGGAGAATTTGCGCTTCTCAAACAACATTTAAGTACTCAGCCGAGAGAACTCAAGAAAAACTTGATTCAAAAGATGAAGGAGTTGGTACAACTCAATAAGACGAAGCTTAAACAACCAGTTGTGCAAAAAAACACACGGGGTCGTCCAACTTTAAAAGCTCAGCAACAAAGGAAGGATGATTCGTTTACGGAGCCTTCAAGACACAGCTTTTTTACAACGCATGACCAGTATAGTGATTCACAGGATGGGTGCCGCACACATGATGAGTTTGGCACACAAGAGTCAAATATCGAACCTACCAGGCACAGCTCGTTTGTCGAGTCACAAAGTTATTGTACTGAAACACCTATGTTCTTCAGCGAGATTGCGAAAGGCACTAAGAATTCGAAAACGAAAAAGAAGGTCGCAAAATCAAAGGAAGAGCCACCTGACTTACCTTTGCTGCCTGTCGGACAAGTTAATATGTTCATGCACTTCAAAAAGTTCATTCCACCGTGCTTCTATCCACACCTCAGTCACATACAAAATGTGCAGGGTGATGGTAATTGTGGATTTCGATCTATAGCGGTCGGCTTATCGCTTAAAGAGTGGCAGTGGTCGTTCATACGGGAGCAACTTCATGATGAGTGCAACAGGTTCCATGAATTTTGGAAAAACATAAATGAAGTTCAGTATCAACAAGTTCTGGAATCATTAGTTTGGTCAAAAGACCATATAGACGGAGCACCTCGACATAAGTGGCTATAAATGCCATTCACGGGGCTTCTGATAGCAAACCGGTGGAATGTCATTTGTCTCTTATTAAGTGACCTTGGTTGTGCTTCATTTTTTCCCATGTTTAGAACAGCCGAAGAAAGTATTCCGCATCGAACAGTCGCGCTTGTACATGTACACAGGAACCATTTTATTCACGTCAGATTAGAAGGGGAATATCCAATGCCAACCCCATCAGGATATTAGCGACAACCGACACGGAATACGCCAGCAGAAAGTTGGTATCACTATTACAAGGAACGTATTGACCAATATAATATGATCGTTGATGAATATAGGACCAGGGATTACATAGATTTAGGTGCCCTATGAATATAAAATGTTATTTGCATGTTTTGACAATTTGTAATGATCAACATACACGTTATATAAATGTTTTGGCAACTTTTTTAGATTGAACTTGAAAAAACGTTTAAACGAATCAATTTGCATGTTTTGACAATTTGTAATGATAAACATACACGTTATATAAATGTTTTGGCAACTTGTTGAAATTGAATTTAAAAAAACGTTTAAACGAATCAACGTTAACGCATACCGACCGTATTTTCGTCGGTTCCGCATATAGTAATTTAAAAAAAATGAAAAAAACTGAATTGTATACGGGCCGTATAAAAATATACGTCTCGTATACTGTGATCGTATATTAAGTATACGACAGAAATAAAATAAATTAAAATACTGTATACGGGTCGTATACTTTTATACGGCCCGTATACAAATCAAAAAGATCGTATAAGTTTTATACGGCCTCAACATTCCATTAAAAATTCTCTCGGATCGTTCTTGGACAGCGTTCTTCGGTGTTTTTAGCGTTTTCTTCTCGTTCTTCCTATACGGTACGTTTTCGTATAGTAAACTTTTAAATTCCGTAACATGTTAGATTATGGTCTTGTATAGTAAAGCGTAGATAGGCGTAACGATTACGATTGTATAATTCAATTTGAAAAAAAAATTGAAACAGAAAATTGTAAATGATTATTATGTGTATACGGTCGTATAAATTGTATACGATCGTATAATGTTTGAATGTTCAAAAAATATACGATCGTATACAATTTATACGACCGTATACACTTGAATAATCAAAGGTTATACGATCGTATACATTATATACGCTCATATAATGTTTGAATATTCAAACATTATACGCTCGTATATTTATATACGGTCGTATAACGTTTGAATATTCAAACATTATACGCTCGTATATAATGTATACGGTCGTATCCTTGTTGAATCTTCAAACATTGTACGAGCGTATATCATATGTACAATACGTTCGTATACAAGAACAGTATTCGTATAATACGTTAACGATAATCGTATAGTGATTGCTAAGTTGTAATTGTTATTTGTTACAGACGATATGGCTGAGTCATCAGCAGCTGGTGCGGCCCGTAGAGGTCGAGGTCAGGGTCGGGGTCGTGGACGTGGACGCAGACGGGGACGTGGACGTGGACAGGAGGATGAGGTTGTGCCCGATTTTACTGAGACGGGGCAGTTTGTTAGAGATATCCCCCGAGGTACGGTTGCCTATAGGGTTTTGGGCAAATTACGGGAGATGGTGCTGGATGCGCCTCGGACCATAGATTTTCAGTTTTTGACAGATATTGGAGCGATCGGTCGGGTCCGGGAGCTCATGCCAGCTAACTCCCCGTGGGACCGCTTATTTGATGCCGCCGCAGAGCGGGCCCACATGGAGATCACTTTAGAGTTTTTATCTACCTTTACATTTACGGACACCCGGGGTGGGGGGTTTCAGCATTTTTTGACGACAGACGCCGTAACTTTTTCTATTTGCGGCAAGACTCACACTTCCTCAGTTCGCTGTTGCCTTGGGTCTGTACTCACAGGAGGACTCAAGGTCACGCGCATTTTTTGATGCGCCAGTCAGCACGTCCACTGATGTGTTGTGGCCGTATTGGCGCAGTATTGGGTTCGGGGAGTTCGCGAAACCGAATCAGCGATCCCCGAAGGCACGGGCGACTGATCTTCACGACCCGTTACACCGATACCTACATCGGTGTATCGCCGTGACGATCGCCGGTCGTCATGATAGCAGGGAATGGGTCACCCAAAGTGACCTATTCTTCTTGCACGACTTACTTACCAGCGGGAGGGCCAACTTGGCGTACAAGTTGGCCGCATATCTCGCCGAGTACGCTTTTAAGCGACCCTCTTCCCACATCAGTTGTGGGGCCTTTGTCACCCGTCTGGCGAAGGGTTACCTTCGCCTCCTGTCCCCGCAGGTGGCAAGTGACACAGCCCTATCGATGGGTTTGGCTCGCGAGGTCGAGGGAGGGCAGTTGGTTTGGGCTTATGGTGTGGGTGAGGGACCCCATGGAGAGGGTGGTGATGAGGAGGGAGACGAGGGAGAGGGAGGCGAGGGTGAGGGAGGCGAGGGCGTGGGAGAGGGAGGCGACGAAGAGGGAGGCGACGGAGAGGGGGTCGCTCATACTGTCGATCGATCACAGGTAGTTGCGGAGGAGTTACGGGGTGATCGCCCGTACGTTCGACGCAGCGTGAGACAGCGTGTGATGCCTCCACCGGGGGTGGAGGAGAGACTCGTTCAGGTCGAGTCGGCTGTAGCTGCAGTCAGAGGGGATTTAGCTGCAGTGAGAGAGGATGTACAGTGGATGGTCGAGGCGATTGTGGCTATGCATTCTGCCGCGCCCCTACCTCTACGAGCTGGCGCTGCACCACCACCACCACCACCACCGCCGTAGCTGCTTATTGTATTATTATTATTTTTTTTTTGTTATTTTACGTTTGAAACTTTGTAAAAGTTTATCTTTTTTTTTAGATGTAAAACATTATAAATATTAATCTTATGTTTGGATGTTAAGTTGTTTGTTTAATAATTGTTGTCGTAGTTTATCATAATCATATCACATATTTATCGTTTTACATAGTGGAAACTTACTAAACATTATAAATACGTTTAACTAGAAACTCGTAACATAATCCGATATATACAATACTATTTTAAAATTTATAAAACTTATTAAACGGTTTCCCGATTGCAACAAAAAATTAACTATTCTATACATATTTATCGTTTTTACAAAGTGGAAACCTATGATACATAATAAATACGTTTAACTACAAACTCGTAACATAATGCGATATATAGAACACTATTTTAAAATTTTCAAAATTTATTAAACGGTTTCCCGATTGCAACAAAAAATTAACTTTTCTACACATATTTATCGTTTTACAAAGAGGAAACTTATTAAACATAATAAATACGTTTAACTACAAACTCGTAACATAATGCGATATATAGAACACTATTTTAAAATTTTCAAAATTTATTAAACGGTTTCCCGATTGCAACAAAAAATTAACTTTTCTATACATATTTATCGTTTTACAAAGAGGAAACTTATTAAACATAATAAATACGTTTAACTACAAACTCGTAACATAATCCGATATATACAACACTATTTTAAATACAAAAATTTATTAAACGGTTTCCTGATTGCAACAAAAAATTTAACTTTTCTATACGGGCTATACGGGCCGTATAACATTATACGGCCCGTATACAGATTCCAAAACTAAAAACCCTTGGCAAACCTTCGAAACAAAATTATGCAAATATGTATACGGCTAGTATATAACTATACGTCCCGTATACATATAAAAACAAAAAAAAAACATTCCACCGCATAAAATTCTGTGCATAAACATTCTATACGGCCCGTATCAGTTTATACGGCCCGTATAGATATAGGGATGTGAAAATAAGATTATAGAGATGTGGAAATAAAACAACTCTAAATTAATCTTGACCATCTATTTATTAATTAATAACTAAGATTAAATGAGTGAAATTGAAAAAAAAAAAATAAGGCCCATGGATTTGTCTAGTGGCATTCTAGTCAATCCAAGGCAATGGTTTCTCTTTTCTCCAATTCCCCTCATTTTTTAAACGTTAATAACTCTTTCACACGACATTATTTTTTTATAAAAATTGTATCAAAAAAACGAGTGTTTTTTTATCTTTAAAAAGAGTATACTATTGCTATATTTTCGAATTTTTTGTTGCGAAAAATGCAATGGACAAAAAGTGTAAAAAAATGACTTTTTTTTCTAAAACGCAATGGACAAAAAACATAAAGAAATGTCTTATTTCTAAAACGCAATGGCCAGAAAACACAAAGAAATGTCTTTTTTTTTAAATCAATGGCCTGAAAACACAAAAGAAAGTGTTATTTCTCAAACGCAATGTACTAAAAACACATAAAAATGTGTTTTACCTAATACGCAATGGACTAAAAACACTTCAAAATGTGTTTTTCTAAAATGCATTGGACTAAAAAACACATAAAATGTTTTTTTTTTCTAAAACGCAATGGCCTAAAAACACAAAAGAAAGTGTTCTTTCTAAAACGCAATGGACTAAAAACCCATAAAATTAGTTTTACCTAATACGCAATGGATTAAAACACTTCAAAATGTATTTTTCTAAAACGCATTGGACTAAAAAACACATAAAAATGTGTTTTCCTAAAACGCAATAGATAAAAACACAAAAGAAAGTGTTTTTTTTTTCTAAAACGTAATGGACTAAAAACACATAAAATGTGTTTGACCTGAAACACAATGTACTAAAACACATTAAAAACTGCTTTTCATTCCTTTGTAAAACGTAATAACTCAATTCAAAAAACCCAAATCATAAAAATGCAATTCAAAATTTTCTTACATAGATCGAAGCCGATTTCTTCAACGATTGACGAAATTTGAATGCTAGAAACACTTATCAGCGATCGAATGGAACGAATCGAGTGATTCGCTTCAAAATCACGGGAAAAATAAGATATTCTATGAAATTAAACTGGATTTCTTCAAAAAAAAAAAAAGATTAAGAACACGTTGATTTGGTGTTTGAATAATTGATTGGTGACGGAAATCGCACTATAATGTAGTGATTATTGAGATAGAAAGTGAAGAAAATGTTGAAGATTGTAAGTTTTGAAAATGATGAGTTTTGAAGTTACAGAGAGAAGAAAAGAGAAAATTGGATAAATTGACTAAAATACCATTTTCTATTTATTTTAAATTTTGCGATATATCATAATTTTATTTTAGCCAAAATAAATTTTCTACTTGATTCTCTCATGTGACACGTGTTGCAATTCTTTTTTGATAAAATTTATCTCCAAAATAAAAAAAAAATGTAATGTGTGTTGTTCCTAGTATTTGGGTGGACCGCAAAACAAAAGGCTTATAATTGATTAGCCTAAGCAAATTATAGTAAACTAGTTGATTTTCCA
This sequence comes from Helianthus tuberosus, assembly GCA_030545235.1. Lineage (NCBI taxonomy): Eukaryota > Viridiplantae > Streptophyta > Magnoliopsida > Asterales > Asteraceae > Helianthus > Helianthus tuberosus. Next base: position 2,440,483 of record CM060389.1, on the reverse strand, counting down.
CCCGCGCCTTGCGACGGGGACTCAATGTCTGCAAAACACGTGTCAGCAGCAGATACCGAATATCAAAACATAAATAAAAATGACGTGGTAAGGATAGTCACTTCGTCCTATAAAAAGATTTTAAATAACTAATATATAATAATAGGACCCACACGTCCTACACGTTGGAAATTCGGTTGTTTTCAGTTTAGTTATTACGGTGCTAATACGTTAAAATATGGATGAGCTCGGTACCGGTAACGGCACCGAAAGTACCGATCCGGAAAATCATCGAAATTAGGTACCGGCACCGAAAATGCTCGGTACAATACGGTATGGTATTTGAAGGTAAAAATCAATAAATACAAGTATGTCTTAGCCAGCCGATTATCATCAGTAAATTAGGAATAGATTGTATTGTTAGTTAGAGATAATCTTTTGTATTTATTTGTATATATCATTTCCTTATTTCTTGGTTGTATCATTCCCTATATATATAGGGCCCTTTGTTTATCAATAAGATCATTGAGAATTACAGCCTAATTACTTTTATGGTATCAGAGCCATAACCGGCTTCTGATTACCCTCTCTCTTTCCTCGTTTTTTTTCCGATTCCCATAACCCACAACCGGATTCGTTCGGTCCTGCCACCATGCCGCCAAAGGAAGATACCGCTGAACCATCGACCAAACCCAACTCCCTCCACCCCGCATACTCCGTATCCAATATTCAGTCCAAGATCCGTACTTTGGACGGATCGAAGGTACATATTCAGCCTGGGTCAAGTTGTTTCGTCTTCATGCCGTTGCATACAAAGTGTCTAACCACATTGATGATTCAGAAGCCCCAGCCACCACCTCACCCGAGTATGATGAATGGAAAGAACTGGATGCTTTGGTCCTTCAGTGGATCTACAGCACCGTTTCGGATGACCTTCTGAAACGGCTCATGGATACGACTGTAGCCAGGGCGGCATGGACAAAGCTCGAAAAGATTTTTTTGAGCAATAAAAAGGCTCGCGCTGCGGCGCTCGAGACAAGGTTTTGCAACCTCACACTCACAGCTTGTTCGTCGGTTGATGACTATTGTCAACAACTGTCTGATTTAGCCAGCCAACTGGCTGATGTTGATCAGCCCATTTCCGAGTCACGACTCGTTCTTCAGCTGGTTCGCGGCCTCCCGGCCGAATACAATACCACTGCTTCGTTAATTAACCAGCAGGGTGTTGATTGGGATCAAGCTATTGTGATGCTTAACGACGAAGTAATCAGGATTGACGCTCAAAAGGGCTCCCAGAATACCGTTCTTGCTGCCACTACAGCGCCGCACCCTGGCGGCTCTTCCACCAATCAGAATCAGCAATCGGATCAGCAGTCGTATTCCTACACCAATCGACGAGGCAGCCGCGGCAGAGGTTCGAATCGCCGGGGTAGGGGCAGAGGCAGGTCTCAGCAATCGTCCCCTTGGACCTCTTACCAGGGCCAGCCGACACCTTATCCAAACTGGGCATGGTGGACGCCTCCACCTTGCCCTTACCCGACACAGCAACAGTGGACAGCAAACAAGCAATCAGATCAGCAGTCGGCTCCCTCGGTTCAATTCACCGGCTTTCCTCAGCAGCCCGGGTTCTCTCCTACACAGTATCCTCCACCGGGTTTCACTCAGCCGATGTACAACCCTCTCTGTCCAACAGATTTAAGTGCTGCCATGTCTAACTTACAGGTTAATTCTCCAAATATGGCTTGGAACTCTGATGTTATGGATACGGGAGCCGAGTCACACGTCACTAAAGACCAAGGTAAAATCGTAATCCCTGATTCTACTCCTGTGTGTCGTAATATTTTGGTAGGTAATGGCATGTATTTACCAATTAAAGGATCAGGCATGGGTTTTCACCCTTTACCAAACCGAACCTACATACTCCCACACATCCTTTATAGCCCTCAAATAATTAAAAATCTGATTTCCGTTAGACGTTTTACTCGTGATAATCAAGTGTCTGTCGAATTTGAACCGTTTGGTTTTTCTTTGAAGGACCTCAAAACTAAGAAGACACTATCTCGCCACAATAGTGCCGGGACTCTTTACACGTTCACGCCGCCTCAACTGCCGCCTCAAGCCACCTTTATTGCTTCCCACCACTTACCTTGGCATGATCGTTTAGGACATCCCGGGGCGCAAGTTCTAGATATTTTGAATCGTAATTTTAATTTTCAATGTAATAAGGACAAAAGTCACAATCTTTGCAATTCTTGTCAACTTTCGAATAGTAAAAGATTACCGTTTTATTCATCTAATACCTTTACTTTTACTCCTTTTGATATTATTCATTGCGATTTATGGACTTCGCCAATCACGAGTAAAACAGGATATAAGTATTACATGGTGCTAATTGACAACTTCTCACACTTCGTGTGGGTTTACCCCCTAAAATACAAATCCGAAACCTTTCCTACTTTTGCCAAATTCCATCAATTAATCCTTACCCAGATTCACCGTAAAATAAAAACCTTTCAATGTGACTTAGGGGGTGAATTTGACAATTTAGCATTTAAAAATTTTGCACAACAACATGGTTTGCTTTTTCGATTTTCGTGCCCTCAAACATCCTCTCAAAATGGAAGGGCAGAACGTATGATTCGCCGCCTGAATGACATTATCCGGGCTCTCTTAATTCATGCGAATCTACCTCCTTCGTTTTGGGTTGAAGCCCTACACACGGCCACTTACCTACACAATATCTTACCAACCAAACGCCTAAATTTTTACACACCTACCTTTGCCCTTTACCTTCGTCACCCTGATTACGAACACTTACGAGTGTTCGGATGTGCGTGTTACCCTAACACATCCGCTACACAGCCTCACAAACTTCACCATCGGTCCATGCGTTGTATCTTCCTCGGGTATCCACCCGACTTCCGTGGCTACCGTTGCTTGGACCCTACCACAGATAAGGTTCATATTTCTCGTCATGTGACTTTTGACGAGGCCGTGTTCCCGTACACACGTCCGAGTCATCCTATCACCTATGATTTTTTGGACGACCCCACCCCACCGGGCTTCACTTTTCATCGGCCTGTTACCCAGCCTGTAACCCCATACCCGTTTACTTACTCACGTTGTCCTCGTGCCATCCCAGCCCAGACCCAAACCGGCCCATCTAATCCTACTCCCTCAACAGCCCAAGCCCAGACTCAACCCACCGGTCCGATTACAAACCAACACCCGATGACAACTCGTTCCAAATCCCGGTCCAACCCTTCGGCCATACATCATACCCTTAATCTTTCACCGGTTCCTACCTCCTATTCTAAAGCCCTAACTGATCCTCATTGGTTACATGCTATGTAAACCGAGTTTACGACATTACAGGATAATGAAACATGGGAGCTTGTTCCTCGCCCACTTGACCGTCCCGTCATTCGTTGCATGTGGTTATTTAGGCATAAATTCAAATCGGACGGATCATTGGAACGTTATAAGGCTAGGTTGGTGGTTAATGGAAATTCCCAAACAGTCGGTATTGATTGTGATGAGACATTTAGTCCTGTGGTCAAACCGGCCACTATTCGCACAGTTTTGTCTCTTGCAGTGTCTCGGGCTTGGCCTATTCATCAACTTGATGTTAAGAATGCGTTTTTACGCAGGGAACTACATGAGACGGTCTTTATGCATCAGCCACCGGGTTTTTATGATCGACGATTTCCTAATCACGTTTGTCGTTTGAAGAAATCTCTTTATGGTCTTAAACAGGCACCAAGGGCCTGGTACACCCGGTTTGCTAATTTTATCACTTCCAAAGGGTTTCGTAGCAGCACTTGCGATCAGTCCTTATTTGTTTATCAACAGGACCCGTCTAACATTGCGTATTTATTGTTATATGTGGATGATATAGTTCTCACAGCCTCTAATGATCGTCTCTTAAACAACATCATTAGCACACTCTCTCGGGAGTTTGCCATGACTGATCTGGGCAGGTTACATCATTTTTTGGGGATCAAGGTTACACATCAGAAGAATGGTATTTTCTTGTCTCAGGCTCAATATGCAAAGGACATAATCGCCCGTGCTTCGATGTCTTCCTGTAAACCGTGCTCCACACCGGTTGATCTTTCGTCTAAGTTGAGCGCTACTGATGGGGCTTTGTTCTCGGATCCGACACTGTATCGGAGTTTGGCAGGTGCATTGCAATATTTAACTTTTACTCGTCCGGATTTGTCTTATGCGGTTCAGCAGGTGTGTCTCTTCATGCATGAGCCTCGCGATCCTCACTTCGCGTTTATGAAGCTTACCATCCGTTATCTACAAGGTACAATTGACTATGGCATACGGATCCTGTGATCAGCTTCTTCTGATTTGGTCGCCTATTCTGACGCTGATTGGGGTGGCTGCCCAGATTCGAGACGCTCCACATCGGGTTATTGTGTTTTCCTTGGTGACAACCTCATCTCATGGTCAGCTAAACGTCAGCCTACTGTATCCCGATCCAGTGCGGAAGCTGAGTATAGGGGGGTTGCCAATGCAGTCGCTGAAGCGACGTGGATTCGAAATTTGCTGTTCGAACTTCACAATCCTTTAACGCGCGCATAAGTGGTTTGTTGTGACAATGTCTCAGCGGTGTATTTGTCCAATAATCCAGTTCAACATCAACGGACAAAACACATCGAGATTGACATACATTTTGTACGCGAGAAGGTTCGTCTTGGGCACATTAAAGTTCTTCATGTCCCCTCCTCTATGCAGTACGCGGATATATTTACCAAGGGATTATCTCGTGAGCTATTCCAATCGTTTCGGTCCAGCTTGAGCGTTTGTCCTCCGCCCGCTCAAACTGAGGGGGTGTCTTAGCCAGCCGATTATCATCAGTAAATTAGGAATAGATTGTATTGTTAGTTAGAGATAATCTTTTGTATTTATTTGTATATATCCTTTCCTTATTTCTTGGTTGTATCATTCCCTATATATATAGGGCCCTTTGTTTATCAATAAGATCATTGAGAATTACAGCCTAATTACTTTTAGTATGGTGCTAGACCGGTGTCGAACCGAAAGTAACGATTCTGAAAACGCCAAAAGGTGGGTACCAAATTGGTACTGAAAATGATTTGGTATAGTAAATTTGGTACTGATACGATACCGGTTTGATTACAGGATTTGATACGATTTGCTCATCAATAATCTAAATATCCATATTAATTTTACATGCTATAATTTATTAATTACAGAAAAAAGACGAAAAAGAAATCAAAATAAGTTATTGTGTATATAAAACTTCATTCAAACGAAATACAGTTTACTTACTGTGTGTATGTAAAGTAATCTAAACGGTGCAATTACTTGCATTGCTACGTTGCTACAGGATTTGATGAGCTCGGTACCAACCGGTACCGAAAATACCGTTACCGAAATCCCCAAAAGTGTGTACCGGTACCGAATATACCTGGTACGGTACGGTTCGGTACCGGTCGGTAGTGGTACAACACCGGTATTTGAGGGTAAAAATCGGTGCATACCGGTGCCGAATCGGTACCGAAAATACACTCGGTTTGGTAAAAGCGGGTACCGGTACCCGATACCATTTGTTCATCCCTTAGTGATGTTACTGTTCATTCAATTCGAAAATGGCAAAAGTCGGTACCGATTCCGAAAATATACCCGGTTTGGTAAATTTGATACCAGTACCGGTACCCGATACCATTTGTTCATCCCTTTCATGATGTTACTATTCATTGGATTGTGTATCATAAATAATCTAAACCGGTGCAATTACTTGCGTTGCTACGTTGCTACATGATTTGATGAGCTCGGTACCAACCGGTACCGAAAATACCGTTACCGAAAATCCACAAAAGTGGGTACCGGTACCGAATAGACCTGGTACGGTACGGTTCGGTACCGATATTTGAGGGTAAAAGCCGCTGAATATCGGTGCCGAACCGATACCAAAAATGTCAAAAGGCGATACCGATTTGGTACTGAAAATATACCCGGTTTGATAAATTTGATACCTTATTGACCTGATTTAATATAAGGATAATTACTGTTCATTTCCTTTCTTTTTTAATATAAGGATAATTAAGATGCACACCCATAAAGTAAATTCCATAGCTGAACATTTACCTTGGTTAAGAATAGAGCAGAATATTTTTTGCTTGGTGTAATTTTAAGTCTTCCAGGATGCAACATTTCTCATTGGTGAATTTTCAGTGTGATAGTTTAATTATCTTAGATTGTCGTTGTTTTCAAATAAATTAGGTTTAATGTAGTCCTACGATATCGGTGTTGGTTTTCAGCTAGGGATGAGCTCGGTACCGACTGGTACCGAAAATTCCTAAAAGTAGGTACGGTACCGGTATTTGAGGGTAAAAATAGGTAAATACCTATACCAAACCGGTACCGAAAATGTCAAAAGTCGGTACAGAAAATGGACCAGGTTTGGTAAATTCGGTACCGGTAGCGGTACCGGGTACCGTTTGCTCATCCCTATTTTCAACCATCGTAAGGGTGACCATACCGTGCTTTTGGTAACCATGGGTATCGTAGTCTTAAGACAGGACTATAATACCTAAAATTTGTTTCCATAGATGCTCTTTTTAAATTTATTCTATCTAAAATATTTAAATAATGAGTAGTCTTATCTCTTCATTACTTATTGACAATAAAAAATATTTTGGAATGTTGGTGCATACGTCTGTCGACTTCGTCTTGTATCGATTCTTGTATTGTATTAGTTAGATCAAGGCACGAAAAACGAGGAAATATGTGTTTATAGGTAATTTCGCTTGAAATGACACATATGTCATTTCAAACGAAATTAACATGATAATTCCGTTTGAAGTGATTCCGTGCGGAATTAGATTTCGCTTGAACGGTTTCAAGTGGAATTACTCATCCTATAAATACCTGATGTGCCATTTCATTTGTAACGATTCTGATTCCGGTAGCGAAGCTCTGCCGAAGTATCTACAGCATTGTAATTGATCTAATATCAATCAAAAGACAGTTTAAAGTGATATTTTAGCTAAATTGAACTTGATACGTTTGTTTCCACCTTTCGTATTGAGAAAAACTCTTCTGATAGACTCGTTTGAGTCTGAAAACGATCCTACAAGTGGTATCAGAGCTCAGGAGGAAGAGTTCTTACCAATTCAGCTACAAATTTTGATTTCTATACCTTCTTTTCAAAATTAAACAACTTTTCACGGTTAAAATCGGCTAATTTTCTCTCATATTGTGCAAAACAGTGTTTTAATGAATCCTTGAGATAATTGGACTTAAATTCGATCTAAAATTGGTAAAATTGATAATTTCGCTTGAAAAACAACTCGAGAATGATGACGTCAGCGGTATTTCGCCCGGAATTAGACCTTTATTTCGCTTGAAATCAGTATTCCGTTTGAGTAATTCCGTTTGAAAGAGGGTTATTTCACACGAAATCAGATCGTAATTTTGTTTCAAAGGTGATTCCGCTTGAGTGTGAGCATCAGTGTGTAATTTCGCACGAAATAGCAGTTGATTTCACACGAAATCAGCTATTTCGTTTGAAGTTTATTCCGCACCAAAAGAAGGTTGATTCCGTGTGAAGAGATAATTTCGTGTGAGAGGGTTATCTCGTGTGAAAGAAGTAATTCCGTTTGAAAGCCTTATTTCGTGTGAAAAGTGATTCCGTGTGAGTTGGTATTTCGCTTGAGTTTGATTTCGTTTGAAAGACTGTTTTGTGAAATTTGTTACCAAAACATGGAAGAGGAATTTTATAACGCATTTGCTACTACTCCGACTACTCCAACATCTGTTACTCAGAACTTGACCATGGAAAATGAAACGGGCACTATGCAAAAACCGCCAAAGCTTATGAATATCGAAGAGTACAAAGGATGGGAAGAACGATTTGAGAATTGGGTTCAAGCAAATTATTTGGATGCTTGGGAATGTGTGGAAACGAAATATGTTAGACCATTGAATGATGAGGAGGAGGAGATTGCTATTAAAGATCTAAGTGCTGATGATAGAAAGAAATACAAAAATGAGAAGATGATGATTAGTCTATTGCATCAAGCTGTGAAGAATGATTAGTCTAGTGCATACTCTATCTGGAGAGCATTAAAATCAAAGTTTGTTGGAAGTAAAGAAATGATCAAAAACAAAAAGTCACTTTTGAAAAAGGAATTTGATCTATTTCGTGGCTTGAGAACTGAGAGCACCAAGCAGATCATCGAAAGATATTGCAATTTGTTAGTTCAAATGAAGAGAGTGAGTATCAATAAAGATAATGAAGAATTGATAGAAAAGTTGGCTGATGCATTCCCATATGAAACTTGGGGCACATATCTCATGATGTTGAGAAATAAGAAAGATTTTAGTAATTTGACACTGAACAAGTTCATTGAAAAGCTTGAAGCTCGAGAGATGGAACAAAGAAAGATCTCAAGAATGAAAGATTTTGATGGAGAACAAGATATCGGTCTGTATTACAAAGGAGGTATCAGTGACAAGACCAACATGTCACCAAAGGTTGAAACTGCATTCAATGCTAAAAGTTCATTAGGAGGGTCATCTAAAGGATCAAACAGCAAAACTGAATTTTCATCATATCCATCATATGATCCAAACTATTCAACAACCAAGAATGGAAAGAAGCTACAATGCAATATGGTATTAGATCTTGAAAATGGTCAAAATTACACATAGGAGGTTGCAAAAAGTCACATGTCTCTGTTGGTGACTGTGTTAGAGTCATATGAGAATTTGGTTTCAGGTCGGATCGGGAATCCAATGTTGAGAAAAGAGGATTACGACCAGATTGATGCTGAGGAGATGGAATTGATGGATATAAAGTGGTGTTTGGCGAGTGTTTTGAGAAGAGCCGAAAAGTTTAAACAAATTACGGGAAGAGATGATTTCCGTGATGCAAATGTTTCTACTCTAGGTTTTGATAAATCTAAAGTTACTTGTTTTCGTTGCAGGAAAAAGGACACTTCAAGAGGGAGTGCACAAACCGCGAGGCAAGTGGAGCTCAAAATCCGTTCAACAACAATGATTACTATAGGAAAGCAATTTATCATCAAGTTGCTCAACAACCACAAGAACCACAAACTGCACATGCTAGGAAGACAATCGAAGATTCATCAAAGCGAGCTTGTATGGTGAATCAAGATGATAAAAAATCAACAAAAGAATTCAGTTGGGATAAATATGTTTCAGCTGATAGTAAAGCATGTCTGATAAACCAAGATGATGAAAAATTACCAGAAGGGTTTAGCTGGGCAAATTTCAGTTGGGATGATTATGATCCTAACAAAACTTCAAATCACAAAGCTTTTGTTGCTAGAGTTGCTGAAGACAGTGATAATGATGATGATTATTATGCAAGAAGAATGGAAAAGCACTTGAGAATGATGGAAGAGAGTGACAGTGATGATGAGAAAGCTAAAAAGAAAAACAAGAAAGTTAAAAAACAAGTCAGCAGTGATGATGAAGAAGTTCCTGTGATAAGGAAGAAAATAAAAGACATTCCAGTTTTCAAAGTTGATGAAGAAGTTAATGCACAAAAAGTTTCTGTGAAAACTGTGAAGCAGTGAAGAAGCAGAACAGTACATTGATTCATAACATGAACAGATTGAAGGAATCTTATGATGTTCTGAACAAAGCAATGAATCAATACAATCAATCAAGCAGTGAACAAGCAACAGCTATGAAGACACTTCAAGGAGCTTTCATGACAAAGCAGAAAGTTGTCAACAATTACATTGAAAAGTGTGTTGTGCTTGAACAGAAGTTGGAAACACAAAGAATTGAAACAGAAATAGTTAATAGATTGTTAAAAAGTTACTCATGTACTTCTTATGTTATTGACAGGATTTATCCAACTATTGAAGGCATGAAGGCTTTTGATGAAGATGAAGTATCTGAAGAAAAGAGTTCTGAAAAGAAGAAGGACACTGAAATGAAGACATCTGGTAAGAAACAAAGTGCCAATTACAACAAGTGTCCACCTCCGCTTGAAAATGGATATTCTCCTAGAAATCCAAATTCAGAAAGAGTCAAAAAGGCAACCAATTTACAGTGGGAGTCTGAGTCTTCAGAAAATTTGCCAGACAACATTGATGTTACTTTTACATCATCTGACACTGATCATGAGTCTGAATTAATAAAGAAAGTGGTCGATCAGGTGTTGGATAACGATGAAACCGAGGAGTCAAATTCGGAGTCAAAGTCTGACAATTCAGAGTCAACAGTCAAAAAGGACAAACGGGTTTACAATAAAGAGTTTTTGTTATCAAAATCTAATTTGAATGATGAAACAGTCAAAGTAGCATATACTTTGAATGATTCTGACAAATTATATTCTGATGAAGAATTTCCAATAAGAGGTGTCAAAACTGAAATGATTAAAAAGATTTTCAAACTAACAGAAATTAATATTTCTGAAATAAAAGATGTAAATCTTTCTGAAAAAACCTAAACCTTACATCTCAAGAGTTCAACAACGTTTAAACAAGAAAAAGGGTTACAGTTCTGGTTCTGGTTTTCAAAAGAAACCAAACCATAACGGTAATTTCAAAAGAAAGGGATTAGGTTTTATTCCATCGAAAAACCATAAAAATGAGAAAACTTATAAACAAAAAACTATGTTTGTTTCAGGAATGTCATCTAAAGAGGAAAAGGAGAAGTTGTTCAGGAATCAATCAAATAAAGAATTCCTTGCTAAGAAGCAAGAAGAGATGAAGAAGGATATTGCTCAAAAGAAAGAAACGAGAACCTGTTTTCAATGCAAAACAGTTGGTCATATTGCCAGGAATTGTCCAAAGGCAATACAAACAAAACAGGGAGTTTCTGAAAAACTGAAAGAAAAGATGGTTGAAAATGAACCACCAACTAAACAATTTAAAGTTTTCAAAAATTCGAAGTTTGAGGTTGGTGAATGTTCAAAAAGGTTTTACAAGAGGAAAGCAAATCTTGACAATCACAAGTGGGTTGTTAAGAAATCTGATGATAGTTCTGGTGATGAATCTGATTCCACAAAGTCAGAGGAGCCACATGTTGAGTTAAAAGATGGAAAATCAGTTCCGCCAATGGATGATGCAAATTTTCCACCATTGAGGGCTGAAAATTTTAAGCAAAAAGTTGGTAAAATTGAGATTTCAAATCAATTTTTCTCTGAAAAGAAAGAATTTGATATTGAGAAAGCTTTTAACCCCAAAGTGAAACATATTTTTGGAAAAATGGTTGACGGAAAGGTCAAAGGGGTGAAGGAGTTTTATGAGAAAAAATTGAAGAAACCAGGTAAGAATGGGTCATCCCAGGTTTGTGACTTGGATGGAACCTATTATGATGAATGAAAACCTGACTTGCCGGAGCTCCCAAGTTGATAATTGTGGAGCAGGAATCGGCATCTTTCTTGAGAAATTCACGTTTGTGATATTTCGACTTACAAGTGGTAAATCAGGGACATTAGGTTGTACTTGATTTTCTATAAGTGGTGTTTGTTGATTGATATTAAAATTGTTATATTTTTCAAAAGATTGAAAATGAAAGAACAATGTGATGAGATCCCCTAACCTACAAGTGGTTTATGATGAAAACAAAACTTATTTTCCTGAAAAACCATTTGATTAAAATAAACTTAAGTGTTTTGAAATCATAATGGGAAAATAGTTTGTTGTAAGGGGGAGTTCTGATTGTTTATGCCAAGTGGGTGGCGAATTGAAGTGATTCGATATCAGTTGTCACTTTATCTTGTACAGTTTGTTTTCAAATTTCATTTAAATGATTTTGTTTTTTAGGGGGAGTAAGAATTTCAGAAAATCCAAAAATATTTGAAAATTTAAAAAAAAAACTAAAAACATGATAAAATTCAAAAATGAGTTTTGTTGTAAAAAGAGGAAATGATAGTACATCAGTGGACAATCACAGCATGCTAAAGAATTGGAAAGTTTAAAAGTGTTAAACGGTCTCACTGATGTGTGCCAGTAGGTTTTTACACATTTAGTAGATTGTGACGAGATATAAACCTAAATTTCAAACTTACTTATATCGTGGCGAACATCTCTCGGATATATGGGTAACCCCCGAAATCTTGTTTGAAAGGTCCCTCTTTCTGAGATACTAGGTCTTTATGCTCAGTGATATATGGGGTATTATCCCGGGACTTCTGATTGTACGGAAGCAATGGCCTAGTCCCCGGAGAATACTTTACGCTTGCTTGAAATATAGCCCACCCTCAGCATAAAAAATGATGAAACATTGCAAAATGCTAATCATGTGTTGTTGAAGAAAAGATTCTCTAAAGGGAAACCACCAAAAGTCGAAGCCGTCATCTCTCTGATTTTGCGGAAGCAATAGCCTGAGCTCTCACGGCCCTCGCATTTAACCCTTTACAGATATCATCTAGGTATACTCACCTGTAAGACTGAATATTGGGATCTGGATACGGGAGTATATTCTGAGGTGGGACACAGGAATAAGTTTAAGTGCTTAAAACATTAATCTCGTATCTCGAAACAGTTGAACTTTGTGTGAAAATTTAAGTGGATCAGTATACTGACAATCTAAGTGAATTGTTTAGAACTTAAAATGTTTAAAGCTTAACGATGTTGGTGATTTGTCTCAGATACTGATATGATCCTCTTACACAAACTCACAAAAATATTGTCTGTAAATATTTCTTTAATACATTTCATTAAAATCAAAATTTAAAAAGATTTTCGGAGTGTTTTTGTAACAACTCTCATCAAAAGTCATATTTATTAAATTAATTTGAATAATAGGAAACCCTAATTGAGACACCCAAGTGATTCTGCACAAACCCTAAAATTTTTAGAATTTTCAGAATCAGGATCAGGGCCCCTAAAACTCAGCGGGGGTAAACCCTAAGCTACGATTATCCATATAACACTCTGTCAAATTTGAATTTTACGAAGTTATCAACTCAGCAGGCCTAGTCCCAAACGTGGCAACCCTATGACCATTAGGTGCCCCTTGCGCACCGTAAGGGTTATAGTGTTACGGTGCGCAAGGGGTGACAAATTTTGGGTATAAATAGAGGGTTGTGGGACTTGATTTCTGGAATTTGAGTGACGATCCAATTCGTAATATGCTCCGAGATATCTTCTGTTTATCACAATTAACACACACGGATCACTAATCGACGCCGCAATCAGGGTATTAACTCGATCGCTATTACGATTCATTTTCCGATTGATCAATAATCCAATGGATGTTTAAGTGTTGCCCACATTAGGGTTATGCTTTGTCATTCGTTGTTAATTCGATGGATGTTTAAGTATCGCACTTTGTCATTCGTTGTGAGGGTTTGATCTCGTGAGTTATCGTAAATGCTGTATTGATTTCTAACCCAAAATTGTGAGCCTGTTATTAAATTTAGGTTAAAAAGGCTAATCAGTAGGCTAAACTCTGCTCAAATTAAATCTGCAATGTGAGTCATTCTCTTTTTATCAATTATTTTATAATACCTCAAATTATTTTCAAAAGTTATAATTACAGGGACTAAGTCGTGGATATCTTGAATCACTGGCTAGTGGGGTATTGTGCACATTACTAATTTTCTCCCAGTTAGGTTCATTGACCTACTAGGGATAATCATCACTATTTAGGTTCATTGACCTAATAGTGGTATGACCATCGTCACCATTGTGACTTGTCACCATTGTGACAGAGCGCCAGAAAAAAAAAAAAAGATAGAAGCCATTGTAATCGCTCTTATGCTGTAATTGATAACTATGCATCATTTTATGTAAATAGAATGATTCACTCAGTATTTCCCGCTGACAAAACCTTTTTCAAACATGTTTCAGGTGATCTCTTATGATCCAGGAAAAGTGCCGTGAAGCACTACAAGCTTAAGAAAGTGGCTCAGGATAAAATAAAGAAACATGTTTTGTAAAATAAAAGATTTCTTCGTGAAATCAAATGATTGTAAATTACCGGGGTTTTATCCCGCGTTGTGAAATAAAATAATCGGGAAATATTTCAGGTTTAAAAGATCCTGATAATAAACTTCCGCTGTTACACTCAATTAATTAAATACCATGGGATTTCAGTCCCGCGGCTCCTGAAACGGGTCAAACCGGGTCGGGGGCCGTGACAGAAAAAGGTGGTATCAGAGCCACTGATTGAGCCACTGATTAAGCCAATTAAGTATTTAGAAAATACTTAATTTGTATTAATTGCTATTTTATGATTATGTGTTTTATTATCTGACTAATTGTGTACAGTATGGGCAGATCTTTATATGCTAACCACTGTAGCAGTAAATACAAATCTTTAAATATTTTGATTCAAGTTTTATCATCCTTATTAAATAAAAACCAGAAACCTGATTCAGTAAATAAATAAATTTACAAATAAAACTTAGTATGTTTTAATTTTCAGTTGTTTTGGTAGTTATCCAGTATGAAATAATATTTAAAAGTTTTTCTATAAAATTTTGTTATGATTTTTAACTTAGTAACTGTGTGTATTTTGCTAAACAGCATGAGTGACTTGTCTGACGCTCTTCAGAATTTAAATCTCTATCCAGTAAGATTAGAGGTTTCCAGAGATTTCAATAGGTATATACCAGACATAGAAGAACCTATAGAATTCAACGCTTTACCTCTCGAGAAACCCAAGCCTAAGAAATTGGAAATTGGGGAAAGCTCTAGGCAAATTGAGGGGTTACCATCCCAGGAAGAGCTAGATTTTATAATGGCAAGCTATAATACTATTAAGGCTGTTAATGAAAATGTTTTTATTCACTCTCTTGAAACACAACTACCAATAAACTTAGTACCAGCTATTCCAAACCCTTCAATCCACTCGCAAATAGATGAATGGTTGACTAATGAAATACAGTTACAAAACAATCCCTATAAGCTTTTTCCTCAGTTCAATCCAGAACCTTTACCAAATCCACCAATGAGTAACGAGAATATGGCTGAACTTCGCTTTGGTGAAGAATTAATGGATACTGGGAATAGGATCCAAGAGATTGGGGGACAGATCTCCTGGAAATACAATGAGAGCGAACGCCGTTACTAGAATATCATCTAAAGGATAGGGGATTTATGGAACTGTGGTTGTGTAATAGTAATAGTAAAATCAGTATGTGTAAAATAAATAATAAAACGGTTGTATATAGAAGCATGATATAATCTATAAAACAAATAAAATTTTAGAAAATTTACAATTTTGTTTGTATATTTGTTTAAGTGATTATGTGCAATTAATTGTGACATTGGATTATTTCTTTTATACTAATAAAATATATATATATTAATTATCAGATGGAAAACGTGAATAATGAACCAGTTAATGAGGTTAATCAATCTGAGCAACAACCGGGGGATCAATATATGACTAGGTGGGATATAGAAAATATCGTTGCTCAAGGGATAGCCAACGCTATTCCAGCAATAGTTGCTCAAGGGATAGCCAACGCTATTCCAGCAATCGTTGCTGCTGTTAAAAATCCAATTGAACCGCAACAAATCGTTCCTAGCAAACGTATTTCTGAAGATAACTTCAGTAATTGCATAAATGGAGGCAATGATCATATTAATCATGATAATGAACCACGGCAAGCTCCGCTCCCTAAGAAAATGAAAGCTGCAACACCTGGTTGCACTTACAAAGAATTTCTTGCTTGTAAACCCACCGAGTTTGCAGGAAATGAAGGAGCGACCGCAGCATTGCGTTGGTTAGAGAAAACTGAGGCAGTAATTGCCATAAGTAAATGTGCTCAGGATGATCAGGTCATGTACGCGTCAAATCTTTTCAAAGAAGGGGCGCTAGAATGGTGGAATACGGTGTTACAAGCAAAAGGAAGAAGGATGGTGTATGCTATGAACTGGGAAGAATTTAAGAGCCTTGTAGAAAGAAAATTCTGTCCCGAGTATGAAAAGGAACAAATGACAAATAAGTTTCTAACCCACCGGATGGTGGATGTAGATTGTCGAGGGTATACTTCGACATTCTTCGAGTATGCTCGAGTGGTACCAACCCTGGCTTCGCCAGAGCCGGTACTTATTTCTCGTTATATTTGGGGATTGATTGCCGAAATCCGTAATATCGTCAAGGCTGCGAAACCTCGCACGATTGATGATGCGGTGGAATTAGCCAATACTCTGACTAACGAACTAGTACGGACAAGAGAAGAAAATAGAAGGAAGGAAGTAGCCCAAAAGATTACCCAAGGATTCCGTCCGGGTAACCATAACAATTTTAAGAAAGAAGGGAATGGGCAATCTTCCACTAGCCCATTTTGCAATTTTTGCAAAAGGAAGCATTTTGGAAGATGCAAAGGATATTGCAATTTTTGCAAAATTCCGGGGCATCAAGAAGAAGACTGCAGGAGGAAGAAATTTTCAGTCTGCTACAACTGTGGAGAAGCTGGACATCTTAGGCCAGATTGTCCAAAACTGAACAAACCATCTGACAATAAAGCCAAACCTGCAGAAGGAGCAAAAAGGAATGTAAGAGCCTTCCAACTAACTACTCAGGAAGCAGAGCTCATTCCAGATGTGGTAGCTGGTACGTTCTTAGTTCACAACGTTTACACAAAAGTATTATTTGACTCTAGTGCAAACCAAAGTTTTAGAAATACTTCATTCTGCCAAACTCTAAACTTACCTTTAACCAGCATTAGGCAAATTTCCACAGTAAAAACGACAGATGGGAATTCAGTTAAAATAAATAAGGAACTTTTAAGTCATAAATTTTCTGCAACCCCATTATCTATGAAATTAGTTAAATTCGATGTTGTGTTAGGAATGGATTGGTTAGTAAACAACCATGCTCGAATTATCTGTGATAAGAATTCCATAGAAAATTGTGCAACCACTGGAGAAGTAATAATGATTACAGGAGATAAGCCACGCAAACCCATGAAGTTCATATCAGTAATGAAAGTTGCTAATTATGAACGAAAGCAAGGAATAGTATATATGATTTCAGTAATCATTAATACTAAAGATAAAGAACTTAAGGAAATTTTGGTAGTTTCTGAATACCCAGATGTATTCCCAAAAGAGTTACCAGGATTACCACCAGATAGGGAGGTAGAATTTAGGATTCATCTAATTCCAGGAACTATACCGATAGCTAAGGCACCTTATCGGTTAGCACCCACAGAAATATTAAAACTGAAAAGGCAATTAGATGAATTATTAAGTAAAGGTTTTATACAACCTAATTTATCCCCGTAGGGAGCACCAGCGTTGATTGTTAAGAAAAAGGATGGTTCAATGAGAATGTGTATTGATTATAGGGAATTGAATAAAGTTACAATTAAGAATCGATACCCATTACCTAGAATTGATGATCTATTCGATCAATTCCAGGGAGATAGATATTTTCTAAGATCGACTTACGTTCCGGATATCATCAATTGAAAGTACAAGAGAAAGACATACCTAAAACTGCTTTCAGAACTAGGTATGGTCATTACAAGTTTACAATCATGCCTTTCGAATTAACGAATGCACCTGCAGCATTCATGGACATGATGAATAGGATCTGTAAATCATATTTGGATAAATTTGTAATTGTCTTCATCGACGATATACTTATTTATTCCAAAAGTCAGGAAGAACATTGTCAGCAATTGCATGCACTCTTAACTTTGTTAAGAAAAGAGAAGCTTTATGCCAAATTCTCGAAGTGTGAATTTTGGTTGCAAGAAGTGCAATTCTTAGGATACATGGTGAATCATGAAGGTATTCACGTAGATTCTGCTAAGATAGCAGCAATTACCAAATGGAAGATTCCACAAACTGCAATGGAAATTAGAAGTTTTATAGGTTTAGCCGGATACTATAGACGGTTTATTAAGGATTTCTCCAAGATATCTATACCATTAACTAAGCTAACCTGTAAAACAGTTAAGTTTGAATGGGGACCTAAACAAGAAGAAGCCTTTAGGATCTTAAAGCATAAATTAACAAAATCCTAGCCTTACCAGAAGGAACAGAAGATTTTAAAATATACAGTGATGCTTCAAAACTAGGATTTAGATGTGTGTTAATGCAACGCAAAAAGGTAATTGCATATGCATCAAGGCAATTGAAAAAGCACGAAGAAAATTATACCACTTATGACTTAGAATTAAGAACCATAATTTTTGCCCTTAAGATTTGGAGACATTATCTGTATGGAAGTAAGTTTACTGTCTATACGGATAATAAGAATTTAAGATATATATTTGGGCAAAAAGAATTAAACATGAGGCAAAGGAGATGGATGAAAATCCTAAGTGACTACGACTGTGATATTCAGTATCACGAAGGAAAAGCTGAAGACGACTAGAGATCGCCAGAAGAGTTATACAAATAATAGACGAAAGCCATTGGAATTTCAAGTTGGAGACAAAATGCTATTGAAAGTATCTACTTAAGAGTTGTTAGATTCGGTAAGAAAGGAAAGCTAAGTCCAAGGTACGTGGGACCACTTGCAGTAATCCAACGTATAGGACCAGTTACTTATCGTTTACAACTACCAAGAAAGTTAGCTAGAGTACATGATATATTTCATGTATCCAATCTCAAGAAATGTCTATCAGACGAATCTTTGGTAGTACCTCTCCAAGATATAAAGGTAAACGAAAAATTTTAAATTTGTAGAGAAACCTCTTCAGATAGAAGATAGAAAGATCAAATTTCTCAAAACACAAACGATTAGTGTTAGTTCAAGTAAAGTGGGATTTAAAGATAGGACCCTAATACACTTGGGAACTGGAATCAGAAAAGAAGCGAAAGTATCCTCAATTATTCCAGTAAATCTCGAGGACGAGATTTTTATTAAGGTGGGGAAAATGTAACAACTCTCATCAAAAGTCATATTTATTAAATTAATTTGAATAATAGGAAACCCTAATTGAGACACCCAAGTGATTCTGCACAAACCCTAAAATTTTCAGAATTTTCAGAATCAGGATCAGGGCCCCTAAAACTCAGGGGGGGGGGGGGGGTAAACCCTAAGCTACGATTATCCATATAACACTCTGTCAAATTCGAATTTTACGAAGTTATCAACTCAGCAGTCCTAGTCCCAAACGTGGCAACCCTATGACCATTAGGTGTCCCTTGCGCATCGTAAGGGTTATAGTGTTACGGTGCGCAAGGGGTGACAAATTTTGGGTATAAATAGAGGGTTGTGGGACTTGATTTCTGGAATTTGAGCGACGATCCAATTCGTAATATGCTCCGAGATATCTTCTGTTTATCACAATTAACACACACGGATCACTAATCGACGCCGCAATCAGGGTATTAACTCGATCGCTATTACGATTCATTTTCCGATCGATCAATAATCCAATGGATGTTTAAGTGCTGCCCACATTAGGGTTATGCTTTGTCATTCGTTGTTAATTCGATGGATGTTTAAGTATCGCACTTTGTCATTCGTTGTGAGGGTTTGATCTCGTGAGTTATCGTAAATGCTGTATTGATTTCTAACCCAAAATTGTGTGCCTGTTATTAAATTTAGGTTAAAAAGGCTAATCAGTAGGCTAAACTCTGCTCAAATTAAATCTGCAATGTGAGTCATTCTCTTTTTATCAATTATTTTACAATACCTCAAATTATTTTCAAAAGTTATAATTACAGGGACTAAGTCGTGGATATCTTGAATCACTGGCTAGTGGGGTATTGTGCACATTACTAATTTTCTCCCAGTTAGGTTCATTGACCTACTAGGGATAATCATCACTATTTAGGTTCATTGACCTAATAGTGGTATGACCATCGTCACCATTGTGACAGAGCGCCAGAAAAAAAATAAGATAGAAGCCATTGTAATCGCTCTTATGCTGTAATTGATAACTATGCATCATTTTATGTAAATAGAATGATTCACTCAGTATTTCCCGCTGACAAAACCTTTTTCAAACATGTTTCAGGTGATCTGTTATGATCCAGGAAAAGTGCCGTGAAGCACTACAAGCTTAAGAAAGTGGCTCAGGATAAAATAAAGAAACATGTTTTGTAAAATAAAAGATTTCTTCGTGAAATCAAATGATTGTAAATTACCGGGGTTTTATCCCGCGTTGTGAAATAAAATAATCGGGAAATATTTCAGTTTTAAAAGATCCTGATAATAAACTTCCGCTGTTACACTCAATTAATTAAATACCATGGGATTTCTGTCCCGCGGCTCCTGAAACGGGTCAAACCGGGTCGGGGGCCGTGACAGTTTTAGCATAAACTTTTAAGAAAATACAAGCTGATTTTCAAAGTTCCAAGTGCTAAACATGATGAACAGGTTTGGGAGAGTGTTGTTTGAAAAGAAAAATGGCATTTCTTCAAGTGGTCATCAGAAATTATAAATGTTAAATCATTTTGATTAATACTTGCAAGTGATGTATAAATTTGTCAAATTTTAAATTTGTGAAATTTATTTTTGGGTAGAGAATGTGCAGGTTAGCCAGGTTCCGATACCTGAGTTGGATGAAAGCCAGGTTATGATCTTGAATCTGTGGAAGCCAGACAACGATCCCAGCTTGTCGATAGGGGGAGTCTGAAGACATCCGAGTTGGTGTTGAAATAAAGAGAAGAGAAAAGATTGAGGATGCTGTACATTGTTAGATACTTCAAAAGAGTTCGGGAGGACTAATAAAGACTGAAGATTGAAGACTCGACACCGAAGACTTCGTCAACATCCGAGGGGGAATCTGTTTGTGCATACGTCTGTCGACTTCGTCTTGTATCGAGTCTTGTATTGTATTAGTTAGATCAAGGCACGAAAAACGAGGAAATATGTGTTTATAGGTAATTTCGCTTGAAATGACACATATGTCATTTCAAACGAAATTAACATGGTAATTTCGCTTGAAGTGACACATATGTCATTTCAAACGGTTTCAAGCGAAATTACTCATCCTATAAATACCTGATGTGCCATTTCATTTGTAACGATTCTGATTCCGGTAGCGAAGCTCTGCCGAAGTATCTACAACATTGTAATTGATCTAATATCAATCAAAAGACAGTTTAAAGTGATATTCTAGCTGAATTGAACTTGATACATTTGTTTCCGCCTTTCGTATTAAGAAAAACTCTTCTGATCGACTCGTTTGGGTCTGAAAACGATCCTACATGGAATATTTGTTTTCTTATCAAACCAATCAAAAGAAGTGACCATTAGAATGGTCGGCTCATAAGCAAACAACTTCTTATGAAAACTACGATAGGATTAATAGATAAAGCTACGATGATGTTGGAAGCTTACCATAAATTTCATCGATGTCGTTTTGCTTTAGTGCTTGTCGTATGTAGAAGGCACCCATTGCAAGGTTTGATTCACGTTCCTTTTTTTCTGTAGGTTTTTTTATTGAAGTTTTGAGAGACATAGCAAGTAGCGATGGTTTTTGAGATGGATGTAAACAATCAAATGTTATGAGATGCAAGGGGGAAATAGTATAAAAATAAACCAAGAAATTATTTGGAGTTATATAATATAAAATGAAAAATAAAAGGGACACATAAAAATAATAAAACATAAAACTGGTGAGGAGGGGGTCGCGTCGACTCGATAACAAGCAAGGAAGGTCATCGGGTACATTGCTAACCATCAGGGCTGACAATAGGTAACATGTATAAGACACGATAAGACATGTTTATACTATGTGATTTTTTTACCTTTATAAAAATATATATACACCCGATAAGACACAATTTGATTGCCTTACTTACCATCAAACCAGGTGGTGATATGCATTTAAAGCTTATAGCTAATTATTATTATTACTATATATTACTATTACTATATATTATTATTACTTTACTAGATATTAATAAATGAATTTAAATGAATAGTGATTTTAATATTATAATAATATATAGTTTTTCTTAATACTTTTATTATTTTAAAATTATAATAATAGTTATTTTCTTTACTTTTTAACTTTAATCCTTTTTTTAATATCAGAGGTTGGGATAAACTTGGTGTCAACCGGTATCGAACCAGTATTGGTATCGAAAATACCGGTACGGTCCTGTTCGGTATCAGCACATGAAGGTAAAAGCCGACATTAATACAGAAAACGCCAAAAGTTGGTGCCGAATTGATATTGGAAATCTTTTGATTCGGGAGATTCAGTGCAGCTACTCGGTATCATTTGCTCATCCCTGATCTGGTTACCGTACGAACAACGGTATCGTACAACTTTTTTTGTTGATTTTCTTCAACTTTTAAGTTTTTGTCTTTTAGTTTCAGGGGTAGGGATGAGCTCGGTGCCAACCGATACAAAATCGGTAGAGAACCGGTACCAGTAACGCCAAAAGTCGGTATCGAATTGGTACTTAAAATCTTTCGGTTCGGCAAATTTTGGTACCGGTACCTAAAACAATTTGCTCATCTCTGACCACGGGTTTCATACGAACAACATCCTTACCATACAACTTTTTTAGTTGATTTTCTTTCGGTTATCTTTTAGTGTTTTTTTCTACATTTTATTTTTATTCTTGTCAGGAGTTCTTTTCGCAACACACTCGTAGTGATTTCAAAACATATGTAAACACATACTAAATAACAAAAGAAATTCGCCGCAACGCGGCAAACTTCTTTAAAGCTAGTTATATATTACTAAACGAATTGAAATAAATAATGATTTTAATATTATAATAATATGTAGTTTTTTTAATACTTTTATTATTTTAATATTATAATAATAGTTTTTTTCTTTACTTTTTAACTTTAATCCTTTCTTAATATCAGGGGTTGGGATAAGCTTGTTGTCAACCGGTATCGAACCAGTACTGGTATCGAAAATACCGGTACGGTCCTGTTCGGTATCAGTACATGAAGGTAAAAACTGGCACTAATACAGAAAACGCCAAAAGTTGGTGCTGAATTGATATTGGAAATTATAACAACCCTCCAAAATAATTTTCGACACCCTAATATATTTTAAAATACTCTAATACGTTCTAAAATACACCCCGTATACGAAATACGGCCCTAAATACCTTTAATTTTATTAAATTTAATTAAAAACAAATTTCAAGGGGCTGTCGCGGGGCGCGTGCCTTTGGCTACTTCCTACGCGGGCCGCAACCTAGTGCCACCAGGCGAAACCCTAGCCCGCCACGTGGCAGGCCACCCGGAGAAGCTAGTTTGTTGAATCGACGAAGCTAAGCCCTACACACCTACTACGCGGGCCGCGAAGGACCCCTGTGTAGTCTACGCGGGCCGCGAGGGAAGCTGAAAGGTCACCTATATATAGGTGCATTCGGCTTCAGTCTGCAGTCGCTCATTCCTTTCTTTCTCTCTCGAATTTCTTAAGTGTAGAAGTGATTTTCGGGTATAATACCCCCCTAATTAACGAAGTTCTGCCCCGTTGTAAGTATCATAACCCCCGGTTACGTATTAGATACGCTGCCCGATCGATCCAGGGTTCCGTAACGGCTGTCGTGGTTCTGCCCGACGTAGTCGTTGGAATGACGTCTCGGGGAGGGTATTACTAATGTAAATATTGGGTTATTATACTAACGCGTGTGCATTTGTGTATTTAATAGATAATCACCAGGAAACCCTTAACGGAAACCATAAGACAGCAATGTGAGTAATCTCCTTTTTGTAAACTGTTTTTACAAAACCTTAAATATTTTACAATGTGATTAGTAGTGATTGAGTCTTTGTAATTCTTCAATTACTGCCGGTATGTTGGGATTTTGTATACAAAATGTGGAACAAGTTACCATTGGACAAAGAGTTAGCCAATGGGTAATATGACCCACCAGTTAGGATTGAAAATACTGAATGAGTAATTATGTAGAAATGAACATTGTAATAGCTCTCAATACTGTTAAAAGATAAAACTCTTCTTGATTAAACTGGGATTCACTCACCAGTATTTCCCACTGAAAAAATGTTTTTAAACGCGTTTCAGGTAACAAAATGTGAAAGCCAATTAGAAGCCAACTGGACAGCACTGAAGGCTTGGAAAAGTGGCTATCAAAGTTACCTAAATAAAAGAAGATGTTTTATTCAATAAAATAGGGATTTTCCCTATGAAAATGTTTACAATGAAAACTTGGGTTTTATCCCAATATGTTTAGTATTATAAAAGCGTGGTATTTACTCTGATAAAATATTTCCTAACTACGGTCCTGATGTAATTTCCGCTGCCAAAATAATAAACACCGATACCACCGAAACTGGTCTCGCGGCCGCCCGTTCCCGGGCCAGATAGGGGACGGGGGTTGCGACAGAAGGTGGTATCAGAGCTAAGCCACTGATTCAGCCACATAAATGTTCTGCTGACACCAAGATATGATATGTTAGGAAATTTATTACGGAAATACGTGCATATCTGTATTTTATTATTGTGTGTTATTTGACTATTTGTTAGTTTACAGTATGAGCGATCAAGGACCCTCCGACGCCTATCGTCAGTTGTCCGGCTCACCTAGAAGCGAAGGCACCTCTTCACAGCCTGCCCTCTCAGGGTATTCAGCTGACAATGAAGATGGGATATTCGTGTTTAAGGCTCAGTCTGAAGAGCCATTCCCTCATAAAAAGAGAGGATGGTTCAGTAGGGGAGCACACGAGCGTAGGAAAAGAATGAAAAAGTTACAACAGCAAGGCGTTCTAGCAGCCGCTAAAAGAGAAACTGATGCCCATGCCCAAGACATGCTTAATAGGAGTTTAACAAACTTCCATATTTTAGCATCCACAGCTGCCGACCCAAACCTGGAACAACTAGTAGCCCCTCAACCATTACCCTTGTTTCCCACACAGCCAATAGAGATTGAAAACAACCCAGAAAACCAAATCCAAATGCCTGATTTCAACCCAGAGCAGATACCTAGGATACCAGCACCCAATCCCTTAGACCCAGACTACGACCCGTGGTTCGATGATCATAAGGATTATGTGCAACGCTACCACCTAACAGATGAACCCACGCCGAACCTAGCAGCCTACTCAGGTCTGGACCCTCTAGATCCCTACTACGATAATGATGAATACATTAGGGAAATT
The DNA here is from genome assembly GCA_030545235.1 of Helianthus tuberosus. Classification (NCBI taxonomy): domain Eukaryota; kingdom Viridiplantae; phylum Streptophyta; class Magnoliopsida; order Asterales; family Asteraceae; genus Helianthus; species Helianthus tuberosus. Next base: position 2,415,520 of record CM060389.1, on the reverse strand, counting down.
TTAGAGAATCCGTACCCTCAGGAAGAACCCATGCCACAGTACCTAGATCCAATACTAGCACCTGCACCCCCAATGAGTGCAGAAAATGTGCAAGAGCTCCGAACTTTCGGAGAAGAGATTTTAGAAAATAGTGACAGGATAAGGCAGATCGGAGAACGACTCGTCAGGAAGTACTACGAGCGTAATATGGAGTTCTGGATGAACCCATATCAGTGAAGGTGATGGTGGAGATAGTAATAATAATATAATAATATATATAATATGTGTGTAAGAAAAAAAGAAAAAAAAAATAAAAATAATAATAATAATAATAAATCTATCGTAGTATAGTCCACTTTGTGGTTAGTGATGCATAATGGTATTGTAATTTTTAATTCCAGTTTTAGTTTGTCTTAGATGTATAATAGATAAGAAAGAGTAAGTCGCAATGCTCGACGCTTTTGACCAATATGTGTGTTGTGTGATTGTTTGCCTTAAAATATTATTTTGTAATATTAATAATTGGCAAATGTTTAAAATTCAGATGGACAACGAAGTGAACCAGGAAAACCAGAATAATGATAACCAGAGTAACAATAACCTGGATAATGATAACCCGAACAACAACAATAATGGAAACCAAGTGGATAACAGTGCCATGCAACACATAGTGGCACAAGGGATAATAGATGCAATGCCATATATTATCAAAACGGTTAAGGAAGCAGAAAATAAAAGTGAACATGATAGTAAACGACCCACTGAACCTGAGCACAGCGTAAACAATGGACCCATACTTCAAGTACCCATTCCCAAAAGAAGAAGAACCATGTCTTATGGTTGTTCTTATAAAGAATTCTGGTCTTGTAAACCAATGGAATTCTAGGGCAATGAAGGGGCCGTTGCATCTCTACGTTGGATAGAAAAGACTGAGGCAGTCTTAAGAATAAGCAAATGCGCGGAAGAGGATGAGATAATGTTTGCTTCCAATCTATTTATGAATTCAGCACTAGAATGGTGGAACACTATCCTCCAGTCTAGGGGAAGTTATAGGGTTTACAATATGGAATGGGAGGAATTTAAAAACATGGTAGAGAGGAAATTATGCCCTCCCAATGAAAAGGAACAGATAGCAAATAAGTTCCTAAACCTTAGGATGACTGGAGTTGATAGTAAGGGATACACTACGTTATTCTTTGAATATGCTAGAATAGTGCCAACCCTTGCATCACCAGAACCAGTATTAATCTCACGCTATATCTGGGGATTAATCAGTGAGATAAGGCATGTAGTCAAGGCAGCTAGACCTCAAACCATAGAAGAAGTCGTAGAATTAGCAAACACCTTGACCGACGAATTAGTCCGTACACGAGAAGAGGATCAGAGGAGTAACATAACTCAGAAGTTTACCCAAGAATTCGGTTCTGGAAATTCTAACCGTGAAAAAATGTAGGTTCTACTTCTGCACCTTATTGCAAGTATTGCAAAAGGAAGCATTCTGGAAGATGCTACATATATTGCAATTTCTGCAAAATATCTGGACACAAAGAAGAAGACTGCAGGAAGAAACCTAACAACAGGATATGCTACAACTGTGGAGAACAAGGTCATATCAAGCCAAACTGTCCAAAACTAGCTCCAGCCACGAACACCAAGAATACTAAAAATGCTAGGGCATTTGTTCTGACTGCAGAAGAAGCAAAGATGATCTCGGACGTAATAGCCGGTACGTTTTTAGTTAATGACATTTTTGCTAAAGTATTATTTGACTCTGGTGCGAACCAAAGTTTTATTAATACTTCATTTTGCAAACTTCTTAACCAACCATTAACTAAACTTCCACAAGAATGTCTAGTAGAGACAGCAAATGGGGAAACCATTAAAATTTCTGAAATCTTGCAGGGAGCAAGAATAGAAATCATAAATCAAAAAATTTATTGCAAACTTTACCCAATGAATCTGGCAAGATTTGATGTTGTGTTAGGAATGGATTGGTTAATACCCAATAAAGCCAGTATTTATGTGATCAAATGTCAATCCAAGTAAATTCACCAAGAGGTGAAAAGATCACAATTAAAGGAGATAAACCATCTAGATCCACAAAATTCATCTGTGTGATGAAAACAACAAGTTATATAAGAAAAGGGTCATTAGTGTATTTGATTTCCATAATCACTAACACTAAAGGAAAAGAATTAAAAGATATTCCAGTAGTATCCTAGTTTTCAGATGTATTTCCAGAAGAATTACCAGGGCAACCGCCAGACCGGGAAGTCGAATTCAGAATCCACTTGATACCAGGGACAGCACCAATTGCCAAAGCACCTTACCGTTTGGCACCCGCAGAAATGCAGGAACTGAAGAAACAGTTAGATGAATTATTGGAAAAGGGATTCGTACAACCAAGCTCATCGCCATGGGAAGCACCGATCTTATTCGTTAAAAAGAAGGACGGATCAATGTGTATGTGCATTGACTACCGTGGAACAAGGTCACGATTAAGAATCGGTATCCGTTACCAAGAATCGATGATCTGTTCGATCAGTTGCAAGGAGCATGATTTTTCTCAAAAATCGATTTAAGATCAGGATATCATCAATTAAAGGTACAGGAAGAGGACATTCCTAAAACCTCTTTTAGAACCAGGTATGGCCATTATGAATTTACTGTCATGCCATTTGGTTTAACCAATGCCCCAGCTGCATTTATGGACATGATGAACCAAATATGTAAGCCATATTTGGATAAATTCATAATTGTCTTTATAGATGATATTCTTATTTATTCTAAGAGCAAAGAGGAACATGCAAAACATCTACACGCACTTCTAAGTTTATTAAGAAAAGAAAAGCTTTATGCTAAGTTTTCGAAGTGTGAGTTTTGGTTAAAACAGGTACAATTTCTTGGACATTTAGTCAATCATGAAGTGTGGATCCCACCAAGATCGAGCCGATTACTAAGTGGAAAACCCCTGAGTCACCAACCGAGGTTAGAAGTTTCTTAGGATTGGCCGGTTATTATAGAAGATTTATTCGAGATTTTTCTAGAATAGCCATTCCCTTAACCAAGCTAACCTGTAAATCTGTTAAGTTTGAATGGGGACCAAAACAAGAAGAAACCTTTAGAATTCTTAAGCAAAGACTAACCCATGCACCCATACTAGCGTTACCATAAGAAACTGAAGACTTTGTAGTTTTTTGTGACGCTTCTAAGTTAGGTTATGGATGTGTATTAATGCAACGTCAAAAGGTTATAGCTTACGCCTCTAGACAACTTAAGAATCATGAAGAGAATTATTCAACCCATGATCTAGAATTAGGAGCTATAATTTTTGCCCTTAAAATTTGGAGACATTACCTTTACGGTAGTAAGTTTACCATTTTCACCGACCATAAGAGTTTAAGGTATGTTTTCGGGTAAAAGGAATTGAATATGAGACAAAGACGCTGGATGGAGATACTTAGTGATTATGATTGTAATATCCAGTACCATGCAGGAAAGGCAAATGTAGTAGCTGATGCTTTAAGTCGAAAGTATCATAAAAACAAAAAAGAGTACGTTCACTCAACCTAAATCTGCAAGTAGATTTAAATGAACAGATTAGAAAGGCACAAGAGTCAGTAATCAAGGATGATACTGAAAAATTGAAAGGAATGATTAAGGAACTAGAACAAGGAACAGATGGCATTTGGAGATTCCATAAGAAAAGAATGTGGATACCTACTTTAGGAAACCTACGCCACCGTATATTAGAAGAAGCCCATAAGTCTATGTCACGGTCCCCGACCCGGTTTGACCCGTTTCAGGAGCTGCGGGACAGAAATCCCATGGTATTTAATTAATTGAGTGTAACAGCGGAAGTTTATTATCATGATCTTTTAAAACTGAAATATTTCCCGATTATTTTATTTCACAACACGGGATAAAACCCCGGTAATTTACAATCATTTGATTTCACGAAGAAATCTTTTATTTTACAAAACATGTTTCTTTATTTTATCCTGAGCCACTTTCTTAAGCTTGTAGTGCTTCACGGCACTTTTCCTGGATCATAACAGATCACCTGAAACATGTTTGAAAAGGGTTTTGTCAGCGGGAAATACTGAGTGAATCATTCTATTTACATAAAATGATGCATAGTTATCAATTACAGCATAAGAGCGATTACAATGGCTTCTATCTTATTTTTTTTCTGGCGCTCTGTCACAATGGTGACAAGTCACAATGGTGACGATGGTCATACCACTATTAGGTCAATGAACCTAAATAGTGATGATTATCCCTAGTAGGTCAATGAACCTAACTGGGAGAAAATTAGTAATGTGCACAATACCCCACTAGCCAGTGATTCAAGATATCCACGACTTAGTCCCTGTAATTATAACTTTTGAAAATAATTTGAGGTATTGTAAAATAATTGATAAAAAGAGAATGACTCACATTGCAGATTTAATTTGAGCAGAGTTTAGCCTACTGATTAGCCTTTTTAACCTAAATTTAATAACAGGCACACAATTTTGGGTTAGAAATCAATACAGCATTTACGATAACTCACGAGATCAAACCCTCACAACGAATGACAAAGTGCGATACTTAAACATCCATCGAATTAACAACGAATGACAAAGCATAACCCTAATGTGGGCAGCACTTAAACATCCATTGGATTATTGATCGATCGGAAAATGAATCGTAATAGCGATCGAGTTAATACCCTGATTGCGGCGTCGATTAGTGATCCGTGTGTGTTAATTGTGATAAACAGAAGATATCTCGGAGCATATTACGAATTGGATCGTCGCTCAAATTCCAGAAATCAAGTCCCACAACCCTCTATTTATACCCAAAATTTGTCACCCCTTGCGCACCGTAACACTATAACCCTTACGGTGCGCAAGGGACACCTAATGGTCATAGGGTTGCCACGTTTGGGACTAGGCCTGCTGAGTTGATAACTTCGTAAAATTCGAATTTGACAGAGTGTTATATGGATAATCGTAGCTTAGGGTTTACCCCCCCTGAGTTTTAGGGGCCCTGATCCTGATTCTGAAAATTCTGAAAATTTTAGGGTTTGTGCAGAATCACTTGGGTGTCTCAATTAGGGTTTCCTATTATTCAAATTAATTTAATAAATATGACTTTTGATGAGAGTTGTTACATTCTCCCCACCTTAATAAAAATCTCGTCCTCGAGATTTACTGGAATAATTGAGGATACTTTCGCTTCTTTTCTGATTCCAGTTCCTAAGTGTATTAGGGTCCTATCTTTAAATCCCACTTTACTTGAACTAACACTAATCGTTTGTGTTTTGAGAAATTTGATCTTTCTATCTTCTATCTGAAGAGGTTTCTCTACAAATTTAAAATTTTTCGTTTACCTTTATATCTTGGAGAGGTACTACCAAAGATTCGTCTGATAGACATTTCTTGAGATTGGATACATGAAATATATCATGTACTCCAGCTAACTTTCTTGGTAGTTGTAAACGATAAGTAACTGGTCCTATACGTTGGATTACTGCAAGTGGTCCCACGTACCTTGGACTTAGCTTTCCTTTCTTACCGAATCTAACAACTCTTAAGTAGATACTTTCAATAGCATTTTGTCTCCAACTTGAAATTCCAATGGCTTTCGTCTATTATTTGTATAACTCTTCTGGCGATCTCTAGTCGTCTTCAGCTTTTCCTTCGTGATACTGAATATCACAGTCGTAGTCACTTAGGATTTTCATCCATCTCCTTTGCCTCATGTTTAATTCTTTTTGCCCAAATATATATCTTAAATTCTTATTATCCGTAGAGACAGTAAACTTACTTCCATACAGATAATGTCTCCAAATCTTAAGGGCAAAAATTATGGTTCCTAATTCTAAGTCATAAGTGGTATAATTTTCTTCGTGCTTTTTCAATTGCCTTGATGCATATGCAATTACCTTTTTGCGTTGCATTAACACACATCTAAATCCTAGTTTTGAAGCATTACTGTATATTTTAAAATCTTCTGTTCCTTCTGGTAAGGCTAGGATTTTGTTAATTTATGCTTTAAGATCCTAAAGGCTTCTTCTTGTTTAGGTCCCCATTCAAACTTAACTGTTTTACAGGTTAGCTTAGTTAATGGTATAGCTATCTTGGAGAAATCCTTAATAAACCGTCTATAGTATCTGGCTAAACCTATAAAACTTCTAATTTCCATTGCAGTTTGTGGAATCTTCCATTTGGTAATTACTACTATCTTAGCAGAATCTACGTGAATACCTTCATGATTCACCATGTATCCTAAGAATTGCACTTCTTGCAACCAAAATTCACACTTCGAGAATTTGGCGTAAAGCTTCTCTTTTCTTAACAAAGTTAAGAGTGCATGCAATTGCTGACAATGTTCTTCCTGACTTTTGGAATAAATAAGTATATCGTCGATGAAGACAATTACAAATTTATCCAAATATGATTTACAGATCCTATTCATCATGTCCATGAATGCTGCAGGTGCATTCGTTAATTCGAAAGGCATGATTGTAAACTTGTAATGACCATACCTAGTTCTGAAAGCAGTTTTAGGTATGTCTTTCTCTTGTACTTTCAATTGATGATATCCGGAACGTAAGTCGATCTTAGGAAATATCTATCTCCCTGGAATTGATCGAATAGATCATCAATTCTAGGTAATGGGTATCGATTCTTAATTGTAACTTTATTCAATTCCCTATAATCAATACACATTCTCATTGAACCATCCTTTTTCTTAACAATCAACACTGGTGCTCCCTACGGGGATAAATTAGGTTGTATAAAACCTTTACTTAATAATTCATCTAATTGCCTTTTCAGTTTTAATATTTCTGTGGGTGCTAACCGATAAGGTGCCTTAGCTATCGGTATAGTTCCTGGAATTAGATAAATCCTAAATTCTACCTCCCTATCTGGTGGTAATCCTGGTAACTCTTTTGGGAATACATCTGGGTATTCAGAAACTACCGAAATTTCCTTAAGTTCTTTATCTTTAGTATTAATGATTACTGAAATCATATATACTATTCCTTGCTTTCGTTCATAATTAGCAACTTTCATTACTGATATGAACTTCATGGGTTTGCGTGGCTTATCTCCTGTAATCATTATTACTTCTCCAGTGGTTGCACAATTTTCTATGGAATTCTTATCACAGATAATTCGAGCATGGTTGTTTACTAACCAATCCATTCCTAACACAATATCGAATTTAACTAATTTCATAGATAATGGGGTTGCAGAAAATTTATGACTTAAAAGTTCCTTATTTATTTTAATTGAATTCCCATCTGCCGTTTTTACTGTGGAAATTTGCCTAATGCTGGTTAAAGGTAAGTTTAGATTTTGGCAGAATGAAGTATTTCTAAAACTTTGGTTTGCACCAGAGTCAAATAATACTTTTGTGTAAACGTTGTGAACTAAGAACGTACCAGCTACCACATCTGGAATGAGCTCTGCTTCCTGAGTAGTTAGTTGGAAGGCTCTTACATTCCTTTTTGCTCCTTCTGCAGGTTTGGCTTTATTGTCAGATGGTTTGTTCAGTTTTGGACAATCTGGCCTAAGATGTCCAGCTTCTCCACAGTTGTAGCAGACTGAAAATTTCTTCCTCCTGCAGTCTTCTTCTTGATGCCCCGGAATTTTGCAAAAATTGAAATATCCTTTGCATCTTCCAAAATGCTTCCTTTTGTAAAAATTGCAAAATGGCTAGTGGAAGATTGCCCATTCCCTTCTTTCTTAAAATTGTTATGGTTACCCGGACGGAATCCTTGGGTAATCTTTTGGGCTACTTCCTTCCTTCTATTTTCTTCTCTTGTCCGTACTAGTTCGTCAGTCAGAGTATTGGCTAATTCCACCGCATCATCAATCGTGCGAGGTTTCGCAGCCTTGACGATATTACGGATTTCGGCAATCAATCCCCAAATATAACGAGAAATAAGTACCGGCTCTGGCGAAGCCAGGGTTGGTACCACTCGAGCATACTCGAAGAATGTTGAAGTATACCCTCAACAATCTACATCCACCATCCGGTGGGTTAGAAACTTATTTGTCATTTGTTCCTTTTCATACTCGGGACAGAATTTTCTTTCTACAAGGCTCTTAAATTCTTCCCAGTTCATAGCATACGCCATCCTTCTTCCTTTTGCTTGTAACACCGTATTCCACCATTCTAGCGCCCCTTCTTTGAAAAGATTTGACGCGTACATGACCTGATCATCCTGAGCACATTTACTTATGGCAATTACTGCCTCAGTTTTCTCTAACCAACGCAATGCTGCGGTCGCTCCTTCATTGCCTGCAAACTCGGTGGGTTTACAAGCAAGAAATTCTTTGTAAGTGCAACCAGGTGTTGCAGCTTTCATTTTCTTAGGGAGCAGAGCTTGCCGTGGTTCATTATCATGATTAATATGATCATTGCCTCCGTTTATGCTATTACTGAAGTTATCTTCAGAAATACGTTTGCTAGGAACGATTTGTTGCGGTTCAATTGGATTTTTAACAGCAGCAACGATTGCTGGAATAGCGTTGGCTATCCCTTGAGCAACTATTGCTGGAATAGCGTTGGCTATCCCTTGAGCAACGATATTTTCTATATCCCGCCTAGTCATATATTGATCCCCCGGTTGTTGCTCAGATTGATTAACCTCATTAACTGGTTCATTATTCACGTTTTCCATCTGATAATTAATATATATATTTTATTAGTATAAAATTAATAATCCAATGTCACAATTAATTGCACATAATCACTTAAACGAATATACAAACAAAATTGTAAATTTTCTAAAATTTTATTTGGTTTATAGATTATATTATGCTTCTATATACAACCGTTTTATTATTTATTTTACACATACTGATTTTACTATTACTATTACACAACCACAGTTCCATAAATCCCCTATCCTTTAGATTATATTCTAGTAACGGCGTTCCCTCTCATTGTATTTCCAGGAGATCTGTCCCCCAATCTCTTGGATCCTATTCCCAGTATCCATTAATTCTTCACCAATGAGAAGTTCAGCCATATTCTCGTTACTCATTGGTGGATTTGGTAAAGGTTCTGGATTGAACTGAGGAAAAAGCTTATAGGGATTGTTTTGTAACTGTATTTCATTAGTCAACCATTCGTCTATTTGCGAGTGGATTGAAGGGTTTGGAATAGCTGGTTCTAAGTTTATTGGTAGTTGTGTTTCAAGAGAGTGAATAAAAACATTTTCATTAACAGCATTAATAGTATTATAGCTTGCCATTATAAAATCTAGCTCTTCCTGGGATGGTAACCCCTCAATTTGCCTAGAGCTTTCCCCAATTTCCAATTTCTTAGGCTTGGGTTTCTCGAGAGGTAAAGCGTTGAATTCTATAGGTTCTTCTATGTCTGGTATATACCTATTGAAATCTCTGGAAACCTCTAATCTTACTGGATAGAGATTTAAATTCTGAAGAGCGTCAGACAAGTCACTCATGCTGTTTAGCAAAATACACACAGTTACTAAGTTAAAAATCATAATAAAATTTTATAGAAAAACTTTTAAATATTATTTCATACTGGATAACTACCAAAACAACTGAAAATTAAAACATACTAAGTTTTATTTGTAAATTTATTTATTTACTGAATCAGGTTTCTGGTTTTTATTTAATAAGGATGATAAAACTTGAATCAAAATATTTAAAGATTTGTATTTACTGCTACAGTGGTTAGCATATAAAGATCTGCCCATACTGTACACAATTAGTCAGATAATAAAACACATAATCATAAAATAGCAATTAATACAAATTAAGTATTTTCTAAATACTTAATTGGCTTAATTAGTGGCTCAATCAGTGGCTCTGATACCACCTTTTTCTGTCACGGCCCCCGACCCGGTTTGACCCGTTTCAGGAGCCGCGGGACAGAAATCCCATGGTATTTAATTAATTGAGTGTAACAGCGGAAGTTTATTATCAGGATCTTTTAAAACTGAAATATTTCCCGATTATTTTATTTCACAACGCGGGATAAAACCCCGGTAATTTACAATCATTTGATTTCACGAAGAAATCTTTTATTTTACAAAACATGTTTCTTTATTTTATCCTGAGCCACTTTCTTAAGCTTGTAGTGCTTCACGGCACTTTTCCTGGATCATAACAGATCACCTGAAACATGTTTGAAAAAGGTTTTGTCAGCGGGAAATACTGAGTGAATCATTCTATTTACATAAAATGATGCATAGTTATCAATTACAGCATAAGAGCGATTACAATGGCTTCTATCTTATTTTTTTCTGGCGCTCTGTCACAATGGTGACAAGTCACAATGGTGACGATGGTCATACCACTATTAGGTCAATGAACCTAAATAGTGATGATTATCCCTAGTAGGTCAATGAACCTAACTGGGAGAAAATTAGTAATGTGCACAATACCCCACTAGCCAGTGATTCAAGATATCCACGACTTAGTCCCTGTAATTATAACTTTTGAAAATAATTTGAGGTATTGTAAAATAATTGATAAAAAGAGAATGACTCACATTGCAGATTTAATTTGAGCAGAGTTTAGCCTACTGATTAGCCTTTTTAACCTAAATTTAATAACAGGCACACAATTTTGGGTTAGAAATCAATACAGCATTTACGATAACTCACGAGATCAAACCCTCACAACGAATGACAAAGTGCGATACTTAAACATCCATCGAATTAACAACGAATGACAAAGCATAACCCTAATGTGGGCAGCACTTAAACATCCATTGGATTATTGATCGATCGGAAAATGAATCGTAATAGCGATCGAGTTAATACCCTGATTGCGGCGTCGATTAGTGATCCGTGTGTGTTAATTGTGATAAACAGAAGATATCTCGGGGCATATTACGAATTGGATCGTCGCTCAAATTCCAGAAATCAAGTCCCACAACCCTCTATTTATACCCAAAATTTGTCACCCCTTGCGCACCGTAACACTATAACCCTTACGGTGCGCAAGGGACACCTAATGGTCATAGGGTTGCCACGTTTGGGACTGGGCCTGCTGAGTTGATAACTTCGTAAAATTCGAATTTGACAGAGTGTTATATGGATAATCGTAGCTTAGGGTTTACCCCCCCCCCCCTGAGTTTTAGGGGCCCTGATCCTGATTCTGAAAATTCTGAAAATTTTAGGGTTTGTGCAGAATCACTTGGGTGTCTCAATTAGGGTTTCCTATTATTCAAATTAATTTAATAAATATGACTTTTGATGAGAGTTGTTACAGTCTAAGTATACGATGCATCCTGGAAGTGATAAGATGTATCAGGACTTAAGAAAGAATTTATGGTGGATAGGAATGAAAAAGGATATAGCAGCATATGTTGCAAAATGTTTAACCTGTTCACAAGTCAAAGCTGAACATCAGAAACCCTCAGGATTGTTACAACAGTTAGAAATGCCTGTATGGAAATGGGAATTGATAACAATGGATTTTGTTACTAAATTACCCAAAACAAGAAAAGGTAATGATACAATCTGGGTGATTGAAGACATGCTAACTAAGTCAGCTCATTTCCTACCAATGAAAGAAACTTTCAGTATGGAAAAATTAGCTAAATTATATGTAAATGAAATAGTTTCATTACATGGAATTCCTCTATCAATTGTTTCTGACAGAGATAGTCGTCTTACCTCTCATTTTTGGGCGAGTTTCCAAAAAGCAATGGGAACCAAGTTGAATCTAAGCACTGCTTATCATCCTCAAACGGACGGACAAAGTGAAAGGACAATTCAGACAATGGAGGACATGCTTAGAGCTTGTGTAATTGATTTCGGAGGTAATTGGGACGATCACTTACCATGAATAGAATTTTCTTATAATAACAGTTATCACACAAGTATCAATGTTGCACCATTCGAAGCACTTTATGGAAGAAAGTGCCAAACGCCAGTCTGTTGGGCAGAAATTGGAGAAAAGCAACTATCTGGACCTGAGATAGTACAAGAAACAACAGACAAGATCATTCAAGTCAAGGAACGACTAAAAGCAGCACGTGATCGACAAAAGAGGTATGCTGATAACAGACGAAAGCCATTGAAATTTCAGGTAGGAGATAAAGTGTTATTGAAAGTCTCTCTTTGGAAAGGAGTGGTAAGATTCATCAGAAGGGGAAAGTTAAGTCCCAGTTATGTTGGACCTTTTGAGATTATTAGAAGAATAGGACCTGTAGCCTATCAGCTACAACTGCAAGAGGAAATGGCAGGAATACATGATGTATTTCATGTATCTAATCTCAAGAAATGCTTAGATGATGAATAATTGATGGTACCTCTTAAGGATATAGAGGTAAATGGACAACTTAAGTTTGTAGAAAAGCCTCTACACATTGAAGACAGGAAAATCAAGAACCTCAAGCACAAGAGATTAGTTCTGATCAAAGTGAAATGAGACTCCAAAAGAGGACAAGAATACACTTGGGAGCTTGAATCAGAAATGCAAAGGAAATATCAACACTTGTTCCAGTAGATCTCGAGGACGAGCTCTAAAACAAGGTGGGAAGGATATAACAAACCTCCAAAATAATTTTCGACACCCTAATATATTTTAAAATATTCTAATACGTCCTAAAATACACCCCGTATACGAAATACGGCCCTAAATACCTTTAATTTTATTAAATTTAATTAAAAACAAATTTCAAGGGGCTGTCGCGGGGCGCGTAGCCTTTGGCTACTTCCTACGCGGGCCGCGACCTAGTGCCACCAGGCGAAACCCTAGCCCGCCACGTGGCAGGCCACCCGGAGAAGCTAGTTTGTTGAATCAACAAAGCTAAGCCCTACACACCTACTACGCGGGCCGCGAAGGACCCCTGTGTAGTCTACGCGGGCCGCGAGGGAAGCTGAAAGGTCACCTATATATAGGTGCATTCGGCTTCAGTCTCCAGTCGCTCATTCCTTTCTTTCTCTCTCGAATTTCTTAAGTGTAGAAGTGATTTTCGGGTATAATACCCCCCTAATTAACGAAGTTCTGTCCCGTTGTAAGTATCATAACCCCGGTTACGTATTAGATACGCTGCTCGATCGATCCAGGGTTCCGTAACGGCTGTCGTGGTTCTGCCTGACATAGTCGTTGGAATGCCGTATCGGGGAGGGTATTACTAATGTAAATATTGGGTTATTATACTAACGCGTGTGCATTTGTGTAATTAATAGATAATCACCAGGAAACCCTTAAAGGAAACCATAAGACAGCAATGTGAGTAATCTCCTTTTTGTAAACTGTTTTTACAAAACCTTAAATATTTTACAATGTGATTAGTAGTGATTGAGTCTTTGTAATTCTTCAATTACTGCCGGTATGTTGGGGTTTTGTATACAAAATGTGGAACACGTTACCATTGGACAAAGAGTTAGCCAATGGGTAATATGACCCACCAGTCAGGATTGAAAATACTGAATGAGTAATTGTGTAGAAATGAACATTGTAATAGCTCTCAATATTGTTAAAAGATAAAACTCTTCTTGATTAAACTGGGATTCACTCACCAGTATTTCCCACTGACAAAATATTTTTAAACGCGTTTCAGGTAACAAAATGTGAAAGCCAACTAGAAGCCAGCTGGACAACACTGAAGGCTTGGAAAAGTGGCTATAAAAGTTACCTAAATAAAATAAGATGTTTTATTCAATAAAATAGGGATTTTCCCTATGAAAATGTTTGTAATGAAAACTTGGGTTTTATCCCAATATGTTTAATATTATAAAAGCGTGGTATTTACTCTGATAAAATATTTCCTAACTACGGTCCTGATGTAATTTCCGCTGTCAAAATAATAAACACCGATACCACCGAAACTGGTCTCGCGGTCGCTCGTTCACGGGACAGATAGGGGACGGGGGTTGTGTAACGCCTTGTTTTTTATAACTTCCTTTATTTGGAAAACTCGTCTTCTTTCGAAACCATATTCCCGATATAAACCGACACTTTTATCGTATTAAAACATGATCATTTTTTTTCATACTTGTTATTTTTTTTATTATTCTAATTAATTACATGTTCGATACGTATTCGTCTGACATACAAACCCGCACATATTTTTACAAACAAACTATCATGAATACATGTTTTTAATATCCTTCATACATACGAACACCCGGCTATACGTTCACAATAGAACCTATACTTTATTTTGTACACACTAATTTAACTTCATGTTTTAATATATATACAATATGATTAATATAGTGCTTAATTATATATTAATAAAACCTAATATACATTGTCATAATCAAACTATTGAGCCAACAGTTGAAGAATATTAGGATGGCCTGACCGTTTGTAAATCACAGCCTAACTCGGGCAGGCCAACTTGATTGATCCATTTAGACATTACCTAAATTATTTAATCTCAATAATACCCTATTTTGTGCTAATAATGAAACCTTAGGGACCTTATTTGGCCAAAGCAAAAAAAAAAAAAAAAGAAAGGAGAACAGTAGGTGTGCGGCCAGGAGGGCAGTCCACCATTTCTTCATTTCCAACCATACTTTGGCCTATTATATTACTAGGTTAGAACCCCGCGTAATACGCGGGTTGAATAAATGTAATTTTATATACCAAATAATAAAAAAAAATATCTTCAAAAACCTCGTTTATAACACGGGTTGAATAAATGCAATTTTATATACCAAATAATAAAGCAATATACCTTTAAAAATCTCGTTCATTACATGGGTTGAATAAATGTAATTTTCTATATTAACTAATAAATAAATTATATCTTTAAGAATCCCGTGTATTGTACGGGTTAAGTATTTAATTTTATATATTAAATACTGAAAAAAGTTACATTTTTAACAACCTCATGTTATTGTATGGGTTGAGCACATGTAATTTCATATACCAATTAATAAAAAGTTATATATTGTTATATTTTTATAAACCTTGTGTATTATATGAATTGAATAAATCTAATTTTATGTACCATATAAAAAAGTTATATTTTAAAAAACCTGGTGTATTACACGAGTAATTTTATATACCATATAATAAAAAAAAGTTATATTTTAAAAAACCCGGTGTATTACACGAGTAATTTTATATACCACATAATAAAAAAAAAGTTATATTTTAAAAAACCCGGTGTATTACACGAGTTGCATAAATGTAATTTTGTATAGTAAATAATAAAAATATTATATCTTTAAAAAACCTCGTTTATTACACGGATTGAATGAATCTAATAAAAAATTATATTTTAAAAAAAACTAACGGATATACTCGATATATGATGGATAGAGTGATTGTGGTGATGGTTGTTATAAATGTCACGTAAATATAGTGAATACCGTATTTGAGTTGAGAGTT
The DNA here is from genome assembly GCA_030545235.1 of Helianthus tuberosus. Lineage (NCBI taxonomy): Eukaryota > Viridiplantae > Streptophyta > Magnoliopsida > Asterales > Asteraceae > Helianthus > Helianthus tuberosus. The sequence goes on along the minus strand of CM060389.1, from coordinate 2,400,206 downwards.
GAACACGAAAATAAAAGTATAGAACCAATAAACATTGATTAATGTTTTTGTAAACATTTTCGAAATATGTTAGTTTAACAAAATAAATAAATCATTTACATTATATTAATTTATATTTAGTGTACTTTAATATATTTTTAAAACAAAAACCTCTCTTTCATACTTATCTTATATTAAATATATAAATAATAAAATAATATTAAATGTTATCCTAATTTATTAAAATATAACTTTTTTATTATTTGGTATACAAAATTATATTTATTCAACTCGTGTAAAACACGAGGTTTTTAAAAATATAATTTTTTATTATTTACTATACAAAGTTACATTTATATAACCCGTGTAATACACGAAGTTTTTAAAGATATAACTTTTTTATCACTTGCTATGTAAAATTAGATTTATTCAACACGTGTAATACACGAGATTTTTTAAGGATATAATTTTTTTTATTATTTGGTAGATTTTTCAACCCGACTATACACGGGTTTTTTAAAGATACGACGTTTTTAGTATTTAATATACAAAATTACATTTATTTAATATGTGTAATACACATGATTTTTAAAGATACAACTCTTTGTTAGATCTATTCAACATGTGTGATATACGGGGAAATTACAAAGTCTTTGTAAAGTAAAGGAGTTTTAAATGTTAATATTAACCGTAAAAAAGTAAAGGTAAAAAAAGGGTGAAGGTAAAAGGAAAAAAAACACTAAAGGACAAAAAAAAATCTATTAAAGTTACTGAAATTGTAGTTATATAATGCGGAAAAATTAATAAACAGTACAATTAAAGTTATTGTAAAGGATTATTTTAATGACCAAATATAAAGGTTTTTGGCTAATCATTTTTAGGTGATTAATAATTCTTAAGTTTTGAAATCTAATAAATATTTCAAAATATTATATTATCTCTTATACGAATTGTTTAAATTTATATTAAATTTAATTTTATAATTATCTTTTAATTAATATTAATTACTAAAAAATAGATGGCTCTAATGAATGACATGTGTCCTCTCATTGGTTTCTTTTATTATATAGTATAGATTAGGGTGGAGATACAATAGGAAGTTTATTTGGCTAGGAAGGCTAGGAAGTGATCTTGACCATCCATTAAGTTAATCAAGGGCTAAGGTTAAATCAGGGAAATTGAAAGGAAGAAAAGAGGCGCGTGAGTTTGTTCAAGGGCATTCTAGTCAATCCAAGCCAATAGTTTCTCTCTCCTCCAATTCCCCCCCATTTTTTAAACGTTAATAACTCTTTCATACGACATTATTTTTTTATAAAAATTGCACCAAAAAAACGAGCGTTTTTTTATCTTTAAAACGAGTATACTATTGCTATATTTAAAAAAAAAAAATTTAACCCAGTTGTGTAAAACGCAATAGAAAAACCACCAGTTACGTAAAACGCAATGAAAAAAAAAACCTAAAAAATGACATTTTTCTAAAACGCAATGCACAAAAAACACAAATAAATGACTTATTTGTAAAATGCAATGGCCAGAAAACACAAAGAAATGTCTTATTTCTAAAACGCAATAGACTGAAAACACATAAAAAATGTTTTACCTAAAACTCAATGCACAAAAAACACAAAGAAATGTCTTATTTGTAAAACGCAATGGCCAGAAAACACTTAAAAATGTATCATTTCTAAAACGCAATGACCTAAAAAAACAAAAGAAAGTGTTTTCTGTAAAACGCAATGGACTGAAAACACCTAAAAATGTGTTTTACCTAAAACGCAATGACTAAAAACACTTCAAAAATGTGTTTTACCTAAAATGCAATGACTAAAGATACTTAAAAATGTGTTTTTTTCTAAAACGCAATAGCCAGAAAACACATAAAACTCTCTTATTTCTAAAACGCAATGGACACATAAAACTGTTTCTGAACTATTTGTGAATTGTCTGTGAACTGTCTGAATTGTCTACGAATTACTGTCTTCAAAATGAGACAATTTCTGGAAAATTAATTTTTCTGATGCGTTTTTAGTACAGCAATTTAATCGAAAAAAAAATTCTCAACCCTAGCCAGGGGCTCTGCCCCTTAGACCCCGCTACCAGGGGCTGCCGCCCCCGGACCCCCGCCAAGATCGTAAAACGCAATGACTAAATAAAAACCCAGATCGTGAAAATGAAATTAAAGAATTTCTTACATGGATCGAAGCCGGTTTCTTCATCAATTGACGAAATTTGAAATGATAGAAACACTTATTAGCGATTGAATCGAACAAATCGAGTGATTATCTTCAAAATCACCAGAAAAAACGAGATTTTGAATGAAATTAAACTGGGTTTTCTTCGAAAAAAGCTGAAGAACACGTTGATCGGGTGGTTGAATCATTGATTGATGACGAAAATCACACTATAATGTAGTGATTATTGAGATAGTAAGTGAAGAAAAGGTTAGAGATGGTGGGTTTTGAAAATGGTGGGTTTTGAAGTAACTGGGGAGAAGAAGGAAGAAGAAATGATGAGATTGACTAAAATACCCTTTCTCTTTATTTTAAAATTTGCCACATGTCATAATCCTATGGCTTCATATCCTTCCTAGCCAAAATTAACTTCCTATTTGATCTTTTCCCTATATTATTATACATATTAAAACTAAGTCTCCATGAACAGTAATAAAAGATTTTTATAATATTGTATATATATTTGATTGTTTTATTAGTTAATTGATTTTTATTAGACAGATATCGATACGATTTATTACGGTACCAGTACAATATACGCACTCGGTATAGAAATTAACATATGTTTTACATCGATAAAAAATGATAAAAACGAACACCGGTACCAACACCGATGTTGTTCAAACGCTATCAATCGGTTGATAGTCACGGTAGTTGTACCATTGCAGACAGAGTGGATAAAATGAAAAAAAATGAAACCGGAAAGCATAAAAATAAATAAAGATACCGTGATATAGTGTCAGTTTATTGAAAGAGAACACAATAAAATAAATATGGGTATCGAAAGCGTTAGGTGTCAATTTATAGAACACAAACGAATCGAATCAAACCGAATCGAAATGATGCAACTGAACATCAGTATCTGTATCGATATTCGTTAACGAGTATCAGTATCGTAACGAGCCAAACTGATACCAACCAAATTCCTGCCGCAAAGCGCGGAGGAATATCACTAGTTATACATATTAAAGTAAACTAGCCATGAACTGTACACAAACATTTTATAATATTATTTATATTTTTTATTATTTCATTATTCACTTATTTATTTCATTAACTTTATTATATTTATAAAATTTGGTGAACAGTAGTTCATCTGCTTTAGGCCAAATCAAATTACGATTTTGTCCCTGCTTTATAATTACGATTTTATCATCAGTTTAAAAATTACAATTTTTCCGTCGGTTGAAAATTACGATTTTGCCCCGTTTAAATTTACAGTTTCGCCATTAGTTTTGTTTTGTTCCTCCCAGCTAAATTACCATTTTGCACTCAATTTAAATTTACATTTTTGTCATCGTTTTTGTTTGCTTTCCCAGTAAAATTACGATTTACAATTCCGAACTCTCAAACTTGTTCTGGAAGTGAAATCGTAAACTGTTACGTAAACGTAATCAGTTTAACGCGACGTACACTCCGGAACAGTGACATGTACTAAACATACCCTAAATACCCTTTATATAACTTAGAAATAAGTTTCAAAGGATTCGAAATTTACGATTTTATCCCCGCTTTAAAATTACGATTTTGCCATCAGTTCAAAATTACGTTTTTACCCCCAGTTCAAAATAAAATTATGCTTTTGCCCCCAACTAAAAATTACCATTTTGCCCTCGATTCAAAATTACGATTTTTACCAGTTTAAATTTACAGTGTTGTCATTAGTTTTGTTTTTTCCCCACCCAGCCAAATTACAATTTTGCCCCCAATCTAAATTTACATTTTGCCATAGTTTTCCTTTGCTTTCCCAGTCAAATTACGATTTTTACCCCAGTGTAAAATTAGAGTCATGCCAACGTTTTAGTTATTTTTTTTTACAAAACTATAGTAGTGCTTTGTTTTAATTGTTTTACTCGGTGTAATTTTTATTTTTCCTCAGTTTAAATTTATTGTTTTTCTATCATTTTTATTTTTCTTAAGCAAAAGTATGATAGTGTTTTAATTTAATTGGTTGACTAAATGTAATTTTTTTTAGATCGTGTTATGAGTAGTATGTACAAGTAATCGAAACATAGACGGAAATGTTATGAGAGAGAAATATTCGGCTTAGTGCCCCGCAACGCGGGCGGGGCAAAATCTAGTATATATATTGTTAACGAGGGCTGATGAATAGTAACTTTATTTTTATAATAATGTATAGTTTTTTATTATTTATTATTTAATATATTATAATAGTTTATTATTATAATTGCTTTTAATAACATATATTTATTTATTTTTCCTTTTTTAAAAACATATATTTCCTTTACCATTTTCTAATAATTATTTTTTTCCTTTTTAAAACATATATTAATTTATCAATTAATTTGATACTTCTTTAATAGTTTACGTTTATAATTTTTTTTCTAAAATTTAAGTACGTAGTTGTGCTTAATTTTTTTCCCTGACATTATGTTATAAGTTTTGTTAAAAACGAAGTTGTACTCAAAATAAAGTATTTATCGGGTATCATAAAATGGTACGATGATAAACTAAATTGTTCTATGGTTTGGTTTTTTAAACAACATGCTTTATTTTCAAATCACGTTTGTTTTATATTATCAATTACTCGGTTTCGCCGCAACGCGCGACTTCCAAAAAAACTAGTTTTTATTTATTCATAAGTGGAGGATTTATGATATGTTATATAAAAACTTGAAAACATTATTAAGCTAATAAAAAAAGGGGAATGATGGCTGAAAATGGCCAAATTGGCGCCAACTATGATCACAGCCGTAAAGGCTCATCAGCCAATGGCTGATTATTTTTTTGCTCCATTTTTTATTATTCAAACTCCCACCTAATTACATTAATACTCAACCAACTTTAACCCCAATCCTTCCCTATAAATACCACTCTAATCCCAGCCACTTTTCCACTTTTACAACCCTTAAACACACTCAAAAACCTCTCAAATCGTAGTTGAAATCACAAGTTTGAGCAGATTATTCAGCCTTCACGAAAATGAGCATAACTTCTTCATTTCTTGTCTGATTTGGTCCATTCTTTTTCCTATATGCTTGGATCGACCTTAGCTTCGATTCCATGGGTATTTCACAGTAGATAAGTCCCTGGAACTCCGGCAAATAGGCTCCAAAGTCCACTGTTCGTTTCTGTTTTCATTTAATCTTTGTTAAACTTAACCAAACTTGAGTTTTCTCATCTCAAACCTATGTCCTAATGCTCATAATCAAATGAATGGTTAGTTGGGCTTAAAAACAAGGCTGAGACATGTTAAATCAGAGGTTAAAACCTCACAAACTTTCTGTTTTAGTTAGGGTTTTTAACCCACAAGTGGTGTTCAAGCTTCAAGCTTGATAAAGGTGTGATTGTGGACTAACTTGGGTTGTCCAACATAAAATCCTCACATCCCTTGATGATTTCTCATAGTGTAGTTGTTTCTTATTCTTGTAATGATATTAGTTCATGACCATCCTTGTATGTTTTTACATCAAGTGTATTGGTGAACCATAAGAGGTACCTAAATGGAAGCTTGTTCTTCCTACCTCCTACATGAATTCTATGACACAATAGAGGTACCTAAATGAAGATTAATCTTCTACCTCATGCTTGATTAATGGACTAAATAATACCTATAATACTTATACATGTATATACTATTCGAACCCTTGATGATGGACTTGTGTTCATTCGTCAAGATATTAGAATAACATCATCTAAGACATAAGACTTGTTACGATTCTAATGGGTATATTACTCATGAAAACATTAACCCTTGAGGTTTCATAGTGTCTTGGTGTTAAAGGATGATTACTTTCGAATACCTGTATTCTTGTGTTTTAACTTCCTAAATCCCTACACGAACATATTCAACCTTCTAACCTCATCAACTTCGTCACATTGGATAATCGGAAAGCATATGCAAATTTGTGAGTATACTCGCAACCCCCTTTTTATGTTTACCACTTTTTGGGGTGTAACATGTTTAACTATTAAACTACACATAAACTTATTCTTTATGCAATGTACGAAAACAATCCTTATACATGAATACTATGTTGTGATACTTGATGCTTACGTGGACCATACTTATGTGATATGTTTTAGTCATTAGCTTTCACGAGCCTCCATTTGACATGTATAGCGCTATAGGAGTAACGCTTCGCCCCCCTTAAACTTGTGGTCATGTCGAATTAACTAAACTTTCTTGCGTAAACAGAGGATTGGCTAGAAATATTGCATGCCATGTTAGGTTGATCTTGTATAAACTAAGTTGCCATGTGGATTCGTTTTAAACTTTTATACTTATACTTATGCTTAAACTTGTAAACTCGTCTTTGCTTTTGCATTGAATTGTATTTTAAACATGTTACAGGTCGAGGATTGATGATGCTACGAAAATGGATTAGCAAAGATGCCTAGATACTCATTTAGACGTTTAGGTTTAAAGTGTTGTATAAATTTTGTTATGTTATGTTGAACAATGTTGTTATTTGAATTTCTTGTAATGCTTTGACAATTTATCTATGAAATGAAAACGGTTGAATTAAATATTGTCACAATTAGTGTTATGAAGTCTCTTGCAATCTATTTCGTCTCACTCCGATGTTTCCGCCATCGGTTGGGGTGTGACAGGTTGCGACATAAATCTTTTGGTTCGGGAAATTCCGTGCTGTTATCCGGTACCATTTGCTCATTCCTGATCACGGTTAGCGTACGAACAACGGTATCGTACAATTTTTTTTTTGTTGATTTTCTTCAACTTTTAATTTTTTCTTTTTTTAGTTTCAGTGGTAGGGATGAGCTCGGTGCCAACCGATACAGAATCTACACTGATACTGAAAATACCGGTTACGGTACCGGTATATGAAGGTAAAAAACGGTAGTGAACCGGTACCAGGAACGCCAAAAGTCGGTACCGAATTGGTACTTAAGATCTTTCGGTTCGGCAAATTTGGTATCGGTACCCAGAACAATTTGCTCATCTCTGACCACGGGTTTCATACGAACAACATCGTTACCATACAACTTTTTTGGTTGAGTTTCTTTCGGTTATCTTTAGTGTTTTTTTCTACATTTTCTTTTTATTCTTGTAAGCAGTTCCGTTCGCAACACGCTCGTAGTGATTTCAAAACACATGTAAAAACATACTAAATAACAAAAGAAATTCGCCGTAACGTGACGAACTTCTTTAAACCTAGTTAATTGTATGATAGGTAATAGGTAGGGCTGTCCAAAAAGCTCGCGGCTCGGAGCTCGCTCGAAACTCGCTCAGATTTAGCTCGGAAAAAGCTCGCTCGATATGGCTCGGTTTGAAAGTAAGCTGAGCCGGCTCGGCTCAGTTAGAAAGTGGGCTTAGCTCAGCTCGGCTCGTGACGAGCCAAATTGGCTCGGTTTGGCTCGCTTGGTAGCTCGGCTCGGCTTAGCTTGAATTATTTTACTTATAATATATTTTATTTTTATATACATCTAATATATTACAAAAAAGTGATTATTATTTACATGTATTTAGGCTTGTAGTTTGATATCTATGACATATTTAAAGGTTGACTGTCGTGCTAATGAACAAATATTGTATTTACTTGAAATATAAATCTTATTGTGCGTTGTTGGACGTGATTTTGGCTTGTCATGTATTAGGTTGAACTTATTTTGAATATGTTTTTTTGAAGTATTGAATAATATTTTAGAATGCAGAATTTTGAGAGCTATGTATTAATTTTTATTTTTAAAATCGAGCCAAACCAAACCGAGCCGAGCCAGCTCGGTTTAAAACCAAGCCGAACCTGAGCTTAGATTTTCAGCTCGGTTTCAAATCCGAGCCGAGCCGAGCCGAGCCAGCTCGGTTTATAATCGAGCCGAGCCCGAGTTTACCCTAGCTCGGCTCGGCTCATGAATAACCCTAGTAATAGGGTGACACAAATAGATTTTGATAATACTCGATACGTGATAAATAATAAAAAAGGTATATCTTTAAAAAACCACGTATATTACACCGGTTTAATAAATCTAATTTTATATACCAGTAATAAAAAAGTTATATCTTTCAATATACTAATGGATAATACTCGATACGTGATGGATATGGTGATTGTGAAGATGGTTCTAGAAAAGAAGATATGTTATTCAAGAAGATATGTTATCATTTCTACATTTACAAGTTTTAAATAAATGGTTAAATTTATTGAGACTTCGTTACATTTACAAGTTTTAATAAAAGGGTTAAATTTATTGAGACTTCGTTAACTTTTTATTATTTAATATATAAAATTATATTTATTCAACCCGTGCAATAAAGGAAGTTTTTAAAGATATATTGTTTTATTATTTACTATATAAAATTCATTTATTCGACCCGTGTAATACACGGGGTTATAACCTAGTATAATATATAATTACTCAATTTTTTTGCTTCATCGTATTCATAAGAAGCTACAAAAAAATGTTTGTAATAATAATATAAATTTAATAAAAAATGAAACAAATAATAACTACAGAAAAAAAGAGTTATCCAATCATAAGCAAATAATAAAAAAAACAAAGCCAGGATGACCAAACCAGAGAATGGTCAATTATGATTATTTTTCATAATAAGGTTTTGTGATTGAACTATGATTATATGTGTATAAAAATATGTTATTGAAAAGTATCTTATATGTTATAAAAGTATGTTACATGTCCAACAGAAATTGTTACCGTTTTTTTTCTATTTAAACCATATCTAACTGAATTTATTAACGTATTAATTAAACCATATTCCCTTCTAAAAAAAACTAAAGCGCTTATAATTAAAACTCATTCACTATAATAATTTAAAAATGAGTTAAATGTCATTTTAGTCACCGTGGTTTGTGCCATTTTGTCAATTTAGTCCAAAGGTTTCATTTTTTTGCATGTGGCTCCAAAAAAGTTTCACCATTGCAATTTTAGTCAAGTGGATTAACTTTATCCATTTTTTCTGTTAACGAGAAGGACAAATCGGTCATTTTCATGTAATTTTGTTAACTAGAAGGGCAATTCAGCAAATAAAATGACTGAATTGCCCTTCTTATTAACAGAAAAAATAGATGAAGTTAATCTACTAGACTAAAATGGCAATGGTAAAACCTTTTTGGATCCATAGAAAAAAATGAAACCTTTAAACTAAACTGACAAAATGACCTAAACCACAAATACTAAAATAGCATTTAACTCTTTAAAAATTAAAACGTTAGTAATTTACGTTCAAAAGGAATATATTTTTTTCTTAAAAAGTATACGTTCAATTTTGAGTTACAACCGGAAAATAGCATTGACTTATTGAGTGGTGGTGGGCAGGTTGGAAGAAGTTTTCAAGTTGAAGAATGATATTGTTGACGTGGATGGACACACGTGCGCCTTATTATTATACCCACTCACCCCACAAAAAAGAAGTACCAAAGTCCCCTCCACTATCATTCATTCAATTAGTTTAAACATCACTTTTTATATTTTTAAACCACTCATCATTCCCCAAATCAACTTATCCCTACCCAGTACCATTTTCACCTTTGCAAATTGCTCCCCCAAAAACTTTTGATATTATTAATGATTAAATTTTAATCCGTTTTGATTATCACTCCTTTAAGTAATTTATGTTCTCCTTTCAAAACATATTATAATAAAGAGGGATGAGACTCGAGAGTTCCTAGTTGTAATCAGATTTTAACGTGAGAGTGATTATATGTTTTGTTAAGGATCATAAGAGAAGAGGTAAAGAGAATAGTTAAGTGGGTAAAGAATGTCTTTGTAGTAAAAAAAAATAGGGAATTTTAGTAGTCTGGTGATGTTGGTGTACTTGTCATTAATGCTTATGTATCATCAGTTCCATTGTCTAGTAGTTTGATCAGACGATAACGTATGTGTGTTCATCTTTTTATCCAACGACAAAATCGTTGTCCACTGGTTTATTCCTTGGTAATTATGACATTATCGATTTGTTTACTATTGAGGTCTTTAGCTCATGTGAGGTGATTATTGCTTAGTAGATTACCATTAAGTTTGTTTTGGAAATGTGTTTTGACGTTGTTATGGTCGGGACCGAGATGGTAATGTCTAATTTTTCTTATGCTATGTCACTTCTAGCATGTCCCTTTGTTATAAGGCATGGTCATCCGGTCATGTCTCTATGATTCAACATCTTATGTTCAAGCGAGCCATTTGCAACTTCCTTATTCAATAGGCAGCATCCAAATCAGTGATGATGCAAACTTTCATAACTTCAATTTTCAACACTCGTAAATACATTGCTTCATCTTACATACATATAAGATTGTCCAGACACATTAGAAGTCGGATGTTTGGAGCCACCATACATCAATTATATTTAGGAAGGTAACCCCATCATCAACAAACACAACAATTTCTTCAAATTTCCTTTTTATAAACTTCTAAAACTAATTAATTATTCTAAACCAAGACAACTATATTCTTTTGAACAATATCATATCCACTCAACTAAAAAAAAACTTTAGCAACATCACAACATGTAGATTTGTCACCAATGTTAGGTGAACCTAATAAGTTAACCTCCTCATAAAGGGCATTCTCGTCCTTTCACAAAAGTTACAGTTACCCCCCTAAAAAAGTAATGAATATCACCTTTTAGACTTTTTGGTTTATATTCCCAATAACAAAATCTCAAGTCTTTTGCCGTGTTTGACCCCAAATGTGTTGCACACACATATACATATATACATACACATATATGCATTCATTCATTCATACAAACCCATCAATCCTTCAGTTTCAGATCAAAAAGCTTTTTAATCTCTTCATCATGTCAACTGTAAATGATCCAATCGACACCGTCAACGCCGCCGCATCCGTCATCGCATCGGCGGAGAACAGAGCACCTTATTCTTCTCCGGTTCAGGTTAAGTTTTTGTTTTCCGATCGTGTTCGTTCATTAGATTTTGCTGATTTGAATCGACTGTATAATTTGATGTTAATTTGATTTGATAAAAGTGTTTAGATCCGAGATTTGTTGTTGTTTAACTGCTGGATGAAGCTGATGTTTTGATTTTTGTTGTGATTTCGATTAAATTAATAATTGAATGTGTCTGCTTATTGATTAGTGATAAATGATACTGATTTGTGTTGGTTTGGAAGTTTTTTGTGATTTTAGACCTAATTTTTGTGTTTTTTTTTTAATATTTTAATTTTGGTGTAATTTTGTTGGAATTGATGTTAGGGTTAATGATTTTTTAGGTGTGTTTATAATATATTATGTGGTCCAGATTCTAGTAGTTTTTTGAAATGTTGAAATTAATTTGAAGGTTAGTTTGATGACCTTGATTTCATAGGTTGAATGTGGTTGCTCAATTTGGAGGTTAAATTATGAACATTCGGATGACAGTTTTCGTGTCGTGTTTGTTAGATTAGTGGATTTTGTGTAACAAATGGTGACAGTATTCTTATTTGTATGTGCTGCTGCAAATTCTGTGTAGTTAGAATCCTAGAAACAGCTGTTATTACAGGCAGATTGTTGAACTGTAAGATATTGTTTGTTGATTGTAAATCGTTTTTTATACAGAAACGAAGATGGGGAAGCTTTTTAAGCATTTCGTCGTGTTTTGGATCGCAAAAGCAAAATAAGAAGATTGGGCATGCTGTTCTTGTTCCCGAACCTAGTTCTTCAAGGACCGAGACTAGAACAGTCGAAAACTCGACTCAACCATCTACTGTGGTGCTTCCGTTTGTTGCTCCGCCGTCATCTCCAGCGTCTTTCCTACAATCAGAACCACCGTCTGCTGCGCATTCACCTGGGGGATTACTGTCCTTTACAGCTGCATCCGCTAGCATGTATTCACCTAGTGATCCGACTAACATGTTTGCTGTCGGGCCTTATGCTCATGAAACACAGCTGGTTTCACCGCCAGTGTTTTCGACGTATACAACCGAGCCATCAACTGCACCGTTTACACCTCCTCCGGAGTTGGTTCATTTGACCACACCATCGTCACCAGAAGTGCCGTTTGCCCGGTTTCTTGGTTCAGCTAGCCAAAATGTTGAAGTGGATCAGAAATTTTCATCATCCCAGCATGAGTTTCAGTTGTATCAGTTATACCCCGGAAGCCCAATGGGCCAACTCATATCACCCGGTTCGGTTGTCTCGAATTCCGGGACCACCTCTCCGTTCCGGGATGGTGAGATCCCTCGTGGCGTTCCCATTGTTCTCCACAACCCGACCAGTGCAAAGCTCTGGCCTCATGGATGGAAATCCCAGGGGACTACAACCCCGAATCCGACAGGCCCACAGTCGATTCTGGACCGCCAACACTCGGATGTGGGCCCACTAACGACTTTCTCAAACGATGATCAGCATATTGTTGACCCTAGAGTCTCGTTTGAGATCAGCGCGGAAGAAATCGTAAGATGTGTCGAAAGGAAGCTTACTGCTGACGTGGCGAAGGGTCGAGATTGTTGTCCTGATGACGTGGCGACTGGACATAGATCAAGTGGCACCCTTGGATCTGCTAAAGAGTTTAACTTTGGCAGCACTGAAGGAGGAGATTCTGACTGGTGGGCTAATGAGAAGGTTCTTGAGAAAGAAACTGGGCCTGTGCCCATAAAAAATTGGGCCTTTTTTCCTATGGTACAGCCAGGTGTCAGCTAATGATTTTGGAGGAACCAAAAATTAGGAAAGAAGTTAGTTTAAGATCTACAAATCACAAGGTTTGTTAGATGCATATGATATCATAAGATCAGCATTTTTTAATAGATTTTTTTAGATTTTTGTAAAGTTTAACTCTTCATTATCAGTCATGCAAATACTGTAACTAAAGGTAGTTTCTTTTTCTAGTCTGTGCTTTAGTAATCAGAAATGCAAAACTTTTTTTATGTCAACAATTTTTTATTATGGTTTTTGCAGTCTCAATTCTCAAAAGAAAGAAAAATGATGACAAAAGAGCATATAAAAGTAGATGGATATCCACATGGATGTAAACAAGTCGCACTCGCTTTTGTTTGACTTAAGAGAGCCTGCGCTTGAATTCGGCTTGTTACGAACTCTAGGCTGTATGACTAGAGCTCGAGCTCTTGAGTAATCTTACAAAATCGAGTTTGGCTTGTGCTCAACTCCTTTGTTAGTTAATCATTTTCTTTTATTGTTGGATTTGAATGCTCGGGCTTCTATTATTATAATGCCAAGGAAGTTGAATAAGAGATGGAACCCGATCAACAAAGGTGGTTGTTCTTGAATAACTGGTTTCAGAAGTAAATTATCATCCCAGCAAACGACTTCGTGTTATCTATTTGTAGTTTCAGATGTTTATGGATCATATATGTATAACTAGTTACAAAATAGGGGAGTAGAAAGAAGAGTCACCAGCTAAGCCAAGCCGACATTTAACTTAAGATATCTCAGATTTAAATTTTTGTTTCTAATGCTCAAAGTTTGACTTAGTTTATTATTTATTAATCATTTCATTTGAATAGAATATTAATTGAGTAAATTGCCATTTTAGTCCCTGAGTTTTGTCCAAATTTGCCATTTTGATCCAAATAGTTTTATTTTCCCCCTTGGGTCCCTAACTTTTACATTTTGTTGCCATTTTGATCACTTTGCCTAACTCCATCCAAAAACCCAGTTTGTAACAGGGGTATTTTGGGGATTTCCTTAAAAAATGTTTTCAGTTGCAATTTTGATCCAATTCCAAAAAATCAAAAAAATTCCAAAAAATCAAAAAAAATTCTAAAAAATTCAAAAAAATCTAAAAAATCTAAAAAATCTAAAAAATTCTAAAAAATCATAAAAATTCTAAAAAATTCAAAAAAATATAAAAAATTCTAAAATTCATAAAAATTCTAAAAAATCAAAAAAATTCTAAAAAATCCAAAAATCATTAAATGTTTCGGCACGAACCGTTTCGACCCGTACCGTTTCGAACCGAACCGTTTCGACCCGTACTGTATCGAACCGAACCGTTTCGACGCGAACCGTTTCGAACCCGTACCGTTTCGAACCGAACCGTTTCGAACCGTACCGTTTCGAACCGTACCGTTTCGACCCGTACCGTATCGAACCGAACCGTTTCGACGCGAACCGTTTCGAGCCGAACCGTTTCGACACGAACCGTTTCGACCCGTACCGTTTCGAACCCGAACCGTTTCGAGCCGAACCGTTTCAACGCGAAGCGTTTCGACCCGTACCGTTTCGAACCGAACCGTTTCGACGCGAACCGTTTCGAACCGAACCGTTTCGACCCGTACCGTATCGAACCGAACCGTTTCGACGCGAACCATTTCGAACCCGAACCGTTTCGACCCGTACCGTTTCGAACCCGAACCGTTTCGAACCGAACCGTTTCGACGCGAACCGTTTCGAACCCGAACCGTTTCGACGCGAACCGTTTTGAACCCGAACCGTTTCGACACGGTTACGCGAACCGTTTCGAACCCGAACCGTTTCGACACGAACCGTTTCGGACGCGAAGCGTTTCGACCCGTACCGTTTCGACCCGTACCGTTTCGAACCGTACCGTTTCGACGCGAACCGTTTCGAACCGAACCGTTTCGACGCGAACCGTTTCGAACCCGAACCGTTTCGAACCGTACCGTTTCGAACCCGAACCGTTTCGAGCCGAACCGTTTCGAACCGTACCGTTTCGACGCGAACCGTTTCGAACCGAACCGTTTCGACCCGTACCGTATCGAACCGAACCGTTTCGACGCGAACCGTTTCGAACCCGAACCGTTTCGAACCGTACCGTTTCGAACCCGAACCGTTTCGACCCGTACCGTTTCGAACCCGAACCGTTTCGAGCCGAACCGTATCGAACCGAACCGTTTCGACGCGAACCGTTTCGAACCCGAACCGTTTCGAACCGTACCGTTTCGAACCCGAACCGTTTCGAGCCGAACCGTTTCGAACCGTACCGTTTCGACGCGAACCCTTTCGAACCGAACCGTTTCGACGCGAACCGTTTCGAACCGAACCGTTTCGACCCGTACCATATCGAACCGAACCGTTTCGACCCGTACCGTATCGAACCGAACCGTTTCGACGCGAACCGTTTAGAATTATTTGGATTTTTTAGAATTTTTATGGTTTTTTAGAATTTTTTTGATTTTTATATTTTTTTGAATTTTTTAGATTTTTTATGATTTTTTAGAATTTTTTAGATTTTTTTGAATTTTTTAGATTTTTTAGAATTTTTTAGAATTTTTTGAATTTTTTGGAATTTTTTTGATTTTTTAGAATTTTTTTGATTTTTTGGAATTGGATCAAAATGGCAACTGAAAAGGTTTAAATTGAAAAGAGTAACTGGGTTTTTGGATGGAGTTAGGCAAAGTGATCAAAATGGCAACAAATGTAAAAGTCAGGGACCCAGGGGGGAAAATAAAACTATTTGGATCAAAATGGCAAATTTGGACAAAACTCAGGGACTAAAATGGCAATTTACTCAATATTAATTCAAAGTTCACAAAGAGAAAGAGAGAGGAAGAGAGATAGCATCAATCATCATACAAATTACAAAAACACCCCTTAGATTTTTTGTTGGGAATTAATTAATAATAAAGTTTTGAGTAAACTTCCGTTTTGCTCCCTGTGGTTTGGTCACTTTAATGGTTTTGCCCCAAACCTTTAAAAATAGCCATTTTACTCCCTGATCTATCAAGCTTATCTTTATTTCACTCCCCGCCCCTAACGCCATCCAATTAAACTGTTAAATCCTGATCACATGCCCCTCACATGAGGGGCATTTTAGTCTTTTAGTAAAACCACAAAAAAAGATTATATTATTATTATTATATTATTTATAACAAAACCCACACCCTCCCCCTCTGCTAATCATTATCACCCCAATCCTACTTCGTTTTCTCCGGCGACCACCGACCACTTCTAACTGCCATTAAGATGAAACAGACCACAAGATAGTAAACAGTATAAACATCAAGCCTGAACTATAACTCCAGTAAACAGATCAACCCCGTTAGACTTTACTAGCCCGTGTAAAGATAGCATTAAATATGTATAATAAACGGTGCTTGCAATGTCTTCTTCACAAATTACAAAACAAACCTGCAACTATACCTGCTTCTTCACAAAATCTACCCTGCGACATACCGTAACCCAAATATTTAAATCGATGGCCGCAACAAACAAACATACGTCGCTGGCAAATAAATACACACCAGAAGCCGGCCATCGAAATTTCATGCGAAACGGGGATTTTGGATAACTTGTCACGGAATTTCTGTATTCAATGAGTTTCGTATCTGTTTTGCTTTCTAATTCTCCCTCTTTCACTCGATTCTCTCACTCCTCCGTATCTGTTTATGTTTGCCAGAAAGACGAGATACAAGTTTGGCCGGAAATGTAGAGTCAGGGAGCCGAGAAAGAGAGATGATTTGAGGGGGAGAGACTGCGAGTTTTAGAGGTAGATTAGAGGGCAAATCGGCGGCCGATTGGGGGAGTTTCGGGACGAAGGTTTGGGGCTGTGATTTGTGGGTTTCGGGACAGAGGTTTTGGCAACGATTTGGGGGTTTTGGGACGGAGGTTTGGGGCGGCGTTTTAGGTTAACGTAGGGCGGTGGATTGGTGGTGTGTTGTAGCCGTCAGGTGACGGCGGCGGCGTTAGGGTTCCGTCGAAGTTAACAGAGATGAGAGGAGAGGAGATGAGGGTGAGATGAGAGAGAGAGAGAGATTAATAGGTTTTTTTAATAAAAAGATATAAAAATCCTAGAATATATATAATATTACCAAAATACCCTTTAAATTAACAGACTTTGGATGGAGTTAGACCTGTGGAGCAAATTAGAGAAAAACTAGTAACATTAGGGAGTAAAATGGCTATTTTTAAAGGTTTGGGGCAAAACCATTAAAGTGAACAAACCACAGGAAGCAAAACGGAAGTTTACTCTAAAGTTTTACTTGCATCATAATCAAACAATACTTTTCAAATAAGTTTGGCCCTTAAACTTTTCATCTTTCGCAAGTTTTTTGTTTAACGTCTCGTTCTAAATTTTCCGAGTTAACACGTCGCAACGTGCGTGTGGGGTTCCTTGTTTTTTCATCTATTTTTACCTGTTTGACATGTCTGGCGCAAAGCGTCTATTTTCTCTTGTTTGATAAGTCTGTTGCAACGCGCGACTCAGAGATCAACTTAGTTATTCTTTTCTATGTTTTACACACAAGTTCACGATCATGTAAGAAACATTTGACCTTCATCTGATATGATATATATAACTAACGAATTCTCGCCGGTAATTGTAGTTATCTTAAATTAACAACTTTTTGTTGGACTAATAATCAAATATGTTATTATTTGGGTGGCTCAAGATTTAGTCAAATAATAAAATTTTCCAAAATTTGTACAGTGACAGTGACAGTGACAGTGACAGTGACAGAGGAAATAACATAGAAACTTAGTACTTTCTTATTTCCATGTACTCACGTGAACATCATGATTCCATTGCTTTTTGTTACTCGTTGCTGGAACTATTTAATAATTTAAATACTAATATAATTTTTTTTATATTTAGAATTTACTAAGTACCTTCATCGAAATATTCTTTTCTATTTCATTTCATGACCAGTGTGGTGACCAAGATGGTGTGGGAGACCTTTGATTCTTTTAATGGTCCTTCTTCGAAAATATATGGTAAATCTTAGCCACTTTTCGTATATTACACATAAAAATAAAATGAGATACTACATAGAAGAAGAGTCCACGAAGTCACTTCAGTATCTAGTTTCGCCCTGATCGACGATTGTTGAAGCATAAATTGTGAGGTCGGGTGTGTGTACCGGATGTCCGGGTCTAGCTTTTTCACCCTTTCTTCTATGTATCAATGTTTGAGAGAAGGAAAGGAGCTCCGTGTTGGTTGGGTTGAGTCTAATGGGTCGGACTGTATGCAGGTCTAAGCTTAAACACTGATATCTATCCGAACTAGCGGTGAAAAAAATCTGTTTTTGTGCCAAACCGGATCGATTTTAAAACACGTTTGGATTGAGTCAATGAAAGTCAAAACCGGATTAACCCAAACTGGTTTCTAAATGAAAACCATACCAGATTGGATCGGTTTCAAACCAAATTCAACGTATTTTTTCAAACCCGTTTCAAATATATACTCAGACTAGATTCAAACCGACAAATCAGATCAGACCCAAACCAATTTCACCTAAATTGGTTAATGGATTGGTTTAGTATCCTATTTAGTTGTCACAAGTCACAAGAATCAATGGTACGACTTTCTAGAGATAATAAAGTGGCAAAAACGTCACCATGATCTTCCAAACATCTAGAATATGATCTCATGAAAAACAGTCTTTATTGACCCTTCCAGAAGCCCACACTTCCATCATTTATAATCTTCAATTTCCCCCCAAATCTTTAACAACCATCATCCCCTTTTCACTAATTCATCACAAAGATGCCACCTTTTTCACAATCAAGCCCTCTTTCAACAGTGTTTTCCCCAAATCATCACAAATTCCACAAACCCAACAACCATTCATCCACCAATATTGTCACAATTGATGTGGGTGGTCAGATCTTTCAAACTACCAAACAAACCCTAACCCTAGCTGGCTCCAACACCCTTTTCTCCAATCTTTTCAATTCTTATGATCAAAACAATCAAATCCCATTTGTGGATAGAGACCCTGATCTCTTTTCAATCCTTCTTTCTGTTTTAAGAACCGGTAATCTCCCATCAAAAGCTAAACTTTTTGACATTCAAGATATTATCTTTGAGGCCCAATATTATGGGATTGATCATCTTCTTGTTCAATGTCAATCAAACCCATCTCAATTTGAAGCTTTTAATCTTGAAAAATCAAAGATTTTGAATCTTGGTGGCAGAGATCCTATCTCTGTTATTGATACAACACAAAATGGGTCAGTTCTTGTTTCTCATGGAAGCAAGATCACATCTTTTGACTGGGCTTTGCAAAGAAAGTCAACGGTTTTGACCCGATTCGCCGCCATTGATTCTTTGTTGTCTTTATCATCTAATGTTGTTGCAGCAGGTGCCACTGATTTCTCTGGGCTGCAAATTATTGATCTTGATAAGGGTTTGTTAATGCAGAGTTTGAATTGGGAAAACTTGACTAAATCTAGCTCAACCGTTCAAGCAATCGGGAAATCACCCGAGTTTTTATTTACTAGTTTTGAATCGGGCCGTAGGAACTCGAATTCTATTATGGTTTTTGATGTTAATGATGGGTTTAGAACTGTATCCGAGATAGCGCGCAACGAAATCTTTGGTGCCGATCATGATTCTTGCATTCCAGCGACGAAACTAAAATGGGTTCCGAGCGTTAATCTGTTAATGGCTGCAGCGTCTCATAGCGGGCCGTCTGGAGTTTCGGGGAACATAAAGTTTTGGGACGTAAGATCAGGCGAAATCGCTTGGGAGATTAAAGAAAAAACCGATTGTTTTTCGGATGTCACGGTTTCCGACACCCTTTCGGCTGTTTTCAAGATTGGGATAAACTCAGGAGAAGCGTCATACATCGATTTTAGGCGCATTGATTCTAATAACTCTTGGAATTATTTCGGTGGTACGAAGAAACCGATGAATGGGAAGAAAGAAGGGCTTGGGTGCAAGATTGAGAGCCATGGAAACCAAGTGTTTTGTAGTAAAGAAGGTGAATTGGAGGTGTGTTCAGAAGTTTTGATGGTTGAAAATGGGAAAGATGAAAGAGTATTTAGAAAGAACCTTTTGGGAAGAACAAAGGATGTAGGGGGAAATAGGGTTACAAATTTGGGATTTAATGGAAGTAAAATGTTTGTAACTAGAAGAGATCAACAATGTGTTGAGGTTTGGGAAAGCTCCAGAAGAGGATTTTAGTTAAAAGTTAAAATACATAGAAGACAGTTTAGTAATCATTTTAAAAAAAAGTTGTAACAAAAGTACAAGGATATATTATTTCACCATATACATCAACATACTAAATCTTTACTCACTTTGAGCTAGTCAAGCCCATAGTAAACTCCCACAACTCCTTGGCTAACTCTTGATCTTTTGCTCTCGATGACGGTTTTGCCAAGTTACTATCAACAAAAAACTCACCCGTGACGCCTTTCACCTGTGGGTTTAAAGCGCTAGATAGCATGTTGTTGCGGCACCCTGATCGAAAACACCAAAGAGTAATCAACCAAACAACCGCATACGAGTATGTGTCTATGTCTAATGAATGTATATGCTATAACAAACCTAAATTACACACCTGTGAAAGATCTTTTATAAAGTACCTCAAAATCCGGTTGCAAATAACTGTGACGGAAACAGAAACAGGTTAACAAAAACATGATCTTTAAAACAAGTTTCTAGTCAGTATTTGAAGGGTTGCATACATACTGGAGAAAATATTGTGGCCACGAAAAAGCTCGGTGTCGATGAATCCAGGATGTAATGAATTTGCAGTGATGTTAACCCCCCTCCTCCTAATGATCAAGATGGGTCAGTTATATATATATATATATATATATAGTCTCATATCAAGTCAATACCAGTTAAAGACAGCAAAAGGACTAAAGTGACCTTCAAAAGTCGTGCTAGCTCGTTAGCATGAAGTATATTAGCCAGTTTTGATAGTCCATAAGCATATATGGAACTATAACTGCATGAGTAATACAGTAAGTAAGTCGATGTATTTTGCAAATAGTTTGTTTCGTAAGGAGATCGATTTTGTGTTTTGTTTAACCTTAATTCATTGTTCATATAATCAGTTAAAGGTCCACTGTATGCAAAACGATGTCCTTCAGATGATACATTGATTATTCGTCCTTCTGTGTTTTGTTCATATGAAGTTGTCTTCATTGTCTCTAACAACAGATTCGTCAAAAGATAATGACCTGAAAACCGAAGAATTGATGTTTTGAATCCAGGTTTCTGAACATTTCTAGCAACAGATTCATGGTCAAACTTTTTTGCGAAAATAGGTCACTTAGAACACGATTGATACTTCTAGATGCTTCTTGTACTTCATGTGAGCGAACTCATGGAAAGTCTGACAATGTTTTTTACAATTCACTTGTCTGCCACAGGCAAGCTCTAAAAATATTGTTAAACATACCATGAGTTCGCTCACAGGTTAAGTGAACTGCCTAGAAATACAAGTTTCAAAAACACCAAATCTCGTTCCTAAATAACATACTACCACAAAAAAAGTTTTCATGATCAAAAGCGAATGCATTCAAACTCACCTAAATGATTAGTCGCAAAATGTAGTTCGATATTATCTTTCGAAAGCTTGAATTGTGGAGACAAAACACCTGCATTATTACTTACAACACAACAAACCCGCAATTATAGATATGGACTTGTTATTTAACCCGCTCGACCAATCCGTTAAGGTAAGGTTTCTTACATCAGAATGTGAAGGTGAAGGCCCAATGACCGGTATTTGGCTGCAAAATTCCTTACGGATGCCATAGAGCTTAGATCTAACTCCATTACGTCGACTTTGGCATCTGGCTTGTCTTTAAGTATAGTTTCTTTAACTTGTATCGCTTTTTGTGTATCTCTTACTGCCATAATGACATGTAGACCGCGCAATGCAAGGACTCGTGTTGTCTCGGACCCGATACCACTTGTAGCTCCTGATCGAGTTCATAAACATACCTTAAGGGCCAAATTATGATGATGGAGATTTGGCTAATAGCCAAACCAAAATTCTATAAAAACGTATGAAATTTATAAATTGCGTATAAGTTATTTGGTTTTTGATTGTAACAGCAAAAAGAAGTTTCAATGACCAAGGGAAGTGCTAGCCTCAATTTGTCATGAATTAAGGTGCGTGCAGTCTTGTTGACTATTAATAATTTCAAAAATTTTAAAAACCCGTTTTTTGTTGGAAAATATAAATACATATACATATACATGTGAAGTTGTGAACACACAAATTCAGTTTTGTATAATTTAAAAATACTCAAAGTTATAAGAGCATCAATATAATAGTATTACGGTAGACAGTTTGACATGACACATTTATCTCTTCATTTACCACCTATACATTTATAAGTTGAGGGAATAGTGTAAGACCATGTGTAGTGGTGAACAAACATAATGCCCCCACCATGGGGCATTATCCGACACATAGCATCCTAGTCAGCATTGGGGCATTATAGCAAAAGTGGCGTAGCGGGGCATTATGCCAATAACCCCAATTCAATCATTAAAAAAAAAAAAAAAAAAAAGGAAACCACAAGTGGCGTAGTGGTCAAACACAATCACATGCAAAAGTGGGGTTGTCAGACTGAAGAACACTCCCATTGGCCACATACAAAACTATGTCAGAAAATGAAACCAAACTTCAGCGTTTTCTTAAAAACGCCGGTGTGCATTTTTTTCAAATATAACGCCCGGAAACGCCGGGTGTAGTGGGAGGGGGGGCGTTATCCGGCGTTTTTTTTGAAAATTTTTTAAAAACCACGCCCCACTACGGGTGGTCTAAGGCAACTTCCCTATTGTACCAACAAATTTTTAATTTAATTTTACTTCCAGTTTAAAATTACGTTTTCGTCCTTCGTTTAAAATTACGTTTTTGTCCCCAGCTCAAAATAAAACTATAATTTTGCCCCTAGCTCAAAATTACGCTTTTGCCCTCGGGTCAAAAACTCATTTTTAATTTTGTTCCCAGTTTAAAATTACGGTTTTGCCCTCCGTTAAAAATTACGTTTTTGCCCCCAGTTCAAAATAAAATGTTGTTTTTTCCTCTAGCTCAAAATTACGATTCTGCCCTCAGCTCAAAATTACGTTTTTGCCCACAGTTCAACAAGTATTTTCAAGTTAAGGGAATAGCGCCAGGCAGCTTGCCTGGCACTTCCCTATTGGACCAACCCATTTTTTTTTTAAATTTTATTCCCAGTTTAAAATTACGCTTTCGTCCTTCGTTTAAAATTACGTTTTTGCCCCCAAGCTCAAAATAAAATTCTAATTTTGCCCCTAGCTCAAAATTACGCTTTTGCCCTCGGTTCAAAAACTCATTTTTAATTTTGTTCCCAGTTTAAAATTACGGTTTTGCCCTCCATTTAAAATTACGTTTTTGCCCCCAATTCAAAATAAAATGTTGTTTTTTCCTCTAGCTCAAAATTACGATTCTGCCCTCAGTTGAAAATTACGTTTTTGCCCACAGTTCAAAATAAAATTATGTTTTCCCCCTAGCTCAAAATTATGATTTTGCTCTCAGTTTAAAATTATAATTTCGCCTCCAGTTCCAAATATAATTACGACATTACCCTCTGTACAGACATACATGTTATGAGAGAGAAATATTCGGCTTATTGCCCCGCAACGCGGGTGGGGCAAAAACTAGTTAGAAACATTTATACTTTATAATTTATATATATAATATATAACTCAGTATTTTATATAAGCATTCTATATATATATATATATATATATATATAAATTCAATAATGCAATAAATTTAATAAAATATGATACATGGTATAATAATAAATTTATATACTTTTGTTATTTAAAGGTTTGAGTTTTAAACAAGTTATCATGACTTTAAATTAAAAACTTAATTTTAATTAAGAGTTAAATGCCATTTTAGTCCCTGTGATTTGGATCATTTTGCCAGTTTAGTCCAAATGTTTCATTTTTCGCCTGTGTGTCCAAAAAGGTTTCACCGTTGCCATTTTAGTCCACTGGGTTAAGTTCATCCATTTTTTCTGTTAACGAGAAGAGCAATTCGGTAAAATGGTTGAATTGCCCTTCTAGTTAACAGAATTACATATAAAATGACCGAATTGCCCTTTTCGTTGACAGAAAAAATGGATGAAGTTAACCCAATAGACTAAAATGGCAACGATGAAACCTTTTGGATCCACAGACGAAAAATAAAACCCTTAGAATAAACTGATAAAATAACCTAAACCAAAGGAAGTAAAATGATATCTAACTCTTTAATTAACCTTATTATGTCCTATCTATCCGATGGACCCATCTGTCCCATCCACTAAAACCCAAAAAATATAGTCCACTTAAAACATGGGCTGAAGAATAGCCAGAGCCCAGAGGAATAAACATGTTCTTTATCTTCAAGACTTCATCCAAGACTAGAAATTAATGAATGAAGTAATAAACATATCATACTTCTAAATAATTTATACCTTTATCATGAAGGATTTAAACCCTTCATTAAATCTTATCATCACATCATGTCCATTTGAGAAACATAAATATTAACATAATCTAATCATCACATATTATAGAAAGAAAGAATAAAGACTTTTAGATTTGAAAAAAAACCAAAACTTGGAAAATGTATTAAGAGACACATTTCCATCACATAAGGGCAGAGCTTTTAAGGGACAAATGGGTGGGTGCACCCGCCTCCGCTAATGTTTCGGTTAGTAGTGTACTTTTTCTGATTTTTCGTTTGAAATTTTAAAATTATATAGGTCCACCCCCGCCAATTTAGTTTTTTTTTATGTGTAAGAACGAGTCTTTTGAACGAATGAAAATTATTTAGTTTTACTTGGAGTTATTATAACCCGAAAAATAACGATAGGAATTTTTTTTTGGGTTCCATGACTTTCCGCCCCCGCAGAACTTTTGGTCAAGCTCCGCACTGCATCACACCTTGGTATGATACCATTAAACTACAAGCTCACTCGTAACAAGAATTATAAATGTGGTTTATCTTTACACGAACACAGATCCAAAGGGAAGAGAAGTAGTGTGTATAGACAGACGTTCATTTCAGAATCAAAACTACGTTAAGAACTTGGAGAACCGCATAACACTCTGTACCTTTTGCTTTAAGTGTGACAAGAAAACGGTTACATAATCGTCTACCCCATCGTATAAACACCGGGGGGACAGTAAGAAAATAAAGAGAGGTGATGATACCAGTAACAATGGCAGTAAGACCAGATCCATGGATCCCTTGAGTAACTTCCTCTGCTGTTGAAGTTGCTGAAAATCCCGATGCACCTTTTCTTCCAAAGATCCACATACTTCCAGTTTCAATTTTCAGGTCATAAGCAACTTACGTGCTTTATATCTTGATCAATTACTTGTTCTTAGATTATGATGTATCGTGGTTAACAAGGAGCCTGTAAAACTAATGTCTAAGGATGCCAAATGTAATATATGTACACCGACTACACCCTGCAACCATATTTCTTTATAATTTTACTTTTAATGTTACATAAAATACTCCTTACTTGCTATATTAAATAATTACAAGTTATATATTCTATTATGAAACTTGTCGTTATACCCTTGACTCATCTCCCGTTAGTCTCAAAGGTGCTTGTGTCGTTATAGCACTCGCAAAAATGGACATCAGCAAATCATGTTACATTTTACGCGCCGTATATGGGGCATATGAGGGTGTATATAGGAAGATGAAAAAAGGTGATACACTTGTCACGTTAAATATTTCTTGTTTGGTAACTTGCACACGTACGGCCCGTATGGTGTGGGCAAAACTGTGTCGCATACGGGTCGTATAGCATGTGTGAAGGCTGGTGTCCGGTTATCCAAGTTTTGATGGGTGGTTTTGTAGAATCTGAAAATTGGAAAGATGAGAGAGTATTTTGAAAGAACCTTTTGGGAAGAACAAAGGATGTAGGGGGAAATAGGGTTACAAATTTGGGATTTAGTGGAAGTAAAATGTTTGTAACTAGAAGAGATCAACAATGTGTTGAGGTTTGGGAAAGCTCCAGAAGAGGATTTTAGTTATTTTAGTTAAAAGTTAAAATACATAGAAGACAGTTTAGTAATCATTTTTAAAAAAAGTTGTAACACCCTAAATATATTATAAAAGTACAAGGATATATTATTTCATCATATACATCAACATACTAAATCTTTAAAACAAACATGGTCTTTAAAACAAGTTTCTAGTCAGCATTTGTAGGATTGTATACGTACTTGAGAAAATATTGTGACCACGGAAAAGCTCGGTGTCGATGAATCCAGGATGTAATGAATTTGCAGTGATGTTAACCCCCTCCTCAGGGGTGGACCCACCCTTTGCGGGTCGAGGTTCCCGAACCCCAATGTTTTTTAAAATTTTAGTAGAGGCGGTATGTTAAGTTTTTTATGGACCCCATAAAAATATATAGATGGAACCTTTAGTAATGAAAGTAAGCTTGGTGAGATGGTAAATCCCTTGTCTTTTAATCAAACGGTCACAAGTTCAATCCTTATTCTACCTAATTTTTTTTTATGTTTTCAGTTACATACTGAGCTCTAACATGGCTGCTCTATCAACATCGCCAACCCCCTCTGGCAAGATAAGAATTCAAGTGCTTATCTATCATTTACTTTTATTATATTTTTTCATGTCCACGTTCAAGTTAATGTATGTAAATTTGTGGATTAGATAGTGGTAAGTTATTAAGTGTATATGATTGTTTTGTGTCTATACTTGGAAGGTATGTAAATGAACTGAGAGCTATATATTTTTCGTTTTCTGTTCTTTTTTATTTTGCATCGCAGTTCTTATCATAACACCCTCTTGAATGGCGACAGACCCTATAATTGTATTTTATTTTGTCTTCGTCTCGTCTAGACCCGAACCGAACGACGACCGACCCGAAAATTCTAACGTATGATTGTGAAAAATCTCAACACCGGAAAAATGGGACCCCATTAGAAATAAATCATGGGTCCGCCACTGCCCCTCCTCCTAATGATCAAGATAGGTCAGTTATATATATAGTCTCATATCAAGTCAATACTAGTTAAAGACAACAAAAGGACTAAAGTGACCTTCAAAAGTCTTGCTAGCTCGTTAGCATAAAGTGCATTAGCCAGTTTTGATAGTCCATAAGCGTATACGTCCCTCCGTCTTCTCCTCCCTCCCCCTACTCTCTCTTTGTCTAGTTTTCTTCATGTTTCTCTCTCTTTCCCTCTCTCCCTCTCCCTCTCTTTCTCCAACACTGCATCATCACCGTAACACATACCTCCGTCAAGCACACCCACCATCGCATGTCGTTCCCACCATCACAATAACCACCGTTGAAGATCTCTACAACCACGGAACCCTGGCGTCGTCACCTCCTCCGCTCACCATTAATCCATGCACTGCCATCCTCTTCTGGGTCTAACACCAACACCACACATTTCCACCTGTCGTCTGAAAACCATTTATCAGATCTGTTGCAGGCTACATGGGTGTTGGAAAAACATAAATCTCTACGATCTATTGGGACTTGAGCATGGATTCATCTGTTTCTATGGCGGCGGTGGTTGTTTAGACGACTATTGAGGGTTTTACAAGGTGAATACACATGGCTGACCCTAATGTTTTGATGTTTCAAAACATATTTAACAAGAAGTGGTTGTTGGTTGTTATAGGTGGTGGTTGTCTGGTGGTGGGTGGTGACAGTGGTTGCTGTGGTGGGGGTGGGGGATGAAGTGAAAGAGATTCTGTGTGTGTATAATCATAATAATAAAAAGAAGTTTAAAAAATAAAAAACCTAAAGGAGTTAATTGCCAAAATCGTCCCTGAGGTTTGGGCAGGTTTGCCATTTTCGTTTAAAATGACACTTTTGTACCAAATTGCCCCCAACGTTTGTAACTTTTTGCCATTTTTTGTCACACCCCCAAAATCCACCCTGCGGAGTATCACCGCTTGGAGGCGTGACGTGACCAGGATCGAGCCACCAATCATATTGAACAACATAATTAAGTAATTAAAACCGACCTCAATACAATTGGTGACCAAAAGAGAGTAACCAATTTTAAGTTAACAGCGGAAGCATAAAACGTAAGTTCAAAACATAAGTTCATAGTTCATAAGTTATAGACCAAAACGTAGGTTTAATAAGTTCATAAGGATTAAATGTTTAGCACGGAACATATCAATCCATATTCCACAACAACCTCTTCCTCGTGCAAGCTCCATAAGCATTTAGCGACCTGTAAGGCATGTAACAACGAGTCAACAACAAAGTTGAGTGAGTTCACGTTTGGTTGTTTAGTTTTAAGTTGTTTCTGAAAAACGTGGTTTGACTTTCGTTGGCTTATTTGCCGTGGGGGTTACCCCATAGTTGAAAGTATGTTTAACCAGTTCCTTTTATTACCCAAACCATATCCATAATCAGTGGGGGCTTTCCCATGTGAACCACTAGACCGTTAAGATATCGACAACTGACGAACAATAGTTGTGCCCTACATCAGTGTCTATCATCACTGACAGTTTGCCATAGTCCATTAGTACACGCCCGTCCGAACGGCACGATGTGAGGTTTGTTAAACCTAATAGCGCTATTAACTAATGACCCGCTCGCCATTGGCCTCGGCGATTAAGTCGATATAAAATGAGGGACTTCATGATAGAGTTTTGTCTAGTAAGTTTTAAGATTGTTGTCCTACCCAAGGAGGAAGAACGTACGAATTCTACCCAAGGAGAATACGCATAATTATTATTGGCATCCTACCTATGGAGGATGGCCGTACATATCCTACCCAAGGAGGATATGTAGATCCCGTTTTAATTTCTTTAACCCATTCCCAACCACCGGGAATCCCATGCCTTAGAAAGTGTGTGAACTCACCTTGGTTTGCTTGGTTAGATTAGTTACTCTAATAAACAGGAAATCAAGCACGTCCTAATAAGGTACGGATAACAATCAGTTTCTAATGCATAACACGTATCCTACGTACGGTTTATTTACTCATTATTTCTATCACATACCACACGATTCAACTGTCAAGTTATAATGTCAAGTTACATTATTTTACCCTAAAATAATATAACTATTTCACAAAATAAACAAGTATTCACACAAGTGTCATAGTATAAAATTTATATTCTAAATATATATTTAACCATTTTATTTATAAAATCAACCTCCGACACTTTGTATTTTTGTAAATAAAATCATGTCGAAGTTTATTTTGAAAACAAGGTTAAAAATATAATTGTAACACTTGCTAGAAAAATATTTTCAAAGTGTTGGATTTTTAGAAAAATTTCGCCAGAGTTTCCTTTGTAAATGGAGGTGTCCATGCTTACTAGCATATCATTTTCTTTTCAAAAATTCATTCAAACAATTCTCAATCATCAACATACAATCTCTATTTACCAAACTTGTCAAAAACAAGCATAAACTATAAACTCATGAACTTGAAAATTTATAAAAGTATGTAGTAACTTACTAGCATACTTAGTAAGTCTTGTTACCTTTTAAAATGTGATTAGTTCTTTAAAAAACTTTATTTTTTAAAGACTTTAAGTGTTTACAACTTCCACCATATTTTCTAAAAATATTTCTCCATGAAAGTTTCTAGTTACACAAGTGTTTCTACACTTGTTTATCCACCAAGAATGTGATTAGTTTTTGTAAGGTCCAATATTTAATGAAACTTATATTTTTCACTTGGTTCCTTTGAGAAACCACTCATGGATCTTTAGATCTACGAGATTGTAACCTACTTTGATCTTTATTTTTACAAGAAGACATTTATTTATTCAAGTTCATAGTTTATGTGTGGATGATTCCATCATCCTACACATTTCTAACTTTCTCATCTTGCTAGTTCATGTTTTTAAGCATGATCTAGCAAGACCATATGATAATCCATATCATTTCTACTAGCAAACAACATTCAACAAGCAACATAACACAAGAATATCATGATTTCATCATCATTTTAACCATACTTTATCACTAATGTTGGTTCATGCTCAAGACTTTGTTTATGGTTCTTTAGAGTTCTTATCATTTTGATCTTTAAACATCATTAACCACTTAAACAACATGTAAAATGCAAGGATCTAAGTTCTTACCACTAGCTCAAGGCTAGGGGAGTTCAAGTGTGGAAAAGTGGTGGATAAAAGAAGATGAAAGAGGTCCTTGAGCTTCCGAACACACCAAGCTTCGTTGTTTGCACTTTAACACCTTTGTACACTCTTGGAATTGGTAGGAGATGATTGAAAAATGTTGATGATGGTGGTGGTATGGGGTCGGCCGAACAAAGAAAGAAGGGAGGGAGTTTTTGTGTTTTGTTGATGTGAAGATGAGAATGAGTGGTGATCTAGTGGGTAATTATATAATCTTCCAACATCCATTTACACATGGGTTAATATGTTTCTTATCATGCTAGCAAATCCATTAAACAAATCAAAGAAAAATCACTTGTGGGACCCCTAGTATAACCGTGAATAGGTTGGGGGGGGGGGGGGTGCTTGGGAGTTTCAAGTATTTAGTTACAATCTAGTTAGAAATCAAGTGCTAAGTTAGTGGTTTATGGTGTATTATTAATTGTATAGTGTGTTAGGGTGTTCGGGGACCCTAACTAGCTCAGAAAAATAAAAACAATGTGTTTGACAATATTTTTGTGTTCTGGGTAGTGTCCGGTTGTTCGGTTTGATACTGTTCCGTTAAAGTGCTTAATTATTCCGTTTGGTGTCCTACATATATATTTTTTTGTAACATTTTTAATTCCCAACACTTGGGGAAACATACAGGGCTATTTAGTAAATTTTCTGCACAATACTAGTATGTTAACAAGCACATGTAGGTATGACGCAGTAACCAGAAAGCAGTTAAGTAATTCCACACAGTCATCAAGCATTTTAATTAACATACATAAATTGTACGGTTACATGAAATTTGAGGGTTGTCACATTTTTCATCCAAACCACTAACTTAATTTATTTTTTCTATTAAGTTGAGGATATTTGGATGAAACTAGCAAATATAAAACCACATGGACGATTTTGACAATTCACTCAAACTCTTTTAAATTTCTTTTATTTAATTAATTTTGTTACATATATAATAAAAAGGAATGTACATGCAATTTTTATATGAAAAAAAAAATAATAGCTTTGTCACATAATTTTTATAAATTTTCATCCAACCACTAACTAAGTTAATTTTTCTATTAAGGCGAAGGATGTTTATAAACTAAGGCATAAATTAATTTTTTATTTTTTATATAGATCAGTTTTATAAAAATAAAATCTATTTAAACCTCTAAATTTCATAAAACTAAAATGCTGGTGACCTTATTGAAAAGGTCAAATAAAAAAATCTTATCATATGAACCAAGTATTAGTTTGTTACCCTTATAATCTTAATTAAATAAATATTTTATTTCTACCAACATATTTCCTAGGTGCTCAACACATTTAAAAAATATGTAACGTTTTATAATTTTTTTCTATCTCTACAACTGATAAATACTAAAAGTTGTAATCGATTGTTATGTGTTGCACACCAACGACGTTTTCTCTTTATAAAACTGATTTATATAAAGAAGCTATAAATTAATTTCTGTCTTAATTTATAAAATTTAAAACATCCTTCACCTTAACAGAAAAAATAAACTGAGTTAGTGATTTGGATGAAAATTTATAAAAATTATTTGACAAAACTATTAATTGTTTTTTTCTAAAAACTCCAGGTATATTCTTTTTTATTATATATGTAACAAAAATAATTAAATAAAAGAAATTAAAAAGGGTTTGAGTAAATTGCCAAAATCGTCCCTATGGTTTATATTTGCCAGTTTCATCCAAATATTCTCAACTTAACAGAAAAATAAACTAAGTTAGTGGTTTGGATGAAAATGACAAAAAGTTACAAACGTTGGGGGCAATTTGGTACAAAAATGTCATTTTGGACGAAAATAGCAAACGTGCCCAAACCTCAGGGATGATTTTGGCAATTAACTCAATCTAAAGTAAAATGCTATTTTCGTCCCTGAGTTATGAGTTTTTTAAATGAGGTTAGTTTTTTAGACTGAAATGACACGTTTCAAGAATATTAGTGAGGAAAATGATACAATTTTAAAATTTGATTGAAATGACAAAAATAGACAAACCACAGAGACGTAAATGATACTTAACTCTAAAAAAATTGTTCTTGACATGACATTTTAAATATTTGATTACTTTTAAAATTATCGTCATATTAAGAACTAGGTTATAGCTCGTGTTACACACGATGTGACTAATAAAAATCCTATAAAGATTTAAGGTATAGGTAATTAAAATAACATATTAACGTATATATCAGAGTTGTTAAAGAGATATCAGGATTAACAAAATATACAAATAGTTCATATATCTTTAAATATTTCCTTGTACACAACATTGGATATTTTATTTATAATATTGTGATCCCTATCTAAAATTAGTAAGTTAATAACGACTCTGTTTTTTTACGCTTGATAATGCGACATACAATTAGCCATGAGTGATATTTCCTTAGGTTATAGATTCGTGTATCACATGGGTTGAACAATAAAATCGGTATAATTCATATTTCTTATACATGAAATTACATATTACATTCTGTAAATAATTCTTATAAATAAAATTCATAATTCTTATAACATTTGTAAATAACTTGATAACTGGTTGCTAATACAATTGTCTAATTTGAAAAATGTTCTTAGTTTTTTTTTTTTGGAACAGCAAAACTTATATAGAAAAAAAAGCCAGAAGGCTTCCAGCGAAGAGCTGAATACAAAGCAAGATAAAAACAAACCACAGACTACACGCTACATAAGGGATTAGAGAGCCAAGCATTCCAGCCAATATTTCCAATCTTGGACCTGTGATTGATCCAGTTAAAGAGGGAAGATATAATTTCGTCTCTGGCTCTGTTAGCAGATTTTTTTGCACCTCTAAAAACCGAGCCATTCCGCTCCTTCCAGATCGTCCATATAGTCAAGTACATGATACACAACAACGTGTTTTTAGAAGTCCCATCAGCTTCCTCTAAAATCTGATAATACATCTCTTCTATGCATGCGTAACCCGTGAAGTCCCATCTCGACCAAATAGATATTTTCCTCCAGACCTCCATCGCAAACGGGCATTCCATAAAAGCGTGAACCACAGACTCGCCTATGTCATAACATTCAGCGCAATTACCTGATATGGATGTGATGCCCCGGGCACGCAAATTCTCGGCGACCGGAATTCTTTTCTGAAGAAGTCTCCATACGAAACAGTTGATTTTGATGGGAATCCATTTGAGCCATTCACAAATCTCTTCCTCATGCCCAAACAAGGTTTGCTCAATGTGGATCCGAGCGGACTTGACCGAGAAACCTTTGAGAAAATCACATTTCCAGCGCCAATTATCATCTTCCTCACCATACTTGAACAAGCTGAGCAAGTCCTGTAGCTCAAGAATCTCTTCCTTTTCCGCATCCTTGATTTTTTTTCGCTTCCATTTCCACTTGTTATCCACCAACCTGCCATTGATACACTCTGTTCTATCCGCAACAAGACAAGCTTTATCCAGTTCCAAGTCATATAGTCTAGGGAAAATGTTTTTTAACGGGTGTCTACATAACCAAGCGTCTCTCCAGAACCTGGTTAAATTCCCATTTCTAACCGAACGAACAATCAGCCCTTTCGTGTCTACGCCCATATCAAGCAGATCAGAATCAATCTTTGATATGTTCGACCAAGTGCCCGGTAACGTCTTCATATCCATTTTGCCGTCCTCATGCGACTTTACATTATGAATGGCAGAGATACATCTGTGCCACAGTGCATTTGTTTCAGATTTCCACCTCCACCACCATTTCCAAAGAAGAGCCAAATTCATGATACGAAGACTCCCAACCCCGAGACCGCCATATCTTTTAGGCATAGTCACCTTGCTCCATGCCACCCAACTGATCTTATTTTTTTCATTGATGTTACCCCATAAGAATTTTCTCCTGATCCTTTCCAATGCCACAATGGTTTTAAGGGGCGCTTTGAACATGGATAAAAAGAACACGGGTAAGGCTCCGAGCACAGCTTTGACCAACGTGAGTCTCCCCCCAAACGAGAGATTAGAAGCTTTCCACGAACTCAACCTTGAATTCAGCCTATCAATGACCGGAACCCAGCTTTTTGATAAGGACATGTTGGCACCCATAGGCAATCCAAGGAAGGAAAATGGAAGGTCCGCCTTCTCACATCTTAAGATAGAAGCCAACCTTTTCACTTCAGCATCTCCAACACAGATTCCAAAAACTTTACTTTTGCAAAAGTTGACCTCTAGGCCCGAGGCAAGATGAAAACATCTAAGAATGCGGCCAAGATTCAGCAAATTATCTACGCTCCATTCACCGACAAACATGGCGTCGTCGGCGTACAAGACATGAGATAAAGATGGACCATGGTTCGGAAGTTGCACTCCTTTAAAGATGTTTTCAGAAGCTGCCCTTTTTAACATCAGATTTAAACTCTCCATGACAATAATGAATAGATAAGAAGCAAGAGGATCTCCTTGTTTGACGCCGCGCACAAACCTAAATTCTTGAGTTGGCGACCCGTTGACAAGAACCGATGCTCTACCTGATCTAAGACAACTCGACACCCACATTCTCCACTTCTCCCCAAACCCCATGTGCTCCAAAACCGAGTCAAGATATGACCAATTGACCGAGTCAAAGGCTTTATTAAAGTCGACTTTGAAAAGCATGCATTTCTTTTTACGCTTTTTCGCCCAAGCAATTAGCTCGTTCATGATGAGGTGCCCATCCATTATGTTCCGACCTTCAATGTATGCCGATTGCTCAACTCCAATCAACTTGTTAATCACTTTTTTGAGTCTAGACGCAAGAAGTTTGGAAACAAGCTTTGACATGCACCCAATGAGGTTGATTGGCCTATATTCTTTAAGCGACAAAGGATCTATCACTTTTGGAATCAAGGAAATAAAGGATGAATTGCACCCATGCAGAAGTAGACCTTTTTCTTCAAAATCCTTAATGAAGGCAATGAAGTCATCTTTTACAGTATCCCAAAAAAAACTTCAAAAATTTGAAGGTGAAACCATCCGGCCCGGGCGATTTGTCATTGCCACAGTTCCACACCGCACTTTTTATTTCCTCACTGCTAAAAGGACGCTCCATCCATTGTTTTTCTTCAACTGATAGGGTGGAAAAATTAATGTTGTTGATAGTAGGCCTCACGATGTTCGACTCCGAGAATTTGTTTTTAAAGAAGCCAAAAATTTCATTTTTGATGTCCTCCGGCTCCACCTCCCATTTCCCATTAAT
Source organism: Helianthus tuberosus (assembly GCA_030545235.1). Taxonomy (NCBI): domain Eukaryota; kingdom Viridiplantae; phylum Streptophyta; class Magnoliopsida; order Asterales; family Asteraceae; genus Helianthus; species Helianthus tuberosus. The sequence continues at coordinate 2,365,093 of CM060389.1, read as the reverse complement.
CAACAAACCATTTATCCTAGAACGAGCGATGTTTCCATTAACTAATCCATGAAAGAATTTACTATTTTCGTCACCCTCAACATTCCATTTTGCCTTAGCCTTCTGTTTCAGATCCATCCTTTTAAGGAATTCAAGCTCAGATAGCTTATTTTTGGCTTCTGTTCTGTTCAACAAATCCATATCAGAGGCTCTCCCCGATTCAGCTCTGATTTCAATATCTTCAATAATACCTTCCAACATATCTCGGTCCTGTTTCTCAATTGAGTCACACACACGTCTCCAATTTTTAATCTGAACTTTGAGGGATTTGAGTTTTTTCATTAGAGACAACTCTTTTGATTCAAGCATAGGCAATGAATGCCAGTGGGATTCCACCACGTGCTTAAGATCCTCAGATCCTAGCCACGAGTTAAAAAATTTAAATGGAATCAGGCCGAACCTGAGATCTTTACCAGCGAAAATGATGGGAGAGTGATCTGAAAGATGTCTTGGAAGCGCCAAAACCGAGGCACAAGGCCACTGGCTTAAAAAACTCTTGCACACCAGAAACCTATCAAGCTTGCTATGTCTTTTGCCATCGTCACTCATCCACGTGAACCTTCTTCCCCCCATTTTATACTCAATAAGACCCGCCTTCTCGATGAAGTCATTAAAATCCGCCATACTAACATCGTTACCCAAACCAGAGAAACGCTCAGATATGTTTCTCACCTCGTTGAAGTCACCAAAGCACATCCAACAACCATCATGCTTAGACATCAACTCTAAAATCTCACACCAGAGAGCTTTTCTTTCACCAGCATCACAATTAGCGTATACATTCACCAGATTTACCTTCTCATCCATACCCCCCCAAGACCCGGATAGCATGATAAAGTTACTGTGTTTAATCACCTGGAGACAAGAAAACATTGAAGGATCCCATATACAGAACACGCCACCAGATCTGCCTTGCGATTCCACCGGCTCACATCTGAAGTTATTCGACCCCCACATTCGACCGAAAGGGATTTGAGAAGCGTCAACTAACTGAGATTCCTGACCTCCAAAAAAGTGAATGTTATTTCTTTTCCTCATATTGCGAATCCAATTGACTTTATCAACCCCTCTCGCCCCCACCCCTCTGCAATTTAGGGACATGATATTAATCTATAAAATTTATTAACCCCTGCTCCTTTTAACAAGGAAGCAAGTTCAACTTCAGTCCCATTCATACACAAACCAATATTTACACCAACCTCACACGTTTTATCAACTTCCTTACCAATCAAGTTAGAGGCAGACGCAGAACTCGCCTCTGTCAACTGGCTCGTAGACTCCCTATTACGGCAATAACTAGAGAGAGACCTTGCTCTTCTCAGCATCGAGCACCGGATGACATCTCTCCCTCTCATCGAGTTAGGCCTAAGAGCACCTTCACTCACGGGTTTTGAATGCTTGTGAAGATGGGGCCTAGCTGATGAAGTGAAAGAAACTTCTGGAGTGTTATTCAGGTCTAAAGTTGGGCCATGATGACTATTCATAAATCTATCCACCTCAGGCCCAGGTGTACTGCTGGAAGATCCAGTATCCAATTTGTTAGAATCCTTGGAGGGCCCAAAATCTTTAAACTGGCCCAGACCAACTTTGCTTTGGAGCCCAAAGTTTAGGGCATCATCATATCCACCTTTCTGCACCTCGAGAACAGACAACCTTCTGACACCTTTTATTTTTTCCGCATGCGGAAGGTGCGACGCGTTTTTATCTTTATTGCCATCCTCGAACGACGTACCTAATATACTGTCTCCATCATTGCTAGCCCATTTGACTTCACCACCTCGATTCTCTAACCTACCGGAATAGTTTCCGATGCCTGAACCACCTTCTTCTCCAGATAACGCCTCCTCCATAACCGTTTCCGACACTATTGAGTTACCTTCTTCATTGATCCTCGCTGTGTCCTCCACCAACAGGGAACCCTCATCATCCGAGTCAATCAGGTCCTCCATACCTCCAATGTCATCTTCCTCCTCAGATGACGAATCACTTTCTTTGAATATGGGCGCCCATTCTTCTTGTTCTTCAACCACCCACGTAGTGAAGGTCTGATTGCCCGAGACAACGACCAATTTTGTGTCAATTGTGTTCATGTGATTCACTAAAACACATGCTCTTCCATACGCTATATTCTTGTCGTCATCAGAGCAGTCGTACGGCCAAAGTGTCCTACCAAAGTTCTCACAGATGTTCGTGAACACAATGGTATCTCTGCATTGTAGTGGGACACCGAAAATTTTGATCCAAGCAATCCTGTGCGATTGAACGAAGGATTCATCCCACCATCGAATCCAAGCAAACTACTTAGTCCAACAATCCGCATAACCCATCAAGAAGTTCTCGCCTTCAACTCTGCTCCGGAACTGAATGAGAACATTTAATCCACCGATGTATCTTGTTTTGCAATCAAAAATGCCTTCAAGTTTCATGAGTGAAAGCAAATCTGAGAGGATATCAGCATCCTTGACCTCCGCCACCATACAGAGATGTAACCAGTCTGGAGGTTTAGGTATGACTGCCTCCGGGATTTTGATGGTCACATTAGGGTTGGCGTCATGCAAGACCATCGGCACTTCCAGTTCCTTATTCTTACCCCTCGTTACATCCGCAAAAGATCTTGAGTCACATCCTTTGTTATTAAAGCTTCCAATGAGCCCAGCATTGCACTGAGCTTGACCATGCCGTGATGTAGAAGGCTTACCTCTAGCCTGTTTCAACTTGTATTTTGACACATTTGCAGATAAACACCTTCCTAAAAGCATGATGCTATTCAACCTTCTTTCAAGCTCGTTCTGATCCTTAACGTTCCAGAATCTAGCAAACGCAAATCTTTCACCCCTCCAGTTCTTCTTGTTCGGAATAACCACATTAGCTATATTGCCATGTTCTTTCATTACCATCCAGAGATTCTTGCTATTCCAGGTTTCCAGGAAGCTAGTGACGTAGAACGTAGTGGCAATCCTGCTGAGAGCATCCCAATCTGCATGAAGATGCACAGCTCCTCTCTCCCTCTCTCTCTCTCTCTCTCTCTCCCGCCCATGTTTGATGATTATATTATTAAAATGTTCTTAGTATTGATTAATTTGCTAACCAGTTTGCTAATACAATTGGCATGCTAATTTATAATAAGTAATCAATTAGCACTAGTATAACAAATGTATTCAAAGCTATTACTTTAACATATAAAGTATCATGATCCAAAAGTAACGATTGCATGTACAAGGTTATTATCTGTTACTTTAACATGTCTTAGAACACACAATGAGCAAAAAATACATATCTTGATCCAAAAGATAACCATTGCATATACATAGTTATTACCTATGTCTTAGAACACACAATCAACAAAAAATACACATCATGATCCAAAAGGTAACCATTGCTTATACATGATAAAGTATACCTAGACTTAATATACATATATCCAGAGGCGTCTCTGAAAATTCACGTACCCCGAGATTGAAAAAATGTGCCCTTCTGTTATGTTTTGTTATTATTTAAAAAAACTCAAACTAGCGTTGGGCTCAACAAACCTAATTTCAAGTGAGCTAAATTCTAAACCATAAAAGATGATTTGTAAATGAGTCTATATTGGAAGTGGTATGTGTTTACTGTTTAAAAAAGATAACATATACATATCGGATTTTTTTTTAAATCGCATGCCCCTCGAAATCGCGGGCCTTGTGCGGAGGTCCTCCCGCACACCATCAAAGCCTCCCATGCATATATCCAAAGAATATCATGTAAATGAATTCAAAGTCTTGGAGTTTGATAAAGGTTCAAACAATACATTCAACATACCAATATAAAGCTTCATAGTGCTCACAAATCCAACTACAGCCTCCAGAATCTAAGTAGAAAGGCAAAGTAAAGACGAGTTTGATTGCTGCATTGACGTAGATGCAATTGAATGGACATTTTCAATGGAATCTGGAAATTTAGAGATATATTGCGAGCCTTTATACCAAGAATGGAGGTACGTTTGCTGATTCGATGTGTGGTTCAAACTTCAAATGAAAGAGCAAATAATGATGTGTCGTTTTTATTTACTAATTTAAAAACTTTCTGAAAATGAAACGGGTCAACTAGGTCAGAAATAAACAAATAATCAAAAAACATAAAAGTTAATTGTTTAGTTGAAAATCATTTAAAAGTTTTACAACACATTTATAGGGATATGAAACTAAACATGCCACATTATACCATGGGTATAAACATTTTGATATAAAGTATGCCATATGTTTTAGATATAATTTTTAACTAATTATAGGGCTAAGACTCAATTATGACAACTTATAGCCATAATGGACTTTGTACTATGTTGTACTATATCAACATTTTATTTTCCAACCTAACTCACTTTGACTCGTTTTAAATTTACTTTTTTATTGTATAAAGAAATCTTAGGTTTCAAAAGAAAACTATTAGGCTATTGTTATTCATGATTCTACATATTGCCATAAAGGTGTATTTGTAAAAACATAAGAAATGCGATTTTGACCTTTTTGGTTAAAATAATTTATCAACGCAAACTCTAAATTTTAGCTCAATTATATGGTAAACTTGAGTAGATGTCCTAACATTATTATTTAGTATTTAAATTTGGTATTACAATTAGCAATACAAAAAAAAAAAAAAAAAAACTTAGTCTTTAGGAAAAAAGAGTTAAATGTTTATGAATTCCTTTTTATATCTAGAATCATATATAAGAAACTAGGAGAAAATATCTAGAAAACAATGGGCTATGAAATAAAACCAATGCTTTGCCGTTTAAATAAACAACTCCCACACAACGTGTATAATACAAATAACATATAAGAAATATCTTTTATCCTAAGCTGCAGACGAATCAAAGAAGACGAAGACGTGGCATTCAGAGACCTAAACATACAAATTGGAACCAATGTGAATAGCCCATAACAAAGAACAAAGTATTAAAGATGGATAATTCAATGTTTACTCGCTAGGAGATGGATTTCTACAACAACAAACTACAAAATAGATGTTGAAGCGTTCACGGCTTGCGCAAGCCACTAAAAGTAGCTAAGAAATGAATCTATATGACATACACAACATGAAGGTATGTCAACCAAAGTAAGCAACTTCAGAACATAAGGTTTAGCATTAATAAACGATTCTTTGTTTTTTGTCAATACAACTATATGAACAGTATGGATTCAGGCCATATGAATCGTATGTCGTTCGGGTCATATGATATATATATAGGTTAAAACCTTGTTTTTTCTTTTATACTATAGGATGAATACAGTGGTAACCCAAGGAAGCAAGACATGTCATCTTGCTTAAAAAAGATAAGAAAAGGCATGGGTTGTTACCATAACTAGAGTAGGTAGCGTTTAGGGACTATTTTGATACTCGAGAGCTCAACAAAAATATGCATTTGACTGTGTATGACAAAACTCAACCGAAGTCAACTTTGGTTGGATATACCAATGGTCCAATAACCAAATTAATACTGAGAACGATAATTTTATGAACGAAATAAATAGGCAAGTTATTTGCACCTTTACTTGTAAAGTTCCGTATTTTCATGCTTTCTATTTTTTAGAAACTTGTATTCGCATTTTATTTCAAACCTTGTAAAGAGAGACTTTGACCATAATGGAAAATCATCTGTTATATATATCATGTTTAATTCATACTTATACTATATGCAATCAATCATCAAATACGTGTTTATGTACAAAATCAAGACATGCAATACCTACGAAATATCATTGATACATGCGTAATATTTATAACTTTCATACTATGGCACTTCTATCTTGCTTTCTTGGAGTATCTTATACCAAACCAAGTTCTCAACTAATTTTCATGTTGAGGAACTTGAGTTAAGGTGTACTCCAGAAAGTAGGAGGTCCTTGCACCTCTTTTCTTAATGTTACAAAGACCCTAAGTGATCTCCATAATGAGAGACACCAAACCAAGTCCTCAACTTGCAATGTTGTAAGATTTGTATTATGGTGCATGGTGTGAACTATGGAACTTTGGTTCTACAACTAGGATTCCACCTACCTCACTTGATGCTTAGTTAGTTAGCTTATATTCTATACCATCTAAGCCACCAACTGCTTCTAAGTAAACAAAGTGAGCAAACTACACCAAGACTCCAAACACAATCCATGTTTGGAATGCACTCGTCTAGTTTAAATCACATGGTTGTTTGGTGAACTAGAATGTTTTATTTTGTTCTTATGTTTATATTCATGACGATCTGAATCATCCTTGAGATGATTTGTATATTGGTGAAACCCCAAGGTTAAAGGATTTATCCTATCTTTGCATGACAATCTATGACTTGGACTTTAAATATATATATATATATATATATATATACACGTGTGTGTGTGTGTGTGTACATAGAATATCATGATATCAACCAATCCATCGTTGAATGTCATGTGTTAAGGTGGTAACCTATCTAAGTCTTGAACTTCTAATAAATATCTTACTCATGAAAAACACTAACTAGAATGGTGTCTAAATAAGTATTCAAGTAAGATAGACTCTTACGTATTTTCATACTATTAGATTTCCGAATTCCCTTCCAACTCTAAAATTTGTCATATTCGTACACCTTGTTTATCCATCTTAGGATAACCTCGGAGCTCCATCCTTCCAACACATCCGAGCTCACCTTTGTGGAAACTTGACCCATTTTACTTTTAATTCACTTTGGGTTGCAACATGTATAAATTATTAAACTCACAATGCACACTGTAACAACCCGACCTTCGGTTGTTCCTATGTTGTCGTTGTTTCTTTCGTAAACGCTTGTACTCCGAGATCCAATGATTAACCCTTGGTTAACTACATTTTTAAACGCATTTTATATCGCTTATTTATCGCATTTAAACGCTTATTACTCAAACGCTCCTCACAACGCAAACTTAACAAGAACTCAAAACACGGATTTATTTGTATTATTTATGTGTGTAATGTTAAATATGTTATATTTGTTTGATACTCGCTTAAAACGCTCAAATCGCTCGCTCGCACGACTCGATTTATCACGCTAAAACGCAACGCAACACATAATATCTCGCTAAAATACTTTAAGTACTCGAACTAACTAACGCAACAAAACGCACCAAACGAACATCCGACACGCGAAATGAGAGCCGCTTGTACAAAACAGGCAGCTTCGTACGAAGCCACCAGCTTCGTACAGAGCCACCAGCTCTCTCTATAAATACCAAGCTCACTTCTTCATTTGCCACTTGCTGCCATTTCACTCAAATAACACTCCCCTCTTGTCTCCTCTCTGTTTCCCAGGTTAGATCCACTATTTTTACACAAAACACAACGATTTCCACAACGATTTTCCACGAGTTTATCTCCGATTTAATCTAAACTTCTCTCTTTTTACAAAAACCTTCATCTTTTTCATCAAAACTTCTAATTTTACCACGGATTTACACTTAAACGAGTGTATTGGGCTTAGCTTTGGCTTCCCAAGTTAGAGATCTGATGATTTCGCACTCACCAAGTGTTTAATCTAAGGAAAAACTACTTTAAACTCGATTATTACACTAAAACGGACCAAAATCGACATATGTTCCGTTCACTGGATAGTGGAACGAAGCGGTGTCGAAACCGTCATGAAAAAGACTCGAAAAATACATCCGATTTAGGCGAAAACACAGTTCTGAACGCATGAAGAAGCTGAAACAGCCACCTGTATGAACGGGACTGGCTTGTACAAAGACCCGGCTTCGTATGAAGGCACTGCCTTCGTACGAAGGCACCCTTCGTACAACCCAGCTCATGTTCCCACACGTGACTGAACCGCTCAAAAGACCTCTCCGGCTCTAAGTTTAATCAGTAGCTTAAGGCTGTAGGGATGAACACTCGATTTCCCGAAACAAGACGCGAAGGACACTCGATTTTGGACACGGAAACAGACAACATGCACGAAGGCACCACCTTCGTACGAAGCGGCCCTTCGTACAAAGGTTCTATTTTCCCACTCGACACCCCAACTCGACCGTTTCAGCACTTTGAAAGACTTATGCACTTCTGTTCCCGTACGCAGGCTGATCCGGCGCTCCCTTCACTCCAATCCTGACCGTGTCTAACTGTTAAGCACGCACTGTGAGTGTACTCGACCCCTTTTTTGCTTAACGCACTTTTTGGGTGTTACATACGTTCTCTATCAAAACACGCCGCACACAACGCTAAACTCTTTAAACGCTAACCGCTCTCGCATGTTATACGTGAATCACTGAATGTTTGTTTGCTATGTTTACACATTGATGACTCGCCCTACCACCTTTAGCAACGATAGTACTATAGTTTGGACTCAGCACCTGTTTATTCAGGGGTTGTTAAGGATCTCACATTTATGTGCGTGGTCACTACGGTGGACACGTATCACGCATACTCGCAGTCATGTTGGTTAGCTTGTATCACTGTCGATAACTTACTTGATTCGTCTCTCTACGTGTTACATGCTGGTTATGCATAAACGCTTTATTACTATACTTATGCTAAACTTGTGTACTCACCTTTACATTATTTTATTGACATTATTTTAACGTATGTGACAGGTTGATGGATTACTGCTTGAAATGGTCTAGCATTCTTAGAAACCCGCCTAAATTTTGTTGAGATGTTTTGATTACGTTACGTTTTGTTGCTTGAGGAACTACTGAATTTGTTTCGAAATTTTGTGAAATATTTGTTTGATTGTATGGGAAATAGAACCTTTTTTAAAATATTGTCACAATTAATCGTTATGGATTCTCTCGAGCAACCTATTCGCGTCATGCTCACGCCCCGATGATTCCGCCATCGGTTGGGGTGTGACAGGTTGGTATCAGAGCCATAACTATAGGGAATTAGGTAGAATTGCATGATTCAACCTAGTCTATAGTCTAAGTACCAAAAACAGACCTTCCTTTACGAACCTGCTCGGTTCGCACGAACCCACCTGCTGTACCTTCGTACGAACCAGCTTGCTGCTTCGTACGAAGGGAGTCGGTCAGTTCGTACGAACGGAATGGTTTGTGAAACTTGAAATGCCTTTCCTAAGGCTACACAATATACATGCCTTTCCTAAGGCTAACACAATATACACGTTTGAAGGTTTGATGACACTTGTATAACACAAAAGAGTGATCGCTTCGAGATAAGGCGTGAAAACTAAGAACTATCAATTAAAATCACTCGCTCTGCGCATTACTCTTAGCACGAGAAACTTTCGTTTAGTTAGGAGTGATATCCATATCTCGACGGGAATCTCCATTTCTATCTTGTGGTTGTTCTTACCACAGTTAGGAGCGAAGTTGTTAAGTTAGGGGTGAAACCCGCATCTTAATAACCCGTTCCACTCCCTAAATTGATTTTAAAATGATCTCACCAAAGTCTCGACTGTTTCGATGACTCGGGGCACGTAGTAACTGGAAGGACAAATGTCGTTAGCCATTTTACGGTGAGAGCATGAGTCTATTTGGCCAAAACGTGTGCCCGAACTTGTTGGGAATAGTTGAATCACTTTGGGTAGTCGATGTCTCAACACCCAGGACACTCTATCTATTTTAAGCCTGCAATTGTCGCTTTTACGCATCATCGAGTTTATTGAGTTTATGTGATTTAAATTTGTGGATTTTGATCGTTACGCTTATGGTTTCGTTTTTATCGCTCCCCGCTTTGCCAAAATACACACATCTAGCACAGTTCTCGCAATCTAAAACACTAACTAACCGCGAACAACTAAGAAGTCTCATTTACTTTACGCATATGCTATATCACGCTTACCTCAAACGCGCTACACACAATTTAAAGAAGGTGAATACGTGCAAAATATGTGTTTATGTGAATTATGTGCTAATACGTGCTTATGTGTATACGTGCAAATACGTGATTATGTGCCTATGTGATTATGTGCTTACATGGTTATGTGATTTTGTGACTTATGTGAATAATAATAATAATAATAATAATAATAAAATATGCCGTACAGAACGCAAAACTTTTAACCAAAACCCAATATAACCGAATCTCATTCAAATCCCTTTACAGATGTCATCATTGGGATCTCACACTCGCCGAACTGTTCTGCGAAACAATGCTAACAAACGCATCGCCTCTCTTGTGGCTAGGGATGAGCAAATGGTACCCGATACCAGTACCAAACCGGTAACGGCACCGAATTTACCGAACCGGGTACATTTTCGGTACCGATTCGGTACCGACTTTTGACATTTTTGGTACTGGTTTGGTACCGGTCCAGTACGCTACCGGTTTGGTACCGGTATTTACCAGTTTTTACCCTCAAATACCGGTACCATACCGAAATCGGTACCGAACTGGGTATATTTGATACCGATACCTACTTTTGGAGATTTTCGGTACCGGTACCGGTCGGTACCAAGCTCATCCCTACTTGCGGCCAAGGAAATGGCCAAGGTGATCCCTCAAATCGTCAGTGAGATTCAAGCTGTTGGTAGCAACTCTTTAGTTGATTCCAAGAATGACGCGCCGAAAACTCCATTCAGCCTCAAGCAGTTTAAAGCCTATGGTCTTATGACCTTTACTGGTGAAGATGGACCCAGTAAGATGTTTCAATGGTTTGACTTGATCGAAGTTACCTTCCGACAAAGCGGATGTCCCGAGAATCTCCGCACTATCAACGCCACTGGTGTGTTTCAGTCAAGGACACTTGACTGGTGGAGCGTTGAGCGCAACAGGCGCCGAAACGATGCAGCCTATGGTCTCGCATGGGAGGAGCTAAAAGAGCTCATGATGAAGGAATTTTTCCCTCCCCACGAAGCCCAGAAGCTGGAAAGCGAGTACTGGAACATCAAGCAAGTTGGTGGTGATGACGCTGGTCTCACCGCCCGATTCAAGCAATTGAGCATCATTTATCCGAATCAAGTGGACACTACTGAGAAAGCCATCAAGAAATACATCCGTGCTCTCCCTGTCTGTGTCGCTGACTTTGTTCAAGCAGCGAAACCAGCAACAATTGAGGAAACTTATCAGCTCGCCGCAGAAATCAACGACAAGCGAGTCTTGGCTGGAACTTTCAAGGTCACGACCAAGAGTCTCAACCAAGCTACTTCAACACCAAGCTTTGATGACGCACCATCTCAAGCCCCTAAGTCTAGTCGGCAGAGTCGTAAGCGAAGGAACTCCAGCAAGAATTGTGCGACTATCGCAGTACCGCTCAACACCCAGCCTGGCCAGATTGCTACTCCCAACGTGCCGCCCGCTAAGCGTGCGTATACTGGGAATCACCTATAGTTCCCTACCTGCATCTATCATCATCCAGTGGAGGAAAACTGCCGTTTTTGTGTCAACTGCAACATTTATGGGCACTTTACAGCCAACTGCCGCTCAGGCCCTCGCCAGCAAATTTCTCAAGCTCTCCCCGCACCGCCAACTCAACCTCGCACTCCTCAGGTCAACCCAGCACTTCCAGCACCAGTTACTCATGCACGTGCTTGCTACACTTGTGGCGATCCTAGCCATTTTAGCAATGTCTGCCTGCAACGTGTTGTAAAACAAGAACCACAGCAGCAACAGCAGCAGTAGTAGCAACAACAACCGCAAGCTGCACGCGGGAGAACTTTCAACATCAACCTCCACAGGCTCAGAATGACAACAACATTGTCAATGGTACGTTCCTTGTCAACGGTATTTACGCATCATGCTTATTTGATACTGGAGCCGATAACTGTTTTGTATCGTTTAAATTCAAAAAGCTTCTAAAATGTGAACGCGCTAAAATCCCAACGCCACCGGAAGAACCGTTACCGTTAACTCCGTTCTATGTGATTGTACACTCGAACTCAACAATCATGTTTTTCTGAACAATCTCATACCTATGCAGCTAGGTAGTTTTGACATCATAGTAGGCATGGATTTTCACCGTGAGAATCGCGCCGAAGTTGTTTGTTTCGAAAAGAAGATTCGTTTCTCTCTTCCAAATGGTGATCAATTACGTGTTTACGGTGAAGTACTCTCGAAAGAATTGAATCTTATGTCATGTATCCAAGCGAGAAAGTACTTACGCAAGGAGTACATCGCTTTCCTAGCCTATATCGTAGTACCGGTGAATGAGAAGAAAACCGGGAAAGACGTTCCTGTTGTTTGTGATTTTCCTAAAGTTTTTCCCGACGATTTACCTGGTTTACCCTCTACTCGCGATATTGATTTTCGTATTGATCTTATTCCTGGAGCTACTCCTGTTGCCAAAGCTCCCTATCGCCTTGCACCATCCGAAATGCGTGAGCTATCTAGCCAACTTCAAGAATTGCTTGATAAAGGCTTTATACGCCCGAGCACGTCACCATGGGGCGCACCCGTCCTTTTTGTGAAAAATTAGGATGGATCGTTCCGAATGTGCATCGATTACAGGGAACTTAACAAGCTTACCATCAAGAACCGCTACCCGCTACCCCGAATCAACAATTTATTTGATCAACTCCAAGGTGCTACGTGTTCTCAAAGATTGATTTACATTCCGGATATCACCAGTTGCGTGTACAAGAACAAGACATCCTAAAAACCGCATTTCGTACTCGCTATGGCCATTATGAATTAGTGGTCATGCATTTTGGTCTCACGAACGCACCAGCGGTCTTCATGGACTTGATGAACCGTGTGTGCAAAGCCTTTTTGGATCGTTTCATCATTGTGTTTATCGATGATATTCTTATTTACTCGAAGTCAAGAGCCGAACACGTGCGACACTTTCGTTTAGTTCTCGAACTTCTCCAAAGAAATCGCCTCTACGCCAAGTTCTCCAAGTGTGAATTTTGGCTCGAGTAAGTTCAATTTCTCAGTCATATCGTTAACAGTCAAGGAATTCACGTCGATCCCGCAAAGATAGAAGCTGTAAAGAGTTGGATTACGCCGAAGACTCCATCCGAAATCCGTTCATTTCTCAGATTGGCGGGTTATTACCGTCGATTTATCGCCGACTTTTCTAAAATCGCCGTACCTTTTACTGCTTTAACTCATAAGGACAAACCTTTGGTTTGGGGTTCTGAACAAGAGGACGCCTTTCAAACTCTAAAGTGTATGCTTTGCAATGCTCCTGTTCTTGCACTCCCTGACGGAAACGACGATTTTGTTGTTTATTACGATCCCTCTAACCTAGGTCTCGGTAGTGTTCTTATGCAACGAGACAAGGTTATTGCGTATGCGTCTCGATAACTCAAGACCCATGAGAAGAACTACACTACCCACGATCTCGACAACTCAATTATATGGTAAACTTGAGTAGATGTCCCAACATCATTATTTAGTATTTAAATTTGGTGTTACAATTAGCAATACAAAAAAACCCTTAGGAGGCGTTTGGTTTGCAAGAATTCAATGGAATTTAAGAGAATTGGAATTTGAATTCCATCTTTTAAGATGTTTGGTTCACAGAATTTGATGGAATTGGAATCCCAATTCCAATCTACATGTGTTTGGTTGACAATGGAATTTGAATTGAAATTAGGCATGAATTCCTTCAAATTCCTTTAATCAAAGGAATTCAAAATCCTTCCTATATGTGAAGGAATTAAAGTAAATTCATTGGAATCTTCGACCGTTTAGACCCGCACCATTTCAACCCGTACCGTTTCGATCCGAACCGTTTCGACCCATAATGGTTTCGATCCGAACCGTTCCAACCCGTACCGTTTCGACGCGAACAATTTCGAATCTTATCGTTTCGATGTGAACGGTTTCGACCCGTAGCATTTCGAATCAAACCGTTTTGACCCGTACTGTTTCGACTCGTACCGTTTTCGGAGCGAACCGTTTCGATCCGTACCGTTTCGACCCAAACCTTTTCGAATCAAACCGTTTCGACCCGTACCGTTTCGACGCATACTGTTTCGTCCCGTTTCGATTTGAACCATTTTGACCCGTACCGTTTCGAACCCAACCCTTTCAACCCGTACCGTTTCGAATCGAACCGTTTCGACGCGAACCGTTTCGACGCGAACTGTCACACCCCGACCACGTAAAACAACAAATCATGGCGGAAACGTCGGGGAGTGTCGTAACAGAATCATTGTTTCACAACCATGGATTAAATAATTTCGTTTTATTGAATTATTGTACTCATTGTTTTATTACAAATAAGATAAATACAAATATTGTCTTTCAAGTTTTAAGTCGCTATGGCACGAGTCCATCCTATGTATATCATGCATCAACAATCATCACATAGCAGCACCTGAAAACATGTGTAAAAATAGGTACGTCAGCATAAAAATGCCTGTGAGATACATAGGTTTTATTAATGCAGGATTCATGACTTGTAAGTTTAAAAGAATGTTTAACAAATAGTAGTCATGAACTTGAAAATATTTTCTTTTATAAACCATATAACAAGTGATAAGAAATCAGATGATATAAACGAAAGATGCATAAATAAATAACTAAGTAAAATGAGTTTGTATAAAATATGTTGTTTGTAAAACAATGTTTTGATAAAAAGGTTTGTAGTATATATATAAAAATATACCTTGGTTTTAAGAAAGTCGAATAAGTAATATATTAAAATATATTTTAGTTCCAAAATAGTTAAACAGATAGTATATCAAATATACTTTAGTTGTCAAAATAATAGTTTTCAGTAGTATATCATAAGTATACTTTGGTTTTATAAATAACATATTAAACTATGCTTTGGTTTTGTAAATAACATATCAAACTATGCTTTGGTTTTGTAAATAACATATTAACTATGTTATAGTAATTAACAAAATATATGTTGGTTTTGTGCATAGTATATCTAAATATACCTTGGTAAACAATATCACATATGGGAGTATATCAAACTATACTTTTGGGAGTATAACAAAATATACAAAAAAATGTGATTTAGAATTCATTCAAACCTTGGAGTATCAAACTACACCTTAGAGACTATAGAAATACCACAAAGGCAATCTCTATTTGGATAAAAATTGGTTTCTGACATTCCATACAACAGGAATGGGGTGTCTAATCCTATAGCGCTATATCATACTACCAATCGGTTTGGTGAATGTATAAAATAGGTACAACCCAAAAATTAATTTTATAATCTTTGAAAAATTAGTGTTTAAACCATAGATAATCATTCAGTTTGTCAAAGGATAAGTACTAGCATGTATAATCAATTTATACTTTGAAATCATGAAAATAACAATTAAGCGCACATGTTTCACCCCAAAACATTTGAAAACAGTAAAAGAGGGGACTATGTACTCACTTGAGGATGCTTAGAAGTCTTGAATAACGACCAAGCAAAGATAGAGCGATCACGAAATCAAACGACACCTAATATAGGTAACTAAGTTAAATAACAGACCTAATTCAGAGGATCAGATAGAATGAGGTTTCGTAAACCAAATGAGTATAGGAACTCATGTAATATGGTTTAACAAAGCCTACATCCTAAAACGAAACCTATCCTAAGTGCTTACGACCCATTACGACCCGTTTAGGTAGCTTACACTACTTTAACGCGTCGTTTGCGTAAAACGCGTTCAGAATGCCTAACTAGTCCTATGACAAGTATTATATGCCTAAACGTGTTTAAATATGTTGCATAATCAGTTAAGTGACAAAAGTTTGGGTTTCATATGCTTAAATACCAATTATGCATGAAAGAGGCATTTTGGTCATTTTACCTAAGGCATATAAACTACCTATCATACAACTACTTAAACGAAGTGACCATAAGGTATAACCTTGGAAGGTTATTCCCTATACAACTATGGTCACAAAACATGTTTGATCGGATCCCAATGATCGACCAAACGGGTCGGGTTCGAAAGTCTAAGCGGTTGTTTAGACCGCTTGACTTACGACTATATACAAGCACTAAACTAAAAGTGACGAGTTAAACATGTTAAAACATGTTTAACGAAGTTAGAAAACAAGTTTGATATCAAAACAAACGGTTTTGATACCCAAGAATAGTTTGGTTGCAAAATACGCATAAACACGTATTTTGACCGAAACTATGACTCGTCACTACACCTAATTAACGTGGTAATCAGTAGGTATAGTCACAAGAGACTATAACCATCATGATTACGCTCACGTTACGAAGTTCAAACGCACTTCGTGTTGACCATTGACCGGTCAAAGCAGAAAGTCAAACACTGTTTGACTTTCGTGCTAAAAATGCATAAAAGCACGAAAGAATACTTACAAAGGGTCCAAGCTAGGAATATATGATCTAAAATTTCTCAGGTATGAAGGTTTTTAAGCTCCAACTTAGAGAAATCAGATCATGTGTTAATGAAAATGGAAGTGGGGGTGGGTTTATATAGGATTTCCAAGACCGTTAAGATCGTTCATTGAAAACCAAGCTTTGATCTTGGCCTTACATGTGCACCCCCTAATTTAGAATACCATGGGCACCCTAAAACAACCCATAGACTTGCTTAAAACCATTTGCAAACCAAGAAACCAGCTGCATAATTGAAATATGTTGGTTTTGCAGTTCTGGGCATTTTACACGGGCCGCATAGACATAGGGGATGTCTTATGCGCCCCTCCTAACACCTCAGTTCAGCAGCTTTTCAATATTTACAGAAACAGTCCCTGCATGCATATAAGCCCCTTTTTGACATGTTTAAGGCCCGTTAACCTCATTTCAAGGCTCCAAAATGAAGTTAAAGCATAGGGAACATGATACATGCTCAAAAATATCTCGGATGTCGGTTCGTTTGGTCGTACGGTTGCGTTGTTCGGTTAATTATGACGAAACACGAACAGACGCGAAAAATGACCCAAATTACGCGACGAATGGAATTTGAGCATTCCAATCACTAAAATAAAATATTTTAATGATTACATAAATTTTTGGATGTCCGAATATATTCAGAACGTAAGATATGCTCGAAAATGCAAACTTATGCACTTTTGACGCTAGTCCCTGTTTGATCTAAAGTTTATTTTTGCGCACCAAACACCTCAAAGCCTATTTCTAAGCTATGTAAAGGATATTTAGGGCATGTTTAACTTATGATCATGTTCTGCAATGTTCTTTACAGTACGAATCGGCATACTTTCGCAATTTGTTGAAATTAGTCCCTGTAAGCGAATAAACTTGATTTCGACACACCAATCCTTGCAAAACTTATTTCTAAGTTATGTAAAGGTTATTTAAGGTATGTTAAGCCCATGTCACTATTCCGGGGTGTTTTTCGTATTAAACTGATTATGTTTACGCATCAGTTCGCGTATAACTTCCCAGAAAGCGATTTAGAGCTCGAAATTGAACAAGAATTGATATGTGCAAACGATACACATATTTATACAAATCCCAAGTACGAAATACAATATTTCATTGGTTTGATATTCGTATGATGGTTGAAGTGACACAGGTGTCACAGTCTCCCCTACTTTAGGAAATTTCGTCCCGAAATTTAATTTTAGAGGAAACCTGTGAAGACAACTGTGATTGTTTCGCTTTTGAAAGAATCATTCGAATACCTAAGTAAAACTCTGGGCCACGTTTAGATTCTTAGCGAATTTGTCAACCGTCAAAGTGATATCCTTGTAGTAACAAAACATGGAGTTTTGAACAACGGGTAGAAGAATGTTTCCTTTGAAGACTAAATTAGGAAACTTGTATGTGCTCGAAATTGGAGTCGGAGATTGCGAGGTAAAATGACATTGGTCAAGGTCCAGGACTTCTAGTAACTTAAATAACGCTACGTTCGCAATGTAATAAGGAACACTTATATATAGGAAGTACCAGCGGCGTATCCACCATGCCCCTTTCTACATTGTTCCCGTTTCGTTATTCTTATCACTAAAGGTCTTATCACATAACAAAAATTGCTGTGGTTTCTGTGCACTGAATTCCATAATTATGTATGCATTCATAGTTACGTAATTCCTTGCACAGTCCGCACAGTTCATTTGATAATGCGTAGGGGAAAAACCAATCGAATAAACACGAAGTGACTTGACTAGACCACCAAAGGATCTTTTTAACTGGATCAACGAACGATCTTTTTAACTAGATCAACACATGATCTCCTTAACCAGACCGTCGTACAATCTCCTTAAATAGACCACTTAAGGGATCTTTTCAGCTATATCATCACATGATATTCCTAACCAGATTTTGAATCAATCTTTTTAACTAGACCACTCAAGGGGTCCAATTATAGAATAGTACTTTATAATCCAAGGGTCTTAACTATTACGTAGAAGCCCATTAAGGATTTAAGGTAGTACCTTTGGATATCCTACTATGAATCCCTCATATGGAGACATGGAAGATTCTATGAGGATTTGGATAATGAATATTCGGATTACAAAAAACATAAAAGAAAACATATAAGCACATAATCACATAATTGTTTAACTTGATCTTTATTTTGTTAATTTTCTTGTTAATTGTGCACACGATTATTTAAAGCACACCAGGAATCCAATCCGCGAATTTTGTTTGGCACTTTAAACATTTTCAAGAATCTAACTATGAAGACATGAAGATCTTAATAGGAATTCGGCTTTGTTTCTTAAAAGAAACGAGTATTTAAGATTTTTGGGGATATCATAAGTGATCATAAATATGACAGAACCACACAAGTAGTTTGTCTTGGTGTCGGCATTGAAGGGTCGTATCAAACATACATAACAGTTTTGTAAAATAAATTGAAATAACGAATTTTATTTATATAACAACTGAGTCGATTTAAACATCCAAAAGAAACATACAAGGAAATACAAAAGACTAATTGTTCACTGCTGCATTGTCATTTACGTTTGCCTCGTTTATATTAAACACTCGTCCATGCGCTGTATTTGCGTTAACAAGTCTTGGGCATGTCACACCCTGGCTTTGCGGAAGCGTGGTTAATTTGGTGTGACTTCTTAATACCATAGCTTAACCATAACAAAGCTATATGAAATAAAACCATGCAAGATCATCCATTTAATTAAGTTTTAAAACCAAATACAACCACATTGTCTTAACGGAAACACATCCTAACGACATAAACATTGTTTAACAAACATAGCATAACATAAAGATAGTTTAAGGACTGTGACTTGTCCAGGAAAGAGTCACATTCCCCAAACCCGGATGACCTCGTAACTAGTGCAGCGGGAAAAATGTGTCATACCGCGCCAGATCCTTTAATTCCCTGAAATACATGTAAGTTGAAAAATCAACAATAATGTTGAGCGAGTTCATGTGTAAGTGAGTAAATAAACCTTTGTGAGTATAATAATAGTCTTGGTATGTAGCAAATAAGGGAATTGAGATCACCAATGGTTTGCAAGGCCACTGATATATGTGAAGTGCAAGTAGGGAGACTCAAACCTAGCAGATTTCAACAAGCATTAGTATGTGGACAAAGTCACCCCGAGGTCCGTTTCTAGTTTGGCCTGGGGCTGGGCTCGCTACACCCAGATAGATCTACCGCTCCTGTCCCTCGGTCCTACCATGAGGACTAATGGCCTCATATTGCTCCTACCCACTCACATAATCTAAGTAGTAAACCTCCTTATGCTAACCATACCATGTATAAAGTACTTGTAATCAAAGTAACATGTATTTCACCCCCGCAGTTAAGAAAACTGAAAACAGTTAGAGAAAAGGGGGACATGAACTCACAGTGGTGCGTCTCTACCAAGTATGCCTCCAAATCAATCAGCTGTGTGACGACCTACACGTACTAATTCTATTAGACGGACGGCCGTGCCTTAGCTTTATGGTTTAGGTTTTTGGGAAATAGTTAGGCAACTATTTCGTGTTTACATTTTGTATATACTTGGTAGTCATTTTCCTTCCCAAGGATGGGGGATTTAATACATGTGTGTTCGTATAATTTCGAAATATATTATTAAGTCTTACTTAAAATATATATTATTTCTAACTCCAAAATATAAATATTCTTCTCAAAAATATTATATTTTACATAAATTTTCCCAAAATAAAACCTCGACAAAAATACGCGTTAAGTCATATTTTCTCAAAATGCGTAAGTTACGTTTTAATGATCGAGTGGTAATAATAATTACCGGTGTAACTTATATATTTATTGTAGAGACGTTCGTATTATTTTGGATCCATTAACATTCGATAGTATTATTTTTACCCTAAAAATAATACTAGTATTTTCACAAAATAATCATAAACACATTTCAAGTGACTTTATGAAAAATATATATACTAAATATATATTTACCAAGTTTTATTTTGTGAAATCCCACCTCCGATGTTTTGTAAATAAGTCGTGGCGAAATCTATAATTTGAAAACAAGTCAAAATGTATTTCTAACACTTATAGTCAAAATGTATTTCTAACACTTATAGTCAAAATATCATAAACACATTTCAAGTGACTTTTACACAAGTTCATGATTCGTGTGTGGTAGAGTTTCATCCTTTAACCCTTGTTACTTCCAAAACAACCTTATGTCATGATCCAAGATCATGACCAATCCGGGTTAAACGATGATCCGAGCTACCACAACATAGATCGGGTCCAAATAACTACACAAATCAAATACTACAAGTTTTACACAACATATGAGCTTTTAACCATCACTTTTAGTGTTTTTAGTAGACTTTTATGTATCATTTTTCATGTTTACGAGTTTTAACCGTTACAAATCATATTACCCACTTTAAAATAGTTCGAGAAGGTGATTTAAGCAACTTACTACTAGCTCGAGGCTAGGGAAGAAACTAGTCGCAAAATGAGAGGATAAAAGCAATAGAGTGAGGTCCTTCGCCTTCCGATTGCACCAAGGTTCCTTATACGCGATCCTTATCACTTGTATGAGCTTGGAAAGGCAAGATCAAAACTCGAAAATGGTGGATGGGGGTGGGGTGTGTTCGGCCGAGAGCTCTAGGAGAGGGAGAGAGTGTGTGTGAGTTTTGGTGTTAAGTGTGTGTTATGTTGGATTAAGCTCATTACTTATAGACATAACTCAAGGTTATTAACCATAGGATCATGTGTCTAATAGATATTAGACATGGTTGATTAAAATAATCAACATGGTACAAGGGTGTCCCCCAAGGGGACCGAATTCGTTGGGGGGGGGGGGGGGCTAATCCGGTTCCATTTCAACTAAACACCAAGTATTAGTTAAGTTAAGTTTAGTTAGTTTAGGGATTAACCCGGTTAGTAGTGTGTCATGCGTTATGGCGTGGGTTAGGGTATTCAGGGACCCTAACTGGCTTAGAAAAAAGAATAATAATGTTATTGATAATATTTTCATGTTCCGGGTATAGTCCGGTTGTTCGGTTGGATAGTAATCCGTTAAAGTGCTTAACAAAGCTTTAAAGTGTCGTTAATACCCTTTTTAGTGACACAACTCATTCCTCCAAAGTGTCAGGAATATTTCTTCTCATGTTTTGGCACTTTATTAGTTAGCTAAAAGCTGGATTGTTATGTAAAGTGCTGAATTTTGTGCTTAGAGTACGTTTTAGGCACATCCAGTCATTGTAACTTATTCCTAGAGACGCAGTTCTACAACCCTTATATCCCTACACTCACCACTAGTGTAGCAAAATATTTCTGGCTCATACAGGCCTTAGAGGCAGGGTCTGCCTGATGCTGGCTTTATCAGCATGTTCAATAGGTTATCTGTTTATAGTGCTACTGTGCTTTTGTGCATCATGTTTGTCACTAAGGTTCAGCATGTAAATAATGTAGTGACGGTAAGTAAAGTATGATGCAAGTAAGTACATGTATCAGTATTCAAGTAGCAGTTTATTCACAAGTTCAAGCAAGCACAGTAATTAAGCAGTAATTAATTATTAATTAAGTCGTACGGATACCTGGTTTAGCGAGGGTTGTCACATTCTCCCCCCGTTAGAAAAATTTCGTCCCGAAATTTTAAGTTCTGCTTGTAGATGCAGGGTTCTTAGGAAATAGGTGGGGGTATTTCTCTTTCATCCGGTCCTCACGCTCCCAGGTGTATTCAGGACCATGTCTGG
Source organism: Helianthus tuberosus (assembly GCA_030545235.1). Classification (NCBI taxonomy): domain Eukaryota; kingdom Viridiplantae; phylum Streptophyta; class Magnoliopsida; order Asterales; family Asteraceae; genus Helianthus; species Helianthus tuberosus. The sequence continues at coordinate 2,343,120 of CM060389.1, read as the reverse complement.
CATTCCAACAAACTTTGACGAGCTTGACACTGCTCCGGCGGGTCTTGTTTACTTTCCAATCCGTAACCTCGACCGGTTCTTCGACGAAATGGAGCGTGTCGTCAACATGAATCTCGTCGATGGGAATGGCAATGGTATCTTGAGTTGGACTTTTCTTCAGGTTGGATACATGAAATGTATCGTGAACTGAATGGAGTTCAGCAGGTAAGTCCAGCTTGTATGCTACTAGCCCTATTCTTTCCAAAATTCTGAAAGGACCAATGTAGCGCGGATTTAACTTCCCATGCTTTCTGAAGCGTGCCACACCCTTCCAGGGTGAAACTTTCAATAACACCATTTCTCCCACTTGAAATTCCAAGTGTTTCCGGTTTGGATCTGCATAGGCTTTCTGTCTGTGGCGAGCTGCTTCGATGCATTTTAGAATCTGCGCAATCTTGTCTGTCGTCTCTTGGACGATTTCAGGACCAGCAAGCTGCCTATCACCTGCGTCAGCCCAGCATAGGGGTGATCGGCACTTGCGTCCGTAAAGGGCTTCAAATGGCGCGACACCAATACTGGTGTGGTAGCTGTTGTTGTATGAAAATTCGACCAAAGGCAAATGCTTATCCCAGCTACCGCCCAAATCCATAACACACGCTCTCAGCATGTCTTCCAAAGTCTGTATCGTTCGCTCGCTTTGCCCGTCGGTCTGCGGGTGAAATGCAGTGCTCAGATTCAATTGCGAGCCAAAAGTTTCTTGGAAGGATTGCCATATCCTTGACACAAACCTTCCGTCTCTATCAGAGATGATCGAGAGAGGCACTCCATGGCGCGTGACGATCTCTCTCATGTAAATTTCGGCCAACTTGCTTGTATTATCCTTCTCTCTGATAGGTAAAAAGTGTGCTGACTTCGTTAGGCGGTCAACTATCACCCAGATAGGGTCATGACCTCTTGGCGTTCTTGGCAACTTTGTAATAAAGTCCATTGAGATTTGTTCCCATTTCCACTTGGGAATCTCAGGTTGTTGCAGAAGTCCTGAAGGCTTCTGGTATTCCGCTTTCACCTTAGCGCACGTTAGACACTTGCTCACATAAACAGCAACATCGCCTTTCATCCTAGGCCACCAATAATAATCTTTGAGATCCTGGTACATCTTATCCGCTCCAGGGTGGATAGAGTACCGCGACTTGTGAGCTTCATCGAAAATAACCTTCCTTAAACCTCCAAACAAAGGAACCCAAATCCTTTTCTCAAAACATAACGTTCCTTCCTTGTTTGGTACCAGTAGCTTCTCCATCCCACGGAGATATTCTTCTTCAAGGTTTCCTTCCTTGAGAGCTTCTTTCTGCACGGCACGAATGCGCAAGGAAAGATCGGTTCGGATAATCATTTCTAAAGCCCTAACCCTTATGGGCTTGATCCTCTCCTTTCGACTTAGGGCATCGGCGACCACATTCGCCTTCCCTGGATGATACTTTATCTCGCAGTCGTAATCGTTCAACAACTCAACCCATCGTCTTTGTCTCATATTCAACTCCTTCTGGTTGAATATGTGTTGTAGGCTCTTGTGATCTGTAAGAATTGTACACTTTGTACCATAAAGGTAGTGTCTCCAGATCTTTAATGCAAAAACCACTGCGCCAAGTTCCAAATCATGTGTGGTATAGTTCTTTTCGTGCACTTTCAATTGACGCGATGCGTAAGCAATAACCTTTTGGCGTTGCATCAACACGCAACCCAATCCTTGACGTGAGGCGTCACAGTATACCACAAAATCATCTGTACCTTCCGGTAGTGCTAAGATTGGCGCATTGCAGAGCTTATCCTTCAATATCTGGAACGCTTCTTCCTGTTTGATTCCCCAATCAAACTTCTTATCTTTCTGCGTGAGGAGCGTCAATGGTTGAGCGATCTTCGAAAAATCCTCAATGAACCTTCGATAGTAGCCAGCCAAACCCAAGAATTGTCGAATCTCGGTTGGCGTCTTTGGCGTTTCCCAATTCTTGATCGCTTCGATCTTGGTTGGATCCACATGGATTCCATTTCCATTAACCACGTGTCCAAGAAACTGGACTTCGCGTAGCCAAAACTCGCACTTAGAGAACTTGGCATACAACTGTTCCTTCTTCAGCAACTCCAAAATAGCTCTTAAATGTTGTTCGTGCTCAGCCTTTGTTCTTGAATAAATCAAGATGTCGTCGATAAACACAATCACGAACTTGTCCAAGTACGGCTTGCAAACTCTATTCATCAAGTCCATAAAGACTGCAGGTGCTTTGTCAATCCAAACGGCATAACAAGGAACTCGTAGTGTCCATAACGAGTTCTGAAGGCTGTCTTCGGGATACTCTCCTCTTGTATTCTTAACTGATGGTATCCAGATCGCAAATCGATCTTTGAGTAAAAGCTTGAACCTTGCAGTTGGTCAAACAGATCATCAATTCTTGGCAGAGGATATCTATTCTTGATTGTCAGCTTGTTCAGCTCCCGGTAGTCGATGCACATACGAAAACTACCGTCCTTCTTCTTGACAAACAGGACCGGAGCTCCCCAAGGCGAGAAGCTTGGTCGGATAAATCCCTTGTCTAACAACTCTTGAAGTTGTGTCGACAGTTCCTGCATCTCAGACGGAGCAAGTCTGTAAGGTGCCTTAGCCACAGGTGCGGCGCCTGGAACTAAGTCAATGCGGAACTCTACTTGTCTCTGAGGTGGCAGTCCAGGTAAGTCCTCTGGGAAGACTTCTGGATATTCCCTCACGACAGGGATGTCTTCTATTCTTGGCTCAGCAGCCTTCTTATCCACAATGTGTGCCAGGAAAGCAACACATCCCTTCTGCAAACACTTTCGCGTTTTCAGGCAGCTGATAATTCTTAACGGCGTATCACGCTTCTCCCCGTGAACCACAATTGTTTCACCATCTTTGGTTGGGATACGAACAATCTTTTCGTGACAAACTATTTCAGCCTTGTTGCCTGATAACCAATCCATTCCTACCACCACGTCGAAGCTTCCTAACTGGACTGGTAGTAGATCCAGAGCAAACTCACGTTCTCCCAATTCGATCACACAGCCTCTGATAACTTCATTGGCTTCTACTAACTTCCCATTGGCTAATTCGATTGAGTACGGAATATCTAACTTATTAGCGGCTAAACCAAGCATATTCTTAAATTCTAACGACACGAAGCTATAATCGGCGCCAGTATCAAATAAAACAGATGCATAGCGTTGGTTTACAGGGAACGTACCAGTGACAACATTGGGATCCTGGCGCTCTTCCCTTGCCTCAATATGGAACACTCTTCCACGGGCTTGGTTCAACTCTGGGCAGTTCCTCTTAAAATGCCCAATATCACCGCAGTTAAAGCATCCAAGTCTTTGCCCGTTTCCACCTCCATTTCCAGCTTGGTTGTTGTTTTGGTTCGCATTACCAGCCTGATTCACATTGTTGCCTCGATTCCCGTTTCCTCCATTGTTTACTTGTGGGCGATTTCCATTACCACCACGATTATTATTTCTATTCCCAAATCCTCCTTGGCCTCCCCGGCCAGCACTAGCCCAACAAGAATCCTTCAAGTGGCCCGGCTTTCCACATGCTTCACATACTTTCACACTACAATGGCCAGTATGGTGGCGTTGACAGGTATTACACTTGGGTTGGGTGCCCAGATATCCTTTTCCTTTCTTTCCACTACCAGCTGTAACCTGAGCTGGCGTGCCTGATCCTCCTTTCTTAACCGCCACACTGGCGCCCTGCTTGAAGTTTGAGAACTTCCGTTTGTTACCTCCTGATGACTCGACGTGAGTCTCTTTCTTCTTAGGCTCAGCATCATCAAACTTGTTCAGGCGAATAGCCTCCTCTGTGAGAGCCACACTCAAATCGATTGCCTCAGTAATTGTCGCAGGCTTGGATGAGGTCACCATGCTTATGATTTGAGGAGCTAGTCCCCAAATGAAACGTTCAATCCGCTTGAACTCCGGAGTGACCATGTAGGGTACCACATGCGATAAGTCATGGAACCTTTGAACGTATTCTGCGATCTTTGGACCTTCCATTCTCAAATGCCAGAACTCGGTTTCCAATCTTTGGATTTCCGCGCGAGAGCAGTACTTTTTGCGCATAAGTTCCTTCAGTTCGGTCCAGGTTAGCGCGTAGGCAGCAGCTTCACCAAGTGTCTGTACTTGCAAATTCCACCAAGAGAGGGCTCCATCCAAGAATAGCCCTGAGATATAGGTGACTTGCTGATCTAGTGCGCATTTGCTCATGCGAAGAACAGATTCAGTTTTCTCAGCCCAACGAACAAAGGCGACAGCACCTCCTGTGCCATCAAAGTTGACCGGTTTGCAGTCTAGAAACTGCTTGTAGGTGCACCCTGCACATACATTGCAACACGTGAACAGCATTAGCATCTTTGCTATAGATATCCAATTAGGTCATGGTATGTCTAAATGTCTTAGTATTACCATGAGGTGGATTATTGTTGCCATTGTTGTTTGAGCTGCTTCCGCTGGGTCCTCCTTGCGAAGCGGCGTATTGTGCGATGGCAGCAGCAATGACTTGTTGGAGTTCTGCCTCATTGGTAGGCATGCGTGTCTCACGTCTCGGCGGCATCTTCTAAAAGATGGTTTACGTTGGTCAGGCCATAGTAAAGATCCCATGTTATAATACGTAAGTCAGGTCATAATGTAGCGTATGTATATAATGATAGTAATAGTACATAACATCTCATGTTATAATCATATCAATCACACAACATCCCATGTTACAAACATCAATCACACAACATCCCATGTCATAGAATATAAATAATCAAATCAAGCATCAAGTATGATGAGAATACTGCGATTGCCATATATCGAGACCACATAGTAAGCCTACAAGTACATCACAGCGTCATACAACATCAGTCGACTAAGGGCTACATCACCCTAGTCCAAAAACTATATCAAATCAGTGTCAATACATCAAATACATGTCAACAAAAGTCAGAATCATAATGTAGTCTCCAAAAATGCTGTGCAGTCAAAAGCAATCGCCGTCTTCTCACCAGCGTCTACCCATACGGTACTGAAGAGCTCTACACGGATGGCGGTGTAGGAGGGGGAAAGTGAGTGTAGAACAAACGACGCAACTGGAGCCAGTCCTCCTCCATGGCTCTCTGGGTACGCAACCAAGAAGCAACCTGCTGCTCAAGTGCCAAAAGGCGTGCAACATAGTCTGGTGGTAAAGGTCGAGAGGGCTGCAAAGGAGAGTGGGTCTGACCCTGGCACTGACACGGCGGCGGCTGGGCTCTCTCAAGCTCCTGAATGCGCTGCGTGTGTGCCTCGTGCTGGGCGACAAAAGACATCAGAACGTCCTCAATAGTATACCCCATATGGAAAGAATGGTAGGGGTCGGTCGGTGGCATGGCAGAAGGTGACGCCCAGAGAAACGGCTCACTGGTGGGATCAAAAGGTGCCACATGAAATGGAGAAACAGGGGGAAAAGTAGCAGACGGTGGTATAGCAGGGATAGACACCGGTACATGTCCAAAAGGGTGAGCCGAAGAACCCTCTCCAGGTCGCGCTGGAGGTGTAAACCGAGGAAATGAAAAGTAGGTATCAACGCGATGGGTGTTAGTGATCTGAGGGGGAATAGGTGGAACCTCATCATCGGCAGGAATCCACCCATGCTGGGCGAGCTCATCTCGTGGGTCAATCTGTGCCTCAAAAAGTGCACGATCAAACTGAACTGGCATAGGATCATGGTGAGGTGCAACAAGAGGGTCAACTGGTGCATCAGCAATAAGTGGGGAATCAACATGATCAGCAACAATGACATGATCATCCTCCAACAATGGAGCATCCACAGGGTGATCATCAATAGGCAGGTCAGCAATGACAGGCTCAATAAACATGCCAGCATGAGCAGGGTCATGCTCAAGCACTGGGTCAGGAGCAGGGTCTAGTGGCTGCTCGGGCTCATCAAAGGCCATCTCAAAATCAAACTCAGGGTCGATGGGATCAACTGGGTCAACTGGGTCGACTGGATCCTCCATAGGCTGATCCATGGGTATAAACTCTATATCCTCATCTGGGTCGAATCCTGGGGGAAAAACAGGATCGGAATCCTCCACATCATCGTGGTCGACAGCAAAACTAGGAATAGGGGCAACAGAGGATGCCTGGTCGGGATCTGATCCGTGAGAAAAGTGATGCGCACTCTGAGTATGTGAAGGTGCGGAGGCCACAGACTCGAAAGAGTCTGGGACCGGAGAGTGAGCAGGTGACTCCTCAGCGGGAGCATCTGCGATCAACAAAAGATCTCCAGCAGCAAGAAGGGCCTCGCCCTGAACCTCATCCTCTAAGGGCTCGTCGTCAAATAGATCGACGTCGTCGTCAGCGTCGGCGTCGAGGAGTAAATCGTAAGCAGGATATGACGCCAAAGGTATGGGAGCAGGGATCTCCACTAACGGTAGGTCCCCGGCCAAAGGGCCATCAGCGAGCTCATCAGCACCATCAGGTAAAGCAAAGGGCTGAAAGTCGTCCTCGTCCGTGCTAGTAACGTCGGATGTGTGGACCTCGTGCTCTGAAGACTCTAGGTCATCTGACACTATAGGTCTAGGTCCTGTGGTGTCTGAATCACCTGTGCCAGAGGTGTCCATGGTGTCTGTAACATAAACACAAACATGCACAAACAGTCAATCATACAATCAAGTAATCACATAAGTCACCAAGTAAGCAATCAAATAATTCTCCTAGTCCCACTAGCCTCCCAGCCTCTCAGACTGCTCTTCCTAGTCCCACTAGCCAATTCTCCTAGTCCCACTAGCCAATTCTCCCAGCCTCTCAGACTGCTCTTCCTAGTCCCACTAGCCAATTCTCCTAGTCCCACTAGCCAATTCTCCCAGCCTCTCAGACTGCTCTTCCTAGTCCCACTAGCCAATTCTCCTAGTCCCACTAGCCCACTACCTCGGCCTCTCAGACCGAGCCTCGGCCTCCCAGACCGAGCCTCAGCCTCCCAGACTGAGCCTATAAATAATAAATAAAATGTGCTCAACATTTGTTTATAAAAAGTTTTGGACCTGGACTTAAGTGGTATGCAGTGTAAAAATGTTTTCGTGAGAGCCCTAGTGATCATAGTCTAGACTCGAGAAAGAATCCTAGTTCGCTATGATCAGAGCTCTGATACCAAGCTGTCACACCCTGGCTTTGCGGAAGCGTGGTTAATTTGGTGTGACTTCTTAATACCATAGCTTAACCATAACAAAGCTATATGAAATAAAACCATGCAAGATCATCCATTTAATTAAGTTTTAAAACCAAATACAACCACATTGTCTTAACGGACGGAAACACATCCTAACGACATAAACATTGTTCAACAAACATAGCATAACATAAAGATAGTTTAAGGACTGTGACTTGTCCAGGAAAGAGTCACATTCCCCAAACCCGGATGACCTCGTAACTAGTGCAGCGGGAAAAACGTGTCATACCGCGCCAGATCCTTTAATTCCCTGAAATACATGTAAGTTGAAAAATCAACAATAATGTTGAGCGAGTTCATGTGTAAGTGAGTAAATAAACCTTTGTGAGTATAATAATAGTCTTGGTATGTAGCAAATAAGGGAATTGAGATCACTAATGGTTTGCAAGGCCACTGATATATGTGAAGTGCAAGTAGGGAGACTCAAACCTAGCAGATTTCGCCACGGCATTAGTATGTGGACAAAGTCACCCCGAGGTCCGTTTCTAGTTTGGCCTGGGGCTGGGCTCGCTACACCCAGATAGATCTACCGCTCCTATCCCTCGGTCCTACCATGAGGACTAATGGCCTCATATTGCTCCTACCCACTCACATGATCTAAGTAGTAAACCTCCTTACGCTAACCATACCATGTATAAAGTACTTGTAATCAAAGTAACATGTATTTCACCCCCGCAGTTAAGAAAACTGAAAACAGTTAGAGAAAAGGGGGACATGAACTCACAGTGGTGCGTCTCTACCAAGTATGCCTCCAAATCAATCAGCTGTGTGACGAGCTACACGTACTAATTCTATTAGACGGACGGCCGTGCCTTAGCTTTATGGTTTAGGTTTTTGGGAAATAGTTAGGCAACTATTTCGTGTTTACATTTTGCATATACTTGGTAGTCATTTTCCTTCCCAAGGATGGGGGATTTAATACATGTGTGTTCGTATAATTTCGAAATATATTATTAAGTCTTACTTAAAATATATATTATTTCTAACTCCAAAATATAAATATTCTTCTCAAAAATATTATATTTTACATAAATTTTCCCAAAATAAAACCTTGACAAAAATACGCGTTAAGTCATATTTTCTCAAAATGCGTAAGTTACGTTTTAATGATCGAGTGGTAATAATAATTACCGGTGTAACTTATATATTTATTGTAGAGACGTTCGTATTATTTTGGATCCATTAACATTCGATAGTATTATTTTTACCCTAAAAATAATACTAGTATTTTCACAAAATAATCATAAACACATTTCAAGTGACTTTATGAAAAATATATATACTAAATATATATTTACCAAGTTTTATTTTGTGAAATCCCACCTCCGATGTTTTGTAAATAAGTCGTGGCGAAATCTATAATATGAAAACAAGTCAAAAATGTATTTCTAACACTTATAGTGAAAATATTTCTAAGTGTTAGGCTTTTGGAAAAATTTCGCCAGAGTTTCCTCTGTAACTGGAGGTGGCCACGCTTTCAAGCGTATCATTTTCTTTTACAAATCAACCAACAATTTTCTCAATCAACAATAAGCATTATTCAAACCATCAAACTAGTCAAAATAGATGTAAATCGCAAAAATACATGAACTTGCGGTTTTTCCAAAATATGTAACATCTTTCCATTATTTTTAGTGGATCTGTTGTATAAATCAATCCGGTTTCGTAATAACCCCGTTTTAAAAAAATTCCATCTTTACAACTTCTTATCAATTTTTACCAAGTTAGTTATTTCGTCAAAACTTTGTGTTACACAAGTGTTTACACACTTGTGTGTTTACTAAAATCATTCTTGTTTATGAAAGATCCGTCTTTAAAATTATGTTTTCTCTTGACACGTGGTCCTTTGAAAATACCGCTTGTAGATCCGTAGATCTACTAGTTTTAAACACTATTTTACAAGCAAAATCACTTTTACACAAGTTCATGATTCGTGTGTGGTAGAGTTTCATCCTTTAACCCTTGTTACTTCCAAAACAACCTTATGTCATGATCCAAGATCATGACCAATCCGGGTTAAACGATGATCCGAGCTACCACAACATAGATCGGGTCCAAATAACTACACAAATCAAATACTACAAGTTTTACACAACATATGAGCTTTTAACCATCACTTTTAGTGTTTTTAGTAGACTTTTATGTATCATTTTTCATGTTTACGAGTTTTAACCGTTACAAATCATATTACCCACTTTAAAATAGTTCGAGAAGGTGATTTAAGCAACTTACTACTAGCTCGAGGCTAGGGAAGAAACTAGTCGCAAAATGAGAGGATAAAAGCAATAGAGTGAGGTCCTTCGCCTTCCGATTGCACCAAGGTTCCTTATACGCGATCCTTATCACTTGTATGAGCTTGGAAAGGCAAGATCAAAACTCGAAAATGGTGGATGGGGGTGGGGTGTGTTCGGCCGAGAGCTCTAGGAGAGGGAGAGAGTGTGTGTGAGTTTTGGTGTTAAGTGTGTGTTATGTTGGATTAAGCTCATTACTTATAGACATAACTCAAGGTTATTAACCATAGGATCATGTGTCTAATAGATATTAGACATGGTTGATTAAAATAATCAACATGGTACAAGGGTGTCCCCCAAGGGGACCGAATTCGTTGGGGGGGGGGGGGGGGGGCTAATCCGGTTCCATTTCAACTAAACACCAAGTATTAGTTAAGTTAAGTTTAGTTAGTTTAGGGATTAACCCGGTTAGTAGTGTGTCATGCGTTATGGCGTGGGTTAGGGTATTCAGGGACCCTAACTGGCTTAGAAAAAAGAATAATAATGTTATTGATAATATTTTCATGTTCCGGGTATAGTCCGGTTGTTCGGTTGGATAGTAATCCGTTAAAGTGCTTAACAAAGCTTTAAAGTGTCGTTAATACCCTTTTTAGTGACACAACTCATTCCTCCAAAGTGTCAGGAATATTTCTTCTCATGTTTTGGCACTTTATTAGTTAGCTAAAAGCTGGATTGTTATGTAAAGTGCTGAATTTTGTGCTTAGAGTACGTTTTAGGCACATCCAGTCATTGTAACTTATTCCTAGAGACGCAGTTCTACAACCCTTATATCCCTACACTCACCACTAGTGTAGCAAAATATTTCTGGCTCATACAGGCCTTAGAGGCAGGGTCTGCCTGATGCTGGCTTTATCAGCATGTTCAATAGGTTATCTGTTTATAGTGCTACTGTGCTTTTGTGCATCATGTTTGTCACTAAGGTTCAGCATGTAAATAATGTAGTGACGGTAAGTAAAGTATGATGCAAGTAAGTACATGTATCAGTATTCAAGTAGCAGTTTATTCACAAGTTCAAGCAAGCACAGTAATTAAGCAGTAATTAATTATTAATTAAGTCGTACGGATACCTGGTTTAGCGAGGGTTGTCACAGGGCAATTGTTTCGGTAGTGAGTAAGGTCACCACAGTTATAACACGACCCTGGAGGAAACTGTGCTTGCGCAGCAACAGGATTTGCAGCAGCTTGATTAGCATAACGGCAGGTATTGACCAAATGTCCCAATCGCCTGCAGTGGGTACATTTATGACACTGCACTTGCTCCAGATGATGACGGTTGCATTTGTTGCACAAAGGTGCGGTACCAACATAATTTTTCCGTGCACGAGGTTGTGCTGGCTGGTTTGGTATAACCTGGTTGTTCTGAGCAGTTATTACGCAGTTTTGTGAAGCCTTGCGCTTCTTCTTCTTGGATGTCTCGGTCGGTTTATTCTTCGGTTCTTCTTGTGTAGACTTGTCAGATGGTCTCGGTTTGTCCTTTCGGAAAAGCTTACCCTTCCTGATCTGGGATTCAGTCAGGGTAGCAGACAATTCAATGGCCTGTCAGACGGTAGTAGGGTTGCTACCAGTAACGATATCCAGAACTAGGTCAGGGAGACCATCAATGTACTTCTCGATCGCCTTCTCCACAGGCGTAACCCTGGCAGGACATAATAGGCTCAGCTCCTCATAACGGTCAGTGTAGGCTCGATGTTCACCACTATCTTGCTTTAAATCATCGAATTCCCTTTCCAACGCTCTAAGCTCATGACGAGGACAGAACTCCTTCATCATTAGAGCTCGAAGCTCTTCCCAAGTTTGAGCTAGTGCCACATCGGCACCCCTATCACGCATCACACAGTTCCACCATGTAAGAGCATGCTTCTCGAATGCACTGGATGCAAACTTAACCTTACTCTCATTCGGACATTGCACATGTCTGAATGTGCTCTCCAAACTTTCAAACCATTGCAGGAGCGCGGTTGCTCCTTGAGACCCAGAAAACTTTAAAGGTTTAGCCGAATTGAAAGTCTTGAAACTACACTGAGCATTGTTGTTGTATAACTGATGGATCTGGGTTACTATGCCCGGAAGTACATCAGCCATTTGCTGAGAGACAAGGGCTGCGACTTCTTCGTTGGTGAAAGGTTGTGCACCTCGTCGAGGAGGCATTGTCTAAAAAGGACAAGGAATCATGAGAGAAAACAAGTGAAATGGCATTGGGTAAGAATAGGATGTTATAATTACCGACCAAAAAGGCATGGATGATGGTCATTTGTTCGAACCATGAAGCAAACAAACGACGCACAAAAGCTGAATCAAAGTAAATAGGTCCTTATAATGTATCGCGAAGACATGTTTTAGCCTATAAGTGGACACTCATCCCAAGAATTCCCAGGTAAGAGTGACTGCCCCGATTATGTGGATTTGTACGAACACTCTAGCCTTAGACAGAAGACTTAGGATACAGGCATCCACCGTTCCAGATTGCACGTGTTCACACTATAATACCCAAACTTTGACGAGATTTTGAAAACTTAGAGGGTTCAAAACCTAGTAATCAATCATCCTAGAACAGATGATTGGTTTTCAAAGCGGATTTGAAATTTGTGTTCTTGTTTTGGCTGTCACCTAAAGATAGGCGACGATATTGTTTTAAGACTAAACACAAGATAACTTGTGTTAGGGTCCTACGAAGGTTATAGTCTAGGTCAAAGCTTTACTAATAACCTAATTCCCTATAACCATTGGCTCTGATACCAACTTTTCTGTCATACCCCGACCACGTAAAACAACAAATCGTGGTGGAAACGTCGGGGAGTGTCGTAACAGAATCATTGTTTCACAACCATGGATTAAATAATTTCGTTTTATTGAATTATTGTACTCATTGTTTTATTACAAATCAGGTAAATACAAATATTTTCTTTCAAGTTTTAAGTCGCTAAGGCACGAGTCCATCCTATGTATATCATGCATCAACAATCATCACATAGCAGCACCTGAAAACATGTGTAAAAATAGGTACGTCAGCATAAAAATGCCTGTGAGATACATAGGTTTTATTAATGCAGGATTTATGACTTGTAAGTTTAAAAGAATGTTTAACAAATAGTAGTCATGAACTTGAAAATATTTTCTTTTATAAACCATATAACAAGTGATAAGAAATCAGATGATATAAAATAAAGATGCATAAATAAATAACTAAGTAAAATGAGTTTGTATAAAATATGTTTGTTTGTAAAACAATGTTTTGATAAAAAGGTTTGTAGTATATATATAAAAATATACCTTGGTTTTAAGAAAGTCGAATAAGTAATATATTAAAATATATTTTAGTTCCAAAATAGTTAAACAGATAGTATATCAAATATACTTTAGTTGTCAAAATAATAGTTTTCAGTAGTATATCATAAGTATACTTTGGTTTTATAAATAACATATTAAACTATGCTTCGGTTTTGTAAATAACATATCAAACTATGCTTTGGTTTTGTAAATAACATATTAACTATGTTTTAGTAATTAACAAAATATATGTTGGTTTTGTACATAGTATATCTAAATATACCTTGGTAAACAATATCACATATGAGAGTATATAAAACTATACTTTTGGGAGTATAACAAAATATACAAAAAAAGTGTGATTTAGAATTCATTCAAACCTTGGAGTATCAAACTACACCTTAGAGACTATAGAAATACCACAAAGGCAATCTCTATTTGGATAAAAATTGGTTTCTGACATTCCATACAACAGGAATGGGGTGTCTAATCCTATAGCGCTATATTATACTACCAATCGGTTTGGTGAATGTATAAAATAAGTGCAACCCAACAATTAATTTTATAATCTTTGAAAAATTAGTGTTTAAACCATAGATAATCATTCAGTTTGTCAAAGGATAAGTACTAGCATGTATAATCAATTTATACTTTGAAATCATGAAAATAACAATTAAGCACACATGTTTCACCCCAAAACATTTGAAAACAGTAAAAGAGGGGACTATGTACTCACTTGAGGATGCTTAGAAGTCTTGAATAACGACCAAGCAAAGCTAGAGGGATCACGGAATCAAACGACACCTAATATATGTAACTAAGTTAAATAACGGACCTAACTCGGAGGATCGGATAGAATGAGGTTTCGTAAACCAAATGAGTATAGGAACTCATGTAATATGGTTTAACAAAGCCTACATCCTAAAACGAAACCTATCCTAAGTGCTTACGACCCATTACGACTCGTTTAGGTAGCTTATGCTACTTTAATGCGTCGTTTGCGTAAAACGCGTTCAGAACGCCTAACTAGTCCCATGACAAGTATTATATGGCTAAACGTGTTTAAATATGTTGCATAATCAGTTAAGTGACAAAAGTTTGGGTTTCATATGCTTAAATACCAATTATGCATGAAAAGGGCATTTTGGTCATTTTACCTAAGGCATATAAACTACCTATCATACAACTACTTAAACGAAGTGACTGATGTGTGAAAAATGCAACATATAAATTGCATCAATTGTGGCATAAAACTAACCCTTTTTTAGTACTAATGTTGGAAAAAGTGTGCTTTTGTCTTCCTTTTGTATTTTCAGGATTAAATGAGCTCAAATTAACAAAATAAGCAAAAAGACATCAAAATCTAACATAAATACAAGAAAAGGAACAAGACGTAACATGCCCGACCCCACGACAGCATCTTCCCAAGCAAAACAAGAAGACAGAAAACTGAACACGCCCCGTGCTCAGCCAGCACGGGGGCGTGCCCAAGTGTCAGCAGATTGCCCACCACGGGGCCGTGCTCAGCGGACACGGGGCCGTGGTCAACTATAAGATTCGCACAATCTAGGCAAATCTTCATAGTACAAAGATTCTTCTGCACACGGGGTCATGCTCAGCGGACACGGGGGCGTGGTCAACTAATAAGACAAGCTGCATTAAATGAAGAAAGAGAAGGATGTGTACACGGGGCCGTGCCCACTGGACACGGGGCCTTGCCCGAGCTTCTGTTCAGCCTATAAATAGGAGTGCTTGGCTCAAGCTCAAACCATCCCTTGGCACACCACCTCTCTCACACTTCACCCACCACCCACCACCACCATAACACCATCATCCACCACCATCATCCATTGTCCATCATAGAGTGTGTGAGTCGTCTCGGGATCCAAGATAGATTGTAAGAGTTCTTGACAATCAAGGCCATGTTTGCCTAAGTCTCTTACATCACTTGGTGAAGACAAGTGTCTAGTGTAATACTTTTTATTTCTAATCTTTTCGCACTTTTTACTTGGTTTTGTATTAATGACTTTAATAACTAGTCTCTTATGTTGAAGGTGATTCTTCCTTATCATTTGTCCGTGGTGTCTTGGCATTATTTTACTGTCTATATAAAATAAAAGATTTTCACCATTCATATCTCCACGGTCTATATGGAGGTATGTTGGCTACCTGGTCGGGGGTTAAGGGAACGGTTTGGTAAGAGTCTTGCCATTGTTCAGCGTTTAGAGGTCCTGCAATGGACCTGGGTCAAATTTAGTAGGACCTCCTTTAATAGTTAACGGTATTGGATGGCGGGGGTCCAAACTCTTTGACCCCCTCATAAGTTAACTACTATTAATACTATAACCCGGCTATTTAGGACTGTATCCCTGCTGACTCAGACTACTTAGTCGAGGGTAACGTCACCTCCAAAAGAGGGGCCTACCATAAGTTGCATTAATAACTTAATTCATTATCTTTCAATAATCCGACCCTTTAGGATTGTATCCTTGCTGACTCAAACTACTGGGTTGAGGGTAACGTCACCTTCAAAAGAGGGGCCTACTACAATAACTAAGACAATCTCTTAAATAAGTGCAAAAGTACGGAAATAATCAAAGGTTACACTATACACGAGTCGGAACCAAGTGATTCATCTTGTCTATCTGTTTTTCTTTTATTTTTATTTTCAGCATTTTTAGTTAGTTTTTATTTTTCTTAGTTTAAAACATTTTTCTAAACTTTTGTTTTGATTAGACGTTGAGGATAAACCGGTACTAAAAGCTCTTGTGTCCTTGGACGACCTCGGTATCTTGCCAACACTATACTACGCTCACGATGGGTGCACTTGCCCATATGTGTGTTTAGTGTTAGTAAAATATCGTGTTTTATAAATTTAAAACTTGGCTAAAAAGTGTTAAAGGGCTTAAAATATACACCTAAATATATATAACACTTCACACGCATCAAGTTTTTGGGGCCGTTTCCGGGGAACACAAGGATTTTAAGAAAGTTAGGAATCATCGGCCTAATCGTTTTTCTTATTTTTCATTTTTTTTAGGATTTTTTCTTAATTTTCAGCTTCTGCAGAACTCAGCACGGGACGTGCCCGCTGAACACGCCCCGTGCCCAATCATTGGAACTGGCAATCCTATTTTAAGTCAGACAGTAAGCTGAACACGGGGCCGTGCCCACTCAACATGCCCCCGTGCCCAAGTTTCAGTTACTGAAAACAGAACCGTAAGATCCCGACGATTGGTAATTTCTGACACAAACATGAGTGATACTGATACTTTTTACTTTCGGAACTCTTATGGTACTATGTGGTGTCAATTATGTGGTGGTAACCATAAGGAATTAGAATGTTATTTTCTAAATTATAAACCCCACTATATAGACCCATCATTTCCTAGTATCCTTAAGAGGGGCGAAAGTAAAAATAATCCCTATCTCTCCCTCGAATGCTCCCAACCGGATTTTCTAGGAGAAATGCTTCTCGATGAATTATTTCAACTAGAAGATCTAATTATTGATTGGTTAAAAGAACTTAGGAAAGATTTCAATGATCTTTTCCAAGACAATAGCCAAGAAGAAGGGTTGGAACCGCATTCAAACAACTTCATTGTTTCCGAAGATACTCCTAACTCTAGTGAGGACTTGAGTGATAGTCGTCCCTGTGTCGATTGTGCCGTGAAGGACTCCCCATCAACTTCGTTTGATGCATACATAGACCTGAGCGATTCGACATACACCTTCTTTAACGAGTGCCCGGAAAAGGGTTGGACTTGTCCACCTACATATAGCATATGAATCACCCTCACCGACAACCTCTTGCGTTCTCGTCTTAATCTAGAACAATTAAGGTATCTTAGGCACTTTGGGGTTGTTCCATCCAATAAGGAACCGCCCGATCCGGAAAAGTTCCTTGAAAATAGACACCCTTCATAAAACAGCCTTCCGGCACGGGGCCGTGCCCAGGTCAACACGCCCCCGTGTCCAACAAAAGATTCCCTTCTGACTTTTGTCAGAATACGGACAAAATGTGTCAGGATCTTGCCTGCACACGGGGCCGTGTCCAGCCGACACGGGGCCGTGTCCAGCATGCTGTCGTTTTCTATAAATGCAGCCAAGAATCCTGCACATTTGGACCATCCAGGGACAGAGATTTGAAAGGATTTTCTAACCTACCATCCTAGGTAAGTTCTAAAAGAAGGTTCCAACAAACATCTTGTCCTTTCCTCTTTTATCCATTGCCTTCTTCTTCACCTTTCTTGCAACAACACCTCCATTGAAGCTTGATTTCAAGCTTCATTGTGATGATTGTTGATGTTTTTGTTCAAGGAATCTTGTTAAAAATATGTTAAACAACATTGTTTTAAGTTATTTCTGCTCAAAAAAGCTTCATAAGTTGGAAAAATAATTTGAAACTCCAAGGTTCCTTGTTTTAAAAATTTGCAGAAAGTTGAACACGGGGCCGTGCTCATTGAGCACGGGGCCGTGTCCGTGGTACTGTTTCATTAAAACGAACTATTTTGTGGTTTGTTTTCGTAGAATGTCTAGCCAAAACAGTGGAACCTCTTCTGCGCACTCAAGGAACAGTCGACGGGAAATGAGGCCATCGATTGAAGCAACTCTCGTAAGATACGTAATGGCGCTACGTGAAGCCCTTGACGAGATGACTTCAGTGGAGGAGGTCCTCATAGACCGTATAAATTATCTCTCAGTGGGGTTGGAAAACAGTTTTCAAGAAATAAACCTCTTGCACCAGAGGTTAAACATTCTTGTAACACCTCCCATGGAACCAATCCTCCCTCAAGAGGATTGGAACCTAGCACTTGGAATCCACAATCCTACCGGTTGGGACGACATTCCGGCGGAACCCCCTCTTGAAGAACTCCAAGAAATCCCGGTGGAAGTTGCACCTCCTCAAACCAATGCTAATGAGCCCGCCTTTCTTCTCCCTAGGGAGATCGAAGAATGGCTCGCCGACGTATGAGGAACCCATACCCGGAAAGAGAAGTTGTCATAGCCACATTTAACCGAAAGATCTACCTTTTTGGAAATTTTGCTTATAAAATAAGGCTAGAACTTCTTGGTTTAGATTTCTTGTGTTTCTTTGACCTAACTATCTAGTTTTTAGGACTAATATGTAATTCTCTCTTTGACTTAATGAATGATGGTTTTAGTTAATTTGGTGTTTGGGTGGTGTTGAAATGAATAAAACACACTTGAGATGGCAAAGGATACAAAGGAAACTTGAACCAGCACCCCATGCAGGAAAACAGGACCATCCGACAAAAATTCTTCGTTTACAGTAAGCGCGGCACGGGCCGTGTCCGCCCAACACGGCCCCGTGCTGCACAGTCAGCAGAAAAGACCCAGTTCAGGTAACTGGACACGGGCCGTGTTCACCCAACACGCCCCTGTCTCAAGGCTTCTGTTTCTCTTGATTTAATTTTGTTACTGGCACTTGAACACGGGGCCGTGCCCGGACAACACGGGGCCGTGTTCAGCGCCCAGTAACACAAAATTTTTGCTTTTTCACACCTTTTACACATTCAATCAACCTAAAAACTTATTTTTGGAACACATTGAGGAAAATGTGTAATTTAAGTGTGGGGGGGGATGCTAAAACCTTGAATCTTGCAAGTCCTAAATACAAGCCTTACACAAAACTCTATTGGAACCGCTAATCACCCCAAATTTTTTCAAAAATTTTTATTTTTTTTACTTGTCTAGGTTTAACTCGGGAATTTCAAGTTCTAAAAAGGTTATATTTTTACAAATTTACAACCGATAGCGTCGTGATAAAAAGAACCAACATAAGAAAATTATGAAAAGGCATGACAAGCTTAGTTAAAATTTGATTATATATACTTGACCACATAAAAAACCCATTCCCACAAAAGTGAGTTTTGAGCCTTTATTGAGCATACAATTACATATCATTAAACTAAATGCTCATTTTTTCGTTTCTTGTGTGAATAGCCGCTTGGTTCTTACGACTCTAGAACTTGCCATGACGATACATTCTGTAACACCTCGAAAATTCACGTCCTATAAGGTATTGACACGTGTCATAAGCTTTGAACGTGTGAAAGAATACTCTAGAAGGACTAAAGTTGACAAACATGGAAAATATGTGAATATAAGGGTTCAAAATGTCAACAATGGATAAATATACCCTACAATATCCCTACATGATGTTTATACCCTTAAACGAATGATTCATGGATCATACGATGCTAATTGTGAAAGAAAGTGAGAGATTACAAACTACATGGGTTAAATGTGTCAGCATGTTTAAAGTATACCTCCGAGTGACCTTTTAGCAAACCCGAAGCTTTGTAGCGATCAATTATGCTCACTAGAATACATGATAAAAATTTCACCAAGTTTCGCTATCATATGAGAAAGTTATGACAATATTTGTATACGAGGGGTTTAAAGCGTCAACGTTGAAATTTATGACTTTTCGGGTAACCATAAAGTTACCCAAGGACTTAACAAAGTTTGGTTATGTCTTAAGTCCCTTAAAAGTCAAGTTAGAGGGCTCAAAGTGCAAGAAATCATGTTAAGATCGAGTGTAGAAGGATCAGGGACTAAAAGCGTCAAAAAGTGCATAAGTTTGCATTTTCGCGCATAACTTACCTTCTGAATACATCCGAACATCCAAAAATTTATGTAAGCACTAAAATATTTTATTTTAGTGTTTGGCATGAGAAAAATCCATTCGTCACGCAATTTGGATCGTTTTTTGCGCTTATGCGCATTCCGTCGTAATTAAGCGAACATCGCGATCGTACGACCAAACGAACCGACATCCGGGATATTTTTGAGCATGTTTCATGTCCACAATGTTTAGGCATCATTTTAGGGCCTTAAAGTTAATTTAACGAGCCTTGAACATGTCAGAAATGGCCTTAATACAAAACGGGGACTGAAATGGAAACTTTGGAAACTGTTGCTGATCAGAAGGACCTAGGCGTGACACCTAGCCCCCTAGGCATCACGCGAGGTCCCTTCAGACCAGAAAAAGTTGTTTAATCAATTGTTAATAGCTTCTAAACACTCCAAAGGCCAATGCCACATGTTAATCCTTGATGCTGGGGGGCCAAACTTGGGTACCAAGGTGTTGCAACAAGTGTAGGGACAAGATCAAAGCACGGTATTCGAAGAACGATCCTAACGGTTGTCCATTTACTATAAATACCCAACCCATTTACTTACAAAACCCACAAATATGATCTAAGAATGCTCTAAGTTGAAGCCATTGCTTCATACCTGAGTTACTTGGATCAAGATTAGCTTTCGGGGACCCTTTGTAAGTGTTCCTACGTTCTTTTATTCGTTTTAGCGTTAAAGTCAAACTTTGTTTGACTTTCTGCATTGACCAGTTTATGGTCAATGCGAAGTTCTTTTGAACTTCATAACGTGAGCGTAATCACGATGGTTATAGTCCCTAGTGACTATACCTACTGATTACCACGTTATCTAGGCTCAGTGACGAGTCGTAGTTTCGGCCAAAATGCGTATTCTTGCGTATTTTGTAACCAAACTACTCTTAGGTATCAAAACCGTTTGTTTTGATACCAAACCTGTTTTCTAAACTTAGTTAAGCATGTTTTAACATGCTTAGCTCGTCTCTTTTAGTTTAGTACTTATATAGGGTCGTAAGGTAAGCGATCTAAACAATCGCTTATACTTTCGAACCCGACCCGTTTGATCGATCATTAGGATCCGACCAAACACATTAGGTGACCATAGTATATAGGGAATAACCTTCCGAGGTTATACCTTATGGTCACGACGTTTAGTTAGTTGTATGACAGGTAGTATATATGCCTTAGGTAAATGCCCAAAATACCCCTTCGGGGCTTATATTGAGATTAAACTCGTTTTGGGCATATTGGAAGGTATCCTACTGATATCACAACATATTTAAGGCATATTAACTTAGGAAACCTGTATATGACTCTTATGGTTACTCGTTACGCGCTTGTCGCGTTCGGATCGACTTATGTGACTAGTTTGCATAAATTAGCCGAAACGGGTCAAACCATATCTTTTTGGTCTCAAAATCCAGAATGTGTTTAAGTTACCCATATTAAACAAGCATACAAGCTTGTCGGGTCAAAAACCACATTCTAAACCGGTCTTCGCCTTATCATGCGTTTGAACCGTATCTTTCTCTTTAAAACTAACCGGTCTAAGCATAGGCTTAATTAAAGACCCGTTAGAAATCTAATAGGTTATTAAAAACCTTCGTTCCAGATTAAGAGCCCCAGTAGAAGTACTTGTGCTTGCTGAATTGATATACGGCTGGGATTGAATTTATATTTAGCTCAGGTAAATACTCTTAACTTATTTTCCCTATACGGGCTTGGGATACGGTATTATAATAATACCGCTTGGTCGGGTATTGAATGTTTAATCGTATTCTGATTAAATTATTGAGGTAACCCGTTTTAATCTGTATTGTTTGAAATAAAAGCCTTTAGGGGTTAATGACCATGTCCCGGATATCCTTGACATCATTGTATTATAAAATGGCCACGCCTTAAGCACGGGGTGTAGACATACACTGAAAGTTGCTTAAAGGGAAACGGTATCTCACTCTCTTGTGGGCTTATACTTGTGGCGTGTCTGTTAATCTTGACTCGGTTTCTACATCGGGCCCTGAACGTATAACGAACCTGTAAATCTGTATACAAGATTATAAATATAATTGTCCCAAGTTATAAAAGATTAACTTTGCCTTGTGCATTTTAATCAAAGTGTCAAAATATTTTGTGCCTGGTGCATCTAAATCAATTTTCTTAAACTCTTTTCAAATGAGTCGGTTGAGTGTATTTACCAGTGAAAACTGACGTATTTTCCAAAAAAGGTTAAGTGACAGGTGCTGAACGTAATTGGCTGGAAGCTCAGGGCGTTAATAAGGAATCTTGCAAGTTCTAGGCGTCTAAAGTCTGTTGAACAATGTTTATGTTTTAAGATCCGCCTGTGGATCCTTTACTTTCCGTTGTAATACTTGATATTACTTTATATTCGGATTGTAATATAATTATCTTTTGCTTCCGCTGTGCATTCATATATATTGTGTTGTTTGACTATGATGATATCGACTACGTCACGATACTCCCCACCGGGCCCACCTGTAAAACGTGGAAAGTCGTGGTGTGACACATTCCCAGTCCTTACCAACTTAAACCCGAGTAAGTAAATGACAGAGGCATTAGGACTAACCCTTTTTATTTCTACACCATTATTTTTCTTTTTTTTACCACCTACCCAAAATCCCCCTAGTTAGCCCCTTTGAGCCTAAACCTTTTCATTTCATAACCCAAACCAAACACCCTTTTTTTTCCCACCAAAACCTTTTTCATTTTTAACCCTTTGATTTAGTAACAAGTTCGGTTTTTCGTATGACTTTTCAAAAAAAAAAAAAAATGTGTGTTGATGATGAAGCAAAAGAAAATAAACAACACAAGTTCATCAAAAATAACTTTGTTTGAATAATAGCTTCATCAAAATAAAAGTTACAAAAATAAAAAGTCTTACGAAAACTGACGCTTGTTACGCTTTTCGCCCTTTTTCTACTAACCACTAACCACTAACCCAACCACCTACCTTTAACCCAAGCCTAACCCTTCACCCAAAAAGTCCTCTTGGTATTTACAAAGGTATATAAGTTAAAAAGGAGGAGGATTGATTGCTTGGCAAGGTTATGGTAGGAGTAAGTTCCATGCCGCTCTCGAGTGATCCACAAAAATACATTTTCGGCCGAGTGTTGAGTGATCCCCGTGAGGTATGTGAACTTGTATATAAATAGAATTTTAAAGAGGCATGTTATGCCCTAATAAGTAATTTATCTTATGAAAAGTTTTAAATAAATCATGACGAATAGGATTGTAAATAAATAAAAATCAAACTAAATAAAGAATCTTGGAAATCCCGACACTCTATGACAAGCCTAAAAACCTTCTTCTCTACCCATTCCATTTGGGAGTGTAATAGCCACATTATAAAGAGTTTTGCTTGAGGACAAGCAAAGATTCAAGTGTGGGGGTATTTGATGTGTGCAAAATGCAACATATAAATTACATCAATTGTGGCATAAAACTAACCCTTTTTAGTACTAATGTTGGAAAAAGTGTGCTTTTGTCTTCCTTTTGTATTTTCAGGATTAAATGAGCTCAAATTAACAAAAGAAGCAAAAAGACATCAAAATCTAACATAAATACAAGAAAAGGAACAAGACGTGACATGCCCGACCCCACGACAGCATCTTCCCAAGCAAAACAAGAAGACAGAAGACTGAACACGCCCCGTGCTCAGCCAGCACGGGGGCGTGCCCAAGTGTCAGCAGAAAAGACAAAGTAGTAGAAGCTTCTATTGCCCACCACGGGGCCGTGCTCAGCGGACACGGGGTCGTGGTCAACTATAAGATTCGCACAATCTAGGCAAATCTTCATAGTACAAAGATTTTTCTGCACACGGGGCCGTGCTCAGCGGACACGGGGGCGTGGTCAACTAATAAGACAAGCTGCATTAAATGAAGAAAGAGAAGTATGTGGACACGGGGCCGTGCCCGAGCTTCTGTTCAGCCTATAAATAGGAGTGCTTGGCTCAAGCTCAAACCATCCCTTGGCACACCACCTCTCTCACACTTCACCCACCACCCACCACCCACCACCACCATAACACAATCATCCACCACCATCATCCATTGTCCATCATAGAGTGTGTGAGTCGTCTTGGGATCCAAGATTGATCGTAAGAGTTCTTGACAATCAAGGCCATGTTTGCCTAAGTCTCTTACATCACTTGGTGAAGACAAGTGTCTAGTGTAATACTTTTTATTTCTAATCTTTTCGCACTTTTTACTTGGTTTTGTATTAATGACTTTAATAACTAGTCTCTTATGTTGAAGGTGATTCTTCCTTATCGTTTGTCCGTGGTGTCTTGGCATTATTTTACTGTCTATATAAAATAAAAGATTTTCACCATTCATATCTCCCACGGTCTATATGGAGGTATGTTGGCTACCTGGTCGGGGGTTAAGGGAACGGTTTGGTAAGAGTCTTGCCATTGTTCAGCGTTTAGAGGTCCTGCAATGGACCTGGGTCAAATTTAGTAGGACCTCCTTTAATAGTTAACGGTATTGGATGGCGGGGGTCCAAACTCTTTGACCCCCTCATAAGTTAACTACTATTAATACTATAACCCGGCTATTTAGGACTGTATCCCTGCTGACTCAGACTACTTAGTCGAGGGTAACGTCACCTCCAAAAGAGGGGCCTACCATAATTTGCATTAATAACTTAATTCATTATCTTTCAATAATCCGACCCTTTAGGATTGTATCCTTGCTGACTCAAACTACTGGGTTGAGGGTAACGTCACCTTCAAAAGAGGGGCCTACTACAATAACTAAGATAATCTCTTAAATAAGTGCAAAAGTGCGGAAATAATCAAAGGTTACACTATACACGAGTCGGAACCAAGTGATTCATCTTGTCTATCTGTTTTTCTTTTATTTTTATTTTCAGCATTTTTAGTTAGTTTTTATTTTTCTTAGTTTAAAACATTTTTCTAAACTTTTGTTTTGATTAGACGTTGAGGATAAACCGGTACTAAAAGCTCTTGTGTCCTTGGACGACCTCGGTATCTTGCCAACACTAAACTATGCTCACGATGGGTGCACTTGCCCATATGTGTGTTTAGTGTTAGTAAAATATCGTGTTTTATAAATTTAAAACTTGGCTAAAAAGTGTTAAAGGGCTTAAAATATACATCTAAATATATATAACACTTCACACGCATCAGTGACCATAAGGTATAACCTCGAAAGGTTATTCCCTATACAACTATGGTCACAAAACATGTTTGATCGGATCCCAATGATCGACCAAACGGGTCGGGTTCGAAAGTCTAAGCGGTTGTTTAGACCGCTTGACTTACGACTCTATACAAGCACTAAACTAAAAGTGACGAGTTAAACATGTTAAAACATGTTTAACGAAGTTAGAAAACAAGTTTGATATCAAAACAAACGGTTTTGATACCCAAGAATAGTTTGGTTGCAAAATACGCATAAACGCGTATTTTGACCGAAACTACGACTCGTCACTACGCCTAATTAACGTGGTAATCAGTAGGTATAGTCACAAGAGACTATAACCATCGTGATTATGCTCACGTTACGAAGTTCAAACGAACTTCGTGTTGACCATTGACTGGTCAAAGCAGAAAGTCAAACACTCTTTGACTTTCATGCTAAAAACGCATAAAAGCACGAAAGAATACTTACAAAGGGTCCAAGCTAGGAATATATGATCTAAAATTTCTCAGGTATGAAGGTTTTTGAGCTCCAACTTAGAGAAATCAGATCATGTGTGAATGAAAATGGAAGTGGGGGTGGGTTTATATAGGATTTCCAATACCGTTAAGATCGTTCATCGAAAACCGAGCTTTGATCTTGGCCTTACATGTGCACCCCCTGATTTAGAATACCATGGGCACCCTAAAACAGCCCATAGACTTGCTTAAAACCATTTGCAAACCAAGAAACCAGCTGCAGAATTGAAATCTACTGGTTTTTCAGTTCTTGGCATTTTACGCGGGCCGCGTAGACATAGGGGATGTCTTACGCGCCCCTCCTAGTACCTCAGTTCAGTAGCTTTTCAATATTTACAGTAACAGTCCCTGCATGCATATAAGCCCCCTTTTGACACGTTTAAGGCCCGTTAACCTCATTTCAAGGCTCCAAAATGAAGTTAAAGCATAGGGAACATGATACATGCTCAAAAATATCTCGGATGTCGGTTCGTTTGGTCTTACGATTACGTTGTTCGGTTAATTACGACGAAACACGAACGGACGCGAAAAATGACCCAAATTACGCGACGAATGGAATTTGAGCATTCCAATCACTAAAATAAAATATTTTAATGATTACATAAATTTTTGGATGTCTGGATATATTCAGAACGTAAGATATGCGCGAAAATGCAAACTTATGCACTTTTGACGCTTTTAGTCCCTGTTTGATCTAAAGTTTATTTTTACGCACCAAACACCTCAAAGCCTATTTATAAGCTATGCAAAGTATATTTAGGGCATGTTTAACTTATGATCATGTTCCGGAATGTTCGTTACATTACGAATCGGCATACTTTCGCAGTTTGTCGAAATTAGTCCCTGTAAGCGAATAAACTTGATTTCGACATACCAATCCTTCCAAAACTTATTCATAAGTTATGTAAAGGTTATTTAAGGTATGTTAAGCCCATGTCACTATTCCAGGGTGTTTTTCGCATTAAACTAATTACGTTTACGCATCAGTTCGCGTATAACTTCTCAGAAAGCGATTTAGAGCTCGAAATTGAACAAGAATTGATATGTGGAAACGATACACATATTTATACAAATCCCAAGTATGAAATACAATATTTAATTGGTTTGGTATTCGTATGATGGTGGAAGTGACACAGGTGTCACACGAACCGTTTTGACACGAACCTTTTCGACCCGTACCGTTTCGACCCGTACCGTTTCGACCCGTACCGTTTCGACCCGTACTGTTTCGACCCGAATTAGTGGTTGTGGGTGCCGGGGTGATGGATTCTAATTCATTTGACAACCAAACACAATAAAAATGGAATTGAGATTCCAATTCCAACAATTTCCAATTCCAATTGGAATGTTTAAATTCCAAATCCAATTCCTTCAAATTCTAATTCCTATACAAATTCCAATTCTATTTCCAAATCATTCCCGAACCAAACGCTCCCTTAGTCTTTAGACAAAAGAGTTAAACGTTTCTGAATTCCTTTTTATATGTAGAATCAGATATAAGAAACAAGGAGAAAATATCTAGAAAACAATGGGATATGAAATAAAACCAATGCTTTGTCAGTTAAATAAAAAACTTCAACATAACGTGTATAATACAAATAATATATAAGAAATATCACTTATCCTAAGCTGCAGACGAATCAAAGAAGACGAAGGCGTGACATGTGGAGACCTAAACGTACAAATTGGAACCAACTAGTATTAAGCATCCTCCGCATTGCGGCGGGGGCGAGCACTAATGCCACATTACTGCCAGCGACCACCGACACTGAAGTTGCGGCGTGTTAATGCGAAGAAATTAAAACAAAACGTAAAATATAGAATAAAATAACTAAGTTAATATTGGATTCGTACATTACGATGAACCCGGGGTTTATTTTTTCCTGTTTGACAGGTTCACCGTAATCTATATATAATATATATCATTACCACTATACAAACCATAATGCATATATTACAAAAACCATTGCATCAATATGTTGCAAATTATATTTATACAAGATTTTGGCTAAATTAATTAGATTATTATAAATAATAATAATTTACAAATAAAACAACACAACTTTGAATGGATCAAACCGATTGAATATGGTAAGATAATGAAACCATTATTTGATTAGGGTACAACAACTTAAGCACAATTTACGACCATACATGCATACAAAACAGATTGAATTTGGTAAGGCAAGGTACAACTACTTAAGCACAAATTACAACCAAACATGCATACATGGTAAGGTAATGAAACTATTATTTGATTAAGGTACAACTACTTAAGCACAAATTACAACCAAAGATGCATACAAATGTTCCAAAATAATAGTATATAAATAAGGTACAACTACTTAAGCACAAATTACAACCAAACATGCATACATGGTAAGGTAATGAAACTATTATTTGATTAAGGTACAACTGTTTAAACACGAATTACAACAAAAGATGCATACAAATGTTCCAAAATAATAGTATATAAATGTGAATAGCCCATAACAAAGAGCAAAGTAATAAAGTAAGATAATTCAATGTTCACTCGCTAGGAGATGGATTTCCACAACAACAAACTACAAAATAGATGTTGAAGCATTCATGGCTTGTGTAAGCCACTAAAAGTAGCTAAGACATTAATCTATATGATATACACACCATGAAGGTATGTAAACCAAAGTAAGCAACTTCAGACAAAAAGTTTTAGCATTAGTAAATAATTCTTTGGTTTTTTTCTATACAACTATACGAACAGTATGGATTCAGGCCATACGACTCGTATGTCGTCCGGGTCATACGACCCGCGTCTCACTGAAGAACAAAACTGTTTAAACTGGTTATCGCATTCCATAACCTTCAAAAACGAATATATATATATATATATATACCATTAGTAATAGTATCGAGATGGTAACCTTTTTACAAGATTAACAAATCATATAGTTTAGCTTATAAGGTAAATTAAAACCGGTCACATTTAAAACTCCTTTAAATTTGACTGTGGGAGAAACATGGACAAGGTTCCCTTAAATCACTTAACTATTGGCTTGTAATCTTAACTTTATACAAAAATTACTCATAATATTAGGACCACTTTTTAAAAGAGGGTAAGAGGATGTTACTTATGTCATGATTCAATACTTGATGAGCCTAGCTCATCATGATTTTTATGAACAGAATGGAATTTAAAACTATCTTACTTGAGATCACAAAGAGAGATTACTTGAGCACCAGAGAGTCTTCAATACTTGGAAGATTTTATTTACTTATTATTTTACAAGTACAGAAATGAGGAAAAGAGAGAGATGCCCAAAATTGGCGTGCCTCCCATTCTACACAAACTCCCTATTTATACTAAAAGAAAAGATAATTGATAAGATGCTCGGGTACTCATTGGGCCCCATAGACAGCTATCTTCAATCAATTTTTTCTTCTCTTTTGATACACACCAAACATTTTTGAAAGCATAATAAGATTCTATGTTAGTGGGTATAACCCACCATTAGCTCTTGTCGACTGCTTTCATTATTGTTATAGTAATTATTGATGCTATATAATGGCACCTATGACCCTAATAAAGTCTAAAATGAAGAGATTCCCTCATATAATGGAGGGACATTATATCTTCTTTTTCTTTTTGTCTTTTTTCTCTTTGTCAGTCTTATTTTTAGAAGACTGTTCTTGTGGGTCTTCTTGTAATTCCCCAAACTCTTCTTTCATTTTTTTTCCAAATATTCATTTATTTGGGTATCAAAATTTTGTCGTCAACTTCTTCAGTTTCTTGCCCTTCTCCTGCTAGACATGAGAATTGATTATAATCTTCTTGGCTGTTTGATGATATGGACATGGATTTAGATGAATTTTCTGTTGGGAAATGTTTTTTAATTTCCCTTTTCATTTCTTCCATATAAGACTTTATAATTTCATCTTTTGAGACATCCTGCTTTCCGTGATGAGTCTTCTAGAAATTTGCTCCCATGGACTAGGAAGTTGTCTTTGTTGTTTCTTTGCGATTTGCAGCTTATAATGTTCAATCTTGGTATTAGTCAAATTTATAGTTTCTTGTACTTCTATAAGCTTGGTGGATTCCTTTGTTTTAATCAACTTGTTCCAAAACTTTGTATAACAAGTTCTTTTGAGACATGGAAAATTATCTCTTAGGGTATAACCTGTAGTTGGCTTCCACTTCCAGATCCATGGAATAGAGAATTCTATAAAAAAAGTACATTGAAGCTATACCTTCAAACCAAGTGTTGTTATAATTTGCTTCTATAAGATCTGGTGATACACGGACCCATTCTGTATATAAACTTTTGAATGGTTTAGGCAAAATTTGAACTGTTGGTCCATATAATAGGAACCATTTTTGAAACCAGCAGGGTATTCCTTGCTTAAACACATTATCACTGACTTTTATAAACCAGGAATGTTTCTTCTTTGAGTTTTCGTAAAATAGACATTTTTTCAAAACTCTAGATGTAATCCCAGTAATTATACTTATAAGTTTGTCTATTATTTGTCTCTGGATATATAAATTCCCTTTCTTTTAGGGTACTCAACCCCCATTTTTGTGGAGATATGATACCCTTTATGAAAATTTTGCTGAAATTATACATATGTTTTTCCCTATCACTTGGATAAAAATGTCTAACTTCAGCTGTTTCCGTTAATTGGAGAATATTTTCATAGTACTGACGGGTTTTATAAGATGTTGCATCATAGGATGCGGAGTGCCCCGCTTGCGGTATGCTCATATAATGTATATATGCGTGGGCGCTCGGGGGGCAAAAGTGAAAGTGCACTAATTTTAACGTTATTTTACTAATTTCGTGAAAATAACGTTAAAAGAGGGGGACGGTTAATCATGCATCATGTGGTGGCGTTGATAGCCAAAAGACAAGGGGGTGCATGCACTAATTGGCGTTTGTCTCAATTGCTGAGTGTTATGTGCCTTATGTCCAAGGCTTGATGCAAAACCACAATCGAGCCGGGGGTCTCATTGGAAGCAGCCTCTCTATTCCTACGGGGTAGAGGTAAGGCTGTCTACATCTCACCCTCCTCAGACCCTACCTTAGCTTTGCTATTGGTGGGATATACTGAGTATGATGATGATGATGATGATCATAGGATGCGGGATCCAAATATTTTTGCATGAGGACCCATGGGTCATCAAGAAGTTTTATGTCTTCTTGATTTAAAATGATTATTTTCTTTTGCCTTTCAGTTATGAACCAAGAGTCATCTTCATCATTGTCTTGTGCCGTTGTAGCATAGGTAGGAGGTTTTGTGATCTCTTTCTCCTTTTAGGCCTTTATAAGGTCCATGATCTTTTCATATAAGGGATCCTTTTGATTAATTTGGATATCTCCTGTATCTGTGCTGCTTATGACCTTATTTGAGCTAGAAGCGATATTTGAAGCTATGAGTCTTCTGTTTCCTATTTGGGCTAGAACCATATCCTGCCTGTTATTATTAGCAGAACTGTAACCTCTCCCCCTATAAGAAGGAGTCTGGTCTCTTCCATAAGAGGAGGATTATCCTCTTCCCCTAGGAATCATAGCTGAGAAGAAAAAAATCATAAAAGTTATCCGCAGGAAAGTATAATTTCCTTATCATACAAGGCTTTTATTCTACCTTGTGCTTCATAAATTGTCTTATAATAAGATCTGATACTCATTTCTGTATGAAGAGGATGTTGAGTAAAATCATGTCTGATATTATTGATTCTGATCATTTGATCTCTTATAATTAGATCCTGAATATTCATGTCATTCCATATTTTATGGATTGAGATTTTCAGAGGACCTTTAATTTTCATCTAGATATTCCCTGGAAAGAAAATCAGGAAGACTATTATCACTCCCCTTTTTATATGATATTTCGAAATCAAATGGGGCTAATTGGGATTGCCATCTAGCAAACATTTGCTTAGATACATCATGTTTGAAATCCTTATTGAACATAAACTTAGCTGCTTGGCAATCTGTTTTTATTAGAAACTTTTGATTGTATAAATCATCTTGAAATTTTAAGACGCATTTTAAAATAGCTAGTATCTCTTTTGCTATAGTAGCGTAGTTCTTTTGGCTTTCTATCCATTTTCCTGAATGAAACCTTACAAGATATTCTTGTTTATTATGAGGAGAAATTTGTTTTAATATGCCTCCATTTCCTATTTCTAAGGCATCTGTTTCAACTATCTTTTCCCAATTAGGATTTGCAATAGATAAACAAGGAAGATTAGAAACTTTTTGTTTTATTTTAATGACTGCCTTGGTATGATTTTCATTCCAAGGTTTGGGACTCTTTTTTAATCTATCATATAATATAGACGAATCTCTAGCCAAGTTTTCATAATATTGAGCTATATAATTTAGGCTCCCTAGAAATCTTTGAAGCTGATTTTTATCTATAATTTTGTCTGGAAATCTATTAGCAAATTCGATACT
Organism: Helianthus tuberosus; assembly: GCA_030545235.1. Taxonomy (NCBI): domain Eukaryota; kingdom Viridiplantae; phylum Streptophyta; class Magnoliopsida; order Asterales; family Asteraceae; genus Helianthus; species Helianthus tuberosus. The sequence continues at coordinate 2,311,555 of CM060389.1, read as the reverse complement.
TCTATTAATAGGAATTATTTTTCCTTTTTCTATAATATGTCCTAAAAATCTGACATTTGTTTGGAATAACATAATTTTGGGACTGGAAATAACCAACCCATTTCTTATAATAATATCTTTAAATAAATTTAAATGTTTAAAATGGGTTTCAATATCTTTTAAAAATACTAGAATATCATCTATATAAACTATTATAAAGTTTGAGAAAGGAATGAATATATCATTCATAATCTTTTGAAATTCTGAAGGGGCATTTTTGAGACCAAAAGGCATAACATTCCATTCATATTGTTCGAAAGGAACATTAAAAGCTGTCTTATATCCATCCTTTTGATCTATCTGGATTTGCCAACATCCTGATTTTAAATCAAATTTTGAAAATATTAGTGCGTCATATAACCTATCTAGTAAGTCTTTCTTGTTTGGAATTGGATACCTTATCCACTTTAAAACTCTGATTAAAGGTTTATAATTTATAACTAGTCTTGGAACACCTCTTTCTTGTTCTGAATGTTTGTTTACATAAAAAGCAGTACATGACCATGGTGACTTGGAAGGATTTATTAATCCCTTTTGTTGAAGAGAGGCTATTTCCTTTTTACATAATTCTAAATATTCAGAATTCATTTGACAAGGTCTTGCCTTAGTTGGAACATTACTCTCCTGAAAATCCTTTTCATAAGGAAGAGAGACTATATGTTGTTTTCTATTCCAAAAAGCATTTGGATGATCATTACATATTTCATTATTAAATTGGTTCTTTATTAATTCAATTTTAGATATGAGTTTTGGATTTTTTAAATTATCTTCTATTGTATGTATATTGATTTCTTCTTTAAGAAAATTTATTTGATTTATCTTTGCCTGTATTAAGATTTCATTTATCATTTTTTCAATAGGTTGAGTTATAAACTTAAAGGGGTTGGCTAAATGCACCCCTTTTTTACTAGTCATACCCCCTTTCTAAAAATATAATTTAAAAGTTGTTAAATTTCACCCCTCTAAACAATTCAAATATTGTTTTTGAAAACTATTGTGTTTCTATAATTTGAAGACACTTTCTCTTATTTATTTCGTATTTTTGTTCTCTCATCTTTCTATTTTTATCTCAATTTTTATTAGTATTATTATTATATTAAAATGTTTTTTAATATAACTAACAACTTTTATTTATTAAAAGTAATAAGACGTAAAAAGAAAATAAAACGTTATTTAGCTTCATTTAAATTTTTGTGTGTCATTGTTTATACAAATTGAATTCGAATACCCACTTCAAGCCGCTATGAACAAAAAAATCCATTTCAAAATTAAAATCACTCGCTTTAATTTAAAACGTAAGAAAACGATTATTTTTCAAATAATAAAAAAAAGTTTCTTTTTAAATCAAATAACGTTTTAAAAATAAATACTAGTAATAATAATAATTAAAGATAAAAAATGAAAGAAAAACAAAATGGTTCGAATTATATTAATATGAAAGTTGACGGAGGGGGTACGTTCAGTAGAAAAGGGGTACATTTAGCAGCACCCAAACTTAAAATGAAGGTTTTTCCCCTTATAAGTTGCTGAAAACCCTTTGTGATCAACTTCTCTTAAAGAAAATATCTTGTTTAAAAAAGAGGTTCCTAAAATAGCTTCATTTGAAATGTTTTTAACAAGGACAAATGAAGTGGGAACACATTCCCCGTTATTACAAATTTTTACATTGGGAAGTTTATATTTAACTCCCATATCCTTTTTATCAGCTGCTTTTAAAACCTGTGTAGTTTTTTTTAAAATATTTTGTAGGACTAAGACCTTCTCTTAAGCAAGTTAAATCTGCTCCCGAGTCTATAAGAGCAATAAAATCCTTTTGGAAACTATTTTCGATTAGCAAGGTTATTTTTACTAACCATTTTTGAGAAATAATAGTTTCCATAGCTTGCAAATATTCCTCATTTGTATTAATTTCTTTTTCTTCTTTATTATCATCCCTTTTAAATAATTGTGCCCATGTAGAAGGTTTTGACGAGTTCTCTTCTGTATTTGATATTTCAGCATCTTTTTCAAGATTTACTATTCTTTTTTCAAAATCGAAATTTTGTTTTTTTAAATTTATTATTTCTCCTTTTAATCTTATAATCTCAACCTTCAAATCCTCAGGGGTTGAAGAGGATTTTTCTTTTTTTATTATTTAATATGTTATGAACATATTTCATCGAATAAGGACCTTTTGGTTCTTCAATATTATTTTCTTCCTTTTTATTTTCTTGGTATATCATATCAAGGATTTTGATTTTTTCTTCAGGATTTTTTATTCTTTTAAGAACATCTTCCAAAGTCTTACTATTCAAGACGTTAATCTCACTACTTTCTCCTGTATTGATCTCATTATCCTGAAATTGAGATATAATTCTATAAATCATGTCATCTGTTTTTTCTTCTTTACAGCAATTTTCACAATCCTCAGAATTTGAAGATGGATCGGAATCATAATCGGTAGATTCTTCTGATTCAAAGATTTTATATAATTCATTTTTGGTTTCTTCTTCAATATTTAGATTATTAATTTTCTTTTTTATATTTCTTCTTTGGTAGCATTTATTTGCCATGTGGCTTTTCTTTTTTACATATATAACATGTTGGTGTCCAATTTTCTTTTCTAGTTTGCTTTCTCCTATAACGTTTTTCTCTTCTTTTCTGAAAATATTTATCCATAGAAGATTTCTTATGATATATATAATTTTCTCTTCCTTTTGTTTCTTTAGTACATTCCATACCAAATTGTTCACAGAATTGACCCAATTGTCTTTTTTCTGTTAAATTATGTTTTTTTTTAATTTGGTGGTTTTGCTTTAATTTGTTGCATAGAGCTAATCCTTCTTGAACACAGACTCCTATAAGCCTTCCATAGGTATAATTATCATATAAAATCTGAACATTATCTCCTCTAAGAGTTTTTCTAACTCTTTCCGCAAATAGAGGAGGAAGTCCATCAATAAATTTTGATTTCCAATGAGGACTATTATTTTCTGGGAGCTCATAAACTCTGCTTAAGAAAACATCCTTATACCATCTAAATGATGTTAAAGTGTTACATCTTAGGCCATTTAATAATGTTCTTATTGTTTCAGAATTATCTGACCATCTTCCAGTAAAATGCTCTATAATTGTAACTATCAAAGTGTAGACAACATCAGAGATATCTCTTTCATTTTCCTTTTTAACATGACTGTAAATTTGAGCTTGATTTTCTAGTTTTATATAATTATCCCACCACCCTTTTAATTGACCCGTAAATCCTGCAGTTATCATTTTACAAACAATACTATCAATATTTTGATTATTCTTTGCTATTGTTGCATACATCATTATTCGATGTGTCATCATATATATTTTCCTATCAGTGTATCCGTCTAGATTCCATTCATAAATGGATTTTCCATTATAGGAATTAGTGATCTCATATTCTTGCTCCTCATGGAGTACATCTTGAGGGGTTGGCCTGGGATAGTAAAACATTCTTTGCCTTGGTATATCTGCAAATTTTGTATTATATGATCCGGATTTCCCTCTGCTGTCTAACTTTTTAATAGAATTAGTATCATCACTGAAATCTTCTTCATCTTCTTCTAAAGCATTTAATTCTGCTTTAGAAAGTTTTTCTCTGATAGTTTCTATAAGTTGATCTAAAGGTTTTACCTTATAATCTTCTATTTCTGGAGGTGGTTGAATAGTTGGCTGAACCTTTATAAAGTTGTCATTCTTTTGTATTACTTGTTTCTCCTTTTTCATAATTTTGATTTTCTATATATTTTTCAAGTTTGTTATTTGTTTCATGAAGGAGATCCGAAATATTTGTGAGGCACAAGTTTGTATAATTGTTCTGTTTTATTATTGGTTTATATGAAGAATAATTGCTTGAAGAGAATCATTGCTTATTAATTTTTTAAAAGCAGAGAAGTATATTTCTTCATTTTCTCTTTTTAGTTCAAAATCTTGTGTAGGAGGAAATACTGATTTTACAATAGTACCTGTGGCTAATTTGTAATTCTTTTCAATTACAGAAACATATTTCTGTGAATATTTATTAATGAACCAGACAGGAAATTCTATGATTTGTTGGACATTATCAAGATCTTTATAAAATTCTTTCCCAATTCTAAATCTTTCTTCTCTATGAAAAGATTCCATAAACCAATTTTTAAAAGGTTTCCATTTTTCATTTCTATATTTTTTTCGCATATCTGCTTCCTAGCAGCAGATCCTGGACTAAAATCAAAAGATTTACTATTCATTTATAAATTAAAACTCATTTGAGAGACTGTATCATCATCTCTTACTTGGTGGTAAACACCTGAAACTAAATTATCGTTATTAATATTTAAATTTTCTACTCTATTAACTTTCATCTGAGAAGTAGAAGCTCTTGATGGTTCTGGAAATTCTATTTTATAATCTAAGGGTGAAATATAAGATTTCGCAGATTTAGATTTTATAAATCTTTGTGAAATTGAATCTAAATCATTTGAATCATTTTCTTTAAATTCTACCTCTATATTTCCTTCAGGGGTTTCTATAAGTTTGCTTAACCTATGTTTTATTTGTGGTTGTTTTTTAATTGCTTTATCTATAACCCATGTTTCAGGAAAGGTTATTTCTTCCCACTTAACTTGTCTCCTAATGGAAATATTTGATTTTCCATAATTTGTCTCTATTAGAATTGTTTCATTATTTTGTTTGTTTATTCTTTTGCATCTAGCATTCATAGTAGTCAACAATCTAAAATATATTCTATTACAAATGCAAATTATTTTTTATCCTGGAGCATAATTATAGCCATGAGTTTTAACATATAAAGTTAAAGCATCATCTACATTATGATCAGATAAAGATAGGTGTAGGTCTGGGTATACATCAAAATATACCGGACCATGTGCTAAACTAGTCTCTATAATTCCTATTAGGGATTGTTTCCAATTTAAATTACGAGCATCTCGTAATTGTTGATGCATACGTCTGTCGACTTCCTCTTGTATCGAGTCTTGTCTGTGTATATATAGATCAGGGCACGTTATACTAGGAAACTGTCAAAAATAGGTTAGAAGGTAATCTCGCACGAAATTACAATTTCGTGTGAAACTGATTTCGTGTGAACCTGTTCATGCAAAATCACCTTGCCTATAAATAGGAGCCTTGTATTCGTCATTTGGAACGAAATTACTTTCCGGTTTGAGAGCCGAAGTGCTGCCGAAGTGTCTACTCGCTGTAAATCTTTGTCAAATCAACCAAAAGACTGTTTAAAGTGAATATCTAGCTGAATTGGACTTGATACGTTTGTTTCCGCCTCTCGTATTGAGCAAAAACTCTTCTGATCTACTCGTTCGGGTCAGAAAACGATCCTACAAGTGGTATCAGAGCTCAGGAGGAAGAGTTCATACCAATTCAGCTGCAAATTCTGATTTCTACACCTTCTTTTCAAAATTAAACTTGATTTCACGGTCAAAATGTCTTGAATTTCACCTATTATACGCGCAATAGTGTTTTAACAAACCCTTGAAAGTTTCAGACTTAAAATCGGACAAAAACCTGATCAATTGGACCAAAATCAGCTCGAGATGATGACATCAGCAGTATTTCGCATGGAATAGCTTCTTAATTTCGCACGAAATTAGTATTTCGTTTGAAATTATGGTTGATTTCACACGAAATTAGTATTTCGCGTGAGTATTTCGTACGAAATTAGTTGATTTCGCTTGAAACCAGTTTTTTGTTTGGTTATTTCGTACGAAATCACCTATTTCGTGTGAAAATCTTTATTTCGTTTGAACTATTTCGTTTGAAAGTATTTTGCAGGTAATTTCGCTTGAGTTGTTATTTCGTTTGAAATTGTCTGGTTTGTGAAAATTGTTACCGTATCATGAAAGAGGAATTTTATAACGCATTTGCTACTGCCCCGACTACTCCTACTGCCATTGCTCAGAACATGAACATGGAAAATGAAACTGGAACTTTGCAAAAAACCCCGAAGCTAATGGGAATTGAGGAGTATTATGGTTGGAAAGAACGATTTGAAAACTGGGTTCAAGCTAATCATTTGAGATCTTGGGAGTGTGTTGAGAAAAAGTATGTTCTACCACGTACAGATTTGGGAGTTGAGAAAAAGATTTTTGAATTTACGGATAAAGAACGAGACATGTACAAAGCAGAAAAGATGATGATTAGTTTACTTCAGCAAGCTATTAAAGAAGACATATTCATTTTGCTTCAACATGATAAAACTTCACGCTCAATTTGGGAAGCACTTCGAATTAAATTTGAGGGAAGTGAGAAGATGATCAAGAGTAAAAAGGCATTGTTAAAGAAAGAATTTGATCTATTTACAAGTTTGCCGGGAGAAGATACAAAGAAATTAATTGAAAGATATTGTCACTTAGTTCGATCAATGTCATTGTTAAATATCAACAAAGATCGAGAAGAATGGGTCGACAAATTGGCTGATGCTTTACCACAGAAAGAATGGGGTACATTTTTAATGATATTAAAGAATACTTGAGAATATGAGGGTTTGACAATTTCCCAGTTCATTGAAAAAATTGAAGGACAAGACCTTGAGCAACAAAAGATTGCAAGAATGAACAATCCAAGTGCACAACAAGATGTTAAGATGTACTACAAAGGGAGTGTTCAGAATGTCTAAGCAAGCCCGAAAGTTCAATCTGCTTTTAGTGCCGAAAACTCATCTGAATTAATCAATCAGAGTCCAAACAGCAGCAGTGGATTTTCCTCATACCCAAGTGTTAATCCAAAGGAATCAACCTCAAGTCATCAGTTTCAAAGTTCAAACAGCAATAATGGTCAAATTTTACATTGCAACATTGCGTTGCATCTTCAGAACGGTCAAATTTTTTTCTGAAGAAGTGGCTAAAAGTCATATGTCGTTACTTGCTATAGTGTTAGAATCATATGAAGGATTGGTTGCAGGAAGGATCGGAAATCCTATGTTGACAAAAGAGGATTACGATCAGATCGATGCTGAGGAAATGGAGCTTATGGACATTAAATGATGTTTAGCGAGTGTTTTGAGAAGAGCGGAAAAATTCAAAATGATTACAGGAAGAAATGATTTTCTAGATGCAAATGTTTCTACTTTCTGTTTTGATAAATCTAAAGTTACTTGTTTTCGATGCAGGGAGAAAGGACATTTCAAGAGGGAATGTACCAATCGAGAAGCTAGTGGAGCAAAGAATCCGTTTGGTGGTAGTGATTATTATCGAAAAGCCATATATCAACAAGTTGCTCATCAACCGTATCAACAAAAAGAACCACAAACTGCACATGCTAAAATGATCGAAGAAGCAAATAAGAAAGCTTATTTTGGCATAATTGATCAAGACGATGAAAAAGTGGCAGAGGGTTTCAGTTGGGATAAATACATACCATCTGATTCAAAAGTAGTAGCTCTCATTGCACAAATAGTTCAAAAACCAGATTTGATGACGGAATGGATGAAAGAATTTGCCAGTGATGAGAAAAGTCAAGACGAATCTAGTTTTTCAGATGATAGCTCAGAACAAACACAAGTGTTTGATCAATCATCAACTGGTGATAGTGATGATGAGGAAGAAATGCATATTAATATTGCAAAAACTCATTTATCTCCTGAAAGTTTTCAATTTTATTTTGCAGATAGAGTGGAGAAGCTGAAGGAAAAACATGCAGCAAAGAATCAGAAACAGGTGAAAAGTAAGGATGTTGCTCAGGAAAAGATTTCTGAACAAAGTGATGAAGACAAAGCTACTGAACAGGTAGTTGAAGTTGTTGAAAAAGTAGTTGAAGTTGAAAAGATTATCGAAGTGGAAAAGATTGTTGAAGTAATCAAACCTTGCTTAAAGTGTTTGGAGTCGTGCAAGCTGTGTGAAGAGAAAGATGAGAAATTGAGTGAGCAAGATAAGATGAAAGAAAATTTATTGTTCAATCTCAACTATGTGAAAGAATCATATGATGTTCTGAATAAAACAGTGAATGGTTTACAAAAGACAAATTCTGAAAGAGAAGATGCATTAACAATGATGAATGCTGTGATGATGACAAAGCAGAAGGCGATCAATCATTATATTGAAGAGTGTGCAAAGCTAAAGCAAGAGTTGGAGACATAAAAGATAGAAAATGAAAGAATCAGACGTTTACTGCAAAGTTATTCTAGTTCTGATTATTTGATTGATAGAATTTATCCAACTGTTGCAGGTTTTGAAGCATTTCAAGACAAGAAGACAGAAGAAAAGGATACTGGTAAGAAACAAAGTGCAAATTATAACAAGTGTCCGCCTCCGATCTGGGAAGGTTATTCTCCCAGAAAACCAAATGAGGAGCAAGTCAAAAAGGCAGTCAATATAAAGTTAAAGTCCGAAACAACTGACGAGTTACCAGAAAATATTGATGTTACGTTCACATCGTCTGACACTGATCATGAGTCTGAGTTAATAAAGAAAGTGGTCGATCAGGTGTTGGATAAAGATGAGGAGTCAGAGTCAAAGTCGGAGTCCAAAAGTTTGAGTTCATCATCATTTGACAGTTCAAAGTCGTCAGTTAAAAGGGTTTACAATAAAGAATTCTTGTTATCAAAATCTAATTTGAATGACGAACCAATCAAAGTGGTATATACTTTGAATGATTCAGACAAATTATATTCTGATGTGGAATTTCCAATAAGAGGTGTTAAAACTGAAATGATAAACAAGGTTTTCAAACTAATAGAAATTAATATTTCTGAAATAAAAGGTGAAAATCTTTCTGAAAAACCAAGTCCTTACACCTCAAGAGTTAAACAAAGATTAAACAAGAAAAAGGGTTACAATTCTGGTTCTGGTTTTCAAAAGAAACCAAATCATAACGGTAATTACAAAAAGAAGGGGTTGGGTTTTATTCCACCGAAAAATCATAAAAATGAGAAAACTTATAAACCAAAAATTGTATTTGTTTCAGGTGCAAGTTCGGAGGAAGAAGAAAATAGCTCATTCTGGAAGTAAACAAACAAAGAGTTCTTTGCAGAGAAACAAAAGTTTGAGAAGAATGGAGTTTATAAGAGAAAGGAAACAAGAACCTGTTATAGATGTCAAGAAGTTGGTCACATCGCCTGGAATTGTCCAAAGGGAACCAACACAAAACAGGAAGTTGTTTCTAAACTCAAAGAGAAAGTTGTTGACAAAATTGAACCACCAACTGAAAAATTCAAAGTTTTTAAAAATTCAACATATGAGGTTGGGGAATGTTCGAAAAGGTTTTACAAGAGAAGAGTGAATCTTGACAACCAGAAATGGGTTGTTAAGAAATCTGATGTAAAATATGGCGATGAATTTGACTCGTCAAAGTCAGAGGAGCCACATGTTGAGCTAAAAATTGAAACATCAGTTCCGCCAATGGATGATGTCACACCCCCAAACTCCCACCTAGGGTATGTCTCTATTGGAGGTGCAACGATCCAACAAAGAGCCACTAATCATATCAAACACATTCGATAAAATAATAAAGTACTTGTCTGTAAAAGAAATACTGTTTGTAAGTTTAAATAAAACCAAGTAATCAGCGGAAGCAAAGTAAATAGTTTGAAACCCAAAGTAATGTATCAGAAATCATTAAGTTAAATACGCCCTGTAAGACCATGCCCACTCCAGCTGCTCCAGATGGCAAGTCCCAAAGTACCTCAGCTAACGACCTACAAGCATGCAAACAAGTGTGTCAGACTACGCTGGTGAGTTCATAGTTTTAGAAAACGGTTGTTACCAGTTGTGTGTAAAACAGTTCAATAACCAATGCAAGTAATATTGTTAATATCTCAATTCCGAACAAGACGGCTCCTGAAATACATGACTGCCCTTCCCACGTACTCCTATCTAGTACTGGGCCCCGACTGGGTCATTAGTTCACATCCGTCCTATCTAGGAGCGGTGTGAGGGTGCCAAACCAAAGTAGCGCTACCAACTAATACCCGTTACCCTCCAGGTAACATAATAAGGGACTTACAAAAATGATAGGTGAGAATATTAACCAATATACCCGTTTTTACCCAGACCACTGACTGTCCCCAACCACTGGGACGCATGCTCGAATGTAGTGAACTCACCTTAGGGTTGCTCGGTAAGACTTGTTACTTGTTTATCAATTAATCACGCCCGTCCTAACATGGTTACTATCGATAGTCAGTTTCTTAAACACTTAACGCCAGCCGTAACACATATTACACAAGTAATATTCACACATCATTATTCACATTGTAGCATATCATCATGCAATCTAACAGTGTTATGTATCATAATATTACATAATAGGTGTTGCACCCTACCATACAGTTTGTTTACACGTCCACACCCAAGTATTAGATTACATTTCCTAACATTCATGCAAGAGGGTAGGTGCTACTGATTAATCCAAGGCCCAACATCAGTTGTCTAGTTATGAAGTGTGCACCTGAATCAGGTTACGGCCCAAAAACAATGTATGATTGGGCTCTGGTGTTTGGGTCAGTTCAAGTGTGCGACCCAAGACTAGCGGTTTACATGAAACCGTGCAACCTACTGATCTGAGGCCCAACCAGCGTTGTATCGGACTGCGCGGTCCAACACGAAATATAATGTGTGCAGCCCAACATTAATGGTCCGCGGATCAGTGTGCAGCCCATCCGAGTGTACCCAACTATTATACTTGTTAACTACAATTTATAACGATCCTATTTGTTCCCTAAAATGCAGCGTGTAACATTCATTGAGATGTAAATATGTATACACCAGGTTCCATTCATTCAGGCTAGCATATATCGTACACTAACCGGCAACGCTTGATTCTAAGTAAATAACCCGATAGATTTCTTCAACAATCTACCAGTTCGTTGAGTAATATTTATCTATCACTACCAATTCTGGTTGAAGTCACAATCACCACATTCATCATGCCTTCCTCTATTCAAGAAATAACAAGTTACTGTTTAACAAATATGTTAACATTCAGATCGAATATCAACCACATCATCTACCTCATACATTTAAGTCATCGATTACTAGAACACTAATACATTCTAATTAACCTGTTGATGTTACACGAGTATGCCACTGGTTCCCTATCATATGTTCATGAAAAATACTAACATACAATATCACATATGAGCATAATCCATGCCATCATCAAGACACCATCACATCAATGTGTGAACAAGCATTTCGATAGTGTTATATCCTTCATTCATCGATTCACAACAGTAGCATATAATCATGATGTAATAGATTCTAGTCTACAACCTATGCACCTATATTTGTCATTTAAGTCATGCAAGCTATGTATCCATAATAGGCCATTGTCATACACGTATATATCCTTTATCACATCTCATCATTCATGCATATCACATGCCTACTGACAACTTTATTATGTACCTTCCTGTTTTGAGTTTGGTTGCACATGGGTCAACATTGATTTCATGTATAGCCTATTAATCATACCTAGTCTATCAATCATGCTCACACACAACCGATTGGCATCAATATCAAGCATCATGCATATAATATACTTACACACAACCCAATATCAGCCACTAACAACTAACATGTAATATCGATTTTATGTGTATTAATCATGAAATCGCATAAACACAAGCATCAAATAGACGTACTAACCCACAAGTTTTGATTGACGACTAATGCACTCGAAAGGGGTCTGCTACTGTTGCCGCACGAACTTAGGGAAGGGGTAGGGTTTATTCTTGTGATAATGATCGAGATATATGCACGCCCCCTCCCCTTAATATAAATCGAAATAATGTGGGCCGAACCCACATGTGCTAATCTATTACGTAAATGGGCTTCTAATATCCATGAATGGCTTAATAACCCAAGTGATGGTTTGGCTTGTGCGACTTGTGTGAATTGGTTTCAACACAAGTGTGGACCAAACACAAAAGGTAATAAGGGTATATGTGTGTGTAGCACAAAGTCGCGTTTACGCTCAACAGTTTTACCCTAGCTAGTAACATAAAGGACCAAGAACGGCAATTAACAAGAAAGACAAGGAATTAACGAGGAATCAAGATTACCAACTAACCTTGGAATTTCGGGTTGTCACATCATCCCCAACTTGAAAGAAATTTCATCCCGAAATTTGCCAAGTGAGCATGAAGGAATGGAGTGACATTTCAAGATTGTTGCGGATTCTGCTCAGGTGTCACACCATCCCCAACTTGAAGAGGAATCTCGTCCCGAGATTCACCAGCTTTGCTTGATTCAGGCTTGTCTTTGGGGAAAAGGTGTGGATATTTAAGCTTCATCTGATCTTCGCGCTCCCACGTGAACTCCGGTCCACGTCTTGAGTTCCAACGAACTCTAACGATTGGAATGCGACTGTGCTTGCGTATTTTGACCTCTCGATCCATAATCTCAACGGGCTCTTCAATAAACTGTAGCTTGTCGTCAATTTTCAGCTCTTGGAAAGGTACAACTAGTGGGTCTTCTGCATAGCACTTCTTCAGTTGCGATACGTGAAAAACATCGTGAACATTACCCAATTCAGCAGGCAATTCCAACCTGTAAGCCACCTTACCAATGCGTTCAAGAACTCTAAACGGGCCAACGTAGCGTGGATTAAGCTTGCCACGCTTTCCAAAACGTACAACGCCCTTCCACGGTGAAACTTTCAACATAACGCGATCATTCACTTCGAATACTACCTCCTTGCTACGTTTGTCAGCATAGGCTTTCTGACGATCACGGGCAGCTGCCATACGTTCTCTGATTTTTACAATCATATCTGAAGTCTCTAAAACCAATTCAGGACCTGAAATCTGGCTGTCGCCCACTTCAGCCCAACAGAGAGGTGAACGACACTTCCTCCCATACAAGGCTTCGAACGGAGCTGCCTTGATGCTAGTATGATAGCTGTTGTTGTAGGAGAACTCTACTAACAGTAAGTGTCTCTCCCAACCCTTCCCAAAATCAATAACACACGCCCGCAACATGTCTTCAAGAGTCTGAATGGTACGCTCACTCTGACCATCGGTCTGTGGGTGGTAAGCTGTGCTCATATCAAGACGTGAGCCAAACGACTTATGCATAGCCTGCCATAACTCTGAGGTGAAACGCGGATCCCGGTCCGAAATGATGGAGGTTGGCACCCCGTGCCTAGACACCACCTCTTTAAGGTATATTGCTGCGAGTTGAGAGTGCTTATCTGTTTCTTTGATTGGTAAGAAGTGTGCTGACTTCGTAAGACGGTCCACAATTACCCATATCGTATCATTCCCAGCTTGGGTTCTTGGTAGGCCTGTGACAAAATCCATGGATATCTGCTCCCATTTCCACATCGGTATCTCAGGCTGCTGTAGTAGACCCGAAGGCTTCTGATACTCCGCCTTGACTCTAGCACAAGTCAAGCATTTGCTCACATATGTGGCTATAATAGCTTTCATATTCGGCCACCAATACAAGACTTTGAGATCGTGATACATCTTATCAGATCCCGGGTGAACAGAATACCTTGACTTATGTGCTTCATCCATTACCAGTTCCCGAAGGTTGCCAAACAGAGGAACCCATAATCTCTCCATAACACAGTAAATACCATCAGACTTTAGCTCGAACTTCTTCTTCATACCACGCAAACCCTCTGCTTCGATGTTTTCATCCTTTAAGGCCTCGACCTGCGCTGAACGAATCCGTGTGGGTAGATCAGAGTGAATAGTAAGCTGTAGAGCACGAACACGCTTCGGTTTCGGTTCCTTGCGGCTAAGAGCATCTGCTACAACGTTAGCTTTACCCGGATGATACTTGATGGCACATTCGTAATCATTGAACAAGTCTACCCAACGACGCTGACGCATATTTAGTTCTTTCTGGTCGAAGATATGCTGAAGGCTCTTGTGGTCGGTATAGATGGTGCATTTCGTACCATACAGATAATGCCTCCAAATCTTCAGCGCAAAAACCACGGCTCCTAACTCCAAGTCGTGTGTCGTGTAGTTCTTCTCGTGTACCTTCAACTGTCGAGAGGCATAAGCTATCACCTTGTTGCGCTGCATCAGCACGCAACCAAGACCCTGAATCAATGCATCACAATGTACCTCAAAATCCTCGGTACCCTCTGGTAGAGACAGAATCGGCGCGCTACACAATTTCTGTTTCAACAGTTGGAAGGCATCCTCCTGTTTTGCTCCCCACGAATAAACTACTTTCTTCTGTGTCAATGATGTGAGGGGTTGAGCAATCTTCGAGAAATCCCGAATAAAACAACGATAGTACCCTGCTAGACCGAGAAATTGACGCACCTCCGAAGGATTCTTTGGTGCCGCCCAATTTCTAATGGCATCAATCTTGGCAGGATACACATGTATGCCCATCTCATTATCGATATGCCCCAGAAAATGTACCTCCCGTATCCAGAAATCACACTTAGAAAATTTCGCGTACAGCTGCTCCCTCCTCAGGAGCTCTCGAATAAGACGTAGATGCCGCACATGATCCTCCTTGTTCTTGGAATAAATTAGAATGTCGTCGATAAAAATGATAACGAAGTCGTCGAGGTATGGCTTGCACACGCGGTTCATGAGATCCATGAAGACCACTGGTGCGTTGGTCAACCCGAATGGCATGACCAAAAACTCATAATGAGCGTACCGCGACCGAAATGCCGTTTTGGGAACATCTTCCTCTCTAACCCGTACCTGATGATAACCCGACCTTAAGTCGATTTTGGAGTAGAAGCTTGACCCTTGCAGCTGGTCAAACAGGTCATCAATACGTGGTAAAGGATAACGATTCTTGACCGTCGCCTTATTGAGCTCACGATAATCTATACACAGGCGAAAAGACCCGTCCTTCTTTTTCACAAACAGAACTGGGGCTCCCCAAGGTGAAGAGCTGGGTCGAATAAAACCCCTGTCTAATAGTTCCTGAAGTTGATTTGACAATTCCTGCAACTCCCCTAGTGCCAGACGGTAAGGAGCACGAGCAATCGGTGCCGCTCCTGGGGCGAGATCGATCTGAAATTCCACCTGCCGATGTGGAGGTAAACCAGGGAGTTCCTCAGGAAATACGTCAGGAAATTCCCGAACAACTGGAATATCCTCGATCCTCCTCTCGTCAGTCTGCGAATCAGTGACAAGGGCTAGAATAGCAGGATAGCCCTTACGGAGATACTCCTGAGCCTTCATTGACGAAACAATACTAATCGGGGTCCCACTGCGATGACCCTGAACCGATAAAAATTCTCCGCTAGGGAGAGGAACACGCACGATTTTCTCCTTACAGAGAATTTCCGCCTGATACTTGGACAGCCAATCCATGCCGATAACTACGTCGAAACTCCCAAGAGTAATGGAGAGTAGGTCAATGTCGAATACCTGACCCAAAAGATCAAGTTTACACCCAACCAGAACATGCGATGCTTCGATTGTTTTACCATTTGCTATTTCTACTATGTGTTTTGTTACAAGAGGTGTAGGACTTAACCCTAATTGACGACTGAATCCCAAAGATACGTAACTCCAATCGGCACCAGAGTCAAACAAGATAGAAGCAAATACACCATTTACTGAAAAAGTACCAGTAACTACATTACCGTCGTTACGTGCTTCCCCGGCTCCCAGAACAAATCCGCGTCCACGTGCCACATTGCCCCCATTGTTCCCAGCATTGTTGTTTCCGTTGGTATTGCCCCCAGTATTCTGCTTCAGTTGTGGGCAGTCTCGCTTGAAATGCCCGTCAGCCCCACATTGATAACACCCCTTTTGAGTACCCTGATTCTGCTGATTCTGCTGACCCTGCTGTCTACCCGACTGCTGTGATGGTTGCTGCTGAGCTGGAAGTGTAGCCCTACAATCCCTGGCCACGTGCCCTGGTCGATTACACCGATGACAAACTCGAGTACACTGCCCCTTGTGATGATAGTTACACTTGTTGCACAAAGGTAACTTCCCCGCATAAGATCCCTGCCCTGAATTGTTACCCTGATTCTGATTCACCGACGATGACTGGCTGAAACTGCGATTGCTGCCAGTATCCGCTTTCTTCTGAGGCTGTGCAGAGTTGGACCCCTTGTCCATATCATTCCACTTACGCTTGCTATCAGTAGCAGGAGTAGTGAAAGTAGCAGCGGCTGTAGTAGTTCCAGAAATACGTGGTGGTAGTGAATTACTTTCCACCTCCTGATCGACAATCTTGTGAGTCAGACGGACAATCTCAGTTATATTATTGAGGTTCGCTGCAGTAACCAAACCCTTCACTCGTGGTGGTAATCCCTTGATGAACAGTTCAATCCTTCGAGACATAGGTCGGGACAAGTTCGGGCACAAATCAGCCAACTCATACGACCGCTTCACGTACGCTTCAACCTCAGATCCCACCAATTTCAGATTATAGTACTCGTTCTCTAGCTTCTGTATCTCATCACGAGGACAATATTCTTCCCTCATTAATTCCTTAAAGGCTTCCCAAGTAGTGGCGTTCGCCGCCTCGATGCCTAACAGCTGAACCTGGGCATTCCACCATGTCAGGGCACCATCCTCTAGCGTGCCCGAAGCATACTTCACTCTGTCCCCAACAGGGCAGTTACACATCGTGAATACGGACTCTGCCTTCTCAAACCATCTCAGTAGTCCTACAGCCCCTTCCGTCCCGCTGAAGGTCTGTGGCTTACAATCCATAAACATCTTGAACGTGCAGGTAGGCTGGTTGATCGGGTGCGCTGGGTGAAAGAAGATACAACACAGGAGTAAGAGTTGTATACACGATACAGGATTTAAAAGTATTTGGTACAGTTCATACCAGCTTGGTAGGCTGCCAGAGCCTCAGCCACACGTGCGTTTATCAGGTTTGTTAACTCGACCTGAGTCATGTTGATGCTACCACGTCCGTGTCCTCGTCCACTCATGTTTCTATATATGGAAATGAACTAATTTAGGAGTTGAAATGAGGCGAAAGTCAAGTATCACATTGATTTCTACGTACTACCAAGTTCATACACAATAAGGAAGAATCCCTCTCACACTTGTTAAGCCTCATTGGGAATTGCATGCACCTCGCGTTATTATTATGTGTGCACCCATGATAATAAGGCGGTTTGCATGCTTATCTCAATGCCTCTTAACTTATGCTCGAAGTTTCTCACCGCATTCAATGGCACAGAAGCAGGCACTACACGTTTGTGATTCACAAGATTCGAGGGGTAGCGTTACACTTTCAATGTACTATGATTTCTAACATATCGTGTCATGCATGCTATGAATGTGTGATTACTAAACAAGTAATGCGTAAAGTAGTAAGAGACGAACCTTGCAATCTGAAGCTGAGTGTCATGGTCGATTTCGGATCAGTTCAGTTATAGTCTGGTTTTATGAAAACGTTTTTAAAACCAAGTTCTCTATAACCAGTGGCTCTGATACCAAACTGTCACACCCCCAAACTCCCACCTAGGGTATGTCTCTATTGGAGGTGCAACGATCCAACAAAGAGCCACTAATCATATCAAACACATTCGATAAAATAATAAAGTACTTGTCTGTAAAAGAAATACTGTTTGTAAGTTTAAATAAAACCAAGTAATCAGCGGAAGCAAAGTAAATAGTTTGAAACCCAAAGTAATGTATCAGAAATCATTAAGTTAAATACGCCCTGTAAGACCATGCCCACTCCAGCTGCTCCAGATGGCAAGTCCCAAAGTACCTCAGCTAACGACCTACAAGCATGCAAACAAGTGTGTCAGACTACGCTGGTGAGTTCATAGTTTTAGAAAACGGTTGTTACCAGTTGTGTGTAAAACAGTTCAATAACCAATGCAAGTAATATTGTTAATATCTCAATTCCGAACAAGACGGCTCCTGAAATACATGACTGCCCTTCCCACGTACTCCTATCTAGTACTGGGCCCCGACTGGGTCATTAGTTCACATCCGTCCTATCTAGGAGCGGTGTGAGGGTGCCAAACCTAAGTAGCGCTACCAACTAATACCCGTTACCCTCCAGGTAACATAATAAGGGACTTACAAAAATGATAGGTGGGAATATTAACCAATATACCCGTTTTTACCCAGACCACTGACTGTCCCCAACCACTGGGACGCATGCTCGAATGTAGTGAACTCACCTTAGGGTTGCTCGGTAAGACTTGTTACTTGTTTATCAATTAATCACGCCCGTCCTAACATGGTTACTATCGATAGTCAGTTTCTTAAACACTTAACGCCAGCCGTAACACATATTACACAAGTAATATTCACACATCATTATTCACATTGTAGCATATCATCATGCAATCTAACAGTGTTATGTATCATAATATTACATAATAGGTGTTGCACCCTACCATACAGTTTGTTTACACGTCCACACCCAAGTATTAGATTACATTTCCTAACATTCATGCAAGAGGGTAGGTGCTACTGATTAATCCAAGGCCCAACATCAGTTGTCTAGTTATGAAGTGTGCACCTGAATCAGGTTACGGCCCAAAAACAATGTATGATTGGGTTCTGGTGTTTGGGTCAGTTCAAGTGTGCGACCCAAGACTAGCGGTTTACATGAAACCATGCGACCTACTGATCCGAGGCCCAACCAGCGTTGTATCGGACTGCGCGGTCCAACACGAAATATAATGTGTGCAGCCCAACATTAATGGTCCGCGGATCAGTGTGCAGCCCATCCGAGTGTACCCAACTTTTATACTTGTTAACTACAATTTATAACGATCCTATTTGTTCCCTAAAATGCAGCGTGTAACATTCATTGAGATGTAAATATGTATACACCAGGTTCCATTCATTCAGGTTAGCATATATCGTACACTAACCGGCAACGCTTGATTCTAAGTAAATAACCCGATAGATTTCTTCAACAATCTACCAGTTCGTTGAGTAATATTTATCTATCACTACCAATTCTGGTTGAAGTCACAATCACCACATTCATCATGCCTTCCTCTATTCAAGAAATAACAAGTTACTGTTTAACAAATATGTTAACATTCAGATCAAATATCAACCACATCATCTACCTCATACATTTAAGTCATCGATTACTAGAACACTAATACATTCTAATTAACCTGTTGATGTTACACGAGTATGCCACTGGTTCCCTATCATATGTTCATGAAAAATACTAACATACAATATCACATATGAGCATAATCCATGCCATCATCAAGACACCATCACATCAATGTGTGAATAAGCATTTCGATAGTGTTATATCCTTCATTCATCGATTCACAACAGTAGCATATAATCATGATGTAATAGATTCTAGTCTACAACCTATGCACCTATATTTGTCATTTAAGTCATGCAAGCTATGTATCCATAATAGGCCATTGTCATACACGTATATATCCTTTATCACATCTCATCATTCATGCATATCACATGCCTACTGACAACTTTATTATGTACCTTCCTGTTTTGAGTTTGGTTGCACATGGGTCAACATTGATTTCATGTATAGCCTATTAATCATACCTAGTCTATCAATCATGCTCACACACAACCGATTGGCATCAATATCAAGCATCATGCATATAATATACTTACACACAACCCAATATCAGCCACTAACAACTAACATGTAATAACGATTTTATGTGTATTAATCATGAAATCGCATAAACACAAGCATCAAATAGACGTACTTACCCACAAGTTTTGATCGACGACTAATGCACTCGAAAGGGGTCTGCTACTGTTGCCGCACGAACTTAGGGAAGGGGTAGGGTTTATTCTTGTGATAATGATCGAGATATATGCACGCCCCCTCCCCTTAATATAAATTGAAATAATGTGGGCCGAACCCACATGTGCTAATCTATTACGTAAAAGGGCTTCTAATATCCATGAATGGCTTAATAACCCAAGTGATGGTTTGGCTTGTGCGACTTGTGTGAATTGGTTTCAACACAAGTGTGGACCAAACACAAAAGGTAATAAGGGTATATGTGTGTGTAGCACAAAGTCGCGTTTACGCTCAACAGTTTTACCCTAGCTAGTAACATAAAGGACCAAGAACGGCAATTAACAAGAAAGACAAGGAATTAACGAGGAATCAAGATTACCAACTAACCTTGGAATTTCGGGTTGTCACATCATCCCCAACTTGAAAGAAATTTCATCCCGAAATTTGGCAAGTGAGCATGAAGGAATGGAGTTGGTAAAGTGGAAATTTCGAATCAATTCTATTCTGAGAAGAAGGAATTCGATGTCGAAAAGATTTTTAATGGAAATGTGAAAAAGATTTTTGGGAAAATGATGGATGGAAAGGTTAAAGGGGTTAAAGAATTTTATGAATCAAAGAAGGCAACTTACACCCCGAGTGAAGAAGAGGAGGTAACATCCAAGTTTGAGGCTTGGATGTCTGTTTTTCATATGTTATAAGTATGACATGCCAGAGCTTCCAGGTTGGTAAGTGTGAAGCAGGTATCGGCATTTTTCTGAAATTTTGTGTATTTGTGAATCTTCAAGTGGTTGGAAAAGGGTTTTATTCTACAAGTGGTAAATCAGGGTGTCACACCCCAAATTTCCACGTATTACCGGTGGGCCCGGTGGGGGAGTATCGTGACGTGGTTGGTAACATAATAGTCAAACAACACAATATATAAATGCACAGCGGAAGCAAAAGATAAATATATTACCATCCGAATATAAAGTAATATCAAGTATTACAACGGAAATTAAAGGATCCACAGGCGGATCAAATAAAAGGAAAAGCTGTTCAACAGACTTTAGGCATCTAAGCTTGCGAGACTCTTTATTGATGCTAGGAGTAGCCAGCCTATTCCGATTAGTACTTGCACTTAGCCTTTTTGGGAAAATACGTCAGTTTACACTGGTAAATACAATCAACCGACTCATTTTGAAAAGATTTAATAAATAATGGATTTGAATGCACATGGCACAAATAATATTTTATAACTTGGGATAATTATTTGAATATAATACTTGTAAAAGATTTACATGTTTCTTATGCGTTCAGTAGCCCGGTTCATGCCGGGTTAAAGATCAATAGACACACCACATTATGTATATGAGACACTGACAGGTGTACGCCTACACCTGTGTGCTAAGGTCGTGGTCATTTCGTAAAATGATGCCAGGGATATCCGGGACATGGTCATTAACCCCCCAAAGGCTTTAAGCAAACAAAACAATTTAAACGATCATCTCGATAATACTTAACCACCAAACGATTAAGGTCGAATGCCCGACCAAGCGGTATTTTATATACCGTACCCCAAGCCCGTATAAGGGAAAATAAGTTAAAAGTATTTACCTGAGCTAAATATAAATTCAATCCCAGCCGTATCAAATCAGCAAGTACATATAGCTTTTACTGGGCTCCTAAATCTGGAACAAAGGTTTTTAATAACCTATTAGAATCCTAACGGGTCTTTAATTAAGCCTTGACTTAGCCCGATTAGTTTTCAAGAGAAAAAAAAATACGGTTCAAACGCATGATAAAGCGAAGACCGGAATAGAATGTGATTTAGACCTGACAAGTTTGAAGACTTGTATAATATGGGTAATCTAAACACATTCTGGATTTTGAGATAAAACCGATAAGATTTGACCCGTTTCGGCTAATTTATGTAAACTAGTTACATAAACCGAACCGAACGCGCACCAAGCGTAACGGGTAACCATAAGAGTCCTAAACAGGCTTCCTAAGTTAACATGCCTTAAATATGTTGTGATATCAGTAGGATACCTTCCATTATGCCCAAAACGAGTTTAACCTATAATTAAGCCCCGTAGGGGTATTTTGGTCATTTTAAAGATTATAAAAGGGATTAATTAAGCTTCTGTGATTCGGGTCTAAATAAATCAGTAAAATAATTTATTTTAACAGGTTACCTAAGTTGGTAATAAGTCTTATGTGACAAAATGGTTTTAAACTCAAACTATGCATATAATACGCGTATAAAGCCATTTTAAGCGACGTACGGGTTAAAATAGGATTCTGAGTTTTCTGATCAGTTAAACAGGTTCAAAACACTTCATTTATTATTTAAAATTAGTAGCAATTGGATTGGCATCAAAAGGATTTGTAAAACTCATTTTATGGCCTAAAAGGGTATATTCGGTATTTACCGAATCAAGGCACTAACCCTAGCTTATGATCAGTTTAAAAATAATTAAAAATCTTCAAAAAACCCAAAATATTATATTACATCAGTGGGTAAAAGGTTTGGTGTCAAAAATTGGGTTTAGATAGGCTTTATGCTAATGACGCCGTTTAATTACTAAGAAGCGTTCTAATTACTTTATGCTAATGACGCCGTTTAATTACTAAGAAGCGTTCTAATTACGTCATTAAGCATAACTCCTAATCTAGACCTCCAACTGATGTGAAAATTTAGGGACATGTTTAATAATCAGTAACAAAGATTATTGTACTTTCATATTTCCAAAATTCTCGTTTTATGGTCATAAGGGCATTACGGTCATTATTTAAGCACTTAACGGAAACATCGGACAAATAAGGATTTAAGTGGTATAAACGCAGAGGGTTATACAAACATGTAACTAGGTCCTAATGGAACTTTAAGGCATGTCTAAACCTATCTAAACCGGGTCAGAACTGAAGTAAAAGCAAAAGTCAAACTTTTGCGTCTTTCGGTTCCGAATCGGTTCAAAACAGAAAGTTGTCGAATCAAACAAGCTTAGACAAGTTCTTATGATTATTATCAAGTTATATGAATGATAAAATAGGTGATACGCCTTTTACATCGTTAATTATGCGTTAAATCAAAGTTTACATTTCTGTTGACTTTTTCTAAGCATCTTTGACTCGTCAAATGACCTAGTTAGGAAAGGAATAAGTGAGTGCCCTTTTTAGGGTTTAAAGCCCACATAATTACCAACTTATAACAACCTTAGCTTTGCCTAATCACTGGACCATTAGCGATTAATTAATAAGTCAACCGTTAATTACGACGGTTTAACTTTAAGGCAATAAACTAATAAAAACTTAATTAAAGAAGGTTAAGCATACTTACAAGTGTCTAGTGAATGATTAGAAAGACTTAGAAAAGGCTCTTGAGTTCCAGAAGTCTTCAAGAAATGCAGATGAGTTGTATGTATGAATGTTGCAAACATAGGAGCTTTATATATTGATCAAAACTCCTTGGATTAATGACATGCAAGGCTATAATTGTTCATGGATGTTTACAAGTGTCCCCTATAGCCTCAAAACCAGTTTAGGGAGCCCATGGTATCATACAAAGGCATTTGGAGTCGGTTACAAGGGTGGACAGGCACCTGCCTGTTTTTTCTGCATCTGGTAGTCACAGGCGGCCCGCGTAAGATATTGTCAAGTCTTACGCGGCCCGCATGGGCCTTGTGTTCAGGTTACAAACTTTTCAAATATTGCACTTTTAGTCCCCGGTCCTCCTAAACGTCGCTTTCACTTGTATTCTTGCATTATGAGGCTTTAAAATTGACATAAAGGGGCTTCAAGACTTATACCCACTTTGTGATGTCCTTGGCCACTTTGTGTTTACCCGAAAAGTCATAAATTTCCATGTTGACGCTTCTAACCCCTCGCACACGAATTTTATCATAACTTTCTCATACGATAACGAAACTTGGTGACATTTTTATGGTGCATTCTAGTGAACATAATTAATTGTTACAAGGCTTCGGGTTTGCTAAAAGGTCACTCAGAGGTATAACTTAAACATGTTGACACATTTAACCCCTGTAGTTTGTCATTTCTCACTTTCTTTCACAATTAGCTACGTATGATCCATGATTTATTCGTTTAAGGTTATAAACATCATGTTGGGTTATTGTAAAGTATATTTATCCATTGTTGAAGTTTTGAACCCTTATTTTTCACATAGTTTCTTTGTTTGTCAACTTTAGTCCCTCTAGAGTATTCTTTCACACGTTCAAGCTTATGACACGTGTCAATACATTATAGGACATGAAATTTCGAGGTGTTACATCCTCACCCCCTTAAAAGAAATCTCGACCTCGAGATTTGATAAAATGCTGGAAGTACTTGTTGTCGCATAATGGACTTAACTTCTATAACATGTCTGGAGCCTTTCCAAGCTCCCAAAGTGACCCCTATATTAGGTACATGTATCCTCTTGGAGTTTCTTAACCTGTCGATCCTTAATCGATACAGGATGCTCATCACATCTTAAATCTGCATATCATTATGTGATAGTGCTTCTTGACTTATTGGCGGAACACATCCTTCAGTCACTAGTGTGCAATGTATTGCGAGCTCCGTCAAACTCCTTAAATAGGTTTTAGCTTATAAGTTACTTGATCTTGATACATTCGATTTCCTTCGAATGATTCTATATATTCAGAGCTTAACTAGCCTGATAATTTAACAAATTTGGCACACCCTTCCTGGGTGACATCTTTTGTTGAACCTTATTCCTTAACAAGAATTTAGGAGGTTGCTATTTTCATTAATCCTTGATTTTCTGCCGAATACTGGCATCTTACTGATGATTATGAATTTGTGCGATCTTATTTGTTGTTTCCAATACAACTTTCAGATTCTGATAATTGGACTTGCCAACCTATTGTCCTAACAATAGATGTTTAACATTCCAACTAT
Source organism: Helianthus tuberosus (assembly GCA_030545235.1). NCBI lineage: Eukaryota > Viridiplantae > Streptophyta > Magnoliopsida > Asterales > Asteraceae > Helianthus > Helianthus tuberosus. The sequence continues at coordinate 2,286,974 of CM060389.1, read as the reverse complement.
ACAAGGTCTCCCAAGGAGCAGCCTTGATGCCTATATATCAACTATTATAGAAAAGCTCATCTTAAGGTGAGATGGTTATTCCAACCACTGCTTAACTAATTTTAAGGAATAGCTAATCCTTGCCGTTAGTCGAACAGATCGACGATCCTGGGCAGCTGATGGCAATTTTTAATTATTGCCTAATTAGGGTTGCGGTAATTGATACATAAGCAATATGAACCGTCATTCTTATTCAATAACATAAAACCCCCAGAATATTGAGTCAGGCTATATGAGCCTATGTCTTAAAACCTACTTAGTCAGGGTTTCGATTATTCCATAATCAACATGGAGTTTTCACAATATTCCCTGCCCACAGCGGGATATTAATCTTAACTCTACCTGCCTCTCAGGAGGTAAGCAGGGAAAACTTATGAGAAGATACTTAGGTATAAGGAGATTACAGAGATTTTCCAAATCTCAGACTCCAATTCATCCATCAATGCTTGTGTCAAATAAGTGACACCTGTATGTTACAATTCCACGAATTTCCTTAACCGGAAACATTTACTTGGACAGTTCCATCCTGGATATCTACTTTGAATACCATTAGTTGACTTTAGTACCATATGACCATCGGGGTATCTTTGTGGTTCCATGCATTAAACCTCCATACTGATCAGGCATGGAAGCAATCTATGGGACATATTAAGATACACAAATCCTCACACGGTGCTTTTATCATACCATCGGGTATTCACAATCGATAGAGGTTAAAGAGATATCTACTATGTACACTGTTGCACTTCCTTTTTGAGAGAGGATACTTCTAAAATTTTGCGACTGAAGGTTTCTGATGCCTGAAGGTTCTACCTTACACTTAACATCTGGGGTTCTTACAAATTTTTTTTTTTCTAAAAGTTTGCTAAGTTTATGGTCTTATGAGAGACTTAACAGCACCAGAAACCTCATGTAATTTCTAGCAATAAAATCACAAATAAGGATTTATCTGGTGACATTCCTAATGTGAGCTGCCTCTAATCAGGGGGTTTAAACGCCTCCATTCATAATCCTTCTAAACTTAGCTATAAAATCTTAGATAACTTTAGGGCAGTCTCAGCTTTGACTGATTATTTCTTAATCTATAGAACGTGAGTAGCTGAGATTGATCCATAATGGATTTATAATAAGCAGGCCTTGAAACCTTAATGTGCCCTCTTATTCCCGATGCTAACCCCCAACAATTATTGCATTAAGCTTAGGTCTTGGGTAAATGGAATAGAGCGCTGTCTCAGCCAAAAATTTGCGTTATACTGTCAAAAGTCTAGAACTTTTATGGTGAGAGTCAGAAAATTCTTATTCCGTCTTTTCCCTTTTTGCGAAACGGATACTAGGTTTTTCTAATAAGGTCCTTAAAACTTGGACCATCTCACGATGTATAAGAGGATCCTTCCTGAGGATTTCATTAATGTCCTCACTAATTAAGGGTATTGCCATCGGATGACTGTGATGTATACCTTACCATGTCCTTTCCAGCATAACCGCTGATATACCTTATGGTTTCTACTTCATCCATCAATTTCCTGAAATCGATGGCCCCTTATTATTATTGAGGTCTCTTGACTTCTAAGAGACGAAGTACTTTTAAGTACATCCTAAAATGGGCTCCATGCCATATATGATTTTGTTTAGTTTATTCATCGTATCTGAAGCATGAGTAAAACTCTTTCTCATGAGCAGCGACATGTGTTTTTAAAGCGAACATCATTCGGATTCTCGAACCTTTTCATGACTTTTATCATAGCTTTTCTAACAGCTGCGTTAATTACCATTTTGGAGATTAACTCTATTAACATTGAGGTTCACATTGGATGCAACACTAACATTGGTCGCATCCTCAGCATTGCGACTGTTGTTTGTCCTATCCGAGTTTCCATGCTCGAATCTTTGGTATTAAATACTATATTCAACAAGTGTTTAGGCAATCCATAACCAGTGTCTCCTTGAATGGTCAAAGGCTCACCATAAGGAGTTTTGATAACTACATACTTCTTATTACACCCACAATATGGGCTTGGTCACACGACGACTAATCCATTACTATGACTATATCGAGTCCCTTATTATATAAATGGAAACAAGGACAGCAGAAAAGAATGATTCCTAATGGATATAAAACATCCATCTAATATTGTTGAAGCAGTCTCTGAAGTACTATCGGTCAATTTACTTTATATTTAACGCTTAGAGTTTTAGCAGGCAGATTTAATGATTTACAAAATCTATTGTCTACGAAAGACTTATCTGAACCTGAATCAAATAATACTCTAACATGAGCGTTATTGATATAGAAAGTACCTGTTGTGACCTTGTCATCCTGGATAGCCTCTTGAGTATCCATTTGAGAGTTTCCGGTTTTGGTCTTCTTAGCCTCGCCAGATTTCTTGGTTTTATTAGGGCAATTAGTTTTGATGTGCCCTATTTCATTGCAACCATGGCAGGTTGCGTCCTCCATCTTCTTGCAGTCCAAGGTCTTATGCCCCTTGGACTTGCAGATTCCACAAGGTGAAGGCTGAGATTCAAATCTGCATTTCCCGCGGTGGTATTTCTTACAGATTTTGCATTTGGTCTTTTCACCTGACCGCTGGTTGTTCTTCAGGTCCTTGCATTCATGGGTCTTGTGATCCATCTCCTTACTGATGACACATCCCCTGGTCTGATCATAGAAACATTTTCCAAAGTGCTTCTTCTTGCAGGTTTTACATTCGGGTTTTGCCTCCTTTGGCTTGGGCTGGTTATAGTTTGAACCGGTCTTACCCTTTTTATAACCCTTATTTGGGGTATTATCGTACTTTCGCTTATGATCCCTTAACGCTCGGTTCACGGCCTTGTTTACAGCTGTATCTAACATAGCATGTAACTCGGCGCCCGTTAAATTCAGTCTTGTATCATCATTCTGATTAACTGGATGATTGTGAGCTTCAGAGGAGTCAACCATGGTGAAGCTTTGAAGGCTACAACCTAAGTAATAATAATTGATTTAATTATATGGTGAATTGTCGAGTTTGTTAATTAAATAGCTATGGTGTAAATAAACCATATATGCCAAAAGATAGTATTTAAGTTAATTGATTATGTTCTGCCTAGGTTTTTAAGTAAACCATCCTTGGCGTGTAAATATAATATAATCCTTCATATTTATTAGACAGGGGACATAAATCACGACTGTCAATGTCGTACTGACATTTTATATAGCACAAGAGCTTGTTCCCAAGGACTCTTGATGGCACAGGGCCTTGTCACTAGAGAAAAATCTAAAACATAATCGATGATTCCTTTGGATCGGAAAATTTCATAGTTCATTGTCTTGACAAGGATTTATGAAATAAAAACTATCTTTTCATGTATACACCTTTTCCCGTAGGTATACATCCCAAATGGATGTTTTGATGCGTACATCATTTTCGACGTTTACCAGCCATGATTCCTATTGATCATTTATGCTAATTAAGGGATTTGGAAAACTCAAAATATAAGGATGACAAGTGTGATTTTGTCGCATCACTGTTGTCGTGAGTGTTAACACATTTTCAGATGTTAACGAGGATCTGAAACTCTTTTTAAACAGGTTTTACCATCTTAGCTAGGTCTTCAATGACCTTCAAGCTAGGTCAAACCTTTTAAGATTCTCTTTTAATATTTATACTGGCAGGAAAGGAATGATATTTATTTTTATTCAGGATTGTTATTAATATTATCCTGGATTTAATTAAAATATAACTATAGCACAAAAAGTCAAGTCACAAGGACAAGTTTAATTTATAAGCCATGATTTCAGAGAATCGCGGCAAATTTATAAGTTAGTAATAGCATAAAAGGCCTAGTCACGTGGACAAATTTAATTTATAAGCCATGATCGTTTGGGATCGAGGTATTTAGGTGTGAATCAAAGTTCATTACTTTTTCTTGACAGGGAGTTGTAGGCTACCACTGTCTTTAGTCTCAGAGGACATTAACTATAGCCCGTAGGCATTTCCCTTCTAAGGGATGTTTATAATATGATCATCTTATAGGATGATATAAGCCATGATTTCTAAATCAATAGACTAGATAAGAAAATTGGAAGAATCCAATATAAGAATGACTGTTGTGATTTTCACGAATCACATCTGTCAAGAGTTCTAACACGTTCTTAGGTGTTAACAAGGATTTGAATCTCTTGAATAGGTCCTACCATCTTGGCCTCGTCACATAGGCTAGGTTTACCTTTAAGATTCATTTTTAATAATAAACGCAGAACAATCCTAACTCGGGATGTTAATAAGGATCTTAACCTAAATTGAGGAACTGCCATCTTGGCCGGGTCTTAATAATGACACGAGGCTAGGTCTTGTCCCTTTTTAGATTTTGCCATTTTATTATAATGGTAGATCTTATAAAAGGAAATGTTATTTTTCATTTATTTCTTATTTCATGTTTAGGATGAAAATTCAGTCATTCCACTATAAAATAAAAATTCATATTTGTCCTAAAAGGGACTGAAAAATAAATATGTCCTTAGAAGGACTATTAAGGAAACGATCTTCAGCAAAAAAGGAGTTCCTTCTTTATTTTATTTCTGAATGCTTTCTCCTTGGTTGCACGTTTCACCCTGGCCGCGGTACGAAGCTCAGCATTTCAAGGCTCCGGATGTGGAGAATCCCTATTACAGCTTCTTCGCTTGGCGACGTATCCAATATAAAAATTTGGAAGCAAAAATTTACAGATTAGGATTGAGATTATTCCTATGTTAAGTCTAGACTCAGAAGGTCAATGAATGTGCTACTGTGTCATTGAGATTAAACACAAAAGGGTAGTGTTTAATTCACTCAATGTTGGCTCTGATACCAACCTGTCACACCCCAAATTTCCACGTATTACCGGTGGGCCCGGTAGGGGAGTATCGTGACATGGTTGGTAACATAATAGTCAAACAACACAATATATAAATGCACAACGGAAGCAAAAGATAAATATATTACCATCTGAATATAAAGTAATATCAAGTATTACAATGGAAATTAAAGGATCCACAGGAGGATCAAATACAAGGAAAAGCTGTTCAACAGACTTTAGGCATCTAAGCTTGCGAGACTCTTTATTGATGCTAGGAGTAGCCAGCCTATTCCGATTAGTACCTGCACTTAGCCTTTTTGGGAAAATACGTCAGTTTACACTGGTAAATACAATCAACCGACTCATTTTGAAAAGATTTAATAAATAATGGATTTGAATGCACATGGCACAAATAATATTTTATAACTTGGGATAATTATTTGAATATAATACTTGTAAAAGATTTACATGTTTCTTATGCGTTCAGTAGCCCGGTTCGTGCCGGGTTAAAGATCAATAGACACACCACATTATGTATATGAGACACTGACAGGTGTACGCCTACACCTGTGTGCTAAGGTCGTGGCCATTTCGTAAAATGATGCCAGGGATATCCGGGACATGGTCATTAACCCCCCAAAGGCTTTAAGCAAACAAAACAATTTAAACGATCATCTCGATAATACTTAACCACCAAACGATTAAGGTCGAATGCCCGACCAAGAGGTATTTTATATACCGTACCCCAAGCCCGTATAAGGGAAAATAAGTTAAAAGTATTTACCTGAGCTAAATATAAATTCAATCCCAGCCGTATCAAATCAGCAAGTACAGATAGCTTTTACTGGGCTCCTAAATCTGGAACGAAGGTTTTTAATAACCTATTAGAATCCTAACGGGTCTTTAATTAAGCCTTGACTTAGCCCGATTAGTTTTCAAGAGAAAAAAAATACGGTTCAAACGCATGATAAAGCGAAGACCGGAATAGAATGTGATTTAGACCCGACAAGTTTGAAGACTTGTATAATATGGGTAATCTAAACACATTCTGGATTTTGAGATAAAACCGATAAGATTTGACCCGTTTCGGCTAATTTATGTAAACTAGTTACATAAACCGAACCGAACGCGCACCAAGCGTAACGGGTAACCATAAGAGTCCTAAACAGGCTTCCTAAGTTAACATGCCTTAAATATGTTGTGATATCAGTAGGATACCTTCCATTATGCCCAAAACGAGTTTAACCTATAATTAAGCCCCGTAGGGGTATTTTGGTCATTTTAAAGATTATAAAAGGGATTAATTAAGCTTCTGTGATTCGGGTCTGAATAAATCAGTAAAATAAGTTATTTTAACAGGTTACCTAAGTTGGTAATAAGTCTTATGTGACAAAATGGTTTTAAACTCAAACTATGCATATAATACGCGTATAAAGCCGTTTTAAGCGACATACGGGTTAAAATAGGATTCTGAGTTTTCTGATCAGTTAAACAGGTTCAAAACACTTCATTTATTATTTAAAATCAGTAGCAATTGGATTGGCATCAAAAGGATTTGTAAAACTCATTTTATGGCCTAAAAGGGTATATTCGGTATTTACCGAATCAAGGCACTAACCCTAGCTTATGATCAGTTCAAAAATAATTAAAAATCTTCAAAAATCCCAAAATATTATATTACATCAGTGGGTAAAAGGTTTGGTGTCAAAAATTAGGTTTAGATAGGCTTTATGCTAATGACGCCGTTTAATTACTAAGAAGCGTTCTAATTACGTCATTAAGCATAACTCCTAATCTAGACCTCCAACTGATGTGAAAATTTAGGGACATGTTTAATAATCAGTAACAAAGATTATTGTACTTTCATATTTCCAAAATTCTTGTTTTATGGTCATAAGGGCATTACGGTCATTATTTAAGCACTTAACGGAAACATCGGACAAATAAGGATTTAAGTGGTATAAATGCAGAGCGTTATACAAACATGTAACTAGGTCCTAATGGAACTTTAAAGCACGTCTAAACCTATCTAAACCGGGTCAGAACTGAAGTCAAAGCAAAAGTCAAACTTTTGCGTCTTTCGGTTCCGAATCGGTTCAAAACAGAAAGTTGTCGAATCAAACAAGCTTAGACAAGTTCTTATGCTTATTATCAAGTTATATGAATGATAAAATAGGTGATACGCCTTTTACATCGTTAATTATGCGTTAAATCAAAGTTTACATTTCTGTTGACTTTTTCTAAGCATCTTTGACTCGTCAAATGACCTAGTTAGGAAAGGAATCAGTGAGTGCCCTTTTTAGGGTTTAAAGCCCACATAATTACCAACTTATAACAACCTTAGCTTTGCCTAATCGCTGGACCATTAGCGATTAATTAATAAGTCAACCGTTAATTACGACGGTTTGACTTTAAGGCAATAAACTAATAAAAACTTAATTAAAGAAGGTTAAGCATACTTACAAGTGTCTAGTGAATGATTAAAAAAAAAAAAAGGGTAATTGCACGGTACCCCTGACCGCGGAAGGGATCTCCCTTCCCAGTTCACCACCCGACAAGGATCCCTGGCGGCAAATACCCATAGCCATCAAAGAGGGGTAAGAAACATGTTTCAAACCCGAGACCTCGAGTGTCCTCAGTCCGGCTTTAAAGCGGGTGTCGGTGGCCACCAAAGTGGCACTAATGGGAATTGAACTTGGGTCTCCATTGGAGAACCCAAGTCACTCCACCACTAGGCCACTTGTGGTGGTTCTAGTAGAAAGACTTAGAAAAGGCTCTTGAGTTCCAGAAGTATTCAAGAAATGCAGATGAGTTGTATGTATGAATGTTGCAAACATAGGAGCTTTATATATTGATCAAAACTCCTTGGATTAATGACATGCAAGGCTATAATTGTTCATGGATGTTTACAAGTGTCCCCTATAGCCTCAAAACCAGTTTAGGGAGCCCATGGTATCATACAAAGGCATTTGGAGTCGGTTACAAGGCTGGACAGGCACCTGCCTGTTTTTTCTGCATCTGGTAGTCGCAGGTGGCCCGCGTAAGATATTGTCAAGTCTTACGCGGCCCGCATGGGCCTTGTGTTCAGGTTACAAACTTTTCAAATATTTCACTTTTAGTACCCGGTCCTCCTAAACGTCGCTTTCACTTGTATTCTTGCATTATGAGGCTTTAAAATTGACATAAAGGGGCTTCAAGACTTATACCCACTTTGTGAAGTCCTTGGCCACTTTGTGTTTACCCGAAAAGTCATAAATTTCCATGTTAACGCTTCTAACCCCTCGCACACGAATTTTATCATAACTTTCTCATACGATAACGAAACTTGGTGAAATTTTTATGGTGCATTCTAGTGAGCATAATTAATTGTTACAAGGCTTCAGGTTTGCTAAAAGGTCACTCAGAGGTATAACTTAAACATGTTGACACATTTAACCCCTGTAGTTTGTAATTTCTCACTTTCTTTCACAATTAGCTTCGTATGATCCATGATTTATTCGTTTAAGGTTATAAACATCATGTTGGGTTATTGTAAAGTATATTTATCCATTGTTGACATTTTGAACCCTTATTTTTCACATAGTTTCTTTGTTTGTCAACTTTAGTCCCTCTAGAGTATTCTTTCACACGTTCAAGCTTATGACACGTGTCAATACATTATAGGACATGAAATTTCGAGGTGTTACACAGGGACATTAAGTTGTACTTGATTTTCTACAAGTGATATTTGTTGATTGAATTTAAAATTGTTATATTTTTTTAAAAGGTTGAAGATGAAAGAACAAGGTGATGAATTGAATCCCAAACTCACAAGTGATTTTAACAAAACTAATTTTCCAGAAAAACCATTTGATTAAAACAAACTTAAGTGTTTTGAAATCATAATGGGAAAATAGTTTGTTGTAAGGGGGAGTTCTGATTGTTTATGCCAAGTGGATGGCGATTTGAAGCAATTCACAACAGTTGTCGCTTTACTTGTACAGTTTGTTTTCAAATTCCTTTAAATGTTTTTGCATTTTAGGGGGAGTATGAAATTTCAGAAAATCCAAAAACATTAGAAAATTTGAAAAAGTCAAAAACATGATAAAAATCAAAAATGAGTTTTGTTGTGAAAAAGAGGAAATGATAGTACATCAGTGGACATTCACGGCATGCGAAAGAATTGGAAAGTTAAAATGTGATAAACGGTCTCACTGATGATGTGGCAGTAGGTTTTTGCACATTTAGTAGATTGTGTCGAGATATAAACCTAAAATTCAAACTTACTTATATCGTGGGGAACATCTCTCGGATATATGGGTAACCCCCGAAATCTTGTTTGAAAGGTCCCTCTTTCTGAGATACTAGGTCTTTATGCTTAGTGATATCTGGGGTATTATCCCGGGACTTCTGATTTTGCGGAAGCAATGGCCTAGTCCCCGTATAATACTTTTCGCTTGCTTGAAATATAGCATAACCCTCAGTACAAAAAATGATGAAACATTGCAAAATGCTAATCATGTGCTGTTGAAGAAAATATTCTCTAAAGGGAACACACCTAAAAGTCGAAGCCATCATCTCTCTGATTTTGCGGAAGCAATAGCCTGAGCTCTCATGGCCCTCGCATTTAACCCTTTACAGATATCATCTAGGTATACTCACCTGTAAGACTGAATATTGGGATCTGGATACGAGAGTATATTCTGAGGTGGGACATGCGAATAAGTTTAAGTCTCTAAAACATTAATGTCGTATCTCGTAACAGTTGAACTTTGTGTGAAAATTTAAGTGGATTAGTATACTGACAATCTAAGTGAATCGTTTAGAACTTAAAATGTTTAAAGCTTAACGGTGTTGGTGATGTGTCTCATGAACTGATATGATCCTCTTACACAAACTCACAAAAATATTGTCTGTACATATTTCTTTATTGCATTTTTACACACTGAAAATCTTAGAAAAATCCAAAAAGATTGTGTTTTAGCATAAATTTTTGAAAATACAAAAAGATTTTTGACAACTGATGTTGGAGAGCTGATTTTCAAAATTCCAAGTGCTAAACAGGATGAACAGGTTTGGGAAAGTGTATTTGAAAAGATTTTTTTCTAGTGGTTCATCAGAGTTTAAAATGTTAAATCATTTTGTACGATACTTGATGTTATATTCGTGTCTACAAGTGGTAAGCAGAGAATAAATTTGTAAAATTTTAAATTTGTAAAATTTACTTCTGGGTTAAGAATGTGCAGGAATGGAACATGAAGTGAGCCAGGTCTCGAGCTTTGAACATGTGAAAGCCAGAAGCACACCTTAAGGGGAAGTCTGAAGATAGTAGAGCCAGATTCAGATCCTGAAGATAACGCAAATTGCAAAAGCTGATGAACTTAAGAAATCAAGAGAATTAGAGTGAGATAAGAGCCAGGTGGAGATCCTGGAGATGAAAAGAAGACAGAGATTGAGGATGATTTACATTGTCAGATACTTTAGAAGAGTTCGAGGAGACTGATAAAGACTGAAGATTGAAGACTCGACACTGAAGACTCGTCAACATTCGAGGGGGAGTCTGTTGATGCATACGTCTGTCGACTTCGTCTTGTATCGAGTCTTGTCTGTGTATAGATAGATCAGGGCACGTTATATGAGGAAACTGTCAAAAATAGGTTAGAAGGTAATTTCGCACGAAATTACTATTTCATGTGAAACTGATTTCGTGTGAACCTGTTCATGCGAAATCACCTTGCCTATAAATAGGAGCCTTGTATTCGTCATTTGGAACGAAATTACTTTCCGGTTTGAGAGCCGAAGTTCTGCCGAAGTGTCTACTCGCTGTAAATCTTTGTCAAATCAATCAAAAGACTGTTTAAAGTGAATATATAGCTGAATTGGACTTGATACGTTTGTTTCCGCCTCTCGTATTGAGCAAAAACTCTTCTGATCGACTCGTTCGGGTCAGAAAACGATCCTACAGTAATACTGCTATAAATATATTGGTTAAAACGTTGTTTTTTTTCTTTTATACTATAGGATGAATGCAGTGGTAACCCAAGGAAGCGAGATGTGTCATCTTGCTTAAAAAAGATTAAAAAAGCATGGGTTGTTAGCATAACTAGAGTAGGTAGCGTTTAGGGACTAGTCTGATACTCAAGAGCTCAACAAAATATACATTTGACTATGTATGACAAAACTCAACCAAAGCCAACTTTGATCGGATATACCAATGGTCCAATAACCAAATGAATGCAGAGAAGGATAATTTTACGAACGAAAGAAATAACCAAATTATTTGCACCTTTACTTGTTGGCTAATGTAAAAAAAAAGTGCCATGTTCAATAGGACAAAGCTTGGCCAATATAGTTTTAACATAAACATGTTGGCTTCTTAAAAAAAATTAAAAGTTATTACACTTGCCTTTTGCAAAGAGGAAAATTGATATAATAAAATGCCATATGCTAGACCAAAATAGGACCAGTCACACTATCATCATCCGAATAAGAAAAAAAAAAAAAACACCTGAGCTGCCATAATAAAGAACTCAAAATTTATATTTAAAAATTTATATAATGTTTGTACTAATTGTGTGTGATGTACAATTTTTAGTGGGCATGATGACTTGGCAATCTACTAAAAAGATCGAACATACAAATTAAAACCATCCAATGGATTTAACAACTCGGATATAAATAACTATAAACTTGTAACTGATACAAGTAAAAGTAATTAACGACGAAGATCATCAGAAACTATCCCTAAACACAAGAGCAACTTAAATATATCAATAAGCAACATGGTTAACCTTAATTGATATCTCCCGAATTCAATTTTTATTTGCTTACCAAGCTATCAAAAACCCAAACATGATTTGAGCCAACTTAAAACATAGAATATAAATCATATAAGGCGATTAAAGCCTGCCCAAACATCTATTACAATCTAAAAAGAGTAAAAGTTAACAACAAAAAATAGCATTTGAGACCACCAATAATAAATGGAAAAGGAAAATACTAAGAATATCATAATCATACAAATCCAAATAAGAATAATGAGATCAAAGGGAATCAACATGAGAATATTATGATACATTTAAACGGAACATGAAAAACCTAAGATTCAACCTAGCAACAAAAAATATATAAATGGATGACGTTAACTAAACGATTTCACCTCATCAAAGTAATCTTACTGGTAAACTGGACTGCACCGCAATGATATAGATTTCTAAAACGCCGAAATCAAGAAGAGGGTTTGCAAATCATTGTGTAAATCTGGATGACCTGATTGTAAAACATAAACAAAATACAAGGAGGAAAGGGGGATGCCACAAATGGGTTATAAGATGTTGTTTGTTTTCTCAGAGGTAAAACGTCTGCAGTCTGCGAACCACATCTGCAAATATCTGTAGAAGAAAAGTGGACCAAACATCTGCAGTCTGCAAGAAAAAGACTGTTTGTTTTTTAACTTCTGGCAAGCAAACAACACCTCTCTCTCTCTCTCTCTAAAAACAACCACCACCTCAAATAAAGATTCGAAATAAACCAGTTTGAAATTTCAGAACAAAAACCCTTTCACCACCATCACAAATTTACCAAAATCTTACCATGTTCTGTTCAAGATTCTAGTCAAAGATCCTAAGGTATGCTGTATCTTCCATTTTGTGTTATTTATTTTAAATTTTGTACATATTCCCATCTGGGTTTAAGCAGATATGTCATAAAGTAGTGTAATTTACATTCAATTTATCATTGTTGTTGAATATTGAACATGGGTTTGTTGTTAATTAGGGGAAAGTAAAGGAAAACCTAGTTGTGATTGTGTCAGCACTTTAGTCAATGTGTTAGGGTTTTAGTGGGAATGTTGTAAGTTGTAACTTAGCTGGATTTAAGCATTGCATCGGGTTTTAGTGTTTGGTTATTAGTCGAAAACAGAATAATTTATCTCAAGAAGTTAGCTGGATTCATAAACTGAAGGTTGAGGTATATAGAACTTATAGAGATGTCTGTGTTTTGAGATTAGGAAAGAAGAAGAGGTTGATTGGAAGAGATGGGAAGACATTGGACCATGTCTGCGTGGAGAAGAGGACGCGCAGAGGTTTGAAGACATTTTTTAATGAAATGTCTTCTAAAAAGCAAACGGTCTGCAGAGCTAAACGTCTGCGCGTGGTTTATGCAACACAGACATGAGAGGCCAGAAGAGGTTTTTCTGAAAAACCAAACACCACCTAAGTGTTTGGGATTGCTTATGTAACTTCAAAAGTGCTTATTGATATGTAACTTCAAAAGTGGTTATTGATTTATGACTTTTCTATAAAGAGTTTTTAGAAATTGTATTTCTTTTGTGATGGGAAAAGTAAAATAACCAAAAAGGATGGAGTAAGTTTCCATGGTTTGTAATTTTATGTTTAAAAAACCAAAAGTCGTTGAAAAAGGCAGATTTTGTGACTTTTGAAAAACAACTTTTTACTCATTTTCAAAAAGAAAAAATAAAAAGCATTTTTATCCATGACAAACACTTTTTTAACTTATTGGCTTTTTGAAAAGGCTAATAAGTCATTTCTAAACACCAGATTTGAAGTAAAGTGTTAGATTTGTAGAGTTTGTAGGAAATTTGTTCACCTTATAATTAAAGAAATAATAAAATGTATAATAACAATAGTCTCGTTATTCATAGAAAATAAAATAATAGAATACCGTATAAAAACAAACAAATATGAAGATACAATACACTATAATGTATTAAATTGATACAAATCATAGTCTTAAGTAATGTTCTTGACTGCAACCACGAACTATTATGGTTTATGGGTTTCGAGTTGCATTAGAGATAGTGTTGTGGTGGGTAATCACTAAATTCTCTCGCCTCTCTCATGTGTTTAATTAAGCAATAATGGATTTTAATAATCTCAATTATTGTCCGTTGGCCGGCAACGGTCCCAATTTTAAAAATTCTCACTAGCGGTCCCATCTTTTCACATATTGGCCTTCAATGGACCTTGACTAACAGAACCTTAACGCTCTTAGTTTCCGGTCGCCGGAAAAAAAAAACGTTTATGGCTGGAAAACTCCTTTTTAGCCGGAAAACTCAACCTTTTCTTTTGAAACCTTATTACACACCATTAGAAACATTTTCTAGTAAAAAGCCCCAATTATTAAGATCGCAGGAAAAACTCATTTTTCGTTGGAAATTTCTTTTTGGCCGAAAAACTCAACTTTTTAGCCGGAAAACTCAAAGTTTTCGTCCCAAAACTGTTTGTAACCATAGATCGGACCTTTAGGAACCTTTTTTCCGACCAAAAACGTTTTTTCCGATGACCGGATACTAACAGCGCTAGGGTTCTGTTAGTCAGGGTCCATTGAAGGCCAATTTGTGAAAAAATGGGACCGCTGGTGGGAACTTTTAAAGTTGGAACCGTTGCTGGCCAACGGGCAATAATTGGGATTATTAAAATCCATTATTCCTTCAATTAAATAGGGAATTCAAATTTAACTCATATGCAGCGGAATTGAAATATACACAATCGAATTGAAAAATTGATGGATATGAAAATAGCTTGGAAATCTTCATTGTTACAGAAGATATCTATATATACATATGGATATGGTGGTTGAATATAATTACAATTAAATATATACATACTAATTAGGCGATGAAAACGTGTGAGATATCAAGGAAAAAACCTTTCAGTTGTTTTCAAGATTGGGATAAACTTAGGAGATGTTTCTTACATTTGTATCAGGAAAACTGATCCTAATAACTCTTGAATTCGCTTGGTATGATCAAGAAGCAAGTAAACAAGAAAAAGGACTTGGTTGCAAGATTGAAAACCTAAAAATCATATGTTTTGCAGCAAAGAAGGGGTGAATTGGAGGTATGTTCAGAAGTTTTGAAGGGTACTTTTCAAAAGGTTGAAGATGGAAAAGATGGGGGTATTTAGAAACAACCTCTTGGGAAGAATAAAGAATATAAGAGTAAATAGAGTTATAGATTTGGGATTGGGTAAATTACATTTTTCGTCTTTTATGTTTGTATCGGATTGCAATGGATATCCTTTAACTTCAATAATTACAGTCACAATCCTTTATTTGGAAAACCTATTACACCCTACGTCCTTTAGCACTAACCAGGTTAAAATTTCCAGTTAACTATAGCATGTGCCTTGCACATGAGGGTATGTTAGTAATTTTACCTATTATTTTTAAAGTATATCTTGGTCATCGTTCTTTTCCATCTACCCAACCTCCTACCTCATCTTTGTCATTGTTCTTCTCCACTTGACGACGCTGCCACCACCACCATACACTGTCACCAAAACCTTTTCTACACACAAATTATACATAAAATAGCAAAATTACTTTTTGATTCAAACAAAAAAAATCTGAAATAAAAAGAACAGATCAAAACCTTTTCTACTCCTATCTACTGAAAAAACATCACCTTTTCTACAACTTAATCGAATTCGAATCCAACTTCAAACCTGAATTCAGTTGAAGAAAATTAACAATCTCCCCTTTTGGCGAAATAGCCATCCATAAAAACAGCAACTTGACCATATCATACCCACCATTCTCCGACGGCAAAACCCTAGAACCGGTAATAAAGGATCGCCCCCACTCAAAAAACACCAACACCGACGGTTTGTTCGGAATCGAATTGGGGGTATTAATCTGGGTTCTCAGGCTGCTGCTCAATCACCAGAACCCGATTAGATTTTCGTACTCGTGAAGGGTCCTGTACAGGTGCTTGAATGAGATTAAACCGGAGCCCTATTTGGCTATCTGGGTCTTGGATCCCAAGTGGTGGTCGTAGAGGGAAAACCAGAGCAGTGTGGTGGATCTGATTTTGTTTGGACAGGCGAATGATGAGATTTCCATAGGGGTGAGGAAGGAGAGGATGCAGAGTTGTACGTCTGGGAATTCGGTGGTGTAGTGTGGTGGATCTGATTTTGTGTTTTATTTATAAATTTATTTTAGATAAATAAGTAAAATTACCAAAGTACCCTCATGTGCCTTGCACATGCCATACTTGACTAGAAATTTTAATTAGGTTAGTGCTAAAGGACCTAAGGTGTAATGCTTTTATTATAAAAAGGACCTTGGTTGTAATTATTGAAGTTAAAAGCTATCCATTGCAATTCGATACAAACTTAATGGATGAAAAATGTAATTTACCCTTTGGGATTTAATGGAAGCAAAATGTCTGTAACTAGAAAAGGTTAACAGTGTGTTGTAGTTTTGGAAACCTCCAGCAGAGGATTTTAGTTATGTTAGTTGAGATATTGAAATATAGATATGACAACTTGGTGATCATTTAAAAGGAAATTGTAACACCCCAAATCTATTATAATTACATATTAAATTGAAAATTTTGAAGTACCAAGGATAATATATAACATATACATCAACAAACCAAATCTTTACTCACTTTGAACTAGTCAATCCCATACTAAACTCCCACAATTCCTTGGCTAACTCTTGATCTATTGCGCGCGGTGACGGTTTTTTCAAATTACTATCAGAAAAAAACTCACCCGTAACGCCTTTTACCTTCGGGTTTAAAGCTAGATAGCATGTCGTGGCCGCACCCTAACAAAGAGGTGAGAACACCAAAACTAATTAAATAAAAAACAATACCGAACTATATCTAATGAATATATATGCTAAAACAAACTTAAACGACATACCTGTGAAACATTTTTTATAAAGTACCTCAAAAACTTGTTGCAGATAACTGTGATAGAAACATATCAACATAAGCATGATCTTTAAAACAAGTTAACAGTCAATATTTGTAGGGTTGTACATGTACCCAGTGTTGTAAAAATCGGTATTAATCGATGACGAATCAATAGTTTACCAATTTAATTTCACCTAATCAACCTAAAACTGGTAATAGATCGGCTAGATGCACTCATAGACAGCAAAAGTTCGGTCAAAAATTTTGAAGTATTCGAAAATTTATACTTATTAATCCTTTTCGATTAATAAGTTAAAAAAACATATACATAAAATTTTGTGTGTGTATTATACACATATATTCCAAAGGGGTGCCCCCACCATATGACGAGGAACATAGATACTACTAATCATGTGAGTAAATTTCACCTTTAGTCCTCAACTTTCTAAAATTACATGTATGTTCCCTGTGATTTGATAAGTTGTTACTCAAATTGTCCCTACACTGGATGGACATTAAGTTATTTAGGGCATGTTTGGATGAGCTTTTCCATTTCTCCTTATTGACTATTTAACCTCCTTATCTCCATTTTCGGAAAAGTCACAACCAAGTGACTTTTTCATTTCTCATTTTAAATGCCTAAAAAGCTATTTTCACCTTATTACTCAAACACCATTTCACAAAAAACTTCTTTTTCAAAAAGTCAATAAGTCATAAGGAGGTAAAATAAGCTCATCCAAACAAGGCCTTAGTTAAGTGTGTGTAAAATTACAAAAATGCCCTTACTATTAAATATAAAAATTCAAACACTAAAGAAGAAATTTATTTAAACTCAAGTGGGCCCCACCTACCCTCACCTCTCTTCATTCCAAAAATCACCACTTGCGACCATATATCGCCACACCCTCCAACATAACTACAACCTGCAATCACCTTATTAAGTCCAATATTTTTGTAGAGATATGAAATTTGGCCAAACGCCACCATTGCCACCATCGCCGACCACCACGCCCTCGTTTCCACCATTGTGCAACTTAACACAATCACCACCCTCTTCAATCACCATCAATTCAACACCACCATAGATCATGAGGATCGTCTGACCACCATCTGTTTCAAGACTTTCAACTACATCCTTGTCGTCGCCAATCACCACCAACAACAACCACCATACCTGACACAAATCACCACCATTTGCCACCGTCGCAACCACCAGACCACCTTATCTTCACTTTCGCATCAACATCGATTACCCACCACCTCTTTCTGCCCTAATTTCAACACCCACCAACCAGATCGACTTGTCACACCCTCTAATTCAACCTTGTAGGGTTGGATCGATTTGGCATACGCTGGGTGGTTCAATGGCGATGAGAAGGGATATTGCCAGCGATGGTGATGTGTTGTGGGTGTGAATCGGATGCTAGTTATCGATGACGGTTAGGTATATGGTTTTATTTTAGGCGAATGGGGATGGGTGTCAGGGTTTGTACATGGATTAAATTGGCATCAATGGTGGTGGTTTTGTCGGATTGTGGTGTTGCCCATGAGAAAAAGGGGGAGACGTGGGGAGGGGGACTAGGGTTGGTGTACTTTAAGTTTTTTAAATAAAATGTAGGTCCCACTATTTTTATATTCATTTTTTTTAATTTTTATAAATTAAAGGGCAATTTTGTCATTTCACACCTATTTAACTAAAAAACTTAACGAAAGTTAGTGCTGGGGACCATAGTTGTTACCCACTTAAAAACTATAGGGACTATACCTGTAATTCTTAAAAGATGGGGACTAAAGATAAAAATCAAGAAAACCATAAGGAGCATCTGAGCAATTTACAATAATCACGTAACATGTTATTTTTTTTTAAATGAAAAAATATAAAAAAACCATACTTCAATTTAAAAAAAAAACAAATGATTGCTTTTAGGTGTAATTTTTTTTAAGAAAATATTAAGAGAAGAAAAAGTTATGGCTATTATAAATTGTGGATGAGAGTTGGTTTAATAGTCAACAATAGTTTTAAAAGACCTATGCCATATGTTTAAAAGTTGTAATTACCATAAGTATTAAATCTATGTAAAATTATATATATATATATATAGATGTTTGAAAGATTAAGTATAAATTTCCAATCCGATTTATCTTGATTAACCAATAGTCCATACCCCACAACCTAACTAGCATCTAACGATTTTTTACAACCATGCACGTACCCATGAATATGTTGTGGCCACGAAAAATATTAGTGTTGATGAATCCAGGATGCAATGAATTTGCAGTGATGTTGACCCCCTCCTCCTAATGATCTAGGTGGGTCAGTATATATAATCTTACATCCAGTCTAACACTAGTTAAGAAATCAAAATGAGTAAAAGCACCTTCAAAAGCCTTGCTAGCTCGTTAGCATGAAGTATATTCGCCAATTTTGATAGTCCATAAGCATATATATGATTGTACCTGCATGTATAATGCATGCATTGCCATGCATATAAAACCGGTAACTTGATATGTTTTGTAAAAAGGTTGTTTCGTATGGAGAACGATTTTGTGTTCTGTTAACCTTGATTCATTATTTATATGATTAGATAAAGTTCCACTGTATGCCAAACGATGTCCTTCAGATGATACGTTTATTATTCGTCCTTCTGTGTTTTGGTCATATGTAGTTGTCTTCATCGTCTCTAGTAACAGATTCGTCAAAAGAAAATGACCTGCAAACCGAAGAATTGATGTTTTGAATTAGGGTTTCTCAATTATTGTTTCTAGCAACAGATACATGATCAAACTTGTTGCCAAAGTACGTTGTACCTTTAGTAACAGGACTGATACTTAGGAGTTCTTTGGAACTTCATGTACTTCTAGTCAGTGTCTTGGCGACAATTTTTTTCAGAGTTAACGGGTGTGACAAGCGAACTTGGTAGGTCCTCTTAGGAAGCAAGCGAATTCCACATAATTTTCTTAGATCACAAGTTCATAACTGTAATCCAGAAAGACTTTCTATGAAGTTCACTTGCCACCTCAGTGAATTTGCCCAGTTTACGTACCACACCAACAAACTCTATAAAACATTTTGCCTTGAGTTTGCTCATAGGGGTTAAATGCAGGGTTGCTCAAGTTCTTTAGGGACCCAAGGCTTGTATTTATTAAAGTTAGGGTCTTTTTTGTAAAAACAAATGTATTTTGCTCTCAATTTTGTTATTCCCATATCATCTATGTACGCATAGTTCTAGACCAAAATCCCTACCACCAACAATTTCAAAGCCCAAATTAGTAGCACATATTTTTCTTTTAGAATTTTGAGGCCATAGGGAAGTAGGGTCCTAAAACAATGCTTTGTATCACTTCACCTTAAACCACACTTGGTAAGTAAATGACTTACAAATACAAAAAAACCCTACTTTCCCATGAGTTTGCCCACAGAAGTACATGTTTTGTTCCTAAACAACCTACTTTCAAAGAAACTTCATTCATGATCAAAAGTGAAACATACCTAAATGATTAGTCGCAAAATGGAGTTCGATATTCTCCTTCGAAAGCTTGAATTGTGGAGACAAAACACCTGCATTATTACTTGCAACAAAAAAAAACCCACAATTATGAACTCGATATTTAACCTGCTTGACCAATCCACAGCTTATGTAAGGTATGGTATCTTACACTAGAACATGTAGGGGAAGGCCCGACAACCAGTATTTGGCTGCAAAGTCCCGCACGGATGCCATAGAGCTGAGATCTAACTCCATTACATCGACTTTAGCATCTGGTATGTCTTTAAGTATAGTTTCTTTAACTTGTATCGCTTTTTCTATGTTTCTTACTGCCATAATAACATGTACTCTGCGTAAGGCAAGCACCCGTGTTGTCTCAGACCCGATACCACTTGTAGCTCCTAATCGTGTGCGTACACATACATTAATGGCCAACTTATGATTATGAGGATTTGGTTAATAGCCAAACTAAAAATTCTATAAAAACTTATGAAATTTATAAATTGCATAGAAGTTTTTAATTTGTGATATTATTTGAAAAAGAAAAAAGCTTAAATGACCTAGAGACATGTACTAGCATCAATTTGTCATGAATTAGTTGCAGTGTTATATTTGGGTTTTCTATACATTGTGTTATTTCTTTTGATTGTTGTGTTTTTTAACTGGGTGAGTTTTCTATACATTGTGTTACAGGTTCTGGTCATTGTGTTTAGTCCGCTATTCATTGTGTTTTTAGTCTGTTGTCCATTGTGTTTAGTTAGTTATTTATTATGTCTTTTATCTGTTGTCATCAATTGTGTGTTTAGTCTACTTTCCATTGTGTTTTTAGTTTGATCCTCATTGTGTTTTACGTTATGTCCATTGTGTTTTAGTCTGCTTTCGATTGTGTTTTTATCCGTTGTCATCGATTGTGTTTTTTGTCTACTTTTCCATTGTGTCTTTTACGTTATGTCCATTGTGTAATACGCAACTGGGTTTTTGAATTTTTTTTTTTTTTTTTTGAAAAATATAACAATAGGGTGCTCATATTAAAGATAAAAAGACGTTTGATTTTATGGTATAATTTTTTTCAAAAACAAATGACGTATAAAAAATTATGGACGTTTAAAACACTGAGGAGAAATAGCATATGACTTGCATGTTTCTAGGCATCTGACTTGCATGTGTTTTAATCTAGAACAAAATTACCTTTTCCACTTGATTTGTTTTTTTTTTTTTTTTTTTGAACGGCAAATTTGGATCACTGATGGACCACTGGAGTATCATTGTGTCACTAGCGGAACCACCCGATCATATCAATCTTCACTAGGCATAATGTCTATACACTAATTCAAGAGAAATCCCAATAAATATAGGAAAACCCACTTTGTGGAAATCGAACCCAGAACCTATTGGTTCCAAAGACTTATCCCACCTCTAAGATGCCACTACGCTATAAAGCCATAGACCTTTCCACTTGATTTCTACTTAGACACTTGTTAGTGAATCCATTAAACATCAACTAGTTGACATATGAACTAGTAAAACCCTCGAGATTTAAACAAGTGATCACACTTTCGTATCTTTAACAACTCTAAGAAAACATCAACTTTTAATTAACCTTAAGTTCTACCCGCTCACTAAACCTGTTAGACTATTAGACTAAGTGACAAAGTATATATAGAAATTAAATGTATGATTTGATGTTATATATAAACATCTTTTATGTAACCCTAATGATATCATCAAAGTATAACAGAACCCGCCTATCCAATCCAACCCAAAGAAAAGTTTGTAAATTAATCTGGTCCACCAAAAATATTTGTACCTTATCTTCAACTAAAACTATAAATTAATAATTAAAATGAATAGTTAATGTATAATTTAATCATCATAATATTATAAAAACTTGGAAGAAAAGAAAATTTTCATCTTTGAGGTGTTAAAGAATACCCTAGTAAACGTTGCAGGCAAAAATTTCATCTTTAAGCTCATGAGTTCAACTGATCTTCTATACAGGTAAAGCTTTCAACTTCTTTTTATTTACTAACAAGAATTATATAAACACCTTCAAGAAACCTAATCATACCAGTAACAATGGCGGTAAGACCAGATCCATTGATTCCTTCAGTAACTTCTTCAGCTGTTGAAGATGCTGAAAATCCAGATGAACCTTTTCTTCCAAAGATCCACATACTTTCAAATCATATGATGAAGTTGTAACACTAATTGTTTAAGAATGTCAACGCAATGAATACACCGACTACACCTTCCAACCATATTTCTTTATAGTTTTACCTTAATATTATATATAATACTTCTTACTTACGTTATTACAAGATTACAAGTAATATGTTTTTATATTCTATACTGAAACTTGTAGTTTTACCCCTAATTACACACGTGGAGCCCGGAGAGGGATCGTGCGATGTCTGTTACACATCTGATTAATCCGGTAGGTAGGTGTTGAAAAATTTAATCAAACAGTAAATTAATATTAAATTTATTAATTACCGAGTTATCAGCCAAACCAGTTTGTTCCAACTTGAGCAAACTGATTAAAGAAAGGTAGAAGGAGACTGTCTCGTTATCGGACGAATTTAAAGAACACGCAAAATTAAAACCAACCTGGCGATAGAGAACAAAGATCCTTGAACGAAAAAAACTTGAACTGCACTGATGACTCCTGTCCTTAAAGGATTTTACGCGCTCGTATTGCTGTGAGCTGCAGCGTAAACTCCCAGGATTTAATGCAGAACTGATATGGTATTCCAACAGCAATGGAGACCAGAAAAACGCAGAAGCTGGAGAAGAAACTGGATCACACAAGGAGGAGGCTGCGAAAATTGGTGTGTGGAATGGGTAGCAGGAGGCTTTTATTTATAGGTTGTGATCCTACCAGAGAATGAGAAAAACGGGGAGTGAGATAACCATCCATAACCAATTCGAATTACTAGAGATCATGGGATATCCCACACGAATTCGAATTACTAGAGATAATGGGATAACCCCCACTGTTTCGAATTCATCTCTATCTCCTTCTTATCTCATCTCATTCGGTTCACAGATCTGACCCACCTGAACCGGACCTTAGCTAAAAATAAAAGCTCCTCAGCTCCTAGCGACGATGCGTACGTGCGAAGTGCAAAGTGCGCCTCAAACGCGCCATTCGCGCCTCAAACGCGACCATTCGCGAGCTTGCAGCTCGGCTCGGCTCAGCGCGCGTGTGGGCATCATCCACTTCTCAACCCATTTAACACTTTGGATGCCCATAAGGAGTAATCCCTTATAAACCACTCAAACTTCATTCCCTCCACCATTGTAGGATGGAGGAAACATACCAACTTGTATATTTACCTTCAATATTTCCAACAATCCCCCCACCAAGTTGGAATGTTTCCTTTCATTTAGACTGATGACGTCACTAGGTGTCACGAAGATTAAACCCAGTTTATGTTGATAAACAAGAAGAGACAAATTTGATGGTGTCCTATGGAATTAAACCATTAACCTGATAGCCCCCTTCGGTTTACCCCCACACATCACCAGCTGACTTTGCGTTCTCACTGAGCGCGAATATGGCCGTGCGCTATAAATCCTTTTCATGACCTTTTAGAAGATAAACCACTAATCTTCACTCAAGGCGGCACCACCTCTAGATCATATAGGCGAAGTTTTACATCATCCACGTTGCTTGGATGCCTCCAAAACTTTGTTAAGAGCATAAGCTCACCCTAATTCTCGGCAACGACGTACTATCATACCTCACATGGATCTATCAAATTTGATAGTACATTCTATCGTTAAGTGACTTCGTTTTTACCCATTAAACTTGAGAAATGGGAGCACTAAGTTCAAGTTGGGTTTCCATCACTAACGATTCTATTGTGGTTTTAGACCCATGTCTCTCGCGGTATTCACAACCAAATCTCTCGTCAGAGGTTTAGTAAACGGACCTGCCAAGTTCTTACTTGTCTTGACATAGACAACCTTGATGGTACCACTTTCAAGTAGTTGTCTCACATAATTGTGCCGAAGACCTATGTGTCTTGACCTCCCATTATACACTGCGTTGTATACTTTAGATAGTGTGGCCTCACTATCACAATACATGGGAATAGACGGCATTGGAACATCCCACAGACGGATGTCAGTAAGTAGATCTCTAATCCACTCCGCTTCCTTACCAGTTGCAGCTAGCGCTATGAACTCAGCTTCCATAGTTGAGTGGGCAATACACGTCTGTTTCTTGCTCGCCCAAGAAATTGCTCCTCCTGCTAGAGTGTAAATCCACCCACTTGTAGATTTTGAATCACTGGTGTGATCAATCCAGCTTGCATCAGAATAACCTTCGAGTATTCTGGAAGAAGACGTGTATGTCAGTTCTAAGTTACTGGTCCTTTTCAGGTATCCAAGTACTCTACCCACTGCCTTCCAGTGTTCTGTCCCTGGATTGACAGTATACTGACTCAGTTTGCTTACAGCAAAAGCAATGTCAGGACGAGTGCAATGCGTTGCATACATCATACTTCCAATAGCACTCGCATATTCCAGTTGAGCCACTGCTCTTCCAGAGTTCACTTTAAGTTTCACACTTGGATCAAACGGGGTATTAAACTCTTTAATATTTAAGTGTTGAAACTTAGTCAGAATTTTCTCTATGTAATGAGATTGACTTAGAGAAATCTGACTTCCAGTTCTCTTCACCTTGCTCCCAAGAATGGTATCAACTTCTCCTATATCTTTCATCTTAAAGTTCGAGGACAAATATTTCTTAGTTTCAGAAATACCTTCAAGGTGAGTGCTAATGATCAACATATCATCAACATAGAGACAAATCACGATTGTATAACTAGGTTCGCATTTAGTATAAATACATCTGTCAGCACTGTTGTGTCGAAATCCGAAAGTAGTCACAGTGGTATCAAATCTCTCATGCCACTGTTTAGGAGCTTGCTTCAAACCATATAGAGATTTAATAAGTCAACACACTTTGTTCTCTTGTCCAGGAATCACAAATCCTTCTGGTTGCTCCAAATAAATCTCCTCATTTAGATACCCATTTAGAAATGTTGTCTTTACATCCATTTGATGGATGTACAGCCCTTTCAAAGCAGACACCGCTATTAGAGTTCTAATAGAACTTATTCTAGCCACAGGTGCATAGGTATCAAAATAGTCGATCCCTTCTCTCTGCCTATACCCTATAGCAACTAATCTCGCTTTATAGGCAGAGATGGATCAATCTAGATGATACTTCCTTTTGAAAATCCATTTGGATCCAATAGGTTTCTTTCCCTTGGGTAGATCAGCTAACTCCCAAGTTCCATTTCCCATAATGGAATCCATTTCATCATTGACTGCCTCCTTCCACAAAGGAGCATCTCTTGATGACATTGCTTCGCTGAAAGTTTTAGGATCATCATCCAAATTTACAGCGAAAATGACCTCTCTCGTCACTTTCTTTTGAGTTCCCTCAACCAGGTAAGAAAAGAAATCATCTCCATAACTTTTCTCTTTTCTAACTCTAGTACTTTTCCTTGGTTCTTCAACTATTGGTGAAGGTTGGACTCTTTTTTCAGAAGTACTAGAACCTGAGGTGTAATTTGAGTTTTCATCATCTCTAGAAAACTTGTTCTCAAAGAATTCCACATCTCTGGATTCTACAAATATACCTGATTCGTCATCCAACAATCGGTAAGACTTACTATGCGAAGCATATCCAATGAATACACTCTTGAAAGCTCGTTCTCCCAGTTTGAGTGTCTTTGGATCAGGTACGCGATAGTAGGCAAGACACCCCCAAACCCTCAAATGCTCTAGGTTTGGTTTTCTTCCTTTCCACAACTCATATGGGCTCGTAGGTATCACACGACTAGTGATCCTATTGTGAACATAACATGCTATTAACACAGCTTCCCCCCACATATTACGAGGTAGACCCGATTTATTTAACATACAGTTAGCCATCTCTACCAAGGTTCGGTTCTTTCTCTCAGCTAAACCATTTTGTTGGGGAGTATACGGTGCAGTTCTCTCATGTATGATGCCTTCCTCTTCGCAGAATGCATCAAACTTTCGGTTAAAGTATTCTCCGCCTCTGTCCGAGTGAAGAATTTTAATGCGTTTCTCCTTTTGTTTTTCAACCTCAGCCTTATATATTTTAAATGCCTCAAAGGCTTCGTCTTTTGAATGCAACAAATAAACATATAAGTATCGGCTCGAGTCATCGCAAAAAGTGATAAAATATCTCTTACCCCCACGAGTAAGAACTCCATTCAGTTCACAAATATCTGAATGAATTAGTTCTAGTAGTGATGTATTGTGTTTATGGACACTTGGAAAAGGTTTCTTTGTGAATTTTGATTTAACACAAGTTTCACATTTTTCAAAGTCTTTATCTTTTAATTTTAATAAACCTTTAGTTTGCATTTTTTCAATGTTTTTAATATTTGTATGAGCTAAACGTTTATGCCATAAAGAAATTGAACAACGATATAATCAGAAGACATAATTTCATTCAATTCAAAACCAATTGCATTACATTCACCAATACTAGTACTATCACTATCACTTTCATTCCCAAACCCATCAATCACAGAAACGCCCCCTTCATCCGAATCTTCTTCTTCATCAATCCCATATTCAGCTAAGTCAAGACGATACATTCCCGAATAAAGTAAAAATCAACCTACCTATATGTGATGGAATCCCGGGTAAGTCTTATTTTATTGACTTGTCATATAAATGGAAACCTCCATGTTGTTCGGTTTGTGAAGTCTTTGGGCATTCGGATGACAAATGTAGGCTCAAAACAGATAACATTCAAGCAGATTTGGAAAAACAAGATATGGAAAAAAAGTTGATGAACTCTAAAATGGATAAGGCCCAAAATAATGATTTTATAGAAGTTATTAGGAAGCCGAAAATCCATAACAAAGGGAAAAACCCAATATGGCAGGTTAAAAATTCTAACTCTGGGCCTATTATTGCGTAACCGGGCCCTTCACGACAAACTGGGATGAGTTCAAACTCATCGGATATTGCTGTGGGCCTGAGCGCTGAAGTGGATCAAAAGAAGCCCATCGATAAGGCTGCTGGGCTTCAGAAGAAGTCGGGTAAGAGTTTGGGCTTGGTGGAAAATAATATAGTTGACCTAGGTAATGTTGAACGAGAGAAAGGCCCAGCTGATGGTTGTATTCGGTTGGATCAGAGTTTGGGCTCAGCTAATGAGGCTAGCCCATCAGAGTTGAATGATAAGGAGTTTCCCTCTTTAAAAAAGTCTGGCTTGCCGAGAAGCCCAGTATGTGCACCTGGATTGAATATGGCCCAAAAAGTTTATGGAAGTGGTTTTTTTGATGTTACAAAAAATTCTTTTGGGTCACAATCTGGCCCAACATGCATTACCTCTAATAGTTTTGGAACGTTACGCGATGAGGAGGAATGTTTTGATACGGATCTTGGGTTATGGGAACATGAGATTGAGATGGTTAAAAAATTTGTGGATTCTAGCACCCGCCCGAAGATTGAAGACTATAGTGCATGGTCCGAAAATATGAGAAAATATTATGACAGTTTGACAAAAGTGAATGGAGATGAAGCTGATGTGGAGTCGGATACCGGTGAAACAGCGCAATTTATGAAGCTAGGCTCCAAATTTTAGTTTCTTTGTGTTTGTTTTTTTTTTTTTGTATGTTTTTCCTTTTTTTTTTGTGGTTTGTTGCTTTGGCGAGTCGCCATTGCTTAACAAATGCACTTTGTTTGTAATCTTTTTTTAAAAAAATTAATAAATGTTTACCCGGGGGAGTCCCGTTTCCCAAAAAAAAGACGATACATTCCACCCGTGTTCTTTGCTTGACCCACATAGATGTCATTTAGAGAAAACTTCACACGGAGATTCTTGATAACCAGCTTGTAACCATTCCGATCGAACTTATCAGCAGAAACAAGACCCTTGGTGATACCAGGAACATGCAACACGTCCTGAAGGGTAACCACTTGACCATCTTTAAAGTTTAGTCGCACTGTGCCTTTACCACAAACTTCCACACGATGTCCATCAGCACATACCACCACTGTTCCTTGAGGAACAGGACCATAAGTAAGAAACGAGCCACGATTCCCACAAACATGAACAGTGGCTCCAGAATCCAAAAACCATCCTCTACATGCCACAACACGTGTATATTGAGAAAGCATGCTAACCTCTCCAAGACCCACATTGGCCACTAGATTGGTGACTTTCTCAACATCAATAGCACTTGTAGAACCAACCGTAGATCCAGATTTCCTTTGAGAGCACTCTCGTGCATAATGCCCTATTTCTCCACAAACATGACATTTACCAGACCTCTTTGGTTGATGGTTGTTAGTGTGTTGTGACTTCTTGAATTCCTTTTTCTTTGGCGCTATAAAATTCTTATTCTTTGATGCCCCTTTTCCCTTTTGACCAGATCCTCCAGCAACATGATTCACACTCGATCCGACTTTACTTCTTTTGTCCCTGTTGCGCGTTTCCTCCTCAATTCGAAGGTGCTTCAACAGTTCGTCCAAAGAGTAGTCCTCAGACTTGTGCATCATTCTCTTTGAGAAATCTTTCCAATTAGGAGACAATTTTGCAATAATGACCCCTACTTGAAATATTTCTGGCAGCGGAATAGAAAGTGCGGTTAATTTGTTAACAAGAACTTGGAGTTCATGCACTTGCTCCAGGATTGACTTGTCATTGACCATTTGGAACTCTAAGTACTTGGAAATAAGGTATTTGTTAGTACCTTCTTCATGAGTGTAAGGACTCTCAAAATTGTCCTAAAAATACCCGTAAGTGAAAACCCGGACCCCTGAAACCTTACCCTACATAAAAAAATAAGAAAATCAAGAATAATAGGTTTCAGGCAGGCCGCGTAAGAGACAAGGCATGTCTTACGCGGGCCGCGTCAACATGGGGTTTGACCGGATAAGCGTAACCGTGCCACATGTCGCCCATCTGGTACACCTACGTATAACTAGTCAACCCTACTCGTAGACTGGGCGGCAACGCGGGCCGCGTAAGGTTTGCTTAAGGATTTACGCGGGCCGCGTAAGGCCCTAATTTCACCTATAAATAGCTTGTTGCATGCACAGTCTGTTGGTGTCGAAACAAACTTTCAAAAACGAATTGATATTTCTCTGAAGTCGAAATTTATATATAATTAGCAAGGCGCTGCTCCGATACCGGGTATTAACTCGATTGCTGCTACGATTCAATGTTCGATCGATTAAACTATCCAATAGATGTTTAAGTGCTGCCCACTTTAGGGTTTATGCTTTGTCATTCGTCGTTAATATGATGGATGTTTAAGTATTGCACTTTGTCATTCGTTGTGAGGGTTTTAATGTCGTGAGTTATCGTAAATGCTGTATTAGTTACTAACCGAGTTCGTGTGCATGTTATTAAATTTAGGTTAAAAGGCTAATCAGTAGGCTAGGCTCTGCTCAAATAAATCTGCAATGTGAGTCATTCTCTTTTTATCAAATTTGTTTACAAAAATTATGTTTATTTTCAAGATTATAATTACAGGGATTAAGTCTTTGTAATCACCAAATTACAGCCAGTATGTGGGGTTTTGTATACATTACTTGATAACCGTCACCATTGGACAACAAGTTAGCCAATGGGTGATATGACCATAGTCACAGACACCATCGGGCTAAGAGGCTACCGATGAATGTCGAGTAACAAATACTGTGGGTAGTTGGTTGATATCAGGAAACATTGTAATCGCTCTTAATACTGTAAATTATAACAAACGAGTCGTTTTAGTAAAAAGAATGATTCACCAGTATTTCCCGCTGACAAAACCTTTTTCAAACATGTTTCAGGTGATCTACTGTGATCCAGGAAAAGTGCCGTGAAGCACTACCAGCTTAAGGAAGTGGCTCAATATAAAATAAAGAAAAATGTTTTGTAAAATAATGATTTCTCCGTGAAATCATATGATTGTAAATTACCGGGGTTTTATCCCGAGTTGTGAAATAAAATAATCGGAAAATTTCAGTTTTAAAAAGATCCTGAAGAAAACTTCCGCTGTTAAATAAATACCACGGGATTTTCTGTCCCGCGGCTCCTGAAATGGGTCAAACTGGGTCGGGGGCCGTGACAGAAAAAGGTGGTATCAGAGCCACTGATTTAAGCCTATTAAGTATTTAAGATACTTAATTTTCCTGATTATTATTCTGTGATTATGTGTTTATTAACTGATTATTTGTTAATTACAGTATGGGTAAGAAAAAGCTTTCGAACATCTATCTTAAATTAGATAGGTCATCAAACGAGAAGGGAAGTTCATCCCAAACAAAATTCTCAAATCAATCTGTAATTCCTGATGAAGGAATATTTGTCCGTAAGGCACAATATGAGGAACCACTTTCTCCTAATAAGAGAAGTTTGATTATTAGGAAAAGTCAAGATAAACTAAAGAAATTCAAAGGAGGGAGAGTTAATCAGAAAACCCAAGAACTAGGCAATAACCCACCATGGGAGGACAAGTTAGATGAAAAATGGGCAGATCTTTATATGCTAGCCACTGTAGCAGTAAATGCAAATCTTTAAATACTCTGACTCAAGTTTTAGCACCCTTATTACCTACAAGTCAGAAATCTTATCCAAATAAATAAATAAGTTTACCATAAACTCTAATATGTTTTAATTGTTAGTTGTATTTTGTATTAAATTAGTTACACGCTATGCAATAATAATTAAAGGTTATTTACGACATTTTGTTATGAAATTTTAACTTAGCTATTTTTGTATATTTTGCATATATGTAAAACAGCATGAGTGACTTGTCTGAAGCCCTTCAAAATCTAAATCTCTATCCGGTGAAAATAGAGGTTTCAAGAGATTTTAATAGATACATACCAGATCTAGAAGAACCTATGGAATTCAATGCTCCACCTCCAGAAAAGCCAAAACCTCAGAAAAGAAAGAGATATGTATAGGGGAGGCGTGTACGTAGGAAAAAGCCAGCCAAGAGACTTCCCAAAATAGAAAATCCTTTAGATAAAGGAAAAGGGATTGAAGTCAGGGAAGGTTCAAGGAAGATGGAAATGGAATTCAGAGAAATTTCTAGGCAAATGGAAATGGAGTTTGGGGAAGATTCTAGGCAAACCCACAGGGAAATTGGGGAAAGTTCTAGACAGATTGAAGAATTACCCTTTCAGGAGGAATTAGATCGTGCATTGGCGAGCTGTGATGTCATCAGACCTATTAATAATAATCTATACCCTTATCCTGCTGAAACTCAACTTCCAATGAACTTAGAGCCAGTAATTCCAGAACCTATAATCCACACCCAACCTATGGGAATTGATGAGTGGTGGACTAATGATTGGCAGTTCCAAAACCTGCTCAACAGTCCTTATTCCTTTCTTCCTCAGTTCGACCCGGAACCTATACCAAACCCACCAATGAGCAATGAGAATTTAGCTGAACTCCGCCACTTTGGCGAAGAATTAATGGATGCAGGAAATAGGATCAGGGAAGTAGGAGAACAGATCTCCTGGAAGTACGATGAGAGGGAACGTCGTTATTAAAATACCAAATGACGAGGGATAAGATGGAGTGAGAATGTGAAACTGTGGTTGTAAAATAAATAAGTAGAATATAGTCTGTAAAATAACTATAAAATAAAACTTTGTAAGATAAAGGTGTGTAATGATGCATATTATAAAAATATAAACACGGGAATCGAGAAATCAATAGTTTTGACTATATGTGTATTGTGAAATTTATATGATTATTTGTGTATGATTGTTATTTATTCGATACTAATAAATTACATATATTAATTATCAGATGGAAAACGCTAATAATGAACCAGTAAATGAGGTTAATCAATCTGAGCAACACCCGGGGGATCAATATATGACTAGGCAAGATATAGAAAATATCGTTGCTCAAGGGATAGCCAATGCTATTCCAGCAATACTTGCTGCTGCTCAGAAACCTGCTGAACCTCAACAAATCATTCCTAGCAAACGCATTTCTGAAGATAACTTCAGTAATAGCATAAACGGAGGCGGTAATCATACTAATCAAGATAATGAACCCCGGCAGGCTCTGCTCCCTAAGAAAATAAAAGTTGCAACGCCTGGTTGCACTTTCAAAGAATTTCTTGCTTGTAAACCCGCTGAATTTGCAGGCAATGAACGAGCGACTGCGGCACTCGTTGGTTAGAGAAAACCGACGCACTGATTATAATAAGTAAATGTGACAAGGACGACAAGGTCATGTATGCGTCAAATATTTTCAAAGAAGGGGCGCTAGAATGGTGGAACACGGTGTTACAAGCAAAAGGAAGGATGATGGCCTATGCCATGAACTGGGAAAAATTTAAGAGTCTTGTAGAAAGAAAATTATGTCCCGAATATGAAAAAGATCAAATGGCAAATAAATTCCTAAATCATCATATGATGGGTGTAGATTGTCGCGGTTATACCTCGACATTCTTTGAATATGCTAGAATAGTACCAACACTGGCTTCGCCAGAACCGGTACTCATTTCTCGCTATATTTGGGGATTAATTAGCGAAATCCGTAATATCGTTAAAGCTGCGAGACCTCGTACTATTGACGATGCGGTAGAATTAGCTAACACCCTAACTGACGAATTGGTACGCACAAGAGATGAAAACAGGAAAAAGGAACTGGCTCAGAAAATTTCCCAAGGATTTCGTACGGGTAATAATAATAGCTTCAAGAGAAGAGGAACAGGGTAATCTTCAACGCCGCCATTCTGCAGGAATTGCAGAAAGAAACATTATGGAAGATGTAATGTAACCTGCAACTTTTGCAAAGTCGCAGGCCATCGCGAAGAAGACTGCAGAAAGAAAACAAGAATCTGCTATAACTGTGGAGAAACAGGACATTTTAAAACAGAATGCCCTAAATCGGTCAAACCAGCAGACAACAAAGCCAAGATAGCCGACGGAGCTACTAAAAAGAATGTCAGAGCATTCCAGCTAACCACTCAAGAAGCAGAACTGATTCCAGATGTGATAGCTGGTACGTTCTTAGTTCACAACATATATGCAAAAGTATTATTTGACTCTGGTGCAAACCAAAGGTTTATCAATACTTCATTCTGCCAAGCTCTCAATTTACCTTTAACCAACCTTAGGCAAATTTTTACAGTTGAAACGGCAGATGGGAATTCTATCAAAATAGATAAGGTTTTGCAAAAAAGAAAATATAGAACTTTCAGGTCATAAATTTCATGCAAACCTATTACCAATGAATCTAGCTGGGTTCGATGTTGTGTTAGGAATGGATTGGTTAGTAGCCAATTATGCTCGAATCCATTGTGATAAGAATTCTATAGAGATTCAAGCACTTACTGGGGAAGTAATCATGATTACAGGAGATAAACCACGTAAACCCATGAAGTTCATATCAGTAATGAAAGTTGCTAGTTATGAAAGGAAACAAGGAATAGTATATATGATTTCAGTAATCATTAGTACTAAGGGTAAAGAACTTAAGGAGATTCCTGTAGTCTCAGATTACCCAGATGTATTCCCAGAAGAATTACCAGGATTACCACCAGATAGGGAAGTAGAATTTAGAATTCATCTAATTCTAGGAACTACACCGATAGCCAAAGCACCTTATCGGTTAGCACCTACAGAAATGTTAGAATTGAAAAAGCAATTAGATGAATTACTAAGTAAAGGTTTCATACAACCTAGTTCATCTCCATGGGGAGCACCAATGTTACTTGTAAAGAAAAAGGACGGTTCGATGAGAATGTGTATTGATTATAGAGAATTGAATAAAGTTACAATTAAGAATCGATACCCATTACCTAGGATTGATGATCTTTTCGATCAACTTCAAGGAGCTAGATATTTTTCTAAGACCGACTTGCGCTCTGGATATCATCAATTGAAGGTACAAGAAGAAGACATACCTAAAACTGCTTTCAGAACTAGGTATGGTCATTACGAGTTTACAGTCATGCCCTTCGGCTTAACAAATGCACCTGCTGCATTCATGGACATGATGAATCGGATCTGTAAACCATATTTGGATAAATTTGTGATTGTCTTCATAGACGATATATTGATTTATTCCAAGAATCAGGAAGAACACTGTCAGCACTTGCATGCTCTCTTAACTTTGTTAAGAAAAGAAAAGCTTTACGCCAAATTCTCGAAGTGTGAATTTTGGCTGCAAGAAGTGCAATTCCTAGGACATATGGTAAATTATGAAGGTATTCATGTAGATCCTGCTAAGATAGAGGCAATTACCAAATGGAAGGTTCCGCAATCTGCAATGGAAATTAGAAGTTTTATAGGTTTAGCTGGATACTATAGACGGTTTATTAAGGATTTTTCCAAGATAGTTGTACCATTAACTAAGCTAACCTGTAAAGCAGTTAAGTTTGAATGGGGACCTAAGCAAGAAGAAGCTTTGAGGATTCTAAAGCAGAAGTTAACAAATGCCCCAATCCTAGCTTTGCCAGAAAGGACTGAAGATTTTGAAGTATATTGTGATGCTTCAAAATTAGGATTTGGATGTGTGCTAATGCAACGCAAGAAGGTAATTGCGTATGCTTCAAGACAGTTGAAAAAGCACGAAGAAAACTATACAACTCATGACTTAGAGTTAGGCGCCATAATTTTTGCCCTTAAGATTTGGAGACATTATTTGTACGGAAGTAAGTTTACTGTCTATACTGATCACAAAAGTTTAAGATATATATTTGGACAAAAAGATTTAAACATGAGGCAAAGGAGATGGATGGAAATCCTAAGTGACTACGACTGTGATATTCAGTATCACGAAGGAAAGGCAAATGTAGTTGCAGATGCTTTAAGTCGTAAGTCCCATGAGAAACAAGGACGGGTTCGTGCTCTTAGATTAAATCTACAATTAGATTTAATGAAACAACTGAAGAATGTTCAAGAAACAGCAATAGAGAATGTTGCTGAAGGAATTAAGGGACGAATAAAAGAATTAGAGCAAGGAAATGATGGAATTTGGAGATTCCATAAGAAAAGAATTTGGGTACCTAAGCAGGGAGAATTAAGAAATAAGATTTTAGAAGAAGCTCATAAATCTAGGTATATCATGCACCCAGGAAACAATAAGATGTACCAAGATTTAAGAAATAACTTTTGATGGATAGGAATGAAAAAGGATATAGCTCGATATGTTTCTAAGTGTCTTACTTATTCACAAGTTAAGGCAGAACATCAGAAACCTTCAGGTCTACTACAACAATTAGAAATGCCTGTATGGAAATGGGAACTCATAACAATGGATTTTGTTACTAAGTTACCAAAAACCAGAAAAGGTAATGATGCGATTTGGGTAATTGTGGATTGATTAACCAAATCAGCTCACTTTCTACCTATGAAAGAAACTTTTAGCATGGAAAGGTTGGCAAAGTTGTATGTAGATGAAGTAGTATCCTTACATGGAGTTCCACTCTCCATTGTATCAGATAGGGATAGTCGTTTTACTTCCCACTTCTGGAAAAGTTTCCAAGAAGCTATGGGAACCCGACTAAATCTGAGTACGGCATATCATCCTCAGACAGACGGACAAAGTGAAAGGACAATCCAAACTCTAGAAGACATGCTCAGAGCATGTGTTATAGATTTTGGTGGAAACTGGGATGATCATTTACCATTAATTGAATTCTCCTATAATAATAGTTATCATTCTAGTATTGAAACTGCTCCATTCGAAGCACTGTATGGAAGAAAGTGCAGAACTCCAGTTTGTTGGGCAGAAATAGGAGAAAATCAATTATCAGGTCTAGAAATTGTGCAAGAAACGACTGACAAGATTACACAAATCAAGGAAAGATTGAAGACGGCTCGAGATCGTCAAAAGAGTTATGTAGATAATAGAAGGAAGTCATTGGAGTTCCAAGTTGGAGACAAAGTACTATTGAAAGTTTCTCCTTGGAAATGAGTAGTTCGATTCGGTAAGAAGGGAAAGCTAAGTCCAAGATACGTAGGACCATTTTCAGTGATCCAACGTATAGGACCAGTTGCTTATCATTTACAACTACCAGAAAAGTTAGCTGGAGTACATGATGTATTTCATGTATCTAACCTCAAGAAATGTCTATCAGACGAATCTTTGGTAGTACCTCTCCAAGATATAGAGGTAAACGAAAAGTTAAAATTTGTTGAGAAACATCTTCAAATAGAAGACAAAAAGGTGAAGTTTCTCAAACACAAACGGTTAGTACTTGTCAAGGTCAAGTGGGATTCAAAAAGAGGACCTGAATACACCTGGGAGCTGGAATCAGAGATGAAGCGAAAGTATCCTCACTTATTCCAATAAATCTTGAGGACGAGATTTTAAATAAGGTGGGGAGAATGTAAGGACTCTCAAAATTGTCCTAAAAATACCCGTAAGTGAAAACACGGACCCCTGAAACCTTACCCTACATAAAAAAATAAGAAAATCAAGAATAATAGGTTTCAGGCGGGCCGCGTAAGAGACAAGGCATGTCTTACGCGGGCCGCGTCAACATGGGGTTTGACCGGATAAGCGTAACCGTGCCACATGTCGCCCATCTGGTACACCTACGTATGACTAGTCAACCCTACTCGTAGACTGGGCGGCCACGCGGGCAGCGTAAGGTTTGCTTGAGGATTTACGCGGGCCGCGTAAGGCCCTAATTTCACCTATAAATAGCTTGTTGCATGCACAGTCTGTTGGTGTCGAAAAAAACTTTCAAAAACGAATTGATATTTCTCTGAAGTCGAAATTTATATATAATTAGCAAGGCGCTGCTCCGATACCGGGTATTAACTCGATCGCTGCTACGATTCAATGTTCGATCGATTAAACTATCCAATGGATGTTTAAGTGCTGCCCACTTTAGGGTTTATGCTTTGTCATTCGTTGTTAATATGATGGATGTTTAAGTATTGCACTTTGTCATTCGTTGTGAGGGTTTTAATGTCGTGAGTTATCGTAAATGCTGTATTAGTTACTAACCGAGTTCGTGTGCATGTTATTAAATTTAGGTTAAAAGGCTAATCAGTAGGCTAGGCTCTGCTCAAATAAATATGCAATGTGAGTCATTCTCTTTTTATCAAATTTGTTTACAAAAATTATGTTTATTTTCAAGATTATAATTACAGGGATTAAGTCTTTGTAATCACCAAATTACAGCCAGTATGTGGGGTTTTGTATACATTACTTGATAACCGTCACCATTGGACAACGAGTTAGCCAATGGGTGATATGACCATAGTCACAGACATCATCGGGCTAAGAGGCTACCGATGAATGTCGAGTAACAAATACTGTGGGTAGTTGGTTGATATCAGGAAACATTGTAATCGCTCTTAATACTGTAAATTATAACAAACGAGTCGTTTTAGTAAAAAGAATGATTCACCAGTATTTCCCGCTGACAAAACCTTTTTCAAACATGTTTCAGGTGATCTACTGTGATCCAGGAAAAGTGCCGTGAAGCACTACTAGCTTAAGGAAGTGGCTCAATATAAAATAAAGAAAAATGTTTTGTAAAATAATGATTTCTCCGTGAAATCATATGATTGTAAATTACCGGGGTTTTATCCCGAGTTGTAAAATAAAATAATTAGGAAATTTCAGTTTTAAAAAGATCCTGAAGAAAACTTCCGCTATTAAATAAATACCACGGGATTTTCTGTCCCGCGGCTCCTGAAATGGGTCAAACTGGGTCGGGGGCCGTGACAATGAGCCTTGTACTTATCTTCCAAAGCTTTCCATAATTCTCTAGCACTTTTTACCGGCACGTACAAGTCATAGAGACGATCCGAAAGAGAATTTTTGATTTGGCCAAGGCAAAGATCTTCATCTTCCTTACGGACAAGTCTTTGCTTTGCCAAATCTTGATTCGGGACCTCTCCTGCCTCAAGAGGAGGGTCTTCAGGGATTTCAGGCAAATCAGGATCAAGGATATAGTAGAGTTTCAGCACAACTAGCATGAACTTAACCTTGTCCGCCCAGCGGGTATAGTTCTGACCATCGAATCTGTCCAACTTGACAAACTCTTGATTCATGAATCTCAGATTGGTTGTTGGTAGTTCAGAGTCCATTAGTTCTGTTGATTAAACACAAAAAATAAAATAAAATCCTTTAAGATTGTTGAAAATTTTAATCAAACAGTAAATTAATATTAAATTTATTAATTACCGAGTTATCAGCCAAACCAGTTTGTTCCAACTTGAGCAAACTGATTAAAGAAAGGTAGAAGGAGACTGTCCCGTTATCGGACGAATTTAAAGAACACGCAAAATTAAAACCAACCTGGCGATAGAGAACGAAGATCCTTGAACGAAAAAAACTTGAACTGCACTGATGACTCCTGTCCTTAAAGGATTTTACGCGCTCGTATTGCTGTGAGTTGCAGCGTAAACTCCCAGGATTTAATGCAGAACTGATCTGGTATTCCAACAGCAATGGAGACCAGAAAAACGCAGAAGCTGGAGAAGAATCTGGATCACACAAGGAGGAGGCTGCGAAAATTGGTGTGTGGAATGAGTAGCAGGAGGCTTTTATTTATATGTTGTGATCCTACCAGAGAATGAGAAATACGGGGAGTGGGATAACCATCCATAACCAATTCGAATTACTAGAGATCATGGGATATCCCACACGAATTCGAATTACTAGAGATAATGGGATAACCCCCACTGTTTCGAATTCATCTCTATCTCCTTCTTATCTCATCTCATTCGGTTCACAGATATGACCCACCTGAACCGGACCTTAGCTAAAAATAAAAGCTCCTCAGCTCCTAGCGACGATGCGTACGAAGTGCAAAGTGCGCCTCAAACGCGCCCATTCGCGAGCTCGCGGCTCGGCTCGGCGCGCGTGTGGGCTTCATCCACTTCTCAACCCATTTAACAGTTTGGAGGCCTATAAGGAGTAATCCCTTATAAACCACTCAAACTTCATTCTCTCCACCAATGTGGGATGGAGGAAACATACCAACTTGTATATTTACCTTCAATATTTCCAATAGTAGGATGATGACAGTCTCGATGAGATTGCTCAGGAGGTGTTACCGGATAAGGTCTAGGCTATATGGCCGTTCGATGGGGTCGTACAGAGTGGCAGCCAGGGTAGGCAATTGAGGATGATGATGAGGGTGAGGGCTAAGGAGAGGGTGGTGGGGGAGATGGGGCA
This sequence comes from Helianthus tuberosus, assembly GCA_030545235.1. Classification (NCBI taxonomy): domain Eukaryota; kingdom Viridiplantae; phylum Streptophyta; class Magnoliopsida; order Asterales; family Asteraceae; genus Helianthus; species Helianthus tuberosus. The sequence continues at coordinate 2,247,820 of CM060389.1, read as the reverse complement.
GGGGGTGCTGGGGCAGGTAGTTGATAAGGTGCAGGCTGATACGGAGGCTGCATAGGGTGATCCCTCGTACAAGTGACGGAGCGTGAGACCACGTGTGGTGCCTTCGCCAGGGTTTAAGGAGAGATTGATACGGGTCAAGGCGAATGTAGCTGTTATACGGATCGACCTACGGTGGATGGCGGAGGCGATCATTGCGATGCATGCTTGTGCGGCCCTCCCTCCACAAGTAGGTGACAGCGACTTATTGTATTTTACTTTTGTTGTTCTTGGTTTGGAACATTGTATATGTTATTGTAAGTGTTTATCTTATGTTTATTGTAAATATTTATCTTATCTTGTTTGATGATTGTTATTGTAAAGTTTATCTTTTGCATTAGATTGATTTAGTGTATTCTTATTGTTAAACTAAACTTGATATCGTAACATAATCCGCGAAATATTACAAATTCATATCTAAATAATTCAACGTCTAACACAATTAATATGACAAAACTCGTTTTTTGCTAATAAACTCGTATGTAATTCAACACTTAGACATTTTTCGCTAATAAACTCATTTATCAACAAAACCCATCATACGTTTTCAATTTTACAAATTAACTAAAAAACCTTTAAATCTACACAAGTCATATTACCCTATACGGCTCGTATAGATGTTGAAAACCCTCAAAACTGAACAAAAACACATGAAAATATTAGAGTTCGGTCGTATAATGTTATATTGGTCATATATGATCCTATATGACCCGTATAATGTTATACAACTCGTATAGGACAGGACAAAAGAAACATTCTCTGACGCTTTTATTATATATCAATGAAAGCACACAAAAAAACTATAGACCTAACCATCTATTATACTAAACTCTTTATAATCCTAACCAAACTCAAACTCTATTGTAAATAATAAAATAATTCATTAGATAAAAATACCTAATAAACCAAAAATTATCCCTAATTAAAATATAAAAGACTCAATAAATAATTCACAAAGAATAATCCATCCGTCTTAATCTTTATCTCCTTAATTCAAAATTAATGTCTTCATCCCCCCCCCCCTAATCTTGAACTAGACCTGTTTCTTCATATCCGCATCGTTATCAACAACTTCACTCCCTTGACCAAGTTTGACATCCCTCTTCCCGGGTCACCAAAACAACCTCGTTCTTGACGACCGATCAAAGAAAAAAAACAAGCTCACCGCTTCTACCGTTTTCTTCTTCCCTTGCTAGACACGACAAGGTTCAAAGCCTCCCGCTTTGACGAATCTTCATCCTTCTGTCTACCCGCATATTCCGATCGGATACTTCTGCCAAAAAGAACAACCTACACCGATTAATCCGTTATTATCCTCTGCGGGGAGGACCAGGTCTTGATCTTACTTAGATTGAGAGTTGCTAATGCATCAACCGTTTCTTGATTGTAGTTTTACCACCCTGTCAGACTCCTCTTTGATATGCCCTCGCTAATATGAACCACCAAAAAAGACAACAACCACGTGTTAATTCGTCAATCGGCCGCCAAACGAATCCCTAAGCCCCAATCTCTTTCATTCCTTCCGTGACACGCCTGTTGGTTTTTCCGCCACAAAAAAAAAATCAAACTCCCCACTATGATTTCTTCCTTAGAGAGAAAGAGTTTCCGACAAAAATAAAACACAATCAAACCTAGGTTGAATTTCCCCACTAAATAAAACTCGATTACCATTTGATATGAAACATGATTAACCTAGTTGCTCTTAAGATCAATCACCATTTCTGTTTTTCTGTTTTTTTTTTTTTTTTTTTTTGAAAAGTAAACTTCATTAACAACCAGCCGACCCAAACCGGGCCGACCAAAGACTACAATAAAATTACATATTTACAAAAGAGCACCACTCTTCCCATTCTAAGCCTTTATGTTTTGATCTATTCGAAAACCATAGGAATCCTAAAGCTTTAACTTCACTAAGAATCCTATCTATCCTTACCGGAAAATTAGAAAATATCATTTTGTTCCCCGTTCGCCATAAACTCCAGCATACTATAATAATAATTCCGTGCACCGCCTCCTTCTTCTTCTCCGAGGCCGGAAGATCCTTATGAATGCCGAGAAGGTCTTTAATCGAAAACGCATAAATAGACGGAATCTTACACTACAAACTAATCCCATTCCATACGTTCGAAGCCACAAAACAGGCTGTGAACAGATGTTTGGCCGACTCATCTGCAGAGAAACAAAACGGGCATGTCGGATCGCCATGAAGAACGTTCCTTTTCCTTAACGCTTCCTTCGTCGGGGTTTTATCCATTTCCGATCTCCACACATGTATGTTGCATTTGTGAGGTACCCATTTACACCAATCCATTACAAAACTGTTACTTAAATCCCTATCCAAATAAAAAAGACGCTTAACGGATTTAACTGAAAAAGTACCATCACGATCAGGAGACCACGTCCACTTGTCATCTCTATCTTCTATCTGAACCGAGTCCAAAAGGCTTCGAAGCTACTGCAGATCCACGATCATACCCATCTCAGTCATAGCAGATTTCCAATTCCATTCAACCTCCATATCCGAGCCGATTCTCTTGACCCGGTTTGCGACTTTGCATTTTTTTCTCAGCCTCCATTCTAAATAAATCAGGATATTTCAGCTTGAGTGGTTCATTTATGATCCAAGGATCAAGCCAAAACGAAATTTTGTTACCGTTACCAACAACGCCCTTCATATAATTCCAGAGATGAAGACCACCGGCTTCGCTATTAATAAAAACCTTAGCAATATTATTCCAAACTCCATGTAGCGTTTTCTTAACAGGAATGCATTCCCATCCGAATCGGCTAAAGTGAAACGCATCAATAACTCTTTTCCATGAACTATTGTTTTCCGTTTTATATCTCTAACCCCATTTGGTAAGTAGCGACAAATTAATTTCTTTGAGTTTGTTTAGCCCTAAACCACCATCTTTTTTATGACTCGACACACGGTCCCAAGCCACCCAGTGCATCTTCCTTTCTTCGATAGAACCGCCACATAAAAAAATTTTAATCATAGCTTCCAAGTCTGAAATCACCTTCTTGGGTGCTTTGTATAACGAAAAGTAGTAACAAGGTAAACTTTCCATCACCGATTTAATAATAACTACCCTTCCGCCTATCGATAAAAGATGAGATTTCCATTTTGCCAACCGATTGCGAAAGATATCATACACAGGTTGCCAGTTGATAATCCACTTCATATTAGCCCTAAGGCCTAGGTAATCACCATTTCTATTGATATTGTTTTGAAACCGATTACTACCCTACAACTCGGCCATGCAATGAATATCTCTATTTCCAATGCAATTATTGTTGGACTAATATCTCTCGCACACTCACCTAAACCTTTAGTCCTTTATCATCTAGATCTATCCATGGCTAAATACTCATATCACTTGATATAAAGCACATGCAAGATTGTATTATACCATCACCAATGCAAGAAGCTAAATGCATTTACAAACGTGACCAGTCAGCTGCCACATTATATTTTTATAAATGCATCAAAAACACTTATTTTACCTCCAACTCTAAAATTATTCTTAATAATATTTAAATTTCCACATCATCACTACCTTTTACATATATTAATACTCAAATTCTCTTTTATTATTATTATTATTATTATTATTATTATTATTATTATTATTATTATTAGAGTAAATTGCCAAAATCGTCCCTGAGGTTTGGACATGTTTGCTATTTTCATCTAAAACAACTTTTTTGTACCATATAGTCCTTCATTTTTTAGATTTTTTTGCCATTTTCATCTAAATGTCTGACTTTTTTGCCAAAATCGTCCCTGAGATTTGGGATTTTTTGCCATTTTCATCCAATTTTTTGATAGAAAAAATAAAGCAAATTAGATGTTTGGATGAAAATGATAAAAAATCACAAAAGTGAAGGACTATATTATACAAAAAAAATTGTTTTGAATGAAACTGACAAACATGTCCAAATCTCAGGAACAATTTAGTATCAGTAGTAATTTTGTTGAAATTGAATTTGATTCAATTTGTACATGTAAAAAGGAAAAAAAAGATAAAATGGTAACTGTTACCATTGCTTTTATACTTTATTTAAAATTTGTTACCATTGCTTTTATACTTTATTTAAAATTTAGAGTAAATTACAATTTTGGCTCATGTGGTTATATCACTTTCACCCTACTAACCTAAAAAGTAATTTTTTAACATTTGTGTCCGCAACGTTATTTTTTCTAACCATTTTAGCCCTCATCACTAACACCATCCAATTAGTTGGTAAAATGTTGGTCATGTGCCCCTCACATGATGGGCATTTATGTCTTTTTACCCACTTCAAAATATCTACCCATTTTAAACCCAATTAATTTCACATTTAACCCCAAACCCTTGAACTAGAAATCTTGATCGCCTTCTCCAACCCAACCCCGAACTCATTTCATCTGAATTCTAAGGGCATGTTTGGCTAAGCTTTTTTAAAACAACTTATTGACTTATTGGTTTTTTGGAAAAGTTAGTATGGAGTGACTTTTTGGAAAAGTCATTTTTCCCTTCACATACAACCTCATTGCCAAACATCATTTTGGAGCTTATGACATTTCAAAAAGCCAATAATTGTTTCAAAAAGCTTAGCCAAACATGCTCTAATACCAAGTAATATAACCCTCCTGCAAAGGAAGTTAAAGGTTCTACCAATAAGTCTTCATTTCATAATACCACTACTTCAATTTCAATCTAGTCTTAAGGAGTTTGTGACGGTAATAGAGAAAAAGCTAAAAATCCCAAAAGCTTTTTCCCTTCACAACCACAGTTTGCTTTGCTTCTGTTCCAGTGATCGGAGACCAACTCCGTCGACGGTAGCTATGACAATCGTCATTACAGCCTCTAGTAGCTTCCAAATCACAAAAAAGTCAAGCCTCAACATCTGATTCAGGTTATATGATGGGAAAAACAGACCGAAATTGGGATACATTTACCGTTGATTGTCGGAAAACTCGCCTAGCCTCCGGAAGCCCATGAAACCTTGGTTCTCTGTAATAGTCGGTGTCACATATCGTTTTTATCGGGACCATAATGTTGGCCAGACATTGCTGATAAATCGTAACCGCCATCAGATCTGAACGCCGTGAACGGCCTTAGCCGTCGTCACTGCCATAGTGCCATGGAGCTTTGTTGTACTCAACATCACTAAGCGCCACTTATCGCCTCTGCCGGAACCTGGCGACGGCCAACCGCCATCATCAGAATCCCTCGGATCCATTGGATGACTGACCCACATTTGCAGATAACCATGGTAGAATTAGGGTTTGGTGGGTTTTAAGTTGAAGGAGATGAAGTGAATTCATTGTAGAGGTTTTTTATTTAAAGGGGCGAACATGAATCGAATTGCTAACTGAAGGCCGGTGTGTGAGATTTTTGAGAGTAGGTTAGCGCTTTGGAAAGCCTCGGTGTTATCTTTTGGGGGGAGAGTTACCCTCATTAAGTCTGTGTTGGAAGGTCTCCCCAATTATTTTTTCTCGTTGTACAGGGCGCCAGTTGGGGTTATTAATCGTCTCGAGTCTATCATTAGAAGTTTTCTTTGGGGCGGGTCCGGTGTGGATAAGAAGCTGAATTGGGTGTCGTGGGAGCGTGTTGCTTCGCCAATCTATTGCGGGGGTCTTGGCCTTAGAAATCTTGGTTCCATCAACGTCTCCCTTCTAGTAAAGTGGGCTTAGAGGTTTAAATCGGAGAAAGAGAATCTTTGGGTTAAAGTGATTTCTGCTATTCATTCCCACAGAAGAGCCTGGGACTTTCTTCCTATGAAGTCTTCGCTGGGTGGGGTATGGGGAAGCATAATCAAGGTGGTTTCTTCTCCGTTTGTGGCTAATGATGGTTGCCGGGATCTGATGCAAGGGACTGTTGGCAGAGGTACTGATATTAATTTTTGGTTAGACCCTTGGTTGTGTAAGGAGCCGCTAAGGTTTCGTCTCCCTAATCTTTTTCGTCTGGAAACGGACAAGATGTGTGGTTCGTGACCGGATTGTTAGACCCTTTTCTAATCCGGGAGCAAGGTGGCAAGGTCTAGTCCTCCTTCTTCTAATGTGGAACTGGATGAATGGATGCTTCTTTGCTCCTTGTTACGTGATGTCTATCTTTCGGACGTGAAGGATTCGTGGCGGTGGCTGGGGGACGACTCGGGTGAGTTCAGTGTCGGTTCGGTTAAGCGGCTTATGGATAAGGATATGGATTATAGCAATAGGTTTGTTTGGGAATGGTGTAAATGGGTTCCGTTGAAATGCAACTTGTTTGTTTGGAGGGCGGAATTGGAAAGAATTCCTACAAAGGTGGAGCTCAGAAAACGGAACATCTTGATTACGGAGGATGATTGTCCGTTTTGTAACGAAGTAGGGGAAACCGCTTTGCATCTCTTATCTGGTTGTAGTTTTGCTTCGTCCGTCTGGTACTTGGTCAGTAGGTGGTGCAAGATTCCGATTATAATGACTTTTTCGTTCAGAGACGTTTTGGAGGCACACATTTTTTGTGGGCTGAAAGGGAAGGCTCAGTCCGCTTTTCAAGGTATTGTTATCATCACGTGTTGACTGATTTGGAAAGCGACGAATGAGTTGTTTTTTTCGGGGAAGGTTCCTAAAGTGGAGGTTGTTTTCAGCGAGATTAAGTCTATAGGGTATCTGTGTTTTAGGAGTAGATCTAAGTTTAAAGATATTACTTGGGATGATTGGTGTAAATTTGTTTAGTATCTTGTAGTCTTTTTGGCCGTCCGTTTTTCGGGCTGGTCGTTTGTTAATGAAGTTTTCCTTTCAAAAAAAAAAAAGTAAGTATGTGAAATGACTTAAATAGACATCATGTGAGGGGCATATGACTAACATTTAACTAGGTAATTAGATTGTTTTATTGATAAGGGCCAAAATAGTTAGAAAAAATAAGAGTTAAGTTCTTTTTGAGTCCCTGTGGTTTGTGCAGTTTAACTGTTTGAGTCCAAAAACCAAACTTGTCTTGATTTGAGTCCCTGTGGTTTGTATTTTTAACCATTTGAATCCAAAATGCAAAAACTTTTCTTGATTTGAGTCCCTGTGGTTTGTATTTTTAACCATTTGAATCCAAATGGTTTTTGGATGAGATTTGCATTTTGGATTCAAATGGTTAAAAATACAAAACCACAGGGACTCAAATCAAGACAAGTTTGATTTTTGGACTCAAACAGTTAAACTACACAAACCACAGGGACTCAAAAAGAACTTAACTCAAAAAATAATGTTGGGGACACACATGTTAAAAAAAATTCTTTTTAAGCTAATAGGGTAAAAGTAATATAAACACAGGAGTCGTAATTTACTCTAAAAATTATTATTACCATTTAAGTTTAAGACTAAGCTGCCGTTAAAAAGGAAAAGCAAAACAATAGCATGGCATGAACATTATAAAAGAAAAATCATTTAAAACAAAAATCAAAAATTAATTCTATTTTGGAGGACCCACCACTATCTCTATTTTTTTTAATGGCCAACAAATAAATCCCGAGCATTCTCGGGGCACCCACTGGACAAACGGAGTACTCCGAGACTAACCCGAGTCGTCCACCACCAATTCCGGGGAAAACCCGGTAACCCACCCGCCCGTAGGCACGACAGTAAAATTACCAGTAAAACTCGTTTGGCTCAAGGATCTAACACAGATTTCCCTGGGTCTCATATCACTGTCCACCAGTGCCTCACTTCTTTTTTGCACCAAATGAGACTTGAAGTTGAGTCTTCAAAGAAGAACTCAGGTCCTCCTACCACTTGAACTAGAGGTTATTGGCACCACTATCTCTATTTCTTCACACGTAAGTACGTGCGGCCTCAAAGAAATTTGTCATCTTGTCATTGCTTTATAGCCTAGTGGCATTTTGGGTGGGGTGAGATAAGCCTTTGGGACCAATAGGTCTCGGGTTCAATTCTCACAAGGGGATTTTTCCCATATTTATTAGGTTTCCTCCTGAATTGGTGTATAGGCATTATTGCCTGGTGAAGATGGATATGATCGGTGTGTATAGGCATTATTGCCTGGTGAAGATGGATATGATCGGGTGGTTCCGCTGGTGACATGATGATACTCCAGTGATCCGTCAATGATCCAAATTTACCTTTAAAAAAATAAATTTGTCATCTCTAATGCAATTTTTAAGATATCCATTGCCACCTCAGCTCAAATGCAAGGCAAATGCTTGCATGGGCTTTGGTCTTAATTACACATTTGCACGTACACTTCATTCGCAAATACCAAGCCTATTTTTCCATGTTTACTAGACTTCAGTAGGTCTCATCTAAATTACTGACAATTCGACAATTTTTTTCTTCTTCAAACACCATGTTGTTTTACCGCCGTTGCAACCCCATGGGGGGCTGCTTCCCCTTCTCGAAAAGCAACTCTCAAAATCTCCAAACTTTGATACCAATTGTTAGAAAATCAGGCCCTTGAACGAACACGCAAACTCGATTTGAACGAACTCGTTCTACTCTTTTTTTATATATCAATGAAAGCACACAAAATTACAATAGACCTAACCATCTATTATACTAAACTCTTTATAATCCTAACAAACTCTAACTCTGTTTTAAATATAAAATAACTAGCCAGATAAACATATCTAATAAACCAACAATTATCCCTGATAAAATATAAAAGACTTAATAAATTATTCATCAAGAATTATCCATAACTCGTCTTAATCTTTATTTCCTTAATTCAATATTAACATCTTCATTAGTTATGTGCAACATTCCTCTATACGGGCCATATAACCCTATACAACCATACAACGTGTATAGAGTTAAAGGTGTGAAAATAAGATAGTAATGGACTAATGGTGTGGAAATAGTGGAACCTTTTGTTTATCGTGTCTTTGTTGGTGTCAGAGGCGGATGTACCATATGAGAAGGGGTAGCCTCCGCTACCCCTTGGCGCTCCGGCGGTAGTGTAAATTTTGTAAAAATTTGACATTTTTTTAACATTTTTTCGATTTCGTTACCCCTTTCTTTTAAGACGTTACCCCTATGAGAGTTTTCTAGATCCGCCACTGGTTGGTGTGACGTTTTTAATAGGGGTGTCCAAAAATATCCGTATCCGAAAATCCGATCCGAAATATCCGATATCCGAATCCGAAATATCCGAAAAAACGGATATCCGAAATTTCGGATATCCGAAATTCGGATATCCGAATTTTTCGGATTCGGATTCAGATAGTGATTTTCAAAATTTTCGGATATTTCGGATATCCAAATATCCGAAAATATCCGAAGTATCCGAAAAATATCCGAAGTATCCGAAAATATCCGAAAAATATCCGAAGTATCCGAAAATATCCGAAAAAATATCCGAAAATATCCGAAAAATATCCGAAATATCCGAAAACTTATATTCGGATATCCGAAACTATCCAAAATATCCGTTTCAGAATATGAAAAAATAAAAAAAATAAAAATTAAATAAAAAGTTGGATTTTCGGATATCCGATTCACTATCCGAATCCGTATCCGAAATTTCGGATATCCGAAATTCGGATATCCGAAATTTCGGATACGGATTCGGATAGTGAAATCCGGTATCCGAAAATTTCGGATATCCGAAATTCGGATATCCGAATTTGCGGATATCCGGTTTTGAACACCCCTAGTTTTTAATAGTTGACTACTTAGAAAAACTTGTATATGAAAGTGAAATTACAAAATTAATAATAGATTTATAATTATTATGTTCAGTTTGTATTTTACAAGTTACAAGAAAGATTATCATATTTAAACTATCGTCTTTGCAATTGGGTCAGAAATCGTGTGGTATACTCATGTAAAAGGTACTGAGTGTTAAAGGTAACCCTTCTTATATTATTTTTATTAAATATAGAAAAAATTACACCGTTGATACTTATGGTTTCTGTTAAATTTCAATATAGTGTACTAATAGTTTTTTGTTGCAAAATCAGGTATTAACTTTCTAATTTATCACAATGTCGAGTACTAAAGCCAAACCTTGTTAACTTTTTGTTCAGTCTTAATAAAATAACTAAAATGCCCTTTAATAAATAGAGAGTCTATTTTTAATTAATTATATTTGACTAAAATAATTTAAAGTTTTATTTATGTTTATATTTTATATTTTTTATATTTTTCTGTTTTATTTATATTTTTTATAAAATCATATGGATTTGAAGTTTATTATTTATAAACTTTGAGTTTAGATATAATATTATTTAGATTAAGTTAAAAAGTTTATTTTACTAGCATATTATTATATATAAACTCAAAGTTTATAAATAATAAACTTCAAATCCATTTAATTTTATAAAAAAAATATAAATAAACAGAAAAATTTAAAAATATAAATATAGATAAAACTTTACATTATTTTAGTCAAATATAATTAATTAAGAAATAGACTCTCTAGATATTAAAGGGCATTTTAGTCATTTTAGTGAGACTTAACAAAAAAAAAGTTAACCAGATTTGACCTTAGTACTCAACTTTGTAATAAATTAGAACATTAATACCTGATTTTGCAACAACAAAAAAAAACTATTAATACCCGACATTGAAATTTTGTATAAACCACAAGGACCAACGGTGTAATTTTTTCTTAAATATATCTCCTCTTAACGTATGCACTTATTTTTTTTATTTTTATTTTTTTAAAAACCTTTTATATATAAAATACTGGCCGAGTTACATCAATATCGCAGGTAAGCGAGCAACAAGCTGCGCCGCTACCCCTTTCTGAATAGCAAACCCTAGCCTATTAAAGACAAACCTCTGCCCCCCTGTTGATGAGCAACTGCTGTCAACAACCTTTTGGACCCTAGTTAACAAACGGATAGCTTCTGGAGCTAGGGAGCCAAAGGTGTCAAAGGCGAAGGGGACAAATGCATGTTGGTTATCAGCACATGCTTTAGCGTGTTTATCCACCTTTTTAGATTCCGCTTTCTTTATAGCATGTCCTGCTACAAACCCGCTTTCCCTTAAACCAGCTAAGGGGGAGACTCCTGTGAGATCCACACAAGCGTGTTTCCCTCCCGCCCAACCAAAGACGAGCAGATCCGCTGGTCTCAATGTAGATCTCCCTTCCATGGGATCTGTAAGGAAATTCACAGGGGCCTCCTTCTTGGCAGAAATCCCCGCTCTCCTCAAGATGTCCCCCAAAACATCTCTCACCCAGTCGTGCCGATATTTGAAACCAGGGAGCTCCTTACAATGAATAGCATGCTCCCCGTATTTATCCATGCAGGCTTTACGGCAAATTGGGCAGGTTTCGTCTTCTGAATACATAGGGATCATCAGCCGGTATTTGAGGATAGCCCTATACTCAACAGCCGACATGCATTGCCCCAGCCCCTCGATCGGGATAACAGTCAAAAAATCTTGCGCATGGGGGCCCTTCAAGCACTCAATCACCGCCTTCTGGCGGGGAGACAAATCGAATGCTTCTCCCAGACTCCGAGCGATTTTGTCAAATAGGGCATTCGCCAAAGTTTTCTGTGGCTTTGGGGGGGCGGTGTCCATATTAGAGAAACCGCCAATATCAAAGTCTGGAAGAGAGATACTTAAGTACTCAAGGGCACTTATCAAAGATAAGATAAGATAATGACTCGTTAACACTCAAAATTTATCAAAGATAAGATAATATAAGCTTTTTGTGAAAAAAAAAAATTAAACCTCAATTTTTCAAATCGTTGCAAAGTTAAGAGTTAACAAATAATTAATTAAAAAAAATAACAAGTACTTACGACAAGTCTACATTTAGGGACCTTTTTCATGTTTTTTTAGGGATTTTAGTATGATGAAATTATGTTGAGTGATTTTCTTCGTAAAAAACTAAACGAGAAAGTAGTTTTTTTTATTATTTTAACCATTCTTTTTATAATATTGTAGATAGTTTTCTTAAAAAAAATCAATTAGCGGGACTAAAGCTCCAATGAGTTAGGGTTGTTTAAAATGCTTGAAGCTTGCTTAGAAATAGCTCGATCAAAATCGACTCGGGTGTAAATGAGCCAACTTAATTCTACTCCGTCTGCGAACAACCCAAATTTAAGCATAACTTGGCTCAACTTGGTTCGGCATGTAAGTAACCTTATTGGGCGCCACCTAGCCATTCGTAGCCTTCAAAACGTCACATTACGGCTGCTCTTGGTCCTCAAAAACTATTAATGTTTATTAGCAATTACCTTCGTTTTAACTAGTTGTATTTCAATGATGATTTTGTTTATCAGTTTTAATATTTTGATTAGAATTTTTTTACATGAATGGCTTTGTGGCATGTTCATGTTTTAATATAGGTTTGAGACTTTACACATTTGGTACACATTTGGTTTATTAATCAAATGACCATTTGTTTTTAAGGTTAATTTCTCAAAAATTACTATACTATCCCAGATGAAATAATCCGTCATTTGTAAAGGGAAAGAAAGAAGTCGTGATTTTGTGGGCTAACCCTTGAAATGGGAACGATTTGGGTTCATATTGAAATGGGCTTAGTTGAAAAAGGAAATAAAAAAGTCTTTATTTTATGGGCTAACAAGCCATGAAACAAGTTTGGCAACAGCATCGAGTTCATTATGGAATGGGCCACTTTTGTTGGGTATGGGTTTGTATTTATAATTTACTAGTGAAATTCCCCCCGCTGCGCAGTGGGGAATTCGAACGTTATCGATCCGTTTTGTTTCGTAACGGGATAAGCACGATACCCGTTCAGTTCGTTACTTACCGGTGTTTTACCCGTAAATACCGCTACCATAACGGTTGGTTATAAAAATTACAAATTTAGAAGGAATAAATCAAACTTTTATTTAGCAGCAAGTAATAAAAAAATTTCTTTCCCATGAAGGGCTTCGAACCCGAGACACTCACTATATTTGAATGTTCATACAACCAACTGAATTGCGAAAGTTTTTCTTAATAGTTTCGCGCAATAATAACTATAATATATACATAAAGCGGAAAAGGACAAAAAAAGAAAAGACACAGTAAAGCAAAGAAAAACGATGGTAAAAATATAAATTTAAATTCAGGGCAAAATCGTAATTTGGCTGGAAGGAGAAAATCAAAACTAATTGCAAAACTGTAAATTTAAACGGGGCAAAATCGTAATTTTGAACTGAGGGCAAAATTGTAATTTTTAGTTGTGGGCAAAAGCATAATTTTCTTTTGAACTGGGGGTAAAAACGTAATTTTGAAATGATGGCAAAATCGTAATTTTAAAGCGGGGAAAAAATCGCAAATTGGTTGGGCCAATGGGGGAGATCCAGGCAGTTGCCTCGCACTATGCCCCCATCTTGTGTCTGCACATGTACACTGGGGGCAAAATCCTAATTTAACTGGGAAAGCGAATAAAACCGATGACAAAAATGTAAATTTAAATTGAGGGAAAAATCGTAATTTACCAGTGACGAAGAAAACAAAACTAATAGCAAAACTGTAAATTTAAACAGGGAAAAATCGTTAATTTGAACCGAGGATAAAATTGTAATTTTCCACTGGGGGCAAAGCATAATTTTATTTTGAACTGGAGGTAAAAACGTAATTTTAAACTGATGGAAAAAATCATTGTTTTTAAGCAGGGAAAAATCGTAATTTGACTGGGAAAGCAAACAAAACCGATGACAAAAATGTAAATTTAAATTGAGGGTAAAATTGTAATTTACCTGAGTGGAAGAAAACAAAACTAATGGCGAAACTGTAAATTTAAACGGGGCAAAATCATCATTTTGAACCGAGGGCAAAAATGTAATTTTTCATTGAGGGCAAAAGCATAATTTTATTTGGAACCGGAGGTAAAAGCGTAATTTTAAACTGGTAGCAAAATTGTTATTTTAAAGCGAGATAAAATCGTAAATTGGTTTTGCCCAAAAATACAAAAAAGCCAAAAATAAACAATATTTATGCACTGTTCACGTTCACGGAAGTTCATAAATGTAATAGAGTTAATTCCCTACTAATTTAACAAGTTCTTTTTAAACACGAAACCCAATGGCAAAAGGCCACCTATGACCGCAATCAGGCCCGGTTATAAGGGTGGGCAAGTAGGGCAATGGACCCAGGCCCAAAGACTTTGAGGGCCCAAAGTTTTTAAAAAATATCCTATATACTATATGTTTTTTATTGGGCCTAAATAGATTTGTTGATTCCTGCAATTTGGTTAAAATCTGATAGTCATCCGAAATAGATTTATACATTTACATGTTGAACCTCATAAGCATAACAATTGAAACACGCTGGTGAATATGTAAATCTATTTATAGTCAGCCGAAAACAACAATTGAAATATCCTATAAACAATTGAAACATGATGACGAAATCAGATTTTTTTATATATGATTATTATGTTTAAATTATATGGGCCCGATTTATTTTTAGTGGCTCCGGGCCCAAAACGTTTCGAGATTTCTCGGAGACGGCACTGACCGCAATGCTGGTGACCCGGCCCGTCGCCACTCAAAAGGAAACCCACTGTCTGAAGGCCCACTATGGTAAAGCCCTGGCTTAAAATCAACCCAGAGCAGTTTTGCTCTTGACGAGACTCAAATCCATGACATCTCTCTTTGGTTAATTTTTTTAATTAACTATAACTGTTTTGGATTTTAATAATCTCAACTATTTGCCATTGGCCGTCAACGGTCCCAACTTAAAAAATAAGCACTGCAGTCCCAACTATTAACACATTGGCCTCCAATGGACCCTGTCTAACAAAACCCTAACGCCATAAGTCTCCGGTCGCCGGAAAAAAACGTTTTTTGCCGGAAAACTCATTTTTGGCCTGAAAACTCAACATTTTTGTCCAAAACCTCTTTGTAACTTTATAACGGACCTTTAGTAAAAACCTCAATTATTGAAGACGCGGCTGGAAAACTCTTTTTCCGCCGGAAAACTTCTTTTTGACCGGAAAACTCAAAATTTTCATCCCAAACCTCTTTCTTTGTAGCCAATTAAATTGGATTGTATCAACAACACCCATTGGAATTTAGACAGAAATCAAGGAAGAAAAAACATATGAGATAATCTAAAAAACATGATTCTCCTTCCATGGTATGAAACCCATTTGGGGGGGTTATAATTTACAGAACATTTATTAACCAACCCACAATAACAAAACACAAAAATCCACAATTAAACAAAGAACAACAAGACATAATCCACAAAGACAAAACAAAAAGAATTTAAGATCTGCTCTTGAAGGGAATGGCTCTGATCACAATCACATGGTAGATAGCAGCAAGTGCAGCTCCAATGAATGGACCAACCCAGAAGATCCACTGCAACACAAAGTAAAAAAAAATAAGTTTTGACCAATAAGTGAAATGAATGTTGACTTAAAAAGTCAATGTTCAAATCTTACATGGTCATCCCAAGCATGGTCTTTGTTGTAGATGATTGCAGCTCCAAGACTTCTTGCAGGGTTAATCCCGGTTCCGGTGATGGGGATGGTAGCCAAATGGACCAAGAAAACCGCGAACCCGATTGGGAGAGGAGCCAAAATCTACAACAAAACAATAGAAGTCAACATAAAGGTTTGACCTTTTTAACATCTTTGATCATTATTCATAAGGGGAAACTGTAATCATACAGGGACATGGGAGTCTCTTGCACTTCTCTTGGCATCGGTGGCGGAAAAGACGGTGTAAACGAGCACAAAAGTGCCAACAATCTCAGCACCAAGACCTGAACCCTTGGTGTAACCATGGGCTACAGTGTTGGCTCCACCACCCAAAGTGGTGTACTCATGCTTGCCCATGAACCCCTTGACCACACCTGCACCACAGATGGCTCCAAGGCACTGCATCACCATGTAGAACACTGCCCTGGTCAAAGATAGTTTTCTTGCCAATAGCAAACCAAATGTCACAGCTGGGTTAATGTGTCCTCCTGTTTTACACCAAACCAACAACAATTTTATTAAAGATTAAATCTTTTGTGCAAAATATTTAAAGGGTTTGCAGAAAAAAGAGTAAATCTTGAAAATTCTTTGTCAAAATTGAAACTTTTGAGCTATAATATGATGAGGGTTTGTAAAAAAGTGACAATCTTTATCATCTAAACAACACTTGTATGATAAAGATTTACTGCAAAAATTGAATCTTTAGTTCAAAAACACGCTTAAAGGGTATCAATTAGTTGTCAAAAATTGAAAATTTTGGGCTATAATATGAGGATTTGTAAAATAGAGACAATCTTTACCATCTAAATAACACTTGGATGATAAAGACTTGCTGCAAATGAACTATAATTTAAGTAAAAAATGAATCTTTAGTTCAAAAGACGAACAAAAAGATTAAATCTTGAAAATTAAAAACCAAAAACTCACTTAAAGAGTAGGAATTCTTTGTCAAAATTAAAACTTTTGGCCTATAATATGAGGGTTTATAAAAAAGCTACCATCTTTATCATCTAAACTGCTAAACACTTGGATCCAGAACAAAATCTAAACTAGTCAAACATCACTAAGCATAAAGTCAACACTTTACAAAAGATTCACACAACAAAACATGATCAAAATTATGGTTCTGATGAAAATATACCTGAGATACCAGCAGTACAGTAAACAAGGGCAAAGATCATGCCACCAAAAGCCCAAGCAATCCCTTGAATACCAACAGTCCCACACTTAGTGGGAGATTTGACCACACCCATAACAGTCAACACAGAGATATAAAGAAACAAGAAAGTTGCAATGAACTCAGCAATCCCAGCCCTGTAAAAGGACCATGAACTCAACTCCCCTGGCTCAAACAGAGGAGCTGGTGGTGGCTCCTTGTAGTCCTTATCTGTTTGGGCTGATGTCCCAATGGGCTGCCTTTCTGAATACTTGTTGGCTCCAAGCTTCACATCTTCTTCCTTACCCTCCATTGTTCTCTCTCTCTCTCTAGAAAAAACTCTCTCTCTAAGTTTAGGTTGTGAGTGAGTGGTGGTTTTGTGAGGACAGAAGATAGGGTTGGGTGGTTTTATACTGAAAATGTTATCAGTTTGAACCAAAGGGTGTTTGTTTATTTATTTATTTTTTAATAAATTTGTGATTAAGATGAATCATTGTATAATTTGATATTGAGTATTTGCTTTGTGTGTAGGTCTGGTTGTTGTTCTGGAAAGTGCAGGGGATGATGACAGATTGATTTAGAATTGTTTGTTTGTGTGTTGTGTTATTATCCAGTACAGAGTGGCATCCAATTATTGGTTTATTAGCCAGCTTTTTTTAGCTTTATTTTTTTTACAAAATTATTAAAATGATCTTATTTAACAAAAGTTGTAAAAAGTTAACATAGAGTAAATTATTTTTGAGTACTTGTGTTTTAATGTTTTTAACCATTTAAGTATGGAATCAAAATGTTTAACGTCCTGAGTCCAAATTTTAACCTTTTTAGTTCAATTTTTTTTAAAACAAAATTGGACTCAAATCGTTATAAAATGAACAAAGTCTGGACTCAAACTGTTATAAAATAAATGACTAGGGACTCAGGGCATTAAACTTTTTGATTTTGGACTCAAGTGGTTAAAACCACTAAAACACAGGGACTCAAAAAGTAATTTACTCATTAACATATTTTAGTTGCTCACAAAAGCCTCGGCTAAGCTTACGGTCTAAGCCTTAGCCGCCAGTTAAAAGTGTAGGCTAAATGGAAAAGCTGACGTGACGATTTCTAATTGGCCAAAATAAAGACCAACTACTTTGGTGAATGTTAAAATTTAACGTTTATGTTTTCAAACAATTTTATTAACTAAGACAATTTGGTAATTATTTATTTATTTTTAAATTTTTTTATTCAGGCAACTTTTTTTTTAAGTTATCCTTTAAAAAGTATGAAATTTAAAGTAAACATAGTGCTGGATTTTTGAATTTTAGCTCTTAAATTTAAGAGTTATGATAGATAATATATGTGTATTAAAATGATTTAAAATGTGTTTAAAAAAAAAAGGCAAACGTTTGCATGATGGGACCATTTAACTGTAGAAAAAGAATGAGTGGCTGTAGGCAATTAGCCGGTGCATTTTGTGACCGTTGTTGAAAGGGACTGCTCACAAAATATGATAAGTCACAACTCATAAAGGCTATTCAACCATCTTAAATTACTTTTTTGCCCTTTCTTCTACATCATTCTACAATTTTCATTTTCCATTTTCATTTTGTGACCGTTGGATGTTACTGTTAGGAAGATTGGTTACGTACAATTCTAATGATATGGTTCAGTCACAGGAGAGAGATTCAACGCCTTTGATGGTTGGCTCAAGTCATCTTTTTTTTTTCGTTTGAAAGGCATAAGTTTTCATTAAAAGGCAACTAGCAAGTAGCTAGATGACCAAACATTAGATCGTGGGGCTTGGGTTGGGGCTTTGGTTTACACATGTCTTGGGGTATAATTTCAAATCCAAACCCATGGGGTATGGTGGGGGCTTGGGTTTGGTTTGGCCATTAAGAGCACGCCATGTCACCTTGGTAGCCCGCCCCACGCCCGGGCTAAAACCCACACAAAAGGGGCCACGCCCAAACCCAAGCCCACCCGGGATGGTGGCTTGGGCGTTTTCCCCCAACCCACGCCCAAACCCCCGCCCCATACCCCATGGTCTTAGGAGATTACATGAGAGGATTAAAATGAGAACATACAACACTTTAGACTAATTACTCCCTAGACATAATTAATCTATGAGTAAATTGTCAAAATTGACCTATGAAGTTTAGGCATTTTTAACACTTTAGACTGATTTTTTTTTTTTGCCAAAATGACATCTGAAAGGTTTAAAATTGTCATTTTGGATAAGAATCAAATACAAAGGATTCTAATTGTAAGAAGTGTAAGAAGGATTTATAGAGTGACAAGTTTCTAATAACCTAAAAAAACCCACTACACAAAAAAACTCACTACAAAAAAAAAAAAAAAAAACCTTAAACATCCACCACCACCAAAAACCTAACCCCCCCCCCCCCCCCCCATCACCCACCCCCAATTTTTTTTTTTTTTTTTTTTTGCCGAGGGGGTGGGGGTTTAGGTTTTTTGGTGGTGTTGGGGGTGGGTGTGTAGTTTTTTTTTAGATTTTTTTTTAGGTTTTTGGGGGTAGGGGGTTAGGTTTTTGAGGGGTGGGGGGGGGGGTTAGGTTTTTGGGGGGTGGGGGGGTTTAGGTTTTTTGGGGGTTTTTTTGGTGAGGTATAGTTTTTTTTTGCCCGGGGGTGGGGGAGGTTTAGGTTTTTGGGTGGGGGGGGGGGGGTTAGGTTTTTGGGTGGTGGTGGGGTGGGTGTTTAGGTTTTTGATGGTGATGTAGTGAGTTTAGTTTTAGGTTATTGGACACTTGTCACTCTATAAATCTTTCTTACACTTCTTACAATTAGAAGAATTTGTAGAATAACTTGACCCTTGTCATTTTAACCTATGTTTTAACAGCCTTCTATTGGTAGCCTCCTTAGGGGCAAAATTGCGATCTACGACCTTAGGGGGGCATTTTGCCATCATTTAAACCTCGGGGCCATTTTGCCATTATTTAAACCTCAGAGGCCATTTTGGCAATTAAAAAATTAAAATAATTTTCTATTTATTTATCCCCTCCCTCACCCCCACCCCCTCTCAAGGCATATTACGAGTCTTTCGTTATAAAAGAAGTTGATTTAGGCATTTCGGTCAAAACTTAACAATTTGCCTATAATACTGAAATTTCTGAAGATACATCCAAGCACACTATTAAACAAATAATGAATTGTATCAACTAAGCTATATACAGTTAATTAGACCATGTGTAGTAGTGGTTTAGCCAAATAATGCCCCCACCATGGGGCGTTTTGCGACACGTGGCAGTCCAGTCAGCATGAGGCATTATTGGGGGGTTATTGCAAAAGTGCCGTAGTGGGAATAATGCCAATAACGTCCATGCAATCATTTCACAATTTTTTTAAATTTAAAACATAAAAATCTTCATTAATTTAAAATAAAAATTACACTATTCGAAATAAAAAAAAAAACCCGAAAAAAACAGAAAACAAAAAAACTGAAAAAAAAATAAAGTTAAAAAAAAAAGATGAACTAGTTTTCGTCTTCGCTTTCTTCACCCTCGCCAACTTCGTCTTCCTCGTCCTCCGTTTCTTCCTCACCCTCAGGTGGTACATACCGAACCGATCATGCGTGGTGTACCAAATCAACCATTAACTGGGAATGGTACGGTTCGTAACGCAACTCTCGCGCATTATTCACTCTTTCTTCCGTTGACGCCTGTGGATGGTCCTCTTAAACGGCTTCTGGCACATAATTCTGGCATATCGCCTTTCCTTCGTCTTCCAAAATCATGTTGTGCATGATTATACAAGCGTACATAGCATCTCTCATTTTTTGCTTGCTCCATGCACGACAATGATTTCTCAAATATTGCCAGCGTTGTTTAAGAACCCCAAAGCATCTCTCAATGTCTTTTCGTGAAGACTCTTGAACATTTTTAAAGTATGCTCTTTTTTCATCAATATGATCACTAAACGTCTTCACGAAAATCGAATACCTAGGATAAATTCCGTCGCTCAAATAATATCCATGAGGGTAGTAGTTTCCATTTGCGTAAAACGACGCTTTTGGAGCTTTGCCAGAAATCAAATCCTCTAACAACGAAGATTGTTCAAAAACATTGATATCATTGCATGACCCGACCACGCCAAAGTAAGCCGACCAAACCCAAAAGTCCTGTGAAGCAACCGCCTGAAGAATAACAGTGGGTCCTTTTTGGTCACCCCGTGTGTTGGTCTCGCCATGCGGTCGGGCAGTTATCCCAACGCCAATGCATGCAATCTATGCTCCCGATCATACCAGGCAAACCATGCTCCGCCGAATGTACCTCGTAGATCTTTTGAAGGTCGTCCCATGTGGGCGTTCTAAGATAACGCGCACCATACACATCACTAATACCTTTATAAAAAAACATACACAAACATAAGCTTCAAAAAAAAAAATTGTATAGTAAAGTATAGGAACTGTACCGCGACAAAAATGCTCCAAGGTGTCTCGCGTTGTTTTCTTGCCCATTTTTAGATACTCGTCGTTGATGTCGGTTGTGTTTCCATAAGCAAGGATTCGTAACGCCGATGTACCCTTTTGGATACCGGTAAATCCAAGTGCCCCTCTCGCATCCGGTTTTTCTTTAAAATAATCGTAGTTGGCTTCCAAGTCGTCGACGATGCGTAGAAACAACCGCTTACTCATTCGGAAACGACGCCTAAACATTTGGTTCGAAAATGTCGGCGCCTCATCAAAATAATCTTTCATCAAACGATCGTGTGCCGCGCGTCGGTCTCGTTCAATATAACCTCTTTTATTTTTTTCTGGTTCGGGGCGACGACAATGCTTCACATATCTCAACGCTAATTGACAAGCACTCGTAACCGCCTCTTGCTCGACCTCCTCATCCGTGGAATCATCGCCATCCGCAAAAAAACTCTTTGAAGTAAAAATTTACCATGGATGAAGAACTAGGGGAATCCATTAATTTTTATAAAATGAGAGTGTTTTTGAGAGAGTTTTGATTATATTTGAAAGAGTTTATATATATATATATATATATATATATATATATAGGTAAAATGTTAAAATATAATAATAATATAAACTAGCGTTTATAAACTAGCCGTTGCTAGTATTTGATTGGCTGGTCAAACTTCTCGCGGCGTGCTTAAAACAACGCGGAACAATTTTTTTTTCAAAAAAAAAAACGCCAAACAACGCCATATGTAATGGGGGGGGGGGGGGGGGTTAAGCGTTTTTTTTTGAATTTTTTTTTAAAGGCCGCCCCACTACGGGTGGTCTTATTATTAGGATGATCCAGTTAAGGAACAAAGATAAAGCGTTTAACTTTTATTTTTGTAACATAAGTATACTATTTTACTGTTCTTATGAAATTTTACTATATGAAGAATAAAATATCTTGTTTTGAAAGTCTTATTGATTTTTATTTTTATTTTATTAAGGATTTTGATTTTGATGATTTAATCAACGGCTCAATATGATTACAAACTAATGGCAGGTAGGCGAGCAACAAGCTTATTGATTGTATGAAGCAAACTTCTTTACTTATAAAAAGGTTGTTTTTACATCCACAAACTTTTTAAACATATGCAATCTTAGGTCAACTAAACTTGAAGTGATGTTTGCATGATGAATGTTAGAAATAGAAGGGAAAATCACGAAACTAGCCTTGACCACGTTGTTTTTTCAAATTTGGCCAACTTACCCGGCTCCACGAGCCGTTTCACGAATCCCCACCCGGCTAACGGCCACCGTTAAAGGGTTGTTAAAATGGCAAATTTTAAACCTTTCAGGCACCATTTTGGGCAAAAACAAAAAACAAATTTTATAGTCTAGAGTGGCAAAAGTACCCAAACCTCGGGGGCCATTTTAGAAGTTTATTCTTGATCTTTAGGTCGGAGGGTGTGAGGGCGCCACCCAGGCCAACTCAACCTCTATAGCGCCCCTAGGCGCTATACAACCACACCGTCGAATTCAATGGGGGACGCTATAGGAGGGGCTCCGTGGTGATAATGAGCAGGAATCACGTGGAACGAGGAGGAGTTATGACATTTGACCGTTTGAAACGGTAACTTTTTAAAAAAAAATAATTTCTTTTTTTATAAATTAACCTTATAAATACCCAACATTCCTTACATTTTTTATTCCATTCCTTTCACTTTCTCTAAACTTTTTATACCATTCTCTACATTTTTTTAAATAATTCTCTACAATGTTTCCCAACAACCCAAACCCATGGGACCCTAGCAATCCGTTTTGGCAAACTTTGCAAAACAACGAGCAAGAGGACCGGTATCGCCGAGACCCGCATAAGGGTGAGCTTGGATATTATCCAATGCCACCAAGCACCCCAACTTCTCCTCATCCCACCACTCCACCGATGCCCGGTTTTTCGGGTACTATTCTCAATCCCCATTTTTTCCCTCAAACATACCCCAAAATATACCTCAAAACGTACCTCAAAACATACCCCAAACCAAAAACCGAAACCCAAAACACAACCGAAACCAAATCCGTTCCTGAAACCCAAGTCGAACCCCCTTCTAGAAAAAAGAAAAGTCATAAAAAGAAGGATGAGGCCGAAAAACGTGCTGCTAAGAAGGTCGAATTTTGGTCGCCTAAGGAAGAGTTCGAGTTGGCAAAAGCATGGCTCGACGTATCGGAGGACGAGATTATTGGTAAATTTTACATACTTTTATAAACATATAGTTTTGTAAATTTAATTTTTAATTCAAACATATTGTTTTGTAAATAAATTTTTTTATAGGAAACGACCAAGACTTAAAGATATTTTGGGGTCGTATACGTGAGAAGTTTTTCGCCGCAATGGGTCGTGGCGAATATCGAACACCCGACTCTTTTTCGGGAAAGTGGGGTGCTATGAGGACGAAGGTTACCAATTTCAACAACATATATACTAATCTCGTCAACAGTAGTCGAAGGAAAAGTGGTTCGAGCGACGTCGACGTCATGACCCAAGCCCACAACGACTATAGATTGTACCATGGGCATGTTTTTACGTTGGTAACAACATGGATGCTTCTTCGCAAATCTCCCAAGTGGCATCTTGTACCACCGTTCGTGTAGGATCGTTTTCACGACCAAATGAGTCGTTCAGAAGAGTTTTTGTTTAATACGAGAGGCGGAAACAAACGTATCGAGTTGATTCAGCTTGAGATTCACTTTAAATGTCTTTTTGATTGCTATAACAACGTTTTACAGTGAGTAGACACTTCGGCAGCACCTCGGTACCGGAATCACAAAGTTACAAATGAAATGAACAAGGCAACTATATATAGGCAGAGTATTTCGTGCAGAACATGCTTCAAACGAAATAGCATTTCGTACGAAATGGTTTCACCATTTCGTGCGAAATGGTCCTCAACCTATATTTTTCCAGTTTTCTCATATAACGTGCCCTGATCTTTCTAATCTATTACAAGACTTGATACAAGACGAAGTCGACAGACATATGCACCAACAGACTCCCCCTTGGATGTCGACGAGTCTTCAGTACTAATCTTCAGAAAGTCGAATCTTCAATCTTTATCAGTCTTTGTGCTCTCTCCAGAGTATCTAACAATGTAAAGCATCCTCAATCTCTAACTCTTCTTCTTTCTCTCTTTTTCCAGAATCTCATCTGACTCTATCTTCTCTTGATCAGATCTCTTGATTCCTTAAGTTCTTCAGCATCTTCAGACTCCCTCTTGATGTCTTCAGACTCCCCCTTTCAATAAGCTGGGATCGCAGTCTGAAATAGCTTATGTTCCAAGATCGTGCCCTGGCTCTCAATTAACTCAGGTTTAAACACTAGGATCTGCACAAAACTCTACCCAGAAATAAATTTCACAAATTTAAAATTTGACAAATTTAATCTCTGCTTACCACAAGTAGAATCAAATACAAACCATCACTTGAACATATCATCTAAAATGATTTAACATTTTTAAAAATTCGAATGACCAACTTGTAAGAAAATCTTTTCAAACATACTTTCCCAAACCTGTTAATCATGTTTAACACTCGGAATTTTGAAAATCAACTCTCCAACATCAGTTGTCGAAAATCTTTTTGAATTTTCAAAAATTTTATGCTAAAACACACTGAAAATCTTTTTGGATTTTGAAATTAAAAAATTGCAGTAAAGAAATATTTACAGACAATATTTTTGTGAGTTTGTGTAAGAGGATCATATCAGTTTATGAAACAAATCACCAACACCGTTAAGCTTTAAACATTTTAAGTTCTAAACGATTCACTTAGATTGTCAGTATACTGATCCACTTAAATTTTCACACAAAGTTCAACTGTTTCGAGATACGAGATTAATGTTTTAGAGACTTAAACTTATACGCGTGTCCCACCTCAGAATATACTCCCGTATCCAGATCCCAATATTCAGTCTTACAGGTGAGTATACCTAGATGATATCTGTAAAGGGTTAAATGCGAGGGCCATGAGAGCTCATGCTATTGCTTCCGCAAAATCAGAGAGATGATGGCTTCAACTTTAGGTGTGTTCCCTTTAGAGAATCTTTTCTTCAACAACACATGATTAGCATTTTGCAATGTTTCATCATTTTTTATGCTGAGGGGGGTGCTATAATTTCAAGCAAGCGAAAAGTATTATACGGGGACTAGGCCTTTGCTTCCGCAAAATCAGAAGTCCCGGGATAAGACCCCAGATATCACTAAGCATAAAGACCTAGTATCTCAGAAAGAAGGATCTTTCAAACAAGATTTCGGGGGTTACCCATATATCCGAGAGACCGTTTATCACATTTGACTTTCCAATTCTTTAGCATGCTGTGATCGTCCACTGATGTACTATCATTTCCTCTTTTTCACAACAAAACTCATTTTTGATTTTATCATGTTTTTGACTTTTTCAACTTTTCTAATGTTTTTGGATTTTCTGAAATTTCTTACTCCCCCTACAATTCAAAATCAAGAAAAGAAAAATTTGAAAACAAACTGTACAAATAAAGTGACAACTGTTGTGAATTGCTTCAATTCGCCATCCACTTGGCATAAACAATCAGAACTCCCCCTTACAACAAACTATTTTCCCATAAAGATTTCAAAACACTTAAGTTTGTTTTAATCAAAATGGTTTTTCAGGAAAATAAGTTTTGTTGATTTTCACAAACCACTTGTAGGTTAGGGGTTTCATCACATTGTTTTTCAACCAATTTGTATTAAAGTTAAATCAAGTTCAACTTAATGACCTTGATAAACCACTTGTAGGTAAAAACATCACAACTGTGAATTTCTCAAGAAAGATGCCGATTCATGCTCCACGATTACCAACTTGGGAGCTCCGGCGAGTCAGACTTTTACATATGAAATACCGACATCCAAGCCTGACCAAACTTGGATGTGACCTTTTCAGTCTCACTTGGGGTTTCAACATTTCTTTTTTCTTCATAAAATTCTTTTACCCCTTTGGCCTTCCCCTCGACCATTTTCCCAAAAAATATGTTTTACTTTCCCATTAAACGCTTTTTCAACATCAAATTCTTTCTTTTCAGAATAGAATTGATTCGAAATTTCAACTTTACCAACTTTTGATTTTAAATTTTCAACCCTCAATGGTGGAAAGTTGACATCATCCATCGGCAGTACTGAATTTTCTCCTTTTGACTCAACTTGTGGCTCCTCTGACTTTGACGAATCAGATTCATCGCCAGATTTCACATCAGATTTCTTAACAACCCACATTTGGTTGTCAATATCCACCCTTCTTTTGTAAAACCTTTTCGAACATTCACCAACTTCATATGTTGAATTTTTTAACACTTTGAACTTTTCAGTTGGTGATTCGGTTTTATCAACAATCTTTTCTTTGAGTTTAGAAACAACTTCCTGTTTTGTGTTGGTTGCCTTTGGACAGTTCCAGGCAATGTGACCAACTTCTTGACATCGGTAACATATTCTTGTTTCCTTTCTCTGATAAGCTCCATTCTTCTCAAAATTTTGTTTTTCTGCAAAGAACTCTTTATTTGATTGCTTCTAAAATGAGCTCTTTTCTTCTTCCACATAACTTGACCCTGAAACAAATACGATTTTTGTTTTAGAAATTTTCTCATTTTTATGATTTTCGGGTGGAATAAAGCCAAGACCTTTCTTTTTGAAATTACCGTTATGGTTTGGTTTCTTTCGATAACCTGAACCAGAACTGTAACCCTTTTTCTTGTTTAAACATTGTTGAACTCTTGAGGTGTAAGGTTTAGGTTTTTCAGAAAGTTTTTCATCTTTTATTTCAGAAATATTAATTTCTGTTAATTTGAAAACCTTTTTTTTATCATTTATGGTTTAACACCTCTTATGGGAAATTCTTCATCAGAATATAATTTGTCAGAATCATTCAAAGTATATGTCACTTTGATTGGTTCGTCATTCAAATTAGATTTTGATAACATAAATTCTTTATTGTAAACTCGTTTCACCAACGATTTTGAACTGTTGACCATCAAACTTGAGGTTTCTGACTCAGACTTTGACTCTAACTCCTCATCCTTATCCAACACCTGATCGACCACTTTCTTTAGATTTTGAACCGTTGACCATCAAACTTGAGATTTCATGCACAAGACACTCATGGTTTTTAGATCTGACAACATATCTGTTAAACTATGGGATTATTTCTTATTTTCAAAATTGATTTCAACTGTTGTTATGAAATGTGTGATGTTTTCATTATGCTTGATGCTGAAGTATGAACCTCAGATTAACAAGAACCTATGTTCATAAAACATTAGTGTTTTTGCTAACGTAAAAAGAGGGAAATTAAAACTTCAGTCATTTGATCTTATGTGTTGAAAAACAGGTTGAGATCCTCAAAAGGAACAAATCAACTTTGTTAAAAAATACATTAAGAAAATATGTGGTCAATATAGTCCGTATCATATGTAATGTGAGATTGGTTGAAAACTTGTGCAAATATGGCCAAATCTCTCAAAACATTACTGCAAAATGATTCTGGATTAAGTATTCCTTAAATAAAGACCTCCCAGAAAGTATTTTATTACTTATGAATGGGAAGGGTAAAAAGGGAAGAAGAAAGTTCACAAAAACTCATAAGTGTGTTTATCTCAAAACTTTTGAAGTCAGAAGAAAAGAGCATAAACATAAAACACTTAAGAGTCAAGGTTTGGGGTAACAGTGGTCATTAAGCAACTATGTGTAACCATTGGTTCAGGAAAAGGTTCAGGAAACAATAGTATTCGCAGAGAATAAACTTTCAAATGGACTAGACAAATTTTCAGAATAATCACATGGTAACAAAATCTACACCAGGGTTTTCGAAAACTCATGTGATCTTGTGTCCTCACTTGTCTGTTGTCAATCAATCAACAAGAAAATGGTACCAAACAGTGGTCAAAATGCATTCAAAATTTCATACCACTGTTATCAAACCACTGATCATTTTCATAAGCTTGGGTTTGATATGATTAGGAGTTTCTGTGGAAAATTATATCAAGTTCTTTTTGATACTGTTTTTAGAAAATCCTTTATTTATTTTTCTGAAAAAGGATTCTCTCGAATAATGCAGGATATACTATTCTTCATTTTTTTAAGAAGAATATATTTTGAACTTTTACTGGTTTTTGATAGTAAAGGTTTCTTTCACCTGTCAGGATGTATAACCTTTATTTTGTTGGTTATATTATCCTCAAAAACAGATCAAAAGGAATTTGGTACTAGTGTCAAGGTCATATCTAACTTAAGTTGGTCTTAAAACTGATCAAAGATTGATTGCCAAAAGATCTTGAAATACTAGGGGTACTCTTGTCTTAATTTAAATATTATAACAAGAATGAGTAGCCTTAGTAGAAAGTTTACATCATCTGGATTACTAAACCACTGTCAAGGAGTTGTAAAAGCATCAAAATGTGTAAATGACATATGGCAAAACCTTGAATGAAAATTCTCAAAATAGTTGCTTACATACTAGCCTTTCAAATCATTACCATTATCTTACCCCTAACCACTGTTTTGCTCAAACATCTGTTTTCTAAATACTGTCCACTATTGAAAGTCAGCCACTGATCCTTCAATTTCCTGGCAAGCACTGATGTTCAAAAGCAGTGTCTTATCCACTGATAGGCTATCCACTGATAGTAAAAATCATCCACTGCTTCCATTTTACCGTTGTAACCATTGCCTTCATCAGTAACTTTCATAAAAGTACTATCCTTCATTTCATCAGAGGTTGGCATGTGGGCAGTACATAGTGATCAGTACTTTTGTAACCGCTGCCACGTCAGCCTTCACTTTTTCCTCTATAAAACCCCCACTTCACACCAAAACAGGGTTTTACTGTCGAATTGAATTCTCAAAAATTCTCTTCTCAAAGCAGTTTCTTCATTAAATTCCTTCAACATCTTCTTCGATCATCATCTCCAAAATGACAAAATCGAAGCCATCTACAAAACCCACTTCCAAATCCTCTTCAACACAAGCCTCTAAAAAGGCAACACCCACTGAAATTCCACACAAACCATCTCACAATCTTCTGGGTTTACTCACAAAACCCGGCACCACAGAGATCTTCGATTCCATCCTTGCTACCATCTCCGCATCAAAGTACAAAACTTTGTTAACAGCGGATGCACCAATTTACTTGACAACCCAAAGAGAGTTTTGGAAGAATGCAACCCTTGAAACACAAGGAGACGCTGTCATAGCCATTAACTCTACTCTAAAGGGTAAACCTGTCAAAATTACATCACAATCAATTTCAGAGGTCTTTCAACTCGATGATCAGGAAGGTACAATTTATTTCCCCAAAAACGAGTTAAAAAAATGATTTTCTGGAAATAGGGTATAATGCAGAAGTAAAAAAGGATACCTTACAAAAAGGTTACTTCCCTTCTGCAACAAGATTTTTATTCCATACCCTCCTAATGTGTGTTTCAAACAAAACCACTGCTTTTAACGAAATACCATTAAAAATTCAAAATCTGGGATATGCTATTCTTCAAGGAGAAAATTTTAATTATTCTCGGGAAATTTTTAATGACCTGGTTAAAAATGTTGAAACAAAGGCATTCTTACTATTTCCAAGATTTTTGAGTTATTATTTTGAAAAGAAACTTGGTAAGAATGATCCTGCTGCAATAAAACAAGGTGCATCTATTCAAACAAACATCTTAACTGCTGAAACTTTTACAAGGATGTCAACACCTTGCAAAACACAAGCAGAGGTACCTGAGCAGATTTTAGCAGCTACCACTGCTCCTCAGGTATCTGCTGCTGAGCCCACTGCTCAAGGTGATCAAAGTAGCAAAACAACTGCTTTGAAACCCACACCTACAATCACCAAAAAGCCAACAAAAAGAAAATCTCAAAAAACCCCCCAAACCCATCAAAAAGGCAACTCTAGAGGATGAGATACCAGAGCTACTGCCAGTGACAACACAAAAGTCACAAGAAACCACTGCTGCTGCTTCCTCACAGCAGTTGGTACAAATAACTCAACCCATAACTGAAACTCCTCCTGTTTCTTCTAAAAAAGAACAGGTTGTACACATAGGGACTCCACATCATGATGCTCTGGATTCACTTGTTTCCATCATCCACAGCCCAATGCCCGGGGCAAATTCTCTTTCTACACCAAACATCACATCCACAATTCCCCCACCAACTAAACTTCTGTTGGATGCAATTGATTTGAACCAGGCGCTAACCAGTCCTTCTCAATCACCTATCAATGAGAAAATACTTCAACAACTGACTGGGTCTGATGTATCAATCTTTGCTAATCCACCAACACAACCTGAGGAGGTTACACCCCTTGAGTTACAAGTAACTCTTGGTGGTAATCCAAGTGAAGCAGCCACTACAAATGTTGAATCCACTGGTTTACATTTGGACAGCGGTTACATTAATAAGACTTCCTTGGAGGCAATTCCTTCCTTAGCACCTCTGACATCTACCAGTGGATTCTTTTTGACCACTGGAAACATCAAAAGATTGTCAAGTGTTGAAGGGAGAAGACCCCAGTACCAAGAAAAAGGGGCATCAGTGGTTAATGTTTGGAGTACACTCCCTACTTCAACCACTGATAAAACCACTGCTAGTGGGAAATCAGATGATCCCATTAAATTGGGTGATGGTTTAAAATATTTGGAATTGACGGAACGTGTTGATAAACTGGATACATCAGTTGCAGATATCAAAGAAATGCTGCAACAATTGTTGACAGTACAAAAGATGCAATCCACTGTTGTTCCACCTCAACCACCTGCTCCATCACAAGCACCTGCTACAAATGAGCTCTGGAATCTCTTTCAACCTTTTCTCCAACAACAAAAACAAATGGCTGATCAGCAACATGAAATACATGTCCAAAAGCTGAGAACCATCATGGAGTCTAGGTTCAAGAACACTCAAGCAGACATTAAGGCAATCAAGGCCCATTTATTGGAAACCACTGGCACTGCTCCTCCTACTGTTCTCTTTATTGATCAACTTCCACCAGATAATGCCAAAAAGGGGGAGAAAATTCAGGAGTGGATAAGGAAAGGGATAGATGATGGTCTTTACATTGAACCAGAAAGGAATGCTATGACCAGAAAAATTCCTTTGTCAGATGGTAGCAAAAAGGTTAATGCTACCCAAGAAGCACTTGATGAAGGAGTAGCAAGTGTTAAAAGGGATAGAGCGGCGAAGGATATTTCAAGGTGGAATGAGGAGAAAAGAGCTTACATGGAGCTGAATGCGCAGGGTTGTTCTGAGTCAAAGGATGCTAAAAATCCTAAGCCAAAAAGGAAACCTAAGTCCACACCATCCAGTATTCCAAAGCATATTCCAAAACCACCATCCAAAAGCCATCAACATCAAACCTCCACCCAAACAGCTGTTGTAACTCCTGCTGTATCAACTACTGTTGGTACTTCAGAGGTTTCAACATCTGTTATCACTACAACACACACCACTTCAACACACACTACAACCACTGCTTTACCACCACCATCACCACCAAAAGAAACACCACTACCATCACCTCCTGCCAAAAAGCAGAAGACAACAGATGTTACAACATTTGATGTAATGACAACAGTGGTTGAAACACCAGTTGTTTCAACAGCTGTTAGTCAATCACAAACCACTGCCACTCAAACTACTTCCACTATTCCATCCAAAGCATCATCAGTCCCTCCTCAAACAAAAAGGAGAAGGCTAATCCTAAAAGGTGATGACACATCTCCACCACCAACATCTTCAAAATCTCTGTCACTTATCACAATTCCAAAACCCATACCTTTCTCTTCAGCTCAATTTCTAAAGTCATTACCTCCTGCTGGTGTCTCATTTCCTCTGGAACTCATAGCAGTCAGGGAAGAAATCAAATCCTTCTACTATGAGGATGACCCAGCCAAAAGGAGTTTGCCATCAATTGAAGGATATCCCAGACCAAGAAATATTGAAGAATATTTGAAACTCAAGGCCAAGCAAGCAGAGGATATCTCAATAAAAAATAAACAAGGGAAATCTGATAGAGAATTTCAGCAAAACTATCAGTTTCTACTCACACAGGTCAGATCTATGGAGCAATTTGCCAAAAATGTATGTCAGCAAATCTCAGAAAGGGCAGATGAGTCCTTGAGAAAAGACTACATTGATAACATCATGACCTACAAGAAATACAAGGGGGAGTAACACATGTACAAAAACTGGACCATTCCTGATCTTGAAAAAGAGGCAGCCAGGATTCAAGAAATGATCAACAATAAGGTCAAGCAGACTCCTCCTGAAAAATTCAAACAATTTGAAGCTGATAAAGCCTTAGAGTTGAAGAGAATGAAAGAAGAGCTGATAGCAGCTGATTATGGGTCAAAGAATTCTGTGACAAAGTGGGGAGAAGATAGAGTCAGGGCTACCTACAAAAAGTTGGAGGAACTTAGAAAGAAAGATCCAACAGTTCCAAAAGGGCCTGACTACTCCAAAGCAGAGGTCTCAAAAAGACCACCAAAGCTGCAAGCCAAAAGAACCACTGCTCCAGCTGGTGCTGCCATCTACAAAAGAAGGAGTCAAAACCAGTCAGGTGCTGAAACAGTTCAAGATCTAAATGCTGGAAATGCTGTTGTAAAAGAGAGCATTAGATTAATGATGAAAGAAGATCCTGAATTGGAATAATCTGCAAGTACTGCTCAGCCAGTCATGAATAGGCCAGCATCTCCAAACACCTCTGGAAATAAATCTCTCCCAAGAAACCCATTGGGTTCAAAAATACTAAAGTGGC
This sequence comes from Helianthus tuberosus, assembly GCA_030545235.1. Classification (NCBI taxonomy): domain Eukaryota; kingdom Viridiplantae; phylum Streptophyta; class Magnoliopsida; order Asterales; family Asteraceae; genus Helianthus; species Helianthus tuberosus. Next base: position 2,215,066 of record CM060389.1, on the reverse strand, counting down.
TCTCTGATCAAAAGACCCATGTATTGACCCTGGTCAGATCCAATGGTGAGATGAAGTACATATCAAGGAAAGAAGCACTAGGCCTTAGTGTTGAAGATTTGCAGGATCTCCTTGAACTTTCATTGTGTAGGGATGAGGATGACCTAAGTTCCAAAGACTTTGAAGCAGAATTTAAAAGACAAGCTAAGGAACTTCTGATGAGGAATAAAGATCCAGAATAATGAAGGCTTTTGGCATTATCTGTTCTAGGGGGAGATTGTTGGGATTGAACCCTGCCAGAGGAACAGATAATGAAAGCCAAAACCGGATCATGACAGTGGATTCACAATAAGCAGCTGTTTACACTAAGTCTTCTCCCTTGAAAGTGATTATAACAGCTGATGGTCTTATATCCACTGCCCGGATACAACTGCTGCTGTTCTTCTAACTACTGATGAAGCAAGAAGACTGTTGAGAACTAAGCACTACTAGTACAATCTACTGATGACAAAGCACTGCCAAATCAAGGACTGGTCAACCTTGAGGAAAGCACTGATGTAAAGAGAGAGCAGTAGTTTAGTATGTCATCTGTTTTATGTATAGTCAGTGGTTAGGTTTAGCAGTGTTTGTATAAGAACAGTAGATACAGGTTGTTAGGCTGTTAGACATTGCTTTCATGGTGACGTCAGCTGAGATGCCTCAGTGGTTTGGATTGTCTATAAATGGAACAGTACTCTGTACTGTTACATTTGATCGTTTTGAGTGAGTTCTTCTCCTCAATTCAATCCTTTCATCTTGTGCAATCAACTGCTGGAGTATCAGGCTGAGGGGGAGTTTAGTTTGTAAGCATGCTTGTAATCTTTTGAATTGCTTTGTAATCTTTTGACTGATGAAAAGCATTTGTTTATCTAAACTATTTTCTTCCTTGATTGTGTTTACAAAGTTTGTGATCATTTCCGCTGCACTTAAACTCTGTTTATTTCTATTTGATTTGTTCAAATTATACAAACAAGCACAATCTTGAGAGCCTCCGATCTTAACACTTCATCTGCAATCACTGCAATTATAATCCCCTTTTTTGCATCAAATTCTTGTTCTACATTTACCATAACCTTTTTACTTTTTTTCTACTTCAATGCTTCCAATTTTATATTCAAATATCTCTTCTTTTAACTCACTACAACAATTTTATCCTTTTGTTTCCCGCATTCATTGCATCAACATATCCTTCTCTCATGCACTTGTTACTTCCTTGCAGTGGATTGAATGTCGTCTTCATAAAACAGGGATTGATACACTTATTTGGTTTGCACAACAAAGGGATTGAATTATCTTTCATCGATTCCTTTAATCGTCTCCTTCACACTAGCGGTTTCGAATTGATCACACAGACCATTGATGATTGCAAGGTTCATTGGGATTCATATGCACCATCTCGGGTACTTAACACTTACGCATCTTCCATGGTTTTCTTCACACTCGAACACGACTTCCTTCTTTCACACACACACAATAATCATTGCTTAAACAACGCTTTGAATCCCTCGAATAAATCCTTCTTTAAAGGTTTCTCTTTTTATGAATCGACTTACTCAATTTCTTCTTATTCCTGATTGACTCACTAGATCTTCTTCAATGTAGCCAAATTAAGAACACCAATCTCATACATAACTACACAATGTGCAAAGAACAATCATAAACATCAAGGGTGAAATTTTATTTGCTATGAATTGTTTGATACATTGAATTTCCCATATATATATATATATATATATAGGATCCGGATCAAGGGAAAACTCCTACGAGTTGTGAGAACTTAGGGAACTCGGCATTATCGAGCGAGTTTTGCCCCCATGTTTTTCACACCTCTAGATTAAAATGTTACAAAGACGGTCGTAAATAAAGAAATCGAATTGGTGTTTTCGGCCCCTTACAACTGCTTTTACAGCATTTACGGTTGCTCTAAATAAAGAACCAGTTTTTTTTTGGAAAAGTTATTTTTTAAGGATTACTGGTAAAAAAAATTGAAAAACCTTTCGCAAGGCCGAGTTCTCTAGGTTCTCATAACTCGTATGAGTTTTCATTTTACCCTATATATATATATATATATATATATATAGAGAGAGAGAGGAAGTGTAGAATACAAAAGCCCTAATCATACATTACGTACGCGATACCCACAACCTTACACGCATCCCTGATTCATTTTTCTTACATAAGGGTATATCATACATTCCATTCAATCATCAGAGGGCAAATTAGACAATTCCAGATCCCGATTAGTTCGTTACACACTATCCCGGTAATTATGATTCGTATCAGTTTCAAATTTTTATAATTCTGAAAAATATACATTGCTGTCTTCATTCATTTCTGTGCGATTAGGGTTTTAATCAATTGTTTTTTTGTAATGGATCCACAAAGCAGCACCGGAAGAAACACAAATGTTGATTTTGAAGATGCTGAATTCGTTAGTGATCACGTTCAATTGGCTGGTGATCAGAGAGTTACAAACGAAGAAGTCAGAAATCCTAATTCTGTAAATGCGAATGTTGTAAATGAGTGTTCCAATAGTAAGTTGTTAATTCAGATGTTTAAATGTTCGATTTTAGTTGTTTTTTATAATCGGTGTAACGATTTTGTGACTATAATTGATTTAATGTTTTTAAATGCTATTAGAGAGGTAACTGATATGTAATCAATTTGTTTTTAACTTCGCATGTCATGATTTTAACAATTCGCATGTAATCAAAGGTATAACACGCTGGTTTCGCATGTTATGATATCATAATTCGCATGTATAAAACATGGAATCAAATTGTTAATTTCGCATGTGATGAGTTCAACATTCGCATGTTATAAAAGTCATAACATGATGTTTTCGCATAGAATGACACCACAAATCGCATGTAGTTTTCATTATATGTAAAACATGTTGGATTACAAGTTCTTGATAAATTGTATTTTTTTATCCTTTTATTTAATTTTGTAGATAAAAGGGTTTACATTCCTGAGGTCGAAGCATCAGCTACACCTCTGGTTGGCATGCATTTTAATTCCACTGAACAAACATATGTGTTTTACCAAACATATACGAAGTTAGCTGATTTTTCTTCCCAGAAAGGTGGTGAAACCCATAGTGGTGGTATAATCAAAACTAAATATTTTGTGTGCTCGAAAGAGGGACGTAAGGCATTGTTTATTGATGATGCTCATTCAAAGGCTAAAAATCCTTACAAAACAAGGAAAAGAGGAACCATTAGAAGTGGATGCAAAGCGCAAATTATGCTTGGTTCGGTGGATGGGACATCATTTATAGTCAAAAAATTTGTTACTGGTGTTAGTGCATGATGTCTAAAGCCTATGTTTTAAGTCTAAGGTCTAAATATGTCATGATTGTATAGTACAGGGGTCAAATTATAAGTTTAAGTTTATGTTTAAGGGGTTTCTCTTGAAGGTGGTACATGTCAAGTTCAAGAGAAACCTGATGATTAGGTTTCTCTTGAGACTGGTTCAAGAGAAACCCAAGGCCTATAAATAGGGGCTAGTTGTTTCTCATTTGTAACATTCCCATAGTTCTGGTGCCGAACTGCTGCTGGATTTTTCTGTGATATATGAATGAGAAACAGTGTTTAAAGTGATATTCTTCTGTTTTCTACTCCATTCTCTTTGATTCAACCTGTTTGTGTGATTCCGCCACATAAAGAGTGGTATTTTGACTCAGATTGACTCATTTGATCGTCAATATCGATCCTACAATTGGTATCAGAGCCAGGTTTTTAGGAAACAAAGGAGCTTTGTATCCTACAATTTGTCTGGTTAGGAGGGCTCAACGTTTCATGGAAATTACAGGCAGGAACAGTTTATCAGGTCCCGATCAGAAGTTAGGGTTCGATAAGTCGAAAGTTACTTCTTTTAAATGTAAAGAACGTGGTCACTTCAAACGAGAATGTCCTAACCGTGAAGTAAACAATCATCAAAACCCGTTCACCAATGATTACTACAGGCAAGCGATTTATCACCGACCAAATTATCAGCAACCTGTAATTCAAAGGCCACAAATTGAGAATAAACCGGAAAAAGCAATGATCGTGAATCAAGACGATGAGAAAGTAGCTGCAGGTTTCAGCTGGGATAAATATATCCCTGGTAGCGATGGACAGGCAATGATGGCTGAAGTTGTTGAAATTTCTGAGATAGTTTCTGAACCAGAAACAGCTACTGAAGATGTTTATGTAGTTGTTGAAAAGATTTCTGCTGAAAATGTGGACAATTTTGAAGAAATAACTGCTGAAGTTCATTACTCTCAATCTGAGCAGGAGGTATTAGTTAGTTCGTTGAGATCTATCATGCCTCCTAAAATTTTTGAATCTTTTACAGGTTTCTTTGAAGAACCAAGGACCGGATTGTGTCCAAGATATGAGGAGAAGAAAGAATTTGTTGAAGAAATGATCAATGTGACAAAGGAAATGACTGAAGACACTTTGAAAGAAATTGCTGACAAGGCTCTCATGGCGAAACTGAAAGAGGTAGACACAGAACTTGTGAAACCAGAGTCTGTCGGTACCGAGTCAGTTCAAAAGGAGTCGGATCAGGAGTCAGGAATTGAGGAAGTCAAATCTGAGAAAGTGTCTGAGTCAGGGTCCAAAAATGTCGGTAAACAGGAAGTAAAAACTACTAATGAAGCAGAAGGTGTTGAGATAGTGGATTCAATATCTGAAACACCATGCCAAAATTGTTTACAACCGTGCATGGAGTGTCTTGAAAAAGACACTAAGTTTCAGGGATTGAAAGAACATGCTGACATGTTAAAAATTGATTTAGGACAAGTCAAAGAAGCATATGATACACTAGCCAGATCAGTTAAAATGATTAAAGAAGAAAGTGTTGAAAAAGATAAAGCCACAAAACTAGCGAAAGCAACACTTTTTGATAAACAAGTGGAAGTTAATTTTCATAATGACACAATCGCATCATTAAAGAAAGAATTGGAATTGACTAAAATTGAAAATGAGCGAATTGATAAGAAATTGATGAGCTATGTTGCATCATCCTATGTTCTTGAACAAATTGTTCCACAACAGCTCAATGCTACACCGATCTTTAACAGTGTTCCACCCCCAATGTGGAATCATTATACTCAGAAGTATCCAGATGGGGTGGAAGCTGCTTTGAATCTCAAATTGAGATCAATTGAGGATGAATTGCCAGAGAGCATCGATGTTACATTCTCTGCATCCGATACCGACAACGAATCACAGGTTATCAAAACCGTTGTCGATCAGGTGTTAGATGAAGAGAGTGATAACTCTGAGAAGTCTCAATCTGAGAAAGATGTTATAGATTCTGAAGATGAGGGAAATTTCTTGGAACGGTTCATACCGAAATCGGACAAGAGTGCGAATGATGATCCGATTATGGTAGTTTATACTATGATTGGAACAGACAAACTTTACTCTGATTTCGAGTATCCTCTTCAGAATGTGAAAATTAAGAATGTTGAGAAAGTTTTTAAGTTGGTTGAGATTAATATTGATGAGGTTAATAACAAAGAATTCTTTTCAAAACCTAAAAAATCGTTTGTTACATTACATTCTACCAGCCTGGGAAAGAAAGAATGGGAGAGTAAGGGTAATAACAAGAAAAACAATTTTAAGAACAAAGGGGTTGGTTTTGAAAAGAAGGTGGATAAGCAGGTGTTTAAGCCAAAAGAGAAAATAAATGATATTTTTGTTGCTGGTCCAAGTGTGGATGATGAGAAGGAATACATTTTTAGTCAAAAAGCAGTTGACAATTTTAATGCGGCTAAGAAACTGAAAGTAGAGGTATTCAAGTCAACTTTTGTCGAGTATGACAAAAGAGTTTGTTATCGCTGCAATGAAATCGGGCACATAGCAAAACAATGCAAGAAAGTTTTCAAAAAACCTGTCATTAAACCTGTTGTTCAAAAACCTCGACCTAAGTCACTAGATGACAAAAAGGATAAAAAACCAATGGTTTCACCAATCCGCATATTGAAGAGGGGTGAATCGTTGAAGTCGGAAGATAAGCCGAAATCGACATTCGAGATTGGCGAATCTTCAAAATCTCAAAAGACTTCAAAGATTTATCCAAAAACAAAAAATTTTGAAAATCAATCATGGGTTGCAAAGCCGAAACCATCGGTCGAGGAGAAAAGGATGGAAAACATTTTGAAGAATGAAACAAAGGTTTTTGAAACTCAATCATGGGTGGTTAAACCAAAACAATCAGTTGAGGTGGAGAAAATGGAGAATGAGTTAAAGTTTGATTCAAAAGTCTTTAATCCAAATGTTTTAAATATTTTTGGAAAAATGGTTGACAGAAAAGTCAAAGGGACAAAGGAATTTTATGCATTAAAAGTGGGTGCTAATGATAAACAAGAATTTGAATTTGAACTTGATAGATTTCTTACAGAGTTTCCCCCGATAAAAAATGAATTAAAACCAAAAGCTAAAACTGATGTTCCAAATGTCACTTTTACTTTTCCAAAGATTGATGAGAAATGTGATGTAGATTTTGGAAGTGTCTCAACAGTTAAAAAGCCATGGGTTTCATTGTTTGAATGAATTTGATATGATATTTGCAGGGGCTGCCCAAGTCGATACTATCAAAGTGGATTATGGATAGTGGCGCTTCAAGGCATATGACTGGTACGCTTGCTCTGCTTTATGATGTCAAATCTGTAAATGGAAGCTATGTTGGATTTACTGGGAACCAAGGTGGAAGGATCGTTGGTCAAGGAACGCTGTCAAATGGCGTAATTTCGTTCGACGAAGTGAATTACATTGTCGAGTTAACAAACAATTTACTCAGTATTTCGCAAATCTGTGATAAAGAGTTTAGTGTACATTTTACAAAAACTGAATGTGTGGTTTTGAAACCAGGGTTTAAAATACCTGATGAGATGGTGTTGTTGCGTGCTCCACGAGAACACGACTTGTACTATCTTGATATGAGAGTAGCAACACCAACAACTCATCAGAAACAGTGTTTTGTGTCAAAGACTAAAGCGACGGAAAAAGATTCAATAATGTGGCATCGTAAGATGGGCCACATTCATGTTCGTAAAATGAATTTTTTAGTTCACAATGATTTGGTTGATGGTGTTAATCTGAAAAATTTTCATTTAAATGATGATTGTGTAGCGTGTAAGAAAGGAAAGCAGATTCGGAAGTCACACCCATTGAAGATGATGAATACAATCAGGTTACCTCTTGAGAGATTACACATGGATCTCTTCGGGCCTGTCAACGTAAAGAGCATCAGCGGAGACTTATATTGCTTGGTGGTGATTGATGATTTTACGAGATTTTCTTGGGTAGTGTGCTTGGAATGAAAAGATCAAACTTTTGAGTCTTTGATGGTGCTTTTCAAGAAAATGGAAACGGTGTATAAACTGCCAATCCGGAGGATTCGGAGTGATAACGGAACGGAATTCAAGAACAACAAGATGTACGAGTTCTGCAACGAAAAGGGAATTCTTCATGAATTCAGTGCGCCATATACACCACAGCAAAATGGCGTAGCTGAACGAAAGAATCGGACCCTAATTGAGACAGCCCGTACAATGTTAGCCGATTCCAAGCTACCAATCTTTTTCTGGAGTGAAGCAGTATCAGCAGCCTGTTACACATTGAATAGAGTTCTCACTGTCAAGAAGTACAAAAAGACTTGCTTTGAGCTGCTGCACCGTTATAAGCCGAATCTTGAGTTTTTGGAGCCATTCGGGTCTCCTTGCACTTTTATTGATGAAAATGGTAAATTTGGTGCTAAAGCTAATGAGGGTTTCTTTGTAGGTTACGCTAGCCCCCTCAAGAGGGTGTTCGTACCATGCCTGGGTTAGGTGATTCAAGTCCAACATGTGGATTGTCAGAAGCACACTTCATCACCACAACTTCCCGGACAAAGATTCCTGTTCGACTACGATAAGCTCTGGGAGTCGTTTCATCTGCCGGTCGAGCCGAGTGAGGAGGAACTAGCTCTTATGTACCTGTATCAGCAAACTGTGTCACAGGAGCAAGTATCTAGACCGCTAGAAGTTTCTCAACCCACCGTGGATACTCACGATGATGAAGCAGGACCGAGTGGAATAGCTCACAAACCACCAGAGGAACCAGCTCCATCGTTTGATGAATCTGACGACTTAGAAGCGGAACTCGCTCTGACTTTTGACGAGGATCCAACGGAAGCTGAGGATCAAACCATTGATCTTGACATATCGAGCTTGGAATCAGAAGTGAATGTGCCTGATAATGCTATGCCACGGACGTTGTCATATCATCCCTCAGAACAAATTATTGGCGATCTGCAAAGTGGTGTCAAAACCCGACATCAAATAGATCAAGCTCTTACATGTTTTTATTCATCTATTGCTGATATGCAGAAAGAAGTTTCATTAAAATGTTTTATTTCGCAGATAGAGCCCAGAACCTACAAAGAGGCATTGACCGAGGATAGCTAGGTGAATGCAATGCAGGAGGAGTTGCAACAATTCGAGAAGCTGGGAGTATGGAGACTAGTAGACCTCCATGAGAATCAAAAGTTGATTAAAACGAAGTGGGTTTTCAAATGTAAGAGAGACGATAGAGGTGTCGTGGTCAGGAACAAAGCACGATTAGTGGTACAAGGCTTCAGTCAACAAGAAGGAATCGATTATGATGAAGTGTACGCGCCCGTTGCTCGACTGGAAGCTATTCGGATCTTCCTGGCATTTGCATCATGGAAAAACTTCAAAGTGTACCAGCTGGATGTTAAATCTGCCTTTCTGTACGGAAAGATTAAAGAAGAGGTGTGTGTGGGACAACCACCGGGGTTCACTGATCCACAACACAAGAACAAGGTCTATCTTCTGGATAAGGCGCTCTACGGTTTACACCAGGCCCCGAGAGCCTGGTACGAGACGCTCTCTCAACATCTTTTGAACAACGGGTTCATTAGAGGGACAGTGGATAGCACATTGTTCACAAAGGAAGTTGCAGGTCATCTCCTAATTGTGCAGATCTACGTTGACGATATCATTTTTGGTTCGACCAACGACGACTTGTGTAAAGAATTTGAGGCTGTTATGAAGAGGAAATTTGAAATGAGTTCAATGGGGGAGATGAAGTTTTTCCTCGGGCTGCAGGTGGAGCAGATGTCCGATGGAATCTTCATTCATCAAACAAAGTATGTGAAGGACGTGCTTGAAAAGTTCGATATGGCTCAATGCAGTCCAGCAACAACCCCCCTTGCACATAATCATGGTATTTGTCCTGACGAAAGTGGTGTCAAGGTGGAGGAGACATTGTACCGGTCAATCATCGGATCTTTAATGTATCTCACTGCATCCCGACCGGACATCATGTATCCGACATGTCTTTGCGCCAGATATCAGTCAAGCCCGAAGCAGTCACATTTGACAATTGTGAAACGTATCTTACGGTATTTGAAAGGCTGCCCAAGCACCGGCTTGTGGTATCCTAAGTCAGATGACTTTGCTCTCTTAGGTTTTGCTGACTCTGATTTTGGTTCTTGCAAGCAGAATGCTAAGTCCACCACCGCTGGGTGTCAGGTCTTCGGAACTCGACTTGTTACCTGGCAGTGCAAGAAACAAACCGCAGTCGCTCTCTCTACATGTGAGGCTAAATATGTTTCGGCCTCCAGCTGTTGCTCACAGATCCTTTGGATCCAACAGCAGATGAGGGATTACGGTTTGCAATTCTTGGATACACCTATATTTGTGGACAATGAAGCGGCTATAAACTTTACTAAAAACCCGGTTCACCACTCGAAAACTAAACACATTGAAATTCGGCATCACTTTATACGTGATTACTATGAAAAGAAGTTAATCCGGATTGAATATTTGCACACCAATGAACAGAAGGCTGATTTCTATACCAAACCTTTTGATCAAAAAAGATTTAATTATCTTTTAAAATTGAATGGGTTGAAAAATTTGCTTTATGGGAGGGTAATCGAGTGTGAAGCCGCGGAGGACGGCGATCAAAAGTGAACCACATCATGTTGTCACGTTTGTTTGTACAGTTTGTTTTCTGCTTTTCAATAAAAACAAAAACACAAAAATATGTTTTTCTTTTTAGGGGGAGAAATTTTGCAAAAAAATAAGAAAAATACAAAAACATGATAAAATTTACAAAAACCAAAAACATTTGAAAAAGTAAAATGAGTTTGTGTAAAATAGGGGAAATGATAGTACATCAGCGAGACAGCGCAGTACGCTAAAGAAATGCAATGTATAAATGTGTTAAGCAGTTTTGTAGATGATATGCCGATAGGTTTTTACACATTCAGTAGGTTTGTTCGGGATATAAACATAAAATTACTTGCTTTTATGTGGGGAACATCTCTCGGATATATGGGTAACCCCCGAAATCTTGTTTGAAAGATTCCTTTTTCTGATATACTAGGTTTGTTTGCTCAGTGATATCTGGGGTATTATTCCGGGACTTCTGCTGAACGGTGGTTCTGACCTAGTCCTCGAATAATACTTTCCGCAAATGCTTGAAACATAGCATCACCCTCAGCATATATGATAAGACAATAAAATTGCTTAGTAATGCTGTTGTAAAAAAGATCCTCTAAAGGGGACACACCCAAAAGTCGAGTCATGATCTCTCTGCTGAACGGTAGTTCTGACCTGAGCTCTCATGATTCTTCATAATTTATTAACCCCTTACAGATATCATTTGTGTTTAAAACTCACCTGTAAGACTGAATATTGGGATCTGGATACGGGAGTATATTCTGAGGTGGGACACATATGAAAGTTAAGCTTTAAAACATTAAATCCGTATCCTGAACAGATTGAATTTTGTGTGAAAATTTAAATGGATCAGTATATCGACAATCATTGCAAATTGTTTAATGCTTAAAATGTCACCTAAGCTTAATGGTACTAGTATCTTGTCGGCAGCTGGTATGATCCCCTAACACACTCACAAAAAGATTGTATGTACAGTTTATTGTTTTTCATATTCAAAATCCAAAAAGATTTTAGTTTTTCATCTTATTTTCGACTACTGATGTTGGGGATTGGATGATCAAAGTCTTATGTGCTAAACATGACGGATCTTGAGGGTTGGGGAAGCAGTATATTGTGAAAATTTGATCGGTAATGGCTTGAGAGTTCAAAAGTTCATTAACTTGAACTGAATCATTTTTCTGAAAGTCAGCATCTTCATAATTTGGTCAGCCAGGGTCATTAACTTGGACTTGGCAGGCTAAACGGTTGACCAAGGTTATTAACTTGGACTTGGTTAACTGGGTGTGTTGGTAAAAATTAAAAGGTTTAAAATTTGATTGTAAAATGTTAGATTTAATTGTTGGATTCTTTATATCGTCAAAACTTTATAGGATTGTGAAAGAACCAGATCATCAATCCTGGACATTTAAAATGTTTATTCTTATAAATGTTTGAGGCTTGCAGGTGAAAGTTCCAGATTAAGATCCCGATAGCAGAGTCTTAGGGGGAGTCTGAAGACGAGCTTGATGCAAAAGGAAGCTTGTTGCTGGTAATCTAGGTGTCGATCCCAAAAGCACGGAAGATTGATGAAAGGGGGAGCCTGAAGGAAGAGATCGAGAAGCTTAGGAAGCTGCTGAAGAAGCCTAAGCCTAGAGAAGAGAAGAGAAGTTCAAGTCCCTGTAAAGTTTCAAAGACCAAGACTGAAGACTCCGGCTGTATCCAAGGAGGAGTTTGTTAGTGCATGATGTCTAAAGCCTACGTCTTAAGTCTAGGGTCTAAATATGTCATGATTGTATAGTACAGGGGTCAAATTGTAAGTTTAAGTTTATGTTTAAGGGGTTTCTCTTGAAGGTGTTACATGTCAAGTTCAAGAGAAAGCTGATGATTAGGTTTCTCTTGAGACTGGTTCAAGAGAAACCCAGGGCCTATACATAGGGGCTAGTTGTTTCTCATTTGTAAGGTTCCCATTGTTCTGGTACCGAACTGCTGCTGGATTTTTCTGAGATATATGAATGAGAAACAGTGTTTAAAGTGATATTCTTCTGTTTTCTACTCCATTCTCTTTGATTCAAACTGTTTGTGTGATTCCGCCACATAAATAGTGGTATTTTGACTCAGATTGACTCATTTGATCGTCAATATCGATCCTACAATTGGTATCAGAGCCAGTCATGAGCCAATATACCTGAATCAAAGCATTTTTCTACACAAAATCTGATTTCTGGACTTTTACACGGACAAAATGGACTGAATTTTGGACAGTGTGTGTGAAACTCCACATAAATAGTGGTGTTTTGACTCAGATTGACTCATTTAATCGTCAATATCGATCCTACAATTGGTATCAGAGCTCAACGTTTTATGCTGCAAATTATCTGTAACTTCTGATTGGGATACAAAGGAGCTTTAAATGCTGCAAATTATCTTAAATCAAAGTTCACAAAACCTTATAAGTTCTTGATACATTCTGTTTTGATGAGTCTTAGTCACCAAAAGGGAAACTATGACGCTATACGTGATTATCAAATGAATATGGTGGTAGCTCTCGTGCTAAACAAAAAGTACAATTTTTCGCACATAGTATTTCATCATATGGTGGATGAAGTCACATCAAAGAGAAAGACTTGGTTATATCCAAGGTTTATACAAATGATAATTGATCATGTGTATCCAAACATTGTCCGAGACGAAAATAATGATTTACTGATTCTTGCTCACATGAATAATGACTCTATCAAAAGTTTGGCTAATTATCATCCAAATCATCCTGAACCGAAAGATTTAGTTGCTTTATTTGGTGCAATCAGATATAGAAACTATCAGGATCCAGATCCAGTTAATCACGAAAACTGGAGAAATGAAGAGGAGATGAAGGAAGCTGGTTATGTTGATGAACTGAAAGCTCTTGAAGGTTTTAAACCAACAAGGAATGAATGGTTTGTAAAGGAACAAAAGAAGAGGATCAAGAAAGTTATTCCGAAAGTACAGATAGGAGAAGAATCCTCGTCTCAACCTAAGAAGAAACAAAAGAAAACTCCTAAAACGTTGCTGATTGATGAATCTGATGGAGAAACAGAGGTTGATAAAGAAGCAGAGGTTGAGAAAGAAGCTGAAACTGAGTTTTAACAAACCCTTGAGAATATCAGCTTAAAATTCGAAGTAAAACTTGTAAAAATGGCCTAAAAACCTGGTTTCTCTTGAACGAACTGTTGGGTTTCTCTTGAAAATTTCAGCTTTCTCTTGAAACTTTGCTGAGGTTTCTCTTGAAACTTTGCTGAGGTTTCTCTTGAAACTTTGCTGAGGTTTCTCTTGAAACTTTGCTGAGGTTCCTCTTGAAACTTTGCTGAGGTTTCTCTTGAACTTTGCTGAGGTTTCTCTTGAAACTTTGCTGAGGTTTCTCTTGAACTTTGCTGAGGTTTCTCTTGAAACTTTGCTAAGGTTTCTCTTGAATCACAAGTTTCGCTTGAAAATTGTTTTCATCTTGAAAACTGCTTTCACTTAAGTATAGCTGATTTCTCGAAAAGTCCATTGTGTTCGTGATATTGTTTGATAGTCTGATTTTGTGAAAAGTGTGTGTTTGAAAACTTAAAAAACTATTAGGTAAATCTAAAAATGGAAAACCAAGATTTTTACAACTTCTTCGCCGGCAGTGGTATGGTAGCAGGACAAACCTCGGGTAGCGTTATGCAAAACGTCAACATGGAGAACGAATTGGGAACAATGCAAAAGCCTCCCAAGTTGATGAACATAGATGAATATGCGGGATGGTCAAGCAGATTTAAGAACTGGGTTCAGGCTAACCATTTTGAATGCTGGATGAAGATAGAGAGAAAGTATGTTCCACCAGTTGATGGTTTAAATAATAAGAAGAATATTGCAAGCCTGACAGAATCAGAACAGAAAGTCAAAGAACCTAAAGTTATTGTAGGATCGATATTGACGATCAAATGAGTCAATCTGAGTCAAAATACCACTGTTTATGTGGCGGAATCACACAAACATGTTGAATCAAAGAGAATGGAGTAGAAAACATAAGAATATCACTTTAAACACTGTTTCTCATTCATATATCACAGAAAAATCCAGCAGCAGTTCGGCACCAGAACTATGGGAATGTTACAAATGAGAAACAACTAGCCCCTATTTATAGGCCTTGGGTTTCTCTTGAACCAGTCTCAAGAGAAACCTAATCATCAGGTTTCTCTTGAACTTGACATGTACCACCTTCAAGAGAAACCCCTTAAACATAAACTTAAACTTACAATTTGACCCTTGTACTATACAATCATGACATATTTAGACCTTAGACTTAAAACATAGGCTTTAGACATCATGCACTAACACCAGTAACAAATTTTTTGACTATAAATGATGTCCCATCCACCGAACCAAGCATAATTTGCGCTTTGCATCCACTTCTAATGGTTCCTCTTTTCCTTGTTTTGTAAGGATTTTTAGCCTTTGAATGAGCATCATCAATAAACAATGCCTTACGTCCCTCTTTCGAGCACACGAAATATTTAGTTTTGATTATACCACCCTATTGCTAACAGACTCCCCCTTACGTTGTTCCGGAATCGTAATCTGATATAGCACTCTCTATCTTCTAAGCATTAGCAGCTTTCACAGCTTCAGGACCATCTCCTGGTTCTCCGTAGCAACAAGACCAGGAACCTAGCTTTTACGTCTACAGACTCTCCCTTTCGACAAACTGGGATTGCAGTCTGGAATTCACTAGCTGCATATCTGCATACACTCTAACCAACAATAAGATTTGACTTTATGCTTACCACTTGATTTTAAAATGATTAAAATTGGTTTCAAATTAATGATCCATTTAGTCATTTCAAAAACCTTTCTCATCTCAAATAAACTCTCCCAACCCACTGTCGTTCATCATGTTTAGCACTTGAGATTTTGAAAATCAGCTCTTCAACATCAGTTGTCGAAAATTTTTTTGGTTTTTTTTTTTAAACAAATATGAAACAAAAGTGCAAAAACAAAGTTTAAACGCAGAAATAAAATATATACAAACACTATTTTTGTGAGTTTGTGTAAGAGGATCATATCAGTTTATGAGACAAATCACTAGCACCGTTAAGCTTTTAGACATTTTAAGTTTTAAACGATTCACGTAGATTAACGATATTGTTTTCCACTTAAACTCAATCTAAAAACTTTCGAAATGCTTACCGATACATTAAGGTATATTAATTTTGCACTAAGTTCTTATGGACCCCACGATATTAGCATATCCCCTCATCATGCAATACACTAACTCAAGTAATGCCTTTAAACTTTTATCAACTGTGATTTGTGCGAAAACAAAGCAGAATGTTTAAACATTAACAATCAGGTCGATACTTCCGTATACGCAGAGAAAGTCCAATGTTTAAACAATATAAGAAATAAAAAAAATTGAAGTTGTTTAGGCTTTAACCACCAGGTCGATACTCCCGTATACGCAGAGGTGATCCAAAGCTTAAACGAAACACCAAAGAAAATAAAGCAGAATGTTTAGGCATTAACATCCAGGTCGATACTCACGTATACGCAGAGGATGTCCAATGCTTAAACAAAATAAAGAAATCAAACAAGTTTAAATCTTTGCAAAATGAAATGCACAATCACAGCGACTTTTTTAGCAAAGTTGTGAAAGTTCACAAACTTAACCAGTTTTATGTCTTTCGACAATCAGCGATTACTAAGCAGGCACACAGTCAAGAAGGACAAAACTAAGTACTATGCTTTTGACCATGTTTTCCACTAGAACTAGGCTTTTTCATTTAAGTTTGTATCGTTATCGCAAATCTACTAGTCTAGCTGAGCCTATCGTCACATCTTTAGTGAGATCGTTTATCACATTTAACATTTCATTTCTTTAGCGTGCTGTGATAGTCCAGCTGATTTACTATCATTTCCTCTTTTTCTCAACAAAACTCATTTTGAATTTTTCAATGTTTTTGGCATTTTCAAATTTTCTAATTTTTTTAAAAATTTTTCTCCCCCTAAAATCAAAATATGTTTCAATTTTGATTTTCTGAGAAAATTTGAAAACAAACTGTACAGATAAAGTGACAACATGATATCGAATCACTTCAATTCGCCATCCACTTGGCACAAACAATCAGAACTCCCCCTTACAACAAACTATTTTCCCATTATGATTTCAAAACACTTAAGTTTGTTTTAATCAAAATGGTTTTTCCGGAAAATTAGTTTTGTGTGTTGATTAACAAACATGGGGTTTTCATCACATTGTCCTTTCACAATCCACTTGTAGATTTATCACAAAAACAATTTCCAATAATCATACCAATAGTAAGATAGTTAAATCAAGTACAACTTAATGTCCTTGATTAACCACTTGTAAGTCGAAATATCACAGTTACCAACCTGTGAATTTCTCAAGAAAGATGCCGATTCCTACTCCCCAATTACCAACCTGGGAGTTCCGGCAAGTCAGGTTTTTTTCAGTTAAAGAGATTCACCCAAGCCTGGCGGTCCTTGGGTGTTTTGAACATACCTTTTTTATTCACAAAATTCTTTAACTCCTTTTACCTTACCCTCAACCATTTTTCCAAAAATATTTTTTACTTTGCTATTAAAAGCCTTTTCAACATCAAATTCTTTCTTTTCAGAATAGAATTGATTCGAACTTTTCACTTTACTAACTTTTTGTTTAAAATTTTCAATCTGCAATGGTGGAAAGTTGATATCATCCATTGGCGGAACTGAATTTTCACTTTTGAGCTCAACTTGTGGCTCCTCTGATTTTGATGAATCAGAATCATTGCCAGAACGTGGCTCCTTTGTTTCCGAAGAAACAAATTCATCGCCAGGAACATTTCCTTTCTTCACACTCCATTATGTCCTCAGATTTGCATCTGATGAATTCGTTTTGCTTGATTTGTCATTCTTTGAAGAGCAAGACGATTTATCAGAACTCTTCTCTGTTTTACTTGTTGTATCCGAGGACAAAATTTTCTCCAAGTATTCTCTTGCCTTCTTTCTTTTCTTCCTCAGTCTGTCTTTTTGCCCTTGTGAAAGCTTAATTTTCTTTTCTTGAACTTTTGGTTCTTGAACTTTTTGTTCCTTGGGCTTGACACTAACTGGTTTCTTTGCCATTTTCTGAGATTCAGCCCTCGATCTTCCCTTTGATCTCATTGGGCAATCTCTTGCAATGTGTCCTTTAATTTGGCAATTATAGCATCTCCTTGTCTCAAACCACTGATTCTGGCAGTTAACAACAATGTGTCCTTGAACACCACAAATGTAGCACACTCTGTTATCGTACCATTTACCACTTTTACACCAAACGCTCAGATCATAACATTGTCTGGCTTTGTGGTAATCATCACTCCTCCTGAAAGCCGGATTTATCTTTGAAGCACTGTGGTCAAACCTGCACCACGTATCACCAACTTTTTGTGAGTTTTGGTTTTTCAATTTTTGTGGTTTTTTATCTTGATTGGATGATTGAACTGATGAGCTTTTATTATTGTTTTGAAAATTTTCTGAATTTTTAACTTTTTGTTTTTGTTCAACATTCTTCTTAACAGATTTTTGCTTTGAGCATTCACCTATTTCAGTCGAATGTAAAATAGTTTCTTTAAATTTTTCTTTTAATTCCAAAAATATTTTCTTTTTCTCTTTTTCATCATCAGCTTTATCATCACAATCTTTAATTATGACTTTGTCATAATTTGTGACATTGTCACTTATTGGATTAGAATTGATCGGTTTTGGACACGGATAATCTGATGTTGATGACGAAGTCTCAAAACCTTTCAATTTTTCTTCAAGCTCTTTGATTTTAATCCGAGCTTTTTCAGCTTCATTTTCAAGCCGAATGATTTTCTGAAGATGAGAGTTTATTTCAATCTGTTTTTCAAGATTATTTTTAAAAATAACAGATTTTTCATCTTCTAAAATCTTCATTTGACTTTGAAAATCTTTTTCAAATTTTAATTTTTCATTTTCAAAATCTTTTCCCTTTTCTTTCAAAATTTTGTTTTCCAATGTCAAACTATCCAAATCAATTAACAGTTTGACATTTTCAGATTTCAATTTCTCATAGTTTTCCTGCAGTTCAAGAATCTGTTTGTCATCAGATTTCTTCTCATCATTCAAATTTTTGATTTCCAATGTCAAACTCTCTACATTCTTCAAGAGTTTGACATTGTCTGCTTCAGATTTATCACAGGTTAAACACTTCTCAGACATCTTCTCAGCTTCAACTTCCTTCTCTCTTGCAGCTTGTCTTTCTTTGATCTTTTCCATTTTACCTGCAAAATAAAAATTATAACTTTCAGGTGTAAGTTCTCTTTTATAAGATTCAAGTTTTCGAATTTCTTCACTATCATCATCGCTTTCTTCCTCTGATGATTGATCAAAAACTTGAGCTTTTTCTGAAACCTTTTCTTGTTTGTCACTTTACTTCCAGTTTTATCAATCTCTCCGGACTCAGAATCAAACTCCTTTCCTGAATCAGACTTCATTTTTCTAATCTTTTGGAATTCAAGTTCTTGAGCTTCAATCTTCTCAATGAACGAGCTCAAATTGAAATCAATATATTCAAAGCTCTTCTTCCAAGTTAACAAATACGTTCCCCACACATCTTTTGGTAAAGCATTTGCCAACTTGTCAAACCATTCTTCATTTCTTTTTCTAATGTTCCAACGCTTCATCTCTAGATATAACTTAACAAACCTCTCGATCAATTCTTTAGTTGATTCTCCCTTAAGAGCTGTAAAATTATCAAACATATCCATGTTTTTTTTATCAAAACAATCTAAACTCAGTTCAATCACTTTATCAAACCACTTAAACACCACTGCCGGCGAAGAAGTTGTAAAAATCTTGGTTTTCCATTTTTAGATTTACCGAATAGTTTTTAAGTTTTCAAACACACACTTTTCACAAAATCAGACTATCAAACAATATCACGAACACAATGGACTTTTCAAAAAATCAGCTATACTTAAGTGAAAGCAGTTTTCAAGATGAAAACAATTTTCAAGCGAAACTTGTGATTCAAGAGAAACCTTAGCAAAGTTTCAAGAGAAACCTCAGCAAAGTTTCAAGAGAAACCTCAGCAAAGTTTCAAGAGAAACCTCAGCAAAGTTTCAAGAGAAACCTCAGCAAAGTTTCAAGAGAAACCTCAGCAAAGTTTCAAGAGAAAGCTGAAATTTTCAAGAGAAACCCAACAGTTCGTTCAAGAGAAACCAGGTTTTTAGCCCATTTTTACAAGTTTTACTTCGAATTTTAAGCTGATATTCTCAAGGGTTTGTTAAAACTCAGTTTCACACACATTGTCCAAAATTCAGTCCATTTTGTCCGTGTAAAAGTCCAGAAATCAGATTTTGTGTAGAAAAATGCTTTGATTCAGGTATATTGGCTCATGACTGGCTCTGATACCAATTGTAGGATCGATATTGACGATCAAATGAGTCAATCTGAGTCAAAATACCACTGTTTATGTGGCGGAATCACACAAACAAGTTGAATCAAAGAGAATGGAGTAGAAAACAGAAGAATATCACTTTAAACACTGTTTCTCATTCATATATCACAGAAAAATCCAGCAGCAGTTCGGCACCAGAACTATGGGAATGTTACAAATGAGAAACAACTAGCCCCTATTTATAGGCCTTGGGTTTCTCTTGAACCAGTCTCAAGAGAAACCTAATCATCAGGTTTCTCTTGAACTTGACATGCACCACCTTCAGGAGAAACCCCTTAAACATAAACTTAAACTTACAATTTGACCCCTGTACTATACAATCATGACATATTTAGACCTTAGACTTAAAACATAGGCTTTAGACATCATGCACTAACAAACTCCCCCTTGGATACAGCCGGAGTTTTCAGTCTTGGTCTTTAGGTCTTCACAGGGACTTGAACTTCTCTTCATGAGGATTAGGCTTCTTCAGCAACGCTTTCCTAAGCTTCTCATTCTTGTTCAGTACTTGTTCAGATTCGCAACAAAACCGAGACTCGATATAAGACGAAGTCAACAGACAAATGCACCAACAACTGGCCAAAATCATAAGGATGTATGTCTTGAAGATCTTCATATGCTACCAGCTTACAGGCAATTGTCAGAAGTCCAAGAGGAAATGATATGGGAATTGGGGACTCTAAACCTTGGCCCGGTCAAAGCCTTTCATATAATGAGAGAACGATATGGTGGTTTTGAGAAAGTTGGCGCCACTGTTGATGATTGCAAAAAATTCAGAGCTTGAATTAATAGATATATAGGAGAATATGATGCGGACATGGTGATCAATAGGTTGACCTATAAAAAACAATATTTAGTGGATTTTTCATTTGAATATTCAGTTGATGAGGGCTGTAACAACCCGACTTTCCGGAGTCAAAGTCAAAGTCAAAGTCAAAGGAAGAAAAGATTGCTTATTGGATCTATGATTCCTTGCTTAGTTATCACTTGTACACTTTGACTCAATAATCGACACTCACTTGACGCTATTTGTTTTTACGATTATTTAATATGTGAAGTAACAATGCGATAAACGTAACTAAACGCTAATCTACTGAACGTTATCACATCGCTATCGCATCGCAATTCGAATTACAGGTTCTGGATATTGTTTTACGTGTGCGTGCTATTATGTGCCTTACATGTGTGTGCTTATGTATATATTGTGGGATGTTGATCACAAACGCAATCGCAATTCTATCACATCGTGTCGCAACCCGAAATACAAGTTACTTTTATGATTATTAGGTTGGTTATGTTATTTGTGTAACTATTGTTTAATACTATCTCACCGCTTACTCGCAACGCAACGCTCAACGCACGAAACAAAAAGTCGGAAACTAACCCACACGAGCCATCTGATAGAATGGTTATCCGTCCGGATGACCATCCAATCGGATCGAAGGCCCCTCCGACCGTCACCTGCACCGCCTTTCTTCTCCTCTTGCCTATAAATACTCACCTATCACATCACTGTTCATGATGTGACAACTCTCCTCCGACCCTTCGCATTCTCAGCCACTTTTTCTCTCGATTCCTCGTGATTCTTGTAAGTTTTCATCTAAATTCTTGTACTTCCTTGATCTATACACATTTTCTCACCATTTTCTCCATCGAATCACAACTTTTCACCATGAAATCTATGGATTTGGGTTGTTCTAGGATGATGTCGTCATGGGTTCTCATGAACACCAAGGTGTGACCTCACTCCACCAAGAACAACTCAGATCTGAAGGATTTCTACAATCTTTAAACACTGATTTCACCTAAATCTAAACATTTTTCAAGTGTTTTAAACTTTTCTTCAAACTTTCTCCGCTTTTACTCAAAACCTATAGAATCCGAGCTCAGTCAGGCCTTCTGCTCATCCTCTAGTGAAGTGTCGGTCTAAGAATGGATTTCTATCAAGGAGACAACCGATTCATAGGTTGAACATGAAACACCGTCATGAACAGCTAGTGCTGATCGAACGGGGTGATTCCCGTCCGACCGGATGAGTTAGACCTGATAGTGTTTCCGTTGTTTGACACGTTGTCATACCGTCTCGGTTCAATCACAAAACTTTCTAAACTTAACAAATTTTACAAGTTTTCAAAACGACCAGGTTGTCAGTCGGATAGCCGTCCGATCGGATCACCATCCGATCGAACGACTATTCTTCTTGGTGACTTGTGGCTTCAAACACTTAAACATTTTGCAAAACATCTAAGAATGTCAATTCTAAACGAAGGGCCATCCGACCGAACGGTCATCCGTCCGGATGACCGGACGTATGACCTGAATGGTAGGAATACTTCATGGTTTTCAAAATGCTACAACGAAAACTTCAAAGTTCCATCATACACAAACACATCCATCCCAAATGGACAACCCTCCGACCGAATGGTCATCCGTCCGGATGACCATCCGTCCGAACGGTCATCCAACTGGATCACCATCCGTCCCCACTTCACTCCGACACGCTGTTTAACGCATCGTGCAACGCTTATACTGTCGTACCGTGTTCAGGCTAATCTGTCAGCGCTCCCTTCAATCCAAGACTGTGTTTACTTGTTAAACACGATTTGTGATTATACTCGATACCTTTTTGCTTTAAGCACTTTTGGGTGTTACATACGTTACCTATATCAAAATCACAATCGACACATAACGTAAACACTTTTATACGCTAAACTCTCTTCATGTTATACGTGTTATTCGATGAATGCTAGTATGTTATGTTTACACAGTGATTGTTGCCTGACACCTTAGCAACGATAGTAATATAGTTTGGACTTAGCACCTGTCATGGACAGGGGTTGTTAAGGGCTTTTCTTCATGTGTCACACTGGTGATATGTGTTGCGCATTCTACAACTCGCAGTTATGTCTGTGCATATTTCATTGTCGATAACTTACCTGCTTCACATTACTACGTGTTACATGCTGGTTATGCGTAAATCAATTTCGCTACTATTATACTATTAAACTTGTATGCTCACCTTTACACTATGTGTATTGACTGTTATTTTAACGTATGTGACAGGTGTTTAGGATGCTTGCTAGGCCCTGCTTTTATGGAATCAAGCTAGGGGAGTCTAGAAACAAACTAAATAACTTATGAGTTGTCGGAACAATGTTTCTTTTTGAGAATAATATCTGTAATAACTGTTTTATCTTATATGTTTATGGTATGGGACGTGAACGCTAAATATTTGCTAATTTAATAGTTGTTATGGATTCTCTTGGAAAATCTGTTTTGCTCAGTATCGCGCCCCGATGTTTCCGCCATCGGCTGTGGTGTGACAAGGACAAGCGGTTGAGTGGTTTGTTCTGGGCGGATGGGTTATGCAAGCGTAACTTCATGGAGTTCGGGGATGTAATATCATTTGATGCTACTTTTAAAACAAACAAGTAAGTGTTTCATGAATTTACTTTTAATGTTTTCGCATGTTGTATGAATTCATAATCTGGCAAAATCGCATGTTAGTAAATTATTGAAGTTAGGAGTTCAATATGTCGCACATTAAATTGGGAAAAATATCACATGTTAGTAAATCATGGCAGTTAGGAGTTCAATATATCGCACATTAAACTAGCAAAATCGCATGTTACTAAAACATATTCCTTGTTGCAATAATTTTTAATTTATTTTGTCTGCAGGTATAAGATGGTGTTTATACCGTTTACTGGTATAGACAACCATTGTCGAAATGTAACCCTTGGAGCTGGGTTGTTGGCATTGGAGAGCATTGAGTCTTATAAATGGCTTCTCAATTCCTTTATAAATTCATTTGGATGTCAGCCAAAGGTAGTTGTGATAGACCAGGACCCTGTGATGAAACAGGCTATCGAGGGTGATTTTACTATCAGCAGACATAGATTGTGCATGTGGCACATAATGAAAAAAGTGGCAGACAAGGTTGACTATGATATATTGTGTGTCATTACCATTTTTTACATTATATATCTGTTACCTGTTGATAAGAAAAGCATTTATTTGTGTAGGTTGGACACGAGTTGTGCAATAATGAGGATTTTAAAAGGAAGATGTGCGATATTGTATGGACCGATTCCATTGAACAGAAGTATTTGAGAGAGAGTGGAAGATGGTAATGATTGAGTTCGGTCTTACCGAAAATAAATGGATTGATGATATATTTGTGATGAGATGCATGTGGATTCCGGCTTTTTACCGGCACAAGCCAATGTCTGGACTTGTGTGAACAACTTCAAGATCAGAGAGCGAGAACCATTTGTTTTTGCCAGGTGGTGAATTCACAACTCACTCTTGTAGAGTTTATGAATCATTTTGACGGTTCAATGGATGTCCAAAGGTTGAATCACAGAAAGAATGATCATATATCAAGATATACTGAGCCTGATGATTGGAGCAAAACTACTCTGGAAGCAGATGCTGCTAAGATATACATCAGGTCTATATTCTTCGATCAGCAAACAGAGATATACGAAACTATTAGTGAATGTCTGCCAATGGACACCAAAATCAAGGGTGACCAGTTAAGGATATCATTGAAAGACTTTAAAGCTCATGGAGAAGGGGTTTTAGAAGTAATACATAATATATTTTACAACATGCGATTTTGATGAACTCCCATGCGATTTTAAATTATTTTTAAAGAAACCCTTTTTTACACATACGATTTTGTTCACCCACCCATGCGATTTTAAGTTTTGATTTTATATTTTGTTTTGTTTTGTTTCTGTAGGTGTGTTTCAAGAAACTTGAAGAAGATGTAACTGCGCAATGTAGTTGTCTACGTTTCAAACAGTACGGGCTGCTATGTAAACACATCTATTTTCTTTTCAAGATGTTTGGAGTTAAAGAAATACCAAACAAATATATTATGAAAAGATGGACGAAAGATGTGGTTCCGAATGAATTAAACTCCACGTTTGATATAAAGATTGATGTAAAGGATGAGCAATACAAGGCTAAACAGATTACTCGTGAAATCATGTATACAGGGGAGTATCTGGTTAGCAATTTGATTACTGACCTTGATCAACTCGTTCTAGTTAGGGATCAAATGAAGGAGATTAAAGAAAAAAGTGGACCAGAGTCGCATAACCAAGCCGATTGATCCAAAGTTTGACCGGTTCTCAAAGCTAATTGGTTATTAACAACCAGCAACTGATGCACCGCCTACTGTCTGTGTCCCAACTGGTATAAGAAACAAAGGTCGTGGCTCACATAAAAGGATTAAATGAAAGAAGGAACAAATGATTAGTCGCAAAGGGAAGAGGACAAGGACATGTAGTGTATGCAATGCAAAATGTCATGATATTTGGACTTGCGATGTATTGAAAGTAAAAAACAAAACAAGATGAAGTGAGCCCAAATTGACAAAGATCCCAGCCATGAAGTCCATGAAGTCGAAGATGAAGTTGATGAAGAGGAAGCTGAGTTCGAAGATTATAGTGGAGATAGTGATGATGGCAGTGAAGAAGATGTTTGGGAAGAGGTTTCAGAAGATGAAGATTAAAAAACATGCGATTTTATACGATAAACAAGCGATTTTATATACATGGGGTTTTATTATAGGAACATGCGATTTTACGTGGTAAACATGCGATTTTATATACATGAGGTTTTTAATAATGTAACATGTGATTTAATGTGTTTCCATGGTATGATATGTGATTTATGTTAATTTGTGCGTGTTACCAACATGTGATATTTATAAATTTAAGTGATGTGATTTTATATAACACATTTTGCAAGATCATAAGCATACAAAATAAGAATAATTTTTAAATTTAATTAGAGTTAAAAATGTTTAAAATTAGAACCATCGGAAGTTAAAATAATCATACAAAATAATCATAATACAAAATAAGCATAATAGTATTGTTTAACACAACAAAATACAATAAAAAAGATCAAGAGAAACCTAGTTCCTTGAAGCAAAGATCTTGTCACGTTCTGTCGAGCTGAACTCCATCTTCTCTTTCACTGTAGACAGAGCATCCTTCAGAAAAGAGAAGACCAAGTCATCAGCTCGAGACTGTTCCTTACTGTGCTCCAATGCGGTGTATCTGAAGCTCGATGGTGGTTGTTCAAGGAGTCTTCCCCACATGTCTAGATTTTTATTTATTCCGGCAAGAACCTTTCCCTGTACATCAAGAATCAGGTGAGAAGGCCTGATATCCGTGCTCATTTCTGTCAACATGCGAGTTGACAATAGTTCTTTGATTGCAGTGTTCTTCAATTCTTTAGAATCAGAAGACTTTTTTTTTTTTTGTTTTTATCGGCTATTTTTTGTGTGTTGTTTTGGTGTCTTAATCTGGAAGGTTGTTATCTCTGAGTATTATATATTAAAATAGTAAATTTATTATTTAGATGGGGTGGTAAGTTATGATATTTATGTTAAAAGTGATCATTACAAGTCACATTACAGTCATATCGATATTAATTCATTTTTTTCTTCATATATAGGTTTTTAATATTTAATAATTATAATGTTCAATTCACAATTTTTTGTTGTGCACTTTCATCAATATGGGTATAGGTATATGAAACTAATCATCAGCATCAATTTCTACGAAATCACATGTGATTCAAAAACAAACTTCGCATATTATAAAAAACCAGACTATTTTTTCCACAGCTGTTTCGCATGTTATAATAACCCACTCACAATAGCTTCACATTTATTTCGCATGTTTTATAACCATGTTTTCATCTACTTTCGCATGTTATAATAAACCACACATATATGCAATGTACAATTAGAATTCGCATGTTACAATAATCCAAACATAACCTGGTAGTTCAAATGTTTTTTCGCATGTTGTCAAACAATGTTTTCATCTATTTCGCATATTAAAAAAAATAACCAAGACATAACCTACAATTTCAAAAGTATTTCGCATGTTGTAAAAACCCTATTTTAAAAACACAGAATTCGCATATTACAATAATCAATAACCTGGATTCATCTTCTTTGATTGTTGGTCGATCGATGTTAGTCTTGTTCCTTTTGTCCCTTACAACTCACAAATCAGTAGTTCTTATTATCGTATGATGAAATGGCACCAAAAGGTACGAAGGGAGGTCGGGGAAGAAGAATCTCAGGTTGTTGAATTTGATTTAGGGTTTGATTTTGAACTATCTTCGGTCAGTTACAGAGATTAACGATCTCGCAATGATGATTTTAACCTTTTCGGTATCATTTAAATATATTAATATGATTAATTTAATCATATAAATTAGTTTAGCCCGCGTTTGATTGATTGAAGATCGTACGGCTGTGGTCATCGTGCACATAATGTAGGATAAGATGTATTGTACGTTAACCGGCCTTTATATATATATATATATATATATATATATATATTCTATGTAACGGTTATTCCGGAACCATCATAACTTTTACCTAAACGACACACCCCTTAATATATTTACACATATACTTTAATATATATTAATAACATGATTCAACTTCTTGACCCAATACTTTAATATATATTAATAACATGATTCAACTTCTATTTGATGTCAATGTTTAAGGCCAACAAATTATACATATCTCTTATTCATTGTTTCATGGGAAGAAATCTATCATGAAATCCTAAACTCGACGTGTGATTGAATGGTGAGGGGGAATTACTTTAAGAATAGAGAACACTCGACTTAAAGCAATAAGTAGTAGATTTTGATTGTTAGGCTATGTGTTCTTGAATACACCTACACCACCTCAGTCAAATTGGTCATTATACATTGGTCGTTGCGTAACAACGGTCGGTAAGCCAATTTAACCCTTTTTTCAAAGAGAGAAAGAGCCGTTGGGTGGGTGGGTGGGTTTAAATAAAAAATGAATTTCATTATATATACGCACACACCTTAACATCTCCATTTTTACACAAAAAAAAATTCATCTCCATTTCCAACATTTTCACCTTGAATTTATACCTAAAAAAAGAATCCATGGGATCTGACACACATATTTTTTGCATCTATGCATCCAAGTTAAAATAACCCGTATTACGTTAACCGACAATTGAACCAATACCATTGCACCAAACAAAGGACATGTCTAACCTTTTCAATCCAAACTTCTACAACCACACCACTTTGTATCGCCCCGGTCTATAAACCAACATTCATCTGACACATATTTGATTATGATTTACCCTAGATTCGGATCCCGAAACCTAATTTACACCCGAACCGGAACAAACAAGTCAACAAAAGCGAAAGCACAAAAAAGAACCAAGGCCGAGCAAAGTGAAAGAACGCATGAAAAGTGGTAGAGTGACAAAGAACACACTTTAGCGCAAGCATGGCTCGACATTTCCGAGGATCCGGTGATTGGTAATGTTGATTATTCATTCTTTTGAAATGTTGATAATTGATTTTTTAGAAATGTTGATTATTTATTTTTACTTATGTTACCTTTTGTAATAGGTGATGGTAAAAAGGCTAAAGATTTTGGAGGAAGTTTCCTAACAAATTCCACTTCGCAATGCAATCGTGGCTAGGAAAAAATATCACGAAAATGGACCACGATAAAAATTCGAATCAATCACTTTAACGTGATCTACAATCGGATAGTTAATAGCCGTCTTAGAGGAGTGGAACAAACGATGTGGACATTTTGGTCAAGGTTTAATATACGATATACAACCTAATACCACACCCCATTTGAAATGGAAAAGATTTGGGAGTTTTTGAGGATATCAACAAAGTGTGATCTAGTCACGATGGTGAGCCCGACACGGTCTAAAAGATCAAAAAATACATCTTCGACAGAACCGACTTCCTCCAAAGGCCGCGTTGGATGCTCGCTCGTTCACATATAAATCTTAAGGACTTCGAGAACGATGGATTTGACAAACCGGAACCAACAACCCATCCAATGGGAAAAGTCAAGAGCAAAGAAAAGCGCAATCACTCCCGACCATCGACCTCAAGAACTACTACATTGTCTACCTTCAATCCCGAGGTGAAATCGCATATAGAGGGTTCGGACGCTAAAATTGATCGTTTACTCGGGTTTTGGGAAGACCAACGTGTTGACGCCCAACTTGCTTTCCTCGAAAAAGACTTATAACATGTACGCGAGGAGGATCGAGTTTATGTGATCGACTATACAACAATATGTTAGCAGTTTGTTTTTATATACATAATTATTGAAATTTGTTTTGTACTTTATAAATTTTATTGTAATTTTGTTTAAGTATTTCTTAATTATATTCTAAGTGTAAGACCAATACTTAATAAACATAGATTTAATAAAAGAATTTGCATTTATGTAAATAATAATGCAAATACATGTTCATTTGTAATTTCGAGTTTCATAAAACTTCATAAGTGTTAGAACATTTCAATATGATATCGTTGTTTAGTTTCGTAAACGCCTAAACATAATGCGGAAGCTTGATCTTTGACTGTGTTCGGTTCATCGCTATGCTTGATCGCCATCCAAGTGACTTCAAAATCATTACCTAGATTTCAAAAATCATCAATTACATTAGTAATATGGAGTTTATAAGTATTTAAATGGACCCAACTGCCAAAAACAACAAAACAAATTTTTTTGCCATATAGCCTGCCGTAAGCTACGGCTGGGCTGTCGTAGCTTACGGCCAACATCACAAAACAATCAGCAGGTTTCTTCTGTAGCCTACGGCTGGCAGCCGTAGGTTACGGCACAATGGTGCTGCAGTTTATTCATGCTTTGCCCTTTTTACGTAAAAACTCCGTAACTTCTGAGATACTCTTCCGTTTCGCTTGAAACTTGTTTCTAATTGACCGTAAAACATTTGCCTACGTAATTAACCCAAAATCCTTAACTCGGATTCTTAACTTTTATGAATTACACATTCGTTACTCGTGTAACAACCCGCTTTTTGGAAAGTCAAAGTACAAGTCAAAGTCAAAGTCAAAGGAAGAAAAGATTGCTAATTGCGATCTATCACTCCTTGCTTAACTATTGGTTGTGCTTCTTGACTTGTAATCGAATTCTATTAATTGTTTGCTTTAGTTGTATTATGTGGAGTATCTATTAATAATCGAGGTTTGATCCCTGTTTAATCGCTAATCGACTTATCGCTAATCGCATCGCTATCGCATTCGCAACTCGAATTATATGTTCTGGATATTGTTTTACGTATGTGTGCTATTATGTGTTACTTATGCATGTTATCTTTATGTTGAGGTGTTTAATCGCAGACGCAATCGCAATTCTATCGCGATGCAAGCTAATCGCAAACGATAAACGCAAGTTATTTATAGTGATTGTATGTTAGATATAGTAGTTAGGTTATTTGTGTAACTAATGGGTAATACTTTCGCGTCGCTCACTCGAAACGTATCACAACGCTCAACACGCAAAATGAAACGCCAAAACCCAACTCGCCGGACCACTCGATCGAATGGTCATCCGAACGGATGACCATCCGATCGAATGGTCATTCGATCGAAGTGCCATCCAATCCAGGTGCCACTTTCCTCTTTTGGCAACCTATAAATACCCCCTGTCACATCACCAGCTCTCTCTCGTTCGACTAAGCGTTCCAACCCACTTTTCTCTCGATTTCTCGCGATTCTTGTAAGTTTTCAACTCAAATCTTGTACTTCTATGATCTACACACACTTCTTCATCATTTTCACCTTTGAATCTTAACTTTTAACCGTGAAATTAACGGATTTGAGGTGTTTTAGGATGATGTCATCATGGAGTTCTTATGAACTTCAAGTTTTGGCATTATTCCACCAAGAACGACTCAGATCTACATAATTTCCACATGATTCAACACTATTTTCATCTAAATCTAAATATTTCCAAGGTTAAAAGGATTGAAAGATGGTTTCTAACTTTCTTTCAACTCTTTTACACTCAATGCACTCAAAACTGATAGAATTAGAGCTAGTTCAGGCCTTCTACTCGTTCTCTAGTGAAGTGTCGGTCTCAGATCTGATTCCTATCAATGAGACAACCGACTTCGGGTTGAACATGAATAACCATCAAGGAACAGTTGACTGGTCGGATTAGGGTGATTCTTGTTCGATCGGACAACTTGGGACTTGACGAGGTTCCGTTGTTTAGTACGTTGTCATACCGTCTCAAGCAAACCGCAAAAACTTATCAAAATCATCAAGTTCCAAAACGATCAGATCGTCGGGATGGATTGCCGTCCGATCGGATTGTCATCCGATCCGATTGAACTTGGACTTCAACACTTAAACTTTTTGCAAATTTTCTAAGATCATTAGTTTCTAACGGATTGCCATCCGATCGGAAGATCATCCGATCGAATGAAAATCCTGCTGTGAACTTGTTCTCACAAAGTGTCCTGCCGATCGGATCGCCATTCGATCGAACGACCTGAAAGGTAGAGATACTTCTCCGTTTTTAAAATGCTACAACGAAAACTTCAAAGTCACATCATACACAAACACATCCATCCCAAACGAATGCCAATCTGATCGAATAACCATCCGTTCGGATTGCCATCCGATCGGATGACCATTCGTCACTTTGATCATTTGCACCGTTTTACGTGCCGTTCTTTCGCTTACGCTATCATTAACTGTTCAGGCTAATCTCTCAGCGCTCCCTTCAATCCAAGAGAGTGTTTATTTACTAACCACGATCTGTGAGTATACTCGATCCCTTTTTGCTTTACGCACTTTTGGGTGTTACATACGTTACTTATTCTAACATCGATCACACAACGCAAACACTTTATACGCTGACTGTTGCTGCATGTTATACATGATACTCGATGAATGCTTGTATGCTATGTTAACACAGTGATTGTTGCCTGACGCCTTAGCAACGATAGTACTATAGTTTGGACTCAGCACCTGTCGTGGACAGGGGTTGTTAAGGTTATTTCTTCACGTGTCACAGTGGTGATATGTGTTGCGCATTCTACAACTCGCAGTCATGTCTGTGCATATTTCATTTTCGATAACCTACTAGCTTCACATTATACATGTTACATGCTGGTTATGCGTAAACGCTTTCAAACTCTACTATTACTGTTAAACTTGTATGCTCAACTTTACACTATGTGTATTGACCTCTATTTTAACGTATGTGACAGGTGTTTAAGATGCTAGGATGCTTGCTTTTGTGGAATCAAGTAGGATGGGTCTAGAAACAAACAAACAATTTAAATCTGAGTTGTCGGAACATTTATTTGTCTTTGAGATATCTACGTCTGTAATAATCAAATTATTTGATGGGTTATGGTATGGGACATAATATTTAACTATCTGGTAATTTAGTTGTTATGGAATTTCTCTTGGACAATCTGTTTCTCTCAGTGTCGTGCCCCGATGTTTCCGTCATCGGTTGGGGTGTGACAGATTGGTATCAGAGCCATAACTATAGGGAATTAGGCAAAGACTCGACCTAGTCTGGGTCGATGTCTTAGAAACGACCTAGTCTATAGTCTAAGTACCAACAGACCGACTTGTGCATACCTGGTATGGGTTTTGCACGAGCTTATTCGCTATTTCTCACTCAAACTCGCTGTACACTACACTCTTGTGTGAACATCGCATACTATAGTTCCACACAAGATCAGCCTTTCCTAAGGCTGGACACACACACAAACGGATGATCTGGTTAAGATTAGGTATGAAAACCGCAAACTCTCGACCAAATCACTCGTTCGACACGCTATTTTTACTAGAAACAAGAGAATTTGCGTTGAATTAGGAGTGAAATCCATACTTCGAAGCAATTCTTCGCATCTATCTCGTGATTTTATCACTCAAACAGGGATGTAGTCGTTAATTTAAGGGTGAAACCCGAACCTTGATGACACGTTCCGCTCCATACTTTTGGTTTTACAAAACTCTCACCAAAGTCTCGATGAGTTCCAACGACTAGGGTCACGTAATGGCCAAATGGATGCGTGCTGATCGCCCGGATCGAGGCGAGAACACAGTCTACTAAGCCAAAATGTGCAGCCAAGTCCTTGAGAACAGTCGAAACACTTTGGGTAGTCGACGTATATCTAGCCAAGATGATCTCTCTTCAATTTTATGTGTTTCGATTCTAGAATCCGCAGCCGCCAACTCTGAGATTTATCGATTTTATGTAAATTTATGTGTTTTATATGTTTATTTGTTAGCGTTTTGAGGTAAACAGTACGGTGGTACTAAAGGTTTTCAATTCCACATTTCTCGCTCCGCCCAATCATGCACAACACACATCACGCAAATAAATCGCTTGTATTATTCGCAATCGCTACTCGCTATTCGCACTCGCTATACTCGATCGCTATACGCTGTTATGAAAGATAGGTGAATACGTGCAACATAGGAAGATGAATACGTGCAAAATATAGTTGAATACGTGCTTTTCTCCTTATGTGTTCCTATGCTTATGTGTTTCTATGCTTTTGTGCATCTGTGAATTATGTGCCTATGTGATTTTGTGATTAGATGGGTTACTGAGCTTTAGAAGTATTAAGTATGTTGTGAGTAAGATTCGACATATCGCACCTGAGTCCTGTGACGATGTCTGTTGCAGACAATGTCGTCATTTGGATCATACTCTGCTCGCTCCGCTTGACACAATCAGGATGACAAGCGCATTGCTGCACTCGTCTCTAAGCAGATAGCAAAATTCATTCCACAAATTGTTAGTGAGCTGAATGAGAATACCAGCAAGTCCTCGAAAGAGTCCAAGACTGATACTCCGAAAGCAGCTTTTAGCTTCAAGCAACTCAAAGCCTGCGGTCCAAAGGAATTTACCGGCGAAGATGGGCCTACGGCCATGTTCCAATGGTTTGATTCAATCGAAGTCACCCTGCACCAGAGTGGCTGTCCGGAAATCCTACGCACTGTTAACGCCACCGGAGTCTTCCAATCCCGCGCTCTTGATTGGTGGACGGCTGAGAGAAACAAACGAGGGAACGATGAAGCTTTTGGGCTAACATGGGACGAGTTGAAGGACATCATGATGCAAGAGGTCTGTCCACCCCATGAACTCCAAAAGCTAGAGGATGAATTCTGGCATATTAAGCAGGATGGCGGAGATAACGGTGGTTTAACTTCTCACTTCAAGCAGTTGAGTATTATCTGCCCTGGTCAAGTTACTACCCTCGAGATTACGATCAAGAAGTATATCCGTGCTCTGCCGAATTGTGTTGCAGATTTTGTTTAGGCTGCAAAGACGACAACAATCGAGGAAACCTACCTGCTCGCTGCTGAGATCAACGATAAGCGAGTCAGGGCTGGTTATTTTGACAAAGCCTCCAAGAATCTGCATCAAGTCACTGCTGCTCCCACCACTGAAACTACCGCCGCACCGCAATCTTCAAAGTCCTCTCGTCGCAAGAGAAAGAACAACAGCAATTCCAGCAACAAGAACTGTTCAGTTACTACTGATCCACTCCAAACAGTACATGCCCAATCGCAACCTCAACACCGCCAAGTAGCGGCACCAGTGGTCAATGCACCGCCTGCCAAGCGTGCATACACTGGACCACACCCGCTTTGCCCTACTTGTACCTATCATCACCCGGTTGGTATCGCATGCCAGTTTTGTGTTCATTGCAACATGTACGGCCACT
Organism: Helianthus tuberosus; assembly: GCA_030545235.1. Classification (NCBI taxonomy): domain Eukaryota; kingdom Viridiplantae; phylum Streptophyta; class Magnoliopsida; order Asterales; family Asteraceae; genus Helianthus; species Helianthus tuberosus. The sequence continues at coordinate 2,181,057 of CM060389.1, read as the reverse complement.
TCACCGCAAACTGCCGTACAGGTCCACGCCAAACCCCAGCTCCAGTTCAAGGTCAAGCTCCTGCACCACAAGCTCTTCTTCCTGCTCCTCAGGGCCAACAAGCAGCTCCTGCACCCGCTGCTCACGCTAGAGCTTGCTTCGCATGTGGTGATCCCAACCACTTTGCAAACATGTGCCCCAACAGGGTAGTGAAACAAGAGCCTCAACAGCAGCCGCAATAACATCAACAGCAGCAGCAGCAGCCAACAGCCCGCGGACGTGCTTTCAACATCAACGCCTGCCAGGCTCAAGCAGACAACAATGTGGTTAATGGTACGTTCCTTGTGAATGGTGTATATGCTTTGTGTTTGTTTGATACTGGAGCAGATAACTGTTTTGTATCGTATGAATTCGAAAAGCTCCTTAATCGTTAGCGCGCCCATCTCCCCTCGATGTTCGATATTGAAGTTTCCACTGGAAGAACCGCCGCTGTCAATTCCGTTCTACGTGATTGGACGCTTGAACTCAACAATCACGTCTTCCCTATCAACCTTATTCCGGCGCAGCTCGGTAGTTTTGAGATCATAGTAGGCATGTATTTTCTTCGCGAGAACCGTGCTGAAGTTGTTTGCTTCAATAAGATGAATTGTTTCTCGCTCGCTAATAGTGATCAACTTTGTGTGTATGGAGAAACTCCTTCGAAAGGTCTCAAACTCATGTCATGTGTCCAAGCGAGCAAGTATCTCAGCAAGGAATACAAAGCTTTCTTGGCTAACATTGTAGTAGTGACAAGGAAAAGAAAGGAAACACAGGAGTAAAAGATGTTCCCGTTGTTCGTGAATTCCCTAACGTATTTCCTGACGATTTACCTGGTTTACCTCCTACTTGTGATATCGATTTCCGAATCGACCTCATTCCTGGAGCAAATCCTGTTGCTAAAGTGCCTTATCGTCTCGCTCCTTCTGAAATGCGCAAACTCTCAAGTCAGCTCCAGGAACTACTTGATAAAGGCTTCATTCTCCCTAGCACCTCTCCTTGGGGCGCGTCTGTCGTTTTCGTAAAAAAGAAGGATGGATCGTTCCGGATGTGCATCGACTACAGGGAATTGAATAGGCTGACTATCAAGAATCGCTATCCCTTACCTCAAATCGATGATTTGTTTGACCAATTACAAGGCGCTACGTGTTTTTCAAAGATCGATCTACACTCAGGCTACCACCAGTTACGCATTTAAGAGGAGGAAATACCTAAAACCGCTTTTCGAACCCGATATGGCCATTACGAGTTTGTTGTTATGCCTTTTGGTTTAACCAACGCTCCCGCAGTTTTCATGGATCTAATGAATCTCGTGTGCAAACCCTTTCTTGACCGCTTCGTCATTCTGTTCATCGATGATAGCCTAATCTATTCTAAGTAAAAAAAACTGAACACTTGCAGCATCTACGTTTGGTTCTTGAACTACTCCAGGGAGACTGTCTCTATACCAAGTTCTCCAAGTGTGAATTCTGGCTTGAGGAGGTTCAATTCCTAGGTCACATCGTCAATAGTCAAGGAATTCATGTCGATCATGTGAAGATCGAAGCTGTTAAGAGTTGGGTTAAACCTAGAGACCCGTCCGAAGTTCGTTCTTTTCTCGGATTGGCGGGTTACTATCGCCGATTCATCGCTGACTTTTCGAAAATCGTTGTACCGCTTACCTCTCTTACGCATAAGGACAAACCTTTTGTTTGGGGAACTAAACAAGAGGAAGTCTTTCAAACTCTCAAAGCTATGCTTTGCAATGCTCCCATGCTCTCACTGCCCGAAAGAAACGACGATTTCGTAGTCTACTGCGATGCCCCTAGCCTTGGTCTTGGTTGTGTTCTCATGCAACGGGACAAGGTTATCGCGTACGCCTCTCGACAGCTCAAGATCCATGAGAAGAATTATACAACTGTTACACCCCGATATTACAGCTCAGCCCGGTGGGCCCGGTGGGGAGTATCATGACGTTAGATTGATATCGTCATAGTCAAACATACACATAATAGCACAGCGGAAGTCTTGGAATATAAAATATTATTACAAACACAAATGTCTAAAATATATCAAAGTAATTAGTACAGACAAGTTTGTAATAATCCACAGGCGGATCATTAAAACAAAAGGTGTTTATCAGACTAATGGCATATGCGAAGGAGTTGCAAATTCCTCGTCTAACAATTCCGAGCAGCTTCCAGCCTATTTACGTATTTGTACCTGTCACTTAGACTTTTGAAAGTACGTCAGTTTTCACTGGTAAATACAATCAACCTACACATTTGAAAATGTTTATGAAAACTGGTTTAAGTGCACAAGGCACGAAAATCTTTTATGTCACACCCCCAAAATCCACCTGCGGAGTACTACCGCTTGGAGGCGTGACTGACCAGGATCCAGCCACCAATCATATTGAACAAGCATATAAGTAGTTATAAGAATCCAACCAATACAATTGGTGTTCAAACAAAACATAGTTAAGTTGCAAGCGGAAGCATAAGTCTTAAATCAAAACATAAGTTTAATTGTTTCATAGTTTAACATGGCACACAGTCGTCCATGTCCCACAACGATCCTCCTCCATGCAAGCTCCAGCTTAAGAACCTAAGGACCTGCAAAGCATGTAGTAACGAGTCAACAACTAGTTGAGTGAGTTCACGGTTGGGTGTTCGTTTTAAGTTGTTTCGAAAATAGTTTCATTTAGCTGGCATCCTGCCGTGGGGGTTACCCCATAGTTAAAAACGTGACTTGTTTATTCCCGGTTACTCTGGCAATCCTGCCGTGGGGGCTACCCCGTGTTAGTTATCTGGCATTTCGGCCGTGGGGGCTACCCCATGTACACACTAGACTCGTTACCATATCGACTGCTGACTGTAGTCATGTTTAAGTGCCCTGAAACTGTCAATGTCTATCATCATTGACGTGCCCCAGATCCATTAGTTCACGCCCGTCCTCTGCGGCACGGTGTGAGGTTTGTCAGACCTAAATAGCGCTATCTAACTAATGACCCGCTCGCCATTGGCCCGGCGATTAAGTCGATATAAAAATGAGGGACTTCGTGATAGAGTTTTGGTCTAGTACGAGTTATCTGTCCGTGAGGACGAGGAATTACATTCCTGAACCTTTGCTGTCCTACCCAAGGAGGACGAGGAACCCAGTTCCTTAACCCCAATTCCCGACCCCTGGGAATCCCATGCTTTGTAGAGGGTGTGAACTCACCTTGGTTTGCTCGGTAGAAAACACAGAAAAGTCAAACAAGCAACGTTGAGGCTACTCACGTCCTATCATAGTTGTATCATACAATCAGGTTCGTATTCAAGTAGTGCACGTATGGCATACACGTTAATCATGGCAGTTAGCAAGTAATGCATACGAGTCGAACGAACAGTGACATGCCCAGAATTAAACAAAGTCCAAGCTCCGGCCCAAATACTAAGCCCATAATTAAACAAGTCCAAACAGTGTGTATCTGCGTATTGTCTCGAGTCGCAACTAGGCATTTGCGACTCGCAACCTGAGTCGCAATCGTGGTTTCGGTTCGTGCTGTTTTGGTTACGAGTCGCAACTGGACTCGCAACCGGGGTTTCGAGTCAAACGGTTTATGTGTTGATCACTTGTGGTTTCGAGTCGCAACCAGGTGTTTGCGACTCGCAACCGATGTCGCAACTGGGAGATTTCGACTCATCATGCATGGTTTCGAGTCGCAATTAGAGGTTTCGGTTGGACAGGAGCTGATTCGGAACAGTGTACTATCCAATGAGAATTTGGTTTCAGAAAATGGTTTGTACTGTCCACTTAAACCTGTTTGTTTGTCTAGTAATTTACTAATTTGGATCAAACATATCATATTTCAAATATTCAGCCACATTCTTATCATGTTCATCAAGTTCTTCATACATTCATCATGTTCTTCAAGCATTCAAGTAGTTCATCATCATTCATATGAACCTAAGCCTAACAAAAATCATGAACAACAATCAACTCTTGAACCTATTCATCTAACCCACATATACACATCCGATTTCATAACATGAATAACAATCGAGCACTTCCAACAACAAATCCAAATAATATGAGCATAAAAGCATATAATCCGAATAATGTGAACATTATACCAACCGACTTCATGAACATCATTAACTCATCATGCAATCAATCCGGAATCAAAGTATGGTAGCTTATTAACATCATTATATATAAATCTAACAAACCAACATATTATCAAGTCACACAAGATACATCATCATTAACAAAATATCACTTCATCATCATCAACAACAACCGAAATCTAAACACACAATGGGAATCACTAACCGGTTAGAGGAATAGTGGTGAAGGATGAAGCTTTGTTTGGTGTGAACAAGCAAGTCCGAGAAACCCTTTTTGTGGTCGGTTGGTTTGATCCGAGAAGAAGGAGGAGAGGTGATGTTTAGTGTTTAGGGTTTTAGTGTGAGAGAGTGGAGAGTGTGTGTGTTGGAGAGTATGAGTGGATTGTCCAAAGAATGGACTAGTTTGCTAGGAGTATGATATATATACTAGTCCTAGTAGGTTTCGTGTGGGTTACATGAGGTGCGGCCCAACCGGCCCATCGGTCATCGTTCACTCGAGACCACATGGTCTCGAGCCGGGTTCGTGTCGTTTCGGTTCATATACTTACTCGCATATATACACACAAGCACACACATAGCATAACACATAATCATATAAGTTCGCACATATCATTCATCAAATCATCAAATTAGCTAGTCACTTAGTGTTCAAACGTACAACGAAAGGTTCTAAATTTCGAGTTGTCACATCATCCCCAAGTTGAAAGAAATTTCGTCCCGAAATTTGGTAGGCACTCACTGAGGAAGCTAGTTAAGTTGTATGGTTTTCCTGGTTTTCCCGGGGTGTCACATCCACCCCCCGTTGATCTGGAATTTCGTCTCGAAATTCCGTAGCTTCGGCCTCAGTAGTGGGTGTACTGTTTGCGAACAGTTGGGGATACTTTTGTTTCATCTGATCTTCGCGCTCCCAGGTGAACTCTGGGCCGCGACGTGAGTTCCAACGAACTCGAACGAGAGGTATTCTAGTGCTCTTGAGGACCTTAACATCCCGGTCCGTGATTTCAACTGGTTCCTCGACGAATCGTAACTGCTCGTCGATCGTGAGCTCCTTCAAAGGAACTACGTGGGTCTCATCTGACGGACACTTCTTTAGATTGGACACGTGAAAAACGTTGTGAACTGCACCGAGTTCCGCCGGTAAGTTTAGTCTATAGGCCACCCTGCCTATTTTCTCAATGACCTCGAAAGGTCCAACGTATCGTGGGTTAAGTTTACCGCGTTTACCAAAACGAACCACACCCCTCCACGGTGAAACTTTGAGTAGTACCCGCTCCCCAACCTGGAGCTCAAGTGGTTTCCTGCCCATGTCGGCGTAAACTTTCTGACGTTCGCGGGCTGCCGTCATGCGTTTTCGTATCTGAGCGATCTGTTCGGTTGTATCTACCACATATTCTGGACCAGTGATCTGACTTTCTCCCACCTCTGCCCAGCAAAGAGGAGACCGGCATTTACGTCCGTACAATGCCTCAAACGGAGCAGCTCCAATGCTGGTGTGGTAGTTGTTATTGTACGAGAATTCCACAAGTGGCAGGTGCTTTTCCCAGCGGTTGCCAAAGTCGATTACACATGCACGAAGCATGTCTTCTAAGGTTTGAATAGTGCGCTCGGACTGCCCGTCCGTCTGAGGATGGTACGCTGTGCTCATGTCTAATCGTGAGCCAAAGGATTTGTGCATTGCTTGCCACAGCTCAGAAGTAAAACGTGCATCTCGATCTGAGATAATGGAGGTGGGCACCCCGTGCCTCGAAACAATTTCTTTGATGTAGATTTCTGCAAGAGTGGAGAACTTATCCGTTTCCTTGATATCCAAGAAGTGTGCAGATTTTGTGAGTCGATCCACGATCACCCAAATAGTATCGTTCCCGCGCTGGGATCTAGGTAGGCCAGTAACAAAATCCATGGAAATTTGCTCCCATTTCCATTGAGGTATCTCTGGTTGTTGGAGCAGGCCTGATGGTTTCTGGTATTCCGACTTGACCCTTGCACAAGTCAAACACTTGCTGACGTAGGTCGCTATGTGGGCCTTCATGCTAGGCCACCAGTACGTAGTCTTGATGTCGTGGTACATTTTATCCGATCCAGGATGTACCGAGTAGCGAGACTTGTGTGCTTCATCCATCACAAGCTCTCGTAGGTTGCCATAAAGTGGGACCCAAACGCGTCCCGTTACGTAGTAAGCACCGTCTTCCTTCTGTTCCAATCGTTGCCTTGATCCGCGTAGGGCTTCAGCCCTGACGTTTTCTGGTTTTAGTGCTTCTATCTGAGCAGCTCGTATTTGGGAGGGAAGACTAGAATGGATCGTGAGTTGTAGAGCTCGTACGCGCTTAGGCGCAGTGTCCTTTCGACTGAGGGCGTCGGCCACAACATTGGCCTTGCCCGGGTGATACCTGATTGAGCACTCGTAGTCATTCAGTAGCTCGACCCATCGTCGTTGTCGCATATTCAGTTCTTTCTGCTTGAAGATGTGCTCGAGGCTCCTGTGGTCGGTGTAGATCGCGCACTTGGTACCATACAGGTAATGCCGCCACAACTTAAGTGCAAAAACAACAGCTCCCAGCTCTAAGTCGTGCGTAGTGTAGTTCTTCTCGTGAACCTTAAGTTGGCGTGAGGCGTAGGCTATAACTTTATCTCATTGCATCAACACGCAACCAAGACCCTGAATTGATGCGTCGCAATATACCACAAAGTCGTCTGTGCCTTCCGGCAAGGAAAGGATAGGTGCGCTACAAAGTCTATCCTTTAGGTGCTGAAATGCCAACTCCTGTGCGTTTCCCCAGCGATAAACAACGCCCTTCTGCGTTAGTGAGGTGAGAGGTTGTGCAATCTTAGAAAAATCCTTTATGAATCTCCGGTAGTATCCCGCCAAACCCAAGAATTGGCGAATTTCCTTTGGTGTACGAGGTGCAGGCCAGTTCTTAATCGAGTCTATCTTGGATGGATCAACGTGAATCCCATCCTTGTTCACCACGTGGCCTAGGAAATGGACTTCTCGAAGCCAGAAGTCGCATTTCGAGAACTTTGCATAAAGCTGTTCTGTTAGAAGGAGTTCCAGAATAAATCGCAGATGCTGCTCGTGTTCCTCCCGACTCTTGGAATAGATCAGGATGTCGTCGATGAAGACTATAACGAACTTGTCCAGGTAAGGCTTGCACACTCGGTTCATCAAGTCCATGAAAACCACAGGTGCGTTTGTCATCCCAAAAGGCATGACCAAAAACTCATAGTGCCCGTATCGAGTTCTGAAAGCTGTTTTGGAGACGTCCTCTTCCCGGACTCTCAGCTGGTGATAACCCGATCTCAAATCGATCTTCGAATAGTAGCTCGACCCTTGCAACTGGTCGAACAGGTCGTCGATACGCGGTAGAGGATAACGATTCTTCACCGTCACCTTGTTGAGTTCTCGGTAGTCGATGCACATTCTGAAAGTACCGTCTTTCTTCTTCACAAATAACACTGGAGCTCCCCAGGGCGATGAGCTAGGACGAATAAAACCCTTATCCAGGAGCTCTTGTAATTGCGTGGAGAGTTCTTTCAACTCTGATGGAGCTAGACGATAAGGTGCACGGGCTATGGGCGCAGCTCCAGGAGCTAGTTCGATCTGAAACTCGACTTGGCGATGAGGCGGAAGACCAGGTAATTCCTCAGGAAATACCTCTGGATAATCGCGTACAAGTGGAAAATCTTCTATCTTCTTCTCTTTTCCTGAGGTGTCAGTAACGAGAGCCAAAATGGCAGTGTGACCCTTTCGCAAGTACTTTTGGGCCTTAAGGAGAGAAATAACGTTCTCAACAGCACTCCTCTTGTCGCCATGAATCATAAGAGGTTCACCACCGGGACCTGGAATACGGACAACTTTCTCGTTGCAAAGAATCTCTGCGCGGTGTTGGGATAACCAATCCATCCCAATGACAACGTCGAAACTACCCAAGACAATAGGAATGAGGTCGATAGAGAAGGTCTGGTCAGCGAGAATAAGTTTACAACCCTTGACTACGTGTGTGGCTTCTAAACTCTTACCATTTGCTAGCTCTACGGTGTGCTTGATGTTCAAGGGTGTTGGAATACGCTTAAGCATTCGACTAACTTCTAGTGACATGTAGCTAGTATCGGCACCCGAATCAAATAAAACTGAAACATAAAAGTCGTCGAGAAGGAACTTACCCGCCACAACATTGGGGTCGTTCCTTGCTTCACCTTGGCCAATCACAAACATCCGCCCCCTGGCGCCATTGTTGTTGTTCCCATTATTACCATTCCCCTGGTTATTGTTGTTGTTGTTGTTCTGGTTCCTGTTCAGTTGAGGACAATCTCTCTTGAAGTGGCCCTCAGCTCCACACTGAAAGCACCCTTTGTTATCACCTTGTTGCTGTTGCTGGCGCTGGTTCTGTTGAGCTTGCTGACGATTCTGGTTGGCGGGGTATAAGCTCCTACAATCCTTTGCAGCGTGACCAGGCTTGTTGCACCGATGGCAGTTGCCCCTGGTGCATGGTCCGCTGTGGTGCAGGCTGCAGCGATTGCATTTGGGGTGATTTCCTTTGTATCTGCCACCAGACGATTGCTGATTAGGGCTCTTGTAGTCCTCAGTCTTTCTCTGCTGAGACTGGGACTGAACAGAAGCCGAACCCTTACTCGAAGTTCCATCCCACTTCCGTTTGTTGTCACTAGAGGTACCAGAAGTAGTTGCAGCACCTATGCGTTTTGGTAACTTGTTCTGCTCCACCGCCTGATCCGTGAGACGGTGAGCCAATTGTACAGTTTGCTGGTAGGTAGCGAGGTTCGCTGAAGTCACATGACTTTGGATTTCCGGCACTAAGCCCTGAAGAAATAGTTCGATGCGTTTGATGGGAGGATCCACCATAGTAGGGCACAGAATTGCCAGTTCGTTCGACCTTTTCACATAAGCTTCAATTTCCGACCCCGTCATCTTGAGGTTGAAGAACTCCACTTCCAGTTTGTGAATCTCATCACGACTGCAGTATTCCTCTTTGATCATTTCCTTAAAAGTTTCCCATGGGGTGGCGTTGGCAGCAACCAACCCTAGCATCTGAACTTGAGCGTTCCACCACGTGAGGGCTAATCCCTCGAGAGTACCAGTAGCATACTTCACCCTGCGCGCCTCAGGGCATTCACACATTTCGAACACAGATTCTAGCTTCTCAAACCAGTGTAGGAGACCTACTGCTCCTTCAGTGCCGCTAAAAGTAGTTGGTCGGCAGTCCATGAAAGTCTTAAAAGTGCACACGGGTGGCTGAACGTGTTGACCTAATGTGAGCGAAAGAAAAGACAGACTTTAACACAAAAGTTGGTTCACGAGAGTAGGATCCTAAAGATCCTAGAATGAGTTCGGACTGCAGGATATACCTCCTGCGTGTGCAGCTGCGAGTGCTGCGGCAACTCGTTCGTTGATCAGAGCCGTCAACTGGGCTTGTGTCAGGTTAACGCGTCCAGACATGATCTTCATACCAAGAAGAACGTGAGTGAGTGGGGTTCGCGAAAGTGCGATGATAGGATAGAGTAAGCACGCACGTGTTCAAGCAACAGTAGTTATACTAACCAAGCATACCATAAGCAATGTACTATGTATCTAACAAGTAGGCAATATATGCACAGATCATATTACCTAGAATGTCGAGCCTTGCATGTGGAGTGAAGCATCGTTGTGGACCGTTGAGCACTGTACAGGTTATAGTCTGGTTTTAACAAAAAAAAACGTTTTCCCCTTTATTAAAACCAAGTTCTCTATAACCAATGGCTCTGATACCAATCTGTCACACCCCCAAAATCCACCTGCGGAGTACTACCGCTTGGAGGCGTGACTGACCAGGATCCAGCCACCAATCATATTGAACAAGCATATAAGTAGTTATAAGAATCCAACTAATACAATTGGTGTTCAAACAAAACATAGTTAAGTTGCAAGCGGAAGCATAAGTCTTAAATCAAAACATAAGTTTAATTGTTTCATAGTTTAACATGGCACACAGTCGTCCATGTCCCACAACGATCCTCCTCCATGCAAGCTCCAGCTTAAGAACCTAAGGACCTGCAAAGCATGTAGTAACGAGTCAACAACTAGTTGAGTGAGTTCACGGTTGGGTGTTCGTTTTAAGTTGTTTCGAAAACAGTTTCCTTTAGCTGGCATCCTGCCGTGGGGGTTACCCCATAGTTAAAAACGTGACTTGTTTATTCCCGGTTACTCTGGCAATCCTGCCGTGGGGGCTACCCCGTGTTAGTTATCTGGCATTTCGGCCGTGGGGGCTACCCCATGTACACACTAGACTCGTTACCATATCGACTGCTGACTGTAGTCATGTTTAAGTGCCCTGAAACTGTCAATGTCTATCATCATTGACGTGCCCCAGATCCATTAGTTCACGCCCGTCCTCTGCGGCACGGTGTGAGGTTTGTCAGACCTAAATAGCGCTATCTAACTAATGACCCGCTCGCCATTGGCCCGGCGATTAAGTCGATATAAAAATGAGGGACTTCGTGATAGAGTTTTGGTCTAGTACGAGTTATCTGTCCGTGAGGACGAGGAATTACATTCCTGAACCTTTGCTGTCCTACCCAAGGAGGACGAGGAACCCAGTTCCTTAACCCCAATTCCCGACCCCTGGGAATCCCATGCTTTGTAGAGGGTGTGAACTCACCTTGGTTTGCTCGGTAGAAAACACAGAAAAGTTAAACAAGCAACGTTGAGGCTACTCACGTCCTATCATAGTTGTATCATACAATCAGGTTCGTATTCAAGTAGTGCACGTATGGCATACACGTTAATCATGGCAGTTAGCAAGTAATGCATACGAGTCAAACGAACAGTAACATGCCCAGAATTAAACAAAGTCCAAGGTCCGGCCCAAATACTAAGCCCATAATTAAACAAGTCCAAACAGTGTGTATCTGCGTATTGTCTCGAGTCGCAACTAGGCGTTTGCGACTCGCAACCTGAGTCGCAATCGTGGTTTCGGTTCGTGCTGTTTTGGTTACGAGTCGCAACTGGACTCGCAACCGGGGTTTCGAGTCAAACGGTTTATGTGCTGATCACTTGTGGTTTCGAGTCGCAACCAGGTGTTTGCGACTCGCAACCGATGTCGCAACTGGGAGATTTCGACTCATCATGCATGGTTTCGAGTCGCAATTAGAGGTTTCGGTTGGACAGGAGCTGATTCGGAACAGTGTACTATCCAATGAGAATTTGGTTTCAGAAAATGGTTTGTACTGTCCACTTAAACCTGTTTGTTTGTCTAGTAATTTACTAATTTGGATCAAACATATCATATTTCAAATATTCAGCCACATTCTTATCATGTTCATCAAGTTCTTCATACATTCATCATGTTCTTCAAGCATTCAAGTAGTTCATCATCATTCATATGAACCTAAGCCTAACAAAAATCATGAACAACAATCAACTCTTGAACCTATTCATCTAACCCACATATACACATCCGATTTCATAACATGAATAACAATCGAGCACTTCCAACAACAAATCCGAATAATATGAGCATAAAAGCATATAATCCGAATAATGTGAACATTATACCAACCGACTTCATGAACATCATTAACTCATCATGCAATCAATCCGGAATCAAAGTATGGTAGCTTATTAACATCATTATATATAAATCTAACAAACCAACATATTATCAAGTCACACAAGATACATCATCATTAACAAAATATCACTTCATCATCATCAACAACAACCGAAATCTAAACACACAATGGGAATCACTAACCGGTTAGAGGAATAGTGGTGAAGGATGAAGCTTTGTTTGGTGTGAACAAGCAAGTCCGAGAAACCCTTTTTGTGGTCGGTTGGTTTGATCCGAGAAGAAGGAGGAGAGGTGATGTTTAGTGTTTAGGGTTTTAGTGTGAGAGAGTGGAGAGTGTGTGTGTTGGAGAGTATGAGTGGATTGTCCAAAGAATGGACTAGTTTGCTAGGAGTATGATATATATACTAGTCCTAGTAGGTTTCGTGTGGGTTACATGAGGTGCGGCCCAACCGGCCCATCGGTCATCGTTCACTCGAGACCACATGGTCTCGAGCCGGGTTCGTGTCGTTTCGGTTCATATACATACTCGCATACATACACACAAGCACACACATAGCATAACACATAATCATATAAGTTCGCACATATCATTCATCAAATCATCAAATTAGCTAGTCACTTAGTGTTCAAACGTACAACGAAAGGTTCTAAATTTCGAGTTGTCACATTTTATACTTGGGACAAACTATATCTCATGTTATCAGTTTTACATAACTTGCTCTACATGCGGGGCCTGGTACTATGCCGGTTCATGATTAACCGACACATAACTTATTCCCTTATTGGGTATAAAATTATATAATAAACCATGTCGCATATGTCGGGTGTATGCCTACACCCCGTGTCACACCCCAACCGATGGAGGAAACATCGGGATGAGATGAACAAATTGCTCAAAACTTCATAACGCTATGTGACAATATAGATTAAATTCAAATTTCATAAAATTGCTAAAAATGTCATACAAAAATCAAATAAGACAACATTGTTTCAAAGATACATTGACAAAATAGATTAATCTAAATGTGTTTCTAAGTCCACCTAAATCTTGTTTCTTCACTTAGCATCATCTTGTCTATCGAACCTGCAACATGTATTAAAATAGAGTTCAATGCAAAAGCAAAGGCGAGTATACAAGTTTGATACATAGTATAACATAGAATAAAATTGTTTAACGTGCTCGTATCCAACATGAACAACAATATGCAAGTTACTAGTACGCTGAGATTGTGTGACAATATGTTCAAACCCAAGAATCTAATGCATTAAAATAGCCTATCACAAAGTATCGCGGGAGGTAACATGTTTAACTTAACAATACCCCAAGACTCGTGGGCGGTGCATTACTCCTATAGCGCTGTAATTGTTAAGGTGGGCTAGCAAAGTTAATGAGCATATATCAACACAAATAGTTTACGTAGCATACGAGATTAACAAGCATCAAATTGTTCAAGTTTCACTCCCAATAGTCTAGCGGGAGATTAACATGTTTCAATATGGATAGAGTGTGATTCAAATAGTTTCAAGTGTTTTCGTGTTTTTACATAGAATACATGTTGCACCCAAAAGTGTTTAAAAGTAAAATGGGTTCGAGTATACTCACAAAATTGCATATGCTTTCCGATTATCCAATGTGACGAAGTTGTTGAGACTAGAAGGTTGAATATGTTCGATTCGGAATTCTAAGGGATGATGACATTAGGGTTTATGGGTTTGAATTTTATGAAATTAGACATATGAAAATAACCATCTATCACATATGGTGCCTAGATGATAAACTTACTAACTTGACAATGTCCACTTGTTCATTATAAAACGTTCGGTTTGTATATTACATAGGTATTACATAGAATGTACTATATCATATATGTCAAGCATGAGATAGAAGATCAAGGTCTTCATTTAGGCACCTCTAAGTATCATAGAATTCATACATGAGGTAGGAAGAATAAGCTTCCATTTAGGTACCTCTATTGTTCACCACTTCACTTGTTGTTATGAAAAAGAAGGAGGGTCATGAAACTACAAGAATAATGAAATACAACAACTAATCTATGAGAAAACATCAAGAAGTGTGTGGATTTTTATGAAAGATAGCCCAAGCTAGTCTAACAATCACACATTCATCAAGCTTCAAGCTTGAACACTTCTTGTGGGTAAAACCCTAACTAAAACAGAAAGTTTGTGAGGTTTTAACCTCTGATTTAACATGTCTCAACCTTCTTTTTAAGCCTAACTAACCATAGATGAGGTTATAAGCATTAGGACGTAGGTTTGAGATGAGTTAGACTCAAGTTCAACTAAGATTAACAAGTTTAAACGAAATCAGAAACAAACAACCCACTTTCAAGCCTTTTTGGCAACATTCCAGGTCCTGGTTTTCCATGAAAAACCTCTGGAAACATAGCTAAGGTCAATACAAAGAAGTAGGAAAAAGAATCGAGTGAATCGGATAAGAAATGAGTGAGTTATGCTCACTTTTGTGAAGGTTGATGCTTCCACTCTAACTTGAGAATTGCAGCTGATTATAGACTAATTTGGGAGAGTTTAGAGTGATTTGGAAAGTGTAAATGACTTGGAAGAGGCTTGGTATTTATAGGGAGTGATTAGGTTAGTTGGTGGTTAGATAATAAATGTTAAAACTAAGTTAAAAATAAAAAAACAACTCAAAAACCTGCCTAAAATTCGAGCTGGAACGATCTAGTCTCCCTTGTGTGCGCTGACCAGGTTGTTTGAACGAGATGTTAAATAAGTTCTAGGCCGGATTAAGTCCAATAAGAAGTCCCAGCCCAGCTGGTTAGGCGTGTGTATGTGAGGCGGGTGACCGGGTTCGAGTCCAGGTCAGCCCCTTTTCATTGTTTTGATTATTTATAGTTTCAATTATTACTCATTCAGTCCCCGAAGTTTAGTTTAGCGAATTTGCACAATCAACCCTTGAATTTAATTAACCAAGTTATATTATAAAAGAAAAGAAAACTAACTTTATAGTTTAAACTAACTAAGTTAGTTTACTAACTTTAATATTTAACGAGACTAACTAGATATTATAAAATAAACTTTTTATATAATAATTTTAATTAATTAATTTAATTAATTAATTAAAATAGGATCGATAATAACCATATTTATAAACGAATTAAAATTAGGATAAAAATCTTTATACGATTATTCATTTCACGAGGCTTCTGAATCTCATTCTTTTAAGAGTTTTAACTAGTTTAACGAGTATCAAGTATCGATAAACATATAATCAAGAATAATATTTCGTCCAAACGAGAATTTCATTGTAATTTAAGTCTCGGATTCTACAAAGGTTACATCGAAACGACGATTATAAGAACGCGAGGTTTCCAAGAATAGGATTATAAACAAAGGTTTCTAAATATAGAAGGTGTGAAATAGCAGGGCGTTACAGTCCCCCCTCCTTTAGGAAATTTCGTCCCGAAATTTATTCAAGAGGAAGACTTGAAAGAGTTTTTTTTTTTTACAAGAAGGTGATTATTTAAAATTGAGACTTGAAAATTTTGAAACGTAAAAGGTATGAAATTTTGAAGCACGTCAAGATGGGTTTGTAAAAGAAGTTGTTTGGCTCAAATGATTTGAGGTACCAACATAATTGAAAGCGTGTAGGTGCGTATGTAAGTAAAGCGAGTTTAAAGAAGTTTAAATAACTAAATTTGGAGGTGTTTCAATAATGTATTATATTTACGAAGGAGATCTTTGTGTCAAAACGGTTTGTATTTGACGAAAGTGGGGTAATTTGCATGCAGAACTTAAAGAATAGTACCAATTTGTACATTTGAAGAAAATTGTTTTACTGAGAGGAACGAGAAGGTTTGACGTTCTACATTAAACGGTTTTGGGAGGTAACGATAAAATACAGTTGTTTGTACATGAATAAAGACTAGAAAGGTAGTTTTAAAAGTAAGGAGGTAGGCTAAGATTTCGATCGTTTAAACCTCCTTGATTGTGAACGGGGTTCGAATAAAAGATAAGGAATAACGGAGAATAATGGGAGTATAAAAGTGAACGATTGATTTTTAATAAACGAATGCGAGTATAAGAATGACATAAGTATTGGGTAGGCGAAAGTAGAGTGTTAAGAATGAAGTCCCGTAGTGGATAATCGGATATAATGCACTTGTGAGTTGTTTAAAGTTTGTATAAGGTCCAAAAGGTCTGCAAAACACTGAATTTCTCATGGCACGTTTTACGACAGTTTGGTAACATGGTGAAAACACTTATATATAGGAAGTACCACCGGCGTATCCACCATGTTTTGACCATGTTGCGTTCGTTTCGTTATTCGGTGCAATGTTACATTCCGTGTCTTACCATACATAGTAGTACACTCTAAGGTTCTCATGCGCTTATCACTATAATCCCGTGTGCACCCGTGATTATACTGATCATCGCATGATCCGCATAGCTTGTACTAGTTGCGTATGAATCAAGGTATACATAAATTTGAAAATAAGATTGCGTGCGTATTGAAGTATAACATAGAAGCATGTTTGCGTTCCAAATAGTATAAGGCCAATGTAAGCGAGTCCCTCGGGTTTCGCTTACGTACATGTGCGAAAGTATAAATTTTGAGTATGAGCAGAAGTATGAGCATAGTATAAGTTTTAAATATGAATGCACATGAGAGCAAAACACAAATGTATGAATAAGAGTATGATTACAAGTATAAGTAAAACGCCTAAGGAAAATGAGTATAAATGTGAGTACAAATTTGAGCATAAACGAATGAACGTGAGTATAAATATAAATCGTATAAACGAGAGTATATATATGAGTACGAGTATAACATAAATCGTATAAATGTGAGTATAAATATGAGTACAAATATGAGTATAAAATGTATTGTGACGAGTACAAGTATAAATATAAGTTTAGCCATGAAACGTATGAGTATGAGCATGGATATATAAGTGTAAAACATGAATGTTTAAGTATGAGTAAAATGTTTAAGTATGTATGTGGGTGTAAACACGAATATGATATTTAGTGTAAATGTAAATGGATAAATGTGAGTGTCAGTATAATTGTATTAGTATGAATATAAACTTGGATATAAGTATAATGTAAATGTAAAATTCGTGAGCATGAGTATATAATGTAAAATGTATGAATATGGATATGGAAATAAACATCAATGTGTAAGTATAAATATAAGTATAGACATAAGATGTATAGATACGAATACGAATATGAGTGTAATAAATTAAGGATTTTGTATATGGCATTAATTGAAATATACGAACTTAAGTATGTAAAAGATCAAGAAATTTTGAGTATAAAAAGAAAACAAAAAAATGAGTAGTATATTTGAATTTGTTGTGAAATATAAGCTAAAACACATAAGATGGTATGCATGTATAGTTGTTTGAGCAAAACGTGAAGTTTAATTGAATCAAAATAGATTGAGTTAACATGAAATATAGAATCTAGTTTGTGGATGTAAAGAGAGTATAAAACATCTATTGATTATGTGAATTGTACTTTGTAAAAGAATGGAAATGCTACTATGGTTTTAAAAGAATTGATATAGTTGAAAATTTGTTGGTTCCTACGAAGTTTCCTTGCCCACGTGTTTTAAACTCAATTAACGTATTGAATAATGGTTAAAAAGGTTCTAGAAGTAACTAAGATTACCTTGTTTTAAATAACTATTCATTAACGAAGAAATTCGGAGTTTAGAGGTTCTTGTGAAAATGCTGCTCCTTAGAAAAGAAATTTGGTATATGAGCTTAGTGATCGTGAAAGGTGTTCTTAATAAAATATTTTGTTGATTTTGAAAAGAAGTTTTGGTAAACGATCGAATAATATTTGTAATAGTGTGTATGAAAAGTTGGTTTGATTCTCAATTGAAAAATCACGATCTTTAGTATAATGATGCGAGATAATGTGTTTTAGTGATTACGTGGAATACGAAATTTTGTGGGCAATGGATTTATTGGGCCGGCTAAATTGATAAGTAGCATTTCGTGAAATTTTGAAAATCAAGAAATGAGCGTTTACGATAATGTTAAGAATTTCGTGGATGTGAGAGAATGTGAAAATAGATTGTAGGATAAGAAGTAGGTCTAAATAGACAATGCATGTTGAGATGAATAAGAATTTGACTAATAATCATTTTGGGTATAATCGTGATAGTGTGTACATAATAAAGTCTATTAAAGTAAGTCTTGGTAACGATCAGAAAAGTGTGTATATAATCGTGATACGTTTTCACCCCTAAGTAAGGGAATCACCCCTAACTCGTTGGTGAGGTCGTTGTATGATGAGAAAAGAAACGGAGTTAGTCTTCAAGGTAAGGAAATCACTCCTATCTTGATGATATGCCTCCATTTATTGTTACGAGGGATATAATTAAAATTATGTGAAATCATGTATGTGAATAACGTATGAATGTATGAAAAAGTATTAGTGTGATATATGTATAAAAGTGAAATATCGAAGATAATTCGAATTCGAAATGCGGGAATTATATCATAAATGATCGAGAATAATAAAACGTGAATTTGATTAAAACTTGGACGGTTCCGAAACGGAACGTTGACTAACCAAAGTGGTCGAAAAGTCTTTTAAATTTGAGGAGCATGCTTTGGCCTAATAGGTGGTATACTCTTGCCGACACGTCGGTTAACGGTATTCACCCTTCCGGTTACTACATGTCCCAATTCAATTGAAAATTCAAGACTTGGCGGGATTTATGAAAATCAAGGAGTGGGACTAGTCGACAAGATGCGGCTTTCACCCCTAACTTGACGATTTCATGCCCTAAGTGTGGTTGGTACTCGTCGGGTCAAAATTTAATTTCGACACGTTGACGAGGGTCCACTAGAATTTGAAATTAAAATTCTTCATCAAGATGAGGACTTCACTCCTAACTTGATGACGAATCTCGTGTAAAAAGAATAGGTAGATTGAGAGTCGTTCATCAAATTGTGGGTTTCACGCCTATTTTGGTGAAGTCGTCTCGTTAGTATGATACGAGTGTTTGCGGATTTAGAATAGTCGAGTAAAATGTATGAGGAAAAGCATATGTTTAAGGTTAAACAAACAAGCATAAACATGTCAAGAATGACACATAAGGAATGAAATATTGAAACAAATATTAACACATAATAGAACAAGTATCAACACATAGGAATAGCATATTAAGTATTAACACATAAGTGGCATAAACGTTTAAAAGATCAAAAGAGAATAAATGAGAAGCAAATAAAGTAGCATGCAAATAGTTTCGAGCAAAACGTAAAAATAAGGCTCTAAAACTATAGACTAGGTAAAAACATTCCTACTTTTCCTAATTCCCTATAGTTATGGATCTGATACCAATCTGTCACACCCCAACCGATGGCGGAAACATCGGGATGAGACGAACAAATTGCTCAAAACTTCATAACACTGTGTGACAATATAGATTAAATTCAAATTTCATAAAATTGCTAAAAATGTCATACAAAAATCAAATAAGACGGCATTGTTTCAAAGATATATTGACAAAATAGATTAATCTAAATGTGTTTCTAAGTCCACCTAAATCTTGTTTCTTCACTTAGCATCATCTTGTCTATCGAACCTGCAACTGTATTAAAATAGAGTTCAATGCAAAAGCAAAGGCGAGTATACAAGTTTGATACATAGTATAACATAGAATAAAATTGTTTAACGTGCTCGTATCCAACATGAACAACAATATGCAAGTTACTAGTACGCTGAGATTGTGTGACAATATGTTCAAACCCAAGAATACAATGCGTTAAAATAGGCTATCCCAAAGTATCGCGGGAGGTAACATGTTTAACTTAACAATACCCCAAGACTCGTGGGCGGTGCATTACTCCTATAGCGCTGTAATTGTTAAGGTGGGCTAGCAAAGTTAATGAGCATATATCAACACAAATAGTTTACGTAGCATACGAGATTAACAAGCATCAAATTGTTCAAGTTTCACTCCCAATAGTCTACCGGGAGATTAACATGTTTCAATATGGATAGAGTGTGATTCAAATAGTTTCAAGTGTATTCGTGTTTTTACATAGAATACATGTTGCACCCAAAAGTGTTTAAAAGTAAAATGGGTTCGAGTATACTCACAAAATTGCATATGCTTTCCGATTATCCAACGTGACGAAGTTGTTGAGACTAGAAGGTTGAATATGTTCGATTTGGAATTCTAAGGGATGATGACATTAGGGTTTACAGGTTTGAATTTTATGAAATTAGACATATGAAAATAACCATCTATCACATATGGTGCCTAGATGATAAACTTACTAACTTGACAATGTCCTCTTGTTCATTATCAAACGTTCGGTTTGTATATTACATAGGCATTACATAGAATGTACTATATCATATATCTCAAGCATGAGGTAGAAGATCAAAGTCTTCATTTAGGCACCTCTAAGTATCATAGAATTCATACATGAGGTAGGAAGAACAAGCTTCCATTTAGGTACCTCTATTGTTCACCACTTCACTTGTTGTTACGAATAACAAGGAGGGTCATGAACCTACAAGAATAATGAAATACAACAACTAATCTATGAGAAAACATCAAGAAGTGTGTGGATTTTTATGAAAGATAGCCCAAGCTAGTATAACAATCACACATTCATCAAGCTTCAAGCTTGAACACTTCTTGTGGATAAAACCCTAACTAAAACAGAAAGTTTGTGAGGTTTTAACCTCTGATTTAACATGTCTCAACCTTGTTTTTTAAGCCTAACTAACCATAGATGAGGTTATAAGCATTAGGACATAGGTTTGAGATGAGTTAGACTCAAGTTCAACTAAGATTAACAAGTTTAAACGAAATCAGAAACAAACAGCCCACTTTGGAGCCTTTTTGGCGACATTCCCGGGCTTGGTTTTCCATGAAAAACCTATGGAAACGTAGCTAAGGTCAATAAAAAGAAGTAGGAAAAATAATCGAGTGAATCGGATAAGAAATGAGTGAGTTATGCTCACTTTTGTGAAGGTTGATGCTTCCACTCGAACTTGAGAATTGCAGCTGATTATAGACTAATTTGGGAGAGTTTAGAGTGATTTGGAAAGTGTAAATGGCTTGGAAGCGGCTTGGTATTTATAGGGAGTGATTAGGTTAGTTGGTGGTTAGATAATAAATGTTAAAACTAAGTGAAAAATCAAGAACAACTCAAAAACCGGCCTAAAATTCGAGCTGGAACGATCTGGTCTCCCTTGTGTGCGCTGATCAGGTTGTTTGAACGAGATGTTAAATAAGTTCTAGGCCAGATTAAGTCCAATAAGAAATCCCAGCCCAGCTGGTTAGGCGTGTGTATGTGAGGCGGGTGACCCGGGTTCAAGTCCAGGCCAACCCTTTTTTATTGTTTTGATTATTTATAGTTTCAATTATTACTCATTCAGTCCCTGAAGTTTAGTTTAGCGAATTTGCACAATCAACCCTTGAATTTAATTAACCAAGTTATATTATAAAAGAAAAGAAAACTAACTTTATAGTTTAAACTAACTAAGTTAGTTTACTAACTTTAATATTTAACGAGACTAACTAGATATTATAAAATAAACTTTTTATATAATAATTTTAATTAATTTAATTAATTAATTAAAATAGGATCGATAATAACCATATTTATAAACGAATTAAAATTAGGATAAAAATCTTTATACGATTATTCATTTTGCGAAGCTTCCGAATCTCATTCTTTTAAGAGTTTTAACTAGTTTAACGAGTATCAAGTACCGATAAACAAAGAATCAAGAATAATATTTCGTTCAAACGAGAATTTCATTGTGATTTAAGTCTCGGATTCTACAAAGGTTACATCGAAATGACGATTATAAGAACGCAAGGTTTCCAAGAATAGGATTATAAACAAAGGTTTCCAAATATAGAAGGTGCGAAATAGCAGGGCGTTACACCCCGTGCTTCGGTCGTGGCCATTTGCAATTAATGGGTCAAGGTTATCCAGGACACGGTCGCATTAACCCCCAATGTTTCAGTCAAACGATACCAATTAAAACAGGTTATTTGAATTTCCCGACTTATTGGTCTTCGAATCCCATACCTGACCATGTGATAATTATATTACCGTATCCCAAGCCTGTATAAGGGAAAATAGGTTAAGAGTATTTACCTGAGCTAGCTCCTGTCTTAAATAGCAAGATTTATAATAACTCAGCCGTATTCAATTAAGTAAGCGTATGTACAATTTACCGGAAGGCTCTAGTCTGGAATGATGGTATAAATAACTGATGCGTGTGTAGTGTGTATATAAATTTAAGTATATTTTAAGCCCTTTTTACACGTTAGTCAAGTTTTAAATTTATAAAACACGATATTTTACTATCACCAAACACACATAAGGGCAAGTGCACCCATCGTGAGCGTAGTATAGTGTTGGCAAGATACCGAGGTCGTCCAAGGACACAAGAGCTTTTAGTACCGGTTTATCCTCAACGTCTAATCAAATCAAAAGTTAGAAAAAGGTTTTTAAACTAGAAAAATAAAACTAACTAAAATGCTGAAAAATAAAATAAAAATAAAATCAGATAGACAAGATGAATCACTTGGCTCCGACTTGTGTTTAGTGTAACCTTTGATTATTTCCGCACTTTTGCACTTTTTAAGAGATTATCTTAGTTATTGTAGTAGGCCCCTCTTTTGAAGGTGACGTTACCCTCAACCCAGTAGTTTGAGTCAGCAAGGATACAATCCTAAATGGTCGGATTATTGAAAGATAATTAATTAAGTTATTAATGCATATTATGGTAGGCCCCTCTTTTGGAGGTGACGTTACCCTCGGCTAAGTATTCTGAGTCAGCAAGGATACAGTCCTAAGTAGTCGGGTTAAAGTATTAATAGTAGCTTACATATAAGGGGGTCAAAGAGTTTGGACCCCGCCATCCAATACCGGTGGGTATTGAAGGAGGTCCTACTAAATTTGACCCAGGTCCTTGCAGGATCTATACACTGAACAAGGCAAGACTCTTACCAAACCGTTCCCTTAACCCCCGACCAGGTAGCCAACATATCTCCATATAGACCGTGGAGATATGAATGGTGAAAATCTTTTATTTTATATAGACAGTAAAATAATGCCAAGACACCACGGAAAAACGATAAGGAAGAATCACCTTCAACATAAGAAACTAGTTATTAAAGTCATTAATACATAACCAAGTAAAAAGTGCGAAAAGATTAAAAATAAAAAGTATTACACTAGACACTTGTCTTCACCAAGTGATGTAAGAGACTTAGGCAAACATGGCCTTTGATTGTCAAGAACTCCTACGATCAATCTTGGATCCCGAGACGACTCACACACTCTACGATGGATAATGGATGATGGTGGTGGATAATGGTGTTGTGATGGTGGTGGGTGAAGTGTGAGAGAGGTGGTGTGCCAAGGGATGGTTTGCAAATGAGCCAAGCACCCCTATTTATAGGCTGAACAGAGGCTCGGGCACGGCCCTGTGTCCACCTTCCTTCTCTTTCTTCATTAACTGCAGTTTGTCTGCATTAGTTGACCACGCCCCCGTGTCCGCTGGGCACACCCCCGTATGCAGAAGCGTATCTTTACTATCAAGATTTCCCCAGATTCTGTGAATCTTAGAGTTGACCACGGCCCCGTGTCCGCTGAGCACGACCCCGTGGTGGTTGATAGAAGCTTCTATAGCTTTGTCTTTTTTGCTGTCACTTGGGCAGGCCCCCGTGCTCATTGAGCACGGGGCGTGTTCAGCCTTCTGTTCTCTTGTTTTGCTTGGGAAGATGCTGTCGAGGATGTCGAGCATGCCACGTTTGTTCCTTTTCTTGTATTTATGTTAGATTTAGCTGCCTTTTTGCTTCTTTTGTTCATTTGAGCTCATTTAATCCTGAAAATACAAAAGGAAGACAAAAACACACTTTTTCCAACATTAGTACTAAAAAAGGGTTAGTTTTATGCCACAATTGATGTAATTTATATGTTGCATTTTGTGCACATCAATAACCAATTAGAATGCTAACGGGTCTTAATTAAGTCATAGACTTAAACCGTTTAGTTTTTAAATATGAAAGCGGTACGATACGCTAGATTAAGCGATGACCGGAATGGAATGTAATTTAGACCCAACAAGTATGAAGACTTGTATAATATGGGTAAACTAAATACATTCTGGATTTTGAAGTAAAAATGATAAGGTTTGACCCGTTTCAGCTAATTTATGCAAACTAGTTACATAAACCGTATCGAACGCGTATAAGCATAACGGGTAACCGGATGAGTCAAGTACAAGTTCCAT
The DNA here is from genome assembly GCA_030545235.1 of Helianthus tuberosus. Taxonomy (NCBI): domain Eukaryota; kingdom Viridiplantae; phylum Streptophyta; class Magnoliopsida; order Asterales; family Asteraceae; genus Helianthus; species Helianthus tuberosus. The sequence goes on along the minus strand of CM060389.1, from coordinate 2,157,110 downwards.
AAGTTATTATGCTTAAAATATGTTGTGATATCAGTAGTGTGATGACCCGAACCTTTAAGGTTGGTAACGTTTAACCTTTTGATCTTAACTCCTCATTATTCCTCTTCGATGTGTTACTCGTTCCGCATTTGTTTATTAATCGGTTAAGTGTGTATGATAACCTTACTAGACTAACATTATTAGTACCTATGGGCCGCAAGTAATTGGGCCACATTAGTGACCCTTGTGTCATTACTCCACTCCGGCCCGAACCCAACCCACTCCGCATGTAACCTGATCGACACCTGCCCCAGTTATGGTAACAAGATAAGATTATAGGATCGGCCCACACCACTTGAGCCCATTCCGCTTGTTGTTGATTAATCAGAACATCGACAACATTAGTTTAGTATTATAAATTGGATCTCGACCCAGCTTTATAGCCTAAAAAGTGTCATGACCGGCCCACCTATGATGACTTAAGTTATAAGGGTATGATAATGATATGTTACGTAGACTTTTGCTACATCCCATTATATCAACACATAACAAACCCTACCCCCTTGGAAGTGCGGCGACAGGAGAACCCCCCCCCCCCAATCGGTCATCATCTTAATCCAGTCAAGCACTCGGTTAGTGTGCTATTATCCTTGCTTGGTTTGAAGTTCCTTCGATACATATATTATGAATTGATACATGATACTATGTGATGTATATGTGATATATAATCAAATTAGATGACAGTAGCATATTATCGGTCAAATAGAATGGTGTGTAATGGTTGTTTAGTCAAAGGAGATAACCTTGACAAGCAAATGGGCGGCCATGTGTGTTGTCAGAGTAGTCAAAGTTATCAATGTGATGAGAATTAAATGATGTCTTGTTGTTGAGGTTGGAATATGTGACCATACACATGAACCGAATGATTACTTGATTTCAAATATGTGTTTTGTTAAATAATTAAGAATAATTGAATGAAATGGAAGTGGTTCTTTATGATGAAGATTTAATTAACTTAACTTGGTTTAATATGTATATTTGAGGCAGAATTATTAGAAAAGATTATGGAGCTCAATGTTAAACATTAAGGTTATTTGATCAGTCGGAATGTGTGATGTTAGTTGATGATCTGAAACTTGTATGTTACCGTTATATGATGTTTAGTGTTAGTGCTACGACTACTGGTTTTAATATTGCATGTTGATTGTTTAATGATTCATAACTAGGGTGCATGATAGTAGGATTGTCGACTCGCGAATGTGTGTGTATACGAACCCATACTTGTTAGCATTATTAAGACTTGGTAGAAAAGTGTCATTGATGAATTTATGTGCATGTCTAAATAACAATTTGGCCGACTGGAAGGTTAATTGTGTGAACCATTATTAGATTAGGTCTGTAAAATTAAGTGATGTTGTTATGTCAATAGAAGGGGATATTAATAGCAATTGTGATATTGTTCGGATAACGGGTACCCTTGGGTAAGGAGGAGGTCCAATAAGAGCCAGCCCACCCTATTTATTATTTAAACTATGTTGGACTACACTTCATAATAGAACGTACTGGGTTGGACCTCAACTTTGTCGTTGGGTCAGAAACTAGCAGCCCACAAAACAAAACAAAACAAAACGAATTAAAGGAAGGTTTAATTGATGGGCTGGGTGCTATGATTGGGCTGTAAGGGATCAAGCCCACTCGGGATTGGGGATTGTGGCTGAGTTTGGGCCGAACAGCCCAAGTGCTGGCACCGTGTAATGGGTCCAGTATAAATTGAATAATACTTGTTTCTATGGGGCTGGTAGTTTGTTTGGATTATTTGCGTATCAAGCCCAACTTGTTTGATGAATTTCCATACAACGTGCTTAACTGATAAAACTAGTGTACGGGGTGATGAGTGTCACTACTTGTATTTTGTGTGCATTATTTGAGGAATAAATGTGGAATGATACGTGCTGGGCATGAACACATACTGATTGTTATGTGCAATTATCATAGGACTTGGTTGATCATTTTGTTAAGCGAGTAATTAATCTTACCGAGCAAAACTAAGGTGAGTTCATTACTTTTGAGCATGCGTCCCGGTGGTTTGGGACAGTCAGTGGGTATCCCGGGGAGGGATAAATCTTTTGGGTAAAACTGGGATGTTGGATAATATTCTCACTCTCTATCTCTTAAGTCCCATCTTTTGCTATCGTGGGTGGTAGCGGGGTATTAGTTGGTAGCGCTATTTAGGTTTGGCACCCTCACACCGTACCGGGGAGGACGGTTGTGAACTAATGACCCAGTCGGGCCCAGTGCTTTGATAGGAGCACTGGGGAAAGGGCAAAACATACATCAGGAGTCGTCTTGTTCAGTATCGAGATATTACCAACATTACTTTCGGAATTAAATTCAATTGACTAACTAAACACTTGGTAACCAACGTTTTCGTAAAACTATGAACTCACCAGCGTTGTCTGATACACTTGTTGCATGCTCGCAGGTCGTTAGGTATCTTGGATTTGGGAACTTGCTGTCTGGAGTAGCTGGAGTGGTTATGGGTCGACTGGAGAGATTCATGTGATTGAATAATTGACACTATATATTGGTTTTGAAACAGATTAACTTTGGTTTACTATTCGCTTCCGCTGAACATGTTGGTTTTCAACTAAACTTGTTGAAGGTATTTTCATTAATAATTGAGGATCCTATTTATAAACTTGTATGGGTTCAATGTAATTAGTGGCTCGTTATTGGTAAGTCACATGCCTAGTAGGGACACTCCCTAGGTGGCATTTTGGGGGTGTGACAAGTAGGATATCAACAATTATGCCCAAATAGTTTTTTAAACCATATTAAGTCCCGTAAGGGTATTTTGGTCATTTTAAAGTTTATAAAAGAGGTTTAAACATAAACTGAGGTTCTGGTCTAAAATTTTCAGTAAAAATATTTATTTTATCATGTTACATCAGTAAGATATAATACATATGTGAGGTTCACCATTTATGGCCAATTCATGCACCGTAGGGGCATTTTGGTCATTTCACATATGTTTTAAGAACAAAATTGGAAATCTGAGTTCAAGACTTATACTTACTGTTAAAGTATTAAAATTTATTTATAAAATCAGTAGGTAACAAGTCTTAAGTGTTAATATGGTTTTAAACCATACTATGCGCCTAATTAGCGTAAAAGTCGATAATTGACGATATTTGAGATGTTTATGGAAATCTGAGATTTTGATCAGTCTTGATTGTTAAAAATATTTTATTTTTCATATAACATCAGTAGCAAAAGTCGATAATTGAAGATGTATTTTAGTGGATCACTCGAGAGCGGCATGGAACTTACTTCTACCATAAGCTTGCCAAGCAATCAATCCTCCTCCTTTTTAACTATACACCTTTGTAAATATCAAGAGGACTTTTGGGGTGAAGGGTTAGGCTTGGGTTAAAGGTAGGTGGTTGGGTTAGTGGTTAGTAAAAGGGCGAAAAGCGTAAAAAGCGTCGGTTTTCGTAAGACTTTTTATTTTTGAAGTTTTTATTTGATGAAACCTTTATTCAAACAAAGTTATTTTTGATAAACTTGTTTGTTTACTTTTCTTTTGCTTCATCATCATCAATATTTTATTTTTTTATTATTTTTTATTTTTTATTTTTTTGAAAGTCATGAGAAAAACCGAGCTTGTTACTAAAACAAAGGGTTTTAAAAATAAAAAGGTTTTGGTGGGTGAAAGGGTGTTTGTTTTGGGTTATGAAATGAAAAGGTTAAGGCTCAAAGGGGTTAACTAGGGGGATTTTGGGTAGGTGGTAAAAAAAGAAAAATAATGGTGTAGAAATAAAAAAAAAGGGTTAGTCCTAATGCCTCCGTCATTTACTTACTCGGGTTTAAGTTGGTAAGGACCGGGAATGTATCGTCGTGGCAAGTTCTAGAGTCGTAAGAACCAAGTGGCTATTCACACAAGAAACGAAAAATGAGCATTTAGTTTAAAGATATATATTTGTATGCTCAATAAAGGCTCAAAACTCACTTTTTGTGGGAATGGGTTTTTATGTGATCAAGTATATATAATCAAATTTTAATTAAGCTTGTCATGCCGTTTCATAATTCTCTTATGTTGGTTCTTTTTATCACGACGCTATCGGTTGTAAATTTGTAAAAATATCACCTTTTTCGAACTTGAAATTCCCAACTTAAACCTAGACAATTAAAAAAAATGAAAGTTTTTTGAAAAAATTTGGGGTGTTTAGCGGTTCCAATAGAGTTTTATGTAAGGCTTGTGATTAGGACTTGCAAGATTCAAGGTTTCAGCATCCCCCCCCCCCCCTCACACTTAAATTACACATTGTCCTCAATGTGTCCCAAAAATAAGTTTTTAGGTTGATTGAATGTGTAAAAAGGTGTGAAAAAGCAAAATTTTATGTTACTGGGCGTCTGGACACGGCCCCGTGTCGGATGGACACGACCCTGTGGTCAGAGTGCCAGTAACAATTACTTACAGAAGTTGGACACGGGGGCGTGTTGGATGGACACGACCCGGTGTCTGGCAAAAGTCAGCAGATTTAAACAAACAGCAGGTCTGAGGCAATGGGCACGGGGGCGTGTCGGCTGGACACGACCCCGTGTGGACAATCTGCAAAGGCGAAAAACGGGTTTCTGGCTTCGTTTTTCCTGCTCCGGCTTTAGTAGTACTAATATTTAGTACTCTAAGCCTCGTATGTACCTGTTTTATCAATAAACACTACATCAAACCATAGCAAGCATCCTAAATTACCATCGTTCAACATCCACATCACAAAGTTAAAAAGAAAAACAAATGCAGAAAATAAAAAGAGTTAAAGGAAAGTAAATTGTTCAACTGTTGGGATTGAACCCTACCAGAGGAACATATAATTAAAGCCAAAACCGGATCACAACAATGGATTCACAATAAGCAGCTGTTTACATTAGACTTTCCCCTTGAAAGTGATTATAACAACTGATGGTTCTCTATCCACTGTTCGTATACAACTGCTGCTACCCTTTAAACTGCTGATACAGCCCTGAAGAAGTAAACACTGCTGGTTCAATCTACTGATGACAAAGCACTGCCCACTCAAGGACTGATCAACTTTGAGGAAAGCACTGATAAAAGAAGATAGCAGTAGTTTAGTGTATTATTTGTCTTATGTAGATTCAGTGGTTAAGATTAGTAGTGTTTGTATAGGAACAGTGGTTACAGGTTGTTAGGCTGTTAGACGTCGCTTACATGGTGACGTTAGCTGAGATGCCTCAGTGGTTTGGTTTGCCTATAAATGGAGCAATACTCTGTACTGTTACATTTGATTGACTGAGCGAGTTCTTCTCCTCTAGTCCAATCCTTTCATCTTGTGTGCAATCAACCATGGAGTATCAGGCTGAGGGGGAGTTTAGTTTGTAAGCTTGCTTTGTAATCTTTTGACTTGCTTTGTAACCTTTCGTTTGATGAAAAGCATGTGTTTATCAAAACTATTTTCCTCTTTGATTGGGCTTACAAAGTTTGTGTTCATTTCCGCTGCATAACTCATTGAATCATGTTTATTAATTGTTCATCTTTTACAAACAAACACAATCATGAGAGCCTCTGATCCTAATAATTGGTATCAGAGCTTGGACAGTCAAATTCGATCTAACAGTCAATTTGACATAATAGTTCAGCTCAAAATTCATTGATACTAAGGTTGATTGCATTTAGTTGAAAACAGAGTAACGAGTGATCACGTTCAAAGCTGCTATTCAAAAACTTTGTAAAACAACCAAGATGTCATAAGATACACAAATTTCACACAAGTGATGTCATGCACAAGTCACCCATAGTTTTCAGATCTGAAAACATGTCTGGTAATTATGGCATGATCATTTCTTTCCAAAATTGACTTCAACTGTTGTTATGAAATTTGTGATGGTTTCATCGTGTTTGATGCTAAAGTATGAACCTCAGATTAACAAAAACCTATGTTCATAAAAACATTAGTGTTTTTGCTAACGTAAAGAGAGGGAAATTAAAACTTTAGTTATTAGATCTTATGTGTTCAAAAACAGGTTGAGAATCCTCAAAAGGACCAAATCAACCTTGTTAAAAATACATTAAGAAAATCAGGGGTCAAAATAGTCCAAATCATATGTAATGTGAGATTTGATAATGGAACGTGTACAAATGTGGCCAGATTTCTCAAAACATTACTGCAAAATGATTATGGATTAAGAATTCACTCAATAAAGACCTCCCAGTAAGTATTTCATTACTTATAAATGGAAGGGTAAAAAGGGAAGTAGGAAAATTACAAAAACTCAAAAGTGTGTTTATCTCAAAACTTTTGAAGTCAAAAGAAAAGAGTATAAATATAAAACACTTAAGAGTAAAAAATTGGGGTAACAATGGTCATTAAGCAACTGTGTGCATTCATTGATTCAGGAAAGTTCAGGTAACAATAGTATCTCCAGTGATTAAAATTACAAAGAGGATTAGACAAGTTTTTTAGAATCATCACATGGTAACAAAGTTTATAACAGGACTTTCAAAAACACATGTGAACATGTCTCCTCATTTTGCAATCAATTAAACAAGAAAATGGTCTCAAACAGTGCTTCTTACAATGTTTTTCAAACCACTGACCATTTTCATAAAACTTGAGAGTGATGTGATTATGAGTTTTATTGGAAAATATACCAGATTCTTTTTTATGCTGTTTTCAGAAAAGCCTTTATTTATTTTTCTTGAGAAGGTTTTTCTCAATAAAACAGGATATATTATTCTTTATTTTTCTTTAGAATGATATATTTTGTACTTTTACTTGTTTTTTATAGTAAAAGTTTCAATCTCCTGTCAGGATATAAAACCTTTATTTTTGTTGGTAATATTATCCTTAAAAACATATCAAAAGGAAATGGTACAAGTGTCAAGGTTATGTCAAACTCAAGTTTGTTTTAAAACCACTACTAGAAAATGAGCCTAATGCAACTTTTTAGATGCAACTCTTTTCAATAATGTTGCATTAGACTCTAATGCAACATAGTTCAACATAAAGGTTGCATTAAAAGGTCTAATGTAACCTTTTAATAAAAAGTTGCAAAAATTTATCAAAATTGCAACCTTTTGATTCAAAAGTTGCATATTTTATTGGAATTTGTAACTTTTGTTAGAAAGGTTACATTGTTTAAGCTTAGATGCAACTCTAGTGCTAAAGGTTGCGTATGAGATCAAGCCACCTTAAACTATGTAAAAAATAAAATAATAAAAAAGAAATTTTGTTGGTTCTGCAAGTGGGTCCCCTTTTTTTTCCTCTCACGTCTGCTAAAGGGCTGGCGAAGCATACAATGACGCCCTTCAATGACACCTAGGAGATGGTTTGAGATGCCATTGGGGTGATGTGGCGATGGGCTTTATCCCACATCGAGCAACCTACAAGTTATCATGACCATGGTCCAATTTGGTTAAAAGTGTTAATCGTGATCGAACAAGCTTAATCATACTTAAATATTGTCAATCATAGCGAGTTTGGTTGAAACTTTCAATAAATAAAGTATATAATTGGAACTTACGAGAATATAAAAATTATTTATTAATTTTTCGATAGTTATAACTTAAATATATATCATCATTATACAATCACATTTTATAATTATTTTAATCTCCCTCCCAAAATCTAAATAGTTCCCCCAAAATTTTAGATTTCCCTCTGAGATTTCAGAATGAACATTCATCTCTCGCATTACCCACCCCAATCGCTATTCTTTCGCTGAAACTGCTAGATCGTCTCCTCTTATCGATTCCCACTACTACACCCCTAATGAATCGCAACTGAGTGACCGATGAACCACAATTGCACCACCAGATGATCTGTCATCACGGCTCATACCTTGTCACTCAACTCCTCTTCGCTTCACTTCAGCCTCGGAAGGTATATTTGTTTCTCTTCGACCAGTTTTGCTTCAATCACAATTAGGGTTTTAATTGAAACATTGAATTTTGAATTTTTTTTGGGGCATATGTGTGTTGGAGGGGATATCTTATGTTAGGAGGATTTCTAAAATCTTTTACAGTAGAAACACTTGTAATACAACTTAAGGTATATCACTCATCACTGAGTTACATTCTAATTTTGTATTATGGGTGCTTTCTGTTATAGATTTGTTGATTGAATTTTGTAATAGAGTCATGTGTGTGATTAATGATCGGTTTGGGGACTTGGGTTTGATTTAAATCTTGTTAACTAGGGTTTGAACTAGGTAAATAATAATCAAAGATCATTATCCCAACAAATCGAACTAATCCTTTGAGCAGCAGCAGTAGCGACTGCATGCCCGCGGATGCGCGACCGCACCGCACGCGGCTTCACTTCACGCACACCGCACATAGTAGTGGAAATTATCTTATTATTGACTTTGTTTTTCGTATAACTTAAATAATGAAGGTAAGGAGTAAGGTTCCATGTTTTCATGCATACAGTACACATTCACTTTTTTATGTTGTATAAAACTTCTTTGTGTGACTGTTCTTTTTTTTTTTGCAGCCTTCAACATGTATATGTATGATTATTTGTACATGGGACATGTTAAATAGAATGACTGGATGAGGTCTTCAAAGTTACTCAGGTATGTTTATGAGAATTACATATTCCCCTTCTTAAAAGGTGATTCTTAAATCTACAACTATCCTAGACAGTCATAGTGGAAGGGTTGGGTTGGGTTGTGTTGTGTATGTGATGGTTTAAATTCAGTTTTTTCATGTCTTAGAATGTCATTATCATGACTGGTGGTATCAGGCTGGTTGGGTTGGGTTGGTTTGGTTGTGTAAAGGGTCAAATTGGGTTCGGGTCAAAATGGGCAGCTTTTATAAAACAATGTGAAATGAGTTAGGTTCGGGTCAAAACGGGTTGGGTCAGAATAGGTTCACATGCTATATTTGTTTTATGGCGGTTAGTGGCCACGGTGGTGGCGGTGGCAGCGGTGGAGGTGACCCTTCTTGCTCTAATATGAGTTTAGTCCTTGGTGGACTCTCATAATTTTAGATTTTCCTGTGTAGGTTTTTTATTATAATTTAAAAATTGTCATGGTGCAGGTATTCTACAGGTATAAGGGATGCTTACATACTCTGTTGATGATACTCTGTTCATCAGTCTCTCGGCTGCCTTATGGGTAATTAGAGTTCTTGCCTTATGTGATTGCTATCTGGTGTTCTATGTTTGACATTCGCTTACTTAAGCAGCTCAACTCAACTCAACACTTGGTTGGTATAAAGGTGGCTATGATTTTACTTGTAATTGATGCTTAAGACTACTTGATTATAAGCATTTATTTATGTAAAACTGCAAATATTTTGGAACGTGATAGGTTGTTCGAAGCTCAATGACATTTCCTTGCTTTTCTACTATTTACATGTATGTCCCCTATTTGTATCTTTTTGAATCTTATTGTAGACACTGTAAGGCGAGACAGGCAGCTGTTGTCAGGGACAAAAAAGACAAACAGCAAAAGGTACTTGATATTAAGTATTTCTAGTGTTTGTTCTTCTTTGTATCATCTCAATTTTCTGTTGTTACAGGATAATCGTCTAATTATGAACATGGAGGACCTCTCTAAGGCACTTCAAGAGGTAATCTTTAATGTTGACATTCATTAATGTCATTCTTTCATGCATGCCAAACTCAGTGGTGCATCACTCTAGCTTTTATCTTAGTTTAATTAAAATGGTATGGATTCTTTGTCGAATGTAGACTATTTTTGACACGAGAAGACATACTAAACACATATTGATTTTCTCTTTTACACATTTTTTGAAGTTTTTGTAGTTTTCTGGAGAAGGAAAAATATTTTTTTGGAAAATTAGAGATAGAAAAGTGGAGAGATTTAACTACAATTAAACATGCCGTAAGATATCTTTCAGCATTAGAAAAAAATAAGGTGCTTTTAACTCTATTTCATGAACAATGTAACCTGGGTATTTGATTTTTTAGTATCCGTTGAGATTAAGAAAAAATGGTCATTTCATTGATGGATAGATATTTGTGGTGTGAACTGCTATTTTTGTTTTGAGATTCTATTGAATTCAGTTGAGATGAAATGATGGGTGTTTGGGTGCAGTATGGTGTAAATGTTAAACATCAGGAGTATTTTGCTGATAACCCTTCAGCTGGACTAGAATCTGCTTCAAAAGATGAGTAAGTCCACTTGCTGTTATGGTTTTAGCATTTTTAGATAGATAAAACTGAGTGCTTGTGTAATTAAGGAACTACTGATGTTTTGAGCATGCATGGATCATGCCAATACTCCTAATGTATTTGAACCTTGTTTAGTTATTGTGCAAAAGTGTGTTAAATACATTTTTCATGTTTTCTTTACAGTTTTGATAATTTATTAAATAACCATAGTAATTAATGAGAGTGAGCAAATTAGACAAACTGGACAAATCCGGGTTAAACCCGAATCGGCCCGAGACCAACTAACATATAAAAACAGGAACCGAGGACCAGACATATGTACAGATTTTGGATGTGGGTTGTTCTGGGTTTTGTGCTTCAGGTAGTCAATAAAAAGATTGATACTGATGAAGACAATCCGATTTTAGGGTAAACTCAGCTCCAAAGTAAGCTTCAAACATGATGCAAACCAGTGATTGTAGCCCACAAGGCAAATCTAGAGATACTGTAAGTAGAAGTAAGAATAACAAATAGTATCACATCTAGTGCTCTTAGATTCGGTGTGTATAGATATAGATATTGCTATACATCTCGTGTTCTTAGATTTGGACGGAATTATTTCAGTGTGTATAGATATAGATAGATATTGCTATGCATCTCGTGTTCTTAGATTTGGACGGAATTCTATTACTGACTGCATCACCATGCAATCATTTAACCAAGTTTGTTCTAGTAGTTAAGCTCTTTTATATAGAACTGAAACTCTCAAAGTAGAAACACTTAGGTGGCAGAAACCCATTGAAGCAAATGTGATAAATACTAGAGTAAATGCCATTTTCGTCCCTGACATTTGTCTACTTTTGCAACTTTCATTTAAAGGTTTGTTTTTTTCACGTTTGGGTCCTCATGGTTTCAAAATCTTATCATTTTCATCCTACTCGTTAACCCCATTCAGAATTTCCGTTTACTTTATGTTAAAAGACCAAAATAACCTTCTTTTGAAATTGTGTTTTGCTCATACTGTAGTTAATATATGTTTGTTTTTCTGGTATTTTTTTAATAGATGATGATGCTGTTGGATGTTTAGACACGAGGATAAAATCTTCTGTGGCTAGGCTCAATGCTGTTACATCTGCTAGTGTGGGCTATCAGGTCATGTTTTTGTTTCTTCATGCAAATTACAATACATATATATTGATGTCTTGGGGTAATAAGAGACCATGACCAGTTATTTTGTGTGGCATCCTTCTAAAAAGTTATTCTAGTAGTCTTTTTGAGGTTTAGAAATGAGGACTGTACGTTCAGAAAATGTGTAGACTGTAACTTCAGGCATTCAATCTTTTCATTGTTATTTTTGGTAGAACACTTGTTTATTTGGGCCAAGGATATGGTTGGAAGTAAGAAAGTTTACCAAATTTCTTGTATTATGTAGGAAGTCACACTTGTAGAGCTTGATGGAGACAGAGATTACCACATGCCTGTTGAACTTGGAGGTAGTAGTGGAATGGTATGCTTAAAATATATTTCTGTGTCTCTGTGTTATGCATTATGTTTCGCTAGGCAATTATTTTATTTATCAAGTTATTAATTTTATAAGGATTATTTCAACTAATTTACATGTTGAAGTTGAGAAAAACTAGTTGCTGGAAATGCGCTAAAGGATTGAAGATGATCATTATAGAAAAAAAAGTCGAGCTTGAAACTATGCGAAAAGAGTTTGCCAGCCAGCGACACAACTTGGAAACTATGATGCGGAAGTTTATGAAACAAGTAGTTGGAGATCGAGATGAGTAGAATGTTCATTTTTTTATTATTGTAATTGACTATAGAGTTATTTAAGTTTCGACAAACATGTTGAAGTACACACTTTGATTATCAATGATATTTTTGTTATTATTGTTTTCGTGTAATTACTATTGAATTTATATCAATTAATAGCAATTGAACTTATGTTGTAAGGTTGCATTTGTGTGAAAAAAATGTTGCTTGTGTTATAAAAAGGTTGCATTTTTTCTATTAAAAAATAATAATAGTTGCATTAGGCCTAGAAAAAGGTTGCATTTTTATAGAAAAAGTTGCATTTGGGTGTAAAAAATGTTGCATTTTTGTAACTAAAATACAAAAAAAAAGTTGCATTAGAATGTAAAAAAAGTTGCATACTAAAAATGTTGCATTTGACTAGTAAATGCAACACTTTAAAAAAAGGTTGCATTTGGTCATAAAAAAGTTGCATTAGATCTAATGCAACTGCTTCTAATGCAGCCCCAGATAAAAGGTTGCATTAGGCCTAATGCAACCTTTATAGGGCCAAATGCAACTTTTTATCGGGGTTGCATTAGGTTCATTTTCTTGTAGTGAACAGACCAAAGATTGATTGCTACAAGACCTTAAAATGTTTGGGTACTCGTGTTCTAATTCAAAATTATGACACAAAATGAGTAGCCTTAGCAAAAAGGGTCTACATCATCAGGGGTACTAAACCACTGTCAGGAATCTATAAAATTTTCAAGACTTGAATTGACATGTGGCAAAACCCTGAATGCAAATTCCTGTAAAAGCTGCTGACATATTGAACTTGACAATATGCATCTAAAATATATTTTGTTAAGGACAGAAATCTTGCAGATATCTTATAATCATCTTCAAATGACTGGACATGATATTGTGGTTACACAAAAAAAAGTCATTCCTTTCATCTGAACAACAGATGGTCAAGAATTTTGTCAAAAGCTTATCCACTGTTGCACTAAAAGTTGCTGAGATACTAACTTTTCAAATTATTACCATTACCTTACCCCTAAACACTGTTTTGCTCAAACATATGTTTCCTAAATACTGTCCACTGCTGAAAGTCAACCCCTGATCCTTCATTTTCTTGGCAAGCACTGATGCTCAAAATCAGTGTCTTATCCACTGATATACTACTATCCACTGATAGTAAAAGTCACCCACTGCTCTCATATTATTACCGTTGTAACCACTGATATTTGCTTCATCAGTGGTTCTCCAAAACAACTGTCCTCCATTATTCATCTTTTCATCAGAGGTTGGCACGTGGTCAGTTTTTAGCCATCAGATCTTTGTAACCACTGCCACATCAGCATTCACCTTCTCCCTAAATAAAACCCTGACCAAAACCCCAAACAGGTTTTTACACTGTCGAATTGAATTCCAAAAATTCTCTTCTCAAAGCAGTTTCCAACCTTCCTTTTCAAATCATTCTTCGTATTTCTTTATCAAAATGACGAAATCAAAATCAAAGACAAAATCATCATCATCTTCCAAATAGGTCGCTCAAACGGCCATTGAACCCATTGAAATTCCTTACAAATCCCCTCACAACTACTTGGGCCTACTCACAAAACCCACCAACAACCACACCTTCGATTCCATCATCGACATCATGACTGCATCAAAGTACAAAACTTTGCTAACAGCAGATGCTCCAATCTACCAACAAACCCGGAGAGAATTTTGGAAAAATGCTACGCTTGAAAAACAATACGATAAAGTCATAGCCATCAACTCTTCTATACAGGGTAAAGCGATCCAAATTACTCCACAATCCATTTCAGAAGTCTTTAAACTCGATGATCAGCAAGGTAAAACTTCTTTTCTTAAAAACGAGTTGAAAACTGATTTTCTGAAAGGGGGGTATGCAGAACAAACAAAAAGAGATACCTTACAAAAAGGTTTCTTTCCGTCTGCACCTAGGTTTTTATTCCATACACTTTTGATGTGTGTTTCAAATAAAACAACTGCTTTTAACGAAATACCATTGAAGATCAAATGTCTGGGTTATGCTATTTTAAATAATGAAAATTATAACTATTCCCAGGAGATCTTTGATGATTTGGTGAAAAATGTTGATAGCAAAGCATTTCTACTTTTTCCAAGGTTTCTAAGCTACTATTTTAAACAAAAATTTGGAAAAGAAAATGAAAAGTTGCTCGAACAAGGCGTTTATTTTCAAATAAAAGGTTCAACACCTGAAACATTCACTAGAATGTTAACACCTTTAAAAACAAAAGCAGAGGTGCCTGAGCAGAATTTAGCAGTTACCACTGCTCCTCAGGTATCAGCTGCTGAGCCCACTACTCCAGGTGATCATAGCAGTACAACCACTGCTTTGAAACCCACACCTGCCATTACCAAAAAGACCAAGAAGAAATCATACAAAAAACCCACCAAACCCAAAACAAAGGCAACTCTGGAAGATGAGATCCCAGAGCCACTGCCAGTGACAACACAAATGTCACCTACAACCACTGTTGCTACTTCCTCACAGCAGATGGAAGAAAGATCTCCACCATTGCCTCAAACTCCTCCTGCATCCTCACAAAAGGATCAGGTTGTAAGCACAGGGACCCCACATTATGAAGCTCTGGACCCAATCGGATCCATCTTCCTCAGTCCTGATCCCAAGGACATGTCTCTTTCATCACCTATATCTTCACCCCTCACATTACCACAATCCATAATACCTTTGTTGCATGCAGTTGCTATAGCTCAGACACAAACCAGTTCCTCTCTATCACCTATCACTGAGAGTACACTCCAACAAGTGACTAGGTCTGATGCTTATACCTCTGCTATCCCAGCAACAACTGAGGTGGTTACACTGCAGGAGTTACAAGTAATTCCTGACAGTAGTTCAAGTGGAGCGGCAACTACAAATGTTGGATCAACATATTTACATTTGGCCAGTTGTTTCATTAATCAGACTCCCTTGAAGGCAATTTCTTCCATAACACCACTGCTAACCACTAGTGAGGCTATTTTGACCACTGGTACCATCAAAAGGTTATCAAGTGCTGAAGAAAGAAGTCCCCAATACCAAGAACAAGGGGCATCAATGGATGATTTTTGGGCTTCGTGTCCTAAGTCACACATTGATACAACCACTGCTGGTGGGGAATTAGATGATCCCATTAACTTGGGTGATGATTTAAAATTTCAGGAATTGACGGACAGAGTTGAAAATCTTGAATCATCAATAAAGGATATGGTGCAACAGTTGTTAAAAGCTCAAAAAGCACAATCCACTGCTGTTCTAGCTCAAGCACCTGCACAACCTGCACCTGCTGCAAATGAGCTATGGAATGTATTTCAACCCCTGCTTGAAAAAAAAGCAAATGGCTGATCAGCAGCATGCAATACATGTACAAATGCTGACAAACATGGTGGAGTCAAGATTTAAAGATACTCAAGCAGACATCAAAGCTATCAAGGCTCATATACAAAGCACCACTTGAAAAGTTCCTCCCACTATCCTATTCATGAATAACTCCTTCCCAGACAATGCCAAAAAGGGGGAGAAAATCAAGTGGAAGAAGAAGGGAATTGAGGATGGTGTTTATATTGAACCAGAAAAAGATAGCCAGAATAAAGCTGCCATATCAACGCATACTACTTAACCACACACCACCACAACCACTGCCCTACCACCATCATCATCTATAATCACAGCACCACCATCACCAAAACCAAACTCACCACCATTACCTCCTGTCATAAAGCAGAAGACAACAGATGTTACAACATCTGTTGTAATGACAACAGTGGTTGAAACACCAGTTGTTTCAACACCTGTTAGTCAGACAATTTCCACCACTCAAACCACCACCACTGATCCACCCAAGACATCATCAGCCTCTCCTACAATAAAAAGGAGAAGGATTTTCATTCCTGATGATGATTTTCCATCATCACCACCAAAAAAAACTTCAACACCTTCAACCCCTGCTCAAAAGCAGAAGACATCTACTAACACATCAGTAGTCGTAATGACAACAGAGGTTGAAACACCAGTTGTTTCAACAACTGTTAGTCAGCCACCATCCACCACTACCTTCACTTCACTTCAAGCCATCTTCACTCCAATCAACAAATCACCCAAAAGTATTCCGTCACTAGAGAAAACTTACACCAGAAAAAGAATAACAACTCAGGCAGATGAAGACAAATATGATCCTATGGCTGCAAAATACCCACTGGAACCTGAAGCTGTAAAAAATGAGATGAGACAATTCTACACTAAGGATGATCCTTCAAAAAGAAGATTTCCTTCTCTCATAGGCTTCATAATCCCAGAAAATATGGATGAATATCTCAAGCTCAAAGCAAGGCAGGCTAAGATAAGTGCCAAACTTGAATGTGAAGATCAAAGTGACAAAGCCATTTCTGAAAGAATGGAATTTTTGCTCACCAAAGTCAAACAGATGGAAGACTATGCAAGAAATCTGAGCAAAGAAATGGCAAATTTACCACCCAAAACAGATCTACGAAAAGAAATGAGAAAAGAATATCTTGCATACATCATGAAAGAAAAATTCTATCCAGCTGATGAAGAACAAATCAAAGAATGGCCAATCATTGCATTAAAGCATGAGGCAAATAGAATTGAAAGGATCAAGAATGATCCAAGGAAGAAGAGGACAGCTCCAAACTGGAGCAAATACAAAAAGCTCATTGCTGACCTTACATCTTAGTACAAAAGAAAGAAGCAAGAGTTGGTGGATGCAAAGGTGGATACTACTAAAGCCATAGCAAAATGGTCAAAGCAGTATACAGATGAGGCTTATGAAAGGCTGAAAAGAAGAAAAGTGACAAATCCAAATTCACCAAAGAAGCCTGAACACAAAGAGCCAAAACAGGTCATTGATCCTAAACCACTGTTCACATCAGCAGATACCTCTATCATTGTGATAAACCAAGAAAAGAGGAAACAGCTGACCAATGAAGAAGAAAAAGAAAAAAAAGTTGAGTACTTTAAAGAAGCCATCAATAAAATGGCTTTAGACGAAGATAGATCAGCAAAACTTCAGGACCTTGCCAAAAAGGTTTTGAACAAATCATCATCATCAAACACATCAGCAGATATTTCAGACATTGAGCTAGATCAACAAAAGAGACAAGAGCAGATTGAAAAAGAAGTTGCAGAAGATATAGCTGCAGCAAATGATGTCATAAAAATGGCTTTCCAACAAATGTTTGAAAATTCTGTGCTAGCAAAAGCACAGGATACTGCTTCACAAATATTTACAAGGCCAAAATCTCCCAACTCATCAGTAAATAAACCTCTCCTAAGAAACCCATTGGGTTCAAAAATACTAAAATGGATGTCTGATCAAAAGACCCAAGTATTGACCCTGTTCAGATCCAATGGAGAAGTGAAGTACATATCAAGGAAACAAGTACTAAGCCTTGGTGTTGAAGATCTACAAGATCTCGTTGAACTTACACTGTGCTGGGATGAGGATGACTCAAGTTCCAAGGACTTTGAAGCATAATTTAAAAGACAAGCTAAGGAACTTCTGATGAGAAAATAAAGATCCAGAATAATGAAGGGTTTTGGCATTATCTGTTCCAGGGGGAGATTGTTGGGATTGAACCCTACCAGAGGAACAGATAATTAAAGCCAAAACCGGATCACAACAGTGGATTCACAATAAGCAGCTGTTTACATTAGACTTTCCCCTTGAAAGTGATTATAACAACTGATGGTTCTCTATCCACTGTCCGTATACAACTGCTGCTACCCTTTAAACTGATGATACAGCCCTGAAGAAGTAAACACTGCTGGTTCAATCTACTGATGACAAAGCACTGCGCACTCAAGGACTGGTCAACTTTGAGGAAAGCACTGATAAAAGAAGATAGCAGTAGTTTAGTGTATTATTTGTCTTATGTAGATTCAGTGGTTAAGATTAGCAGTGTTTGTATAGGAACAGTGGTTACAAGTTGTTAGGCTGTTAGACATCGCTTTCATGGTGACGTCAGCTGAGATGCCTCAGTGGTTTGGTTTGCCTATAAATGGAGCAGTACTCTGTACTGTTACATTTGATTGACTGAGCGAGTTCTTCTCCTCTAGTCCAATCCTTTCATCTTGTGTGGAATCAACCATGGAGTATCAGGCTGAGGGGGAGTTTAGTTTGTAAGCTTGCTTTGTAATCTTTTGACTTGCTTTGTAACCTTTCGATTGATGAAAAGCATGTGTTTATCAAAACTATTTTCCTCTTTGATTATGTTTACAAAGTTTGTGTTCATTTCCGCTGCATAACTCATTGAATCATGTTTATTAATTGTTCATCTATTACAAACAAACACAATCATGAGAGCCTCCGATCCTAACATCAACACACGGCACGCAGGCCGGAAATTGTTCAAAAGGAAAGGGGTTAACCTGTGGGATCACCCACCATCTGCTCCTACCTCTACTCCTCCCGCCTATTCTATGTCCTTGTCCTCATCGTCATCACCTCCTCCTCCATGCCCCGCCATGTACTCCCGGATATTCCCAATGTCATCCTGAATGTCGGATATGTTTCTCTCAATTGCTTCGACCCAGGTGTACGTGTTGCTTGCCATGTTATAGGTGTTCCTGGTGCACATCAGGTTTTCCTGCAATAAATCATGTACACTTTGGAAGTTAGGAAAACCGCCTCCTTGTGAGGAGGATTGGCCCGGATCACCGTGGGGGTGGTATTGGTAATGAGGAGGTTGTTGAAATTGTGGAGCGTGAAGGACGAGTGCCTCTTGCGGGTTCCATGCATGCCCTTGGACTCTTTGGAAGCTAACCGACCCGTCTTCGGCTTCGTAAATTAGGTTCATGGAGTGGTAGATGTGTATGTCCACTCTTCCCGACCATGGGCTGTTTTGGAAGGACCTGGGCATGTTCACGAAGTGCTTGAAGAGACGGTAAATCCACCCCCAGAAGAAGATAGGGGTTGGTGGAGTAGCAAGCCGGTTCCAATGCATGTTGCTGAGCAGGAGGTATGGAACATCGAGGTGTTTGCGGTTATGAATGCAATGAAGGACCACCAGATCTCTCAACCCAACAACGCCACTACTGTCATGCCTTTAGCTAAGAGAGTAAGTGAGGACCCTATGGATGTAATGGTAAAGTGGGTCCCTAAGCTTAGTGCTCTTAGTGCTGCTCGGGTTGTAGTGCCCTTCTCCAATTTGAGCCCAAGCGGCTTCGCGCTCGTTTTCATCCAACTCTCGCACCCCTCCGCTGTTCTCTTCACTACCCGCATCTTCGTCAGCATACAACCCAACTATCGACCCAAACTGTGCCATCGAGATCGAGTACTTAGTCCCCCCACATCGGAACTCTACCCCATCATTGTCAGATGGGTCACACCTTGAATTGAACACGAATGTGCTATAGAATTCCAGATTGTACTCATGGACCGAGCGAAGTCGAGTGGTTAGGGATACTCTTAGTGGGCCGGTAACGAGGTTGTTAAACCGGTCAAGTTGGTTCACCAATGCCAAAAGATCCATGCACACTTGTCTTGGGTATTCCTCCGGTCTGGTTCGAAGCACATCGTATCTTGCTTTAGCGTCTTGCTCAGTTGCATTGAACCTTGTGAATTTCTTCGACATCTGAAAGAATACACCAAAAGTTAGCACGAAACAATGAAATTTTCGGAAAAAACTGAAAACAGCTAGCTGGATACGGCCCCGTGTTCAGCGGACACGACCCCGTTTCCAGGCGTCTGTTACTCAAAAACTTCATTTTTTGACCCGGTCCCGAAAACTTGAAATTTTTTGGTCCAGTAGGTGCGGTTTCCCCCGAAAATGAAACCCCAAGTGCCGTTTTTCCCAAAACAAACCGTTTAGCCCTTCGATTTTATCTTTTTCGGTTAAAAAACAAGGGTTTGAGGTTTTTGTGAGAAATCGGGCAGATCTATGAACAATACAAGTGGATTTACTTCCTATAACACTAATCTAAACTAATGCTAACAGATTTATGCAAAACTTTGAGGTTCGATCGGGATGAAGTTCAAGAACCCTAGATTTTTTCCCCAAATTTTTTATGTTTTAACTACATGCAAATGCTTAATCTAACTACTAATGATGATACAATCATACCTTGATGTTGTTAGAAGTAGAGGAGACGTCAGAATTCTGAGGAAAAATCGCATAAACCAGAGCGTTTTTGGGGAAACGGGGCGTGTGGATATGAAGAAACTGTTTTGAAAAAGGGTTTTATCCTGATAGTTGCGCGGACACGGCCCCGTGTCCAGCGGACACGGCCTCGTGCCAAGCAAAAGTTTTTTTTTTGTGCTCGTGTGAGTGCCCTTATTTCCCAAAAACTTTGTTAGAAGACTTACCGATTTAGATGTCAACCCATTCGTTTGTAACTTACCAGGTATGATGTTGATGCTTTCATTCTTCGACCGTTTGAAGCGAGATTTCTTCCTCTTCATCCTCAATGAATCCTTGATAGAGCTTCAGCCGTTGGCCATTGACTTTGAATGGAAGGCCATTCCGAGATTTAATTTCTACTGCACCGTGTGGAAAAACATGGGTGATGGAAAAAGGTCCTGACCACCTAGACTTTAATTTACCAGGAAATAATCGACGTCGTGAATTAAACAATAGAACTAAATCTCCTACTCGAAATTCATTAGGTTTAATGTCTTTGTCGTGCAAGTTTTTCATTCTTTCCTTATAAATTTCAGAGTTTGAGTATGCATAATTTCTTAATTCGTCTAATTCATTTAATAGACAAAATCGATTTCTACCAGCAAATTCTAAATCTAAGTTTACATTTTTAATTGCCCAGTAAGCCTTGTGAGCTATTTCTACTGGCAAATGACAGCTTTTTCCATAGACGAGCTTATATGGGGTTGTACCTATTGTTGTTTTATATGCAGTTCGAAAAGCCCATAAAGCATCATCTAATTTATCGGCCCATTCCTTTTTATTTAACCCTACGGTTTTTTCAAGTATTCATTTTAAACCTCTATTAGTCACTTCGGCTTATCCGTTTGTTTGAGGGTGATATGTTGTTGAGACCCTGTGATAGACCCCATATCTTGTTAAAAAAAATTCAAGTTGATGGTTGCAAAAATGGGTACCTCTATCACTTATTAATGCTTTAGGTGTTCCAAAACGAGAGAATAATTTTTTCAGAAATCTTACCATGACTCTTCCATCGTTTGTTGGAAGTGTCTCGGCCTCGGCCCATTTAGACATGTAATCTACTGCCACAACTATATATTTGTTTCCTTTTGACGGTGGGAAAGGTCCCATAAAGTCGAGTCCCCACACATCAAAAATTTCACAAACAAGAATGCCATTTTGTGGCATTTCGTTTTTGGAAGAAATATTACCTGTTCTTTGGCAAGCATCACATGTCTTTACAAGGCTTTGGGCGTCCTTGTAAATGGTTGGCCAATAAAATCCTGAATCAAATACCTTTCGTGCGGTACTCGCGGCACCATGATGTCCTCTGTATGGACCTTCATGAGAATGGCGGAGAATTCTTCGTGCTTCGCTACCATGTACGCACCGTCGGATGAGTTACACATTTTGAAAAGATAAGGATTTTCCCAAAAATAGTGTTTTACATCAGCAAAGAATTTCTTTCTTTGGTGATGTGGCCAACCTTTTGCGACTATACCGCTAGCTAGGTAGTTAGCATAGTCGGCGTACCATGGTTCTTATCTGTATTCCACCATTTCTAGGGACTCTGTTGGAAATTTTTCGTTGATTTGCTCGTCCCTGGTTGCCTCCAAAGCTGGGTCTTCTAGGCATGGAAGATGATCTGTTGCGGTGTTTTCAGCTCCTCTTTTGTCTTTGATTTCAATATCAAATTCTTGGAGGAGTAAAATCCACCGAATCAAACGTGGTTTTGCGTCCTGCTTTTTGAAGAGATATCGAATGGCTGCATGATCTGTATAGACTATAGTTTTAGAAAGAACAAGATAAGAACGAAATTTATCAAAAGCAAATACCATAGCTAGTAACTCTTTTTCAGTTGTTGTGTAATTTTCTTGTGCATCGTTAAGTGTTTTACTAGCATAATAAATTGGGTGAAAATGCTTTTCTTTTCTTTGTCCCAAGACAGCTCCAACTGCAAAGTCACTTGCATCACACATGATTTCGAAAGGAAATTTCCAATCAGGCGCTATCATGATAGGTGCATTGACTAGGATTTCTTTTAGGGTTAGAAATGCTTGATTGCAATCCTTGTCAAAGATAAAAGGGGCATATTTTTCAAGTAATTTTGTTAGAGGCCTTGAAATTTTAGAAAAGTCTTTGATAAACCGCCTATAAAATCCGGCATGCCCTAGGAAACTTCTGATAGCTCTAACGGAGGATGGGGGTGGTAATCGAGAAATAGTGTCTATTTTGGCTCGATCAACCTCCATTCCTTCGCTTGAGATTTTATGACCGAGTACTATTCCCTCCTTTATCATGAAATGGCATTTTTCCCAATTAAGTGCGAGGTTAGTTTCCTCACATCGGGATAGCATTCGTTCCAGGTTATCGAGGCATTGGTCGTATGAATCCCCAAAGATAGAAAAGTCGTCCATGAAGACTTCCATTGTCTTTTCTATCATGTCATGGAAGATGGCTACCATGCAACGTTGGAAGGTTGCAGGGGCATTACATAGACCAAATGGCATGCGTCGATAGGCAAGAGTTCCATAGGGACATGTGAAGGTTGTCTTTTCTTGGTCTTCGGGTGCTATCGGGATTTGAAAGTAACCTGAAAAACCATCCCAGAAACAGTAAAATTTATGACCGGATAATCTTTCTAACATTTGATCAATGAAGGGCAAAGGAAAGTGATCTTTCCTCGTTGCTTCATTTAATCGTCTATAATCTATACATACTCTCCATCCTGTGACGGTTCTCGTTGGTATTAATTCATTCTTTTCGTTAGTTATTACCGTCATACCTCCTTTCTTTGGAACTACTTGGACGGGACTTACCAAAGGATTATCAGAGATAGGATAAATAAGTCCGGCATCAAGTAATTAGATGACTTCATTTTTAACCACTTCTTGAACATTTGGATTTACTCGACGTTGTGGTTGTATTACCGATTTGTAGTCATCATTCATTAAAATTTTGTGCGTGCACATGGAAGGACTTATTCCTTTAATTTCTACAAGCTTCCAAGCAATCGCATTTTTGTGTTTTTCAAAAGTTTAATTAATTTTTCTTTTTCTAAACTACCTAATTTAGATGAAATAATTACAGGCGATCTACCATCTTTGTCTAGAAAAGCATATTCCAAACCTTTCGGAAGTTCTTTGAGCTCAAGAGGTGGGTCTTTAGGAGACTCCTTATTTGGTTGCTCATTTTGATCAAGAACTTTAAAAGTTTGTTCTATGGCGACCTCTTCTTCAACAAAGTGGTCAATCTTTTCACTTGTATCGGGTGGTTCATCTTCATCTTCAATTAGGGGGTCATTATTGCCGAATGGATATTTCATTGACCGTTCAAGATCAACACTCTTTTTAAATGCCCCTAATTGAATAGATAGATTGTTGTACTTTCGGTTTTTCAAAGCTTCGTGGGTTTTTACAAAGGGTCGTCCCAACACTAGAGGAGCGTCATCGAGGATGACAAAGTCGGTTGGGATTACCATTTGATTTGTTTGAACCAAGACATCCTCAACTACACCGATTGATTTTATTACTTTTCGATTGGATAGAAAAATGGGTATTTGAAGCAGAGAAAAATCACTAATACTTAATTTTTCGAAAATGTAGTTGGGCATTATGTTAACACAAAGATCTTTATCAATTGTGACATTACTAATAAAGGAATTTTGAAAAAAACATGGAACCGGTGTAATGTTGATTTCAAATGGGTCTTCTTTTATTACCGTTTCGTCAATTTTAGTGTTAGTGTTTAACTCTTTTAAAAACTTAGCATGAGTAGAGACTAAACAATGATTTTCAAAAGAGGGTGACAAGAGATTAATTTCTTCAAAATTAGACTCTTCTTGAATTTTAACGTTAACGGACTCACCTTTTTCGTTGTTTAACTCATGTGTCGGTTTTTCACTTATTTGCTCTTCCATTTTTACACTTTCAACTATCTCTTCTTTATTACAAGTTAGTTCTTCTCTTGCGCGGGACTCCTCTTCCCTTTCGCGAGATTCTTTTATGTAGCGTTCGATAGTTTTAAGGTGTTCTAATATCCTATCGGTCACTTCGGTGATAGAGTAAGGATCAGGATTTTTAAAGCTTGAATCCGGTTGTTCGATCCTTTGTTCCTCATAATACTCATAGGAAGTAGATGGTTCACACCATTGTTCTTCATCGTAAGTATATGATGGATAAGGGTCGTAATTTTATTCTTCATAATACTCATATGAGGTGGGTTGTTCACGCCATGGTTCCTCATAATAAGTATACGAAGGTGGTGGCTCATATCTTGGTTCCTCAAAGTATGAGTATGAAGGCTCATACCTTGGTTCATCAAAATATGAGTATGAGGGAGAGGGTTCATACCTTTGGTCTTCATAGGATGTGTATGAAGTTGATGACTCGTACCTGGGCTCCTCATAGTTGGTGTATGAAGTGGACGGTTGATATAAGTTACAATATTGAACCGAGTGAGTGTTGCGGCAATTGGTGCAATAATATTCCCTATAATCATCCTCCTCATAGGTGTAGTTGTAACCTCCTGAGTATTGATCCATAAGAATCACTCAGCAGACCACAACAACGTCTCGAGACCAGAAAACAAAAATGGAAACGGAAACAGAGGTTGGACACGGCCTCATGTTCAGTGGACACGGCCCCGTGTACAGAATTTGTATCCGGGCGTTTGAATTAAAGTTACTAGCTTCATTGAGCACGGGGGCGTGTTCAGTGAGCACGACCCCGTGTTCAGGCTCTGTATCTGGGTGTTTTTATGAAAAATGTGTAGCACGGCCCCGTGTTCAATGAGCACGGCCCGTGTTCAGGTTACTGTAAATGCAAAACTAAACTAAAATGCAGAAAAATGTGCACGCGTTTAAAAAAAAATTTGAAAAACTGATTAGGCCGTCGATTTTAAGCTTTCTTAAAATCCTTTTGTCCCTGGCAACAACGCCAAAAACTTGATGCGTGTGTAGTGTGTATATAAATTTAAGTATATTTTAAGCCCTTTTTACACGTTAGTCAAGTTTTAAATTTATAAAACACGATATTTTACTAACACCAAACACAAATATGGGCAAGTGCACCCATCGTGAGCGTAGTATAGTGTTGGCAAGATACCGAGGTCGTCCAAGGACACAAGAGCTTTTAGTACCGGTTTATCCTCAACGTCTAATCAAATCAAAAGTTAGAAAAAGGTTTTTAAACTAGAAAAATAAAACTAACTAAAATGCTGAAAAATAAAATAAAAATAAAAACAGATAGACAAGGTTATTAGTGTAACCTTTGATTATTTCCGCACTTTTGCACTTTTTAAGAGATTATCTTAGTTATTGTAGTAGGCCCCTCTTTTGAAGGTGACGTTACCCTCAACCCAGTAGTTTGAGTCAGGAAGGATACAATCCTAAAGGGTCGGATTATTGAAAGATAATTAATTAAGTTATTAATGCATATTATGGTAGGCCCCTGTTTTGGAGGTGACGTTACCCTTGGCTAAGTAGTCTGAGTCAGCAAGGATACAGTCCTAAGTAGCCGGGTTAAAGTATTAATAGTAGCTTACATATGAGGGGCTCAAAGAGTTTGGACCCCCGCCATCCAATACCGGTGGGTATTGAAGGAGGTCCTACTAAATTTGACCCAGGTCCTTGCAGGATCTATATACTGAACAAGGCAAGACTCCTACCAAACCGTTCCCTTAAGACCGTGGAGATATGAATGGTGAAAATCTTTTATTTTATATAGACAGTAAAATAATGCCAAGACACCACGGACAAACGATAAGGAAGAATCACCTTCAACATAAGAAACTAGTTATTAAAATCATTCATACATAACCAAGTAAAAAGTGCGAAAACATTAAAAATAAAAAGTATTACACTAGACACTTGTCTTCACCAAGTGATGTAAGAGACTTAGGCAAACATGGCCTTTGATTGTCAAGAACTCTTACGATCAATCTTGGATCCCGAGACGACTCACACACTCTACGATGGATAATGGATGATGGTGGTGGATGATGGTGTTGTGATGGTGGGTGGTGGTGGGTGAAGTGTGAGAGAGGTGGTGTGCCAAGGGATGGTTTGCAAATGAGCCAAGCACCCCTATATATAGGCTGAACTGAGGCTCGAGCACGGCCCCGTGTCCATTGGGCACGGCCCTGTGTCCACCTTCCTTCTCTTTCTTCATTAATTGCAGTTTGTCTGCATTAGTTGACCACGCCCCCGTGTCCGCTGGGCACGCCCCCATGTGCAGAAGCGTACCTGTACTATCAAGATTTCCCCAGATTCTGCGAATCTTTGAGTTGACCACGGCCCCGTGTCCGCTGAGCACGACCCCGTGGTGGTTGATAGAAGCTTCTATAGCTTTGTCTTTTCTGCTGTCACTTAGGCACTCCCCCGTGCTCATTGAGCACGGGGCGTGTTCAGCCTTCTGTTCTCTTGTTTTGCTTGGGAAGATGCTGTCGGGGAGGTCGGGCATGCCATGTTTGTTCCTTTTCTTGTATTTATGTTAGATTTAGCTGCCTTTTTGCTTCTTTTGTTCATTTGAGCTCATTTAATCCTGAAAATACAAAAGGAGGACAAAAACACACTTTTTCTAACATTAGTACTAAAAAAAGGGTTAGTTTTATGCCACAATTGATGTAATTTATATGTTTCATTTTGTGAACATCAATAACCAATTAGAATGCTAACGGGTCTTAATTAAGTCATAGACTTAGACCGGCTAGTTTTTAAATATGAAAGCAGTACGATACGCTAGATTAAGCGATGACCGGAATGGAATGTAATTTAGACCCAACACGTATGAAGACTTGTATAATATGGGTAAACTAAATACATTCTGGATTTTGAAGTAAAAATGATAAGGTTTGACCCGTTTCAGCTAATTTATGCAAACTAGTTACATAAACCGTATCGAACGCGTATAAGCATAACGGGTAACTGGATGAGTCAAGTACAAGTTCCATAAGTTATTATGCTTAAAATATGTTGTGTATCAGTAGGATATCAGCAATTATGCCCAAATAGGTTTTTAAACCATATTAAGTCTCGTAAGGGTATTTTGGTCATTTTAAAGTTTATAAAAGAGGTTTAAACATAAACTGAGGTTCTGGTCTAAAACATTCAGTAAAAATATTTATTTTATCATGTTACATCAGTAAGATATCATACATATGTGAGGTTCACCATTTATGGCCAATTCATGCACCGTAGGGGCATTTTGGTCATTTCACATATGTTTTAAGAACAAAATTGGAAAAGTGAGTTCAAGACTTATACTTAGTGTTAAAGTATTAAAATTTATTTATAAAATCAGTAGGTAACAAGTCTTAGGTGTTAAATATGGTTTTAAACCATACTATGCGCCTAATTAGCGTAAAAGTCGATAATTGACGATATTTGAGATGTTTATGGAAATCTGAGATTTTGATCAGTCTTGATTGTTCAAAATATTTTATTTTTCATATAACATCAGTAGCAAAAGGTTTGGTATGTTATTGATATGTAAATCTCATTTTATTAATGAAAATGGCATTATCGTCTATTACCGAATTCATACAAGAACTCTATGTTATGGTCAGTATAAAATCTGACCAAAAATTCAAAAAATCCCTAAAAATTATATCATAACAGTGGGTAATGATTTTGGTGCCAAAATTTGGGTTTGAACATGATTTATGCTAAAAATGTCATTTAATTAACAAAAAAAATTCATTTTACGCTATCTTGTATAACTTTAGTTTGAGACCAGAAACTGATGTCAAATTTTGTGGACATACTTATATATCAGTAATAAAGCTTTTTGTTCTCTCACATTTTCAAAAATCTCGTTTTTATAACATAAGGGCATAATAGTCAAATTTAAGCATATTAACGGAACATGTGCAAAAACTCAGATTTCTAATATGATCGTGTAATATAACCTTATAGGGTTATGCTACATTAAATTACGATCATAACGGAACCTAAAATCAGTAGCAAACTAATCTAATTCGGTTCATAATTGAAAGTCAACGCAGAAGTCAAACTTCACGACTTTCGGTTGCGAACCGACCCTAAAACTGGAATTGACGAGCCGAACATGTTTACACATGTTCTAATAATTATTACCAAGTTGCTTAAGTGATAAAACGTATTTTAGAACATTTCTAAACTCATATCGCAATTATTTCGAAAACTGCTCCGTTGACTTTTTAAAATAATATTAAGTTGACTCGTCAATTGACCAAGCATACGTGATTCTTAGGAGGTGCCCTTTTGAGGGTTTAACACCTACCTAATTATGATTACGCAGCCATGTTCGTTGCGAACAATGGCTCAACCGTTTACGGTCTTACTAAAAGTCAAAGAGTTCGTCGTAAACGCTTGACTTTTTAGCTTTAAACGCCAAATAAAATAAACTAGTCACGAAAGGACAGTTACATAAGGTCCTATGGACTAAAAATAACTCAGAGGATGTTCCAAAATGTTCAGGATCCTCTTAGAATTGAGAGACAGCAATCGAAATGAATTGATTCAAGTTGAAATGAGAATTCCTTGGCCTATTTATAGATTTTGAGATAGAATAAGATTTTGCCAAGTGTCTAGAGGTTTGCTAGGATTATTCCAGGTGTAAAACCAGGTTTCAAATTAGTTAACATGCCCCTTGTATGAGTTAAATGGTTTAGATGTGTGTGGGAAAACAAGTATTCAGCAAAACAGCAACATAAAATAGCTTTGCTGCTGTTATTATTGCTGGCGGCCTGCGAACACAGCAGGCCCAAAGGGTCGCGGCCCGCGAGGCTGTCAAGCCCAGCAACAAGTTTGGCAGAAATGTTGTTTTGGTCCTTGTCTTCATGTTTCAGCATTTTTAACCTTATTTATGTTATAAAAATGACAATATTGGTCCCTCTGACTTCTGAATAAGTTGTATACAAGTTCAAAACAACTTTTGAAGGTTCGACACGAACAGTCCCTCACACCATTACTTATTATTCAACTTTCATATATTAGCGCTTTTGGCATGAAAGTTTCTAGACTCTCATAACATGTTAATACACGGTTCAAAACCTCTAACAGTCAACCTTAGGTACACTCAGAAGTGCGATTGAGTAATACGGAGTTCCCGGTTTGTTCAAAAGGCCTCTCAAAGGCGTAGTTTCGCTAGTCGTCACTTTTAGTCCTTTAATCGCACAAAGTAACGCGTAATATCGTTTAACCATATATAAGCCTTTTGTAGCCCATATTGAGTATTCCCGAGCATATGTTTAAATATTACGATGCTCCCATTTGCTTAAATGGTCACCCAAAGGCGTAGATTTAAAAGTTGACGCTTTTGGTCCCTCTAACGCACAAACTTGCGCGTATTATCGTTTATTAGCATCAAAGCCCTAGGTAATCCATATTAGGCATTCATGAGAGTATTATCAAACATCACGATGCTTCGGGTTCGTTAAAAGGTCAGTCAGAGGTATAATTAAACATGTTGACGCTTTTAACCCCTTTAACTTGCAAACTTGCGCGTAACTTCATTTATTGGCGTGAAAGCCTTACATGGCCAATATTAGGCATTCCCGAGAGCGTAATCAATTATCATGAAGCTCTCGGTTTGTTAAAAGGTCACTCAGAGGTAAGAATTAACATGTTGACGCTTTTAACCCTTCGAAGAGCAAACTTTCAAATAATTATGCAAACGGCTCCTCTCAACCAACAAGTGGCTCATTTGTGAATATGAATACCGTGTAATGTCATTCAGAGGCTTAGTTTAAGCATGTTGACACTTTTAGTCCTTTTGTATTCAAAGTTTTTGATTTTTTGCAAAATTAGTCCCTCGTAGTCAACGTTTGAATTTATTAGGGTTTAGTACACGTGTCAACACATCATTGGACATGATTTTATGAGTGTTACATCCTCACCCCCTTAAAAGAAATCTCGACCTCGAGATTTTCTCAAAAGATAGAAGTACTTTCTGTCGTATAATGGACTAAATCTCCACAGTATATTAGGGGCCTCTTACGGCATCCCGGTTGACCTATACAATAGGTACATACTTTCTTTCAGGAGCTTCTTAACCTGTCGATTCTCAATCGATGCTGGTTTCTCCACAAACTATAAGTTTTCATTAATCTGCACATCATTATGTGGCAATGCTATTGACTTATTGTCTAGCCATATCTTTAAATCACAAGTGTGGAACATATTGTGAATACCATCAAGTTCCTTAGGTAAGTTTTAGCTTATAGGGCTACCCATCTTGACATATTTAATTTTCTCGAATGGTCCAATATGTTTAGAGTTTAACTTGCCTATTACATCAAAATTGCAGCACAGCTTTCTAGAGGGGTTCTTTCTGTTGAATCTTGTTCCTCATTGAGAACTTAAGAGGTTTGCGACTCTCATCAAAATTGATTTTCTGCCGATTATTGGCAACTTTCAGACGATTACTGATTCGTATGGTCTTATCCGTTGTTTCCAAGGTAATTTCAGATCCTGATAATTGGACTTACCAAAATTATGTCCATCAAATGGACGTTTGACATTCCATCTATACAAGGTCTCCAAAGGAGCATCCTTGATGTTTATATACCAACTATTAGTTATAGGATAACCTATTTAGGGTAAGTTAGTTATTCTTATCACTATTACTTTAATCAATCTTAAGGAATAGCTAACCTCATGGTTAGTCGAACAAATAGACGATCCTGGGCAGCTGACAGCAAATTCTCAATCGTTACCTAGTTAAAGTTGTGGTAATTAATGCATAAGCATATTGCACCGTGCTTTCTTTTATTAACAATAATCGGAGCTCCTAAGACGATGAGCTAGTTGTACAAGCCTATCTCCATAATGATCGGCTCTTAATTCTTCCATTTCCATTGGTGCTAACCGATTTAGAGTTTCTATGGCAGATACGGCTCCTAATAGGATGTCAATCCTAACTCCACTTTGCCTCTCTGGAGGTAACCAGGGTAGTTTGTCACTTGTGCCATTCAAATGACACATCTGTTTTCACGAGTAAATGGATGCCTTAAGTAGAAACGCCTACTCAGGCATTTCTATAATGGATATCTTCTTTGAATACCACTAGCTGACCTTGGTACAATATGACCATTGGAAATATCTTAGTGGTTCCATGCTTAAACCTCCATACTGATCAGGCATGGAAGCAATCTATGGGACACATTAGGATACGCCAATCCTCATATGCCACCTTTATCAAACATAGTTTGCCATTCGCAGTTGGTAGAAATCAATGAGATAATATTGAAATAACGTATATCGTCGAAATTTTTCTTGGAGAAAGAGTACTTTAGATTCTTACGAGAGGATCATCGTCGAGAATGGAAGAAACGGTCTTTATAGTTTTCATTGGTAAGTTCTACCTTATACTTAATATCTGGAGTTCTTATGAGTATAATCGAAAGTTTTCTAAGCTTATGGTCTATCAAAGACTTATTATTCCCTGAATTAAAATAAGACACTCAGCAGAAATTATCATTGATAAATGATAAGGAATGTACCTGATGCTATTATTGATATGTACTATCTCTGGCATTCATCCGATAGTTCAGGCATTTCCTTTCTTAGCCTCTCCAGGCTTAGTTGTACCTTCTTTGGCAGCTTTAGGGCAATTAGTACTGATGTGGCCCTTCTCGCCACAGCTGAAACAGACTGCATTCTTTATGTCCCTGCATTCGTGGGACTGGTGACCAGTTCTTTTATAGATGCCACATTGTTTTAACTTTTGGTTTGATCGACACTGTCCCCAGTGTCTTCTTTTGCAGGTTTTGCATGCAGGCTTTTTATTGGAATTTTGTTGGTTCCTTTCTAACTCGGATTTGCCCTTCTTCTTAGGATTCTGGGAGTTATCCTCCTCCCTCTGTCTTTTCTCATTAGTCTTAGTCTTGACCGACTTTTGTCTCACTATATCCAGAGTGAGAGACAAGGATAGATCCACAGTTGATCTAAATATGGTTAGCCTTGAAGCCTTAACATTCCCTGTTACTTCCGGTGCCAAACCACCGATGAAACGCGCAATGCGTTTAGGTTCAGGGGTAATTAAATAGGGTACCAATCTAGACAGGCGTTGAAGTCGGTAACATATTGTTGATAATCTAGGTTTTTCATTGTGAGAGTTAGAAAATCTGTCTCCACTTTTTCCACTTCGTGTTGTGGATAGTAGTTTTCTCTGATAAGTTCCACAAACTTGGACCATCCCATATTGTCTAGGGGAATTTTCCCCATGGACTGTACCATGGCCTTCCACCATGCGAGGGCCTCGCCTTTGAAAGATTGTGAAAAGAATTTCACTACATCCTTATCAGCACAATTGCTGATGTCCACAACAGTTTCCATTTCATCAAGCCATTTCATGGAATCAATCACCCCTTTTTCCCCATTGAAATCCCTGGGTTTTCATGAGACGAAGTATTTGTATGTGCACCCGTCTTCAGTTAAACGGGGCTTATCATGGAGCACTAACTTCTGAGGTTCGCTCTTTGCATTTGAAGAGTGAACGGAGCTCTCCTTGCGAGCTGATGTACTTGATTTTGTATGGGACCTTGAGCGAGTAGCACTTGACTCCTTATTGTTCTCAAGAGCTTTACCTACAGCTTTATTAACCGCTGCGTCAATCATGGCCTGAAGATCAGCTTCATTAACATTTTCATTTGCATCATTGTTTCTATTTGCAGTACTGTTGTATGCTTCATCAGAATCCACCATTTTGAAGCTTTGGTACTAAACACCAATAATAACAATTGCTAAGTTGCAAAATAATAGTGAATCATCGTATTTGATGATTATCAAACTATGGTATCATTAAACCACATCGACTATTAGGTTTTAACTTCCTTATAGTATGTTACTAGAAATTATATTAATTTTTAATTGGCCTAGGTCTCAAAAGGGACCATTAATGGCATTTAAGGGATGGACCAAGTCCATTGCCTTTTTGTAGGTCCCCTTGACGTATGGATCTTTCACAGAATTGTCAATCCAATCAAGAGTGCGGAATCCTCTTGATCAGAATATCACAGAAACAAGTAGAAAACAGAAATCACTTTTAAACTAGGTTTCTATTGATTATCGATTACAAGAATTACAATCAATCAAACCCTAACACTCTCACAAATTCGTCCAAGCACAAGCTCTCACGAATTCTACATCTTTCAAATACTGTTTTGGCTGATTAACCTAAACCCTAACGCCTAACCTTGTTTATATAACACAAGGTTTGCTACTTGGGCCAAGGTTTCCAACATGGACTGCGAATTGGTGTAAGCCTAATTCGCCCCCCATCACCCAATCTGGTGGGTTTGGTTAGCCCAAACTCTATTATCTCACTAATACAAAGCTAAACCCGCTAACCGTTTATCTTTTAACTAATTACAAGATATCCAAAGACCAAATCTAAGCTGTTGTCACAAACATGCACCAACAAACTCCCCCTTGACAATAGCTTCATAAAATAACTTTGTCTTCAGTCATCTTGCAATCTTCATATAGTCTTGCACTGTCTTTGGTCTTTGGATAGCTTCAGCTTCAATAGCTTCTGCCAGCAACAAACTCCCCCTAAGCTGATGCATCCAATCACCAAATCTTCAAAACGTTAGCATTTGAGTAAACTCCAGTTCAGCATATGTATAGCAATCTTCAAACTCTTCAACTTTCTCTGCAATATAGAAAGGAGGTTTGTGACACCCCGTACTCTCGTTGTCAAGAGAAGGGCATCTTAGTAATACGCACAGTTATAATTATTATTATTATTATTATTCCTAGTATTATCATATATTTACAAAATAATAGCACACGCGATTAGAAATTTAATTACATATCACATGTATATTTTAGAATACCCAGGCCAGCATAATTAAATGAGACGCGCAATCGGGTTCATTCACTTGGGCTAGACCCAACCCAACTAACCTAAATCTAAACCCTACCTATTTAAACCCCCCTCATAATCTCTCACCCTCCTCATCTTCTTTTATAAAAATAACAAACCTAAAAACCCTAAATAAACAATCAGTCGCACCCCAACAATTCCTTTCCCTCTCTCTCGTCTGCAATCCCCGACGACCGGAGCCCCGACTTCTGGTGACCGCCTCATGTCCGATAATCACCCCAACAACCATAACCCATCCCCCATGTTCATCTTCTCAAACACCCACACACTGCCCAAACACCCCACCGCCCTCCTCTCGATCTGGGCACCAGCCGACCATCACCACCACCGTCTGGTGGTGGTACGATGAAGAAGCAGCAAGGACCGAGAGCAACGACAAGGAGGAAGGGAGACCGGAGCATGGATGGCGGCGGAGACAGCCTCCGGTCGTCATCAGTGGTGGCGGTTCTCTTCGGTTCAAGTCTGATGCAGCGGTGGAAACTGGTTGCAGCGGAAGTGGTGCTGACTGGAGCCGATGGCGGCAGCGGCCGACGGAGCTCCGACGCAGCTCCGCAAACAGTAGCAGCGGACACCTCGTTCTTCCGATTGTACATCGGTTAGTAGGTACTCGCCCTTGTTTGTCTCACAGATTCTTGAATAAATGAACATACACTTGTTGGCAGCTCTGTGTTTAGATTTAAAAAGGAATGTGAATGTCTGCTGATGTAGTGTGTGTGCCTCTTTTGATTTACCTTGCATCCTTGTGAATATATGTTTAATTATTTGTTTGCAAAGACCTGCACATTGGTTCAAGTTACTTATTTGGTTGGGAATTTGTATATAAAGGATGCCATAATCTGTCTAATATGAAGCTAGTTGATGAAATCTGATGCTTTTTATTGTGGCTGAATAATATATCGTGATTTTTATTAAGGAATTGTTAGTTTAAGTTGTACTCATATATTTGTTAATTTATTGGATTGGAGAATTCTAACTGTATGTCATGGTTGTATAAAAATGAATAAGATCAACTGTTAGGGTGTTATGCATCATACTATGTGTGAATATTAGTAATTATTAATCTTGGAAGGATAATTGTTACTGTTGGTTTGTTTATAGTGTAGTATATTTATACCCTTATATTTCTTACTTTTATTTTAGAATTTACAGTACGATTTGTATGCATTGGTGTTTATGAAAGGTTAACAATTATGGTAATATTTCATTGATGTTTATGGCCGATGTGATTGTTCGATAAAAATTGAAAACCCCGATGATGAACTGTTTGGATGACGCTTGAAATATTTGAAATGTGTTGTATTTGATCCGAATTAGGGTATGTACAAAATTAGAACATGTTAAAGAATTGTGATTGGTCTTTTCTGAATTGGATAAGGATTCTAGAAGTTCTGTCAGAGGTTACAAGTCGAAACCCCATGGTTGCGAGTCGAAACCCCATGGTTGCGACTCGAGACCTTTTATTCACTAAGACAATTCATATAGAGAGACTCGAGACCGGACTCGAGACATCATCGGTTACGACTCAAATGTGCACCGCTCGAGACCACCTGGCTGCGACTCGAGACCTCACGTTCTCGAGTCGAGACCACCCGGTTTCGACTGGACTACTCTGCTTGGTTATTGGGCACAAACTGATGTTTTGGACTCTGTGCTATGTTAATGTTTAACTGTTACTGTTGAACTGTTTGTATGCTAGGATAGGCCCAATAACGTATATGCCGCTATGCTAGTGTGACTTACGTGCTATGTGTTAGATACGTGTAGTTGTACGTGACATTACTTGCACACGAACCTAATAAAAATTTATAAACCATAATAGGGTATGGTTGACCAACGTAACACAAGTAAATTAACTACCGAGCAAAGCAAAGGTGGGTTCACTACTTTTTACTTAAAGCATGCGTTCCCGGTGGTTGGGAAACGGAACAAAACACTTTTCCTGGTTTGGGATTGCCTACTCCTTGTGTGGGATACGGTATTTCTATCTCCTTGTGTGGGATACGGGTAACAACGCTATCTCCTTGTGAGGGATACACAAACTTACTTTTCTTCCCTTGTTACTGGGAACTCTTAGTTAATTACTGTTTATACTGGATGCAACAAGCAACACTAAACAAAACTCTATCACTCAAGTCCTCACTTCTTAATACCGATTAGTCGCCGGGGTCAGGCGAACGGGTTATTAGTTGATAGCGCTATTTAGGTCTCACCAACCTCACACCGTGCCCGCGTATGGGATCGGGCGTGAACTAATGTACTCTGGAAACCGTCAATGATGATAGAACATTGACAAACGGGGCACTCTACGGAAACGTACGGATGAATAGTATTCGGTATTGTAAAAACAGTTTAGTCGCTTACTTATGGGGTAGCTCCCCATCGCATGTATAAACGGATAAATTAACTGTTGAAACAAGTTTTTGGAATTAAAACTGGAAAACTACAAACACGTGAACTCGCCAACGTTATGTTGACACTCTACTGCATGCTTTGCAGGTTGCTCGTTACAGCTCTGGACGGACGTTGCAATCGGATGGAGTGCGTGGTTCGTAAGTGACATGATAACAAACTTGTGGTTTTAAATTACGATGCGTTTTCTTCCCCTTTCCGCTGTGAACTTAAACTATGTTTTGAAAAATTTAAATTAGGTCACTAATTATGCTAATGTTTATAACAATAACTAATTTGTTCAAAATAATTAGTGGCTAAGATCCTGGTCGTCACACGCCTCGCGGTAATACTCCGCGTGTGGATTTTGAGGGTGTGACAGATTGGTATCAGAGCCATTGGTTATAGTGAACTAGGTTTAAAATATAAAATGTTTTGGACTTAAAATATTTTTATATGAAAACCAGACTATAACCGTTCTCTAACGAAAACCACAACGACACCACACTCCGGATTGCAAGGTTCGTCAACCTCAGATACTCACCTGGTAATGGTAGGTTATCGGCATTTACTTGTACATTACTTATGTGTGAACATGCATGTGTGTATGCGTACAATTAGCATATACGTGTTAGTATGTATGTGTGTATATTTGGTATTCAACATAGTGGAACATGCTAAGGCTGGGCTGGCATGTTACGCGTTAAACAGGAGCGAGTCCTCCTAAACCTGGTTCGAAACCACGATACACTAAGGCCGAAGGAACCAGTTATTCCAAGCCCTCGTCCATGTATTTCCTGATATCACCCCTGGAATTAGAACGAACCGACGCGGTGAACGATCACTCGATATACCTGCTCAGGAAAGGCCTGCTACGGACCACATAGAAAAGTTACGTGATCGAATCGACGAAGGGGAGCCACCCCTATATCTTGTAACGTTAGAAGGAACGAGGACGTCATTCACCTCCTTCCTACTCACGCATTTCTTCTTCCCAACTCAAGTGGTGTGGCTTGTTCCCTCATCTGACCGATCACATTGATTCTTGAAGCCTCCTAGTAAGTCTACACTTTTCGGGTTTCTGTTTGCACGTCTCGAACACGAAAAACATGCGTGGTGTATGCTTCTCATTGAAGTGCCAGCACTCGTAACACCTTTCGACCATGAAGTTATTTCCCCTAATTCCTCGTTGCATGGTTAATCCTTATTCAAGTTGAACCTTATACCTTAGCACGCCCCAAAACCCAGCAAAGTGATATCTTTCTTACAAACCGGCGTAATTGAAAGCGTGGCAAGACGAAGATACGAGCCAGTCAACCCACCGACGAGTACGATGACCTAGATGCTTACCTTATCCTTCATTTTCCAGAACCGTTATTCTTGGACGACTTTTCTGATTTCGTGAATCCTTTCGCTAGCTTTCGTATGAATCCGTGTTTATTGCTTAGATGGTACCCCCGCTTCTACCGTTTCTTTATAACGACATCCACTTTTCTTCATACGGGAGCCTCGACCAGATTTCTCTCCAAATTAATGAATTCAACAAGATCGACTCTTGGTCGACAAGCTTCATAAACCCTGAAAATTGGCAACATTTACCTTAATCGAGCTTTTTCGAAAGCCCGTTTCCGTAGTTTCACATCAACCCCCCCCGGCCGACGCAAGCGCTACTTCAAACTCATTCGCACGACTTAGAACAACCCACTCGAACTTGATTTTCTACCGACCTGAGAAATCACATCCTACCAGACATCTCAGTAGACCCTGAACCCTACAGACCAGCACGACGACCATCCCTCTCTAGCTACTTCATTTTGCGCTAACCACATCGACGTAACACCCCTTATCAGCAAGCAACATTCTTTATTCTAAACTGCCATAGCTTGTGTACGACCAGATATCTCATCGACATCAAATAAATCCCTATTACCGAATCCCAAAGCCTTTATGTTTTGTCTCAAGTTAAAACGCATCAATTTTGACTACCCTTCTTGCATTGTCTCCTACTCGTGTTATGTTTCACGGATTCCATGATTCTTATCCTATTCTGCATAAATCTCCGTTTGGACGAATCACTTCCTACGAATGTTACTCGTTGGAGCAACGAGCCAAGGATACCCCGGGGGTAACGGGTATCGCGAGTACTGTTCATCGAACTCGATACGATCAACACCCAGTTACGACACTCGGATTTATTCCATCCTGTCAACATTCGACACTTGTTTCTTTCGACGTCGTCCGAACCTATCTCGAAAACCAGTGGGGACCAGGACGACCCCTCCGCTTTACCCTGGTACTTCTACGACTCAAGCCGCCTGCGTTAAGTTTTCAACGCGTGACTTTAACGTCACAAAGCCTGCTCTTCTCGATCGCATACACAACCCCTCACGATTTAGACTCGAAAGAGTATCACATGAGATTAGAGAGATGCCCAGCGATCCGCAACTCCAGCAATTGGAAGATAATCTATGAGGTGCTTCTATTTTATTTTATCCTGCCCAAGGCATTGATGAAATGTCTTCTAGTAATGGCATGCGACCAAAGAAACCGACAAGTTTTCGAACTGGCAACCATCCACTTGAAAGAAGTAGAAGTCAGGCACGGAGTGTCAACTCCTATTGTCTATGATCGTAATCCACGTTTTGCATCCGATTCGTCGCAAGCTACGGCCAGACCCTTTGGCTCACTGTTAGACATGAGCTCTGTTTACGGCCAGCGGATGGGCGGCCAACCGAACGCACTCTCCGAAACCCTAGGAGGCATGCTGAGAGCATGTGTTATCGATGTTGGAAAACAAGTGACATTTCCTTTTCGTAAAATCTCTTCCAACAACAATTACCACACTAGCATTTAGGCAACACCATTTGAGGCATTGCACGAACGCAAATGCCAGTCACCTCTATGTTGGGCGGAAGCCAAATTACCGGCTCATAACTTGCACTTGACACAACGGGTAGGATTGCCCAGAGCTGACAACGTATGGCGATAGTTCTAGACCGTCAGAAAGGCTACGCGGATAAGCGTAGGAAATCTCTAGAATTCTTAGTCGGAGACTGGGTTCTACTTAAATTTTCACCCTGGATGGGTGTGGTACGTTTTAGCCAACAGGGCAAGCTTAATCCGCGATACGTTGGACCGTTCGAAGCATCGAAACGATTAGTAAGGTAGCATACTGACTAAACCTGCCTGAAAAGGTTGAACGCGGTACACAACGTCTTTCACGTACCTAATCTGAAGAAGTGTCTGTCAGATGAAACATTCGTTATTCCTTTTTAGGAGCTCGTGATCAGCAACAAAATACGTTTCGTTGAGGAACCGGTTGAGATCAAGGATCAATAAATCGAAACCCTCAAGCATGGTATAATATGCCAACAGACTGAGTTCGTTGAAACTCACGCTGTGGCCTAGAGTTTACCTGGGAACGGGAAGACCAGATGAAGCGCAAGTATCCCCATTTGTTGCAAACGAGACTCCCAGCACTGAAGCTACAACGAAAATTCGGAACGAAATTCCACACTAACGGAGGGATATTGTGACACCCCGTTGAAACATTTAAACACACTAGCTTGTCAGTGGCTGCGCGCTAAATTTCGGGATGAAATTTCTTGAACTTGGGGATAATGTGACGCTTCGGGCTTTTCCGCGTGATTTCATCCTTATGTTATAATTAATTTGGTGAAGATCTATACTATGAGAGATACGTACAAACTCTGTGAATCTTATGCTACGTGATTTTACATGCTATGTGACCTTATGTGTTATTTGGCTTACATGTTCATTTTGTGGAATTCCGTGAAACTGCTTGCGTCTACGTATGGTAATGAGGTCTAAGTATACATATAGAGTGAATCGCATGACTTTTGCTTTAATTTCGAGGACGAAATTCCAGCAACATGGGGAGAATGTGACACCCCGTACTCTCGTTGTCAAGAGAAGGGCATCTTAGTAATACGCACAGTTATAATTATTATTATTATTATTATTATTATTATTATTATTATTATTATTATTCCTAGTATTATCATATTTTTACAAAATAATAGCGCCTCCTGTCCGATAATCACCCCAACAACCATAACCCATCCCCCATGTTCATCTTCTCAAACACCCACACACTGCCTAAACACCCCACCACCCTCCTCTCGATCTGGGCACCAGCCGACCATCACCACCACCGTCTGGTGGTGGTACGATGAAGAAGCAGCGAGGACCGAGAGCGACGACAAGGAGGAAGGGAGACCGGAGCATGGATGGCGGCGGAGACAGCCTCCGGTCGTCATCAGTGGTGGCGGTTCTCTTCTGTTCAAGTCTGATGCAGCGGTGGAAACTGGTTGCAGCGGAGGTGGTGCTGACTGGAGCCGATGGCGGCAGCGGCCGACGGAGCTCCGACGCAGCTCCGCAAACAGTAGCAGCGGACACCTCGTTCTTCCGATTGTACATCGGTTAGTAGGTACTCGCCCTTGTTTGTCTCACAGATTCTTGAATAAATGAACATACACTTGTTGGCAGCTCTGTGTTTAGATTTAAAAAGGAATGTGAATGTCTGCTGATGTAGTATGTGTGCCTCTTTTGATTTACCTTGCATCTTTGTGAATATATGTTTAATTAGTTGTTTGCAAAGACCTGCACATTGGTTCAAGTTACTTATTTGGTTGGGAATTTGTATATAAAGGATGCCATAATCTGTCTAATATGAAGCTAGTTGATGAAATCTGATGCTTTTTATTGTGGCTGAATAATATATCGTGATTTTTATTAAGGAACTGTTAGTTTAAGTTGTACTCATATATTTGTTAATTTATTGGATTGGAGAATTCTAACTGTATGTCATGGTTGTATAAAAATGAATATGATCAACTGTTAGTGTGTTATGCATCATACTATGTGTGAATATTAGTAATTATTAATCTTGGAAGGATAATTGTTACTGTTGGTTTGTTTATAGTGTAGTATATTTATACCCTTATATTTCTTACTTTTATTTTAGGATTTACAGTACGATTTGTATGCATTGGTGTTTATAAAAGGTTAACAATTATGGTAATATTTCATTGATGTTTATGGCCGATGTGATTGTTCGATAAAAATTGAAAACCCCGATGATGAACTGTTTGGATGACGCTTGAAATATTTGAAATGTGTTGTATTTGATCCGAATTAGGGTATGTACGAAATTAGAACATGTTAAAGAATTGTGATTGGTCTTTTCTGAATTGGATAAGGATTCTAGAAGTTCTATCAGAGGTTACGAGTCGAAACCCCATGGTTGCGACTCGAGACCTTTTATTCACTAAGACAATTCATATAGAGAGACTCGAGACCGGACTCGAGACATCATCGGTTACGACTCAAATGTGCACCGCTCGAGACCACCTGGCTGCGACTCGAGACCTCACGTTCTCGAGTCGAGACCACCCGGTTTCGACTGGACTACTCTGCTTGGTTATTGGGCACAAACTGATGTTTTGGACTCTGTGCTATGTTAATGTTTAACTGTTACTGTTGAACTGTTTGTATGCTAGGATAGGCCCAATAACGTATATGCCGCTATGCTAGTGTGACTTACGTGCTATGTGTTAGATACGTGTAGTTGTACGTGACATTACTTGCACACGAACCTAATAAAAATTTATAAACCATAATAGGGTATGGTTGACCAACGTAACACAAGTAAATTAACTACCGAGCAAAGCAAAGGTGAGTTCACTACTTTTTACTTAAAGCATGCGTTCCCGGTGGTTGGGAAACGGAACAAAACACTTTTCCTGGTTTGGGATTGCCTACTCCTTGTGTGGGATACGGTATTTCTATCTCCTTGTGTGGGATACGGGTAACAACGCTATCTCCTTGTGAGGGATACACAAACTTACTTTTCTTCCCTTGTTACTGGGAACTCTTAGTTAATTACTGTTTATACTGGATGCAACAAGCAACACTAAACAAAACTCTATCACTCAAGTCCTCACTTCTTAATACCGATTAGTCGCCGGGGTCAGGCGAACGGGTTATTAGTTGATAGCGCTATTTAGGTCTCACCAACCTCACACCGTGCCCGCGTATGGGATCGGGCGTGAACTAATGTACTCTGGCAACCGTCAATGATGGTAGAACATTGACAAACGGGGCACTCTACGGAAACGTACGGATGAATAGTATTCGGTATTGTAAAAACAGTTTAGTCGCTTACTTATGGGGTAGCTCGCCATCGCATGTATAAACGGATAAATTAACTGTTGAAACAAGTTTTTGGAATTAAAACTGGAAAACTACAAACACGTGAACTCGCCAACGTTATGTTGACACTCTACTGCATGCTTTGCAGGTTGCTCGTTACAGCTCTGGACGGACGTTGCAATCGGATGGAGTGCGTGGTTCGTAAGTGACATGATAACAAACTTGTGGTTTTAAATTACGATGCGTTTTCTTCCCCTTTCCGCTGTGAACTTAAACTATGTTTTGAAAATTTTAAATTAGGTCACTAATTATGCTAATGTTTATAACAATAACTAATTTGTTCAAAATAATTAGTGGCTAATATCCTGGTCGTCACACGCCTCGCGGTAATACTCCGCGTGTGGATTTTGAGGGTGTGACAAGGTTCTACCATGCATCCAATCAAACTCTCATCTTCACAGCAACTCATCACTTTAACTTCTCAGCAACACACGGCTTCAATCTGTGTACTATAAAACAGACATCTCGAGAAACCATAAGAATTTTTCAACAAAGTTAAATAAATTATTATTTTTCAAGAGATAGTTAAACTGTATCACAGATTAAGCATTTTCAACTTATCACCAACACGCAAAACTTTTTAATCACACACCCTAGAACCCGCATGATTTAAAATTTTGAACTCACTTTCTAACACCGTCTCCCCCTATCAGTAACAATTCCTCCAAGAATAACAGTTTTCCGTACGTTAAGAATTTTTAACATAAAAAGACACTATTTTTGTATTTTTATATTTTCTGAAAGCAAGTAAATAACAAAAGCAATAAACACTCTATTTTTGTGAGAATCACTGGTAAGAAGATCATATCAGCACAATCAAACTGTTTCACACCATTAGTTAATTGTTTATTTAATTTCTCGTGAAAAGCAGTCCAAGACGATTACCAGTATGTTTGTCCTTTTAAACAAAATGCATGAACATTTCAAGTACCATTACCGTATGATACGTTAAGGTAATTTTATTTACTGAGATACTAGTGTGTCCCACTTCAGGATATACCCCCGCGATCAAGGTATGCACAAAGATTCATCGTAGTAGGTGAGTATACTGAATTCATCTGTTTTGTTTTTCAACGTTTAGATAATTGGTGATCAGGTCAGTACTTCCGTACAGCAAAGAGAGCAAAATATCTAACGAGGGCTATGACAAATACCAATTTTTGGTACGATTTATGCTTTTTGCACATTTGAATAACTCTCTTTGAGAGCTTCTTCATTTTTTGGTTTTGGCATTTTTAGCTCTTTTAAGATATCCTGGTTGTGCCTAGGTCAGCATGTATCTGGATGCAGTAGAAGGACAACCCTGATATCCCCAGATAAAATAACAGTATAAAGACCCAAAACTTCAGATTTTGGCAATCTATCAACGCAAGATTTAAGGTCATTAAACCATACACCACTGATGTGTTCCCCACTCATACACAGTTCATTTAGGTTTATATCACATTGGTAAGTTGATTATTTCATGCTTTTTGCCTACTGATACATCGTATAATGAAGTTGCTATCACACTTAAGCAATTTAATTTATTATCAGTGTGACAGTCTAACTTGCTGATGTACTATCATTTCTTCTTTTTCACACAGTGATAACTCATTTTTTATTTTCTATTTTTTTATGTTTTTGTTTTTTTAATGTTTTTGTATTTTTTATTTTTAAGAAAAGCAGTAAAATATTTACAAAAATTCTTATGAAAAACCAGTTATTCAGGATTCCTCAACCCGTTGAGTTCGACTAAATGTTCAAAACGAGCCCTGTCAAAAGCTTTAGTATAAAGATCTGCCAGGTTATCTAGTGTGTCGACTCAGCACTTTGAACTTCAATTTAAATCAATCAATATAAATATATCAACAATCTCACATCCCCCTTCATGTGCCTAGAGCAGCCACTATCAACATACCATAAGTTGATAATCCTCCTTAGCAGCTCCTGCACACACCAACCAAGAAATTAGTTAGATTGGGGGACCCAAGCCTTAATGGTCTTGGGTCGTCCAAATTCACCAACCACTTGAACATCCATCCAATATCCATTACTCCTAACTGGAGTCTTGGATCTCAGACCTGTTGATGGAATTTGATTTCGATTTCCATAAGGTCTCTGGTCCTGAGGGTTCCTATATGTGTTTGGACAATTTGACCTTTGAAAATTCTGGTTTTGATTCCAAGAAGCTTGATTGTTATAATTTCTAAAGCCATTGTTATAAAAAGTTCGACCACCATT
The DNA here is from genome assembly GCA_030545235.1 of Helianthus tuberosus. Lineage (NCBI taxonomy): Eukaryota > Viridiplantae > Streptophyta > Magnoliopsida > Asterales > Asteraceae > Helianthus > Helianthus tuberosus. The sequence continues at coordinate 2,112,364 of CM060389.1, read as the reverse complement.
ATTTTGGTATCTATTTTGATATTGGCCTTGACTTCTGAAATTATTTGAATTTCCATTAAAATTGTCCATTCTAGGTGAACTGCTTCTAGGTCTCTCGTATCTGCCTGGTGGAGATCTAGGCTGAAATCTTGGTTGATATCTTTGAAAACGAAGAACTTGTGGAGTTCCTGTTCCAGCCTTATCTACACCAACAACAACATTCTCTGGTTGCTTAGGAGCAGATTTCTTTAGAGAATTTGAACCTTTCTCCTCACTATCACCTTTCTTCTCTGGTAATTTCCCTCTCTGTTTTTCACTGAGTTGTGCTTCACTCTTTTTGTTAGGACAGCAGCTAGCTACATGTCCTTTGATGTGACATTTGAAGCACGATCTCCTTTTCAAAGACTTCTTAGCTGGAGTCTCTGAGGTAGATCCCTTATCAGATGGTGATGATCCCTTGGATGAACCTTCTTTAGTTTACTTGGATTCAGATTTTTCTTTGTTTTTATTTTTAGCAAACTCTACATTTGATTCATTTTCAATAACAGTTGTTTCATTTTTCATGTCACTACCTTGAACAAAATTAATCTTTTTAACAAAAGCTTGATTTTTATTCATAGGCGGTGAATTTTTCCTTTTCAAAGGTTCCCTGTTATTGTTCTTCTTAGCATCATCACTCTCAGATCCATCACCTTGACTTGATGTGGATGCGAAACTACTTGGTGCAGATGCCATAAAGTCTGCTAGCTCATCTTCACTAGGCAGGAATGAATAGTCATGACTAAGAGGAGGTGGAACTTCATTAAAGCCCTGGAAGCCCACACTGGTCTTGTCATTACTCTTCTTTAACCCACCCATCATGTGTTTAATTACAAAAGACGAATCTCTGAATTGACTCAATTTCTTTTCAAGTTCAACAATTTTGAGTTGTGCATCTGACAACTCTTTGCATTTTTCAGAAATCTCTTTTGTTTTCTCAGCCATCATGTCATGAGCTAAATCTATTCCTTGAAGTTTTTCATTTAACTTGCATGTTAAAGCTTCAATTTCACTTTCATAACCTCTTATCTTCTTCAAGTATGTAGATTCATTTCTTTTAGCAAAAAAATTTGACTCTTTTACGTTTGACATCTCGCTTACCAGACTTTGATTTTGTGTTCTCAACCTGTCAACCTCACCCTGTTGTTCACGACATCTTAAACACACAGAATTAGATTGTACCTTTTCCTCATGAACTTCTGTATTTACATCAGCACCAACCTGTTCAGCTTCACTCTCCTTCTCTACTTCAGCATTCACTTTTGCTTCAGCATTCTCCACTTGAGCTTCAGCATTTTTCACTTCAGATTCAGCATCACTCACAGTAGTTTCTGCCTCATCAACCGACACTATCTCTGCCATGAATGCTTGAGTGGCACTCTCATTTCCCTGATATCGCTTTTGTAATGCATCCCACGTATCCTTTGAATTAGTGTACTTCTTGAAGGTATGCTTGATGCTATCAGGTAATGACATCTTTATCGCAGCCAAGGCTCTCTTTTCAGCCTCATGCATCCTTTTATCATCCTCTTTCATGTTCACATAGTCTGTTCGACGTGGTCTGCCCTCATAATCGTGTGTTGGGTTTATGTACCCATCTTCAATACAGATCCACATGCGTGCATCCTGAGATTCAATGAAGGATTTGAACTTGTCCTTCCATGTAAGATAATTCTCCACCTTCATCATCTTAGGTGCATTCAAATTCGTCATGTTCAACATTTTAACGCAACAGACTGGTAAAACCGTACAAAATATCTCCGAAAACAGTGGTTACTAAATTACACCGTTAGAATTGTCTCGAAAAGACAAATCCAATGATATATAATGTCGAAAACCGAATTCGGGATTTTCCAGAGTCAAACGGTTTAGTCAAACGAGCTACGGATCACTTTCTATTTGCAAAACTGTGAAATTTTATCGACGCTTGCCAAAAAAAATTCCACCACTTAATTTCTCACTTAATTTCGCTGGTTCTGAGTTAATTTCGCTGGACAACTAGGTCAAGTTCGCTGCTCAACAGTGTTACTTAAATTCGCTGCTAATTATGCTGGTCAACTTCGCAGATTAAATTCGCTGCTTAATTTCGCGAATACGACGACTGATAACGTCGCTGAAAACCGTGATAATTTCACTGAGGAAATTATACGGTTACCAAAGTCGCCTTTGGATTTAACTTCGCCGGTCACCGAGATATTTAGTCTCAAGTTCGTTGATCAGTTAATTATGCTAGACTAATCTGCGAAATTGTTAAAATCGCCTATACTTAAAATCGCTGGTCCAGTAACTTTGGAAACTTGATCTGTTCGAAATTCTGAAGATTCTCCAACACAAATCTGCAAAATCAAAACAGCAAATCAGCAAGCTTTTTACGAAATTCTTATGAACTTAATGAAGAAAATCAAGAACAGTCTTCGAATTCCAGCCAAATTCATCAAACAATCAACCAGTACTATCTCCAAAACCTGCAAAAACAGCAAACAAACAGTGTAGAAGATCAAAACAGCCAACAAAATTCAAAAAATTATATCAAACCAAGAAAAAAAATTTCGAAACCCTGGTTTCAGGTTTCAAAATTTTCGAAAATTTCTTCCTGTTTCTGCAGCAACCAATTCTGAACCGAGCCTTCAAGAGCCTAAGGCTCTGATACCAATTGTAGGTCCCCTTGACGTATGGATCTTTCACAGAATTGTCAATCCAATCAAGAGTGCGGAATCCTTTTGATCAGAATATCACAGAAACAAGTAGAAAACAGAAATCACTTTTAAACTGGGTTTCTATTGATTATCGATTACAATAATTACAATCAATCAAACCCAACACTCTCACAAATTCGTCCAAGCACAAGCTCTCACGAATTCTCTATCTTTCAAACACTGTTTTGGCTGATTAACCTAAACCCTAAAGCCTAAAACTTGTTTATATAACACAAGGTTTGCTACTTGGGCCAAGGTTTCCAACATGGACTGCGAATTGGTGTAAGCCCAATTCGCCCCCCATCACCCAATCTGGTGGGTTTGGTTAGCCCAAACTCTATTATCTCACTAATACAAAGCTAAACCCGCTAACCGTTTATCTTTTAACTAATTACAAGATATCCAAAGACCAAATCTAAGTTGTTGTCACAAACATGCACCAACAAAATCCCCCTTGACAATAGCTTCATAAAATAACTTTGTCTTCAGTCATCTTGCAATCTTCACATAGTCTTGCACTGTCTTTGGTCTTTGGATAGCTTCAGCTTCAATAGCTTCTGCCAGCAACAGACTCCCCCTAAGCTGATGCATCCAATCACCAATTCTTCAAAACGTTAGCGTTTAATGTCACAACTGTCTTTGTCATATAGACGATTATGAGTAGGTCGAAGGCTAGCCTTAAAGGACATTAATATATATATGGCACAGAGGCCCGTCACAGGGACGTAAAACGATATGTTATAAAGCCTAGTCATGAAGGACATAAGTAATCAAATGGCATAAAAGCCTTGTCGCAAAGGACATTAGTTTATAAACCGTAATCTTCTTAGATTAGGGGCTTTAAGGCTTGAACATAGTTCTTCGCCTTTGGACATGGAGTTATAGACTATAACTGTCTTCGTTTTAAAAGACGATTCATTTTGGCACATGGTCCAATCAATGGACATCGCTAATGGATGTTTATATATACATATAATTATCGTAATTTAAGATATCTGTCAAGATCTTTTCGATCTTATATAGTATGAGTCTTGGGCATTGCCCACACCTTGGACAATAACTATAACAGTCACAATTGTCAATGTCACTAATGGACAATATAGTATATAGCCAGTAGGCGAAACATCACTAAAGGATGTTAAATAATATGATCATCGTATCAGATGATATTAGTCATGATCACATTAATCATATAGACTATTATGCTTGGACATAGTCCAATATCTTTAGACAGGGGTCATAGACCACAACTGTCGTTGTCTTATTGGACAACAAGTTTAGCCCGTAGGCACTTCATCACTAATGGATGTTTATATTATGATCATCATATTGATGATACTTTCCATGATCTAATTCGATCATATAGGCTTTAAGGCTTGGACATAGTCCAAACACCTTGACGGCTGGTGTGGTTTCTCAAGTCACACTGCCAGGAGTGTTAACATGTTCTTAGATGTTAGCAAGGATTAATTGTCTTAAGAGGGTTTTACCATTAAGAAGATCTTTTGAAATTATTTAGCAGATCGATAAAATTTGAATAAAATTGATACTATTGCTTGATAAAGGACGAAATGAATACCTATATAAAATTTTCAAAAATTTCCATAAATCATTAAGAAATCTACAATAGGCCTTTATCAGTACTTTTAGTATCATATTTGTCCACAGAGGACTAAAAAGGAAATTATAAGTCCGTATGGGGACTATGAAAATATCATAAGTCCGTATAGGGACTATATTAAAACAGTTTGCCCATGAAGGGATTATAATGAAATGTCGTGTCCACGGAAGGACTATTTAGAAATAACATATCCCCAAAGGGATTTTAATGAAATAATGTGTCCATAAAAAGGACTATATTGGTACAGCATGCGCACAAAGGACTTTGCTGAACAGATGCCCTCACAGGGACTTAAATTAAAAGTATGATCATATAAGGATTATAATAAACAAATGTCCTTACTAGGACTATATAGAAGAGATAGGTCCTTACAGGGACTTTGAAGCAATACCTGTCCAAGCGGGGACGAAAGGGAAAATGTAAGTCCATATAGGGACTATAAAATATGTCAACACCAGGACTATAGTGAAACGATATGTCCTCGAGAGGACTTTGATGAATTATTATATTTGACAGGGGGCTTTGATGAAATAACATGTTTACAAAAAGATTTTATTGAAATAATACGTCCATGTAAGGACTATAATGGAGTATAAAGTCCATGAATGACTATTTTGAAGTATGTTGTCCACGAAAAAAACTATATAGAAATATGACGTCCACTAAGGGATTTTATTGTAATATAATGTCCACGAAGGGACTATTTTGAAATATAATGTCCTCAAAGGGACTATGATAAACATACGTATATACAGAGTTTTATTAGAAGGGGTAAGTCTACAAGGACTATGATGAAATAATATGTCCACATAGGAGTTTAATAATCAAATGCCCATACAGGGACTTAAAGGGAAAAAATTGAAATATGTTGGAAGAAGGGTTTTCTAATGTCTTCCTTGCTTTATTCTGATTGTTTCTTCTTCTTTATTTATCGTATGCAGTAGAGACTCTGAAGATCTTAGTGAATAGAGTAAACATTTCAAATCAGAATCCGTTGTAGAAATAGAATCCAAGGATTCAATGCTTAAAGAAATGACATGGATCACAGATTGGGTTTTGACTGGTATAGTCTAAGTCTGGAATTCCAAAACTCGGAGATAGGAATTAGGGATTTATAACATCCACATGTATCATCTTCAATATGGGGTCCTCAGGAATCTTCTGATATGGACTCCGAAGTCTAGCTAAGAGTTTAAATAGGTTTGATTTTTGGGAATATGTCCATAAAGGTCTTTCCTCCAACTGGTTGCACGCTTATCCTAGCCGTGGTACAAAGCTTAGCATTTCTAGGCTTCGGATGTGGAGAAATTCCATCAACGGCTTCTTTGCCTGGCGACATATTCAAAATACATAAAATCAAAAACAATGTTTACTTAATAGGGATGAGAGCATTCCTATGTTAAGTCTAGACTCAGAAGGTCTAAGGAATATGCTATTGTGTCATTTGAGATTAAACACTAAAGGCAAATGTTTAATTCACTCAAACGTTGGCTTTGATACCAACCTGTCACACCCCGATATTTACAGCTCATCCAGGTGGGGAGTATCATGACGTAAGATTGATATCGTCATAGTCAAACATACACAGAATAGCACAGCGGAAGTCTTGGAATATAAAATATTATTACAAACACAAATGTCTAAAATATATTAAAGTATTTAGTACAGACAAGTTTGTAATAATCCACAGGCGGATCATTAAAACAAAAGGAGTTTATCAGACTAATGGCTTATGCGAAGGAGTTGCAAATTCCTCGTCTAACAATTCCGAGCAGCTTCCAGCCTATTTACGTATTTGTACCTGTCACTTAGACTTTTGAAAATACGTCAGTTTTCACTGGTAAATACAATCAACCGGCACATTTGAAAATGTTTATGAAAATTGGTTTAAGTACACAAGGCACGGAAATCTTTTATACTTGGGACAAACTATATCTCATGTTATCAGTTTTCATAACTTGCTCTACATGCGGGGCCCGGTACTATGCCGGTTCATGATTAACCGACACACCACTTATTCCCTTATTGGGAAACCCATATTGGGTATAAAATTATATAATAAACCATGTCGCATCTGTCGGGTGTATGCCTACACCCCGTGCTTAGGTCGTGGGCATTTGCAATTAATGAGTCAAGGATATCTAGGACACGGTCGCATTTACCCCCTATGTTTCAGTCAAGCAATACGAATTAAAACAGGTTATTTGAATTTCCCGACTTATTGGTCTTCGAATCCCATACCTGACCATGCGGTAATTATATTACCGTATCCCAAGCTCGTATAAGGGAAAATAGGTTAAGAGTATTTACTTGAGCTAGCTCCTGTCTTAAATAGCAAGATTTATAATAACTCAGTCGTATTCAATTAAGTAAGTGTAGGTACAATTTACCGGAAGGCTCTAGTCTGGATTGATGGTATAAATAACCAATTAGAATGCTAACGGGTCTTAATTAAGTCATAGACTTAGACCGACTAGTTTTTAAATATGAAAACGACACGATACGCTAGATTAAGCGATGACCGGAATGGAATGTAATTTAGACCCAAAAATTATGAAGACTTGTATAATATGGGTAAACTAAATACATTCTGGATTTTGAAGTAAAAATGACAAGGTTTGACCCGTTTCGACTAATTTATGCAAACTAGTTACATAAACCGTACCGAATGCGTATAAGCATAACGGGTAACCGGATGAGTCAAGTACAATTTACATAAGCTATTATGCTTAAAATATGTTGTGATATCAGTAGGATATCAACAATTATGCCCAAATAGTTTTTTAAACCAAATTAAGTCCCGTAAGGGTATTTTGGTCATTTTAAAGTTTATAAAAGAGGTTTAAACCTAAACTGAGGTTTTGGTCTAAAACATTCAATAAAAATATTTATTTTATCATGTTACATCAGTAAGATATCATACATATGTGAGGTTCACCATTTATGGCCAATTCATGCACCGTAGGGGCATTTTGGTCATTTCACATATGTTTTAAGGACAAAATTGGAAATATGAGTTCAAGACTTATACTTACTGTTAAATTATTAAATTTTATTTATAAAATCAGTAGGTAACATGTCTTAGGTGTTAAATATGGTTTTAAACCATACTATGCGACTAATTAGCGTAAAAGTCAATAATTGGCGATATTTGAGATGTTTATGGAAATCTAAGATTTTGAATAGTCTTAAATGTTCAAAATATTTTATTTTTCATATAACATCAGTAGGAAAAGGTTTGGTATGTTATTGATATGTAAATCTCATTTTATTAATGAAAATGGCATTATCGTCAATTACCGAATTCATACAAAAATTCTATGTTATGATCAGTATAAAATCTGACCAAAAATTCTAAAAATCCCTAAAAATTATATCATAACAGTGAGTAATGATTTTGGAGCCAAAATTTGGGTTTAAACATGATTTATGCTAAAAATGTCATTTAAATAACAAAAAGTTTCATTTTACGGTATCTTGTATAACTTTAGTTTGAGACCAGAAACTGATGTCAAATTTTGTGGACATACTTATATATCAGTAATAAAGCTTTTTGTCCTCTCACATTTTCAAAAATCTCGTTTTTATAACATAAGGGCATAATAGTCAAATTTAAGCATATTAACGGATCATGTCGAAAAACTCAGATTTCTAATATGATCGTGTAATATAACCTTATAGGCTTATGCTACACTAAATTGCGATCATAACGGAACCTAAAATCAGTAGCAAAGTTGTCACACCCCCAAATTACCACATGGCAAAACACCGCGGGATGTGTGACGTACCAGGATCCAAGCCACCAATCACATTGAACTAATAATAAATAAATAGTTAAATAAAACATTCGATTCATTTCATAACATAACTCCAAGTCATAAATTAAAACCAAAGTAAACGTTCAGCGGAAGCATAAGATTATTCGTTGTTCAAGTGTTTCAAAACAATGTACTAAACCAAGAATAAATATCCAAGAGTTGTGACCCATGACCACTCCAGCACTCCCAGATAGCAAGTTCCATGTCCAAGAATCTAACGACCTGCAAGCATGCAGACAAGTGTGTCAGATGTTAGTGCACTATGTCTATTGACTTCATCTTGTATCGAGTAATGTAATAGGATAACATAGGATAAACCAGTACTCGGGTGCTAGAAATTGAGTTTCGTGGGTTTTATGCTAATTCCGCTTGAAACAGCCAAAGACATGTTCAAGCGAAATTAACAAAGTTAATTCCGCTTGAAAGTGCCCTTGGTCAATTCAAGCGAAATTACAACTAGTATATATAGGGGCACTTGCCGTTTCATTTGAAATGGAATTACTTCTTGTGTTCGGTAACGAAGTGCTGCCGAATCGTCTCCAGGTGCTGTAATACTATCAATTCAATACAAGAGACATTTAAATTGAATCGAGCATCCGTGTCATTGATTCCGCCTTTGATTCGGATAAATAACTCTTTTGATCGACTCATTCAGGTCGTACAACGATCCTACAAGTGGTATCAGAGCTCAGGAAGAAGAGTTCAGCTTGATTGCATCTGTTTTCTGACTTCTACACCTTCTTTTTCAAATTAGACAAGATTTCACGGTCAAAATGGACTGAATTTCAGACATTACATGCAAAACAGTGTTTAAACAAAGCCTTGAAAGAATTAGACCAAAATTCGGCTTAAAAGTGACAAAATTGGACCAAAAACTTAATTCCGTTTGAACGAGCATCGTTATTCCGTTTGAAATAATCATGATTTCGTTTGAAATCAGCACCTGATTCCGCTTGAAACAGTAATTTCGCTTGAGAGGGTTCACACGAAATCAGGTGATTTCGTTTCAAAGTGGTATTCCGCTTGAACTTATGTGTTAATTCCGCTTCAAAGGGTAATTCCGTTTGAAAGGTTCAAACGGAAACAGTTATTCCGCTTGAAAGTCCGGATTCCGTTTGAAGTTCTAATTTCGTTTGAAGTGTCATCTAGGGATTCCGCTTGAAAGCTGATATTCCGTTTGAACAAGTGATTTCGCTCCAAAAGTGATTTTGTTTGAAATCTTATTCCGCTTGAGATCCTTATTCCGTTTGAAAGTGGATTTTTCGCGTCAAGATCATTTCGCGTCAACCGAGTGTCAGTCTGTTTCAAATTGTTTGTTATTGTTTAAAATGATTATGTTTGTTTGATTGTTTTGTCTCCAGGAAATTCAAGAATTTCAAATCATGGCTGAAGAATTTTACAACATGTTTTACAATGCGTTCACTTCCGAATCTTCAGAAACGTAAACTGTCACACCAAAGTCAATTACAAAATTGGTCAATGAAAACATAAATCACGACAACTTTTATGGAACTCATTCCAAACCACCCAAGCTGGATAATATTGAAGATTATACTTGGTGGAAAGAACGATTTCTCAACTGGGCAAAAGCGTATGCACACGAGAGCTGGTTCTGTCTAGTGTTTGGATATGAGAGACCAAAAGATGACAAAGGAGAGGAAATTCCTATGAAGAAATTAGGCATTGAGGACAAAAAGGAATTCTCGTCTGAACAGAGAATGATTGCTTTGATCCAGTCGGCAATTAGAAATGACATTTTTGCATTGCTTAACCATGATGGGTCATCGAAATCTGTTTGGGAAGCTTTACGAGTTAAAGCTGAGGGGGGTAAACAGATTAAAAAGAACAAAATTGCTTTGTTAAAGAAAGAATTCGATCTGTTTGATAGCATTAAAGGAGAGTTAGTAAGACAAATGATAGAAAGATTTTGTCACCTAAAAATTGAACTCGAGAGGTTTGAGATTGTGAAAACAAGAGAGAAATTATTGATAAAGTCATAGAAGCGTTTCCACGAGTTGATCAGTGGCAAACGTTTGTTTTTATTTTGAAAAATGACGCTTTGTATGAAACAATTTCTCTTGATACATTAATTGAAAAGATTGAAACTCATGAGCTTGAATTGCAGAAACAGAACAAGATGAGTAGTTCTTCACATCAACAGAATGTTAGTCTCTATTACAAAGGTAATTTACCTTCGGTGAAAGTTGGAGAGTCACCAAAGACTGCATTCAGTGGTGAGAGGACAACAGAACCACAGAAAAGCTCATCAAGTTACAATCTGGGTTATCATTCATCTTCATATAAAGCAAGTGTTGAAGAATGTGAAGAAGTTCTCTGTAACATTGCTCTCAAATTGAAGAATTCTCCGACAATGAGCATCAATGCAGCTAAGCAGCAAATGAGGTTTCTTGCATCAGTTCTGGAATCATATGAAGGTCTAGGTGCAGGAAAAATAGGAAACTCTGAATTGACAAAAGAAGATTACGACCAGATTGATCCAGAAGAAATGGAGCTCATAGACATTCGCTGGTGTTTGGCAAGTTGCATCCGCGGAGCTCAGAGATACATGGAGATTACTGGGAAACAGTCTCTTGGTGGTGCATCAACAAAACTTGGATTTGATAAATCCAAAGTGACCTGCTTCAAATGTAAGCAAAAAGGTCATTTCAAGAGAGAATGCAACAATTCTGCAGTTGGTGGAAATGAACATCCGTTCAATGACGATTATTACCGAAAGGCAATCTACCACCGAAGCAAAGAAGAGCCAAAAATGATTGAAGACAAACCTAGAGATAAGTCAAGAGCTTGTGCTGTGATCCATGATGATGAAGGATATGACTGGAGTCAGATTCTTCCAGAAGAAGATCGTGTTGATATTCAAAAAACAGCTCATGGCAAATCTATATCAAAGAACAACCATTATGTTTTTGTTGCTGAAATAAAAGAGGAAAACAAAGAAGAAAATGTTGTTGCTGAGGTCAAAGAGAAAACCAGAGAAGAGATTCTGAGTGAGAAAACTTACAGAGAAAGAAACATTGCTTGGAACAGAATGAATATAATGCAAGAAGAATATGAAAGTGCAGTGATTTACAAGAGATGGGATAAGAAGCGAGAGTGCTACGTCAACAGGAATGGTGAACCTGTTGTTCCCAAGGAAGATATAATCTTTGATGATGTTCTTCTAGAAATTCCTCTGTCCGTCGTATATTATACTAATGTTGTAAAAGATGACACATATGTGAAGAAGTTTGAAAGACGTTTGAGAGATGTTATGATTTCAAGCTTGAGGAAGAGGGATGAAGAGAGAATGAAGAAGAATGTTGAGAGTATGATTGAAGAGTTAAAGAAGGTAGCTGAGGAAGTAATTGTTGAAGAAGTGAAAGAAGAAGTAGTGAATGTAGAAGTTGTGAAAGAAGCTGTTACTGAAGAACAGCAGGTTGAAGAAAAGTTTGAGATTTTGGAGGTTGCTGGTGATAAGGTTGATGTTGAAGGAAAGCAAAAAAATGCTGATTGGAAGCAGACAGATGTAACTACAAACACCAAAGTGCCAATCACTGAGGTAAATTCAGATTCTGAAATCTTGAAAACTGTTGAACAGTGCAAGAAATGCATGAAACCATGCAGTGCTTGTACTGAAAGAGATGAGCAATTCAAAATAAGAAATCTTGAATTCAATAAAATTGATGAAGTTTTCAAAAACAAATGTAAAGAAATGTTAGAAAATGAAAAAGTTTTGAAAGATAATAATGAAACAATATCAGAAAAATGTAAAAAATTAGAAAAAGAAAATGAAGTTTTGAAAGAAAATGTTTTGAAAAAGACAGAAGAATGTGACCAAAAGGAAATTGTTTGTCAAGAAATGAAGAAAGAATATGATTCAATAAAATTGGCACATCACATTACAAAAGAATCATATGAAAAAGTGAAGGATGAAATGAAATTTGCTCAATCAAGAATGAATTACTTTTCTGAAACAACTAAAGAGCTTAAGCGAATGTATGAAATAAAACAAGGTGTTTTTAACTCTTACATTGAGGATGTTGCTAAGCTAAAGCGTCAGATTGTTGATTTAGAACAGGATAATAACAAGTTAAAGAGTTATCACGTGTCGTCATATGTGCTTGAACGTATTTTCAAAATAAAACCGGGAGATGGTGAGTCTGAGCAAAACAAGAAAGGCATTGGCTCAGAGTTTCATCAAGTTCCACCACTGGAAAAGTTTGCATTTTATGATGATGAAAAGGTCGAAAAAGCTTTCAACATGGTAGATCAATTGCCAGATAACATTGACATAACCTATTCCAAATCTGATGATACTAGTGATTCAGAGGTGGTAGGTAAGGTCGTTGAAAGTGTGTTGAAAGAAGAGTCAGTTGATACAGGTAAATCTGAATCACGGGATGAAAATGAAGGTAATTTTCATGATGGATATCTGAAAAACTCAAAATCCGAGAAAAATTTGAATGATGATTCAAAAGGACTGGTTTATACCATGATTGGATCGGACAAATTATTCCTAGATGTTGTATTCCCGATTCAGAATGTGATTTCAGAAAAGGTTGATAAAGTTTTCAAAATGGTTGAAATTGAGAAATCTGAAATTCCAAAGTTTGCTGGAAAAGGTCACAAAACTTTTTATAACAAACCTGGTTACAAGAAGAAAAACATGAAGGCTGGGTTGGGTTATAAAAAGAAACAAAATCGAAATAAAAATGAACCGTCAAATTTTCAGACAAAAATGAATTTTGTTCATGGAACAAGTTTTAAAGAAGAGAAAGAACTCAAATTCAGGCGTCAGTCTAATGAAGAGTTCTATGCTCAAAAGAAAAGGCAACAACTACAGGTCAAAGACGTGTCCAAGAGAACATGTTTCAAGTGTGATCAGATAGGACATCTTGCACGAAAGTGTCCGAATCTGAAACATGTGGATGTTGACAAAAAGAAGTCTGAAAATGTTGAGAAACTGAAATCTGAGGATGTGAAACATAGGTCGACCAGATATGATTCAAAACAAACTTGGAGGTATAACACAAACAAGTTTGTTTCGAACCAAACTTGGAAATCAAACCCGAATAGGTTCGATTCTAAACAGACCTGGAATTCTCACACACCCAGAGTCAGAACAACCGAAAGTTGGAAAACATCAGTTGATATGACAAAACCTCAAGAGTTTTGGAAACCTAAAGTTGTTGTTCAAGTCAAAATGTTCAAAAAGATTCACATTTTTACAAAAAAAGGTACTCCGAAAGGTCAAACATGGAGTGTTAAGAAACAAGTAACTTCGATAAAAGATGAAAAAGTTGAGGTCAAAGATGAAAAAGTCTTTGTACAGAATGACAAAGATTTTCCGAAGTTAAATGATGTATATTGTGTTGAAATGCCTAAGGTCAAACAGACCTGGGCAAAATTGTTCAAGTAATTGAGTAGTATGAATGTGTAGGTGCTCAACAAAACCGAAGATTGTGAGATTGGAAGTTGGAGCAGCCTGGCACAAGAGGAGAGGAGCCTGCTGAAACCCTGTGTTGGTTGAAATAGGGATTTTGTTTGTTTTCTGTACATAAATAAACAATATTTCAAAAACCCTAAAAATTGAAAAATTTTGAAAAACCAAAAATATGTTTGTTTTTAAATCTGTCAAAATTTTCAAAAATTAAAAAATATGTTGATCGAATACGTCGAAACCCCTCACGGCTGAACAAACATGATTAATTTCACAAGATTGAAAAAACGGTTTTCAAACTGTAAAATATCAATGTGTTGTAAATCATGGGGGTACATTATTTTTCTGCAAATCAGTGCATGAGAGGCAGAAAATGGATGGCGAGAAAAAGCTATCAGTATCAGGTTGTCAAATTTTTTCCTTTAAATGGTTTTGCATTTTAGGGGGAGTAATATTGTTAGAAAATACAAAAACATTTGAAAATTTGAAAAGTCAAAAACATGATAAAATGAATATTGAGTTTTTGTGTAAAAAGAGGAAATGATAGTACATCAGTAGGCAGTTACAGTATGCTAAAGAAATGTAATGATTATATAGCGTTAAACAGTCTCACTGATGATATGCCGATAGGTTTTTATACATTTAGTAAACTTTTTTGGGATATAAACCTAAATTCAAACGTGCTTATTTCGTGGGGAATACTACTTGGATATATAGGTAACCCCTGAAATCTCGTTTGAAGGACCCCTCTTTCTGAGATACTAGGTCTTTATGCTTAGTAATATCTGGGGTATTATCCCGGGACTTCTGATTTTGCGGAAGCAATGGCCTAGTCCCCGGAGAATACTTTACACTTGCTTGAAATATAGCCTACCCTCAGCATAAAAATGATGAAACATTGAAAAAATATGCTAATCATGTGCTGTTGAAGAAAAGATCCTCTAAAGGGGACACACCAAAAGTCGAGCCGTCATCTCTCTGCTGAACGGAAGTTCTGACCTGAGCTCTCACGGTATTCGCAATTTAACCCCTTATAGATATCATCTAGGTATACTCACCTATAAGACTGAATATTGGGATCTGGATACGGGAGTATATTCAAGAGGTGGGACACATGAATGAGTTTAAGTTCTTAAAACACCTAATTCGTATCTTGAATCAGTTGAAATTTGTGTGAAAATATAAGTGGATCAGTATATCGACAATCTAAGTGAATTGTTTAATTCTTAACATGTATCTAAGCTCAATGGTACTTGTGACTTGTCAAAAACTGATATGATCCTCTGACGCAAACTCAAAACAAAAATATTGTGTGTAAATATGTTTGTAAATATTTCGTTACTGCTTTATATTTCAGAAATACAAAAAAAAAAATTGATTCTGCTTTATTTTCGACAACTGATGTCTGAAATGCTGAGTGTCAAAATCTAAGTATGCTGATTGTGTTTCGGAAAATAAAACAAGTTCATTAATTTGAAACTTGAATTTTTTTAACAAAAATCAAAAACAGTTTGTGATATCTCCAAGGTCATTAGTTTGGACTTGGATGATTAACTGTGAGGGATTTGGATGCTTATATTGTTAAAGAGCTAGTTTCCGATTCGATTCGATGAAACTGCCAAATTCATGAAAATTGTTGATTTAGAAAGTTGAAAAGTGTCAGGTTACGATTCCTGAAAAATCAAAATTGCTTTCATTGTAAAATATTTTTAGTGTATATTGAGTGAGCCAGGTTATTTGATCCTGGATGATCAAAATGATTATACTTATAAATGTATGAGTGATTGCAGATAATGTACCAGAATACGATCCTGAAAGCAGAGTCTAAGGGGGAGTCTGAAGACGAGCTCAAAGCAAGGGGAGCTTGTAACTGAAAGCAAGGTGTCGATCCCTAAAGCACGGAAGCTTGACGAAAGGGGGAGCCTGAAGAAGCTGTCAATGTTAGAGCCAGAGTCAGATCCTGGTACAACATTCAAAACAGAAGCTGATTAAAGAAGATAAAGATTGAATGATGCTTACAGTGTTAGACAATTTGGAAAGAGCATGAAGACTGATCAAGACTGAAGATATGTCATGATAAAGACTCGACACTGAAGACTTCGTCAACATCCAAGGGGGAGTCTGTTAGTGTACTATGTCTATTGACTTCGTCTTGTATCGAGTCATGTAATAGGATAAGATAGGATAAACCAGTGCTCGGGTGCTAGAAACTGAGTTTAGTGGGTTTTATGCTAATTCCGCTTGAAACAGCCAAAGACATGTTCAAGCGAAATTAACAAAGTTAATTCCGCTTGAAAGTGCCCTTGGTCAATTCAAGCGAAATTACAACTAGTATATATAGGGGCACTTGCCATTTCATTTGAAATGGAACTACTTCTTGTGTTCGGTAACGAAGTGCTGCTGAATCGTCTCCAGGTGCTGTAATACTATCAATTCAATACAAGAGACATTTAAATTGAACTGAGCATCCGTGTCATTGATTCTGTCTTTGATTCGGATAAATAACTCTTCTAATCGACTCATTCAGGTCGTACAACGATCCTACATCAGACGACGCTGGTGAGTTCAAAGTTTGTTAACGTGTTTAGTTACCCGTTACTAGATTAAAACATTTCACAGATTCATTATTGTTAATCACACGCTTACCGCCGATGGCTCCAGATTATTTGCCCTAAACCCCATTGCCTCTATCAAAGCAATGGTCAAGATGGGGGTCATTAGTTCAATCCTGACCTCCTAGGTGCGGTGTGAGGGTGCCAAACCTAAATAGCGCTATTAACTAATACCCCGTTGCCCTACAAGCAACAATCGGTAGGAGGGACTTGATTGATAGATATACGTGTATTAACCAACAACCCAGGTTTAACATTCCAGTCAAACCCATTACCCGACATTCCTCCCCGAAACGTTTACCAGATGTCCCTCACCGGGACGCATGCTTAGAAAAAGAGAAGTGAACTCACCTTAGATTTGCTCGGTATTTAACAAGTTACCCGATCCAGTTAGTCAAACAAACCCTATCGTGATTATCAATCAATATCAGTTTCGAAACATGTTACTTTATGTAATTACACAGTTTACATTTCACACAACAGTCCACATCCTTGTGTATATCATGCAATAACATTCACAGTAGCATTGGCTATTCTTATCAGATAATTCACATTAGACTATATAGGTTCCTTATTTCCAGGTTGCCTTATTCTCATCCAACAATCACAACAGTCAGATAGCATGCACAACATAACCCACTTACTGTTCAACTCAAAACCCTTGCGACAAATGATCATCTTTCTTCATGATCCAACCATGACGAAACACCCCTAGTTTCGTCTATATGAGGTGGATGAAAGACCTCAAGTTTCGTCGAGATGAGGTTGACAAAAAACCTCAAGTTTCGTCGACTCTAGTCCTTCGTCGGAGTATTCCCTCTCCACACCATACCAACAGTTACTGACTCTAACCATTCACACAATCCTAACGGATCAATTACTCAATAATGTTATCATATCAGTTCTAACTATGTCACGGTAATAATCAACAAGATTAACAATCCCCAAGTCAGATCAACCACCCTTTTTCTAATCATGAGCCAAAACCCTAATTATGACAATCATGCCCATTCAACAGTTTATTCAAACATACAGTTTCACCGTACTGAATTACACAAAACTAGTTAACACTTAATTATTACCATTAATCAAGCAACACATCAGTGGATTACGAATCAAGATTACATAAATATCATCATCGACGAACGATCATGAATGTGCACCGTTAGGGCTGTTCATAAAGCTCGCGGCTCGTAGCTCGGCTCGTAGCTCGCTCGAAAGAAGCTCGAGAAAAACTAGCTAAAAAACTCAATTTAAGATAACATGAACCAAGCTGGCTCATTTTTATAACCAAGCCCGGCTCGAGCTAAGCTCGGCTCGGGCCATGGCTCGGCTCGTTGGCTCGTTCTTAGGCTCGTTTAACTCCGACGTAAAGCTCAAGTCAAGTTTAGCCGCCTGAATTAATTTCGAGCTTGAGCTCGACCCCACCCTGGCTCGACTCGGCTCGACTCGTTTACAGCCCTAACCGTAATCACATGCCTATAGATGAAACCTAGTTTCACAAGCAATCACAACATCAATATCCTAACAACGATGAATACTAACCATGAGAGTAGATGGATTGATTTGGTCGATGACCAACAACTTTGAGATTACAGGAACGGCCGACAAGGGGGAGAGGAGAGTAAAGTAAGGTTTCGTCAGTTATCACCTTATGTACATATAGGTGGAACTAGATAAATATAACCGGCTCGAAACTGGGCCTTACTTGGGCCGAAGGCCCATACGGCGAAAGATGCTCCATTTGACGAAAGAGTGTTTTTCGTCGAGCAATGTTTCGTCAGGTGAAGGTGGTGGCGAAAGTCCATAGTTTCGTCATGGGTTAAGTCTAAAGACCTTAATCAGTTCAAAGTTCTCATTAACTATCAATCATATAATTTACCAACTTCTTAATCATCATCAATTATGTTCAAGTTACAATGTAAAAACAAAGTATGAAAATAGTATTGTTAAGCAACTAACACGTACAGGCAGACCTTGAAATCTCGGGTTGTCACATCATCCCCAACTTGAAAGAAATTTCGTCCTGAAATTTGATAAGCAATCGAAAACAGTACGGTGCGAGTTTATGAGATCAGGATGACTGTGTATTTTCCGCGGGGTGCCACATCATCCCCAACTTGAATGGGAATTTCGTCTCGAAATTAACTAGTTGTATTAGATTTAGATTTGCCAGACTTGGACTTGTCATCTAGGAATAAATGTGGGTACTTGAGCTTCATCTGATCCTTGTGTTCCCACGTGAACTCCGATCCACGTCTTGAGTTCCAACGAACTCTCACAATCGGAATTCGGCTATGCTTACGGACCTTGACCTCCCGGTCCATAATTTCTATTGGTTCTTCTACAAACTGCAACTTGTCGTCGATCTTTAACTCTTGAAACGGTACCACAAGTGTTTCATCGGACAAACACTTCTTTAGCTGAGAGACATGGAAGACATCATGGACGTTACCCAACTCAGCAGGTAACTCTAATTTATAGGCCACTTTACCAATTCGCTCCAGAATTTTGAATGGCCCTACATAACGAGGGTTAAGCTTGTCGCGTTTTCCAAAACGCACCACACCCTTCCAGGGTGAGACCTTCAACATAACACGATCATTAACTACGAACTCCAAAGGTTTTCTACGCTTATCAGCGTAGCTTTTCTGACGATCATGCGTTGCCGCCATACGATTCCTGATCTAAACAATTTTCTCGGAGGTTTCAAGTACAAGTTCCGGGCCTGTAACCTGGCTGTCACTCACCTCAGCCCAACAGAGAGGTGAACGACATTTCCGTCCGTACAATGCTTCGAATGGAGCTGCATGAATACTGGTATGATAGCTATTGTTATAAGAAAACTCTATCAAAGGCAAGTGTTTCTCCCAACCCTTGCCAAAATCAATCACGCACGCCCGTAACATGTCTTCTAGTGTCTGGATGTTCGTTCACTTTGACCATCCGTCTGTGGGTGATAAGCAGTACTCATGTCGAGGCGTGAACCAAACGATTTATGCATCGACTACCACAAATCTGAAATGAAACACGGGTCATGATCCGAGATAATAGAAGTCGGCACCCCGTGCCTAGAAACCACCTCCTTGAGGTAAACAATAGCTAATTGTGAGAACTTGTCCGTTTCCTTGATTGCTAGAAAATGTGCTGACTTCGTGAGACAATCAACGATCACCCAGATGATGTCGTTCCCATTTTGAGTTCTTGGCAAGCCCGTGATGAAATCCATTGCGATTTTTTCCCATTTCCACATGGGTATCTCTGGTTGTTGCAGCAATCCAGACGGTTTCTGATACTCCACTTTAACTTTCGAGCAGGTCAAACACTTACTCACATAAGTTGCGATGTGAGCTTTCATCTTCGGCCACCAATACATGACTTTGAGGTCCTGATACATCTTATCTGAACCTGGATGAATAGAGTATCGAGACTTGTGTGCTTCGTCCAACACAAGCTCTCTAAGGTTTCCAGACAAAGGGATCCATATACGCTCCATGAAGTAGAGGATACCATCCGATCTTTCTACAAGTCGTTTTTCCATGCCCCTTAAGTACTCTGCTTCGATGTTTTCCTCTTTCAACGCTTCAGTTTGTGCAGAACGGATCTGGTTAGGTAGGTTATAATGGATAGTGAGTTGCAAGGCGCGAACACGTTTGGGTTTCGATTCCTTTCGACTGAGAGCATCAGCTACAACGTTATCCTTGCCCGGATGATACTTGATTACACAGTCGTAGTCATTTAAGAGTTCTACCCAGCGACGTTGTCGCATATTCAAATCCTTCTGGTCAAAAATATGCTGAAGGCTCCTGTGGTTGGTATAAATAGTGCATTTAGTATCGTACAGGTAATACCTCCAGATTTTGAGCGCAAACCCCATGGCTCCCAACTCTAAGTCGTATAATTCCTTTCGTGGACCTTCAACTGTCGCGAGGCGTAGGCTATCACCTTCTTGTGTTGCATCAACACACAACCGAGACCCTGAATGGAAGCATCACAATATACCACAAAATCTTCTGTACCTTCAGGTAGAGACAAGATCGGTGCACTGCAGAGTTTCTATTTTAACAACTGGAAAGCATCTTCTTGCTTCGTCCCCCACGAGTATACAACGCTTTTCTATGTTAAAGAGGTAAGAGGTTGGGTGATCTTTGAAAAGTCCTTAATAAAACTGCGATAGTACCCAGCGAGTCGAAGAAATTGTCGCACCTCTGAAGGAGTCTTTGGTGCCGCCCAATTTATGATAGCATCAATCTTAGCAGGATCCACGTGTATCCCTGATTCATTCACAATGTGGCCAAGGAAGTGTACCTCTCGAATCCAGAAGTCACACTTAGAGAATTTCACGTAGAGTTGCTCCTTCCTCAGGAGTTCCAAAATAAGACGCAGGTGCCACTCGTGATCTTCCTTGTTCTTTGAGTAGATCAGAATGTCGTCGATAAACACGATAACGAAGTCGTCGAGATACGGTTTGCATACACGGTTCATGAGGTCCATGAAAACCGCTGGCGCATTCGTCAACCCAAACGGCATAACTAAAAACTCATAGTGCCCATATCGCGTTCGAAAATCCGTTTTAGGAACATCCTCCTCTCGGACTCTCATCTGATGATATCCCTATCTTAAGTCGATCTGCGAATAAAAACTTGACCCTTGCAACTGGTCAAATAAGTCGTCGATATGTGGCAGAGGATAATGATTCTTAACTGTCACCTTGTTGAGTTCTCGATAATCTATGCACATGCGAAAGGACCCGTCTTTCTTCTTTACGAACAGAACTGGGGCTTCCCAAGGCGAAGAACTGGGTCGAAAAAGCCCCTATCCAGTAACTCTTGCAGTTGATTAGACAACTCTTGCAACTCTCCAGGTGCAAGACGATAGGGAGCACACGCAATCGGAGCTGTTCCTGGCGTAAGATCAATCTGAAATTCCACTTGACGGTGAGGAGGTAAACCAGGAAGTTCCTCAGGAAACACATCGGCAAATTCACGTACAACTAGCAGATCCTCGATCTTTCTCTCTTCAGGCTGAGGATCGGTAACAAGTGCTAAAATAGCAGGATATCCCTTTCATAGACACTTCTGCGCTTGCATAGCTGAGATGATACCAACCATCGCACCATTGCGATGCCCTTGAACTGATAAAGATTCTCCACTGGGGAGAGGAATACGGACAATCTTCTCCTTATAGAGAATTTCAGCTTGATGCTTAGACAACCAATCCATACCAACCACTATGTCAAAACTACCGAGGTTAACAGGAAGGAGATCAATTTCAAACACTTGACCCACAAGATCTAGTTCACAACCCTTAAGAACGTGTGAGGCTTCAATTGTCTTACCATCGGCTAACTCTACTACATGCTTAGCTTCTAGAGGTGTTGGGGTTAACCCTAATCGTTGACTGAACTCTAGGGACACGTAACTTCAATCGGTACCGGAATCAAATAATACAGAAGCAAAGAGGTTGTTCACAGAAAACGTACCAGTCACGACATTGCCGTCGTTTCTAGCATCACCAGCACCGATCGTAAATACCCTTCCACGAGCTCCATTGCCCCCATTGTTGCCATTATTGTTGTTCCCAGCATTGTTGTTGTTATTCTGGCGGTTGTTACTGTCGTTGACATTCTGATTCAACTGAGGGCAATCCCGCTTAATGTGACCCTCATCCACACATTGATAACACCCATTCCTAAAGCCTTGGTTCTGATGAGGCTGTTGCCTTTGCTGCTACTGATGCTGCTGATTCTGTTGCTGGTTTTGCTGCTGCTGCTTTGGGTGCAGAGCTCTACACTCCTTTGCCATATGGCCCACCTTGTCACACCTATGGCAAGCCCGAACACATGATCCATGATGATGATACCCACACTTGTTGCACTTTGGCTTCCTACCAACATAGGAGCCTTGATTCTGATTGCTGCCTTGGCCTTGGTTAACTAAGGGCGATTGACTGAAACTACGGTTGTTGCTGTTGTCAGGCCTTTTCTGAGATTGACTGGCGCTGGTTGCTTTGTCAGCATCAATCCATTTACGCTTGTTATCACTGGCAGGTGTGGTAGCTGTAGCAGCAGAGGTAGTAGCAGAAACACGTGGCGGCAATGAGCCACGTTCGACCTCTTGGTCAGTAATCTTGTGTGCTAAACGGATGATCGTGGGCAGATTGTTAAGGTTTGCAGCAGTGACCAAACTCTTTACTCCTGGTGCCAGGCCTTTGATGTACAACTCAATCCTTCGAGGTGGAGGTCAAGACAGGTTAGGGCACAAAATTGCTAGTTTATGAGATCGTTTCGTGTAAGCCTCGATCTCGGATCCTTCCATCTTCAAATCGTAGTACTCTTTCTCGAGTTTCTGAATCTCATCACGAGGACAGTACTCCTCCCGCATTAGCTCCGTGAAATCATCCCAAGTAGTGGCGTTAGCCATCTCGATGCCTAACATTTGCACCTGGGCATTCCACCAAGTTAAGGCACCATCCTCCAAAGTGCCTGTAACATACTTCACACGGTCCCCCTCGGGACAATTACACATAGCGAACACTGATTCCGCCTTCTCAAACCAACACAGTAACCCCACAGCCCCTTCAGTCCCACTGAACATCTATGGCTTACAATCCATGAATGTCTTGAATGTGCAAGCAGGCGGATGGTTTTGATTCTGATTAGCTTGCTGTCCTGATGCACGAAAGGAAAATACAATACAAGGGTAAGAGTTGTGTATATGACACGAGAATAAGGAAGATTTGGCACATATCATACCAGCTTGATAGGCTGCCAATGCTTCAGCCACACGGGTGTTAATCAGATTTGTCAACTCAGCCTGAGTCATCGCAATGTGTCCACGTCCATGGCCTCGTCCACTCATGATTCTATATAAGGAGAGGGGGCAAGTTAAAGATTCGAGATAAGGTAGGAGTCAAATATCACGTTGACATCTACAAACTACATAGTTTACACCAAACAATAGGGCAGAACCCTTCTCACACTCGTTAAGCCTCACTGGGACTCACATGCACCTCACGTTATTATTATGTGTGCACCCATAATAATAAGGCAATTTTCATGCTTATCTCGGTGCCTCTTAACTTGCGCTAAAAGTTTCCCCCACATTCAAATAGCACAACGAAAGGCATTACAAGATTAATAATCACAAGGGTCGAAGGGTAGTGCCATACTATCTAGCTCCGCTAAGACATGCAGCACAGGTAATCACATCAAGGTATCAAATATGTTGTTTCATGCAATTCGTGTGTGTAACTACTAAGCAAGTAATACATAAAGTAAACAGGAGACGAACTTTGCAATCTGGAGCTGAGTGTCATGGTCGATTTTCGAAGTTTTTCGGTTATAGTCTAGTTTTATAAAAACGTTTTAAAACCTAGTTCAGTATAACCAGTGGCTCTGATACCAAACTGTCACACCTCCAAATTTCTACATGCGGAAACACCGCGGGACGTGTGACATACCAGGATCCAAGCCACCAATCACATTGAACTAATAATAAATAAATAGTTAAATAAAACATTCGATTCATTTCATAACATAACTCCAAGTCATAAATTAAAACCAAAGTAAACGTTCAACGGAAGCATAAGATTATTCGTTGTTTAAGTGTTTCAAAACAATGTGCTAAACCAAGAATAAATATCCAAGAGTTGTGACCCATGACCACTCCAGCACTCCCAGATAGTAAGTTCCATGTCCAAGAATCTAACGACCTGCAAGCATGCAGACAAGTGTATCAGACGACGCTTGTGAGTTCAAAGTTTGTTAACGTGTTTAGTTACCCGTTACCAGATTAAAACGTTTCACAGATTCATTTTTGTTAATCACACGCTTACCGCCGATTGCTCCAGATTATTTTCCCTAAACCCCATTGCCTCTATCAAAGCAATGGTCAAGATGGGGGTCATTAGTTCACTCCCGACCTCCTCGGTGCGGTGTGAGGGTGCCAAACCTAAGTAGCGCTATTAACTAATACCCCGTTGCCCTACAAGCAACAATCGGTAGGAGGGACTTGAGTGATAGATATACGTGTATTAACCAACAACCCAGGTTTAACATTCCATTCAAACCCATTACCCGACATTCCTCCCTGGAACGTTTACCAGATGTCCCTCACCAGGACGCACGCTTAGAAAAAGAGCAGTGAACTCACCTTAGATTTGCTCGGTATTTAACAAGTTACCCGATCCAGTTAGTCAAACAAACCCTATCGTGATTATCAATCAATATCAGTTTCGAAACACGTTACTTTATGTAATTACACAGTTTACATTTCACACAACAGTCCACATCCTTGTGTATATCATGCAATAACATTCACAATAGCATTGGCTATTCTTATCAGACAATTCACATTAGACTATATAGGTTCCTTATTTCCAGGTTACCTTATTCTCATGCAACAATCACAACAGTCAGATAGCATGCACAACATAACCCACTTACTGTTCAACTCAAAACCCTTGCGACGAAAGATCATCTTTTGTCAGGATCCAACCATGACGAAACACCCCTAGTTTCGTCTAGATGAGGTGGACGAAAGACCTCAAGTTTCGTCGAGATGAGGTTGACGAAACACCTCAAGTTTCGTCGACACTGGTCCTTCGTCGGAGTATTCCCTCGCCGCACTATACCAACAGTTACAGTCTTTAACCATTCACACAATCCTAACGGATCAATTACTCAATAATGTTATCATATCAGTTCTAACTATGTCACCGTAATAATCAACATGATTAACAATCCCCAAGTCAGATCAACCACCCTTTTCTAATCATGAGCCAAAACCCTAATTAGGATAATCATGCCCATTCAACAGTTTATTCAAACATATAGTTTCACCGTACGGAATTACACAAAACTAGTTAACACTTAATTATTACCATTAATAAAGCAACACATCAGTGGATTACGAATCAAGATTACATAAATATCATCATCGATGAACCATCATGAATGTGCACCGTAATTACATGCCTATAGATGAACCCTAGTTTCACAAGCAATCACAACATCAATATCCTAACAACGATGAATACTAACCGTGAGAGTAGATGGATTGATTTGGTTGATGGCCAACAGCTTCGAGATTACAGGAACGGCTGACAAGGGGGAGAGGAGAGCAAAGTAGGGTTTCGTCAGTTATCACCTTACGTACATATAGGCTGAACTAGGTAAATATAACTGGCTCGAAACTGGGCCTTACTTGGGCCGATGGCCCATACGGCGAAAGATGCCCCATTTGACGAAAGAGTGTTTTTCGTCGAGCAATGTTTCGTCGGGTGAAGGTGGTGGCGAAAGTCCATAGTTTCATCATGGGTTAAGTCTAAAGACCTTAATCAGTTCAAAGATCCCATTAACTAACAATCATACAATTTACCAACTTCTTAATCATTATCAATTATGTTCAAGTTACAACATAAAAACAAAGTATGAAAACAATATTGTTAAGCAACTAACACGTACAGGCAGACCTTGAAATCTCGGGTTGTCACAAACTAATCTAATTCGGTTCATAATCGAAAGTCAACGCAGAAGTCAAACTTTGCGACTTTCGGTTGCAAACCGACCCTAAAACTGGAATTGACGAGCCGAACATGTTTACACATGTTCTAACAATTATTACCAAGTTGTTTAAGTGATAAAACGTATTTTAGAACATTTCTAAACTCATATCGCAATTATTTCAAAAACTGCTCTGTTGACTTTTTAAAACAATATTAAGTTGACTCGTCAATTGACCAAGCATACGTGATTCTTAGGAGGTGCCCTTTTGAGGGTTTAACACCTATCTAATTACGATCACGTAGCCATGTTCGTTGCGAACAATGGCTCGACCGTTTACGGTCTTACTAAAAGTCAAAGCGTTCATCATAAACGCTTGACTTTTTAGCTTTAAACGCCATATAAAATAAACTAGTCACGAAAGGACACTTACATAAGGTCCTATGGACTAAAAATAACTCAGAGGATGTTACAAAATGTTAAGGATCCTCTTAGAATTGAGAGATAGCAGATTGAAATGAATTGATGCAAGTTGAAATGAGAATTCCTTGGCCTATTTATAGATTTTGAGATGGAATAAGATTATGCCAAGTGTTTAGAGGTTTGCTAGGATTATTCTAGGTGTAAACCAAGTTTCAAATCAGTTAACATGCCCCTTGTATGAGTTAAATCGTTTAGATGTGTGTGGGAAAACAAGTATTCAGCAAAACAACAACATAAAACAGCTTTGCTGCTGTTATTATTGCTGGTGGCCTGCGAACACAGCAGGCCCAGAGGGTCGCGGCCTACGAGGCTGTCAAGTCCAGCAACAAGTTTGGCAGAAATGCTGTTTTGGTCCCTGTCTTCATGTTTCAGCATTTTTAACCTTATTTATGTTATAAAAATGACAATATTGGTCCCTCTGACTTCTGAATCAGTTGTATACAAGTTCAAAACAACTTTTGAAGGTTCGACACGAACAGTCCCTCACACCATTACTTATTATTCAACTTTCATATATTAGCGCTTTTGGCACGAAAGTTTCTAGACATTCATAACATGTTAATACACGGTTCAAAACCTCTAACGGTCAAACTTAGGTACACTCAGAAGTGCGATTGAGTAATACGGAGTTCCCGGTTTGTTCAAAAGGCCTCTCAAAGGCGTAGTTTCGCTAGTCGTCACTTTTAGTCCTTTAATCGCACAAAGTAGCACGTAATATCGTTTAACGATATCGAAGCCTTTCGTAACCCATATTGAGTATTCCCGAGCATATGTTTAAATATTACGATGCTCCCATTCGCTTAAACGGTCACCCAAAGGCGTAGATTTAAAAGTTGACGCTTTTGGTCCCTCTAACGCGCAAACTTGCACGTATTATCGTTTATTAGCATCAAAGCCTTAGGTAATCCATATTAGGCATTCATGAGAGTATTATCAAACATCACAATGCTTTGGGTTTGTTAAAAGGTCACTCAGAGGTATAATTAAACATGTTGACGCTTTTAACCCCTTTAACTTGCAAACTTGCATGTAACTTCACTTATTGGCGTGAAAGCCTTACATGGCCAATATAAGGCATTCCCGGGAGTGTAATCAATTATCATGAAGCTCTCAGTTTGTTAAAAGTTCACTCAGAGGTAAGAATTAACATGTTGATGCTTTTAACCCTTCGACGTTCAAACTTTCAAATAATTATGCAAACGTCTCCTCTCGACCAACAAGTGGCTCATTTGTGAATATGAATACCGTGTGAAGAGGCTTAGTTTAAGCATGTTGACACTTTTAGTCATTTCGTATTCAAAGTTTTTGATTTTTCGCAAAATTAGTCCCTCATATTCAACGTTTGACTTTATTAGGGTTTAGTACACGTGTCAACACATCATTGGACGTAATTTTACGAGTGTTACATCCCCACCCCCTTAAAAGAAATCTCGACCTCGAGATTTGCTCAAAAGATAGAAGTACCTTCTGTCGTATAATGGACTTAATCTCCACAGTATATTAGGGGCCTCTTAGGGCACCCCGGTTGACCTATACAATAGGTACATACTTTCTTTCCGGAGCTTCTTAACCTGTCAATTCTCAATCGATGCTGGTTTCTCTACAAACTATAAGTTTTCATTAATCTGCACATCATTATGTGGCAATGCTATTGACTTATTTTCTAGCCATATCTTTAAATCACAAGTGTGGAACATATTGTGAATACCATCAAGTTCCTTAGGTAAGTTTTAGCTTATAGGCTACCCATCTTGACATATTCGATTTTCTCGAATGGTCCAATATGTTTAGAGTTTAACTTGCCTATTACATCAAAATTGCAGCACACCTTTCTAGAGGGGTTCTTTCTGTTGAATCTTGTTCCCAAGCGTACCAATTTGCGACAGATTCTGCTCAACGAAGCCCATAAATCTCAGTATTCTATTCATCCCAGTGCTGACAAGATGTACAAAGACCTTCGCTACAAGTACTGGTGGCTGGGCATGAAGAAGGATATCGCTCTCTATGTTTCAAAGTGCCTGACGTGCTCGAAAGTCAAGGCTGAGCAGCAAAGACCCTTTGGCTTACTCGTGCAACCCGAGATTCCCATGTGAAAGTGGGAGAGTATAGCTATGGACTTCATAATGAAACTACCGCGTACGCCATCAGGTCATGACAACATTTGGGTTGTCATTGACCATTTGACTAAATCAGCTCATTTCCTGCCTATACGAGAAGACTTTAAGGTAGAAAAATTAGCCCGAATCTACACCGATGAGATCATTTGTCGACACGGGATGCCTCGTGACATCATCTCTAACCACGATGGTTGGTTTACCTCGCGTCTTTGGGAAACGATTCAATCTGCTCTCAGTACTACTCTTTATCTAAGTACCGCTTTCCATCCCCAAACAGACGGTCAAACTGAAAGAACCATTCGTACCCTTGAAGACATGCTACGCTCGTGTGTCATAGACTTCGGTGGTAATTGGGACGCGCACTTACCTTTGGTCGAATTCTCGTATAATGACAGTTATCACTCTAGCATCCAAATTGCACCATTTGAGGCACTCTATGGAACGAAATGTCGATCGCCTATTGTATGGCACGAGATCGAAGATGCGCAAATTACCGGTCCTGAGCTGTTGCAAGAAACGACTGACAAAATCCTCCAAATTCGAGACAATCTGTTGAAAGCTCGGAGCCGTCAGAAAAGTTACGCCGATAGATGCCGCAAGCCCCTTGAATTTGACGTTGGCGATCACGTACTCCTAAAGGTTGCACCTTGGAAGGGGGTGATCAGATTCGGCAAGAAAGGAACGCGCCTCGATATGTTGGACCCTTTAAAATTCTGGAAAGGATTGGAAAAGTGGCCTACAGACTCGAACTACCGGAGGAACTTAGTAATGTCCACCCGACTTTCCACGTTTCAAACCTCAGAAAGTGCTTAGCCGACCAGGAATTACATGTCCCTCATGAGGATTTACAAGTGAACGAAACATTACACTTCGTTGAGTAGCCTGTCGAGATCATGGGACGAGAAACCAAGGTGCTCAGACGCTCACGCATTCCCATTGTGAAGGTTCGGTGGGAAGGCAAACGCGGCGTCGAGTTCACCTGGGAACTCGAAAGTGACATGAAGGCGAAGTACCCGCAACTGTTTGTTACGCCTACTTCTTAAATTTTGGGACGAAATTTCCTAAAGTAGGGGAGGCTGTAACAACTCGCTTTTTGGAAAGTCAAAGTACAAGTCAAAGTCAAAGGAAGAAAAGATTGCTAATTGCGATCTATCACTCCTTGTTTAACTACTGGCTGTGTTTCTTGACTTGTAATCAAATTCTATTAATTGTTTGCTTTAGTTGTATTATGTGGAGTATCTATTAATAATCGAGGTTTGATCGTTGTTTAATCGCTAATCGACTTATCGCTAATCTCATCACTATCGCATTCGCAACTCAAATTATGTGTTCTGGATATTGTTTTACGTGTGTGTTCTATTATGTGTTACTTGTGCATGTTATGTTTATGTTGAGGTGTTTAATCGCATACGCAATCGCAATTCTATCGCGACGCAAGCTAATCGCAAACGATAAACGCAAGTTATTTATAGTGATTGTATGTTAGATATAGTAGTTAGGTTATTTGTGTAACTAATGGGTAATACTATCGCGTCGCTCACTCGAAACGCATCGCAACGCTCAACAAGCAAAACGAAACGCCAAAACCCAACTCGCCGGACCACTCGAATGACAAAGTATAGCCCTATTACGGGCAGCACTTAAACATCCATCGGATTGGTTTTTATCGATCGGACATTGAATCGTAGCAGTGATCGAGTTATTACCCTGTTATCGCGGCATAATTTCGTGCTTGTGTGTGTTTTTGGAGTAAACAGAGGATATCTCAATGTAGGAATTGAATTTTAACGTCGAACCAACGCCAAAATGCAAGTGCCAAACCCCTGCATTTATACTGAGTTATTGGTCCCCTCGCGTGGCGCGCCAGAGACACCTGGCTCCCGCGCGTGGCACGACGGGTCACTTTTAGCATAGGGTAGCCTCGTGGATTTGTAGCTTAGGTGAGTCGACGGTTCGATAAAATTCGCATTTGACAACAAACTGCGAGGATAATACTAATTAGGGAATACCCCCCCCCCCCTTGAGTTTTAGGGGCCCTGATCCTATTTTCGATTGTTCTGAAAATTTTAGGGGTCATGAAGTATCACTTGGTGGTCTCAATTAGGGTTTCCTATTGGACAAAATAAATTAAGAAATAGTAATTTTAATGAGAGTTGTTACATCCTCCCCACCTTAAAAAATCTCGTACTTGAGATTTACTAGAACAAGTAGGGGTATTTTCGCTTCATTTCTGATTCCAGCTCCCAAGTGTACTTAGGTCCTCTCTTAGAATCCCACTTGACTTTGACCAGTACTAGTCTTTTGTGTTTGAGTAATTTGACCTTTCTGTCTTCTATCTGCAGTGGCTTCTCAATAAATTTGAACTTTTCATTTACCTCTACATCTTGAAGAGGTACTACCAGGGCTTCATCAGATAGACATTTCTTGAGATTGGATATGTGAAATACGTCATGTACCCCAGCTAGCTCTTCTGGTAGTTGTAGGAGATAGGCAACTGGTCCTACTCACTGGATTATTGGGAATGGTCCTACGTACCTTGGACTTAACTTTCCCTTCTTTCCGAACCGGACTAGTCATTTCCAAGGAGAAACTTTCAAGAGTACCTTATCTCTGACTTGAAATTCCAGTGGCTTGCGTCGATTGTCTGCATAACTCTTCTGGCGATCTTGAGCCGTTTTCAGTCTTTCCTTGATTTGAGTGATATTGTCAGTGGTTTCTTGTACGATTTCAGGACCTGATAATTGGCTTTCTCCTATTTCTGCCCAACAAACTAGAGTTCTACACTTTCGTCCATAGAATGCTTCGAATGGGGCAGCTTCAATGCTTGCATAATAACTATTATTATAGGAGAATTCAATTAAGGGTAGATGGTCATCCCAGTTTCCACCAAAATCTATCACACATGCCCTGAGCATGTCTTCCAGGGTTTGGATCGTACTTTCACTTTGTCCGTCTGTTTGAGGATAGTAAGTTGTACTTAAATTTAATCGCGTCCCCATGGCTTCTTGGAAACTTGTCCAGAAATGCGAAGTGAAACGACTATCTCTATCTGATACAATAGAGAGTGGAACTCCATGTAAGGATACTACTTCGTCTACGTACAATTTTGCTAACCTTTCCATGCTAAAGGTTTCTTTCATGGGTAGAAAATGAGCTGATTTGGTTAATCGATCCACAATTACCCAAATCGCATCATTACCTTTTCTGGTTTTGGGCAACTTAGTAACGAAGTCCATGGTTATTAGTTCCCATTTCCAAACAGGCATTTCTAATTGTTGAAGTAACCCTGAAGGTTTCTGGTGTTCTGCCTTAACTTATGAACAAGTTAGGCACTTAGATACATATCTAGCTATATCCTTTTTCATTCCTATCCACCAGAAATTGTTTCTTAAATCTTGGTACATTTTGTTATTTCCATGGTGCATGGTATACCTAGATTTATGGGCTTCCTCTAAAATCTTATTTCTTAATTCTCCTTGCTTAGGTACCCAAATTCTTCTTTTATGGAATCTCCAAATTCCATCAGCTCCTTGCTCTAATTCCTTTATTCTTCCTTTCATTCCTTCAGCATCATCCTTGATTGCTGCTTCCTGAATATTTTTCAATTGTTCCATTAAGTCTAATTGTAAACTTAATCTAAGAGCACGAACTCGCTTTTGCTTTTCATGATACTTACGACTTAAGGCATCCGCTACTACATTTGCCTTTCCTTCATGATATTGAATATCACAATCGTAGTCACTTAGAATTTCCATCCATCTTCGTTGTCTCATGTTTAATTCTTTTTGCCCAAATATATATCTTAAGCTCTTATGATCTGTATAGACAGTTAACGTACTTCCATACAGATAGTGTCTCCAAATCTTAAGGGAAAAAATTATCGACCCTAATTCTAAGTCATGCGTCGTATAGTTCTCTTCGTTCTTTTTCAATTGTCTTGATGCATATGCAATTACCTTCTTGCGTTGCATTAACACACATCCTAATCCTAGCTTAGAAGCATCACAATAAACTTCAAAATCTTCTGTCCCTTCTGGTAAGGCAAGAATTGGGGTGGTTGTTAACCTTTGTTTTAAAATCCTAAAAGCCTCTTCTTGCTTAGGTCCCCATTCAAACTTAACTGATTTACAGGTTAGCTTAGTTAATGGCACAGCTATCTTAGAGAAATCCTTAATAAAGCGCCTATAGTACCCAGCTAAGCCTAGAAAACTTCTAACTTCTGTAGCTGATTGCGGGACCTTCCATTTGGTGATTGCTTCTATCTTGGAGGGATCTACGTGAATACCTTCGTGATTCACCATGTGTCCTAAAAATTGCACCTCTTGTAGCCAAAATTCACACTTCGGGAATTTGGCGTAAAGCTTTTCCTTTCTTAACAAAGTTAAGAGTGCACATAGGTGCTCACAATGTTCTTCCTGACTCTTGGAATAAATAAGTATATCGTCGATGAATACAATTACAAATTTATCCAAATACGGTTTCAGATTCTATTCATCATGTCCATGAATGCGGCAGGAGCATTTGTTAATCCAAAGGGCATAACTGTAAACTCGTAATCACCATACCTAGTTCTGAAAGCGGTTTTAGGTATGTCTTCTTCTTGTACTTTCAACTGATGATATCCGGAGCGTAAGTCTATCTTAGAAAAATATTTAGCTCCCTGAAGTTGATCGAAAAGATCATCAATCCTAGGTAATGCGTATCGATTCTTAATTGTAACCTTATTCAATTCCCTATAATCGATACACATTCGCATCGAACCATTTTTCTTCTTTACGAACAACACTGGTGCTCCCCAAGGGGATGAACTAGGTTGTATAAATCCTTTGCTTAATAATTCATCTAACTGCTTTTTCGATTCTAACATTTTGGTGGGTGCTAACCGATAAGGTGCCTTGGCTATCGGTGTAGTTCTAGGAATCAAATGAATTCTAAATTCTACCTCCCTATCTGGTGGTAATCCTGGTAATTCTTCTGGGAATACATCCGAGTATTCTGATACTACAGGAATTTCCTTAAGTTCCTTACCCTTAGTGCTAATGATTACCGAAATCATATACACTATTCCTTGCTTTCGTTTATAACTAGGAACTTTCATTACTGAAATGAACTTCATGGGTTTACGCGGCTTATCCCCTGTAATCATAATTACTTCTCTCGTGGGTGCACGTATTTCTATGGAGTTCTTATCACAAAGGATTCGAGCATGGTTGGCTACTAACCAATCCATTCCTAACACGACATCGAATCCAGCTAAATTCATGGGTAATAGGTTTGTAGAAAATTTATGATCTGAAAGTTCTATATTTTCTTTTTGCAAAACCGTATCTATGTTAACAGAGTTCCCGTCTGCCGTTTCTACTGTATAAATCTGTCTAAGTTTGGTTAAAGGTTGTTTAAGAGCTTGGCAGAAGGAAGTATTGATAAAACTTTGGTTTGCACCAGATTCGAATAATACTTTCGCATAAACATTGTGTACTAGAAACGTACCATCTATTACGTGAGGAATCAGTTCGGCTTCCTGCGTGGTCAATTGAAAGGCTCTTGCGTTTTTCTTTGTAGTCCCTTCGGCAGGTTTGGCCTTATTGTCAGCTTGTTTAACCAATTTAGGGCATTCTGGTCTAAAATGCCCAGCTTCTCCACAGTTGTAGCAGATTTTTGTTTTTCTTCTGCAATCTTCTTCACGATGTCCTATAGCTTTGCAGAAGTTGTAGGTTTTATTACATTTTCCAAAATGTTTCTTTTTACAGTTCCTGCAGAACGGCGAAGTGGAAGATGATCCAGTTCCCTTTCTTTTGAAGTTGCTATTATTACCCACACGAAATCCTTGGGTAATTTTCTGAGCCAATTCCTTCTTCCTGTTTTCTTCTCGCGTACGCACCAGTCCGTCAGTCAAAGTGTTGGCTAATTCCACTGCATCATCGATCGAGCGGGGTCTCGCAGCTTTGACAATATCACGGATCTCGCTAATTAAACCCCAAATGTAATGAGAAATAAGTACCGGTTCTGGCGAAGCCAGAGTAGGCATAATTCGAGGATATTCGAAAAACTTCGAAGTATACCCTCGGCAATCCACATCCACCATTCGGTGGCTCAGG
Source organism: Helianthus tuberosus (assembly GCA_030545235.1). Taxonomy (NCBI): domain Eukaryota; kingdom Viridiplantae; phylum Streptophyta; class Magnoliopsida; order Asterales; family Asteraceae; genus Helianthus; species Helianthus tuberosus. The sequence goes on along the minus strand of CM060389.1, from coordinate 2,077,956 downwards.
AATTTGTTCCTTTTCATATTCGGGGCAGAATTTCCTTTCCACCAGACGCTTAAATTCTTCCCAACTCATGGCATAGGCGATGTCACTTCCCTTAGCTTGTAATACCGTATTCCACCATTCTAATGCTTCTTCCTTAAAAAGGTGTGAAGCATACATGACTTTATCCTCCTCGGCACATTTACTTATTTTAATTACTGCTTCGGTTTTCTCTAACCAACGCAGTGCTACAGTTGCCCCTTCATTGCCTGCAAATTCGATTGGTTTACATGCAAGAAATTCCTTGTAAGTGCAACCAGGCGTTGCAGCTTTCATTCTTTTAAGAAATGGGGCTTGCATCCCATCATTATCATTATTATTAATGTTGCCTCCTCCATTTATACTATTACTGAAATTGTCTTCATGAGTACATTTGCTAGAAATAATTGGATGAGGTTCAACTGGGTTTCGGGCAGCAGCCAGAATTGCTGGAATAGCATTAGCTATTCCTTGGGCAACGGTGTTTTCTATATCTTGTCTATTCAGAAAGTGGTCTTCATTGTTTTGCTCAGATTGGTTAACTTCATTAACTGGTTCATTACCAGCATGTTCCATCTGGTAATTAATATATATATAACTTATTAGCACAAAATAATAACAACCAAGCATAATAAACAATCGCACATAATCACGTCAACACATATAGCCAAAATTGTTGATTTTTTCAACTTCCATATTTTATATATTTTAATATGCATCCATATATTACCAGATATGTTACAAAGTTTTATTTTTAGTTATTTTACATGATTATATTTTTATTATTATATTATTATTAAACACACATTTCCACAACCCCATACGATCCTCATTGGCTGGCACTTTAGAAACGACGTTCCCTCTCGTCGTACTTCCATAATATTCTCTCACCCACATCTCGGATTCTATTTCCTGCATCCACCAGCTCCTCGCCATAGTGGCGAAGTTCAGCCAAGTTCTCGGTACTCATTGGTGGGTGTAGTGGAGGCTCAGGGTCAAATTGGGGGAAAAAGGTATTAGGGTTATTCAAGAGATTCTGAAATTGCCAGTCAGTGGTCCACCATTCTTCTAGCTCTTCTGGTAGAGGTCGGGGGTGGATAATAGGATTTGGGATAGCAGGTTCCAGATTAACTGGAAGTTGTACTTCAGCTGGGTAATTGAAGAGGTTTTCACCGGCAGGTCCGATGAGGTCACTAAGTCCCAATCTACGATCCAGCTCCTCCCACGATGGCATTTCCTGAGCTTGCCTAGAACTCTCCCCGATCTCCTTTCCTTTTCCTTTATCATTTGGATCCTCAGTCTTTACAACTTTCCGTGTTGCTGGTTTCTTCCTACGCACACGCCTCCAGCCCACGAATCTTCTTCTCTTTTTCGGCTTGGGTTTCTCCTGGGGTTGGGCTTGGAATACCATTGGCTCTTCCGTATCAACCTGGTAGCCAGTGAAGGTATTGGTGGTATCCATAGCTGTGGTATGGATAGTAAAGTTTTGAAGTGCTTCGGATAGTTCATTCATGCTGTTAGCATATATGAAGAAACACACAAAATTCTAAGTTAAAATTTTGTAAAAATTGAAATTTACACAGAATCACAAAATGGTAATCAGAAAAATTAAGTATTTCTAAATACTTAATTGGCTTAAATCAGTGGCTCTGATACCACCTTTTTCTGTCATGGCCCCCGACCCGGTTTTACCCGTTCCAGGAGTCGCAGGACAGAAACCCGTGGTAATTATTACGTTGGCAGCGGAATTTTTAACAGGATCTATTAAAACTTGAATTGCCCAATTATCTTATTTCATAATTTGGGGATAACACCCATAATTTACAATAAAGGTGATTTCTCACGGAAATCCCCTGTTTTACAAAAACATGTTTCTTTATTTTATTGAGCCACTTCTTCGAGCTTGTAGCGCGGCACTTTTTCCTTGATCACAACAGATCACCTGAAACATGTTTAAAAAAGGTTTTATCAGCAGGGAAATACTGGCGAGTCATTCAAGTTGCACAAAACGACACATTGTTATAATATACAGTATTAAGGGTGATTATATTGTTTCTATCTACCAATTACCCCAAATCGGTATTTGTCACTCGACAGTATCTGTGACTATGGTCAGATCACCCATTGGCTAACCCGTTGTCCAATGGTGACGGGTATCAAGTAATGTATACAAAACCCCACATACCGGCAGTAATTGAAGATTACAAAGACTTAATCCCTGTAATTATTACTTTGAAAATAAATAGGGTTTTGGAAACAATTTGATAAAAAGTGAATGACTCACATTGCAAGTTTAGACGGGCAGCGTTTAGCCTACTGATTTTAGCCTGGTTAGCCTAATTCAAATAACAATGCACACGAAAACTAGGTCAGTAACTTAATACAACTTTTACGACAACTCACGAGATCAAAACATTCACGACGAATGACAAAGTATAGCCCTATTACGGGCAGCACTTAAACATCCATCGGATTCGTTTTTATCGATCGGACATTGAATCGTAGCAGTGATCGAGTTATTACCCTGTTATCGCGGCAGAATTTCGTGCTTGTGTGTGTTTTTGGAGTAAACAGAGGATATCTCAACGTAGGAATTGAATTTTAACGTCGAACCAATGCCAAAATGCAAGTGCCAAACCCCTGCATTTATACTGAGTTTTTCGTCCCCTCGCGTGGCGCGCCAGGGACACCTGGCTCCCGCGCGTGGCGCGACGGGTCACTTTTAGCATAGGGTAGCCTCATGGATTTGTAGCTTAGGTGAGTCGACGGTTTGATAAAATTCGCATTTGACAACAAACTGCGAGGATAATACTAATTAGGGAATACCCCCCCCCCCCTTGAGTTTTAGGGGCCCTGATCCTATTTTCGATTGTTCTGAAAATTTTAGGGGTCATGCAGTATCACTTGGGGGTCTCAATTAGGGTTTCCTATTGGACAAAATAAATTAAGAAATAGTAATTTTAATGAGAGTTGTTACAATTCAATACTATTTTCATCTAAATCTAAACATTTCCAAGGTTAAAAGGATTGAAAGATGGTTTCTAACTTTCTTTCAACTCTTTTACACTCAATGCACTCAAAACCGATAGAATCAGAGCTAGTTCAGGCCTTCTACTCGTTCTCTAGTGAAGTGTCGGTCTCAGTTCTAATTCATATCAACGAGACAACCGACTTCGGGTTGAACATGAACAATCGTCAAGGAACAATTGACTGGTCGATTAGGGTGATTCCTGTTCGATCGGACGACTTGGGACTTGACGAGGTTCCGTTGTTTAGTACGTTGTCATACCGTCTCAAGCAAACCGCAAAAACTTATCAAAATCATCAAGTTCCAAAACGATCAGATCGTCGGGATGGATTGCCGCCTGATCGATCGACAATCCGATCGGATTGAACTTGGACTTCAATACTTAAAATTTTTGCAAATTTTCTAACATCATTAGTTTTTAACGGATTGCCATCCGATCGGAAGATCATCCGATCGAATGACAATCCTGCTGTGAACTTGTTCTCACAAAGTGTCCTGCCGATCGGATCGCTATCCGATCGAACGACCTGAAAGGTAGAGATACTTCTCTGTTTTCAAAATGCTATAACGAAAACTTCAAAGTCACATCATACACAAGCACATCCATCCCAAATGAATGCCAATCCGATCGAATGGCCATCCGAACGGATGACCATCCGAACGGATTGTCATTCGACTTTGATCATTTGCACCGTTTTACGCGCCGTTCTTTTGCTTACGCTATCATTAACTGTTCAGGCTAATCTCTCAACGCTCCCTTCAACCCAAGAGAGTGTTTATTTACTAAAAACGATATGTGAGTAAACTCGATCCCTTTTTGCTTTACGCACTTTTGGGTGTTACATAGGTTACTTATTCTAAATCACATCGATCACACAACGCAAACACTTTATACGCTGACCGTTACTATATGTTATACGTGATACTCGATGAATGCTTGTATGTTATGTTAACATAGTGATTGTTGCCTGACGCCTTAGCAACGATAGTACTATAGTTTGGACTCAGCACCTGTCGTGGACAGGGGTTGTTAAGGTTATTTCTTCACGTGTTACAGTGGTGATATGTGTTGCGCATTCTACAACTCGCAGTCATGTCTGTGCATATTTCATTGTCGATAACCTACTAGCTTCACATTATACATGTTACATGCTGGTTATGCGTAAACGCTTTCGAACTCTACTATTACTATTAAACTTGTACGCTCACCTTTACACTATGTGTATTGACCTCTATTTTAACGTATGTGACAGGTGTTTGGGATGCTAGGATGCTTGCTTTTGTGGAATCAAGTAGGATGGGTCTAGAAACAAACAAACAATTTAAATCTGAGTTATCAGAACATTTATTTGTCTTTGAGATATCTACGTATGTAATAATCGAATTATTTGATGGGTTATGGTATGGGACATAATATTTAACTATCCGGTAATTTAGTTGTTATGGAATTTCTCTTGGACAATCTGTTTCGCTCAGTGCCGCGCCCCAATGTTTCTGTCATCGGTTGGGGTGTGACAACTCGATTCACTCATATAATTATTTGACCCATTTCAAAATTTGAGCACTAAGCTTAAATCTCGCTTATTCTTTCCATACCTTCTAATTCCACACTAAAACTTCCATTTATCTTCCACCACAACTATATTTGTGGTGGATTATTATTATAGTAAAATCTTTATATACTGATTCTGCCCTCCGATTCGACAATTTACGAAAATTACCCATTAGGAGGAATTAAGCCAAAAAGGCTTACACTTTTCACTTTTATACTACCGAAAGAGTCTACCAAATATAAAACTCATTTTTTCTACTCTTAAGGGTCGTTTGCCCGATTCATCATTCGGGGACGTTTTGGTCAATTTTTAGTCCCTTTTAACTACGAAGGACATTTAGAAGCATGTTTTGCCCAAGTGAGCACTTTCAACCCATATTCCTGTAACGCTTCGCATTTCTGTACTTTCCTTATTTAGAAAGTATTGTTTTAATCTATTTTTAGAAACTTGTATCTATGTTGTATACTATTTTGTTTCAACTTTGTAATCTGGGACTAGTGATCATAATGAAAATTCAACTATTTTACACACATTTATGTTGTTCATGTTAGAATTATTTACACGTTTATACTCAAAATCAATGTTTTAAACCACCATATTGCTTGTTTATACTTGTACAATCCACAATTACGCTTGTTACATCGAGAACCGGCTAAAAATCTGAAAATTATCAAACTTGAATCTTCGAGAGAAGGGAAGGCACCCTTCGCGTGAAAGGACTACCCTTTCGTGCGAAAGGGCCAATAGTCCCAACTCACATCTCGCTCTAACTCCCATTCGCCCGAAAGACCCTCTCGTTCCAACGCACTTCTCAGCTTATAAATAAGCGCCTACCCTCACTCATTTCACTCCCCCCGTCGCTCAAACAAACTCTCAAACGCTCTGAAACTCTTTTGGCGATTAGAAGCATTTCAATAACATTTCTCTCACTTCTCTTCACTTCCTTCACATTTTCTTGCATTTTTGTTTCATTTCTTTAACTTTTTACAAAACCTCTCGTTTGAATATATCTCATGGATGGTTTTCACGAGTATGCTTGGGCAAAATGATGTTGAAACCTCACCACATATGAGATTCAAACCAAGATTTATAACCTTTGATTTTAAACATTCCTCTTACATTTTCTGTTACGAAATTGGTGCAATCTGGTCAGGCTCACAACTCAGTTCATAGTTGTGGGTTTGCGTTAGGGTTAATTTTCACCAAGAAATGATCTGATTTAGATGAATAAAACAGTCGTTTTGACGGATATTGGTACCTTTCGCATGAGAGGACAGACCCTTCGTGCGAATGGGCATCCCCTTCGCGCGAAGGGACTATTTTACATATTTTTTATTTCGATTTCTTTCTGTTTTACATGTTTTACATATTTTTGTTTTCGATGAACACCAAACAGTTTGCTAGTCACAACATAAGTTAACTCCGTCCAGCCTCCATGTTGAGATGGCACACCCGGGTTGTCCTTACTTGACTGTTTGGCTACCTTACCCATTGTTTTCACTTCTATAACAACTACTACTACTATACAATGACAAACCAGTTTACAAATAAGGTTAAGCACAAAACTCTCACATCACAGAACCATTCGCACAATGGCAAACCATTCACGTGAAGGGTCCAGTACTTGTTTTATTACGCATTTTTCCGTATTATAAAGTCTGATCCGAGCCTTTTTACATCAGAATACTCACACCTTCGTTTACCCACTGTAGGGTAACCCCGGCGCACCAACGCTAGACTAATCAGCTCTCGGTTTTCGTGGAATCTAAATAAACTGTGAGTATACTCGATCCCATTTTCATTTTATTCACTTTGGGTGCAACATGTATAATTATAGAAAACATGCAACACTATTAAACATGTTATAAATCACACTCTATCCACTATTAAACATGAGATTTGTTGATACTTGTTAATCTCACATGCTATGTTTACACGTGTTTATATGCTCATTAACTTTGCAAGCCTACCTTAACAATTATAGCACTATAGGACTAATGCCCCGGCCGTATTCTAGTGGTTTTGTTAAGTAAAACACCATTTCACCCTCTACGTTTCGAAAATGTTGGGTAATTACGATTGCGTTAAACTCTGGTTTGACATATAGCTTACACTTGTGTAGTATGTTAGTAACAGGATATACATTTATCATGTTGGATACGAGCACCATTAAACATTTTCACTATTAAGCTATGTTATCAAACTTATATACTCGTCAACATTTTTGTTGATCATATTTTAATACATGTTGCAGGTCACTAGATGATGATTGAAGAAATACAATTAGGGTGGACTTAGATACACACCTTAATGATAAACAATTATTTGGTTTCATGTTTTATGTTGCTACAATTGATGTATTTGGTTGTTTGAACAATGTATGACATTTTAGTATTTATGAAATTTTGTTTAATTAATTGTTGTCACAATTAGCGTTATGATGTCTCGAGCAATCTCGTTTTCGTCTCACTCCGATGTTTCCACCCGTTGGTTGGGGTGTGACAATTCCATTTTAAATTCATTGTGTTCCTAGGAACATAATATCTCAAATTCAAATCACTATATATACCTCACTTCAGGTAATCCAATGTTCAACCATGACTCAATTAACTCTCCTCGGGCCCTAAGTCCTCAATGAGAGTTTGACCCTTTACACATACCTAGCTCGGGTCAAAGCATTGACTCGTTTTTAATACCTTGCATTATTAGTTACTAACTAATAGTAATGCAAGCCCATACGCTATTCTTCCCTGTGAGCACAAGACTCGACAAGCAATCATTAGTCATTATTTTCAAATGGTGATAACATCACCATTTGACCCGTTTGTCCTAAATGACAATTTTACCCACCTCTTGACGTACCTTTTTTTTGCGTTAGGATGACCAACCATTATATATTGTATGAAGGTATTAATTTACCATCTCACCCATTTGATTCGTTACGGTTTACACCATGTGGTCGTATTTCTTAAAACTTGTTTCTTTACTCGTTTGAACCATTATGGCTTACGCCATAGGGTAACCTTTCAAAACTCATCATTTATTCGTCAACACGTGACTAAATTACCATTTTACCCATTATGGCTTACACCGTAAGGTAACTTTTCAAAACTCATTGTTTATTCATCAACACGTGACCAAATTACCATTTTACCCTTTTTACCACCAAATATGGTTTCTTACTATTTTTACTTGTTCCGACCCGTATCGATTCGCGTCAGAACGTCATATCTCAAATACTCATTTCAATACTAGGTCGCCTTGTTATTAACTAAATACATGAGTAGATGTATTATTTAAAAGATGTAAGTTTTACTTACTTACCTTGCGTCTGATTATGCTTTTTCTGTGTATTTGATCTGTTTGACCCGTTCCTTCCCAAGCTTCCACCTAGCTTGCCGATCGTCAAACTACCATTTATCATTCGCAAGATGGTTAGATTAGTCATCATTTATCAGGACTATTCCACCTTACGGACTTTATATCAAAATTACCATTTGATCCTTTTATAGGTCAGTTTGACTTTTAGAAGTCAAACTCCCATTTGACACTTATGAATGCATTAACAATTCAACAAAACTAGTTTGGGCATTTCATCATACACTTAATGGGTATCATTTATAGGCCATCATACTAGACTATTTATCAGTACTTGCTAACAACATTCATAGGATTCTTGACCAATGATTTTTGCGAATTTTTCCCAAACACCTTATGTGCATATTTTTTAAGCTTTTCTTATTAGCTCACATTGTCATCATCCTACTACCTCATTACAACTCATCATTTCTTACGTCAAGTAGCAACCACTTAATATGTAATTTCAGTTGTTATAAGCAATTACACAGTTTGACCATCATAATCATGGGTTCAACTCTTATGTCAAAACCCAATTCTATTCACTTATGAACACTTAACAAAATTCCTAATTTGTTCAAGTAGTTCATACATATGAGTTAGTATGGTGTTTATAAACACCAATACAACATCAATTTACATTATCTTGCTACAATTTCCACTAGACCTTTCTAATTCATGGATTCTCTAAACTAGAAAACCCATTAAAAGTGAAATTGTAACACTAAGTCATTACCAAGTCCATTTTTGGGGTGTTACACTAAGTCTTTTTTTTAACTTTATTTTAGTTTTGTGTAGTTATATTTTTAAAATCATTTTTTTAAGATTAAATTTCACTTTTTGTCCTTTATGTATTATCTGAATTTTGAAACGTGCCCTTTAAAAGTTTTATTTTCATTTTATGTCCTAAAAACACATGTTATATGACACTTTAAGTCCTTTACACCAAACTGATTTAAATTACTCAGTTAGGTTTTATTTGAGGCAAGGGTAAAAATGGTATTTCATAAATAAATGCAACAGATCCCCTTTCTCTCTCTAATTGTTCATCACCCCCACCCACTCTCTCTCTCTCTTTCTCTCTAACTATGCATTACCACCACCCTATGGCCCTGAAGCCAGTTTGATCAAAGGGGTGAAACGTGGTACCCTTTGATCGCAAAATTGACACCTAAATCAGTTTCAAATCATTGAGTTCTTGCAAAAGCTGCAAGTCCAAAACCCTAATCATCGACCCAGTAACCGGGCTTGTGTTTAAGTCCAAATACCGATGTTTAAAAAGTTTCTTGTTGGGGCTTGTGTTTAAAAACCCTAATGCCGATGTTTAATTGCTTCTGCATCTATCATCTGATCAACTTGGTTAATGATTTCCAATCTTGTGTGAGATTATATACACCTTTCTGTAAGTTTTTTGTATATTTTAATCATCGTTGTGGATAGAAGAACATCGAGCACAATACACCCCCAATCAGAGAGATGAGCTTTCTTCGATAATCCGACGGGTTCTTCTTGATCTTCATCAATGGATTAATTTCTCAATTAATGTACAAACATAATTAGGGTTTGATCTCCCTTTCTGCATTGGTTTTCTACTTTCAACTTTACACTTAAATCCGCAGCAGCTTCACAATTCTCATCGTCGAGTGATCCTTTGAAAGACGGCATGACGATCTCTGCAGAAGATGGCTGATATGAAGTTGTGAACCCATGTCTTGGAATCAAGGTATTGGTTATCAATTAGGTATGTGTACAATAGGGCTTTGGGCTTGGACGTTTAATTATGGTATTAAATCAATGGTCTCTTGAAATGTAATGAACAGGGAGTAATACATTATATGGGGATAATGATAAAGTAACTCTATTTGGCTTCTCTGTAGGCTTAACACAAATGCCAAGAATTTACTGAAACAGTTTGTAAGTTACTGCTCGGCTGCCCATTGATCGAACCGACTTCAGGGCCATAGGATGGTGGTGATGCACAGTTAGAGAGAAAGAGAGAGTGGGTAGGGGTGATGCACAATTAGAGAGAAAAAGAGGATCTGATGCATTTATTTATGAAATACCATTTTTGCCCTTGCCTTAAATAAAACCTAACTGAGTAATTTAATTCAGTTTGGTGTAAAGGACTTAAAGTGTTATATAACATGTGTTTTTAGGACATAAATGAAATTAAAACTTGTAAATGACACGTTTCAAAATTAAGATAATACATAAATGACAAAAAGTGAAATTTACTTTATTTTTAATTAAGAGAATATATGAAAATTAAAGGGCACGTTTCAAAATTTAGATAATACATAAATGACAAAAAGTGAAATTTACTCCATTTTTAATTAAGAGAATATATTAAAATAAAATGAAAAACATTGATTAGGAAATGAATGGAAAATGATAGAAGTTTAGTTAAACCACAACGCCTGATTATTGAATGGTTTAGTTATTGCTTATCTACTACAGCTTTTCTGCAGTTTGTGAGTGGGTTAGTTAATCAACTACACATAATCTTACATAGATATATACACACATATGGAAGTATGAATTTAGTTAGAAAAGAACCCTAGAACCAGCATATTGCATATGTTCATCCGTATACTTTTTTCAAATAAATTAACACAAATGAGCAATGTTTTTAAATCCGGACTGGGCCGGCCGGTCGAACCGGTCCGGCCGGGAGCCGGTGACTAAAGCGGGTCGGGCCAGTAGTTTTAGCCGTTTCAACATTGGGCCGGTGGTCGGGCCGGTAGCCGGCGGTCGGGCCGGCAGGTCATGGGATTGGGTTGGACCGGTCATGTGCAGAATTGTGTTTCAAATGATGAAATAGGTGTTCCAGAAGCAAAAAAATGGGATGTGAGACTAACTTGTTGAAGAGTAGAATAGGTGGAGAAGAACCAGAGATCCTGATCTTGAAGATGAAGATTACGAGCTGTTGGAGGCGATGGTTTTGATTTAGGGTTACTAGTGGGGGAGGTGAGAAGGCGTGTATTGGGAATAAGTGTATTTAAGGACATTTTAGTATTTAATTTAACTTTTCAGTTTTTCCATAAATAATCTTCACTCCTTTTAAAGTCTGTATTTTTTTTCGAACGGTTTTGAAAGTCTCTATTGTTTTTCCCTCTTATTCCACTTTATATAATTTATGACGTAATGCGGGTCTTAAATCCGGTCGAACCGGTCAGACTATCCGACTTTTGACCCTGTAAGACGATCGGGTCGACCTCCGGCCTGCAAATGAGCCTATACATATTTATATTGTTAATGGACGAATACGACAAAAAGTTTATCCGCTAAGTATTCGTGTCTGTTCGTCGATCCTGTTAAACTTAAATAAACGAAAATACCGACGAAGAATATTCGTGTTTAGATTGTTTACAAGTGTCTACTCTACTTATATGGGTAGATATCATGTTCTAGTTCCTCAAAATGATTTTTTCTTTTTTATAATTGAAAAACACGAATGAATGTGTAGATGTCACGTGGTTTAAGGTTATAAAATATTTAATATCATCATAGGGTTGTAAACAAACCAAATTAACATGAATGGAGTTGTTTGTGTTTGTCATCTAATTCTAACAGAACAATTAAACACACGAATAAAAGAACAAATAAAGTTTCTTTTACTGTTATGTATTTGTTGGTAAATATGCGAAATGGCAAAACGTGTGTTTCTTCTGTCATGTGTGTGTGCATATATATAAATGTGACCATTTCATATGACAGTATGACACATCCTCAATTGACAACGAGTGTGTGTACTTATATGTTGTAATTTGTAGCCAACTCATATGTTGTAATTACAACATAACAAAAAAGGTATATAGTAAATTATGATTGTAATATACTCAAAGATATTCACTACATGAGATACGATACATTTCATATAGAGTAGCCAACTCATATGAAAGAGGCACTCAATTATCACTTCAACACAACAACGAAGCAATAAGGGAATATTTACACAATATATGGAATTGGTTGACCTTTTAGTTATTAAACTTATATCATAAATTCGAACTCATAATCAACAAATATTGTCCAATACAAAGAGTTTACAAATCTACTTTCAAATTATAACAAGTATCGACTCTCTACTTGGTTTTAAACTCTTTATAATAATAAAAAAAAAAAAAAAAAAAACGGTATATATGTGTGCCTTCAATAGGAAAACCAAGTAAAAGCACCGTTCATCATCTTGAAACAAGGACAGATCCTTCACCATATCTTCGTCTTTTTTTAATAAACGACTTTTCACCGGTGGGATTCTTTCGTAGGGGCTTTGGCATACGTACAAAACAAAAAATAATGTTTACGTTTTGGCATATGAGCGAAACATAAAATAATGTTTACAATAGTATCGACCTAACAAAAATAAGGTTAAGAACACAAACAAGGGCGGACATATCCACAATGGTGGGTGGGCGACCGCACCTCATGAAAAAAGGTTTTTAGTGCTAATTTCTGTCGAAAATCCCATCCGCACCCCTTGGATTTTTTCAATCGCACCCTTTAAAAATTTTCAACCCCCCCCCCCCCACCCACTAGGAAAAAATATTATGAATTTATAAAAAAAAATAAACACTGATTATTATGAATATAGAAGTATATAACACAATTTATATAATTATTCTTTAACCACTTATTTACTTTACTTAACCCAATCTACAATCTAATTTTATTAACCCAACTACCCAAGCCCAAAGATTGTGAACTAAATAAAATAAACCGAACTTTGTCTGTTAATGTGATAATAAGTTAGAAAATAGGGTTTGATTGTTTGAAAATTGAAATTGACCCAACCCGACCTGATCTGATCCGACGTGCTCTGAAACTTCGTTTGTTTATGTTTACTTGTTTTACATGACCCGACCTGTTATGAACCAAAAATTCTTTATATAGCTAGGGGACTAAAATCTTTAAAATGCTTTCGCATCCCCACGAATAAATTCCTAGGTCCACCACTGAACACAAAGTTGCAAGTTATAAAGTTACATTATGTACTGAAAAAGTATTGAAACCGACTAGTATCGTAACAAAAAACACAAAAAAGAATACTGGTGCACTGATCTTATTTGACGGTATCGGTTCGGTTCGATTCGTAAAAAAAAATTTATGTGCATTACAGTACACACACAATAGTTTAATTACACAAAAGTTGTCTCATGCAACCCAAACAAGTAAAGTTGTGATACACCCAAAAGTATAGCAACACGTGTTATACGATAGTCAAAGATACCGATACCGGTACCGGTTTTTTTGCTGGTTTCGGTTCCATTTGTTACGTCACTAATACTTGGTTCAGTGATGGACCCAAAAAAATTTGTTAGAGGGCACAAATTGTTTGGGTTAAAAGAAGGCAGGTCAAAACAAGTCGGCCAAAATGAGACGGATAAAACAAATTATTTTTGTCCACTTAATGATATTGTAAAAGTACTCATACTTATTTATTTAAATTAGGGTAAATTACTTTTTGAGTCTCTGTGTTTTAGTGGTTTTAACTACTTGAGTCCAAAATCAAAATGTTTAACGCCCTAAGTCCCTATAGCCACTTTTATTAACCATTTGAATCCAAATTTCTAACTTTGTTAGAATTTTCTGATAGCTTTTCATTAAAAGACTAAAATGCCCCTCCATATACCTTTCCCCCTCTCTTCAATCTCTTCTTATTTTTTTAGCAATGGCAGCCATGAAGAGGTTATCAAAACCAGGCGTTATTTTTTCATGAGAGTTAGCCCGTATCAGTCACCACAGATCAGAATTGCGGAGCCCGTTAATTTAAAGCAGGCGTTAAGAGGATTAACCATCTCTCAAGCATCAGAAATGGCAGCCATGAAGAGGTTATCAAAAGGTTTTCAAGGTGGACCGGTCCAACGGTCACAGATAGTTGCAGGAGTTGAGGTTAATGAAAATTAAACAATCATAATATGGTGGAAGTATCCGTTGTTCCGGAAAGATCATCGACAACTTCAGCGACAAAATCGGTGCAGAGCAGAAACTTAAAGCTGAAACTTTCTTCTTTATCCACTCGCGTTAGAAGAAATTGAAGAAACTGAGAATGACCCACATGGTAACTAAGCTTTAATTTGATTATTATTCAAACAGATAATTGTTTTTGTATGGATTTGGATCTATTAAGGGTAGTTTGTAACTAAAGCAAAAACAGAGTATGAATCATGTGATGTAATAGAACCAGTAGAGAAATTATTAATCATAAACTCAGAGTGAAAATGTTCACTTAAAATCTGAACTAAATGGGTTTCATATGAGGAATTGGTATATTAAACGTCAACAGTAAGAGGTTGAACATTAACAAATACGAAAATGACCAAAACCCAGATGAAGAACGAACAATGGGTTTTAGGCTTAAAACCTTGAATATGAATAAAAACAGAGCAATTACAATAAGCTTCAAAGTTCGCTGAAAAAGAAGAAGAAGAGATGGAAGAGAGGGGAAAGGGTATATGAAGGGGCATTTTAGTCTTTTAATGAAAAGTTAACAGAAAATTCAAACAGAGTTAGAAATTTGGACTCAAATTGTTAAGAAAAGTGGCTATAGGGTTAGGATATAATAGAAAGTTTATTTGGGTAGGAAGCTTAGAAAGTAATCTTGATCATCCATTTATTTAATCAATGGCTAAAATTAATTAAGTGAAATTGAAGGAAAAAAAGGAGGCACGTGGGTTTGTCTAGAGCATTCTAGTCAATCCAAGACAATAGTTTTTCTCTCCTCCAATTCTCCCCCATTTTTTAAACGTTAATAACTCTTTCATACGACATTATTTTTTAATGAAAATTGCACCAAAAAAACGAGCGTTTTTTTATCTTTAAAACGAGTATACTATTGTTATATTTTCGAAAAAAAAATTCGAAAACCCAGTTGCGTAAAACACAATGGAAAAAACCCAATTGCGTAAAACACAATGGAAAAAACCCAATTGCGTAAAACGCAATGGAAAAAAAATAAAAAATGATTTTTTTCTAAAAACGCAATGCACCAAAAACACAAAGAAATGTCATATTTGTAAAACGCAATGGCCAGAAAACACAAAGAAATGTCTTATTTCTAAAACGCAATAGCCTAAAAACACAAAAGAAAGTGTACTTCCTAAAACGTAATGGACTGAAAACACATAAAAATGTGTTTTAACTAAAACGCAATGCACCAAAAACATAAACAAATGTCTTATTTCTAAAACGCAATGGCCAGAAAACACTTAAAATGTCTGTTTTCTAAAACGCAGTGGACTGAAAACACATAAAAATGTGTTTTACCTAAAACGCAATGCACCAAAAACACAAATAAATGTCTTATTTATAAAACGCAATGGCCAGAAAACACTTAAAAATGCCTCATTTCTAAAACGCAGTGGCCTAAAAAACAAAAGAAAATGTTCTCTCTAAAACGCAATGGACTGAAAACACCTAAAAATGTGTTTTACCTAAAACGCAATGACTGAAAACAGCTCGACCCCAGCCAGGGGCAGCCGCCCCTTGGACCCCGCCAGGGGCTGCCGCCCCTTGGACCCTGCTACCAGGGGCGCTGCCCCCGGACCCCCGCCAAGATCGTAAAACGCAATGACTAAATCAAAAACCCAGATCGTAAAAATGAAATTAAATAATTTCTTACATGGATCGAAGCCGCTTTCTTCAACGATTGACGGAATTTGAATGATAGAAACACTTATCAGCGATCGAATCGAACGGATCGAGTGATTATCTTCAAAATCACGGGAAAAAACCAGATTTTGAATGAAATTAAACTGGGTTTTCTTCAAAAAAAAAAAAGCTGAAGAACACGTTGATCGGGTGTTTGAATCATTGATTGATGACGAAAATCGTACTATAATGTAGTGATTATTGAGATAGTAAGTGAAGAAAAGGTTGAAGATGGTGGGTTTTGAAGTTACTGGGGAGAAGAAGGAAGAAGAAAGTATACGATTGACTAAAATATTTTTTCTCTTTATTTTAAATTTTACCACATGTCATACTCCTATTAATTCCTATCCTTCCTAGCCAAAATAAACTTTCTATTTGATCTTCACTCTAAATTCAAATGTGTAAAATAAGCCATAATTAAGAAAAAGAAAACTATTGAAAACAAGAAACGCTTATAAATTAGTTTACTAATCGACCAATAGAACACATTACTTATCCATTCAATTTAATTGAAAACAAGAAACGCTTATGAATTAGTTGACTAATCGACCAATAGAACACGTTACTTTTCCATTCAATATTCAATTTAATAGTTATAATTAAAACCTAACATGAAATGTTTAGGGTTGTCTAAAATTTAAACCAAACTAGTTATAATTAAAACCTAATATGAAATGTTTAGGGTTGTCTAAAATTTAAACCAAACTAAGAAGTTTAATTTATAACTAACTATGAAATGTTTAGGGTTGTCTAAAACTAGTAAATTTCCCCATGCGTTGCGGCGACGGCTAAACGTAAAGTAACTCGAATTTATACTATTTAATTCAAACGTATAATATTTGATCTGACTTGTTTCCAAATAAAGTTTGCAATAAAACGTAGACCATCTGAAAAAAGTATATAAAAATAAGTATAAAAACGTATTATATTTGACCTGACTTATATTTTGGAAGAAACTTACATTGAAATGTAAACAAACTTAAATTTATACTGACGCGTACATAAAAATTAACACATAAGAATATAATGTTTTATTAAGTTAAAGAATTGAAAACAAGAAACGCTTATAAATTAGCTGACTAATCGACCAATAGAACACATTACTTTTCCATTCAATTTAATTGAAAACAAGAAACGCTTATGAATTAGTTGACTAATCGACCAATAGAACACGTTACTTTTCCATTCAATATTCAATTTAATAGTTATAATTAAAACCTAACATGAAATGTTTAGGGTTGTCTAAAATTTAAACCAAACTAGTTATAATTAAAACCTAACATGAAATGTTTAGGGTTGTCTAAAATTTAAACCAAACTAAGAAGTTTAATTTATAACTAACTATGAAATGTTTAGGGTTGTCTAAAACTAGTAAATTTCTCCATACGTTGCGGCGACGGCTAAACGTAAAGTAACTCGAATTTATACTATTTAATTCAGACGTATAATATTTGATCTGACTTGTTTCCAAATAAAGTTTGCAATAAAACGTAGACCATCTGAAAAAGTATATAAAAATAAGTATAAAAACGTATTATATTTGACCTGACTTATATTTTGGAAGAAACTTACATTGAAATGTAAACAAACTTAAATTTATACTGACTCGTACATAAAAATTAACACATTAGAATATAATGTTTTATTAAGTTAAAGAATGGTACGGCGCGTTGAAACGTAAAGTAACTTGAATATATGTTGTCTAATGAAAACGTATTCTAAAACTATAAATAGGCAACATATTTGTGTTTATGCTTGTTGTACTCTTGGCTTTGAGAGTTTTTCAAAAAAAAAATTACATTTTTCATTTCTAACTCTAAAATTTCAATTTTTTTGGCACTTTAAGTCTAAAGTTTCAATCTTTGGTAATTTAACCTTTTTGATTAATTTAATTTTTCACTTCTAATTCAAAAGTGACCATCTTTTGCATTTTTTTTTATTTTTAACCCAAAGCTTGTCATCTTTTACAATTTAACCCCAACACTTTTTTACTTTCAACTTTGGTTACTTATACTTTTCATCTTTCGCAAGTTTTTCGTTTAACATTTCGTTCTAAATTTTCCGAGTTAACACACCGCAACGTGCGTGTGGGGTTCAACGTTTGTTCATCTATTTTTTCCCGTTTGACAGGCCCATTGCAGCGCGTCTGGGAAAGTTATTCTCCCAGAAAACCAAATGAAGAGCGATTAAAAAAGGCAGTCAACATAAAATTAAAGTCTGAAACCATTGATGAGTTACCAGACAACATTGGCGTCACATTCACAGCGTCTGACACTGTCACGACCCTCGACCCCACCCTGGACGGAATCGGGAGCCGTGAGCAGTCCAGTGGTACCGGTGATTACTTTTGAAAAACATTGCAGTGGAAATTTCATCAGGACCGTGAGTTAGGAAAAATATCAGAGTTTAAAAACACCGGATTTTATTTAAATAGATGGGATAAATTACATGTTTTACAAAGGTAGCTTTTAATAAAACTATATTTCCTTATTTGATTTTTAATTAATAAAATAAGCCACTTCTTGAAGTCCTTCAGTGCCGGATCCAATCTTTACTCCAATCTACTGTAATTACCTGAAATGCGTTTTAAAAAGGTTTTGTCAGCGGGAAATACTGAGTGAGTTCATTCAGGTTTTATACAAAAACAGATTTGTTATAATTTACAGTATTAAGAGAGATTACAATGTTTCTGATATCAAACCAACTACCCACAGTATTTGTCACTCGACTCTTTTCGGTGACTGTGGTCATATCACCATTGGCTGCCCCAATGAATGACGAATATCACTAAATTTAGGTTCGCCCACCTAAAGTGATAAAACTGCAATACTGTGCACAATACCCCACATACCGGCTGTAATTTGGTGATTACATAAACTTAATCACTGTAATTATAACTTTGAAAATAATTTTGGAGTATTGTAAAACAGTTGATAAAAAAAGAATGACTCACATTATAAGCATGCAGTATTGAATTAACAAGCTTCATGATTCAGATTCTTCTGAGAATTAGCATCTACTTTGATTGTAAGTGTATGGGGTAAAGTTTAGTCTACTGGTAAGACTAATAACCTAATTTAAGAAATGATGCACACGAAACTAGGTAAATAACTAATACAGCATTTACAACAATTCACGAGATTAAACTCTCACAACGATTTATAAAGTGCAATACTTAACAATTCAGCAGATTCACAACGAATGACAGAGTATAGTCCGAGTTCGAACAGCACTCAAACATTCAAGTCGAAATCACGATGAATAACAAAGTATAAAATCAATTTGAGCAGCACTCAAACAATCGTTGGATAGTTATAATCGATCGGACGTTGAATCGTAATAGCGATCGAGTTAATACCCGGTATCGCAGCAGCACCCCGCTTTACTAATTAGTGATTTTGATAGTAAACAGAACGTAACTCAGTGTGTATTACGAGTTTTTACGTCGTTCAATCGCCCAAATTCCAGTCCCAATGTCTGCTATTTATACACGAAAATTGACATGCTTACGGACCGTAAGACTATTCCCTTACGGTCCGTAAGGGACACCTAATGGTCATAGGGTTGCCACGTGTGGGACTAGGCCTGCTGAGTTGATGAATTCGAAAATTTTAATTTTGACAACGAGTTTTGAAGATAATATCAAATGGGAATTGCCCCCTCTGAGTTTTAGGGGCCCAAATCCTGATTCTGATTGTTATGAAAATTTTAGGGTTTGTGTAAAATTACTTGGGTGTCTTAACCAGGGTTTCCTATTGGGTAAATAAAATAACAGATATGAATTTTGATTGAGAGTTGTTTTACAAAATAGAGTAATATATAATAAATAATAGTTTTGGGGTAAATCACAAAAAGGAAATAAAACGGTGAGAAAAGACAATGGACCCACTTTGTAACTTTAGGGTTCAACTAAAAAAAATCTCCTGGTATAAATTTTGGGTATAACTTTTGGGCTATAAAAAAATATATATTGCACTCGTGGTAATTATAGTACCCCTAATTCAACCTTGTCCCGAAGTCACGAGACCGAATCCCAACAACTTAGTCGGGCAGAGCCCTGACATAAGTTATGAGGCTCAGATCAATCGGAAAAGGTAGCGGTGATCGGGAGTTACAATACTTAAAACGGGGCAAAGCTTTATTATTGAGGAAAAAAATAAAAAGAACATGAATGAAAGAGAGAGTAGGCGAAAGATAACAGTAGAAATATCAGTTTGGTCGATGTGTTTGGTATTATTTATAGTTGAAGATTATGCAAAGATGGCCATTTAAGTCACACATGTATGGCTTCTCATACTTGCACGTCTTTTCAATTTACTATTTTATTTCTTTTTGATGACATATAGATTGGATGGATAAGATCATATAACAACCTTCAAACTTTTACTTATTATTATTTGGACACGTACGTCCATTTTGTTTTTCATATATTTAGATTTATAATTATTATTATTTATATATTATAATTAATTCAACTGCTTCACTTATTTTGGCGCGTATAACTTCTAAAATATGACGTTCTAGAAAATAAATATGTCTTTAGAACGAGTATATTTTTGTCTACATTTGGGTCTAAGTTTCATTAAAAATAGAGTAGGTTCAAAGTACAATGTATTTTATATTTAATTATTATATGGTTCCTAGGTTCGTCTAGAAACTTTATATTTCTAATATTCACTTACCCGTAATCTATCCGTCTAATAATATAAGTTTTTTATATACTTTTATTTTATTAGAAAGGCCACCCATATACATGCCACTTAATTAATATAATATTTCAACCAACTATATAAAATAGTGTTTAAAACTATTTGGGTCGAATATTTATATTAAAATAAACTAGTTGCTAGTTACTAGTGGTTAATAAATTTAACCAAACCTATGGTAAAAATAGGGATGTTACATTCTCCCCACCTTGTTTTAAATCTCGTCCTCGAGATTTGGGTTATGATATTTCTTTTAAACTTATGTCATACTTTAGTTAATAAAAATAATATTAAGTTAGATGACACAGATTTAAAATATCAAATTTTGTGAATACAAGTTGTACCATAAGTAGGATTCAATGGTTCAACTGAATTAGTTTAAGAAATTTGATGACAAACGAATGAGATGAAATGATATAATTTCCAAGGTGACTAGGTTTATGCCAAAAGATATATGATTAATAGATATTTAAAAATGAATGTGAAAGACTTTTTAGAATCAATAAAATTATTTGTCAAAGGAAAACTTACTTTGATTGACAACTGAGGAAAACTTAGAATTGACAGGTTCAAATGAAATAAAAGTATGAAAAATGATTTGTCAAATATTGAATTATGATATGAGAAAATCAATGTGCTGAGATTAGTGAATTGTAAGGATACATGAAAAGACAATAGAGTTAGTGTATCATTATTTAAAGTTCCAAATTATTTTAATTGTGAAACAATGTGATTGTATACTATTAGTGACCATATTTTCCATACTATGTTTTAGAGATCAAAATATAATAAGAACAAGTTGTTTTGGCATGACCAAATTTTTTTTTTATAGCAAATGTAATATATATTATTTTGTGTTCCTGTCTGAACCGTATCTTAAATATAAATACTATGTAATATATATTATTTGTTACGCATTTTTACTATATGTAAATTGTCACCACTTTTGAATAAATATTATTTTAGTATTTTACTATATTGTGTAAGATAATTTATATTTACTATGTAATAGATATTACAAAATACTGCAATGAAGTTATTACGTTACAAAATATTTTAGTATTATTATTTTGTAAAAAAAATCACTATAACGATAAGTGAGAGTTGTAAATAAAGGTGTAAAAATATTTATTGTACAAAAATATTTGTAAAATATTTTGTAAATATATAACACTTAATGGTTCGATTCTATGTGATTACTTATTTTCATTTTGAAACCATATAACGTTGTGAAGGTATTTACGAATATTGTAAATAAGTAAAAATGGGGTCTATTTTTATATATCACAATGTTCCCCTAACCCAACGTAGTTGATAATTACCGTATTATTCTTATATGGTTATTTTCTTGCCAGAGCGTTACTGTACATAGTTACCACAAAACATGTGATAGACTATTATTTATATAGTTTTATTTGTCCCTCTAATTCTTATATTATTTCATGAAAATATGTCTTCTCTTTACAGTACAAAGTAAAATATTTTTATATATAATTAAGATTTACTAAATAAGTATGATGACTTAATTAACTAGTCATTATCATGGCGGATATTGGTTAGTGCTGCCTTGTTTAAGCATAGGTGGCCAGTCCATGCCTAACTAAGGCTAGGCTATTTAATATCTGCCCCTGACAATAACCCTAGTATTTTAAAATAATACTAACACTATTACTATTAATATTTTATTACTAGTAATAAAACTAATATTAGTAATAAATAACTAAATATACACTTAAATGAGAGTATAACTTAAACATAGCTTTTATACATATTTATAAATATAAATTCTTTACCTCAATGGTTTAATAAGAATATAGTCATACTATATTATAAATTAGATAATCATTTATGTAAGTTTCCATATATAATTAATTTTTATATAATGTTTTTCGATTGAAGATGTTAAAACAATGATTATCACGAAAGGCTCGATTGATGTTGTAAGAATCATTAAAAATAAATTTGTATATCATTATCTTAGCACACAATTGGGTTACGATTGCTTTTATAGAATAAATTCAAGTGGATTCAATATAAATAAATAAATAAATAAATCTGAAATTAGCGTAAGCTTCAGATTTTGTGAAAACGTCACCACAAGGTGATCGTGATCAAAGAAACGATTCAATGAAGTTGAAGACCAAACAAGCATGTTATAGTTCAAGAGAATCAAAGTGCTTGTTGGGATTATTTTGAATATGATAGCTTCCAGGAATCTTGAAATGAATATGTAATGTGAGCAAGTCAAATAATTTGAACTTGATTTAAACAAAACAAGTTTTAATAAGAACGTTCGGACATGGTCACAATAGAAACTATGTATGTCAAAGAAAATTAAAATTTTCAAGAAATTTATTGACTCGATATCAAGGAGGTATTGTTTTGCAATAATGCAGTTCACAGTACAAAAAGCGGAATGATATTTGGATAAAATAACAAATCGGAATGAAGTCCTCCATTGGTCTTTATAAATCAAATGAATCACATGCATAATGAATAGTGCATGTGTGGATTTACCAAGAAATGAAATAGATCAATATTTGCTATTATGAAAGAAATCCTCATGGTATGATGACTATTAGAGGAAGTAGAAACACGAAAGTTAATTTATTATATGCAAAAATCAGAATTTCAATGAAAGAAATATAAGAACGTTTATCTGTGTGATAACCGTTGTTAAGTGAAATTACCAGGGAATGTTGACTAAAATAAAATAAGGAATTTGCAAAGGTATATGACCCCTTTTGCAGTGATAAGAATTATGACTCTCATTAGATTGTGCATCAATAATTGTGAAATCTTGTTACAACGTACCTCAGCGAGATTTATGTCGGTTGTAGGATCATATGGCAAAGTGCTTCTTTTTTTTATTAGTAGTTTTTCTACTGACGGAATTAGCGTTGGTGTCATCGTGCCTAATTTATATTTTTCAAATGTCTTGCCTTGGAAATCATATGTGATATACTTTGATCTTTGTGGACGTATAATTTAAGTTTCATGTGTTTTCTTGTGTATTAACATAACTTCATATGCTTCTTACTTGCGTTAATAGTTTATGGTAACGTATTGAAATTCTTATACTTTCAATGATATCCCAACTTTAAAGGGTTTTCATTGTACGAGTTACGAGGTAAATGATTAAACAAAATAATTATTGGAAAAGAAATTCCTGATAAAGAAATCTAGACACAGATGCTTGTGCTTTATTTCAAATTATCAATCCTTATGGTTTTTGGATTTTCTTATAGATATACCTATCTATATAATCACATATTTCATATGCTGAAATAAACATACCATTTATCAGGTCAATGGATTTAACATATTCATATTTCCAAAAACAAATCAGATATCTAATCATGATATTATTTAGGGAAATTTTGTCACTTGTTTGACATACTATGTACCCCGTCTTATCCGGTTCGCGCCGGAGAGGTAATCTCAGTATATCCGGACAAGCTGGAGAGTCTGCTACTCTATACCCAGTTTTACCGGAGAAAATTTTCTATTTCCCATAAATAGTATCTTTTCAAGATTTTAAAAGTGCCTCTTTTATTAGGGCTTTTATTCAGAATCAAGGAAATTTGTATTTCTATACATATCTTTATTCTGGACTAAGTAATATCAATAGACAAGAATAAATAGCAATTAAGTGCTATTGCCTGCTAATCGTCGTTCTTATGGCATACCAATATCCATTACATTATACTTATATAAGAAATTTTATCTTGAAGCTTATATTAAGGCAAAATTCTTAAGTTCAAGTCTAAATATCATCCTGAGTGCTACCAGATAATATTAAGTTCCTAACTCTCCGTTTAAACTTAGGTATTATTATAACATCTAATTGTTTAAATAAGTGGCTTAGCTTATACTAAGGCATCTTTTCTTATGTTCAAGTCTAAATGCTATCAGATGTGCTACCAGTTAATAGTAATCTCCTAACTCTTTTATTTAAGCTTAAGTATTATTATCACAACACTTATAGGCTTAAAGTAGTGGCTCTGATACCACCTTCTGTCACGACCCTCGACCCCACCCTGGACGGAATCGGGAGCCGTGAGCAGTCCAGTGGTACCGGTGATTACTTTTGAAAAACATTGCAGTGGAAATTTCATCAGGACCGTGAGTTAGGAAAAATATCAGAGTTTAAAAACACCGGATTTTATTTAAATAGATGGGATAAATTACATGTTTTACAAAGGTAGCTTTTAATAAAACTATATTTCTTAATTTGATTTTTAATTAATAAAATAAGCCACTTCTTGAAGTCCTTCAGTGCCGGATCCAATCTTTACTCCAATCTACTGTAATTACCTGAAACGCGTTTTAAAAAGGTTTTGTCAGCGGGAAATACTGAGTGAGTTCATTCAGGTTTTATACAAAAACAGATTTGTTATAATTTACAGTATTAAGAGAGATTACAATGTTTCTGATATCAAACCAACTACCCACAGTATTTGTCACTCGACTCTTTTCGGTGACTGTGGTCATATCACCATTGGCTGCCCCAATGAATGACGAATATCACTAAATTTAGGTTCGCCCACCTAAAGTGATAAAACTGCAATACTGTGCACAATACCCCACATACCGACTTTAATTTGGTGATTACATAAACTTAATCACTGTAATTATAACTTTGAAAATAATTTTGGAGTATTGTAAAACAGTTGATAAAAAGAGAATGACTCACATTATAAGCATGCAGTATTGAATTAACAAGCTTCATGATTCAGATTCTTCTGAGAATTAGCATCTACTTTGATTGTAAGTGTATGGGGTAAAGTTTAGTCTACTGGTAAGACTAATAACCTAATTTAAGAAATGATGCACACGAAACTAGGTAAATAACTAATACAGCATTTACGACAATTCACGAGATTAAACTCTCACAACGATTAATAAAGTGCAATACTTAACAATTCAGCGGATTCACAACGAATGACAGAGTATAGTCCGAGTTCGGACAGCACTCAAACATTCAAGTCGAAATCACGATGAATAACAAAGTATAAAATCAATTTGAGCAGCACTCAAACAATCGTTGGATAGTTATAATCGATCGGACGTTGAATCGTAATAGCGATCGAGTTAATACCCGGTATCGCAGCAGCACCCCGCTCTACTAATTAGTGATTTTGATAGTAAACAGAACGTAACTCAGTGTGTATTACGAGTTTTTACGTCGTTCAATCGCCCAAATTCCAGTCCCAATGTCTGCTATTTATACACGAAAATTGACATGCTTACGGACCGTAAGACTATTCCCTTACGGTCCGTAAGGGACACCTAATGGTCATAGGGTTGCCACGTGTGGGACTAGGCCTGCTGAGTTGATGAATTCGAAAATTTTAATTTTGACAACGAGTTTTGAAGATAATATCAAATGGGAATTGCCCCCTCTGAGTTTTAGGGGCCCAAATCCTGATTCTGATTGTTATGAAAATTTTAGGGTTTGTGCAGAATTACTTGGGTGTCTTAACCAGGGTTTCCTATTGGGTAAATAAAATAACAGATATGAATTTTGATTGAGAGTTGTTTTACAAAATAGAGTAATATATAATAAATAATAGTTTTGGGGTAAATCACAAAAAGGAAATAAAACGGTGAGAAAAGAAAATGGACCCACTTTGTAAATTTAGGGTTCAACTAAAAAAAATCTCCTGGTATAAATTTTGGGTATAACTTTTGGGCTATAAAAAAATATATATTGCACTCGTGGTAATTATAGTACCCCTAATTCAACCTTGTCCCGAAGTCCCGAGACTGAATCCCAACAACTTAGTCGGGCAGAGCCCTGACATAAGTTATGAGGCTCAGATCAATCGGAAAAGGTAGCGGTGATCGGGAGTTACAATACTTAAAACGGGGCAAAGCTTTATTATAGAGGAAAAAAATAAAAAGAATATGAATGAAGGAGAGAGTAGGCGAAAGATAACAGTAGAAATATCAGTTTGGTCGATATGTTTGGTATTATTTATAGTTGAAGATTATGCAAAGATGGCCATTTAAGTCACACATGTATGGCTTCTCATACTTACACGTCTTTTCAATTTACTATTTTATTTCTTTTTGATGACATATAGATTGGATGGATAAGATCATATAACAACCTTCAAACTTTTAGTTATTATTTGGACACGTACGTCCATTTTGTTTTTCATATATTTAGATTTATAATTAATTCAACTGCTTCACTTATTTTGGCGCGTATAACTTCTAAAATATGACGTTCTAGAAAATAAATATGTCTTTAGAACGAGTATATTTTTGTCTACATTTGGGTCTAAGTTTCATTAAAAATAGAGTAGGTTCAAAGTACAATGTATTTTATATTTAATTATTATATGGTTCCTAGGTTCGTCTAGAAACTTTATATTTCTAATATTCACTTACCCGTAATCTACCCGTCTAATAATATAAGTTTTTTATATACTTTTATTTTATTAGAAAGGTCACTCATATACATGCCACTTAATTAATATAATATTTCAACCAACTATATAAAATAGTGTTTAAAACTATTTGGGTCGAATATTTATATTAAAATAAACTAGTTGCTAGTTACTAGTGGTTAATAAATTTAACCAAACCTATGGTAAAAATAGGGATGTTACAGACACTGATCATGAGTCTGAGTTATTAAAGAAAGTGGTCGATCAGGTGTTGGATATGGATGAAGAGTCAAAGTCGGAGTCTAAATCTGAAAGTTCGAGTTCATCAGACAAGAGTCCGAGTTCACCGGTCAAACGAGTTTACAATAAAGAATTTCTGATGTCGAAAAATAATTTGAAAGACAAAACATTTAAAGTAGCATATACTTTGAATGATTCTGACAAATTATTTTCTGATGAAGAATTTCCAATAAAAAGTGTCAAAACTGAAATGATCAAACAGGTTTTCAAACTAACCGAAATTAATATTTCTAAAATAAAAGATGTAAATCTTTCTGAAAAACCTAAGAAATACACTTCAAGAGTTCAACAAAGATTGAACAAGAAAATGGGTTACAGTTCAGGTTCTGGTTATCAAAAGAAATCAAACCATAACAGTAATTTCAAAAAGAAGGGTTTAGGATTTATGTTTCCAGAAAATTATAAAAATGAGAAAACTTATAAATCAAAAACTAAATTTGTTTCAGGAGGAAGTTCTGAAGAAGAGCAGAAGAAATCATTCTGGAGACAGTCAAACCAAGAGTTTGTTGCTGAGAGAAAAAAGATTGTGCAGAAGAAGTTTGTATCAAGAGTTGACAGAAGAACATGTTTCAAATGTCAAAAAGTTGGACACATTGCTTGGAATTGCCCAACCAACACAAAACAGGGAGTTTCTTCAAACTCAAGTTTGAAAAAAAAATGTGTTGATAAAACAGAACAACAAGTAGAAAAATTTAAAGAGTTCAAAAATTCGACTTTCGAAACTGGTGAAAGTTCGAAACGGTTTTACAAAAGAAAAGTCGATTTAAAAAACCAAAAATGGATTGTTAAATCTGAATCAATTTCTGACAATGAATCTGACTCGTCAAAGTCAGAGGAGTTATCTGTTGAGAAAAATACTGAGAATTCTGTTCCAGAAATGAACGATGAGAACTTTCCGCCATTGTCAAAAGATAATTTGAAGTTAAAAATTGGAAAGATTGAGATCTCAGGTCAATTCTTCCCTGGTAAAGAAGAATTTGATGCAATGGAAAAAACAAACATATTTTTGGGAAGATGGTTGATGGTAAGGTTAAAGGAGTTAAAGAATTTTATAAATTGAAAAGATGGTGGAGTTAAGATGATTCAAAATCACCCAAGGCTGGCCAGGCTTGGGTGACAGCATTTTCTACTTAAAATCCTGACTTGCCGGAGCTCTCAAGTTGGTAATAGTGGAGCAGGAATCAGCATCTTTTTTGAAAAATTTACTTCGGTGATATTTCGAATTTCAAAAGATTAATCAACGACATTAAGTTGTACTTGATTTATCTTTCCTACAAGTGGTGTTGTTGATAAAAAAATGTTAAATTTTTCAAGTGGTTAAAGGAAAACAATGTGATGAATTAATCCTCGATCTTACAAGTGGTTTCAACAAAACTAATTTTCCGAAAAAACCATTTGATTAAAACAAACTTAAGTGTTTTGAAATCATAATGGGAAAATAGTTTGTTGACAGGGGGAGTTTTGATTGTTTAAGCCAAGTGGATGGCGAATTGAAGCAATTCGAATCAGTTGTCACTTTATTTTTTCAGTTTAGTTTCAAATTTTCCTTGAAAATAAAAAATTGAAGCATATTTTTTATTTTAGGGGGAGTAATTTTTTTTTTAGAAATTTTGAAAATTTGAAAAATACAAAAACATTGAAAAAATTCAAAATGAGTTTTGTTGTGAAAAAGAGGAAATGATAGTAAATCAGTTAGACAGTTACGGTATGCTAAAGAAATGTAATGATTAAATAGCATTAAACGGTCTCACTGATGATATGCCGATAGGTTTTTACACATTTAGTAGACTTTTTCGGGATATAAACTTAAATATCAAACTTGCTTGTTTCGTGGGGAACACTACTTGGATATATAGGTAACCCCTGAAATCTTGTTTGAAGGACCCATTTTTCTGAAATACTAGGTCTTTATGCTCAGTGATATCTGGGGTATTATCTCGGGACTTCTGATAATGCGGAAGCAATGACCTAGTCCCCGTATAATACTTTACGCTTGCTTGAAATAAAAGCACCCCCCTCAGCATAAAAAATGATAAATCATTGAAAAATGCAAATCATGTGATGTTGAAGAAAATATCCCCTAAAGGGGACACACCAAAAGTCGAGCCTTCAACTCAGAAAAAAAATATGAGCTCTCAAGGTTTCGCAATTCACCCCTTACAGATATCATCTAGGTATACTCACCTGTAAGACTGAATATTGGGATCTGGATACGGGAGTATATTCAAGAGGTGGAACACATGAATAAGTTTAAGTTCTTAAAACACCTAATTCGTATCCTGAATAAGTTGAAATTTGTGTGAGAATTTAAGTGGATCAGTATATCGACAATCTAAGTGAACAGTAACGGTACTTGTGACTTGTCAAAAACTGATATGATCCTCTTACACAAACTCACAAAAATATTGTTTGTATATATTTCTTTGCTATTTTTCGTTAAAAACAAAAAGCCCAAAAAGATTGTGTTTTAGTTTAAATTTTGAAAAATACAAAAAGATTTTTGACAACTGATATTGAAAAGCTGATTTTCAAAATTCCAAGTGCTAAACATGATGAACAGGTTTGGGAGAGGTTGTTTTTGAAACAAGAAAAATGATATTTTCACAAGTGGTCATCAAAAACTAAAATTGTAAAATCATTTTTGATGAGATATCTACCAAGTGATGATTTCTAAATTTGTTAAATTTTAAAAATTTGTGAAACTTATGTTTTGGGTAGAGGTTGTGCAGGTTAGCCAGGTTTCGAATCCTGAAGAGATTTTCTGCATGAGCAAATGCAGAATAGAGCCAGGAATCGATCCTGAAGATCAGACTACGATCCCAGTATAGCTTAAGGGGGAGTCTGCAAGCAAGAGGAGATTGAAGATTAAATCAGCATTCAAGAGAGAGATTAGCTGCTGATAGAAGTAAAGAAGAGGTTGAAGGAAGCCTTCAATGTCAGTTACGTTGGAAAGAGCAAGAAGACTGATAAAGACAGAAGACTCGACATTCTGAAGACGTGTACTGAAGACTCGTCGACATCCAAGGGGGAGTCTGTTGGTGCATATGCCTGTCAACTTCGTCTTATATCGAGTTGTGTGTCTAGATAGGATTGAATGGAGCTCGAAATACAAGAAAATAGGATTTGTATAGTGTGTGTGCATTTCTCACGAAATGGAAGAGACCATTTCGCACGAAATGAATCTTAACCATTTCGTACGAAATGGCTAGTCTATAAATACCAGAGCTTCCTATTCATTTGAAACGTTGCTGATTCCGGTGCCGAAGTGCTGCCGACGTGTCATTTGATCTGTAAAGCTGTTAAATCAATAAGCAAGACAATTAAAGAGTGAATCAAGTGTTAATCAAGTCTATATCATTGAATTCCGCCTTTGATATGGATTAGAACTCTTCTGAAAGACTCGTTTAGATCGAATCTCGATCCTACATGAGTCCCGGTGGGTGGGACAGTCAAATGGGTATTCCTGAGAGGAATAAGTCTTTTGGGTAAAAACTGGGATGTTAGATAATACACTCTTTTCCTATCACCTTAAGTCCCATCTTATACCGAATTAGTTACCTGAGAGGTAACGGGGTATTAGTTGATAGTGCTATTAGGGTTGGCAACCTCACATTGTACCTGAGAGGACGAGCGTAAACTAATGACCTTAATCATGACCAATGCTTAGATAGGGGGCATTGGGGACAAGCAAAACAATCTGGTAGCCATCTTGTACGGTACTCGAGTTATTATCAACGAACTAAACTAAACACTTGGTAACTAACGTTTTCAAAAAACTATGAACTCACCAGCGTTGTCTGACATACGTGTTGCATGCTCGCAGGTCGTTAGATTTCTTGGATATGGGACTTGCTGTCTGGAACGGCTGGAGTGGTCATGGGTCGAACTGATTGGATACACATGACAGGCTTACTGATTTTCATACATTTGGTTTTGAAACATTTAAACAATGATTTACTTATTGCTTCCGCTGAACTTGTTGGATTTCATTAAACTTATTGTTTGATACATTTTTATTTATAATGGACAACTCCATTTGAAATCTTGTTATGAGTTCAATATGATTAGTGGCTAGATCCTGGTATGTCACACGCCTAGTGGGGTTTCCGCATGTGGTATTTTGGGGGTGTGACAGTTTGGTATCAGAGCCACTGGTTATAGTGAACTAGGTTTTAAAATGTTTTTATAAAACCAGACTATAACCGAACAGTTCAGAAATCGACCATGACACTCAGCTCCAGATTGCAAGGTTCGTCTTTCGTTTACTTATTGCATAGCATATCTAGTGTACACTTATTTATGACATTGCATGTGAATGCACACTTGGCACTACAGTATGAGTTCATGTGTTACTAGTCCATGTTATGTGTTTTGATAGTGTGACTCTCCTCTGAACCTTTATAATCTATGTTATAGTGTCTTTTGTTTTGCTACTCGAAAATTGAGGAACATTTTATCATGAGTTGGGAGGAGCTGAGATGAACATGCAAATCGCATTGTTATTATGGGTGCACACATAATAATGATGTGGGGTGCATGCGAGTCCCAGTGGTGTTTAACGAGTGTGAAAGGGGTTCCGCTTTGTTGTCTGATGTAAACTTGGTAGTCTATAGAAGTTTTCGTGATGTTTGACTTCTACTCAAGTCTGACCCTTAACCTTTTTCCCCTTCTTTTATATAGAATCATGAGTGGACGTAATGGTGGACGTGGTGGTGGCCGTGGTGGTGGACGTGGCAACATTGCTATGACTCAGGCCGAGTTAACTGACCTGATCAACACTCATGTGGCTAAAGCCCTAGCGACTTATCAAGCTGGTACGATATGTGCCAATTATTCCTTATCCCTGTGTTGCGTACCCAAATTTTAACGTGTGTTATGCTCTCTTTCAATTTTAGGTCAACCTGCGAATCAAAACAATCCGCCTGTTTGCACGTTTAAGACGTTCATGGATTGTAAGCCACAGACATTCAGTGGGACTGAAGGATCCGTGGGGCTACTACGTTGGTTTGAGAAAGCTGAGTCAGTCTTTGCTATGTGTAACTGTCCCGTGGAGGACCGGGTGAAGTATGCTACAGGCACATTGGAGGATGGTGCCTTAACTTGGTGGAATGCCCAGGTGCAAATGTTGGGCATCGAAATGGCTAATGCAACTTCTTGGGATGATTTCAAGGAGTTGATGCGAGAGGAGTACTGTCCTCGTGACGAAATTCAGAAACTTGAGAACGAGTACTACAATTTGAAGATGGAAGGGCCTGAAATTGAAGTGTACACAAAAAGGTTACATGAGCTCGCGAATATGTGTCCTAACTTATCACGACCAACACCCCGAAGAATCGAATTGTACATTAAAGGTTTAGCACCGTCAGTCAAGAGTTTGGTCACTGCTGCAAATCTTGACAACCTGCCTCGAATCATGCGTCTAGCTCAAAAGATTACGGATCAGGAGGTGGAGCATGGCTCGCTACCACCACGTGTTTCTGCTACTACTGCTACAACTACTACTCCTGCTACCGACAGCAAGCGCAAATGGAATGATGTGGATAAGGCGTCCAATTCGGTACAGTCACAGAAGAAGCCAGAAACCGGTAACAACCGCAGCTTTAGTCGGTCATCTTCTGTTAATCAGAACCAGAGCAACAATTCGAATTAGGGTTCTTACGCAGGGAAGCAGCCAAAGTGTAACAAGTGCAACTTTTATCATCGTGGGCCGTGCACCCGGGTCTGTCACAGGTGCAACAAGGTGGGTCATATGGCTAGAGATTGCAGGGCTCCACCCCCAAGACAGCAACAGCAGCAACCCCCACATCAACAGCAGCCACAACAACAGGATAGGCAGCAGCCTCAGCAGAATCAGGGTAATCGCAAGGGTTTTTTTCAGTGTGGTGACGAGGGTCATTTCAGGCGGGATTGCCCTCAGCTGAATCAGAATACTGGTAATAATAACAACAACACTGGGAATAACAACAATGGGAACAATGGTGGGAACGGTGCACGTGGAAGAGTGTTTACCATTGGTGCTAGGAAGCTAGGAATGATGACAACGTGGTGACCGATACATTTTCAGTAAACAATCTATTTGCTTCTGTTTTATTCGAATTCGTACAGTCACAGAAGAAGCCAGACACCGGTAACAACCGCAGCTTTAGTCGGTCATCTTCTGTTAATCAGAACCAGAGCAACAATTCGAATTAGGGTTCTTACGCAGGGAAGCAGCCAAAGTGTAACAAGTGCAACTTTTATCATCGTGGGCCGTGCACCCGGGTCTGTCACAGGTGCAACAAGGTGGATCATATGGCTAGAGATTGCAGGGCTCCACCCCCAAGACAGCAACAGCAGCAACCCCCACATCAACAGCAGCCACAACAACAGGATAGGCAGCAGCCTCAGCAGAATCAGGGTAATCGCAAGGGCTTTTTTCAGTGTGGAGACGAGGGTCATTTCAGGCGGGATTACCCTCAGCTGAATCAGAATACTGGTAATAATAACAACAACACTGGGAATAACAACAATGGGAACAATGGTGGGAACGATGCACGTGGAAGAGTGTTTACCATTGGTGCTAGGAAGCTAGGAATGATGACAACGTGGTGACCGATACATTTTCAGTAAACAATCTATTTGCTTCTGTTTTATTCGACTCTGGTGCCGATTGGAGTTATGTATCTTTGGGGTTCAGTCGTCAGTTAGAGTTGAGTCCTACACCCCTTGTAACCAAACATATAGTAGAACTAGCGGATGGTAAAACAATTGAGGCTTCACATGTTCTTGTTGGGTGTAAACTCGATCTTTTGGGTCAAGTGTTCGACATTGACCTACTCCCCGTTACTCTTGGAAGTTTTGATGTGGTCGTTGGCATAGATTGGTTGTCTAAGCACTAAGCCGAAATTCTTTGTTTGGAGAAAATCCTGGGTATCCCTCTTCCCAGTGGGGAATTCCTGTCAGTTCAAGGTCATCGTGGTGGCGCAATGGTCGGCATCATCTCAGCCATGAAAGCCCAGAAGTGTCTACGAAAGGGCTACCCTGCTATTCTAGCTCTTGTTATTGATTCTCAACCTGAGGAGAGAAGGATCGAAGACCTTCCAGTTGTTCGTGAGTTTTCTGATGTGTTTCCTGAAGAGCTTCCTGGTTTACCTCCACACCGTCAGGTGGAATTTCAGATTGACCTTACGCCAGGAGCAGCCCCGATTGCCCGTGCTCCTTATCGTCTTGCACCAGGAGAGTTGCAAGAGCTGTCAAATCCACTCCAAGAACTGTTGGATAGAGGTTTTATCCGACCCAGTTCTTCGCCGTGGGGAGCCCCAGTTCTGTTTGTGAAGAAGAAAGACGGGTCTTTTCGAATGTGTATAGATTACCGTGAACTCAACAAGGCGACCGCCAAGAACCGTTATCCTTTACCACATATCGACGATCTGTTTGACCAGCTACAAAGGTCAAGTTTCTATTCAAAGATCGACTTAAGATCGGGCTATCATCAGGTGCGAGTCCGAGAGGAGGATGTTCCAAGAACGGCTTTTCGAACGCGGTATGGCCACTATGAGTTTTTAGTTATGCCATTTGGGTTGACTAATGCACCAGCGGTCTTCATGGATCTCATGAACTGCGTGTGCAAACCTTATCTCGACGATTTTGTCATTGTGTTCATCGACGACATCTTGATCTACTCCAAGAGCAAGGAAGACCACGAGCGACACTTACGTCTTATCTTGGAGCTTCTGAAGAAGGAGCAACTCTACGCGAAGTTCTCTAAGTGTGATTTCTGGATTCGAGAAGTACACTTTCTTGGCCACATTGTTAACGAAATGGGGATACACGTGGATCCCGCTAAGATTGATGCTATCAGAAACTGGGCGGCACCAAGGAATCCTTCGGAGGTGCGATAATTTCTTGGTCTCGCTGGGTACTATCGCAGGTTTATTAAGGATTTCTCAAGGATCGCTCAACCTCTTACCTCGTTGACACAGAAGGGCGTTGTATACTCTTGGGGAATGAAGCAAGAAGATGCTTTCCAACTCTTGAAACAGAAACTCTGCAGTGCACCGATCTTGTCTCTACCTGAAGGTACCAAGGATTTTGTGGTATATTGTGATGCTTCTATTCAAGGTCTCGGTTGCGTGCTAATGCAATGCGAGAAGGTAATAGCTTATGCTTCTTGGCAGTTGAAGGTTCATGAGAAGAACTACATGACTCACGACTTGGAGTTGGGGGTCGTGATATTCGCGCTAAGGATTTGGAGGCAATATCTGTACGGTACCAAATGCACTATCTATACCGATCACAGGAGCCTCCAGCATATTTTTTATCAGAAAGAGTTGAACATGCGACAGCGTCGGTGGGTAGAACTTTTAAATGACTACGATTGTGCCATCAAATATCACCCAGGTAAAGCTAACGTCGTAGCAGATGCCCTTAGTCAAAAGGAGACGAAGCCCAAGCGTGTCCGCACTTTGCAGCTCACTATTCACTCAAACCTCCCTGACCAGATCCGTTCTGCTCAAACCGAAGCGTTGAAGGAATAAAACTATAAAGCTGAGTATTTACGGGGCATGGAAAAACGACTTGTAGAGAGATCTGATGGTATTCTCTACTTCATGGAGCGAATATGGGTTCCTTTGTATGGGAACCTTAGAGAGATTGTGATGGACGAAGCGCACAAGTCTCGATACTCTGTTTACCCGGGTTCGGATAAGATGTATCAGGATTTGAAAGTTATGTATTGGTGGCCAAAGATGAAAGCTCACATGGCGACATATGTGAG
This sequence comes from Helianthus tuberosus, assembly GCA_030545235.1. NCBI lineage: Eukaryota > Viridiplantae > Streptophyta > Magnoliopsida > Asterales > Asteraceae > Helianthus > Helianthus tuberosus. The sequence continues at coordinate 2,042,194 of CM060389.1, read as the reverse complement.
TTAGTGTTTGACGTGTGCTAAAGTCAAGTGGAGTACCAGAAACCCTCAGGCCTGCTGCAACAACCAGAGATACCGACGTGTAAATGGGAGCAAATTGCTATGGATTTCGTCACTGGTTTGCCAAGAACTCAAAACGGAAACGATACCATTTGGGTGATCGTTGACCGTCTCACGAAGTTAACACATTTTCTAGCAATCAAGGAAATGGATAAGTTCTCACAATTAGCTGCTGTTTATCTTAAGGAAGTGGTTTCTAGGCACGGGGTGCCAACCTCTATTATCTCTGATCGTGATCCGCGTTTCATATCCGATTTATGGCAGTCGATGCATAAATCATTTGGCTCACGTCTCGGCATGAGCACTGCTTACCACCCACAGACGGATGGTCAAAGCGAACGAACCATCCAGACACTTGAAGACATGCTATGGGTATGTGTGATCGATTTCGGTAAGGGGTGGGAGAAACATTTGCCGCTGATAGAGTTTTCTTACAACAATAGCTACCATACCAGTATTCAGGCAGCTCCGTTTGAAGCATTGTATGGGCAAAAATGTCGCTCTCCTCTTTGTTGGGCTGAGGTAGGTGACAGCCAGATTACAGGTCCAGAACTTGTACTTGAAACCTCTGAAAAAATTGTCCAGATTAGAAATCGCATGGCGGTAGTGCGCGATTGTCAGAAAAGCTACGTTGATAAGCGTAGAAAACCCTTGGAATTCACTGTAGGTGACCGCGTTATGTTAAAAGTTTCACCCTGGAAGGGTGTGGTTCGCTTTGGGAAGCGAGGCAAGCTGAATCCACGCTACGTTGGCCCGTTCAAAATCTTGGAAAGAATCGGCAAAGTTGCTTATCGGCTAGAGTTACCTACTGAGTTGGGTAATGTTCATGATGTCTTCCATGTTTCACAACTGAAGAAGTGTTTGTCTGATGAAACACTGGTGGTGCCGTTTCAAGAGCTGAAGATTGACGACAACTTGCAGTTTGTCGAAGAACCTATCGAAATTATGGATTGGGAGGTCAAGGTTTGATGCCATATTCATTTCATGAAAAACTAGGCCTTGGTGATTTGAAGCCAACTCGTATGACCCTCTCGTTAGCAGATAAGACAGTTAAGTACCCTAGGGGGATTGTAGAGAATTTGTTAGTGAAAGTGGACAAGTTTGTCTTCCCGGCGGATTTTGTAGTGCTAGATATGGAGGCCGATGAAAACGTGCCGTTGATTTTAGGGCGCCCATTCTTGAACACTGCTAAAGCGCTTATAGATGTCTTCTTAGGCACAATCACACTTAGATCGGGCGACGAATCGGTAGTTTTCAAGGTGACGAATGCAAGAGGGTCAAGTGATAGAGTCGAGGCGGTAGCGTTAGTGGGGGAGAGTGAGAGGGTTGAGAGTGATAAAGAAGAGGTGGTGTGTGATCCAAGTCTAGAGAAGGTGATAGAACCCAAGTGTGGGGATCCACCTGATAAGAGAGTAGAGGAGTTATAGGAGAGATTGCTGATATTAGAATTGAAGATAGAAACGCTGAGCAAGGCTCAGTGTGGGGATATGAGAGATGTGGGAAATGTTAGGTATGATAGTGCTACAGCCCGTGAGAGTGTGTATGGAAGTGAGCTGCGCTTACATGATCCTCCATAAGTACGTGAACAGTTGTGACCCACTTGTAGAGTTTGTATTTTGAGTCATTTATTTTGTACCATGAGTCTAAATTAGTGGTTCTTGAGTCGTTTTTTTTAGAGTCGGTATTGCTTTGGTTTGTGCTTGTTTTTGGTTATGCAGGTTTGAATATGTACCACCCGTACTCAATCTCCATTCGGGTGATTTTGGAGCTGCTTTTCAAATTTCAAGGCATTTATCAGGCATGCCAGTCAGTGTCAAAGCCGATCGCGAATGAAATGCTATACGATCGAGCTGGATTGGACAAGAGTTTTGGAGCATACGCGTTGTTGTTAACCAGCTAAGTCCTTTCCATTTATGCCCTTCGTCTTTTTATTTCTTATTTATTTTTAGTTTTTTTTTAGTCGGTTTCCATCCTACATTGAGGGCAATATAGAGTTTAAGTGTGGGGATGGGAAACTATCGTTTAGTGTCGTTAGTATAGTTAGTCGAGTCATAAAAAGCCGAAAAAATTAAAAAAAAAAAAATTCAAAAAAATCCAAAAAAATTAAAAAATTAGAAAATGTCTTTTGAAATAAGAAGTTTGCAAAATTAATACGGAAAATGATAGAAAAGTCGGGTTTTTGTTCGGGTTCAAATAATAATAATATGAGATAATATAATTGAGCTTGTGTCTAGTTTGGGATGTGCGGGTAGGCTCGATTAGGTTCTAGGTTCCTTTGATCTTAAAATTACCTAATTGTCGGTCTACTAGTGGGTTCTCATCTAGGGAAAGTGGGGAAATTGAAACCGCCGATAATAGTATAAGGGATGCCGTTATAAGCTAAGATCATTAGAGTTTTTTGTCATATCTCGTTGAAAAAAATGAGCTAGAAACTGAATGAAAGTTGCCACGTCTATGTAGTCTGGGTTGGGGATAACGACTCTACAGCCGGATTACCGCTAGGGTGTGTGAAATCGACCTTGCAAAGAAAAAAAAAGTACCGAAGCCTAAGTAATCCGAGTTGGGGATAGCGACTCTACAGCCGGAATGCCTCTGGGTTAGGGAAAGCAACGTCTACGCTCGAAAAAAAAAGAAGAAGAAAAGGTGATGAAACAGCAACATCAGGAAGCGGCACATCAGGAAGATAGAACACCAACATCGACGCACGTAACAAACTACGAATTTTGGAGTTTGAAGGCACCATTGAAGGCTGTTTTGAGATCTTTGAAGCATTCGGATCGCTTGGAATCGTCGGGTAACATTCGGGAGCGTTCGGGAGTGAAGTTTACGGGTTTTATCTCCTATATTCTTCGTTTTTCGTTTGTTCTTTATTGTTGCAAGATGAATTCAGAATACATATTGATTTTGATTATGTTTTTGATCATGTTTAGCGGCTAAAACTCTTTTAACTACCTAGGCATGACAATAATTTAAATAAAGTTTGGATTTTTATTCGGTTTTTATGTGGTTTATGGATTTTCTTGTATTGTAAAGGCTATGGAATTTTTAACTTGGTGTATATGCATGCTTGATATTTGTTTCATCGCTGTTTATTGCTTCGTATAATCCTTGGTGACGGTCTATATCACATAATAGGGTTGTGCTAGGGTTCTTGATTTAGGTGAGTGTCTATATCACATAATAAATCTTTAACTCTTTAAGGTGAAATTACGTAACTAACCTTAGAAGTAATATTCGGCAATTTAATAAAATCATGTGTTCTGCTAATCTTGTCGCTGTGAGGCTCGAGGTTATTAATAGGTCTCGGTTTGGTTTATAGCTAGGTCTAAGAAATCGGTCTAGTCCTTAAACATTCTCTTGTCTATTAAACCAAGATTAAAACCCATAGTTGCCTTAGACTTTCACGCTGTGAGGTAGATTGTCTTTTTTAGGCACTTTCAAGAAACTAGAGGACTGTGAGGAAATCTAGAAAACCGGTAATCATAACAGCCTAGGTAGTGCCACAAGAATCACCTTGAGAGGGATTGAGGGGCTTAGTTGGTATCTTAATAGGTTTAGCATTTAAAGATCCCGGTTCCATACCACAAAACTATCGAATAGAAATCCATTCTGAGTTAAGCTTGCGTCTAGCCTAGGTAGTCTTCATCACCTATGGTCTAAGTTTTCGTTCGAGTTCGTGTTTAGTTAATTTAGCTAATCTAGTTTAATCGTTATTTGCATTATTTAGGATTTTTAGAAACCCCCCAATCAATAAACAAATAGTTAAGTCATGTCAGTCTTAGTCTAAATAGAGTCTTAGCGTAATCTAGAGAGTCTCGTGGGTTCGATACTCGGACTTGCTTTAGCTTTACTACATTGATCGGTACACTTGCCGGTTGTGTGGTCTTAGTTTTAGATCGAGTCTAGGTTTATAAATTTAAAGCTTAGAGTGTCTAGATTAAGGTTTATTTTAGTTGTTTTTAGTTGACCACTTTGTGCACATCAAGTTTTTGGCGCCGTTGTCGGGGATTCTTTGGCGATTGCGTTGATTACTTTGTTTGGACTTAGTTGACATATTACGTGCTATTTGTGTGTTCGTTGAGTCGTAGGAGTCTAAAAATTATAAAAATCAAAAAAATATTTGTTTTAGTGTCTTTTCTGGTTTTTGTCGAGTCATTTGTTAAAGTCTTCCTTCTCGTCTTCTGCGTCCGAGGTAAGTTCGTCTAGCTCTTCTTCGTCTTCGCATTGCACCCTAGCTTTCGACTTCACACCGAAGCCGTCACCACACAATTCCCCACCACCCACCCGTCCTCAGAGTCCTACACCCGCAGTTCAAATGGCTAATCGCACCATTTACGAGCAAGCTACCACTGGTTTCACCGGCGCTACTTCACCCATCACCCTTCCCGACATTCCGAATGAGAGGTCTTGGCATATTCCATCTTACATCATGACAGCCATCACCAATTCATGCCAGTTCCATGGTCGTGACGACGAGGATGCTCCCGCTCACATCAATCGCATCACTCGCCTTTGCAGCACCATCTCCATTGAGGGTGTTAATCTAGAGACCAGGTACCTTCAGGTTTTCCCATTCTCTCTCGCTGGACGCGCAGCTGTCTGGTTCGATTCTCAGCCCGCATGCACTTTCACCACTTGGGGGTAGGTCTTCGTGATGCTTTCTTAGCCAAGTACTTCCCACCAGCCAAGGCGTCTCGCCTTCGTGATCAGATTCACTCCTTTCGCATGGAGCCTGATGAGCCGTATCACTTAGCATGGGAGCGTTTCCAGACGTTTATCTCTCGTTGTTCGCAACATGGTTTGTCTGATTGGGCGTTAGTTGAAAAGTTCTACAATGGTCTTACTCATGAGATCAAGGCTCGTTTCGATACTTCAGCAGGAGGGCAGCTTATGGGAAAGAAGACGGTGAATGAGTGCAATGATTTGTTTGAGAGTTTCGCACATTCTGATATGGACTACAGCTCTACCCGTAGGACTTCCATTCCTGTCCATACCACCTCGGCCGGTCGAGGGGTAAACCAAGTTAGCTTGGATCCATCGGTAGCTGCTATAGTCGAGAGTTTGAGGCAAGAGGTGAGGAAAGAGTTGAATGAGATTAAGAAGAAAGTCGATAGGTGTGAGGTTTGTAGGGGAGGTCACGACACGCTCGATTGTCCCACACTTACTCTTGAGCAGGTCGAGTACATAGCTGGTCAGTCTAGGGGTCCCACGAATCCGTTCATTAACTCCAATTACAACTCCAACTGGCGCGGTAGTGGTGACAATAGTGTTTTTCGTTCTTCTGGTAATCCCCCTGGTTTTCCATCTGGCCAGTATCAAAATAGGGGGCCGGGTCTTTACACGAGTAGTGGTTCGGGTCAGAGTGGTCAGTTTAGTGGCTCAGGAGGTCAGTACGCTAGTGGGGGGTCGAATCAAGAGAGTCAAGGCAGTGGCAAGGCTTTCGAGGGGAGTTTGAGTAGAATGGAGGAGATGTTCGCTCAGATGATGACACAAAACGCTCAGATGATGACACAAAATCAGGCGACACAGAAATCCCTCACTGATTTCGCTAAAACTCAAGATCAAATTAATAAGAGTCACGATCTTCAGCTTAAAAATCAAGAGTCTACCATTTTAGATCTTAAGAGAACAGTGACTGATATAGCTAGGCAGTTGAGAGAATCCCCTCCGGGTCAGTTTTCAGGTACCACTCACCCGGCTGACCATTCTGTGAAAGCAATCACTACTTGTAGTGGGAAGAGTCTAGGGGAGGTCGTGAGAGAGAATGTTGAGTTAGGGAGTGATGATGAGGTAGATGAGGAGATAGAGATGGAAAAGCCCGGTAAAGTGCAACATAGGCTAGGCCCAGCAAGTACCGCACAAACCGAGGAGCTCCAGGTTGAGAAGAGAGTAGAGAAGCAACCGGTTAGGGTTAGGCCACCGCCCTTATTTGATCCCTCCCGTCTTCCCTTTCCCGCCCGCTTTAAGCAACAACAATATGTTAGGGAGTACGAGAGATTTCTTGAGATGTTCACCCAGTTAAAAGTAAATCTTCCGTTCATAGAGGCCCTGCGGTCCATGCCCAAATACGCCAAGTTCCTTAAGGATTTTCTCAAGCGTAAGGATAGGTTAGGTTAGGTGAGTGTTCTAATACTCCATTGAATGGAGACTGTTCTGCGGTGATCTTAAACAAACTTCCTGAGAAACTCATTGATCCGGGCATATTCACGATCCCATGTTTGTTTGGTGGTGATGTTAAAAACCACGTGTTGGCAGACCTTGGTGCTAGTATTAATTTGATGCCATATTCATTTCATGAAAAACTAGGCCTTGGTGATTTGAAGCCAACTCGTATGACCCTCTCGTTAGCAGATAAGACAGTTAAGTACCCTAGGGGGATTGTAGAGAATTTGTTAGTGAAAGTGGACAATTTTATCTTCCCGGCGGATTTTGTAGTGCTAGATATGGAGGCCGATGAAAACGTGCCGTTGATTTTAGGGCGCCCGTTCTTGAACACTGCTAAAGCGCTTATAGATGTCTTCTTAGGCATAATCACACTTAGAGCGGGCGACGAATCGGTAGTTTTCAAGGTGACGAATACAAGAGGGTCGAGTGATAGAGTCGAGGCGGTAGCGTTAGTGGGGGAGAGTGAGAGGGTTGAGAGTGATAAAGAAGAGGTGGTGTGTAATCCAAGTCTAGAGAAGGTGATAGAACCCAAGTGTGGGGATCCACCTGATAAGAGAGTAGAGGAGTTAGAGGAGAGATTGCTGAGATTAGAATTTAAGATAGAAACGCTGAGCAAGGCTCAGTGTGGGGATATGAGAGATGTGGGAAATGTTAGGTATGATAGTGCTATAGCCCGTGAGAGTGTGTATGGAGGTGAGCTGCGCTTACATGATCCTCCATAAATACGTGAACAGTTGTGACCCACTTGTAGAGTTTGTATTTTGAGTCATTTATTTTGTACCATGAGTCTAAATTAGTGGTTCTTGAGTCGTTTTTTTAGAGTCGGTATTGCTTTGGTTTGTGCTTGTTTTTGGTTATGCAGGTTTGAATATGTACCACCCGTACTCAATCTCCATTCGGGTGATTTTGGAGCTGCTTTTCAAATTTCAAGGCATTTATCAGGCATGCCAGTCAGTGTCAAAGCCGATCGCGAACGAAATGATATACGATCGAGCTGGATTGGACAAGAGTTTTGGAGCATACGCGTTGTTGTTAACCAGCTAAGTCATTTCCATTTATGCCCTTCGTCTTTTTATTTCTTATTTATTTTTAGTTTTTTTAGTTGGTTTCCATCCTACATTGAGGGCAATGTAGAGTTTAAGTGCGGGGATGGGAAACTATCGTTTAGTGTCGTTAGTATAGTTAGTCGAGTCATAAAAAGTCGAAAAAATTAAAAAAAAAAATTTCAAAAAAATCCAAAAAAATTAAAAAATTAGAAAATGTCTTTTGAAATAAGAAGTTTGCAAAATTAATACGGAAAATGATAGAAAAGTCGGGTTTTTGTTCGGGTTCAAATAATAATAATATGAGATAATATAATTGAGCTTGTGTCTAGTTTGGGATGTGCGGGTAGGCTCGATTCGGTTCTAGGTTCCTTTGATCTTAAAATTACCTAATTGTCGGTCTACTAGTGGGTTCTCATCTAGGGAAAGTGGGGAAATTGAAACCGCCGATAATAGTATAAGGGATGCCGTTATAAGCTAAGATCGTTAGAGTTTTTTGTCATATCTCGTTGAAAAAAAAAACGAGCTAGAAACTGAATGAAAGTAGCCACGTCTATGTAGTCTGGGTTGGGGATAGCGACTCTACAGCCGGATTACCGCTAGGGTGTGTGAAATCGACCTTGCAAAGAAAAAAAAAAGAAAAAAAAATAAAAAGTACCGAAGCCTAAGTAATCCGAGTTGGGGATAGCGACTCTACAGCCGGAATGCCTCTGGGTTAGGGAAAGCAACGTCTACGCTCGAAAAAAAAAGAAGAAGAAAAAGTGATGAAAAAAAAATGAAAAAAATAGATTTGATTCTAAACTCTCTTGATCTTGGTATGAGGCGGTTAGGATTGTTCCTTTTGTCCTATAAGCTTGAGGGGGGTTTAGGTGGACTTGCAATTTTTAGCGTGAGACCCTATGTAGATTGACCGCACTTGAACTAAATCGCATGACTTGGAACCGGGTTGGGTTTAAGAGGATCACGTATACTTGCAATCGCGGCTAACATAAGTTTCGATTTTAATAAATAATTTAAGCTTTTGTCCCGAACGATTATCCCGTCTCTGATTCCGTATGCATAATTCTTTTTCGGGGACGAAAAAAGGTTAAGTGTGGGGATATTTGATGTGGAGTAAAATACACATATTTGTCCCGTGTAGATTGTATAATTTTTGTATAGGTTTTATTTATTTTTAGTTAGTTTTAGTGCTTTATTATATTATTTTGTGTTTTGGTAGGTCCTGGTGCAAATGGAGCGAAAACGAGTAATAATTAAATAACCAGCCAGTCGGGCAGAGTAGAACGCCAATGACAGAAGTAAAAACTGCCACTATTTTCCTTGATTGGGCTGAGGCCACTATCTCTATATAATAAAATCTGAGGGACCTAAAATTGCAATACCTGGAAAGATGAAGTCAAGGTTGCACCATGAATGTTATATGAACTCGAGGGGTTGAAATTATCAAAAGTGTGCAAAGTTATATTAAGTCACCATACATGAAAGGAAAACGAAAATAACAGAGGTTTCATGAATTCCCATTGACCAAGCCTAATGGGTGTTGACTATCCATTATTTGTTTTGTTCTTGGGCCATTAGTAATACGAGAAGGCTGGCCCATTTTACACTTTGTCAATTCGCAAAAGGGTCGAACAGGAGGAGCATATTATAATTTGGAGGCGGCAATTAGAGGGAGCGGCACATCAGGAAGATAGAACAGCAACATCGACGCACGTAACAAACTACGAATTTTGGAGTTTGAAGGCACCATTGAAGGCTGTTTTGAGATCTTTGAAGCATTCGGATCGCTTGGAATCGTCGGGTAACATTCGGGAGCGTTCGGGAGTGAAGTTTACGGGTTTTATCTCCTATATTCTTCGTTTTTCGTTTGTTCTTTATTGTTGCAAGATGAATTCAGAAAACATATTGATTTTGATTATGTTTAGCGGCTAAAACTCTTTTAACTACTTAGGCATGACAATAGTTTAAATAAAGTTTGGATTTTTATTCGGTTTTTTATGTGGTTTATGGATTTTCTTGTATTGTAAAGGCTATGGAATTTTTAACTTGGTGTATATGCATGCTTGATATTTGTTTCATCGCTGTTTATTGCTTCGTATAATCCTTGGTGACGGTCTATATCACATAATAGGGTTGTGCCAGGGTTCTTGATTTAGGTGAGTGTCTATATCACATAATAAATCTTTAACTCATTAAGGTGAAATTACGTAACTAACCTTAGAAGTAATATTCGGCAATTTAATAAAATCAAGTGTTCTGCTAATCTTGTCGCTGTGAGGCTCGAGGTTATTAATAGGTCTCGGTTTGGTTTATAGAGAGGTCTAAGAAATCGGTCTAGTCCTTAAACATTCTCTTGTCTATTAAACCAAGATTAAAACCCATAGTTGCCTTAGACTTTCGCGCTGTGAGGTAGATTGTCTGTTTTAGTCACTTTCAAGAAACTAGAGGGCTGTGAGGAAATCTAGAAAACCGATAATCATAACAGCCTAGGTAGTGCCACAAGAATCACCTTGAGAGGGATTGAGGGGCTTAGTTGGTATCTTAATAGGTTTAGCATTTAAAGATCCCGGTTCCATACCATAAAACTATCGAATAGAAATCCATTCTGAGTTAAGCTTGCGTCTAGCCTAGGTAGTCTTCATCACCTCTGGTCTAAGTTTTTGTTCGAGTTCGTGTTTAGTTAATTTAGCTAATCTAGTTTAATCGTTATTTGCATTATTTAGGATTTTTAGAACCCCCCCCCCCAATCAATAAACAAATAGTTAAGTCGTGTCAGTCTTAGTCTAAATAGAGTCTTAGCGTAATCTAGAGAGTCTCCTGGGTTCGATACTCGGACTTGCTTTAGCTTTACTACATTGATCGGTACACTTGCCGGTTGTGTGGTCTTAGTTTTAGATCGAGTCTAGGTTTATAAATTTAAAGCTTAGAGTGTCTAGATTAAGGTTTATTTTAATTGTTTTTAGTTGACCACTTTGTGCACATCAGATATGTTATATTTGCTAAATGTGCTTAACTACTCATGTTACATTGGTGTATTCGTATGTAGGTTATAGAGTAAGTTTTCGTGTTATTTTGGGCCAAGTCGCACATTTGGGCCGGAGATCTTACACCCCACTAGAAACCCACATTATTATTACTTGTGCATACATGGCCCAGCTCCCTTGAAACCCAACACTCTAAGGCCCAAGACCTTTAAACCAAACCGGACCCAAACCCACCTTTGTGTCACGCGTATATGTATTAGGTAGTACGTATCATTCTTATTTGCAAATCTTTGCAAACCCTAGCATTCCCTTTTGTTCCTTGAAGTGTAGACTGTCTCCTTCCTTCGATTGAAGCTTTCTTCTTGGCCCTAACACCCTCCCTTACGTCTTGGAAACGGGTTAGTATATTCATTACGTGTTCATGCAGTTTCTGTCGATTATGTGTGAGTATGTTTTGATTTATCTTGTGTCACAAACCATACAAAGAATAATCTTGTTTGTAGGAAGTCATTATTTGAAATATTATTGATATGAATGGTTGTTTGTAACGTTGATTTACGATACCAGAGTCATGTGCATGATAGGATTTGATGAATCATCTAAATCAGAAAAGAACTGGTAGGGGTGTGGTACTAGTGGCCGATATAACCGAAAGAAGTAAGGGTATGTATATAAGTTCATGTTAGACATTCACTAAAAGGATGGTGTGTGGGTTGAATTATAATTAGCCTTGTTGGTCTATTGGTTATTCGATGAATTTAGTGAGATGTTTATGATTATGATAATTGTTGCGGATTGTATGGTGTCAAACACTTCAACTGCCATAGATACTTAGCTAGAAAAAAATATGGGAAGTGTGGTGGATATGTAATTGATTTGGCTTGGAAATATGGTTGCACGTTTACTTGATGATTTGAACTGATAACATACCAACCGGATTGGGCTAACACTGATGACATGTGAACTCGATTGGGCCTTATGTGATTAACCGGGCTGCATAAGCAAAAAGACCCACCTAGTTTCTCATGGGCCGTACACTGTTCCGGGGAGGGGGCAGCCGCACAATCAGTGTGGGCTGGGCTCCGATGGGCCACACACACACACACTTCGTTGATGGCATGATATATTGGGCTGTAAATTGAATCTGGGCCGAAGAGTCGCAGTAGATAGCACAAATCTTAAGTGAATTATTAACTTTATTAATTTACATATTCTTCAGTTAAAGAATTAAGTGTTATATGTCTTGTAAACATGAAATCATGAGATGAATCTGCTTATGAACCGAATACATGCTAAGTGACTACTTGATGATATTGGGCTGATAGATTGACTGTTATGACTTGAACTATATGTGTGTGCTACATGCACAATAATTGTGTGGTATATGAACAAGGAATACGTGAATTAATTGTACATGAGATATGTAGTTTATGTGCACATAAAACTGATTGTTAACGGTAACCATGTTAGGACGTGTTTGATCAACTGGTAGACAAGTAACTAATCTTACCGAGCAAACCAAAGGTGAGTTCATTCCTTTTGAGCATGCGTCCCGATGGGTGGGACAGTCAAATGGGTATTCCTGAGAGGAATAAGTCTTTTGGGTAAAAATTAGGATGTTAGATAATACACTCTTTTCCTATCACCTTAAGTCCCATCTTATACCGAATTAGTTACCTGAGAGGTAACGGGGTATTAGTTGATAGCGCTATTAGGCTTGGCAACCTCACACCGTACCTGAGAGGACGAGCGTGAACTAATGACCTTATTCATGACCAATGCTTAGATAGGGGGCATTGGGGATGGGGAAAACAATTTGGTAGCCATCTTGTACGGTACTCGAGTTATTATCAACATTATTATCAACGAACTGAACTAAACACTTGGTAACTAACGTTTTCGTAAAACTATGAACTCACCAACGTTGTCTGACATACGTGTTGCATGCTCGCAGGTTGTTAGATTTCTTGGATATGGGACTTGCTATCTGGAATGGCTTGAGTGGTCATGGGTCGAACTGATTGGATACACATGACAGGCTTACTGATTTTCATACATTTGGTTTTGAAACATTTAAACAATGGTTTACTTATTGCTTCCACTGAACTTGTTGGATTTCATTAAACTTATTGTTTGATACATTTTTATTTATAATGGACAACTCCATTTGAAATCTTGTTATGAGTTCAATATGATCAGTGGCTAGATCCTGGTATGTCACACGCCTAGCGGGGTTTCCTCATGTGGTATTTTGGGGGTGTGACAGTTGTTATAACTGGAACAGGTGTGGATATTTCCTTTGCATCTCTGACTCGAGCTCTCAAGTGTATTTTGGTCCTCTTTTGGACTCCCATTTCACTTTGACCTGAACTAATCTCTTGTGTTTGAGATTCTCGATCTTTCTATCTTCAATCTGTAGTGGTTTCTCCACAAACTTAAGTTTCTCATTTTCCTCTATATCCTTAAGAGGTACCATTAATGATTCATCTGCTAAATACTTCGTGAGATTACATACATGAAATAAATCATGTATTCCTGCCATTTCCTCTGGCAGTTGTAGTTGGTAAGCTACTGGTCCTATTCTTCTAATAATCTCAAAAGGTCCAACATACATGGGGCTTAGCTTTCCCCTTTTGACGAATCTGACCACTCCTTTCCATGGAGAAACTTTTAATAATACCTTATCTCCTACCTGAAATTCCAATGGTTTTCGTCTGTTATCAGCATAGCTCTTTTGACGATCCCGTTCTGCTTTTAATCTTTCCTTGACTTGAATAATCTTGTCCGTTGTTTCTTGTACTATAGTTGTTTTTCTCCAATTTCGGCCCAACAGACTAGAGTTCGGCACTTTCGTCCATAAAGTGCTTCAAATGGTGCAACATTGATACTGGTATGATAGCTTTTATTGTAGGAAAATTCTATTAATGGTAAACGATCGTCCAAATTTCCTCCGAAATCAATTACACAAGCTCTAAGCATATCCTCCATTGTCTGAATTGTCCTTTCACTTTGTCCGTTCGTTTGAAGATGATAAGCTGTGCTTAGTTTTAACTTGGTTTCCATTGCTTTCTGGAAACTAGTCCAAAAATGAGAAATAAAACGGCTATCTCTATCAGAAACAACAGACAAAAGACTTCCATGTAATGAAACTATTTCATTTACATACAACTTAGCTAATTGTTCCATACTGAAAGTTTCCTTCATAGGTAAGAAATGAGCAGATTTGGTTAATCTGTCTACAATCACCCAGATTGCTTCATTACCTTTTCGTGTCTTGGGTAATTTAGTAAAAAAGTCCATTGTTATCAATTCCCATTTTCATATTGGCATTTCTAGTTGCTGTAATAAACCTGAGGGTTTCTGATGTTCAGCTTTAACCTGTGAACATGTTAGACACTTAGTAACATAGGTTGCTATATCCTTTTTCATTCCTATCCACCAGAAATTCTTTCTTAAGTCTTGATACATTTTATCATTACCAGGATGTTTCGTATACTTAGACTTATGGGCTTCTTCTAAAATTCGGTGGCGTAGGTTTCCTTGTTTAGGTATCTAGATTCTTTTCTTATGGAATCTACAAATTCCATCTGTTCCTTGTTCTAATCCCTTAATCATTCCTTTTAATTTTTCAGTATCGTTCTTGATTACTATTTCTTGTATTTCTCTAATTTGCTCATTTAAATCTATCTGCAAATTTAAATTGAGAGAACGCACTCGTTTTGGCTTTTCATGATACTTTCGACTTAAAGCATTAGCTACTACATTAGCCTTTCCTACATGATACTGGATATCACAATCATAATCACTGAGAATCTCCATCCAGCGTCTCTGTCTCATGTTTAACTCATTTTGCCCAAAACATATCTTAGACTCTTATGATCGGTGAAAATAGTAAACTTACTACCATAAAGATAGTGTCTCCAAATTTTAAAGGCAAAAATTATGGCTCCTAACTCTAGATCATGGGTTGTATAATTCTCTTCATGATTCTTAAGTTGTCTAGAGGCATAGGCTATAACCTTTTGACGCTGCATTAACACACATCCATAACCTAATTTAGAAGAGTCACAATAGACTACCAGATCTTCAGTTCCTTCTGGTAATGCTAGTATGGGTGCGTTGGTTAACTTTTGCTTTAGAGTCCTAAAAACTTCCTCCTGTTTTGGTCCCCATTCAAACTTAATTGATTTTCAGGTCAATTTTGTTAAGGTAATGGCTATTCTAGAAAAATCTTGAATAAAACGTTTATAATAACCTGCTAGTCCAAGAAAACTTCTCACCTCCGTTAGTGATTCAGGGACTTTCCACTTAGTAATCGCCTCGATTTTTGTGGGATCTACATGAATTCCTTCATGATTAACCAGGTGTCCAAGGAATTGCACTTCCTTTAACCAAAATTCGCATTTTGAAAATTTAGCGTAAAGCTTTTCTTTTCTCAGCAAATTTAAAAGTATAAACAAATGCTCTGCATGATCTTCTTTACTCTTAGAGTAAATAAGAATATCATCTACAAAGACAATTATGAATTTATCTTGATATAGTTTACATATTTTGTTCATCATGTCTATAAATGCGGCTGGGGCATTGGTTAAACCAAATGACATGACTGTAAATTCATAATGACCGTACCTTGTTCTGAAAGCAGTTTTAGGAATGTCCTCTTCCTGTACTTTCAATTGATAATATCCTGAGTTTAAATCGATTTTAGAAAAGAATCGAGCTACTTGAAGTTAATCGAACAGATCATCGATTCTCGGTAGTGGGTACCGGTTTTTAATCGTAACCTTGTTCAATTCTCGGTAATCAATGCACATACGCATCGATCCGTCCTTCTTCTCGACAAACAAGATTGGTGCTCCTCATGGTGATGAACTAGGCTGTATGAAACCTTTCTCCAGAAGTTCGTCCAACTGTTTCTTTAGTTCTTGCATCTCTGCTGGTGCTAAACGGTAAGGTGCCTTGGTATTAGGTGAATTCTGAATTCAACCTCCCTATCTGGCGGTAATCCAGGTAATTCTTCTGGGAAAACATCTGAGAATTTAGATACTACGAGAATATATTTTAATGCTTTTCCTTTAGTGTTAATGATTAGGGAAATCATATACACTAGTGATCCTTTCCTTGCACAACTTGTTGTTTTCATCACAGAAATGAATTTTTTAGACCTAGTTGGCTTATCTCCTTTAATTGTGATCTTTTCTCCTTTTGGTGAATTTACTCGTACTGACTTTTGATCACATAGAATACTGGCGTGATTGGCTACTAACCAGTCCATTCCTAATACAATATCAAATCCAGCCAGATTCATTGGATAAAAGTTAGCAATAAAATTATGGTTTAAAATTTCTATTCTTGCTCCCTGCAAGATTTCAGTAATCTTAATGGATTCTCCATTTGCCGGTTCTACCAGACATTCTTGTTGAAGTTTAGTTAATGGCTGATTGAGAAGTTTGCAAAACGAAGTATTAATAAAACTTTGGTTTGTACCAGAGTCAAATAATACTTTAGCAAAAATATCATTAACTAAAACATACCGGCAATCACATCTGGAATCATCTTGGCTTCTTCAGCTGTCAGAACAAATGCTCGGGCATTCTTGGTAGTTTTCCTGTTTGTTGCTAGAGCTAGTTTCGGACAGTTTTGTTTGATATGCCCCGTCTCTCCACAGTTGAAGCATAGCTTGTTGCTGGGTTTCTTCCTACAGTCTTCTTTCTTGTGTCCAGACATTTTGCAGAAGTTGCAGTATATTGAACATCTTCCTGAATGCTTCTTTTTGCAGTACTTACAATAAGGTGCTGAAGTAGAACCTGTACTTTTCCCACGGTAGTTATTTCCATAACGAAATTCTTGGGTAAGTCTTTGGGCTAGGTTCTTTATCTGGTTTTCTTCTTGCGTACGTACCAATTCGTCAGTCAAGGTATTGGCTAATTCTACTGCTTCTTCTATGGTTTGTTGTCTAGCTGCCTTGACTACATGTCTGATTTCACTAATTAATCCCCAGATGTAACGGGAGATTAATACAGGTTCTGGTGAGGCTAAGGTTGGCACTATCCTAGCATATTCGAAGAATATAGTAGTGTAACCCTTGCAGTCTATTCCATTCATTTTAGGATTTAAGAACTTTTTAGCGATTTGTTCTTTTTCACGAGGAGGACAAAATTTCCTTTCAAGTATGTCCTTAAAGTCAGTCCATTCCATATTATAAATTTTATCACTTCCTCTAGACTGGAGAATAGTATTCCACCACTCTGGAGCTGCATTCTTAAAAAGATTAGAAGCAAACATAATTTTTTCTTCATCTGCACATTTGCTTATTTTTAAGACTGCCTCTGTCTTTTCTATCCAACGTAAAGCTGCAATGGCTCCTTCATTGCCAGATAATTCTATTGGTTTGCAAGAACATAATTCTTTATAAGAACAACCATATGACATGGTTCTTCTTTTTGGAATTGGTAATTGGAGTAGCGTTCCATTATTCACGCTGTGGCTTGGTTCACTTAGTGGTCGTTTACTTCCACTTTTATTATTTTCTGCTTCTTTAACAGACTTGATAATATATGGCATAACATTTATAATTCCTTGTACTACTATATGTTTAATGACACTGTTATCTACTTGGTTTCCCTTATTATCATTATTCTGGTTTTCCTGATTTACTTCGTTGTCCATCTGGATTTACAAACATTGATCAGGTATTAATATCACAGAATAAGATTTGATGCAAACAATCATGCAAACAAATTGATCAAAAACGTCGAACATTGCGAATTTTACTATTTTCATACATATATATATAGAGAAACGGGATCTGGAGAAAACGCTCAAAAGTGTGAGAACGGTGAGAACGCTTCCTGACCCAACACGTGTCCCGCTGCTTAGAAAAGGGCAGAGGGGCTTTTTTGTCCTTTCATCTTCTGCTTTTCCAGTTCCGCTTTTTCCCAATGTTGTTTTAATTTTTGGTTTTTAAGATTTTTGGCGTTAACCAAATTCAATAATTTATGGCATTTTAATAGTTTCATTGTATCAACATTTTGGCATTTATGGCGTTTATTCACATCGTATGCATTGGAACCCAGGGGTCAGGAAATCTATATGAATGGCGTTTTTCAAGGGGTTTTAAACAAGATGGCCCATTGTTCTATTATTTTTTATAAACATTTTGGCATTTGGGTTATCTTGGCATTTTACAATTGTTGGATTATATTTCAGCCACAGTAAAAAAAAAATACAAGCGAAGAAAATAAATTAAAAATCCTAATCGGATCTCTCTTCACAATATTCAATGTCATCAGTCTCTCTGTTCTTTAATACTACAAGAACTGACACCAAAATATGGCGTTTTATGTAAAACTTAACAAACCCATCGGTTTGATTATTTTTCCTGCTCGTCTGTTGAAGTTGCTTTTTTTGTGGATGTTTGGGGACATAGATCTATGACGTGTGGGTGGGTTTTTCGCTTTTTCTTCATGTTGATCTTCATCTTTATCATCATCCCACTCTTCAGTATCATTGATCTCTTCTCCTCATCCAAGCCTTCTTCAAGAACAAAAAATACAAAATGCCATATGACTAACATTAGTATTTTTTTCTTGAATTTTTGTCTATCTCATGCAGCAAAATCTTACTGAGTTACTCACCTCCCCTAACAAAATTTTTTTTGGCGTTCTACAGTGAGTAGTATTTTAGTAGTATTGGCGTTTGTTTGTTTTTTTTTTGGTTTGATCAAATGGAAGATGCTGAGATGTATCATTTTATAGGATCTCTTTTTGGCGCCTAAGTTAGGCGGTGCGCTATTATAATAAAGTATTTGTCTTTTCAGTTACTGTTTGTAATTATTGTTTTTGACAAGCTTTATCTCTGAAGTCTGTAACACGTCCCATCTTTCAAGTTTGGCGTTTTAGATTCTAATATAATAAATTTCCCCTATCTTCAGTTTTTCTGATTTGAAGTTACTGTTTTCTAGTTACATTTTCAAGTTTGTTTTTTATTTTTTTATTTTTTTTTTGTGGTTTTTTATAATACCTTTTTAAACTAATTTTATTATAGTTGGGAGTTTTTGGTGGCGTTTAACGGGATGATACCGTTTAAACAACCATTTTGGCTGTTTTGGCGTTTTTATTATATATGGCGTTTTTATTATTCAACAATCAACTGAAAAGGAAAAAAAAAGAATACATAAAAAAGTTTTTTTATAATACTTGTTCAAAGTAATTTTATGATGGTTTGATAAACGACAAAGGTGTAAGACATTTGCCTTTTTAGCGTTTTTATTAGATATGTCATTTTTTATTAAATAACAATCAACTGAAAAAGAAAATTAAACAAAATAAATATTGATCTTCAAATCTTCACTGTCACCAGTCTCTTCTTCTTATGAAGCATCTTCACTGGCTGTTTCGATTTTCGTTTGAAATCAGCCTCTTTTTCTATAATTTTTGTCCATCTCATGCAGCAAAATGTTATTGAGTTTACACCCTTTCAGTGAAAATGTTATATTTTTGGCGTTTTTCCGAGAAAAAGAACGCCACAAAATAAACCATCTTAAAACTGTAAATTTGATCATGCTAAAATCAATAAAGTGTTGCTGTATGGTGTTGGATAACATTGTTAATCCTCAGTTAAGAAAGATAACTGACAATGTTGTCCACACCATACAGCTACACTTTATTGAGAGCAATGTATTTGATGTTTGGGTTTTCTGGCGTTTATCAGTCGAATGATATATATATTAAATATGGCGTTTGGGGTTTTTGTTTTGTGTTTTTTAATTGAAGGTCTGAGTTGTTGTATATATAGGATTTTTTTGACGGTTTTTTATGCAGGATTTTACTATAATTAAGTTTGGCGTTTTATATCTAATGGCGTTTTTAGCAGATGCTGTGTGATTTTTGTTTTGGCGTTTTATTTTCATGATTTGGCGTTTTGTTTGGAGTAGTCAAAAGATGCTTTTACCCTTAATGTAGCGCGTCCACGTAATAAAATTGATGTTATTTACGAAAACGCCACCGCGCCAATCTAGTCCATTGATTGTTTTGATCGGACGATAGTTAAGCATTCTCACCGTTCTCACACTTTCTACCGTTTTCTCTAAATCCCGACCATATATATATATATATATATATATATATATTAATTACTGAGGGTTGTTCATCCAGAACTGCATTTCTCGCTCGTCGTATTTCCACACGAGCTTTTCCCCTTTCTGTCTTATCCTCTCTCCTCCTTCTATCAATTCTTCACCATGTGTGCGGGGTTCCTGCACATTCTCGTCACTCATGGGTGGTCGTGGTATGGGTACTGGGTCAGGTACTGAGGTACCGGTTCTCCATATGGGTACGGGTTGTTTAATATCTCCTGAACATACCAATCGTTATCCCAATATGGATCTAAAGGATTAAGGTTGGTATACTGTGCTATGGGATTTGTAATTGGTTCTTCCTGAGGATAGAGCTCTTGATAATCCCTACAGTCATCTTCCCATGGATCATACGCTAGAGGAATAGGTGCTGGGATTCTAGGTATCTCGTTAGGATCAAATGCTGGTATGAGAAATTGATTTCCTTGGTTAGGTTCTATCTCCATAGGGTTGGGTTGGAAATAGTGGTAATTGTTTCGGTGCAATTATCTGATCAAGGTTTGGTCTGCTACAGTGGTGGCTAGCATATGAAAGGTTGCCAACTGTCTATTAACTGCCTCCTGAGTTTGGGCATTTACTTCCGTATTGGCTGTTGCTAACGCTCTCTGTTGTTGTAACTTTTTTCATCCTCTTTCGCCTCTCATGTGCTCCCCTACTGAACCATCCTCTCTTTTTCATCCTATTTGGGCCGCGAAACAGATTGGGCCGAAGCCCGTTCCCGACGAAACACCCACTTTCGTCGTAACAGGGTTGGCGAAAGATCCCCATCTTTCGTTGAGAAGCACTTTAGATGAAAAACTTATAAATAAGCCTTAAATGAATTATATTTAACACTAAACATTTTAACAATCAAATATTACACATAAAGCACAAATCATTCAGATAAACTATTGTGAAGTCAGTGAGTGAATGGGAAAGACCTTGAAATCTCGGATTGTCACAGAAAAGATCTTCAAAACATACTGATATATAGGATTACGAACCGAAGTAATCAGGTTCGTAACCGCAAATGGGTGGTCAAAAATCGTCCTCCAGAAAGGACGTAGCTCAGCCCCTCTAACACTGTGCTCCCTATTAGTGGTATATGCTCCTCTCAAACTAGTCGCAAACCCGGGTCGCTTCACCTTTTCCTCCGTATAAAAACCCGAAACAATAGCAAACTGATGTGCGATAAAGTGTCGTATATATTAGGTGTATATTTTAAGCCCTTTTAACACTTATTTTAGCCAAGTTTTAAATTTATAAAACACGATATTTTACTAACACTAAACACACATATGGGCAAGTGCACCCATCGTGAGCGTAGTATAGCGTTGGTAAGATACCGAGGTCGTCCAAGGACACAAGAGCTTTTAGTACCGGTTTATCCTCAACGTCTAATCAAAATAAAAAGTTTTAGAAAAATGTTTTAAACTAAGAAAAGTAAAAACTAACTAAAATGCTGAAAATAAAAATAAAAACAGATAGACAAGATGAATCACTTGGTTCCGACTCGTATCTAGTATAACCTTTGATTATTTCCGCACTTTTGCACATAATTAAGAGATTATCTTAGTTATTGTAGTAGGCCCCTCTTTTGAAGGTGACGTTACCCTCACCCCAGTAGTTTGAGTCAGCAAGGATACAATCCTAAAGGGGTGGATTATTGGAAGATAATGAATTAAGTTATTAATGCAGTATTGTGGTAGGCCCCGCTTTTGGCGGTGACGTTACCCTCGGCTAAGTAGTCTGAGTCAGCAGGGATACAGTCCTAAATAGCCGGGTTATAGTATTAATAGTAGTTAACTTATGAGGGGATCAAAGAGTTTGGACCCCCGCCATCCAATACCGTGAAGCATTGAAGGAGGTCCTACTAAATTTGACCCAGGTCCATTGCAGGACCTCGAAACGCTGAACAATGGCAAGACCTTTACCAAACCGTTCCCTTAACCCCCGACCAGGTAGCCAACATACCTCCATATAGACCGTGGAGATATGAATGGTGAAAATCCTTTATTTTATATAGACAGTAAAATAATGCCAAGACACCACGGACAAACGATAAGGAAAGATCACCTTCAACATAAGTAACTAGTTATTAAAGTCATTAATACAAAACCAAATAAAAAGTGCAAAAGATTAGAAATAAAAAGTATTATACTAGACACTTTGTCTTCACCAAGTGATGTAAGAGACTTAGGCAAACATGGCCTTGATTGTCAAGAACTCTTACGATCAATCTTGGATCCCGAGACGACTCACACACTCTACGATGGACAATGGATGATGGTGGTGGATGATGGTGTTATGGTGGTGGTGGGTGGTGGATGAAGTGTGAGAGAGGTGGTGTGCCAAGGGATGAGTTGAAATGAATCCAAGCACTCCTATTTATAGGCTGAACAGAGAGCTGGGCACGGCCCCGTGTCCGCTGGGCACGGCCCCGTGCCTGTCTGACACTCTCTCTCCTCATTAATTGTAATTCGCAATTACAATAAATGTGCCTGCTGTACTTTCGACATGTAACACCCCGAAAATGGGTTTGGTAATTAACCTATGTTAATACTAAAAGACGGGTAAAATACCGTTAGTGGTAAAAGTAACCCGGTAAATATTAGGATTTAAATAGTTAATCCTAATAATAAATAAAAAGTGGATAAAAGCTTTTAAGAAATAAAAGCTTAGAAGGCCCGAGTTAACGGGACCTAAAATAAACTTAGTCATAAATATTCCCGAATCCGCTAAATTAACTAGGAATATTTAACCTAGTTAATAAGAAGGAAAATTGTTAAAAGAAATAAGTAGGTTGTGGCCTACTTAATAACGAACCAAACACGAGGGGTTAAAGCTGGATAACTAGAAAAGTTATTTAATAAAAACAAACACAAACACACACACACAGTGTGTGTTCTGGGGCGACATCAGGGAGCTCCCCATGGAGCCAAACCCTAACAAGCACAAATCCAAGAAATTGAGAGGCCAAATCAGTCCCAAATCGAAATCCAAGCTCGTATTCATGAACACCTAGTTGAAAAGATCACAAGGTATGTAAAATTGTGACGTTTTGATCCATCTCAAATTCTAGGTTACTTATAAGAAACTGAAATTTAGCTAAATTATGTCATGCATGAGTGAATCTTGAAGTGATATGATGTCTAGGAGTAAACCCTAGTCAATAACATGTTAGATTTTTGGAAAATCTATGAGATTCATGATGATCCATTGATAAGCTAAGTGGGTTTTATGTTAATATGATGAACCCTAGGAAATAGATGGTTGATCTAGTGTAAATTGACAATTTACAAGTGATTTCAGAAATTATAGAAATTAACCGCTTTGTAAGATGGTTGATTTATGTGAAATTTGGGCTAAGCGATAAGCTAGAGACATGATAAATAAACATGTAAAATTATGCCCACAAGGTGTTTGTTAAAATGCCTAAGTGAATGATTTTAAGTTGAGAGTTCGAATGAAACGCGTAATTTCCTTGTTTGAATTATTTCATGAAAGATGGGGTAAAGCGGGTTCTAATCATAATGTTGATTTGACTTAATTGTGCAAAACATGTGATCAAAAAGTAGTAAACTTTGATAAGCTAAGTTAGCTAATCATGAAGTCGAATAGTAGCTTCGGCATAGTAAATAGGTGAGGTGGAATAGTCGTAATTTATATGACTAATTTAACCGCCTTGCAAATGATTGAAAATAGTTTGACGCCTAACGAGCTAGGTGGAGGCTTGGGAAAAGAAGCGGGTCAAACAAATCAAGAATGGCGGAAAAGCATAATTCGGATGCAAGGTAAGTATATCTTACACTAGTCATATATTTATAATATTCTTTCGTCGTATTAGTTACGAAAAAATAAAAATACCTAATTGAGATATGATGATCCGACGTGTGGTCGTACGGAACAAGATAATCAAATATGACAAGAAAACACAATGATGGCCAAAAATGAGTTAAACCGGTAATTCGATCATATTATGACGAATGAAGCATGTACTTTTAATGGTTATCATATAAGTTAAATCATAATAACCATTAAGGGTAGAATGGTAATTTTGACAATTTGACAATGGTAATTGGTCATTTAGACCAAACGGGTCAAAAGGTGAAATTATCACCCTTTGACAATATCGACTAATGGGTTGTCAAGTTGCATGATTTTTTTTAGAATAAATAGCACATGGATGCTTACATCGCTATCACTTAGTAGCAACTAAGGAAAGGTATTGAAACGGGTCGATATATTGATCCGAGCCAGGTATGTATAATAATACAATACACCATGTAGAATTTGGAGTTTTATAACAGTTAGACAAGGTTAAAATAAGATATTCGGTTATCTTTTAGGTAAGCGAATAAATTGAGTTATGATTATGGTGTTTTAGAAACATATTGGTTTCTAAACAAGAATATGGTTAAAAGGTCGGACTTTGGGGTTCAAACAAGCACTAATAGTCCTTCGTCGTAAAAGAATGACTAAAATCGACCAAAACGCCCTTGTAGGCTAAATGGAACAAATGACCCATAGAGGTTGTTTGGAAACGAGTTTTATGACTAGGTAAATATTTAGAATAAGTATAGAAGTTGAAAGATGTGATATGTTAGTCACATAGCTCTATTTGAGTCTTGCCGTAAAATAGCAATCCGAAGGGTAAAACTCGGAACATATAGACATACACATTTAAATCCACACACATATAGTTGTAGTGGAAGATTTCTTGATAAGAAATGTAGGAATAAGATGCTAGAAAAGAAGGAAGGTGATTTCAAGCTTTAAAGTGCTTAAATACCCTTAACGGGTCAAAATAAGCATACGAGCGAAAACGTGATTAAACGGTGTAATAAACCTATGATTAGAACCTAATATAGTAGGTAACATTAATTTGAAGAAGTGTAGGTGAGGTAGGAATCAAACGAATATGTTCGTTTGATAAAATGCATAAACGGGTCAAAAGTGGGAAATAAGGCGATAAGCCGAAGACTTAAAAGTCTGAAATTTTATTATGTAGAATTTTGGATTTTAACTCCACAAGATGGAGAATTAAATTACGGACGCGCAGGAAAAAGAATCGGGTAAAACGGATCAATAACGAAGAAGTTATGGCCGTTTCCGTAAAAACTGGCATAGCTGAACTGAGCTGTAGACCTGCTGATGCAGGGGCCACCGTAAATTACGGTGTCCACCGTAATTTACGGTGGAGTTGAAAGGCTTTACGGTGGACCTCTTCTGATTTACGGTGGAGGCCAGATTGAGAATCTTGTTTTGGTGATCAATTGTTACTTGGACTCGATTAGACACGTTTTAAACCCCCGTAAGACTAATGTATTTCATGTTTATGAAATGTAGGTATATTTTGGATGCCGAAAGACGATCAAGCTCAACGAAGAACCGAACACGATAAATATACACGCTTCCGCACTTTGTCACGTTGTAAATTTTAAACAACGAATTTCGATCACGTTACGTAGAATAAATTATAAATTGTAAAAGTTTTAATAAACCCGTATTTCCAAATGTTTATGTAATCTTAGTTACATGGTTGTTTTACGTAAAATTTACGTTAAACCTTGATTTATAAGAACGGGTGTTACACGACACGCCCCCGTGTCCGCTGGGCACGGCCCGTGGTGGGCAATAGAAGCTTCTATAGGTTTGTCTTTTCTGCTGCTTCTTGGGCACGGCCCCGTGCTGGCTGAGCACGGGGCGTGTTCAGCCTTCTGTCTTCTCTATTTTGCTTGGGAAGATGCCGTTGAGGGGTCGGGCAGTCCACTAGTGTTCCTTTCCTTGTATTTATGTTGGAATTAGCTGTCTTTTTGCTTCTTTTGTGTTTTTTGAGCTCATTTAATCCTGAAAATACAAAAGGAAGACAAAAACACTCTTTTTCCAATATTAGTACTTAAAAAGGGTTAGTTTTATGCCTTAATTGATGTAATTTATATGTTGCATTTTACACACATCACAAACCTCGCCATATTCATCTCAAATACTTGCCTCCCAAGACTAAAAGACACAGCTTTGTCATCATCAAACTTCCCTTCTTTGTGTTTCCATGTGCTGTGGAACTCCAGTACCAACTCCTCGTACTGTTCTACACCGCAATCTAACATCTCAATCAGCCTTGGACCTAGGAGGTCCGACACCTCCTGCCTAGAACCTATTTCGTCCAACCAAGTCCAGTCTATTGCCCTATGCTGAAATAGATCCGTATCTTTCAACTAATCGTATTTATCCCATTCATTTGTACCTAACTCGAACTGCAGTATCGGGTGGTCGAGTTTATTAACTTTGCTTGTTGGAATCCATTCATGAGCCCTTTGATACTTAATTTTTCTCAATCTCGGATCATTAGCACCTATTTGTAGAATCAGAATCTCCTGTGCAATCGGATCCTCCTGTACTATCTGATCCTGTGCTATCTTATCCGCACCCCTCTTCCGGCTCCTACCACTACGTCCTGACCTGCTACCTGCAGCTGCCATGTCTGCAAAACAAGTATTAAACAGGACAAAACAAGCAGATGATCAGTAATCACAAACTATTTTTGGTATTTTTTAAATTTTTTTTTAAATTTTTATATTTTTTTGGATTTTTTCTAAAAATTAGAATAGCCGTGTAGCATTTCATTCGCGGCTTAATTCTGAAAATAAAGTTGAATTAAAAACACCGGGTTACCGTTTACAACTGCTAAGTAATAATTAAACTCGCCCGAATGGAGATTGAGTACGGGCGAGCCTAAATCACTTGTACGTGCAAGTAAACCCAAGACTGACACAAGTAGACTCGATCTAGACTAAAAATGCCTAAAAAGAACCAAAAAGACACTAAATTGGACTCAATGTACACTACCCCCCCCCCCCTCGACACTTTAATTTTCCGCAATTAAACTTGAGTGCCTAACCAAGACATTGTAGTCCAACCTTGCATATAAATCAATTGTTTATTAGTTTAAAAACAAAATTATTCGCGTTTGAAAAAGTCCGCCTAGTTAAAGGAGGGTTTTCCTTTTGCAAAAATTTAATTTCAATGCACAAGGTTCGAAATTTAAGTGTCGATATTCTACATACCAATCAATCAACAACCTAAAACTCATTCAATATCCCAAACCGACACCACCCGCACCCATATATCGACACTAATCATGACCACCCTACGCGAGACATAAGTCGAGATTTGATTATCAAATGTCATGATAGCAAAATAACATCACAAATCAGCAAGTCAATGTTCAATATGCCCAAACCATAAGCATCCGCACCCATGTAACAACTTGAAACAAAGACCAAGTTTTTATATGAAAGCGGTAATGGTAAGTTAAGCATAAAAATAGCATCATGTGCACACCCCCCCCCCCCCAACCGCACCCTTTAAATGACATTATCACCAACTATATAACGCAAAATCTGAACTCGCCATATAATAAACACAACATGAGGTTAACAAGTTCAAAATCAAGTCCCTAACCAAACCGTCCACACCCCTATTATAACACGGAAACAACTAGACATTCCAAGCGAATAAGATGACAGACTCGCTAATGGAAGGACCACTAAACGGACTCGACACAACTCGACTGACCCGACTATACACCTAAACAAATAACTAAAACAAAACTCAACAATGACTCGAAACCAAACATACAAGAGTAAAAGAGGAAACACATACCTGATTCGCTTGAGAATTGCAAGAAGAGACTTTAAACTTTTCGTTAAGGGCAGTCCCGAATCGGAGCTATAGGCCGGATAAATGTTTAAAATTTTTGGTGGGTTTTGTTCGACACTTGAATCCGGTCACATGGGTATCAAAATGGTGGAAAATGGTGGATTATCGGATGTGATATGGTGGAAAGAAGGTGGTTCGGCGGTGGGGGAGTGAGAAATAGGGTTTGGTTCGTTTTGGGGAAGACAGGTGATGGGGAAAGGTTTTAAACGATTAGTCATGCTGTCGCGTCGTGCTACGGTGGTATAAAAGGTTCGTGGCGTAGCACTAGGGTACAGTTCAACAAGGGGGGGGGGGTCAAGATAGGGGTCGCGTAACGCGACGTGTAATGGGCTTCATGCTCGCGCGACTCCACTGTAGAGTTCAAACTGTTTTTGTGACCTGGGGGGTCGCGTAGCGCGACCAAATGGTCTCTTCGCTGTGGCGGCACACGAGGGGCCATTTTTGACAGTAGGTTGCGTGAAATTTTGAGTTTCATGCCTTAGAAAAAAATTCTAAGTCTTACCAAACCTTCCCAAAACCATCCCAATTTTTTTCTAAGTGTTGGGACTTACCTGGAATGCCGTTTTCTTTGCAATTTCAGCTCCTCGAAAGTTGTGATTCCTGCAAAATACTCAAACACGCAAAACAAAGACACGAAAAACTACGAAAAATTACGAAAAATAACGAAATCACAAACGGTACATACTCTACACTTGGGTTTTCACCCCAAAGCACTAAGTGGCGGCTTTTGGTGGAATTTCGAGAGGAGTTTCCTCCATCTCGTTCTTATCTATCACCCCTCCAATATAGTGCTTCAAACGGTGGCCATTTACCTTCTAACTCCGGCCATCGGACTCATCAATAATCTCAACCGCTCCGTACGGAAATACGTAATGAACCATATACGGTCCCGACCACTTCGACTTCAACTTCCCCGCAAACAATTTCAATCTCGAATTGTAGAGAAGCACTCTATCACCCTTGCTAAATTCTTTGACCTTCCTTAATTTGCGATCATGTAGAGCTTTCGTTTTCTCCTTAATGCCCAAAGATCGAGCATAAGCCGCATCCCTAAGCTCCTCTAGCTCATGGATTTGAAAGAAACGTTTCCTAGAGGCTTCGGTCATATCAAGGTTAACGGTTTTTAACGCCCAAAGTGCTCGGTGTTCTAGTTCTATGGGAAGATGACAAGCTTTTCCATAGACGATCATAAATGGTGTGGTTCCTAAAGGCGTTTTGTAAGCGGTTCGAAACGCCCACAATGCATCGTCAAGCTTGTTGGGCCAATCCTTTCTATTCTTTCCAACGGTTTTCTCTAAGATACGTTTGATACCACGATTCGTGTTCTCCACTTGACCATTCGTCTGTGGATGGTATGCGGTAGACAAACGATGAGTGACTCCGTAGCGTGCAAGCAACTTTTTCATCAATGCATTGCAAAAGTGAGTACCACGGTCACTGATTAAAGCTTTAGGTGTACCGAAACGGGAAAAGAGTTTCTTGAGGAAACTCAATACTACTCGGGCTTCATTCGTAGGAAGAGCTTGAGCCTCTACCCACTTAGACACGTAGTCAATTGCCACAAGTATATAATGATTCCCTTTTGAGACGGGAAAGGGTCCCATGAAATTAATGCCCCAAACATCAAAAACCTCCAGAACTTGGATTGGGTTTTGTGGCATCTCATCTTTGGCTGAAATGTTATCGGTTCGTTGACACGCGTCACACGTTTTCACAAACTCAACGGCATCACGAAGTACGTTTGGCCAATAGAATCCATAATCGAACACCTTTTGAGCGGTGGCGTATGCACCATGATGGCCTCCCGTTAGACCTTCATGCACATGTTTAAGGATATTCAAACCCTCCTCTCACGACACACATCGCCTAAGTATCCTATCTCCCCCTATTCTAAAGAGAAACGGATCATCCCACACATACTTCCTCGACTCACTAAGGAACTTCCTTCTTTGTTGTGTGGTCATTCCCTTCACAATATTGCCAATAGAAAGATAATTCGCTAAATCACAAAACCAAGGCAATCCCTCCTTCTTGGCCTCTACAAACTCGATCGACTCATGAGGAAATGTATCTCATTTCTCCTCCTCACGAATCTCCTCTCTCTTAGGGTCTTCCAAACGTGATAGATGATCGGCTGCTACGTTTTCGGCCCCTCTCTTATCTCTAATTTCAATATCAAACTCGGAAAGCAATAGAATCCACCGAATAAGTCGAGGTTTGGCGTTCTTCTTTTGGAAAAGAAAACGTAACGCAGAATGGTCAGTGAAAATTATGGTCTTGGATAGCACGAGGTACGAGCGGAATTTATCGAAAGCAAAAACTACGGCTAATAGTTCTTTCTCCATAGTGGTGTAGTTCTCTTGAGCATCATTTAACGTTTTGCTCGCATAGTAGATGGGGTGGAAGTGCTTGTCCTTTCTTTGTCCTAATACCGCTCCAACGGCATAGTCACTCGCATCCCACATGAGCTCAAACGACAAGCTCCAATCGGGCGAGATAAGAATAGGTGCACTCACAAGCTGTTCCTTCAAAAAGTTGAAGGCTTTAAGACACTCTTCGTCAAAGACGAATGGAACATCTTTCTCTAGAAGACGAGTCATTGGGTGAGTGATTTTAGAGAAATCCCTAATGAAGCGTCTATAGAAGCCCGCATGACCTAGAAAACTCCGAATCGACTTCACGCTAGTGGGTGGAGGTAACCTGCTAATGGTATCTATTTTCGCACGATCTACCTCTATACCATCCCTCGAGATCTTATGTCCTAACACAATACCTTCAGTCACCATGAAGTGACACTTTTCCCAATTCAACATCAGCTTCGTCTCAACGCACCTCTTCAACATCCTCTCAAGATTCTTCAAACACTCATCAAACGAGTTACCATAGACCAAAAAATCATCCATGAAAACCTCCATGGAACTCTCAATCATATCCTGAAATATGGCAACCATGCACCGCTGAATGGTAGCTGGAGCGTTACACAGCCCAAATGGCATGCGTCGGTACGCGTAAGTGCCATAGGGGCATGTGAAGGTGGTCTTATCCTGATCCTCCGGGGCGATGGGGATCTGGAAGTACCCAGAAAAACCATCGAGAAAACAATAGAATTGTTGACCCGCGAGACGCTCCAACATTTGAGCGATAAAGGGCAATGGGAAGTGGTCCTTTCGGGTGGCATCATTCAACTTTCGGTAGTCGATGCACACACGCCAACCAGTGACCGTACAAGAAGGGATAAGCTCGTTCTTGGAATTCATGACAACGGTCATCCCTCCCTTCTTAGAGACAACCTGAGTGGGACTAACCCATGGCGAATCTGAGATGGGATATATCATCCCGGCATCTAAGAGTTTTAAAACCTCCTTCTTCACTACGTCTTGCATATTGGGGTTGAGGTGCCTTTGGGGTTGCACCACCGGCTTGAAATCATCCTCCACGAGTTTCCGGTGAGTGCAATAAGAAGGGCTTATGCCCTTAATATCGGACAACCTCCATGCAATGGCCTCTTTGTTGGCCTTCAACACTTCCAACAACCTCAACTTCTCTCCATCCTCCAACTTTGATGAGATGATAACGGGTAGCTTGGAACCCTCCCCTAGAAAGGCATATTCTAAATGAGATGGAAGGACCTTAAGCTCTAAGGGTGGGGGTTGGGTGGTGTCATCACTAACGGGCAACGGCTAATGCTTCGGGAATCAAAGGAATCCCCTCATCTTCAACTTCATCCAAACTCAACGACTCCTCCTCTACTCTCTCTCCTCCTATTAAGTCAGCTCCACTAATGTACTCTAGACAATGGTTAACACATGAGATCAAGGAGTTCAAGAAATATACGGAATGGCAAGGACCACTATAGTCATCGGAACCACTCGGGTGGTTCATGGAACGATCTATCTCATAGGTAACTCTCTCCTCACCGACCCTAAGTGTTATCTTACCATCGTAAACATCTATGAGGGCTTTAGCGGTACGCAAGAACGGACGACCAAGTATGATAGGAACTCTCTCATCCACTTCCATGATAGAACGGACGACCAAGAATGACGAAATCCGCGGGAAAAACAAACTTGTCGACCTTAACAAGCAAATTCTCGACTATACCCCTCGGGTATTTCACGGACCCATCGGCTAAAGATAATGTCATACGGGTAGGTGAAAGCTCGCCTAAGTCTAGCTTCTCGTAGAGAGAAAAGGGCATCAAATTGATGCTAGCACCTAGGTCGGCTAAGGCTCGAGTATTGGTGTTACTACCGAAAAGACATGGAATAGTAAAAATGCTGGGAACGGTGAGCTTCACCGGAAGCTTATTTAGAACGACTGCAGAGCACCCTCCATTCCATGGAACATTCGACAACTCCCCCAACTTCTCTTTGTTTCTAAGAAGGTCCTTTAAGAACTTCGCGTACTTGGGCATAGATTGGAGTGCCTCGATGAAAGGTAGATTAATCTTCAATTGCTTGAAGATATCTAAGAACTGCCCGTATTCCTTTGAGTACTTTTGGTTCCTAAGACGTGTAGGAAATGGGACACGAGAATGGTCTATGAGTGGAGAAGGTCTAATGTCTACGGGTGGTTTCTTTACTTTCTTCTCTCCTTGAGGCTCACCGGGCTGTGCGGTACTTGCTGAGCTTAGCCTCGGTTGCACTTTGCCGGGAGCCTCCATCTCGATTCCTTCATCTACAATCTCCTCATCTTCTTCTACTACTCTCTCCTCAACTCTCAGGTTCCCTACAGTTTTGCCACTACGAGTGGTAATGGCTTTGGCATGGGCGTTAGGGTTCGGTTGGGTGTTACCCGCAAACTGACCGGGTTATCTCTCCTCTAGTTTCCTAGACATGTCACCTACGACCCTTTGAAAGTCTTGGAAAGAGGCTTGGTGGTTCTTAAGCATAAGGTCATGTTCGGTAAGTATCTTTTGGGTGGTTTGGTCCTTAACAACTAACTGGCTCATCATTGCCTCCATCCTCTTAAGGCTACCACCTAAATCATAACTTGGACCCTGAACTGGTTGAACCCGACTACTTGACCCCCCATCTTTGATCTGTCCATTGAACCACTTATGGAACTGCCCATTTGGACCCCAACCAAAGAATGAACCCTGACCCCTATTTGGATTTTGAGCTAATTGGAAACCAGGGGGGCCATTGGAACGAAAATTATTATTATTATTGTTAAAATTATTATTATTACGCCAACCCGGATTAAAATTACTACCAAACCCACTAGGTTGACCTCTAGCTAAACCCCCTCCCACGAAATCGACCTCCTCCTCACCAACTAACAATGGACACGCATTCGTATCGTGACCCCTTCGACAAAACTCACACTTATCAACCTTTGCCTTAATCTCCTTGAGCTCTCTAGTCACGTTTTCCAACACAGCGGCTATACTAGGATCCATAGTGATATGGTTCACCCCACGAGCGGGTGCACTAGTAGTGGTATTTGAATTTCCACTTTGATACTGTTGATCAGATCGCGACTGAGATTGAGATTGGGCAAATGCCTCAAAACGCTCTAAACACTCGGCAACAGTAAGAATACCTATCATATGACCTCCCGCATTAGTGTCAAAACGATCACGAGTCTCTTGGGTGAGACCGTTATAGAATTTTTCACAAAGGGCCCAATCAGAAAGACCATGTTGGGAGCATCGAGCGACAAGGTTTTGAAATCGCTCCCAAGCAAGGTAATAGGGCTCGTTGGGCTCCATGCGGAATGAGTGAATTTGATCGCGAAGATGTGAGGCTTTAGTGGGCGGAAAATATTTGTTCAAAAAGACTTGACGGAGGCCCGCCCAAGTGGTAAAAGTACCGGTTGGCTGTGAATCCAACCAAGTAGCCGCACGGCCGGCTAGTGAAAAGGGAAAGAGCTGTAAGTAGGTAGCATCGTTTGGGGCTCCGTGAAGGCTAAAAGTAGCAAGCATACGAGAGAAACGGTTTATATGGGCAGGGGCGTCCTCATCCTCGCGGCCGTGGAACTGAATGGTATTGGTGATGGCTTGCATGGCATACGATGGAATCTGCCATGAGTTTTCGTTAACTATGGGTGGAACGGTGATGGGTGAAGCAAGACCGGTGAAGCCTTGGGTGGCTTTTTGATCGATGGTCTGTCTTGGATTGGCCATTTGTTCTAAGTTTATGTTATCTGGGGCGCTAGAGGTGCTAGAAGTGGGACTATCGGGTGGGGAAGCTTTAGGCGATGGTTTAGGTGAATGGGGTGGTGAGGGAAAAGGGGTGGTATCGAAGTTTGGTAAATGAGAAGAGGATGAAGTACTAACCTGTGGGCCTTGGCCCAATCGAGACGATGACTCTGTGACTGGTGGCTTCGGCGGCGGTCTGTGCGAGCGCAGATGTGGCATCCACTACAAGCAAAAACCTAAAGATGAGAAAACAGACACTAGTCACTAAGACTCAAAAATAAAAATAAAAGAAAAAGACTCAAAACAAAGCAAAACACGTAGCACGTATATGTCAATTAAGTCTATCAAAGCTAATTAACGCAATTGCCAAAAGTCCCCGGCTGCGGCGCCAAAAACTTGATGTGTGCTAAACAGACTATTAAAATTAACTACTTTAGACTCTCTAAGCTAGACACTAAAAAGTTTTAAATCTAGACTCGACCTAAACCACACAATCGGCAAGTGTACCGATCACTGTAGTATTACCTAAGGAAGTCCGGATATCGAACCACGAGACTCGATTAATCACGCTAACTAGACTCTAATAAACTCTGTCAGACACGACTCAAACTGTTTAGTTGTTTTGGGGGGGGGGTACTGAAAATCAAAGGAAATCTATTAAACTAATTATTAACTAGAACTAAGCTAATACGAATTAATGTGAAGACTTTACTTAGATGATGGAGAAGACCACCTAGACTAGAATCCTGGATTGATTTTAAGAATTTACCAATTAAGTTAACTGCATGTTTTATGGAACCGGGATCTTGTGATACTAAACCTATTAAGACACCAACTAAGCCCCTCAACCATTCTCGAGGTGAAACTTATGGCACTACCTAGGCCGCTAATCCTACCGGTTATTAGACTTTCTTCCGGTTATCTAATTATTGTGTAAGTACCATAATATTGACCTACTCTTTTCCAATTATAGACCTAGGGTAGTTTGGGTTTCTTAACTTGACTTGATAGACTAATAAACCGACAGGGCAACTAAGGCACGACTTTTTCCAAAGACTATCTAAAGCAATTCACCGGGTAAGACCTACCAATAGCCCTGCACCTTGCAGCTATTAGGACTAGTAGAATACTGAAATCTAGCAAAATACTAACTATCACTTCTAGGGTTTATTGGCCAATTCTCCCTAAAGGTCAAAGACCTAGCATGAACCTATTCCGTAGCAGAGAACCACCTAGATTCATACGAAGCAATTGATTATAATTAACCAAATTAAAGTACGTATACACACCAAATTAATAAACCAAACCTCTTACAATACACAATTAATCCATAAAAGACATGCAATTAACGAAAAAGGTTCAAACTTTATTTCAATCCATTCATCATAGTCTAGACGGTTTAAATGTTTAGCCAAGCATATTAAACAATGAAAACAAAGCAAAGTTGTTCAAACAAGAATTCATGGTTACAAGTTTCGAAAGAGAAATCAACAAACAAGGAACTAAAGAACCTGTGCAAGTCTTCAATCTTCGACCCGAACTCAAACCAATGATTCCAGTGATAAAAAACGCTCCGATCAGCTCAATTATTGCTCTAAAAGTCACCTCCAAGTTCCTTAATTCATAACTAGGGTTTTTTAATGATTTCTTGGCTTTTTATGGGTAACCCTTGGTCAACAGCAAAGAATTGCCGTCAACTAACCCCGCCGCGTCGCGCGACGGGTATGTGCCTTCAGCGTCGCGTGGCGCGACGACTTTAAGGATTCCTTGTGGCGTAATGCGACGACCATATTTTCACAGATTGTCTCGTAATTTTCCTAGCTTCAGCATCCCAAAATCTCCAAAATTTATACTTACTCTTTTCAGCTTGTTTCCCAGCCTATAACACTTCGTTTTTTCGACATTTTTAGCACCGAAGACCTGGAAACATAAAATCCGATCAAAGTAACGAAATTCTAAATAAAATTAAACTAACGAATACGAAAAATGTACAAACTTTACACGAATAAGTGATGTATTTTGCAATTCATCACCAGAACACTTTTGTGGCTTAAACCAGTGGCTGTAGCTCTGATACCACCTCCTGTCGCAACCCCAACCCTTTGCCCCGAGTGGCTGGCGGCCGCGAGCTTGCACATAGAGGCGATGGTATCAGTATTTATTAATTTGGCAGCGGAAATTAACATTAGGACCGTAGTTAAGAAATAGTTTATCAGAGTTAAAAACCACACTTTTAAAAATAATAAATACATGGGAAAAACCCGAGTTTCCATTATAATATGTTTGTAGGGATAAACCCTGATTTATTGAAATAAAACTTCATTCTTATTTAGGTTACTTTTATAGGCTCTTTTCCAAGCCTTCAGTGCTCTCCAGCTGGCTTCTATTTGGCTTTCACATTTTGCTACCTGAAACGCGTTTTAAAAACATTTTATCAGCAAGAAATACTGGCGAA
The DNA here is from genome assembly GCA_030545235.1 of Helianthus tuberosus. Taxonomy (NCBI): domain Eukaryota; kingdom Viridiplantae; phylum Streptophyta; class Magnoliopsida; order Asterales; family Asteraceae; genus Helianthus; species Helianthus tuberosus. The sequence continues at coordinate 2,006,511 of CM060389.1, read as the reverse complement.
TGCATTCCAATTTAATCAAAACAAGCTTTTATCATTTTACAGTATTGAGGGCGATTACAATGTTTATATCTACCCAATTACCACTCACGGTACTGTCAATCCTGACTTGTGGTCATGTTACTATTCACAGTATAGTAACAAGTAATGTATACAAAACCCCAACATACCGACAGTAATTGTAGAATACATAGACTCAATCACTGTTATCATAATTTAAAAATAATTGAGGTTTTGTGAAAACAGTTTGGTATAAAAAGAGAGTGACTCACTTTGCTGATTTAGATAATACTACTGCTTTCTGATGATTTCCTGGTTATAATCTATTAAAATTAAACAATGCACACGTGTTAGTAAGATAACCCAATTTACATTAGCCATATCCCCAAGACAGAACTCCAACGACTGAGTCTGGCAGAGCCTTGACATGCTTTACGGAGCCCTAGATCAATCGGGTAGAGTAACTAATACGTAACCGAGGGTTATAATACTTACAACGAGGCAGAGCTTCGCTATTTAGGGGTATTATTCCCGAGAGTTTTAGCTTATAATAGTTGAGAGAGAAAGAAAATTTTTGAACGATTTGAACTGAAGTCGAGCACCCCTTTTATAGGTCTGATCATGGTTCTCTCGCGTCCAACGAGAGATAGAAGGCAAGGCCTTCGCGGCCCGCGAGGCCACTAGGCTAGGGCCTAGCTTGGTCGAGTCAACGACTAGCCTTCACACGCTTAGGACACGTGGCGGACCAGGGTTGAGCCTGGTGTCACCTTGTCGCGGCCCGCGATAGTATGACTTGTCTGGGTCGCGCCCCGCGAGGAACCCATATTTTTGTTTTTAATTGATTTTTATTAATATAAAGGTATTTTATGCTTATTTTTCGTATACGGGGTATATTTTAAGATGTGTAGGAATATTTTAATGGTTTTGGGAGAGTTGTTATACGCAACGCGCGGGTCAGAGATCGACTTAGTTATTTTTTTCTGTGTTTTACACACAGGCTCGTGGTCATGTAAGAAACATTTCCCTTTCATCTAACATTATATAACTAATGAAATCTCGCCGCATTGCGGCGGGTGGTAATTTTAGTTATGTTTAATTTACAATGTTTTATTAAGTTAAAGAATGGTACGACACGAAAAGTATTATATTTGGCCTCACTGATTTCGCAACAAAAAAAAACTTACGTCGAAACGTAAATCAATTTGGATTTATACCGAAACGCACATAAAAATACACACGTAAAACTCGATTATAAAATGTTTAAAAAGTTGAGAAATTATAAACATTAGAGTTAATTGCCAAAATCGTCCCTAAGGTTTGGGCACGTTTGCCATTTTCGTCCAAAATAACACTTTTGTACCAAATTGCCACACACGTTTGTAACTTTTTGCCATTTTCATCCAAACCACTAACTTAATTTATTTTTCTGTTAAGTTGAGGATATTTGGATGAAACTGGCAAATATAAAACCACAGGGACGATTTTGGCAGTTTACTCAAACCCTTTCTAATTCCTTTTATTTAATTATTTTGTTACATATATAATGAAAAAGAATATACATGGAGTTTTTAGAAAAAAAATTTAATAGTTTTGTCACATAATTTTTATAAATTTTCATCAAAATCACTAACTCGGTTTATTTTTTCTGTTAAGGTGAAGGATGTTTTAAATTTTATAAATTAAGACATAAATTAATTTACAGCTTCTTTATATAAATCAGTTTTATAAAGAGAAAACGTCATTGGTGTGCAACACATAACAATCGATTACAACTTTTAGTATTTATCAGTTGTAGAGATAGAAAAAAATTGTAAAACGTTACATATTTTTTAAATGTGTTGAGCACCTAAGAAATATGTTGCTAGAAATAATATATTTATAAAACTGATCTATATAAAAAATTAGAAATTAATTTTTGTCTTAGTTTATAAACATCCTTCGCCTTAATAGAAAAATTAACTTAGTTAGTGGTTTGATGAAAATTTATAAAAATTATGTGACAAAGCTATTATTTTTTTCATATAAAAATTGCATGTATATTCTTTTTTATTATATATGTAACAAAATTAATTAATAAAAGAAATTTAAAAGAGTTTTAGTAAATTGCCAAAATCGTTCTTGTGGTTTTATATTTGACAGTTTCATCCAAATATTCTCAACTTAACAGAAAAAAATAAACTAAGTTAGTGGTTTGGATGAAAATGACAAAAAGTTACAAACGTTGGGGGCAATTTGGTACAAAAGTGTAATTTTGAACGAAAATGGCAAACATACCCAAACCTCAGGAACGATTTTGGCAATTAACTCTAAACATTAATGCCCAAAGCAGAAAGATAACTGGACAAAAAAGAGGCAAGTCACAAAAAGGAAAAACAAAAACAAAAGAGAAAAGTCACAAAAAAGTTAAAAAGAAATTAAAGGAAAAGACTCCTACTGTACATCAATCTTGTTATTCTAAAAAAAAAGATAGGTGCACGGTATCCTTAGCCGTGGAAGGGATCTTCCTTCCCAGTTCACGACCCGACAACGATCCCTGGCGGTAAATACCATTGTCAACTTGATTGGATTGAAGAGCCTGGAGTACCAAGGATTCGAACCCGCGACCTCCACGCAATGGAAGGCCTCAAGAGACACTAAATGGGTGTCGGTCTGAGCCAAATATTGTAGAATGTAGAATAGAATTTTAGCCAAACTAAAAAGGCTAAGTTACAGGTATCTTGATTTTTTTAAACGACCAAAACTTCTATAAAATATACAGAAAAACCGGCTTAGCTAGACACTGGAACCCGAAGTTACAAAATTACATCTCAAACATTTTTAGCTTTTTCATCCCGAATCCGAAGTAACTTGATGTAAAGGGGTTATTATGAAAATGACTTTTAAACCCACAAACTTATCCACATTCTCGTTTAAAATTCAAAATCACAACCTACTTGACTTCCATGGCTGATGGCACTTGATTCCACACCTTTTGCCGCCATTTAAACATAAAAAATGTCATCGACTGAGTGACTAAGGGTGCTATTGCCTTGCATCCATCACTATTTAGTATACTTTACGATACAATAAATAAAGTTTAGTTGCAACGGTTTCATTACACAAGTTTTTTTATTCAACCCCAAAAACTAAAGTCGGGTTTTACATATATTGAGTATTATAAATACAAATACCGATACTAGTTCGGAGAATACCAATATCGATACTGATGTTGTTCGTACAATATCGATTTAGTTCGTCACGGTACCAGTATTCTCTATAGCTTATGATACAAAAAATACTATATTTTTATAGTAAACTGCCATTTTGGTCCCTGTGGTTTGGGCACTTTTGCCATTCTAGTCCAAATCTCAAACTTTTTAAATCTGGGTCTTTGTGGTTTCACTTTTATTGCCATTTTAGTTCAAAATTTAAAAACTCCCATTTTTTACTGTTACCACCTGCCTTTTTTGTCTTTTTGTGCAGGGGTATTTTTGTCCAACTGGTTTAAATTTAACATTTTCTTAAAGACGAATTTGATGTAATTTAAATCTTAAAAAAACAAAAATCTTGAAGTGTGTAATTTAAATCTTAAAAAAAAAACAAAAATCTTGAAGTGACACAATGAATAACATAGCAACATGTGAGTATGCACCGAATTTCGTATATAAGACCATAGGGTATGGTGAGGTTAGTCCCCAAAGAGACCATCCGTCACGTAGGCGCCACCTCACCAAGGGTAGAGGACCATCCCCTTGGGGACTATCCAAGGGTGTGAAAGACTACCCAACCCCACAATAAAAATCAATATAATATAATATATAATAAAGGAGGAGAGAGAGAAGTCAGAGGGGCTCACCACATTGGCTCGTCTCCAACGTCTTGGAGAGGCCGGCAGCGACGCGACGGAGCAACCAGGGGCGGTGTGCGATGACCCGGGACGGAGGCGATGGGGGGGGGGGGGGGGGGGAGACGATGCCCATACCGGGTGGTCTAATAGTTCATTCATTTGATAATTAAGCATATCATTTAACTATAATAAAATAATACGAACAAAATACCTGCAATAATGCGGCATATTATACATTATCAACAGAAATATTATAAAGGTCTTACGTCAATAATCTAATATCAATTGAGAACATTACACCTTCATTTTGAGATTAGTTTAATTAACCTGGGAGTTAAATAATCAAAAAGAGTTGTTGATAGTGTAATTAATTAAATATTTGTTTTTATAATAATCTTAATTTTGCATAAGCCAGTAAGCCACTACTTACCAATGCTTGTATTATATTTTATATTAATCAATATTTTCTAACACATTGACATTATATGGACATTTATAATATGGAAAGAAAGCATCCTTTTGCATTGTTTTATGAATAATGTAGTGTTTAAGGCGCTATCATGGGGTCATTTTGGTCGGCGATCGTTGTGTGACTTTCTAATGATCATGATAAGTTCCAATTTTTTTTGTCTAGCTTGTCATTAGTTTTGATTCAGGCTCATTAAAGGAGTGATCCTAACAATTGACGATTAAGGTGTCAAGATAGGTATACACTAATGACATGTACTAATTTTTAATTACAAGGGCACTCCAAGAGATAAGCCGAACCTACACATCTTAAACCTTTCCGGGTGGTCCATGCCTTGAATAATTGACTTCTAATATGCTTCCACTGTCATTTCATGCATGCCCTCGTGAATGGTTGCTCTTCATGTGACAACGCTCCTAACTCACTACGTTTTGTTAAAGCCTCGCGGTTAAATGAGTACTCGACATCAAACATTCAATCCCATAGTACGACCGTGTTTTCCATTCACTACATTATTTTTTGGGACGTTGTTAAAGAACATTCACTTAATACGGTAATGAGACAATACAACATGGTTTAAATAATCCCTACTATCAACTTTTATGTGCAACTTACATATTTCCTATTATGTGTGGTGCTTCGGTATACCGACAAAGTTCACGGCCCCTTTTTAGCTAAACATGCCCTTAGTAACCATTAGTCTTAGCGTGACCGAGGAACAATCCAATAGATCTATTAGGATTGACAATCCCCACTCTTGGTCAGTCGTGACCCTGTGGGAGTGCACTTGTATCCGAACTTGTTAGACGTCGTCATGGTGTATGATGTGTCAGGACACATTTGTCATGGTTTGGTTACGTGCTTATGTTGTTACATACGTCAATGTCCTAGCTTGGCATTGATTTGATCATCACGATTCTCATTGGCTACTCGTACCATTTATTACCATTTACATTGATGAATTTGCATGGGTGTCCAGGGAAGTATTTGTGCTGCCAAGTATTTCATGGGGACGGGATTTCATGTATTGTGGGTAATCGTTATTAGATTGTCATAAAATGTTTTGCGTGAAAATGGTTTGCGAGGTGAATCCTCCAACGAGTACTAGATTTTCATACAATGTTTTGCATGAAAATGGTCTGTAAGGTGAATCCTCGAACGAGTACTGGATTTTCATATAATGTTTTGCATGAAAATTGTTTGCAAGGTGAATCCTCAAACGATTATTGATTTTCATATAATGTTTTGCATGAAAATGGATTGCGAGCTAGATCCTCTAACGGGTACTCGATTTTCATCCAATGTTTTGCATGAAAATGGTTTGCGACGTCAATCAGATTTTCATACAATGAATTGTATGAAACTAATTTGTGAAGCGTTCTTCAATTGGTTTATAAGATTTTCATACAAATGCTTTGCATGAAAATGGGTTCCCATTATACGAAACAAAACCTGTGAACTCACCAACATAATGTTGACGATTTTAAGCATGTTTTTCAGGTGTTTCACCCAAGGGTTTTTCAAGTCCAATTCCGTTTAAGTTTTCCAGGTCCAATTCCGTTTAATTTTAAGTTTTTCAGTTCCAATTTTAAGCATGAAAATACCCCTAATGTTTTTCAAGTCCAATTCCATTCAAGTTTTTTAACCGATGGTTGAACAAAGAAGGGTTGGGTCTGATAGTTGATGAGGTTATGGGGGAGTCTTCGGATCAAAGGACAACTAATATGACTATCTCGGGTAAGCTAAACAACTTAAAAATAGAATTAAAATCTAAATGGTGGAGGAAAAGGAGGTAGAGGCGAGGACGTTCAATGAGGCACTAGAGGTGGTTAATCAACAAGAAGTTACAACTGAATCAAGGGTATTAACCGAGGAAGAGGTAGAGACAAGAATGGCGGAGAGGAATATTTTGAACAAATTGGTGAGGACAGGGCAAAGGATTTGTATCAGAAGTCAAGAGCAAAATGGATAGGTTATGGACTTATGGTTATGACAATACGACATACTATCATAGTATGATGCGTTTCCATAATGATTTTAATAGGATGAATTGGCTGCAGGTAGGTGGTGTATGGATGATTGCCCCGGATGCAGTTAAAGAGGAGATCTGGAGGTTGTTCAATGAAAAATTCAGGGAGCCTATGCTAAGGAGACCAAAGATAAACATGGATGGATTCCGAAAATTCAACTTGGGTCAAACCGAGGCATTGGCGGTCCCGTTTTCAGATAGTGAAATTAGGGACCTAGTTTGGAGCTGTGGTAGTGACAAATCCCTTGGTCCAGAATGCTTCTCTTTTGCCTTTGTTCGAAACTTTTGGTCTCATTTTCATGTTTTGTTCAGGAGGTTGCTGGATGAATTTATGCACATGGATCTATTTAGACTGGGAGCAACTCTTCATTTAGACCTCTAATTCCAAAAAATGTAGGACCCGACTTCTATCTCGAATTACAAACCTATCTCTCTCATTAGTATGGTGAATAAAGTAAAGTGAATACGGATAAAACTTCTAATTATAAATCGGTCGTTGATCGGCTAAATAAATGGTTGTCTGGGTGGAAAACAAAAGTCTTATCTTTCGTCGAGAGGATAACCTTGTTGAAATTAGTTCTAGGTAGTCTCCCATTGTATTATTTATCATTATTTCAGGCCCTGAAGAAAGTAGTTCAAACCTTAGAGGGCATTAGGAGGAAATTCTTATGGGGTGGGATAGGGCTAAAGATCAAAATCAAATGGGTGGCTTGGAACAAATAGTTGGGCCTAAAAGTTGGGGGCGGGTGTAGGTGTGATTGGGGATGCAAACATTGCACTTTTAATAAAGTGGTGGTGGAGGTTTAAATTGGATGGCACTAAACTATGGTCTTAAGTTGTATTATCCTTGCACGAGAATGCGAGACAATATCACATTATTCCGATTAAAATTCTTTATCAGGGGTATGGAAACAAATAGCTTCAGTTGGGGAGGAACTCAAGAAGTCTAACATAGATGTATATGAAAAATTCCAAGCCACTGTGGGCCATGGAAAAGATGTAATGTTTTGGGGTGATAAATGGCATCAGAAGAGAGTTCAAAGAGATTTATTCCCTTTAATGTACACTATTGCAAAGTCCAAAAAATCTAAAATGGCTGATTGCAGTGTGCACAGTAGTGGGTCGGTTTTTTGGAGATGGGATTGGAAAAGAGCTCCAGAAAACTCAAAGGAATGGATGGAGTATACCTGGTTAATGGAATATTTGAACGAATGTGTCTTGAGTAAAGGAAAAGCTAAATAGCAAAGGTTAAATGATAAAAGAGAGGACTTTTCAATGAAGCTAGTTAAAAAAGAGATACAAGATGCTCGATGGAGTCCGAGGATAGGTAACCCAATTAAATAGAATGGATGGGCACCAACTAAATTTACTATATCTTTTAGAGAGCATGCGTTGGGGCTATTCCAATGAAAACTGCTTTTGCTAGCAAAGGCGTTCATATTGATGACTCCAATTGTCCTTTATGTTCATCGCACCGAAGACCATGCGACTTATTATTGTCATGTCTAGTGGCTCATCGAGTATGGGTCCAGATCTGCTTATAGGATTGGCTTCCCGCGTTCACGGCTATTGGGAAAATTGGGGATACGGTTTAGTATTTCGAAGGGTATGTCACTTCAAAGAACGGGAAAAGGTGTTCCACCTCATTGCACTAATGACATTGTGGAGGATTTGGTTAGCAAGAAATATTTTTAATCAACGGGTAGCCCAAATAGCTACGATGGTGGAAGGCATCAAAGAACTATCCATTTTGTGGATGGTGTCAAGATTTAAGATTGATTGTAAGGATTGGGTTTTATGGGGGAGGTTTGAGCTAAGATTGTAAGGATATGTAATGGGGGGGGGGGGGTTGATTTGATCGGATTGTATGTAATATGTCCAGCTCCTTGCTGGGCTTTTTGTTGATAATGACATGGTTGGCTTTGTTGTTAAAAAGGTAATATATAAATATACTAATCCACTAACTTTTTAGTTTGTTTGTGTCTAATTTCCTTGAATAATAAAAGTATACAAAAACTAAAATAGTAAAAATTATACTTAGAAATTCTAATGTGTAATTTTTAACTAATGGGTGTACCTTATACTCGTGAGGTTATCCAATACTCTACGGCTATTGTGTAATCGGGTACGTGGCGGGTACATCATGTATAGGACACAATTTACTATCAGGTATTAGATTGAAATAATTAATACCCATCACATTGCCATATCTAACTCCATAATTGAATGGGATACTTGAACTCTTTTTTGGACCTAAAGAACATACTCATGGGAAAAAGTGTGAAACTCGCTCACAAACGCTAAATAAAAACGTTGAAGAAAACTTTTCTCAACTCGAATAAACCTATGAGGATGCAAACAAATAGGATATTAAAGTATAACAAAGAGATACCAAATTTTAGCATGGAAAACCTCTTAGAAAATGAGAGTAAAAACTACGGGACTACTAGAGCCGCTTCAAATCCACTATCATCAATAATAGAGCAATATAAAGTCTTCTTTAGATAAAACTAGAGGCATACAAAATCATAATATACTTAGATAAAACTTACTTGAGTATATGGAATAAAATCAAATACGAAGAAACAAGTAAGTGGTATTATCAACAAGAAACTAACAATCCTAGGAGCGTCTCTTATCTTCACAAAAACAACCAAGAATGGAGCATTAGTTTTTCTTCTTCATAATTTTGCGACGGCCGTAGGCTTAAGAAAAATAAAACCCCTAGTATTTATTTATTGTTTCTTGTGTGATATACATTAACAAAACTTGGTCACCAAGAAAAAGAGTAAAATGCTAAAATGGTCCCTGTAGTTTGGGCAGCTTTGCCAATATAGTCTAAATGTTTCATTTATTGCCCGTGGGTCCAAAAAGGTGTCATCATTGTCATTTTGATCCAACTGACTTAACCCTGTCCATGCTCCTCAGTTAGTAAATGGGTATTTTTTTCTCATTTCCCATATTATTTCTATTATCCACCAAATTAGATCTTTTATTTTTCCCTACCCTTTTAATTCCCCTTAAACCTTTTATAAAGAAACCATAATGTTACAATACCACTAGTGGTTTGACACGTCGACATCATCATCTTCTCAACCACCTTGCTAGTTTGTCGGCTCCTTCTTCACTTTCTAAACACAACCAAAACTATGTCACACCCTGTCTTTTGCGGAAGCGTGTACGTGTGACTCGATCAGTTTCATTGTATTCAATCATAATAAACAACTATATGACTAAAATATGATGTTCATCCATTCATAAGTTTAAAAAAAATATTACAAACACAAGTTGTTAAGTTGTTAAGTTTCAACCAACAAGCTTCATGTTAAGCCTACAAACCATTCAATAGAGATTAAGTTCCATACATGGACTTTTAACAAAAGACTAGTAGACCAAGGCTTTGCTTCATATATCTTATCTAGGATGAGATATACAAATCAAACCCTTCAAAATAGGATGACATCTAATCTTGAATTTACTTCTTGAAAACATTCTCAACGCCGCTAGATCCATTTAGTTTCCTGAAATACATGTAATTTGAAAACATCAACAAAAGTTGAGTGAGTTCATGTGTTTTTATGTGAGCTCGTATAATCTTGTAAACATTTGAAAGTATTCCTTTGATAACCGGTATGTAAAGCGTCTATGAACAGATTAATTAATGTTTTGCAAAGACATTAATATGTGTGCAATGGCATAGGAAGGCTTAAACCTAGCAGATTTTGTAACGGTCCACCCGGCTGGAACGACATAGTCACTACATGTGGCCACTTCTGGACCCATGAGTGGGGCTCGCTACACCCGATAGATTTACCACTCCTGCCCCTCGGTCTTAAACAAGATTAATGGTCTTAAGTGTGCGTCTACCCATCCACATGGTCTAACAGTTCATTCCTTAGCTAAACCATACCATTTGAAACATGTATTCCACCCCCGAAAGTTATAAATCCGAAAACAGTTAAGAGAAAAGGGGGACATGAACTCACAAGTTTGCATTCGTAATCCTTTGTACCCAAAGTAAGTATCCTTAAGTCGTACTACCACCTACACACGTGCTAAGTTTTATTAGACGCTTAGGTCGTGTAACGACTCTTAGCCTTAGTTATTTATTAAGACTTATTTTGGAAATCAAGTATACTTTGAGTTACACGCTTGGTGTACGTTGTTTATATAATTATATAATTCCTAATTATATAAATATTAGTTAAAATAAGGATATTTTAACTTAAATTGTTTCCATCCAATTATTTGGAATATTGTAAAAAAAAATATTTTTAACTTGTTTTGTTGTATGATTCACACATATACATTTTCAAGTATAGGTATATTTGTATGTTATCTTGTATTCTCATACTTGTGTATAATACTTGTATACGGGTATTTTGCCAAATGTTGGTAGTGTATTCCGGTATGTACTTATACGTATAGGAATGCGTATTTTCTTGTATTTATTAAGTATTCTTCACTTAATTTATGTAGAATTTTCTGGAATATTATTTTTGTACAATTAAAAATTACCAACTTTACACTCTCAATATATATATATATATATATATATATATATATATATATATATATATTAAGAAGATTTTATAGAAAAATATCTATAAATTTATTTGGAAAAAATATGTATACTTCCATATATGTCTTAAAAATAATATATTTTTAAGATTAAGCTTAGAAAAATATATATTTTTAGTTTTCACCAAAATAATATATTTTTTGAGTTGTTCTTGTATATATATATTTTCTCCCACTTCAAAAATAATATATTTTCTACTTTGATATTTATAATAGTTGTAAAAATCCATACTTTGTCGTTTCTTTGGTTTCAAAAATACCGTTTACCACATTTGTCAAGATACGAATTTATTTCCAGAATATATATAGTCCAAATGCCTATTGTCCGATACGTCCAATATTTGGGTATAAGTTATATATTTATTTTTCTTGTGATTTTTGTAATATTTCAATTTGCGATTTTTAGTATTTTGGTATGATATATTATTTTCAAGGCTTCTACTTTTAATATAACTAATACAAGCAATATACATGTATCACATAATTTTGTGACTTCTAAATATATATTTCCTAAATATATACTTAGTCATTTTTAATTATTGGAAATCAACCTCCAATACTTGTAATTTTTATAACAAAAATTATGGCAAATTTTTATATTAAAACCATGACCAAAAATTACTTGTAAACACTTGTTTAAAAATATTTTTCTAAGTGTTGAATATTTACAAAAATTTTGCCATAGTTTCCCTTGAAAATGGAGGTTTCCGTTCTTATTAGCATATCATTTTCTTTTTAAAAATTCATCATCAATCATCAATAATCAACCTACAACTTACCATGAGCCATAATCATGCACTTTCACAATATGTTATGAACTTGAAGTTTTATAAAATCTTGTAGTATTTTAACATGTTGTTTAGCATGGTTTAATAACACTAAATCCATAGTTTTTATTTCATAAAACTCTTTCTTACAAAATTTCCGTCTTTACAACTTGTAACACACTTTTACAAAAATTACTCTTCTTGAATCTTTCATGCTTCATACACTTTAAAGGTTTCATTTTAACACTTAGAACATGTTTATTTTCTTTCAAAAACCAAGTCTTGTAAATCATGAAGTAAACTTTATTTTCTTGCACTTTTTTATGTTTAAAATCCTTTACTTTTACAACCTACATCTTGTAAGAATCATCATCTTACACAAAATCAAGCTCATCTTCATGTTCACACTTAACATAAAGGATGATCAACATAGATTTTTCAAGATCCATCCTCATACTTGCTAGATCATGTTTTAAATCATCATCTATCAAGCTTTATGTGGTGATCTACACCATACATTCAAGAAATCAACAAACAAGTTCATCACATACACTTAAACAACGTAGATCTTCATGTTTTCAAGCTTTATTCTTATGTTCATCTTCTTGTTTTGGTGTGATCTTTAGATTATTTTGTTACTACATACTTTAACTACTAAAATTAAGTGTAAAAACAAGATCAAGAGTGCTTACTACTAGCACAAGGGCTAGGGAAGACCAAGATACAAGATGATGAAGAAAAGAGGTGGGTAAAAGCTCCTTGAGATGGTCCTTCAACTCTCATTGCTTGCAACCTTCCTAAGTATGCTTGATACACCTTAGATCACCCTTAGATTGTATGGAAATGGACTTGAAATGAAGATGTAAAGAAGGGGGTATATGGCCTTGAGCTTTGAAGGAGATGGAGAAGGTGTTGGTGAGTTTTGAAAGTTTGAAGGAGATTATGTGAAGTATGATGGTTCTTGTGTCTTTTATCCTCCAACATCCAATTATACAAGGGTTATAGTGCTTAATATCTTTGAGACATGTTTAATATAATAATCAAAAAAATGTGGGGTGTGGGGGCCCACTTGTAACCGTCCCATGAGGGGGGGGGGGGTCATGGTTGCATTTCAACTTCAAGTTACAAGTTCTAGTTAGAATTCAAGTGTTAGTTTAGGGGTTTAGAGTGTTTAAGTGTTTAGGGATGTAATATGATGTTTATTGTTGATAACTAGCTTCATGATGTTAAAACAATGCTTCTAGTTCAATTTTGGTGTTTCGGGTAGTGTCCGGTTGTTCGTTTGGTTACTGGTTCGTTAAGGTGCTCAATTGCGCAGTTTAGTGTGCTATGAGATACCTTTTATGAAAGTTTTCATTCCCGACACTTTACAAGTTATTCTGGACAATTAAACCTTATTTCTGCACAATATTTTGGTGTTAAAGTGCTGATTTTTGCTGATTTTGCTGTTTTCTGCAGAATTATGCATTTAGGGTGTATTTCGGGCACTTTTTAGTGCTTAAATCGTCACTCGGAAGGCAGTTTTATGATCCTTACTTTCCTACATAGAATTCTAGTGTAAACTTTGGCTCCGAGACTCATTCTGTGTCCTATCATGATGTCTGTCTGAGTACTGAACTCCCGTCAGTACTTCTAGTTTTTCTGATTATTGTGCTAGTTTCGTTCTGTGCACTAATTTAACTATTCCGGGTTGCATTTAATAATGATAAGTAACATGCAATCATGTAATGTATTTGCATGTCTTTGAAAGTAAACAGGAAATCATTCATATCATAAGTTCAATCATGCACAGTCATAAAGTACAAATTACTGTTCATATTGTACGAAAATTACATGAAAAAGTGCCAGTTGTCACAAACTACAACAAATCTACACATTCGAATACAATTCCAAACCTAGCAAAAATTCAAACAACTACAACAACACATCTTACAATCAACACCGAGATCTAACACTATAACCTTTCTAAGCTTTAGGAGGATTGAAGCAACAGACTGACTAAGAGAGTGGGTCATCTCGTAAACAAATGATATCAAGCGTGACGTGAGGAACACGCAGGACTGTGGCAGAGCTCTATTCCTCGAGTAAGCGACAATTGTTTCTTACATCATTTGCATATTCAATTCAAGATCTACAAGGTGTTTGTTGATGTGCACAAAATGCAACATATAAATTACATCAATTGTGGCATAAAACTAACCCTTTTTTAGTACTAATGTATGTTGGAAAAAGTGTTTTTTTGTCTTCCTTTTGTATTTTCAGGATTAAATGAGCTCAAATTAACAAAAGAAGCAAAAAGGCAGCTAAATCCAACATAAATACAAGAAAAGGAACAAAGGTGGCATGCCCGACCTCCTCGATAGCATCTTCCCAAGCAAAACAAGAAAACAGAAGGCTGAACACGCCCCGTGCTCAGTGAGCACGGGGGCGTGCCCAAGTGTCAGCAGAAAAGACAAAGCTGTAGAAGCTTCTATCAACCACCACGGGGTCGTGCTCAGCGGACACGGGGCCGTGGTCAACTCTAAGATTCGCATAATCTGGGGAAATCTTGATAGTACAGATACGCTTCTGCACATGGGGGCATGCCCAGCGGACACGGGGACGTGGTCAACTAATGCAGACAAACTGTAATTAATGAAGACAAAGAAGAAGGTGGACACGAGGCCGTGCCCGAGCTGCTGTTCAGGCTATAAATAGGGGTGCTTGGCTCATTTGCAAACCATCCCTTGGCACACCACCTCTCTCACACTTCACCCACCACCCACCACCATCACAACACCATCATCCACCACCATCATCCATTGTCCATCATAGAGTGTGTGAGTCGTCTCGGGATCCAAGATTGATCATAAGAGTTCTTGACAATCAAAGGCCATGTTTGCCTAAGTCTCTTACATCACTTGGTGAAGACAAGTGTCTAGTGTAATACTTTTTATTTTTAATCTTTTCGCACTTTTTACTTGGTTATGTATTAATGACTTTAATAACTAGTTTCTTATGTTGAAGGTGATTCTTCCTTGTCGTTTGTTCGTGGTGTCTTGGCATTATTTTACTGTCTATATAAAATAAAAGATTTTCACCATTCATATCTCCACGGTCTATATGGAGGTATGTTGGCTACCTTGTCGGGGTTAAGGGAAATGTTTGGTAAGAGTTTTGTCTTGTTCAGTGTATAGATCCTGCAAGGACCTGGGTCAAATTTAGTAAGACCTCCTTCAATACCCACCGGTATTGGATGGCGGGGGTCCAAACTCTTTGATCCCCTCATATGTAAGCTACTATTAATACTTTAATCCGGCTACTTAGGACTGTATCCCTGCTGACTCAGACTACTTAGCCGAGGGTAACGTCACCTTCAAAAGAGGGGCCTACCATAATATGCATTAATAACTTAATTAATTATCTTTCAATAATCCGACCCTTTAGGATTGTATCATTGCTGACTCAAACTACTGGGTTGAGGGTAACGTCACCTTCAAAAGAGGGGCCTACTACAATAACTAAGATAATCTCTTAAAAAGTGCAAAAGTGCGGAAATAATCAAAGGTTACACTATACACGAGTCGGAGCCAAGTGATTCATCTTGTCTATCTGTTTTATTTTTATTTTATTTTTCAGCATTTTAGTTAATTTTTATTTTTCTAGTTTAAAACATTTTTCTAACTTTTGATTTGATTAGACGTTGAGGATAAACCGGTACTAAAAGCTCTTGTGTCCTCGGACGACCTCGGTATCTTGCCAACACTATACTACGCTCACGATGGGTGCACTTGCCCATATGTGTGTTTGGTGTTAGTAAAATATCGTGTTTTATAAATTTAAAACTTGACAAACGTGTAAAAAGGGCTTAAAATATACTTAAACTTATATAACACACCACACGCATCAAGTTTTTGGCGCCGTTGCCGGGGACACAAGGATTTTAAGAAAGTTAGGAATCAACGGCCTAATCATTTTTTATAAATTTTCTGTTTTTTTAGGATTTTCTTAGTTTTTCAGCTTCTGCAGAACTCAGCACGGGTCGTGCCCGCTGAACACACCCCATGCCCAATCATTGGAACTGACAATCCTGTTTTAAGTCAGACAGTAAGCTGAACACGGGGACGTGCCCACTCAACACGCCACGTGTCCAAGATTCAGTTACTGAAAACAGAACCGTAAGATCCCGACGGTTGGTAATTTCTGACACAAACATGAGAGATACTGATATTTTTTACTTTCAGCACTCTTATGGTACGTGGTGTCAAATATGTGGTGGCCCTCATAAAGAATTAGAATGTTATTTTCTAAATTATAAGCCCCACTATATAGACCCATTGTTTTCCTGTAGCCTTAAGAGGGGCGAAAGTAAAAATAATCCCTATCTCTCCCTCGAATGCTCTCAACCGGATCTTCTAGGAGAAATGCTTCTTGATGAACTATTTCAAATGGAAGATCTAATACTTAATTGGTTAAAAGAACTTAGGATAGATTTCAATAATTTATCTCAAGATGATAACCAAGAAGAATTGTTGGGATCGCATTCAAATAAAAACAACTTCGTTGTTCCCGATGTTACCTCTAACTCTAGCGAGGACTTGAGCGATAGTCATCCCTGTGCCGATTGTGCCGTGAAGGACTCTCCATCGACTTCGTTCGGTGCATACATAGACCTGAGCGATTCAGCATACACCTTCTTTAACGAGAGTCCGGGAAAGGGTTGGACTTGTCCACCTACATTTAGCATAGGAATCACCCTCACCGACAACCTCTTGCGTTCTCGTCTTAATCTAGAACAATTAAGGTATCTAAGGCACTTTGGGGTTGTTCCATCCAGTAAGGAACCGCCCGATCTGGATAAGTTCCTTAAAAATAAACAAACTTCATAAACATCCTCTATACACGGGGCCGTGTCCAGGTCAACACGCCCCCGTGTCCACCAAAATATTCCCGTCTGATTTCGTGTCAGAATACGGATGAAATGTGTCAGAATCTTGTCTGCACACGGGGTCGTGTCCAGCCGACACGGGGCCGTGTGCAGCGTGCTGTCGTTTTCTATAAATGCAGCCAAGAATCCTTCACATTTGAACCATTCCAGGGACAGAGATTTGGGGAATCTTCTCACATACCATCCTAGGTATGTTCTAAAAGAAGTTTCTCAACCACCTTCTTGTCCTTTTCTCTTTTATCCACTTTCATCTTCTTCAATTTTTTTTTACTTCCATTAAATCTTGAAGCATCCATAGTTTCAAGCTTTATTGAGATGTTTGTTAGATTTTTATTCATGGAATCTTCTTAAAAATAAGTTCTACAACAGTGTTTTAAGTTGTTTCTGTTTAAAAACGTTTTAAACACCACGAAAACACATTAAAACTCCATGATTCCTTGTTTCAAAAAAATCTGCAGACATCTGAACACGGGGCCGTGTTCATTAAACACGGGGCCGTGTCCGAAGTACTGATCCCATTAAGTTGAGCTCTTTTCGGTATGTTTTCTCAGAATGGCGTGCAGAACTAGCGGAGCATCTTCATCGCACTCCAGAAACAACCGACAAGGAAGAAGGTCATCAACGGCTGAAGATTCTCTTGTAAACTACGTTTACGCCCTAAGAGAGGCAATTGATGAGATGACGGGGGTGGAGGAAGCATTGGTTGACCGTATTAATCATTTGACGGTGGGACTAGAGGGATGTCTTCGAGAGGTCAACCTTTTGCACCAAAGGTTGAACATTCTCGTCTCTCTGATGTGTGCAAAATGGAACATATAAATTACATCAATTGTGGCATAAAACTAACCCTTTTTTAGTACTAATGTTGGAAAAAGTGTGCTTTTGTCTTCCTTTTATATTTTCAGGATTAAATGAGCTCAAATTAACAAAAGATGCAAAAAGATAGCAAAATCTAACATAAATACAAGAAAAGGAACAAACGTGACATGCCCGACCCCACGACAGCATCTTCCCAAGCAAAACAAGAAGACAGAAGACTGAACACGCCCAGTGCTCAGCCAGCACGGGGGCGTGCCCAAGCGTCAGCAGAAAAGACAAAGTGGTAGAAGCTTCTATTGCCCACCACGGGGCCATGCTCAGCGGACACGGGGCCGTGGTCAACTATAAGATTCGCACAATCCAGGCAAATCTTCATAGTACAAAGATTCTTCTGCACACGGGGTCGTGCTCAGCGGACACGGGGGCGTGGTCAACTAGTAAGACAAGCTGCATTAAATGAAGAAAGAGAAGGATGTGGACACGGGGCCGTGCCCGAGCTTCTGTTCAGCCTATAAATAGGAGTGCTTGGCTCAAGCTCAAACCATCCCTTGGCACACCACCTCTCTCACACTTCATCCACCACCCACCACCACCATAACACCATCATCCACCACCATCATCCATTGTCCATCATAGAGTGTGTGAGTCGTCTCGGGATCCAAGATTGATCGTAAGAGTTCTTGACAATCAAGGCCATGTTTGCCTAAGTCTCTTAGATCACTTGGTGAAGACAAGTGTCTAGTGTAATACTTTTTATTTCTAATCTTTTCGCACTTTTTACTTGGTTTTGTATTAATGACTTTAATAACTAGTTTCTTATGTTGAAGGTGATTCTTCCTTATTGTTTGTCCGTGGTGTCTTGACATTATTTTACTGTCTATATAAAATAAAAGATTTTCACCATTCATATCTCCACGGTCTATATGGAGGTATGTTGGCTACCTGGTCGGGGGTTAAGGGAACGGTTTGGTAAGTGTCTTGCCATTGTTCAGCGTTTAGAGGTCCCGCAATGGACCTGGGTCAAATTTAGTAGGACCTCCTTCAATACTTAACGGTATTGGATGGCGGGGGTCCAAACTCTTTGATCCCCTCATAAGTTAAACTACTATTAATACTATAACCCGGCTATTTAGGACTGTATCCCTGCTGACTCAGACTACTTAGTCGAGGGTAACGTCACCTCCAAAAGAAGGGCCTACCATAATTTGCATTAATAACTTAATTCATTATCTTTCAATAATCCGACCATTTAGGATTGTATCCTTGCTGACTCAAACTACTGGGTTGAGGGTAACGTCACCTTCAAAAGAGGGGCCTACTACAATAACTAAGATAATATCTTAAATAAGTGCAAAAGTGCGGAAATAATCAAAGGTTACACTATACACGAGTCGGAACCAAGTGATTCATCTTGTCTATCTGTTTTTCTTTTATTTTTATTTTTCAGCATTTTAGTTGGTTTTTATTTTTCTTAGCTTAAAACATTTTTCTAAACTTTTTGATTTGATTAGACGTTGAGGATAAACCGGTACAAAAAGCTCTTGTGTCCTTGGACGACCTCGGTATCTTACCAACACTATACTACGCTCACGATGGGTGCACTTGCCCATATGTGTGTTTAGTGTTAGTAAATATCGTGTTTTATAAATTTAAAACTTGGCTAAAAAGTGTTAAAGGGGCATAAAATATACACCTAATATATATAACACTTCACACGCATCAAGTTTTTGGCGCCGTTGCCGGGGACACAAGGATTTTAAGAGTTAGGAATCAGCGGCCTAATCGTTTTTTCTTATTTTTCATTTTTTTAGGATTTTTCTTAGTTTTTCAGTTTCTGCAAAGCTCAGCACGGGCCGTGCCCATCATTATCACTGGCAGTTTTTATTTTCCGAGTTTCAGAGAGCTGAGCACGGGGCCGTGTCGGTGCAACACGGGGCCGTGTCCAACTCCCAGTAACAGGGATCCGGAGAACAATTACTGTAAATTTGACCACGGGCCGTGTTCACTGAGCACGGGGCCGTGGTGAACCTTCTGACCAACATTCTTTTTTGCTTTTATCGCAGGACTTGGAACCTTGGCGCCACATTTAAACTTCCTATGTAGTGCATGAGCTCCAGTTCTAGTAGAGACATAAAAGAACCTCTAGAAGAACCCGAACGCTTTCTCAGAAAAAGACTTAAAGCTAAAAATCAAGAGAAAGTTTCGGGGGACCCACTTCCAATGGCGGATCAACGTACCCTTATGGATTACCTACGACCCACTGTAGGTAATCTCGGCGCCGCTATCAATGCACCGAATGTCGAGGCCAATAACTTCGAACTTTGGCCGCATTTGATACAAATGCTTCAAAACTCCGCAACCTTCCATGGGCTTGCGGACGAGGATCCCCATCTACATATTACTAATTTCTTAGAAATATGTGATACCTTTCGGATCAATGGAGCATCAAACGACGCCATTTGCCTTCGAATGTTTCCATTTTCACTAAAAGACCGAGCTAAGGCTTGGCTTAACACCCTCCCAGTTGGCTCGGTAAACACCTGGGATGAACTAGCCCAAAAGTTTCTATATAAGTATTTCCCTCCTGCTAAAACGGCTAAATTAATGACTGAAATTAATACATATTCACAAGAAGATGGGGAATCCTTATATGAAACTTGGGAAAGGTTCTAGGAGCTACTAAGAAAGTTTCCTCATCATGGTCTTGCGGTATGGCAACAAGTATCCACTTTCTACAATGGGTTGCTGCCACACACAAGACAAACACTTGATTCTAGCTCCGGGGGACTTTTAGATAATCGTCGCCCGAATGAAATATATAACCAAATTGAGGAAATCGCTCAAACCAATTTTCAATGGCACACTCCCCGAGGCAATAAATCTATTGCCCCGGGCGCCCATAAGGTTGATGAAAGCACTTCTTTACAAGCCCAAATCGAAGCCCTTTCTTCAAAAATAAAAAAAATTAGAAATGACAAAAACGGCCTCGGTTATGCCTTGTGAAGGGTGTGGTGGGCCACATGAAAATTGGAGTTGTATGAAAGAATTAGATGAACAAACAGAAACGGTAAACTACATTGATAACAGACCTAGGTCGTCGGGTCCTCCAACGGGTACTTACAACCAAGGATGGCGTAACCACCCAAACCTTGGCTGGAGAGATCCCGGCAATAGTAGTAACCAACAAAACCAACGAACTAACTTTCAACAACCACAAAACTTTTCTCAACAACAAGGTGGACGAGAAAGGCTTGAAGATACTGTATCTTTCCTCATCTCCGACACCGAAAAGAAAAACTCGGATCGATTTCAGCAATTGGAATCGAATTTTAGAAATCAACAAGCTAGCATTCAAAACATTGAAAAACAATTAAATCAAGTAGCTCAAAATTTCTCCGAGAGACCACAAGGCGTGTTACCGAGCAATACCGAAACCAACCCAAAAGCGCAAGTACATCTCATCACATTGAGAAACCGAACCGTGGGTCCCGAGGAGGCTCCATTACCGGCAGTTGAAAGAAGCCAACCCACAATTTCAACCGCCCCCCAACCAGAAAAGGCTTCTCCACCAATTCAAGAGCACACCAAGACTCCTCCGGTTCCATACCCCGGTCGGTTAAATCGTCAAAAGACCGATGAGCAATTCGCAAAGTTCGAAAATTTACTAAAACAATTGCATGTTAATATTCCTTTTATTGAAGTTCTTACCCAAATGCCTAAATATGCAAAATTTATGAGGGACTTCCTAACTCATAAAAGGAAAATTGAATCATTGCAATTAGTTAACTTAGGCGAAGAATGCTCCGCCTTAGTACTCAACAAACTCCCACAAAAGAAAATTGATCCCGGAAGCTTCACAATTCCTTGCTCGATTGGGGAATCCCCCGTTCGTAATGCATTTGCCGATCTTGGGGCTAGCATTAACCTCATGCCCACATCAATGTTCAAACGACTCGGCCTAGGAACAACGAGCCCTACAAAGATGAGCATACAACTCGCCAACAGATCCGTCAAATTTCCACAAGGTGTCGCTGAAAATCTATTGGTCAAAGTTGACAATTTCGTTTTCCCAACCGACTTTGTCATCTTAGACATGGAAGAAGACACCGATGTTCCTCTCATCCTCGGGAGGCCATTTCTAGCCACCGCCCAAGCAGTGATTGATATGAATGACGGAACACTAACATTGAAGTTTGGGGACAAGGAAGTGAAGTTTGGAGTGGGAAAGCGAGTAGAAGACGAAGACCCGGTCGACTACATGAAGGTCATAGACTTGGGATGGCAAAGGAAATAAGGGAAAACTTGAACCAGCACCCCATGCAGGAAAACAGAGTCATTCGACGATTTTCTTCGTTTACAGTAAGTTCGGCACGGGCCGTGTCCGCCCAACACGGCCCCGTGCTGCACAGTCTCCAGAAAAGACCCAGTTCAGGTAACTGGACACGGGCCGTGTTCACCCAACACGCCCCCGTGTCCATACTTCTGTTTCTTTTGTTTAATGTTTGTTACTGGCACTTGAACACGGGGCCGTGCCCGGACAACACGGGGCCGTGTTCAGCGCCCGGTAACACAAAATTTTTGCTTAAATCACACCTTTTACACATTCAATCAACCTAAAAACTTATTTTTTGGGACACATTGAGAACAATGTGTAATTTAAGTGTGGGGGGGGGGATGCTAAAATCTTGAATCTTGCAAGTCCTAAATACAAGTCTTACACAAAACTCTATTGGAACCGCTAATCACCCCAAATTTTTTCAAAAAAAAATTCATTTTTTTACTTGTCTAGGTTTAACTTGGGAATTTCAAAGTTCTAAAAAAAGGTTATATTTTTACGAATTTACAACCGATAGCGTCGTGATAAAAAGAACCAACAAAAGAAAATTATGAAAAGGCATGACAAGCTTAGTTAAAATTCAATTATATATACTTGATCACATAAAAACCCATTCCCACAAAAGTGAGTTTTGAGCCTTTATCGAGCATACAATTACATATCTTTAAACTAAATGCTCATTTTTCGTTTCTTGTGTGAATAGCCGCTTGGTTCTTACGACTCTAGAACTTGCCATGACGATACATTCCCGGTCCTTACCAACTTAAACCCAAGTAAGTAAATGATGGAGGCATTAGGACTAACCCTTTTTATTTCTACACCATTATTTTTCTTTTTTTTTTACCACCTACCCAAAATCCCCCTAGTTAGCCCCTTTGAGCCTAAACCTTTTCATTTCATAACCCAAACAAACACCCTTTCACCCACCAAAACCTTTTTCATTTTTAACCCTTTGTTTTAGTAACTAGCTCGGTTTTTCGTATGACTTTTCAAAAAAAAAAATTGTGTTGATGATGAAGCAAAAGAAAATAAACAAACAAGTTCATCAAAAATAACTTTGTTTGAAAAATAGCTTCATCAAAATAAAAAAGTTGAAAAATAGAAAGTCTTACGAAAACCGATACTTTTTACGCTTTTTCGCCCTTTTCTACTAACCACTAACCCAACCACCTACCTTTAACCCAAGCCTAACACTTCACCCAAAAAGTCCTCTTGATATTTACAAAGGTATATAAGTTAAAAAGGAGGAGGATTGATTGCTTGGCAAGCCTATGGTAGGAGTAAGTTCCATGCCGCTCTTGAGTGATCCACTAAAATACATCTTCGGCCGAGTGTTGAGTGATCCCCGTGAGGTATGTGAACTTGTATATAAATAAAATTTTAAAGAGGCATGTTATGCCCTAATAAGTAATTTATCTTATGAAAAGTTTTAAATAAATCATGACGAATAGGATTGTAAATAAATAAAAATAAAACTAAATAAAGAATTTTGGAAATCCCGACACTCTATGACAAGCCCAAAAACCTTCTTTTCTACCCGTTCAATTTGGGAGTGTAAAGCCATATTATAAAGAGTTTTGCTTGAGGACAAACAAAGATTCAAGTGTGGGGGTATTTGATGTGTGCAAAATGTAACATATAAATTACATCAATTGTGGCATAAAACTAACCCTTTTATAGTACTAATGTTGGAAAAAGTGTGCTTTTGTCTTCCTTTTGTATTTTCAGGATTAAATGAGCTCAAATTAACAAAAGAAGCAAAAAGACAGCAAAATCTAACATAAATACAAGAAAAGGAACAAACATGACATGCCCAACCCCACGACAGAAGACTGAACACGCCCCGTGCTCAGCCAGCACGGGGGCGTGCCCAGGCGTCAGCAGAAAAGGCAAAGTGATATAAGCTTCTATTGCCCACCACGGGGCCGTGCTCAACAGACACGGGGCCGTGGTCAACTATAAGATTCGCACAATCCAGGCAAATCTTCATAGTACAAAGATTCTTCTGCACACGGGGTCGTGCTCAGCGGACACGGGGGCGTGGTCAACTAATAAGACAAGCTGCATTAAATGAAGAAAGAGAAGGATGTGGACACGGGGCCGTGCCCACTGGACACGGGGCCGTGCCCGAGCTTCTGTTCAGCCTATAAATAGGAGTGCTTGACTCAAGCTCAAACCATCCCTTGGCACACCACCTCTCTCACACTTCATCCACCACCCACCACCACCATAACACCATCATCCACCACCATCATCCATTGTCCATCATAGAGTGTGTGAGTCGTCTCGGGATCCAAGATTGATCATAAGAGTTCTTGACAATCAAGGCCATGTTTGCCTAAGTCTCTTACATCACTTGGTGAAGACAAGTGTCTAGTGTAATACTTTTTATTTCTAATCTTTTCGCACTTTTTACTTGGTTTTGTATTAATGACTTTAATAACTAGTTTCTTATGTTGAAGGTGATTCTTCCTTATCCTTTGTCCGTGGTATCTTGACATTATTTTACTGTCTATATAAAATAAAAGATTTTCACCATTCATATCTCCACGGTCTATATGGAGGTATGTTGGCTACCTGGTCGGGGGTTAAGGGAACGGTTTGGTAAGAGTCTTGCCATTGTTCAGCGTTTAGAGGTCCTGCAATGGACCTGGGTCAAATTTAGTAGGACCTCCTTCAATACTTAACGGTATTGGATGGCGGGGGTCCAAACTCTTTGATCCCCTCATAAGTTAAACTACTATTAATACTATAACTCGGATATTTAGGACTGTATCCCTGCTGACTCAGACTACTTAGTCGAGGGTAACGTCACCTCCAAAAGAGGGGCCTACCATAATTTGCATTAATAACTTAATTCATTATCTTTCAATAATCCGACCCTTTAGGATTGTATCCTTGCTGACTCAAACTACTGGGTTGAGGGTAACGTCACCTTCAAAAGAGAGGCCTACTACAATAACTAAGATAATCTCTTAAATAAGTGCAAAAGTGCGGAAATAATCAAAGGTTACACTATACACGAGTCGGAACCAAGTGATTCATCTTGTCTATCTGTTTTTCTTTTATTTTTATTTTTCAGCATTTTAGTTAGTTTTTATTTTTCTTAGCTTAAAACATTTTTCTAAACTTTTTTATTTGATTAGACGTTGAGGATAAACCGGTACTAAAAGCTCTTGTTTCCTTGGACGACCTCGGTATCATACCAACACTATACTACGCTCACGATGGGTGCACTTGCCCATATGTGTGTTTAGTGTTAGTAAATATCGTGTTTTATAAATTTAAAACTTGGCTAAAAAGTGTTAAAGGGGCTTAAAATATACACCTAATATATATAACACTTCACACGCATCACTCTCCTCCTTTGGTACCAATCATCACCCAAAGGGCATGGAATGTGATACCTGAAGTCGTCATTCCCGCCGAATGGTTCGCCATACATTCGGAACCCCCTCGAGACATACTACAAGGGATTCCGGTTGGTGTCACTCCTCCTCCACAAGATGTTGAGGAGAATGAAGCCGCCTTCTTCCTCCCAAGAGAAATAGAAGAATGGCTTTAACCCCCCTTGGCTCGGAGTTCTACAAAGCTTTTAGATGCCGGAAATCTATTTCCAGAATTTTGGTTCTTATTATAATAGTAGAGCTCATTAAGATGATTTTATGTATCACTTGACCTATCTAGTTTATGACCTTTAACTTTTATTTTCCTTCTTTGTTTTAGTTTTCTAGGATTATTATGTAATTCTCTATGTTTTAATGAATGATGGTTTTAGCTAGTTTGGTGTTTGGATGATGTTGTAATGGATAAAACACACTTGGGATGGTGAAGGATAACAAGGAAAATATGAACCAGCACCCCATACACGAAAACAGGGCCACCCGACAAAATTTTCTTCATTACAGCAAGTTCAGCACGGGTCGTGCCCACCCAACACGGCCCCGTGCTGCACAATCTGCAGGAAATGCCCAGTTCAGGTAACTGGACACGGGGCGTGCTCGCCGAACACGCCCCGTGCCCAGGCTTCTGTTTCTTTTTAAAAATTTATGTTACTGGCGATCTAAACACGGGGCCGTGTCCAGACGCCCAGTAACATAAAATTTTGTTTTTTCACACCTTTTTACACATTCAATCAACCTATAAACTTATTTTTGGGACACATTGAGGACAATGTGTAATTTAAGTGTGGGGGGGATGCTAAAACCTTGAATCTTGCAAGTCCTAATAACAAGCCTTACACAAAACTCTATTGGAACCGCTAATCACCCCAAATTTTTTTCAAATTTTTTTCATTTTTTCTACTTGTCTAGGTTTAATTTGGGAATTTCAAGTTCTAAAAAAGGTTATATTTTTACAAATTTACAACCGATAGCGTCGTGATAAAAAGAACCAACATAAGAAAATTATGAAACGGCATGACAAGCTTAGTTAAAATTTGATTATATATACTTGATCACATAAAAACCCATTCCCACAAAAAGTGAGTTTTGAGCCTTTATTGAGCATGCAAATATATATCTTGAAATTAAATGCTCATTTTTCGTATCTTGTGTGAATAGCCGCTTGGTTCCTACGACTCTAAAACTTGCCACGACGATACATTCCTGGTCCTTACCAACTTAAACCCGAGTAAGTAAATGACGGAGGCATTAGGACTAACCCTTTTTATTTCTACACCATTATTTTTCTTTTTTTTACCACCTACCCAAAATCCCCCTAGTTAACCCTTTTGAGCCTAAACCTTTTCATTTCATAACCCAAAACAAACACCCTTTCACCCACCAAAACCTTTTTATTTTTAAACCCTTTGTTTTAGTAACAAGTTCGGTTTTTCTTATGACTTTCAAAAATATATATATATATATTTTGATGATGAAGGAAAAGAATAAACAAACAAGTTTATCAAAAATAACTTTGTTTGAATAATGGCTTCATCAAAATAAAAAATTTAAAAATAAAAAGTCTTACGAAAACCGATACTTTTTACGCCTTTTCGCCTTTTTACTCACCACTAACCCAACCACCTACCTTTAACCAAGCCTAACCCTTCACCCCAAAAGTCCTCTTGATATTTACAAAGGTACATAGTTAAAAAGGAGGAGGATTGATTGCTTGGCAAGCTTATGGTAGGAGTAAGTTCCATGCCGCTCTCGAGTGATCCACTAAAATACATCTTCGGCCGAGTGTTGAGTGATCCCACGTGAGGTATGTGAACTTGTATATAAATAGAATTTTAAAAAAGGCATGTTATGCTCTAATAAGTAATTTATCTTATGTAATGTTTTAAATAAATCATGACGAATAGGATTGTAAATAAATAAAAATAAAACTGAATAAAGAATCTTGGAAATCCCGACACTCTATGACAAGCCCAAAAACCTTCTCTTCTACCCAATCCATTTGGGAGTGTAAAGCCACATTATAAAGAGTTTTGCTTGAGGACAAGCAAAGATTCAAGTGTGGGGGTATTTGATGTGCACAAAATGCAACATATAAATTACATCAATTGTGGCATAAAACTAACCCTTTTTAGTACAAATGTTGGAAAAAGTGTGTTTTTGTCTTCTTTTTGTATTTTCAGGATTAAATGAGCTCAAATTAACAAAAGAAGCAAAAAGGCAGCTAAATCCAACATAAATACAAGAAAAGGAACAAACGTGGCATGCCCGACCTCCCCGACATCATCTTCCCAAGCAAAACAAGAAAACAGAAGGCTGAACACGCCCCGTGCTCAGTGAGCACGGGGCGTGCCCAATTGTCAGCAGAAAAGACAAAGTTGTAGAAGCTTCTATCAACCACCACGGGGTCGTGCTCAGGGGACACGGGGCCGTGGTCAACTCTAAGATTCGCAGAATCTGGGGAAATCTTGATAGTACAGATACGCTTCTGCACACGGGGGCGTGCCCAGTGGACACGGGGGAGTGGTCAACTAATGAAGACAAACTGCAATTAATGAAGACAGAGAAGAAGGTGGACACGGGGCCGTGCCCAATGGACACAGGGCCATACCCGAGCTGCTCTTCAGGCTATAAATAAGGGTGCTTGGCTCATTTGCAAACCATCCCTTGGCACACCACCTCTCTCACACTTCACCCACCACCCACCACCATCACAACACCATTATCCACCACCATCATCCATTGTCCATCATAGAGTGTGTGAGTCGTCTCGGGATCCAAGATTGATCGTAAGAGTTCTTGACAATCAAAGGCTATGTTTGCCTAAGTCTCTTACATCACTTGGTGAAGACAAGTGTCTAGTGTAATACTTTTTATTTTTAATCTTTTCGCACTTTTTACTTGGTTATGTATTAAAGACTTTAATAACTAGTTTCTTATGTTGAAGGTGATTCTTCCTTATCGTTTGTCTGTGGTGTCTTGACATTATTTTACTGTCTATATAAAATAAAAGATTTTCACCATTCATATCTCCACGGTCTATATGGAGGTATGTTGGCTACCTGGTCAGGGGTTAAAGGAACGGTTTGGTAAGAGTCTTGCCTTGTTCAGTGTATAGATCCTGCAAGGACCTGGGTCAAATTTAGTAGGACCTCCTTCAATACCCACCGGTATTGGATGGCGGGGGTCCAAACTCTTTGATCCCCTCATATGTAAGCTACTATTAATACTTTAATCCGGCTACTTAGGACTGTATCCCTGCTGACTCAGACTACTTAGCCGAGGGTAACGTCACCTTCAAAAGACGGGCCTACCATAATATGCATTAATAACTTAATTAATTATCTTTCAATAATCCGACCCTTTAGGATTGTATCCTTGCTGACTCAAACTACTGGGTTGAGGGTAACGTCACCTTCAAAAGAGGGGCCTACTACAATAACTAAGATAATCTCTTAAAAAGTGCAAAAGTGCGGAAATAATCAAAGGTTACACTATACACGAGTCGGAGCCAAGTGATTCATCTTGTCTATCTGTTTTATTTTTATTTTATTTTTCAGCATTTTAGTTAATTTTTATTTTTCTAGTTTAAAACATTTTTCTAACTTTTGATTTGATTAGACGTTGAGGATAAACCGGTACTAAAAGCTCTTGTGTCCTTGGACGACCTCGGTATCTTGCCAACACTATACTACGCTCACGATGGGTGCACTTGCCCATATGTGTGTTTGGTGTAGTAAAATATCGTGTTTTATAAATTTAAAACTTGACTAACGTGTAAAAAGGGCTTAAAATATACTTAAACTTATATAACACACCACACGCATCATTTGTCTAGTGGATTTAACAAATCGCCACCATCACCATCTCTGTGATTTGGTACGAATTGAACCAGATTTGGACAAACACCGTCACATCTCTCTCCACCCCTCCCCCGCTGCTACCACAAACAACAACCATTGTCTCCATCTCCACCATCTGTAAACAAAGAAACCAGGTTACATTTTTCTACCCCATAACCACCACTCTTTACTCCCTCTCTTCCAAATAATTTTGATCCCCAAATCAGAAACCCTAATGTCACCAAAGATCCCCAAGTCACAATCCTCCAAACACATCTATAATAGGATCTAAACCAGACTTAAGATAATCTGAACCAGATTTGAGACAATTTAGGCTTTTTGGTCTTCAAAATCAAAGTTGACGAAGGTGTTTGTTGATGACGATAGAGAATTATTAATTTTATTCAGTGTGTAATAATAATATGTATGTAAACAAAACAAAATAAGTAGGAAAAAAGACGAAATTGCCCCTGACTAGCTGAGTTCAATGGATTAGGTTAAGTCAATTGGACCAAAATGGCAATTGTTAAACCTTTTAGGACCTACAGACAATAAATGAAACGTCTGAACTACACTGACAAAACTGCGCAAACCATAGGAACCATTTTGGCATTTTACTCCCAAGAAAACTAAATAAACCTTTTGTGCTCTTGCGTCTGTATTAAGTCGGCCCAAAAAAACAACTACAACTTCTTTTATTTATGTTGACGTCACCACCAAAACAATATATATATATATATAGGAGAAGGTTCATTGGGGAACACTAAAAAAGTGGGGAACAGCGGGGAACCGGCTCAAACGAACTCCGATTGGACTCATTCCAGCGGCGTTGGAACCGGCTCGTCGAACCCTAACTAAGATCTCTTAACCCTAAACCCTAAATAATAACTTCCAACAACTAAGGCTTATGGAACTTTATCCATCTCTTTAATCTCCTTTTTAGAATAAAGGCAATCTTTATTAGTTAATTTAAAATTGGGAGTAAGAGGTGAACTAACTGCTTTGGCCTTAGCCATGTTGAACCTGCAAAGCACCTTCTCAATGTATTGCTCTTGTGACATGTGCAACTTCTTCGAAGCTCTATCTCTAGTAATCCAAATGCCAAGAATCTCTTTTACTGACCCCAAGTCTTTCATAAAAAATGACTTGTTTAATTCTTTCTTCAGCTGAACAATTCTCTTTACATTCTTACTAACAATGAACATATCATCAACCTAAAGTAATAAAATGATAAAGTCACTATCACCAAACCTCTAAAAGAAAACATTGTGATCTGAAATAGTCTTTCGGTAGCCTTGCCCCCCCCCCCCATAACAGACTCAAATTTCTTATACCTCTGTCTCGGTGCTCATAAAGACTTTTCTAAGGTTTACAAACATAGTCTTCTTTACCTTAAACCTGAAAACCTTTAGGTTGCTCCACATATATTTCCTTATCCAAGTTACCATGAAAGGTTGTCTTGACATCCATTTGCTCAACCTCAAGATCAAGACTAGCAGCCAAACCAAGAATCGCTCAAATGGAACTCATCTTCACGATTGGAGAGAAAACCCCATCAAAAACCAATGCCCTTTCTTTGACTGAACCCTTTGACCTCCAATCTAGCCTTGTACCTAGGTCATGAGGTATGTTCTTCAGTCTTCACTTTGTAGACTCACTTGTTCTTCAAAGCTCTTTTGCCCTTAGACAACTTTACTAACTCAAAGGTATTGTTCTCATACAAGGAATTCATCTCATCATGCATAGCTTTAACCCACTCTCTTTTATGTTCATCTTCCAAAGCCTCGTTATAACACTCGGGCTCTCCCCCATCAGAGAGTAAGAAATATTATCAGCAGAAAAAACAGGCAAAAGAATGACGGTCCCTTGTAGACCGCCTGAGTGGGACAAATGTTAGCATACATGGTACTGGTAACTCTTGATGAGAACCCTCATCCTTGTAGACCGCCTGAGTGGGACAAATGTTAGCATACATGGTACTGTGAACCCTCAGTACCATATTGTTCATCATTTTGACTATCATCTCCATTATGCGGCTCAGAGTGTTGTGGAGGAACCAGATCAAATTAGTAAGATCATCGGTATGTTGAGGAACTATTTTTTACTTCTTAACATCTTTGAAACTCTAATCTTCCACAAAACCAGCATCACGGCTTCTTACAAGTTTCTTCAGAACTAGATCGTAAAACTTGTATACAAAGTCATCTCCCCCATAACCAAGGGACATACGTGGCATGGTCTTCACATCTAGATTTTTTTCTTTCATCCTGGGGAATATGTATAGAAGCCCTGCATTCAAAGACATGAAAATCCTCGTATGAAATATCTTTGCTACCCTAAACCCTGTCAAGAACATCAAAAGACAAAGGAGCACAAGGAGTAAGATTAATAACATTTACCATTGTATTTAAAGCTTCACCCCAAAAGGAATTAGGCAACCCTGCATGTGATAGCAAACATCTAACTCTTTTAACCTGGCAGATGTGCTCACAAAAGCATTAGATACATCCACATTTGAAAGCTTGGTCTCTAGGATTGGCATGCTAAACATGGAATAACAAGCAAAATCTTGTTTTTCTATGAATAAAAGCATTAAAATGTTTTCAGAAAATCAAAAATCCATCCTTAAAAATAGCTAAAAATGAAGTTTTCATTAAAATCCTTAAAAGTCTGCCATAACCACTGCTTGTTCAAAAGTCTGCTCTACTTCAAAGTCTGTCCACTGCTGAAATTCAACCCATGTTCTATCATTTTCCTAGATAAGCACTGTTGCTCAAAATCAGTGTTTTATCCACTGATGTGCTATCTAATGATAGTGAAAATCACCCACTGCTTCCATTTGTTACCGTTGTAACCACTGCCTTTCATCAATAGTTTTCATAAAAGTATTGTCCTTCATTTTATCAGGGGTTGGCACGTGGACAGTACATAGTGGTCAGACCTTTTGTAACCGCTGCCACGTCACCATTCACTTTTTCTCCATAAAACCCCTTTCAAAACCCCAAACAAGGTTTTACTGTCAAATTGAATTCATAAAAATTCTCTTCTCAAAGCAGTTTTCATCTCATTTCCACAAATTCCTTCACAACTTTCTTCGATCATCTTCTCCGAAAT
Source organism: Helianthus tuberosus (assembly GCA_030545235.1). Taxonomy (NCBI): domain Eukaryota; kingdom Viridiplantae; phylum Streptophyta; class Magnoliopsida; order Asterales; family Asteraceae; genus Helianthus; species Helianthus tuberosus. The sequence goes on along the minus strand of CM060389.1, from coordinate 1,974,403 downwards.
GACTAAATCGAAGTCCTCCGCAAAATCCACTTCAAACGCATCCTCCAACGAGGCCTCTGAAAAGGCTAAACCCATCGAAATCCCACACAACCCTCCTCACAACCTTCTGGGTCTTCTCACAAAACTCGGCACCACTGATGCTTTCGACTCCATCATTGATCTCATGTCTGCATCAAAGTATAAAACTTTGTTAATAGCAGATGCACCAATTTACTTGACGACCCAAAGAGAGTTCTGGAAAAATGTAACCCTTGACAAACAAGGTGAGACTGTCATAGCCATTAACTCTTCTCTAAAGGGTAAAGCTGTCAAAATTACACCACAATCCATCTCGGAAATCTTTCAACTCGATGATCAGTAAGGTAAAACTTCTTTTCCTAAAAACGAGTTAAAAACTGATTTCCTTGAAAGAGGTTATGCAGAGCAAATAAACATGGATACCTTACAAAAAGGTAATTTTCCACCTGCAACAAGATTTTTGTTTCATACTCTGCTTATGTGTGTTTCAAACAAAACCACCTCTTTTAATGAAATACCATTAAAGATTCAAAATCTGGGATATGCTATACTTCAAGATGAAAATTTTAATTACTCCCAGGAAATCTTTAATGATTTGGTTAAAAATGTTGATAAAAAGCCATTCTTACTTTTTCCAAGATTTCTAAGTTACTATTTTGAAAAGAAACTTGGTAAGAATGATGCTGCTGCAATAAAACAAGGTGAATCTTTTCAAATAAACAGCTTAACTGCAGAAACTTTTACAAGAATGTCAACACCTTGCAAAACACAAGCAGAGGTGCCGGAGCAGAATTTAGCAGCTACCACTGCTCCTCAGGTATCTGCTGCTGAGCCCACTGCTCAAGGTGATCAAAGTAGCCAAATAACTGCTTTGAAACCCACACCTACAATCACCAAAAAGCCAAAGCAAAAGAAAACTCAAACCCCCCCCCCCAAACCTATCAAAAAGGCAACTCTGGAGGATGAGATACCAGAGCAACTGCCAGTGACAGCCCAAAAGTCACAAGAAACCACTGCTGCTACTTCCTCACAGCAGTTGGTACAAATATCTCAACCCTTGGCTGAAACTCCTCCTGTTTCTTCTCAAAAAGAACAGGTTGTACAAATAGGGACACCACAATATGATGCTCTGGAATCACTTGCTTCCATCATCCACAGCTCAATGCCTGGGGCCAATTCTCTTTCCACACCCAACCTCACATCCACAATTTCCCCACCAACTAAATTATTGTTGGATGCTATTGATCTGAACCAGGCACAAACCAGTCCTTCTCAATCACCTATCAATGAGAATATACTTCAACAAATGACTGGGTCTGATGTATCAATCATAGCTAACCCACCAACAAGACCTGAGGAGGTTACACCCCTTGAGTTACAAGTAACTCTTGGTAGTAGTCCAAGTGAAGCAGCCACTACAAGTGTTGAACCCACTGGTTTACATTTGGACAGTGGTTACATCAATAAGACTTCCTTGGAGGCAATTCCTTCCATAGAACCTCTGATATCCACCAGTGAGTTTATTTTACCCTCTGGAACAATCAAAAGGCTATCAAGTGTTGAAGGAAGAAGACCCCAGTACCAAGAAAAAGGGGCATCAGTGGTTAATGTCTGGAGTACACTCCCTGCATCAACCACTGTTACAACCACTGCTAGTGGGAAATCAGATGATCCCAGTAAATTGGGTGATGGTTTAAAGTACCTAGAATTGACGGATAGAGTTGAAAAACTGGATACCTCTGTTGCAGAATTCAAAGAAATGCTGCAACAGTTGTTGAAAGTTCAAAAGGTGCAATCCACTGCTGTTCCAGCTCAAGCATCTACTCCACCACAAGCACCTGCTGCAAATGAGTTATGGAATCTCTTTCAACCTTTTCTCCAACAACAAAAACAAATGGTTGATCAGCAACATGCAATACATGTACAAGAGCTGAGAAACACAATGGAGTCTAGGTTGAAGAATACACAAGCAGACATCAAGGCTATAAAGGCCCATCTCTCAAACACCTCTGGCACTGCTTCACCCACTGTTCTTTTCATTGATCAACTACCCCCAGATAATGCCAAAAAGGGGGAGAAAATTCAGGAGTGGAAGAAGAAGGGAATAGATGATGGTCTTTACATTGAACCAGAAAAAGATGCCATGACTAGAAAGATTCCCTTGCCAGATGGCAGCAAAAAGGTTGATGTTACCCAAAATGCACATGATAAAGCTGTAGCAAGTGTAAAAAGGGACAGAGCGGCAAAGGATATTTCAAAGGTGGAAGTATCTAATGCTTTTGTGAGCACATCTGCCAGCTGGTCTTTAGTTGGAACATGATGCAGAGAAATCAAACCTTTTTCATAGCAATCCCTCACAAAGTGATGTCTGATGTCGATGTGTTTGGTGGTTGAGTGGGAAACTGTAGCAAGTGTAAAAAGGGACAGAGCGGCAAAGGATATGTCAAGATGGAATGAGGAGAAAAGAGCTTATATGGAGCTGAATGCGCAGGGTTGTTCTGGGCCAAAGGATGTTAAAAATCCTGTGCCAAAAAGAAATCCCACTAGAAAAGTAAGGGAACCCAAATCCATACCATCCAGACTCACAAAGCATACTCCAAAACTACCATCCAAAAGCCCCCAACATCAATCTTCCACCCAAACAGCTGTTGTAACACCTGCTATATCAACAACTGTTGGTACTTCAGTGGTTTCAGCAGTTGTTAAACCAACAACCATCACTTCAACACACACCACTACCACTGCTTTACCACCATCAACATCAAAAATCACATTACCACCAAAAACAACCTCACCACCATCACCTCTTGCCAAAAAGCAGAAGACATCAGATGTTACAACATCTGTTGTAATGACAACAGTGGTTGAAACACCAGTCGTTTCAACAGCTGTTAGTCAGCCACCTTCTACCACTCAAATCACCACCACTGATCCACCCAAGATATCATCAGCCTCTCCTTCAATAAAAAGGAGAACGATTTTCATACCTGATGATGATTCTCCATCACCATCACCAACATTTTCACAATCACTTGCACTTATTCCAAACCTTGTTCCTCTCTCATCAGCTCCAGTACAACAACAAATCCCTGTCATTACTCCTGCAGGTGTCCAATTTCCTCTAGAACTTGAAGCAGTTAGAGAAGAGATCAAATCCTTCTACTATGAGGATGTCCCTGCTAAAAGGAAGTTGCCATCAGTTGTAGGATATCCAAGGCCTAACAACATTGAAGAATATTTGAAAGTTAAGGCTAAACAGGCAGAGGATATTACCAAAAGAAACTCTCAAGGAAAAACTGACAAAGAAATTCAAAGGCATTACCAGTTTCTATTTACTCAAGTCAGATCCTGAGAGCAATTTGCAAAAAATGTGTGTCAACAAATCTTAGAAAGAGCAGATGAAACTTTGAGAAAAAACTACATTGAAAGCATCATGGCAACCAAGAAGTACAAGGGAGAAAAACATATGTACAAGGAGTGGACCATTCCTGAGCTTAAACAAGAAGCAGCCAGGATTCAAGAAATGATAAAGAATAAGGTTAAACACACTCCTCCAAATTGGTCAAAGTACAAAAAGAATGTGCCTGAGAAGACATTAGAGCTGAAGAGAATGAAAGAGGAATTAGTTGCTGCTGACTATGGGTCCAAAAATCAAGTGGCAAGATGGAAAGAAGACACAGTCAGGGCTACCTACAAAAGTTTGGAGAAATTAAGGAAGACAGATCCTAATGCTCCACAAAAGCCTGACTACCCTAAAGCAGAGGTTTCTACAAGACCACCAAAGTTGCAAATCAGGAGATCCACTGCTCCAGCTGGCGCTGCCATCAATAAAAGAAGGCAACAAAAACAGCTGGATACTGAAACAGTGGCAGAATTAATGGCAGGAGATGATCTTGTAAAGGAAGGTATTAAAAAGATGTTAGTTGAAACTCTTGGCCTGAATCAACCTACAAGCACTGCTCAAACAGTCATCAATAGGCCAGCATCTCCAAACACCTCATCTAATAAAAATCTCCCAAGAAACCCACCAGACTCAAAAGTACTAAAATGGAAAACTGACAAACAGACCCATGTACTGACAGTGTTCAAGTCTAGTGGAGAAGTGAAGAAAATACAAGGGAACAAGCACTTGGCCTAAGTCTTGAAGATTTGCAGGATCTCCTTGATCTTCCACTTAGTAGGGATGATGATGACACATATGCCTTAGCCTTTGAGTTACAACTTAAAGGGAAAATAAGGGAACTGTTGATGAGGCAATAAAGATCTACCAATAATGAAGTGTTTTGGCATTATCTGTTCTAGGGGGAGACTGTTGAGATTGAACCCTATCAGAGGAACAGATAATTAAAGCCAAAACTGGATCAGAGCAGTGGATCCAGAATAAGCAGATGTTATGTTTACAAGTCTCTCCCCTTGAAAGTGGTTTCAACATCTGCTGACCTCCTATCTACTGATCTGCACAACTGCTGATCAAGCCAAAGGCTGATGAAGACTAAAGCCCTGATGTTCAATCTACTGCCTTGAGTCAAGCACTGCTAAGTTATTTCAAGTGCTCCTGGGTTCACATCAGTGGAAGGACTCAGCAGTAGTTTAGTTTGTCTTTATGTAATATATTGTAATAACAGTTGTTAGGATAGCAGTACTTGTATAGATCAGAGGTTAGAGTTTGTTAGGAGGTTAGATGTCACTTTCATGGTGACGTCAGCTAAAGATGTCTCAGTGGTTTGTTTGTGCCTATAAATAGAACAGTATCATGCACTGTTCTATTGAGCTCTTCACCAATCTTCTTCCTACACGAACAAACATTGTGAGCTCAGGCTGAGGGGGAGTTTGTATTCATACATGCATTGTAATCGGTGTTTGGAATAAATTTAAGCATTCGATTCATTGTGAAAATGTTTGATTAAAACAATTCTCCTGTTTGATTGTGTGCAAAGTTTATTTCCATATTAATTCCGCTGCACTACTCATTCATCTTCATCTTAATTCAAACGTAAAACACAATCAAAACCAAAATCAGATCCTAACATAACCAATGTTCTATTCATCTATTCTGCTAAATCATTTGGTTGTGATGTCTTTGGAGGAGTCTTTTAGTGCCGAATACCTTTCTCTCTACAATAAGCACCAAAACGACCAATGTATTCTCCTCCATTACCTGTTCGAATACACTTGAGCTTCTTCCCAGTTTGTCTCTCAACTAAGACATGAAACTGATTAAACACACCTAATACTTGATCTTTATTTTTCAAAGTATAAACTCATACCTTCCTCGAATGATCATCAATGAATGTGAATATAAGCAGCCCCCAAGTGTTCTAGTCTTCACTGGACCACAAACATCTGAATGTATAAAATCAAGTATATTGTCTCTCCTATGAGAACGATGACTCTTGAAATAAACTCTTGTTTGATTACCTGCCAGAAAATGAGAACATTTCTTCAAATGAACATCATGCAAATCGGACAAAGCATTTTTCTTCAACAAAATAGATATCCCTTTTTCACTCATGTGAGCAAGTCTCTAATGCCACAAGTCGGTCATATTAGTATTCATTAACAAATTGACCGAGTATTTGGAGATCTTCGGATGTGTTCTGCATAATTTTGAACTTCTTTTACCTCTTGCCACGATCAAAGAACCACAAGTGAGTTGCCAAATACCATCACCAAAGGTACTGTGGTAACCATCATCATCAAGTAGACATGCAAAGATCAAATTAAGTCTAATATCTAAAACATGTTTTACATTGTGTAAAACCAAGTGCCTCCCAATGTCAAACTTCAAGCAAACATCCTTAACACCTACAATCTTTGGTAGCCCGTTATTACTCATCTTAATAATCCCAAAGTCATCAGATGTATAAGATGAATAAAAAATCCCACTATGACATCACATGACACGTAGCACCAATGTCAACAACCCAACTCGAATCATCACTTGCAATGTTCACCATATCATAATCACAACAAATAAAGAACTCTTCAATAGCAGTGTTAACTTTAGCAATCTCATTGCCACCATCATCTTTCTTATGGTCGTTATTTTGAATGTTGAAATTAGCTTTCTTGTTCTCCATCTTTAGTTGTTGACGTAGCTGTCGTGGGCAAATCAAAAGTATTTATAAGACTTAATACCTATATAGTACAAGTAAGTAAGGTCGTCTCCACAGGGAATAGGTGGTTAGTGTTTAAGTAGAAAATTATTACGGATTAAAGAAAAACAACTCCGACCCAGGATTCAGGTTATCGCTTTCACACAAAACTTTGTTTAATTACTAAAACACCACATAGACATGGCCTTGGGATATATGAATTAAAATAACAATTAAATAAAGTTTTTAATAATAATCGTACGATTTGATCGTCCCTTCACAAATACTAATTATCCACCTAGTTACTAACACGCTAACGATGCAAGAAATCACAAATACGTTTGATAAAAGGCAAGCAATTCAAATATAAGCAAAAATTTATTCAATTCAAACACAAGTAGTCAAGATATACTAGTTTTCAAAATAATCAACAAAGTAAATGTGCAAAACTAAACAACCGTTCACCCGTAACCTCCTCCAAGTTTCAGATTCTAAATTTATACAAAACTCAATTTAATCAATTAATTGGGCACCACATAGACATGGTGCTGAAAAGTCGGTTAATTTAAGTGATAATAAAAAATAGGTCTTTGTCATTAGATCTTTTACAGTTCAATTACCCTATTTACTATGTGAGTCAACCTACTCTATGTCACCTAAAAGCTACTAGGTTTTGTCATCAACCGAACAAGTTGTAAAGCAAGAACTCAAAACACATGTAAATAATTTAAATAAACCAACACATAAAATTGTTTATAAAACGTTGTAAATGTAAAAAACAAATCCAAATAATAAATAAAACTAAGAAAAATGTTCAACCTTAGGAACCGTTTACTTGAAGAAATCTACCTAGTATCTCATGCCTTGAACACAACTGCCAAAAGATGGCTGCCTTCAGTGCGTCCCCTGTCTTGCGTCCTAAGCTCAGCCGTCAATCCCCTTTATGAATTACTGTTGATCCCTTTTTAATCCCCAAGCCTTTCACGTTTCCCTTGGGCCACATCAATTATTTAACCCAGTTAATAGTGATAAACTAATCGAAGCCCACAGTATTAACTTAGCCCTGTTAACATAGCCCAATTTAATTTGAGACTTGAAATTATTAAATGTATTTATATTTATATACTATTAAAGTTGTTTATGTATAATAGGTTTGTATATGATGATTTGTCATTTTTTTATGGATGGTTGTATTGCACATCATGCTTGTAGTGTTTAATTTTATTAAGTAATTATGATCAAATTTAACCCAAACATTTTATTAATTTCCTACTTTTGTCTTATATACATTTCATCTTTTACATATTTTTCGTTTACGTTTTGGTATAAATTTGTCAAGTTAAATGTCGAACTTGCGTTTGTGGTCTAACGCTTTTACCTCTATTTTTCCCGTTTAATGGACGTGTTGTGTTTTACATTTCGGTCTATTTTTGTGCATTAACATGCCGCAACGGGCGTACATGGTTCAACGTGCCTACTTTTCGTTTGGTTTTACAGTGCACGTCCTTTAGGTTTAAGTAAAAGTACAGTGCACGTCCTTAACGTTTAAAAGTTGCACTGCAAATCCTTTAACTTTATTTTCGTTGCATTGCAAGTCCTTTATGGTAAACGGTGTTAATTTTAACCGTTAAATCCCCCATGTGCCTCCCACGTGAGGGGTAGATCTGTCCTTTCCCTTCATTTTCCTCCTTTAAAACCCCAGTTACCAAAAACATTCAACATTTCTCTTCATCCCTAAAGGACGTGCACTGTACTTTTAGTTAAACCTATTAAGCGGAAGTGTTTAACTTAGGATTTTCATCCTTTTATGGAGAAAAGCGCAAGGATTTGTGATTTCCTTTTGGCGCGCAAGTGTTGTCTGCTATTTGTCTCTTAAGCCTTCTTTGTAGGACCAGTGCGCGGCCGCGCAAGGTCAAAAGGGTTAAAAGGCAAGGTTGTGGTATGGTCCTAAGTATTTGTTACAAGGTTTTTGGGACCTTACCCCTTCAAGTCCCCCCAGTCTAGTGCTGCTCTTATGCAAGTAAGTGGAGCACTGGACTTATGAGAGGGTAATGCTTTTTGGCGCGAAAGTAGGGAATCTTCTATGAGAAGATTTACTTTGCTTATTATAAAGGTTTTGAAAATCTTTGACTTTAGACGGGGTTGGTACAGTAAGGACTGGGTGACAGGTTGTCACTATCAGTTGTCCCTTATTGTCCGTGCTTTGCACGCGCGCGGGAATTCGCGTTTGTGTTTATTTTCACTCGCTCCTGTCGCTTGGGTATCTGTGATATCCAGAAAAGGTGCTATAGCGGTTACCGATGCTATTTATTGCGGTGAGTATATAAGTTTGTTTGAGTTGCCCCTTTCTGTTAATCATTGTTTTGTTGAAAACTTTTCCCCTTTCTTTCCTCATTATCCGTTAAGAAAAAATTCGTCATTTCTTCCTCTTATGTCAACCGGAGAACACCAAGGAGACTTGTCCGAAGAAATGTCTGCTGAACTTCCACCGTTAAAGTGGCCCAGAGCAACTTTTGATGGTTTGGTTCGAAACCTTAAATTTCCGGAGAACTGGGGTGCCCTGTACCCTGAAGAGGGTCAGACAGCAGCAGATGCTCCGGCTGGGTATATCACTCTCTTTTGGGATTTTTTCTGTGAAGACAATTTTCGCTTGCCTGTAACAAAATTTTTCCTTGAAATCCTTGAGTATTATAAGTTTCATATCTCCCAACTGCACCCTATTGGCATGGTTTGTGACAACCCTCACCAAACCAGGTATCGTTACGAATTAATTAATATTTAATTAACGCTTAATTACTGTGCATGCTTACAGTTGTGATTAAACTGCTACTTGAATTATGATACATACACGTACATGCATCATACTTTATTACTGTCACTCTATTATTTACACACAAACATCAGTGACAACCTTGATGCACAAAAGCACAGTAGCACAATGAACGGATAACCCAGTAAACATGCTGACATAGCCAGCATCAGACAGGCACTGTCTCAGTATGAGCCGGGAATAGTTTACTACACTAGTAGGGAGTGTAGTGAGGTGAGGATTGTTAAACTGCGTCACTAGGTGATAGTTATAGTGACCGGATGTGCCTAAAACATGCTCTAACTACAAAAAACCTGCACTTTATACAAAATTCAGCATTTAAGTTAACTAGTAAAGTGCAAAAACATGGGAAAATAATACTAGACACTTTCCAAAGTGTCGGGGAATTCATTGTGTCACTAAAAATAATATTAAAGACACTTTAAATGCTTATTTAGCACTTTAACGGATTGATATCCAACCGAACAGCCGGACTTTATCCGGAACATAAAAATATTGTCAAACACATTGTTACATTTTTCTGAGCTAGTTATAGTCTCTGAGCACTATAACTCCTTACATAATGCCCGGTACCCGCTAACCACTAGATATAACATTAAACCCCCACTATTTAACTTATTTACCCCACCAAATAATACACTTAACCTTTTCCCCCATATGAAAATGGCGCACAACATGGCCCTCTTCTCACATTTCGATTTCCCATGTGCCAAAAGATCCATCAATTCCCCATGCAAAAGATCCTACTACTTACACTAACACTACTTACACTTAGCACCCCTAAATTACTTATCTAGTTACCAAGTATCTTTCATCTAGCCCCCTCCCCCTGTAACACCCATTCTTATAATTCAGGGTTTAACGTATCATTTATAAAAAAAACAATCATGTAATTAAGATTACATATGCATTGGAAATTACGGGTTTATTAATTTTTTTTTACAATTTAAAAGTATACAACATATCATGTGTACGTTCGTCGTTTAACATACAACGATACAAAGTGCGGAAGCTTATTTCTTGATCGTGTTCGGTTCTTCGTTGTGCTTGATCGTCCTCCGGTGTTAAAATTATACCTGAAACTTATAAAACATGAGTTGGATTAGTCATACGTAACTTAAAACGTATTTAAACGAGTCCGGTAAGCGAAACTGATTAAAATAAAAAAATTTCGCCAAAATAGGGCTTTTCGCGCCACGCGAAAGAACCCAGATGCTCCCTCGCGCCACGCGAGGGAGGCTGTTTTCCAGCAGGTCTGCAGCTCAGTTCAGCTATGCCAGTTTTTACGGAAACGACCATAACTTCTTCGTTATTGATCCGTTTTACCCGATTCTTTTTCCTATGCGTCCGTAATTTAATTCTCCATCTTATGGAGTTAAAATCCAACATCCAACATAATAAATTTTGAGACTTCTAAGCCTTCGACTCGTTGCCTTTTTACCGAATTTTAACCCGTTTATACATTTTATCAAACAAACATATTTGTTTGACCCCCATTTCTCATGAACCCTTTAATTCCAATATTACCTATCATATTAGGTTCCAATTACGGATTTCTACGCATTATTGACCCGTTTTTACTTATAATCTTATTTTGACCCGTTAAGGGTATTTATGTCCTTTTAGGCATAAATCTCGTTCATTCATTTTTAGCACCAAATTTTCACATTAGTTCTCAAATGGACTTCCACCACAATTATATTTGCGGTGGATTTGATATAGTAAACTATTTATATCGCTTTTTACTTCTCGGTTTGTCATTTTACGAAAAAGACCTATTTCTAGGCAATTGACCCACAAAGGTTTATGCCTATCACCTTGATGCTTATCTAAGGATTACATGATTATAATACGTGATTCCCAAACCACCCATAAGGGCCGTTTGCCTGATTTACCCATCAAGGCATATTTATCAACCTTAGTCCCTCATTTACGACGAAGGACTTTCACTACAATTATGATCAAAATTGCACATTTAAAATATAATCTCATTGATGCGTACCTGGCTCGGGTTAACAAATAGACCCGATTTATACATTGCTTTTATTATCACATATTCTATGGACGCAATTAACCATATCGCTAATCGCTCCTGTTAACACAAGACTCGACAACCACATTAGTCGATATTGTCAAATGGTGTTATCACACCATTTGACCCGTTTGGCCTATAAGACCAAGCGTTTTCGTAAGTAGCAAAACATGGTTATTAATTACCAATTTGTTCATCTGACCCATTTCGGATTTTTGCCACTAGACCCCTTTTTCTCTTAAAGTCTTTTCTTATATTTTTACCCATTCGGCTTACGCTACGGGTGCCCCTTTTTAACTATAATTTGCTTTAGTCGATACTTGACTAAATTTCCATTTTTACTCATTTTCTTGTTATTAGTTGCACTTTAAAATGATCTTAACGAAAACTCCTTAGTTATTAGTCATTACATGACTAAATTACCGTTTCGCCTCTTTTCACCATAACCCATGGTTTTTATCATTTATGTTTGTTCCGACTCATGTTAATAGCGTCGGAACCCTTAATTCGGATATTACACTAATCACATTTGTAGTTTACAAAATAATGCATATTCTACAAAAAGGATGTAAGCGTCGCTTACCTTGCATCCGGTTATGCTCTTTTTCGCGTACACGAACCGTTTGACCCGTTCCTTGCCCAAGTCTCCATCTAGCTTGTCAAGAGTCAAACTATCATCATGATTCGTAAGACGGTTAGATTAGTCATCATTATTATGACTATATCATCTTACGGATTCTATGTCGAAACTACTATTCGACTTCATCATTAGTTAACTTAACTTATCAAAGTCAACTAATTTCAATCACATGGTTTACACAATTAAGTCTAAATCATCATGATATTTAGAACTCTTACCGTTTTATATTTCACATAATTTGCCATATTATTCGAATGTGCGTTTCACTCGAAATTTCAACATTTAGCTTTCATTTAGGCATTTTAACAAACACCTTATGGGCAGAAATTTACATGATTCATTATCAAGTTCATAACTTGTCATATAGCCAAATTTAACATCAATAAAGCTTTCATGTATCATTTAAACATCATCACTTCAGAAATCACTTTCTATGACCCGTATTACACTAGAATAATCATTCTAAACCCTAGTGTTTACTAGTTTCCCACAAAACCCATGAATCACCTTCAATGTGTTCATGAGATTTTCAGGAATTAGCCATGATTTCGCATGTTATTGTCTAGGTCTTACTCCTAGACACCATATCAACCCCATTCTACCCAAATAGCAAACATGCAACATCAATTTTCAGATTTCCCAATTTCATGCGAATTTCAAACAGAGAATTAACACCAAATTTTACATACCTTGTAACCCCCTTGTGATGAGGATCACTAATCTATGCTCAATTTTCGATTTGGACTTGGTTTGATCCTTCAATTTGTGAGATTAGTGAATGTTAGGGTTTGAGCTCCCTGGCTCCTGTGGATTACGACCAGAACACGCACACACACACCTAGTGTGTGTGTTGTGTTTAATTTTTAAGTTTATAATTCCATTTTCAAGTTACCCGGCTTTGGTCCCTCGTGTTTGGTTAGTTATTAAGTAGGCCACAACCTACTTATTTTCAACAATATTCCCACTTATTAACTAGGTTAAATATTCCTAGTTAACTTAGCGGGTTCGAGAATATTTATGACTAAATTTATTTCAGGTCCCGTTAACTCGGGCCTTCTATCATTTTATTTCTTAAAAGCTTTTTATTCACTTTTTATTTATTATTAGGATTAATTATTTAAATCCTAATATTTACCGGGTAATTTTTTTTTACCACTAACGGTATTTTACCCGTCAGTAATATTAACGTGGTTTGATTACCAAACCCGTTTTTGGGGTGTTACAAGTCTACCCCCCTTAAAGAGGTTTCGTCCTCGAAACCTTTTCTTACATAATTCATTGAGTTTTAACTCAATGTATTTGAGCCGAGAATTCCTTTAGACATTATTTATACTTTTATCCAATTGTTAGTATTACCAGGAAATATGGTAACATTCTTTTGGTTATTATTCGTCTACATATCTCCTACGACATACTGCAACTCGAAATAACGTAATCTCATTATTTCCACTAGTTTAGTTACTTAGCGATATTCATCACTTTCATATACTATCGAATCCTTTATGGATCCGTTACTTTGACCCGTTTAAAGATCTTTAGTGAAATCTTTCACTTTTAGCAACAATTTCTTTTATTTTCAAATTCATTTATTCGGTTCAGTTATACCGAATCCACCGCTCAAAAGCAACCAAATTACTTAAATGACCTTAACCGGTCTCACTAACTAGACTTATTAGTCCAGTTGCTTTTTACCGCTCGCTTGGTTATAATGTGATTCCACTTCACATTGCATTTCTTGACCGTGATCGTGTCACGTCATGTTTAATTTATATCAATCTTTCATTTTCGAAAAGATCACTTTTCGAATATATCGTCTTGCGCCTATCAGCGTCAAGACTTGAATCTTTCATGCTTACTATTCAATTTCCTATCAGAATTTATATTTATAAAAATGTTATTTCTTACTAAAACTGAATTTTAGTCTAACGTTTTTCTCTTTACCTATGTCAATTACTCATATCAAGGAAATTGACAACCCCTAATTTATTGTTTTCCGTTCTCGTTTTACGCGGGGAATCGTAACAAGTTCCCTCACCTTACACTATTGACCCGTAGGTTCCTTCACTTAACCTCGTAGGCTATTTCCTTAAGCTTTCATCTCTTTAAGACGAGGCTCTTATGATCCCTTTGCTTCAATTCATGACCCGTGGGTCATTTTGGCCCTGTAAGCCTTTACACTATTTAATATCCTGTAGGTTATGATGATCCCGTAGATCATCTTTTATTCTAGTCTTTATTCCATTGTCTATTTATACATATATAGCTTTAAAGCATCCTTTGTTATGTTTGGAACCATTTAATTCTGCTTTTGAACTTTAGTTGACCTTGACCGTAGTCTAAGGTTTCATTTGTTTACTTTCGGACTATCCTTTCCGACTTTACGACTTCTAGCGTCATTTACACGTCGGTTTGTCTTACGCTTACCATTACCCGGTTCTTGCCTACACTTCTTTACGACCCATTACCCGGGCTCTTCATCTTAGTGTTTTTTTTCTTTTTTTCTTTTTTTTACATTTTTGTTTCGCTAGTTTGCGTTTTTCCTTTGTATATTCCTTTATGACCCATCACGTAGGTTCATTAATGTTTTGCGCTTCCATTATTCAGTTTGCGCTTACTGGCACTACCAAGTTTTTATACCTTATTTGTCTTGTTTGAGTTGTTCGTGTGAAATTTCATCACTTGTGAACATCAAACTCCATTCTTTATTTAACCCATTCAACTTTAAAATAGTTGAGCGTAGTTATTAACATTTATGTTTGCAATTCTCATTGTCTTTTAGTCATGACTCATATTCCGAGTCTTTTGACTTTCTATTTCGCGTTCCCGTCTCTTGGTTTACGCATACTTTCCAAATCATACCCATTCATCGGGTATTTTTACCATAATCATTCTCAAGTAACCATTCTTATATGGTTTTTAGACGTTATTTTAATTTATTTGGTCGTCTTAGCGAGATCCCTCGCTTTTATTCAATCAAGTCCTTTATACTTTATTCAATTCGTTTGACATGTCCATGTGAATTTCATCACTTGTGACAGTCAAACTTTTATCCTTATGCCTTAGCATTCCTATTGGTCGGTCTGTATTTTCTTCTCACTTGATCCTTGTCCCTTTTCTCAGGCTTGTTATTCTTACGTAGTACGCTTCCGTCATCCGACTTACGTTTACGTTTACTATCAAATATCTTACTTATTTGATTCATTTGGGTACCATCTAAGTTAGTCCCATTCGCCCCACCCTTACTACATCGGACATAAATGTGTCCATCATAAGAAGTTCATGGTACCACGTGTTCACTACTTACTTGGCCAGAGTAAGCGATCAACACCTGGTATACATGACCTTTTTATAATTTTCACATTACACCCCATGTAAGTAATGCCTCTATTTGTTTCTCTTGGAAACAATATCCCGAATACATTTTCTATTCGGGTTTTTCCAAGTTTTTAATCTACATATGCAACTTTCCATTTCTACATATTTGTTGCATATTACTATTTGTGCAATTATGTTTAAAATGTGCACCTGGTAATGCTTGCCCCGACGGGCGTTCCTTGCCATTAACCTTGTTCGCGGTCGTTACGCGATTTGGTCCTTGGTGAGCATGCTCCTCTTGTCATACTTCGGACCGTTCTTCTATCATATCCGTAATTCGTTAAACTCTCGCTATCCTCATATGCGAGTGTCCTTCAACTAAAACATATACAACAGTTAATAATTTCAACTTTAAAGGATGCCCGTATTATAATACAAGGCTTTTCTACTAAACGCATCAACGCGTGTAATTTCGTTAACTATATCTATTCTATATCATTTTTATTGGTGTAACATATATTACACGATAACCATATGTGTTGTTCTCAACACTTTAATCATACTAAACCATTGATATACATGTACTTACCGGATTTGCGATCAAGCCTCGAACCGAACACATTTGTCAACAACCTTGAGCTCTGATTACCAACTTGTAACACCCATTCTTATAATTCAGGGTTTAACATATCATTTATAAAAAAACAATCATGTAATTAAGATTACATATGCATTGGAAATTACGGGTTTATTAAAACTTTTTACAATTTAAAAGTATACAACATATCATGTGTACGTTCGTCGTTTAACATACAACGATACAAAGTGCGGAAGCTTATTTCTTGATCGTGTTCGGTTCTTCGTTGTGCTTGATCGTCCTCCGGTGCTAAAATTATACCTGAAACAAATAAAACATGAGTTGGATTAGTCATACGTAACTTAAAACGTATTTAAACGAGTCCGGAAGCGAAACTGATTAAAATAAAAAAATTTCGCCAAAACAGGGCTTTTCGCGCCACGCGAAAGAACCCAGATGCTCCCTCGCGCCACGCGAGGGAGGCTGTTTTCCAGCAGGTCCGCAGCTCAGTTCAGCTATGCCAGTTTTTACGGAAACGGCCATAACTTCTTCGTTATTGATCCGTTTTACCCGATTCTTTTTCCTATGCGTCCGTAATTTAATTCTCCATCTTATGGAGTTAAAATCCAACATCCAACATAATAAATTTTGAGACTTCTAAGCCTTCGACTCGTTGCCTTTTTACCGAATTTTAACCCGTTTATACATTTTATCAAACAAACATATTTGTTTGACCCCCATTTCTCATGAACCCTTTAATTCCAATATTACCTATCATATTAGGTTCCAATTACGGATTTCTACGCATTATTGACCCGTTTTTACTTATAATCTTATTTTGACCCGTTAAGGGTATTTATGTCCTTTTAGGCATAAATCTCGCTCATTCATTTTTAGCACCAAATTTTCACATTAGTTCTCAAATGGACTTCCACCACAATTATATTTGTGGTGGATTTGATATAGTAAACTATTTATGTCGCTTTTTACTTCTCGGTTTGTCATTTTACGAAAAAGACCTATTTCTAGGCAATTGACCCACAAAGGTTTATGCCTATCACCTTGATGCTTATCTAAGGATTACATGATTATAATACGTGATTCCCAAACCACCCATAAGGGCCGTTTTCCTGATTTACCCATCAAGGCATATTTATCAACCTTAGTCCCTCATTTACGACGAAGGACTTTCACTACAATTATGATCAAAATTGCACATTTAAAATATAATCTCATTGATGCGTACCTGGCTCGGGTTAACAAATAGACCCGATTTATACATTGCTTTTATTATCACATATTCTATGGACGCAATTAACCATATCGCTAATCGCTCTTGTTAACACAAGACTCGACAACCACATTAGTCGATATTGTCAAATGGTGTTATCACACCATTTGACCCGTTTGGCCTATAAGACCAAGCGTTTTCGTAAGTAGCAAAACATGGTTATTAATTACCAATTTGTTCATCCGACCCATTTCGGATTTTTTGCCACTAGACCCCTTTTTCTCTTAAAGTCTTTTCTTATATTTTTACCCATTCGGCTTACGCTACGGGTGCCCCTTTTTAACTACAATTTTCTTTAGTCGATACTTGACTAAATTTCCATTTTTACTCATTTTCTTGTTATTAGTTGCACTTTAAAATGATCTTAATGAAAACACCTTAGTTATTAGTCATTACATGACTAAATTACCGTTTCGCCTCTTTTCACCATAACCCATGGTTTTTATCATTTATGTTTGTTCCGACTCATGTTAATAGCGTCGGAACCCTTAATTCGGATATTACACTAATCGCATTTGTAGTTTACAAAATAATGCATATTCTACAAAAAGGATGTAAGCGTCGCTTACCTTGCATCCGGTTATGCTCTTTTTCGCGTACACGAACCGTTTGACCCGTTCCTTGCCCAAGTCTCCATCTAGCTTGTCAAGAGTCAAACTATCATCATGATTCGTAAGACGGTTAGATTAGTCATCATTATTATGACTATTTCATCTTACGGATTCTATGTCGAAACTACTATTCGACTTCATCATTAGTTAACTTAACTTATCAAAGTCAACTAATTTCAATCACATAGTTTACACAATTAAGTCTAAATCATCATGATATTTAGAACTCTTACCGTTTTATATTTCACATAATTTGCCATATTATTCGAATGTGCGTTTCACTCGAAATTTCAATATTTAGCTTTCATTTAGGCATTTTAACAAACACCTTATGGGCAGAAATTTACATGATTTATTATCAAGTTCATAACTTGTCATATAGCCAAATTTAACATCAATAAAGCTTTCATATATCATTTAAACATCATCACTTCAGAAATCACTTTCTATGACCCGTATTACACTAGAATAATCATTCTAAACCCTAGTGTTTACTAGTTTCTGTAACAACCCTCATTAAAATTCCTATTTATTTTATTATTTTATCCAAAAGGAAACCCTAATTGAGACACCCAAGTGATTCTACGCAAACCCTAAAAATTTCAGAACAATCAGAATCAGGATCAGGGCCCCTAAAACTAGGGGGGGCATTCCCTACTCAATGATTATCCTTATAAGTTATTATAAAAATCGAATTTAAACGTTTCGTCGACTCAGCTAGCCTACTCCCACACGCGGCAAACCTATGGTCATTACGTGTCCCTTACGGACCGTAAGGGTTAAGTCTTACGGTCCGTAAGCCATGTTAAATTCATGTATAAATAGCAGGCTGTGGGACTTGATTTCTGACATTTGAGCGACGATCAAATTCAAAACGTACGCTGAGATATAATCGAAACAGTCTCAAAATCACTAATTAGTATAGTGGGGGGGCTACTACAAACAGGGTATTAACTCAATCGCTGCTACGATTCAATGTCTGATCGATTAAACTATCCAATGGATGTTTAAGTGCTGCTCAAACTTGGGTTATGCTTTGTCATTAGTCGTGATTCCGACAGGATGTTTGAGTACCACCCGAACTTGGGGAATACTCTGTCATTCATTGTGAATCCGATGGATGTTTAAGTATTGCACTTTGTCATTCGTTGTGAGGGTTTGTATCTCGTGAGTTATCGTAAATGTTGTATTAGTTACTTACCTAGTTTGTATGCATTAGGTTACAAGGCTAAATCAATAGGCTAAGCTCTGCTCAAATTAAATCTGCAATATATCAAGGCTTATCTGTAAACTAAGCTTTGCCCGTAGAAATCTGCAATGTGAGTTCATTTCTCTTTTCTCACCGTTTGCGAGTCCATTCTCTTTTCTCGCTGTTTTATCACCTTTTTGTGATACAATTATATTTACAAAGGCTTTCCAGAATCCTAAACGTTTACCAGTTATACTTACAGTGATTAAGTTTTTATATTAAACTGTCGGTATGAAAGGTTTTATACATTATTTGATCTTCGTTACTATTTGCCAGAAAGTTAGCCAATAGTAGCATGACCACAATCACAGTGGGAATTATGCCAGTAGATATAGTCTATAACTAATATTATTTTAACATTAAATTATTAATAAATTTAATATATGTTTGAAATAAATCTAAATAGTGTATACCATAATAAAATAGTCAAGTATAATATATTATACTAATATTATAATTTAGTCTTAGTCACGTTAATATATTAAATAATGATATTACAATTATTTAATTAACATATTATATTTGATAAAGTTATAATAGTTGACATAAAATGATATATGTCATTTTCTGGATTAAATGATTTTGTGTCATAAATAATATATTTGACAAAGTAATGTCACGGGACACAACTAAGTCCAGAGTCACTAGTTGAGAGAATGATCAACAGTGACATGACCAAAAGCACTAGTTGAGAGAATGATCAACAGTGTCATGATTAGAATCACTAGTTGAAAGAATGATCAACAGTGATATGACCAGAGTCACTAATTGAAAGAATGATCAATAAGTGATATGATCACCGTCACAGGAATCGCCTAGTGACAGATAAATTGAATAATAGTAAAATAGAATTATTTGATAAATTCACTATTGGACGAAAGTGAGCCAATGAGTGATATGATTACTGTTACATCGGAACTGCCACCATGTGATAAATATTGATTGAGTTGGGTAAATATAAACAAATATAAAAACCTTAATACTGTAAGGTATAACAATATATTTTATAAAAATGGAATGAACTCACTCAGTATTTCCACTGACAAAACCTTTTTCAAACATTTTTCAGGTAATTACTGTTTTGGTCAAAAATTACCTAAGCAATTTAGTGATCAAATTAGTTAAGTGAGGTAGTGTGCTAGAGATATGTGTGAAAAATATGCTTGTTAAGTTATTTAGAAAATCAGTATTCAGGATACGGCTCAGGATATTGAGCTGTATCTACGATCAAACTATGAGCAAAAGTAAAGTAAACGACACGACATGTACGAGGAAAGCCCTTGATCAATCTAGATCGCCGGCATAAAACCTCGGGAGCTGACAATCGCAGCTGCCTTATTCTTCTTATTACTTCAAACGTCAGGATACAGTGCAGGATGTGGTGCGGATCGACTATGTGTTACAATGAAATTTGAATACAAGTGTAGTGTTTGCAATGAGCTAGAGAGTGAAAGTGTTCGAGAGTGTCAGTGTAAAATTGTGTGCCTTAAACTGATCCGCCCCCATCTATTTATAGTAAAGATAATATAACAAACTATCCTAAACTTCCGGGATCCAGCGAATATTCCCACTTGAACGTTGAGGACCAAGTCTTTCGGGTTCAACGGCTTCTTCATAACAAATACGCCCGAGTCTTGAGGAGAAGAAGTCCTGATGACCGTTAGTAACTTACAACCATTAACCTTCACTCAGACTTAGGATATCGCCCAAGATGTTTGCAATATCCCCGTCCAGCATCCTGGTCACAAACAAACAATTAAAAGCGGGATATTAGTCAAGATATGTATGCTTAGAAAATGAGCCATAACAATTGTCCCCAAATATATCGGTTGGGATACCAATCCAACGGATATATTTCAAAAGTTTCACCTCATAACTTAAGGCAATTAATACGACTAGACCCTTGAAATGACAGCGGTGCAACTTCCAAAGCATTATTTACTCTTTACCCCCTATATTCATCCTATATTACCCGAGGGACTCCTTATTACGGTTATCCTTATCTTCAAGCGGACATCAGGTATTTTCCTTTCTATCCTTCTTTCTTGAATCTCTTTTAGTTTGCTCAATACTTTTCATGGCACCACGAACGAAATCCCGATCGGACCGACCAGCCTCAGCCCTCGTAAGTCAAAACCTTATTCGCAACCCATCAAAGGAAGTCTGCTGTTTCAACAATGCCGACATCGCTGCCCTTAAAGATTCCGGTGCCTTCCCCACCGGAACAGTCTTTCGCCCTTTCGACCGGGAAGCCCGATCGGACGCGTCATCCGACGAGTGGGTTTGTTTTTTCGCTTACCCTTTCTCTCTTGGACTCCGGTACCCGTTTCCACCCTTTATCTCTAGCTTTTTCGACCTCACCGGCCTTAGTTACGCCCAGGTTATGCCAATGGTCTGGCGAGTCTTGATAGTGCTGGATCAAATCAAGTCTCGTCATTTTCCCAACCTGTTTATTGAAGACCTCCCTATAGCATACCGGTTGAGATCCCATGGCGATCATCGTTTTCTTCTATTTTCTACCTCCAAGAACCCTTTGGTTCTTAAGGCCTCCAAGAACGAGGATCGATGGCGACGAAAATTCTTTTTCGTAAAAAGAGATTCTATTGATAAGGGTTTCGATCTGCCAGTTAAATGGTTAACCAAGGGTAGGATTTAGGGTTTTAGGAATATCCCCAATTATATCCTCAAACTATATCCCAGACTTATATCCTGACATTTTTATGCAGCGAACTTCAGAGATTTAGTACCTCCCAGCGCAGAATCCGAATCCAAGATCGAAGAAATCTATCGACTTCTTATCAGTGAAAGAACTTTCTCCCTGTCTCTCACAGATTCAAGCCAGAAATCAAGCTCAGAGATGTCTGGTAAGCACATTCTCAGTAGTTACATATATTCTAAATCAATTATTTTTCAAAAGTATGATGAGTTCAAGAACATCTTCCCTCGTACAGTACCGGTTGTCAACCTTGAAGGTTTCCAACTTGACGAGTTGGATTGCTACTCCAGCCTCGAACCCATCAAACAAGAATCCAAGCCAAAGCCGTCTGCTACACCAAAGCCTACCTCCTCGAAGACTGTTTCTGCTCCCAAAGGCCCTCCGGCATCCAGGACCCGGGCATCCAGCTCTCGGAAGAGAAAGGAGACGGACTCCCCAGCTGTTTCTGAAACATTGTCTCTCGAGAATCATGGGTTCAACGAAGCCACCTCATTCCTCAAACAGGTAGAATTTTCTTTTCGATATCCTGCACAAGTATGTTAGTCCTTATCCTGCTTATTTTTTACATTAATACCTGTGTCTTTATCGATAGGGTCTGGATCGTCTTATGCACTTGTATGAAGACGCTTGCGGGCTTAACAAGATGTTGGAGATCAAGCTGGAGAAAGCTGAGGCCACCATAGCTGACCAAGGAACCATTGCAGCTGCTAAATCCCAGCATTATGAAGACAAATACAAGGCAATGATCCGAGATCACCAGGCTACTCTCCACAAAGCCAACGAGGATGCTCAAGCCAAACTAGATGCCGCCCTTCTCCAATACCAGCAGAATATGAGTTCATATCGGGATAGCCTCAAAGCATCCGTGGTCGTCTCTCTTCTCCAAGCCAGGATAAGGATGGCTTACGAAGCCAGGGATTTGGGCTTCGAATGCCCCTTCTGGAATATAAAGGCTTGGGATCTCGAAGGTCATCCCGTTGCTCATCCTACAAAGCATGCTGGTTAAGAGCCCTCTAAGGCGGCTGAAGAAGTGACCAATGCTGATGATGATGCCGAGAAGAATCCTGAGGCTGATGCTGGGGCGAATGCTGGGAAGGAGGTTGCTGATCAAGAAGGTGCCGCTTCTTAGGCAGCGGAGTGGGCGATGATGGATATACGTGCCAAGGCCGGAGCCCACTTTTAAATTTCATGGTTGTGGTTGCATAAACAATTTATTTTTCCGGTCTTCGAACAATTTACATTTCCTGCATCAGAACAATATGATGACCAAAGGTGGATGGGTCCTAGGTTTTAGGATGAAGCCCTTGGTCATCGATTAGTATAATTTGTTTTGGACGTGGTAACGGTTGTAAGTGGACAGGTCCTGTTTTGAGATAGATCCTCCAACCGTTACACAAGTATGGTAGAAACTAATTGTGCTTTTGGTGGATGGGCCTCGGTTTAAGGTGAAACCAAAAGCACAACTTTTGACTTGTTAATAATATAACTATCTTTTGACTTATTTGCTGTTGCCTTGCATTACTTAGTGTAACTCTTAGCTTTGTAAAATTTTGTATTATTATCTTATGAAAATATCCTGATCAATATGCTCAACGATATATTGTAAAAACTTTTTATTAGATAGAACTTCCAAACATTCCTTCAACTTTGTAGAAAGTTTTTGAAAAACAATCTATTTTTCCAAAACCAGTTTATGATAATACTTAAATGATCAAAGTTCCAAACTAATACTAGTTTCAAACACCTTAATCAAATATCCTGAAAAGGACTTTGAGAATATATCAGGATACTTGACCTTTTATAAAACATAGTGTTACTAAAAACTTAGTTGATGTTTACAAAGGAAAGATCATACCCGGAGTAGTATATAATCCTATTATCAAACCTCAATCTCCTTGCAACTTTTCCAATGAAGATGTCCCCTGTGTGAGATATTTAGCATACTAGTTCCGAGCTTTAGCCTTTGAGCTTTACATCACTGCCTTGGTAGGAATGTCCCATGTGTACAATGTCCTCAAATACTTAGAAATCTTCTGAATGTCAATTTCCATCGTATAGGCAATTTTTTAGGTCCCAAGGGTAAAACCCAAGGATGTACTGGAGATAAATCCCTTGTATCATGGGGAAAATCCCAAATTTTCATGCGCTACAGGCGGGAATGTATAAACTCCAAGACTTAGAAAGGTGAAAACCTTTAAACCTTAGAGAGTATGAAAATACCCTTTCGTGAGAGAGGGTGATCAATCCTCATATACCTTTAGGATTCAGGATATAGCCAACAGTAACGAAATTGTCAGCCACTTTTACATGGACTGGTCCCGCCACCTTGAACTATCCCTGAATAACTTGCGCTCCAGGCGGGGTGTTTAAACCCAATTCGGAAGAAAGGTGAATACCTTTAAACCTGTGAAGGGATCAGGATCCCTTGTACGTGAGAGAGGGGGCCAATCCTCTAATCTTCCGAAGTATCTTGAGTGAGCATGCTGGAGCTACATCCTGGAGCATATACTGCAAAACATCCTTAAACTAAGGTGGGTGTTAGCTTGGCTAACACCCCTCCGATGCTTAAGTTAGTATTGGGTTACAAAGAACAAATTAAACCAAACATATTTAAAAAAGGTAGAACTCATACCATCCTGAGTTAGAAATTAAATTCTAAACTCACTTGAAATAGAGCTTAAGGTGTATAGCATTCCAAGACCTCGGTAGCATATCCCCTTCCATATTCTTGAGTCTGTATGCTCCTTTCCCTGCTTCTGATTCAACTTCATATGGTCCTTCCCATTTTGGAGCTAACTTGCCATCGACATGATTAGTAGTATTCTGAAAAGCCTTTCTTAACACCCAATCTCCAACCTTAAATCTTCTGGTCCTAATATTCTTGTTATATGCCCTGGATATTCTCTGTTGGTATGCTGCCATCCTTAGCCTTGCCGCGTCTCTCTTCTCATCTATAGTGTCTAAATCCTGACTCAAGGCTTCAGGATTCTGCTCAGGATCACTTAGGGTAGATCTTGCAGTAGGTATTGTCATTTCCGTTGGAATCATTGCTTCTGCTCCAAATACCAAGGAAAACGGGGTTTGGCCTGTTGCATTTTTTACCGTTGTCCTATCAGCCCACAAAACAAAGGGTAATTCTTCTGCCCATCTCCCTTTTTTGGCTCCAAGCCTTTTCTTTAAGTTATTGACAATTATCTTGTTTGAGGATTCTGCTTGTCCATTTGCTTGAGGATGTACTGGAGTAGATGTGATCATTTTGATCCCCCAACTCTTGCAAAAGTCAGTAGTTCTCTTGCTTATAAACTGAGAACCATTGTCACAGATTATCTCAGCTGGTACTCCGAATCTGGTCAGGATATTCCTCTTTATGAAGGATACTACTTCTTGGTCTCTAACTTGAACAAATGCTTCAGCTTCAACCCACTTAGAGAAATAATCCGTCATTGCTAGCATAAAGACTTTTCCTCCCGGAGCTTTTGGTAGCTTTCCCACTATATCCATACCCCACTTCATAAACGGCCAAGGGGAAACAATAGGATATAATGGTTCAGCAGGTTGATGCAGTATGTTACTATGTCTTTGACATGCGTCACATCTTCGAGCATATTCTGCGGCGTCTTTTCTCATTGTTGGCCAATAATATCCTGTCCTTAATACTTTTGAGAATAACGATCTGCCCCCAGTATGGTTACCACAATCCCCTTCATGTATATCCTGAAGTACTTCTTTGGCTTCAGGATCCTCCAAGCACCTCAAATACGGTCCTGCAAGAGATTTGTTGTATAAAATATTATTTATAATAGTGAATCGTGATACCTTCATCCTAAATGCCTTAGGATTTTCATTTCCAGGGATGTGTCCTTCTTTGAGATATCTCATGATTGGAGCCGTCCAGGATTTAGGATCCTCTTCAGGATGCTCTGCTCCAAGATCCTGAATACCCGCTACTTCTTTATCCTGAGGATTCGTTGCAGGATATAAGACATGTAATATTGGTATTTGGGTCCCTTCAGGTATCCTGATCGATGATCCCAAATTTGCTAAGGCATCCGCTTCAGCATTATCCTCCCTTGGTACCTGTTCAAGTATAAAAACATCGAAATATCCTGCTAATTTTTTGAGAATATCGAGATATTCGATTAATTTCTCACCCTTAACTGCATAGGATCCATTAAAATGGTTAGTAATTAACAAAGAGTCAACATATACTTGCAAATTTTTGATACTCATGCTCTTAGCCAACTCTAATCCTGCAATTAGAGCCTCATACTCTGCTTCATTATTAGTAGCAGGAAATTCACACCTAATAGCCTGGGGTAATATGTCCCCCTGTGGCGATTTTAGTAGTATTCCTAATCCTACTCCTCTTACATTAGATGCACCGTCAGTATATAATGTCCAGGATCCTGAGGATTCTCCTAACTGTTGAACTTCTAGGTCTACCTCGTCCTGAATATCACTACTAAAGTCAGCCACAAAGTCAGCTAAAGCCTGAGATTTTATGGCATTTCTAGGTTCATATACTAAATCATAAGCACTTAACTTTACTGACCACTTGGCCATCCTGCCTGACATCTCTAGTTTCCTAAGTACATTTTTAACAGGATAATTTGTTTTAACATGAATCCTATGTGTCTCAAAGTAATGTCTAAGTTTCGTTGATGCCATGACTAATGCTAGTATCAATTTTTCTAAATGAGAGTACCTAGTTTCAGCATCTAACAAACTTTTACTAACATAATAAACAGGATATTGCTGACCTTCATGGTCTTTTATAAGAACGGCACTTACAGCATTCCCTGATACAGCAAGGTATAGGGATAGTGGTTCACCATTTTCAGGCTTCATCAATAGAGGTGCGGTTGAGAGATATCGCTTCAAATCCTGCAAGGCTGCTTCATGCTTTGCTCCCCATTCGAATCTTTTGTTCTTCTTCAGGATATCATAAAAATCTTTGCATTTCTCTGAGGATCTCGAGATAAACCTGTTTAATGCTGCCACTCGCCCTGTTAATCGTTGAACATCCTTCATATTTGAGGGCGATTTAATATCCAAGATGGCTTTAATCTGCTCCGGGCTCGCTTCTATTCCTCTTTTGGTCACCATATATCCTAGAAATTTTCCTGCCCCCACTCCAAAATGGCACTTAGCAGGATTCAGCTTAGGGCTGTTCAAATTGCTCGACGCTCGAAACTCGTTCGATGCTCGATCGAAAAATGTTCGGAATTTGCTCATTCGATTCAGCTCGATTGAAAAAGACACTCGGTTCGAATCGGTTCGGTTTGAAACGAACCGAGCATGAGCAAAGATCTGCTCAGTTCGGTTCGACTCGGTTGGCTCGGATTATTTTTAATATATATATATATATATATTACTATATATAATGTAATGCATAAGGTACAACACATCAAAGCTACAACTCATAAAGCTTCTAAAACACAACCAATAGAAATGCAGCACAGGGATTATGATCCACACCGTCTATTCCAATCCCCATCCACACTTGAAAGATAATCTTGAACCATCAAAATTCAAAAACCCTTTAGGCTCTCTTTTGCCCTAATTCCCTTTCTCCTTTGATGACTAAGAATGTGCGATGAAGAACAAACAAATTATCTCCACATCTCCGCTCTGCTCCTTCTGCTTAGGGTTCCGACGATGGTAAAGCCATCGGAGGTTGAATCTCTGTTGACCATAACCATTTTCGTCTGCCGCTCTTGCAAACCTCAAGTAAGTTATGTATTGTTTTTTTTTCTAATATTTTATCATATAGGTTTATGGGTCATGGGTTTTTAAGAAATATCTCCATTTTATCTTTTGATGAAGGGTACTCTCTGTTATTTGTACACTTATCTCTTGATGAAAGATAAGGTTTATTAATAAATTATATATGTTGTTTTTATATGTGTTTATTTGATATTATTATTATTATTGTTGTTGATTTGTGTTTTATGTGTTTGCAGGTTCTGGATTTGTGTCACAAGACCTTTATTTTCATGGATTCTTCAGTGCCTTGCGATGTTGTTACTTTTTATGTCATTTTTTATATTTTTTTAATGTTTCCAAAAATAATATTTCCCCTCATTGTTCAAGTCTGATGGGGGCGCCGGTGAACCGACTGTTATTAAACTGGAATTTTACAGACGTTATCAATGGTGTGGGTGTGTAGTGAAGCATGTACCACCCTCACTAACTTATACGCTTCCTCACTAACTTATACGCATCGCGGCGGGTTGCATTTCTAGTTCTACTAATTTTTTAAATACAACACTCAGATCTTGGTTGCCATTTTTTTTTTGTTACAGTTATGATGAAGAGGTTAGGTACTTTGATGCAAATGTACCATTTGAAAAAAGAAAGCAATTGGAAGAGAAACTGATGCAAGTAATGTTTCTTATCACTTGCTAAACATGATTCTTTATTTGTGTGTAGTATTTCCTGATGTAAGTAATGCTTCAATCGGTCGACGATTCATCTTTCCGTTTGGATGATCTCGGTAGAACCGGTTTCTTTTTATTCCTTGTTACTTAGTAAATTTATATTTGTGTTCTAATTGGACGAAACCTTAGGTACGAAAACTGCACTTTACTCTAAATACTAACAACCCCATCATCACTTTTCTATTTGTTATGCGACGCTCGATAGTCGCTCGACGCTCGTTCGAAAAATACTCGGATCGAAAGGCGCTCGTTCGACTTTGGCTCGGTTGAAAAAACGCTCGGTTCGATTCGGTTCGGTTTGTAAACGAACCGAGCATGAGCAAAGGTCTGATCGGTTCGGTTCGGCTCGTGAACAGCCCTAATTCAGCTTCATGTTATACTGATCCAAGATATCAAACGCTCCTTTAATATCATGGAGGTGATCCTGAGCTTTCCTTGATTTTACCACCATATCGTCGATGTACACCTCCATGGTGTCCCCCAGTTTATCTTTGAACATCATGTTTACCAATCTTTGGTATGTTGCACCTGCATTTTTCAAACCAAAAGGCATAGCTGTATAACAATAAATACCTGTTGGTGTCATGAAGGCAGTATCCTCCTGGTCAGAAGGCTCCATTTGGATCTGTTGAAATCCTGAGGATGCGTCCATGAAAGTCAGCATTTCATGCCCGGCAGTGGCATCTACCATTGCATCAATGTGGGGAAGAGGAAATGGGTCTTTAGGACAAGCTTTGTTCAAGTCTGTGTAGTCTACACAAACTCTCCATTTCCCATTTTTCTTATGTACCACAACCACGTTTGCTAGCCACCTTGGGAACTTAACCTCTCTGATCATCCTGGACTTCAATAATCTCTCAACTTCCTCTTGAATAATCGTATTCCGCTCAGGAGCAAACTTCCTTCTTTTTTGTTGAACAGGCTTGAATGATTTATCAATTCCAAGCTTGTGAGTGATGACGTCCTTGGATATGCCTGTCATATCCTCATGCTTCCATGCAAACGTTGACATCCTGCATTTCAAAAAGTTAATTAACTGTTCTTCAATATCCTGAGGGATATTGGTTCCTACGAGCACCGAAATATCAGGATTATCCTGGTCCAAGATAATTTTCTTCATATCCTGCTCCGGATCCTTCACGATATCCTGGGCCCGTGTCTTTAATTGCTATGCTGCACTAGGCTTGGTTAAGGATTTCATCGAGGATGAGTAGCATTCTTTCGCCTCCTGCTGATCACTATCAACTTTGACAACTCCCCAAGGGGTAGGGATCTTGATGCATTGGTGATACGTTGATGGCACGGCCTTCATATCGTGAATCCATGGTCTTCCCAATATGATGTTATAGCAGGATAGAGAATCCATTACACAGAAACGTTGTATCGAGTTGACTCCTTCAACGTATACTGGTAACTTTATCTCTCCCACTGTGTTTCTAGCCTCTCCACTGAACCCAACAAGCACGGTAGACTTCGAAGTGATATCCATTGGAGATACATTCATTCTCTTCAGAGTCTCTAATTGGATTATGTTGACGGAGCTGCCATTATCAACCAATATCCTGCGTACAAAATGGTTAGCCACATATAATGTTATTACCAGAGCATCATGGTGAGGATCCTGGACAGTATCCCTGTCATCAGCATCAAATGTGATCACTTTGTCAGTTGTGAGGGTAGTCATCCTGACAGGTTTGTCTCCCTTTTCGGCCTTAGCTTCCTTTGCATGTCTCTTTGCCGCCGAATACGAAGTCCCACAAATGTCGGATCCTCCCGAAATGAAGTTGATTATCTTGGCATCCGCGGGAGGTGATGCTGCTCGCTCAGGATCCTTCTCAGTATCCTGACCCTTATTCTTCTTTCTTCCTAAGAGGTCTTTCAGATATCCCTTGCTTAGAAGATAGCTTATTTCTTTCCTTAGAGCAATGCAATCCTCAGTCATATGTCCGAAATCTTCGTGGAAAGCACACCATTTTGACTTATCTTTCCAGTCAGCTTTCTGTTGACTCTTTCGAGGCCACCTAGCCTTGTCTCCTAGACCCTGCATGGCATACATCAATTCAGGAATGTTAACAGAAAAGCAATATTCAGACAACTCAGGATACTCTTCAGGATCCTCATCTTCGACAGCATTCACTCTCTTATTTTCATTTCTACCATATGGCTTAGGCCGATATGGCTTGAATGAGGATTCAGACTTCCTGTTGGTCGACTCATAGGTGTCGGATGAGTTAATTCTCTCTTGCATCTTCCTATCATCGTCTAACCGAATATATCTTAGGGCCCTGTTTCGAGCTTCATCCAAGTTCCTGCATGGGTTCATTACAAGATCTTGATAAAATTGAGAATCCTTTTGCAGCCCCATCTTGAAAGCTTGCACAGCTGTTGCAACATCAAGATGAGGAATGTCTAGGGATTCCCGGCTGAACATGTTCACATAATCCCTAAGGGATTCCTGAGGCCCCTGTGTTATCCTGTAGAGATCACTTGTTAATTTTTCAAAGCTTCTACTACAAGAAAACTGACTATTAAATAAATTTACTAAGTGAGCAAAGGAAGTAATCGAATGTGGAGGAACATTCAAGAGCCATTTCAAGGCTGATCCTGTTAAGGTTGAACCAAAACCCTTGCACAAGCATGTTTCCTTGAGATCCGGAGGGATAGGGTTAATCTCCATTCGTTCCCTATACTGCGCAATATGCTCCTCAGGATCCGTAGTTCCGTCGTAAAGCTTCATGTTGGGGGTTTGAAATCTCTTTGGGATCTCAGCATCACAGATAGGATATGCAAAACGAGATATCTTGTGGCTGTCTTGGGACACTTCCGGGATCGGCTGGACCACCCCAGGTACACTAGATATCATGTCCTTCAACTTCTGAAGTTCCCTAGTAAGTGCTGATGTTACACCTGTATCCTGCAAAGATCCACTATTGTTAGTAGCATGAGTATTATTATTATTTGACACGTTACCCGTTGGAGGATTTTTCCCATATCCTGAAGCATATCCTGAGCTCCTCATGGTTGACATCCTGACCGAGGAGGGTATTTCAGGAGTATGATTCTGAGGAAGGCTGGGCACAATATTCCCCCTATTATCCTCAGTATATACCGCTGAACTGAAGTTCAAAGTTCTGGGATGTAATGGAGTGACAATATCCTCAGCAGATCTGCTCGAGCCAGACTTCAGGAGTTGTATTTCCCTTAAAAGCATTTGGTTCATTTCCTGTTGCTGCCTCATTTGTTCCTGCACACTTCCAAATAAGGTTAAAATTTCATCGTTAAAAGCTAAAACAGGAGCAGATTCCTGAACACTGCGGGTAGGGATAATATCCTGAGGTCGTGAAGAGGCTGGCATCCTTGGAGGAGGTGGTGGAAGCACCGAACCGGTAGTAGCAGAAGTCATAGCAGACACATTGAAGGAGCTCATGTTTGATCTTGAGGCCATTACGGACAATGTGGCAAAAAGTTTTAAAATAGAAAGCCGATTAGCGATTTCACAAAAAAATTTAGTAAAGAGAGCACCACTTGCCCCACGGTGGGCGCCAAATTGTTTTGGTCAAAAATTACCTAAGCAATTTAGTGATCAAATTAGTTAAGTGAGGTAGTGTGCTAGAAATATGTGTGAAAAATATGCTTGTTAAGTTATTTAGAAAATCAATATTCAGGATACGGCTCAGGATATTGAGCTGTATCTACGATCAAACTATGAGCAAAAGTAAAGTAAACGACACGAGATGTACGAGGAAAGCCCTTGATCAATTTAGATCGCCGGCATAAAACCTCGGGAGCTGACAATCGCAGCTGCCTTGTTCTTCTTATTACTTCAAACGTCAGGATACAGTGCAGGATGTGGTGCGGATCGACTATGTGTTACAATGAAATTTGAATACAAGTGTAGTGTTTGCAATGAGCTAGAGAGTGAAAGTGTTCGAGAGTATCAGTGTAAAATTGTGTGCCTTAAACTGATCCGCCCCCATCTATTTATAGTAAAGATAAAATAACAAACTTTCCTAAACTTCCGGGATCCAGCGAATATTCCCACTTGAACATTGAGGACCAAGTCTTTCGGGTTCAACGGCTTCTTCATAACAAATACGCCCGAGTCTTGAGGAGAAGAAGTCCTGATGACCGTTAGTAACTTACAGCCATTAACCTGCACGTGTTTAATTCACTCAGACTTAGGATATCGCCCAAGATGTTAGCAATATCCCCGTCCAGCATCCTGGTCACAAACAAACAATTAAAAGCGGGATATTAGTCAAGATATGTATGCTTAGAAAATGAGCCATAAAAATTACCGTAGATTGGAATAAGAGCTGGATACGGCACTGAAAGGCTTCAAGAAGTGGCTTATTTTATTAATTAAATCAAATTAACAAATATTGTTTTATAAATTTATCTTATTAAAGCTACCTTTGTAAAACATGGGTTTGTCCCATTTATTTAATAAATAAAATCCGGTGTTTCTAAACTCTGATATTTTCCTAACTCACGGTCCTGATGAAATTTCCGCTGCAATATTTTTCAAATTAATCACCGGTACCACTGGGTTGTTCGCGGCTTCCGATTCCGTCCAGGGTGGGTCGGGGGCCGTGACAGAAGGTGGTATCAGAGCCACTTGTTTAAGCTATTTAGGTGTTCTTTTAATACCTAAACAATAAAGTTAGGAAACTGATACAAATTAACATATGTGTTATATATGAATATATATATGTCGAGATGCACATATAATATACTGGAAGTATTGTTTTGTTCTAATTATTATGTGATATTAATAAGTGAAAATGTTTGCAATTCAGATGTCGAATGAAGTACCACATAATCCAGAAGTTCATGCTAATAATGAAAATCCTTTGGATAAAAATGCTATAGAAAATCTAATAGCCCAAGGAATAGCTAATGCTTTACCTTTAATAATTAAAGCTGTTAAAAATCCCGTAGAACCCACCAAAGTTGTGAGTAGCAAGCATACTCGTGACGACAGTTGTGTCAATGGAGGTAATGATGATATTATCAAAACCCCATTTCCCGAGAAAAAGAAGGCGATGACTCTCGGGTGTACCTACAAAGAATTTTTAGCCTGTAAACCAACTGAGTTCGCAGGCAGTGAAGGAGCCACTACTGCTCTGCGATGGTTGGAAAAGACGGAAGCTGTTCTTACAATCAGCAAATGTGCCGAAGAAGATAAGGTGATGTATGCATCTAACCTCTTTAAGGAAGAAGCCTTAGAATGGTGGAATACAATTCTTCAGGCAAAAGGAAGGGACATGGCTTATGCCATAAACTGGGAAAAATTCAAGGAAATGACAGAAAGGAAATTTTGTCCTCCTTATGAAAAGGAACGAATGGCTAACAAGTTCCTAAATCATAAAATGATAGATGTAAATTGTCGTGAATATACGACAACATTCTTCGAATATGCAAGAATGGTACCAACTCTGGCTTCGCCAGAACCCGTACTAATTTCTCGTTATATTTGGGGATTAGTTAGCGAAATCCGAGACATAGTCAAGGCCGTTAGACCACAGACTATTGAAGAAGCAGTCGAACTAGCTAACATGCTGACAGATGGACTAATTCGCACAAGAGAAGAAAACAAGAAGAAAGAGTTAGCCCAGAAAATTTTCCAAGAATTCAAGAAGACAGGAACTGAACCGTCATTGGAGCAACCTATTTGCAGAAGCTGTAACAAAAAGCATTCAGGAAGATGTCATTTTAGGAAAACACCCTACTGTGACTTCTGTAAGATGACCGGGCATATAGAGGAAGAGTGTAGAAGGAAAACTAATGTTTGTTTCAATTGCGGAGAAACAGGACACATTAAACCATACTGCCCGAAACTAACCAAAGCATCTGACAACAAGGCCAGAACTGCAGACGGAGCTAAGAAGAACGCACGAGCATTCGTACTTACTACGCAAGAAGCAGAAATGATTCCAGACGTAATCGCTGATATGTAATATCTAAGTTAAGTTATTATTTGACCCTAGTACAAATAAAAGTTTATAAATAAATACATTCTGTCAAGTACTTCATCTATTCAAAACCATAACAGACTTGTTTGGTTTTCACTTTCACTAAATTATTTATTTGGTCACGATCACCTTGTGGTGACGTTTTTACAAATTTGAAGCTTGTGCTAATCTCGTTGCACACGGGTTTAATTATTTATTTATATTGAATCCGCTTTGTTGGTTTATTCTATAAAATCAATCTTAACACAATCATGTGCTAAGATAATGATACACAAATTCATTTCATATTTCAGTGTATCTCTTAAGAATTTTTATATTAGCAATCGAGCGCTTCGTAATCTTTATTGTTTTATCATCTCTGATCGAAAAACATTATTCAATTATTTCAATTTCAATTTCAAATCCTACTAGATTTATTTGAAACATTCGGACTTACTTCATTTGATTTAAAGCACGGTGAAACTCATTTCATTCACCGCTACTATTTCCAATTACTATGACACCTTGTGGCGTCATAATAAATTTGAAGCTTGAGCTATTCTCATTTTCACTCCTAATGAACGAATTTTAATTTTTGTTGGTTCATTATCTTAAACAGTCTTAATACAATTATGTGTTAAGATAAGAGTACACAAATTCATATCATATTCCGGTGTACCTCTTAACGTTTCTTTCATCATTTATCGAAAATTCTATAAATATTCATTTGGTCTTTTCATTTGAAAATCCTATTCGAAATGAATATCCAAACTTACTTCATTAAAGCTTTCAATTGATTACACGGTGAAATTGTTCGGTCACCGTAATTATTGAATTATTTCAATCATTACGACACCTTGCGGCGTCGTTATAAACTTGTAGCTTGGGCTAATCATAAGCATACGAACCATTCAAAACCACGTATGTCTTTCATTTGACTCGTTATTAAAAATAGTCTTGATGCAATTATGTATTAAGACAATGATACACTAAACTCTATTGTATTTCAGTGTATCCTTGCAATTCCATAAATGTCAAACACATTTATTTTCTCATATCATGGTTTAATAATGGACAAATCATTTTCGTACCTTTATTTCATTCTTGAGCTTGCTGATTCTGAATCTTCTTCAGTTGCCAATCAAAGTAAGCTTTCTTTTGACAAAGAATTTTTTTCACATTCATTCTAAATATCTATTGATCATATATCTTTTTGCTTGAACCTAGTCACCTTGGAAATTATATCATTTCATCTTATTCGATTGTCATCAATTTCTTGAACTAATTCAGTTGAACCTTTGAAACCTACCTATTGTACAACTTATATTCGCAAAATTTGATATTTTAATTCTGTGTCATCTACCTTAATATTGTTTTATTGACTAGAATATGACATAAGTCTAAAAGAAATATCATAACCTAAATACACTTAGGAACTGGAATCTGAGATTAAGAAAAAGTATTCCTACTTATTCCAGTAAATCTCGAGGACGAGATTTTTATTAAGGTGGGGAGAATGTAACAACCCTCATTAAAAGTCCTATTTATTTTATTATTTTATCCAAAAGGAAACCCTAATTGAGACACCCAAGTGATTCTACGCAAACCCTAAAAATTTCAGAACAATCAGAATCAGGATCAGGGCCCCTAAAACTCAAGGGGGGGGGGGGGGCATTCCCTACTCAACGATTATCCTTATATGTTATTATAAAACTCGAATTTAAACGTTTCGTCGACTCAGCTAGCCTACTCCCACACGCGGCAAACCTATGGTCATTACGTGTCCCTTACGGACCGTAAGGGTTAAGTCTTACGGTCCGTAAGCCATGTCAAATTCATGTATAAATAGCAGGCTGTGGGACTTGATTTCTGACATTTGAGCGACGATCAAATTCAAAACGTACGCTGAGATATAATCGAAACAGTCTCAAAATCACTAATTAGTATAGTGGGGGGCTACTACAAACAGGGTATTAACTCAATCGCTGCTACGATTCAATGTCCGATCGATTAAACTATCCAATGGATGTTTAAGTGCTGCTCAAACTTGGGTTATGCTTTGTCATTAGTCGTGATTCCGACAGGATGTTTGAGTACCACCCGAACTTGGGGAATACTCTGTCATTCGTTGTGAATCCGATGGATGTTTAAGTATTGCACTTTGTCATTCGTTGTGAGGGTTTGTATCTCGTGAGTTATCGTAAATGCTGTATTAGTTACTTACCTAGTTTGTATGCATTAGGTTACAAGGCTAAATCAATAGGCTAAGCTCTGCTCAAATTAAATCTGCAATATATCAAGGCTTATCTGTAAACTAAGCTTTGCCCGTAGAAATCTGCAATGTGAGTTCATTTCTCTTTTCTCACCGTTTGTGAGTCCATTCTCTTTTCTCACTGTTTTATCACCTTTTTGTGATACAATTATATTTACAAAGGCTTTCCAGAATCCTAAATGTTTACCAGTTATACTTACAGTGATTAAGTTTTTATATTAAACTGCCGGTATGAAAGGTTTTATACATTATTTGATCTTCGTTACTATTTGCCAGAAAGTTAGCCAATAGTAGCATGACCACAATCACAGTGGGAATTATGCCAGTAGATATAGTCTATAACTAATATTATTTTAACATTAAATTATTAATAAATTTAATATATGTTTGAAATAAATCTAAATAGTGTATACCATAATAAAATAGTCAAGTATAATATATTATACTAAGATTATAATTTAGTCTTAGTCACGTTAATATATTAAATAATGATATTACAATTATTTAATTAACATATTATATTTGATAAAGTTATAATAGTTGACATAAAATGATATATGTCATTTTCTGGATTAAATGGTTTTGTGTCATAAATAATATATTTGACAAAGTAATGTCACGGGACACAACTAAGTCCAGAGTCACTAGTTGAGAGAATGATCAACAGTGACATGACCAAAAGCACTAGTTGAGAGAATGATCAACAGTGTCATGATTAGAATCACTAGTTGAAAGAATGATCAACAGTGATATAACCAGAGTCAGTAATTGAAAGAATGATCAATAAGTGATATGATCACCGTCACAGGAATCGCCTAGTGACAGATAAATTGAATAATAGTAAAATAGAATTATTTGATAAATTCACTATTGGAAGAAAGTGAGCCAATGAGTGATATGATTACTGATACATCGAAACTGCCACCATGTGATAAATATTGATTGAGTTGGGTAAATATAAACAAATATAAAAACCTTAATACTGTAAGGTATAACAATATATTTTATAAAAATGGAATGAACTCACTCAGTATTTCCACTGACAAAACCTTTTTCAAACATTTTTCAGGTAATTACCGTAGATTGGAATAAGAGCTGGATACGGCACTGAAAGGCTTCAAGAAGTGGCTTATTTTATTAATTAAATCAAATTAACAAATATTGTTTTATAAATTTATCTTATTAAAGCTACCTTTGTAAAACATGGGTTTGTCCCATTTATTTAATAAATAAAATCCGGTGTTTCTAAACTCTGATATTTTCCTAACTCACGGTCCTGATGAAATTTCCGCTGCAATATTTTTCAAATTAATCACCGGTACCACTGGGCTGTTCGCGGCTTCCGATTCCGTCCAGGGTGGGTCGGGGGCCGTGACAGTTTCCCACAAAACCCATGAATCACCTTCAATGTGTTCATGAGATTTTCAGGAATTAGCCATGATTTCGCATGTTATTGTCTAGGTCTTACTCCTAGACACCATATCAACCCCATTCTACCCAAATAGCAAACATGCAACATCAATTTTCAGATTTCCCAATTTCATGAGAATTTCAAACAGAGAATTAACACCAAATTTTACATACCTTGTAACCCCCTTGTGATGAGGATCACTAATCTATGCTCAATTTTCGATTTGGACTTGGTTTGATCCTTCAATTTGTGAGATTAGTGAATGTTAGGGTTTGAGCTCCCTGGCTCCTGTGGGTTACGACCAGAACACGCACACACACACCTAGTGTGTGTGTTGTGTTTAGTTTTTAAGTTTATAATTCCATTTTCAAGTTACCCGGCTTTGGTCCCTCGTGTTTGGTTAGTTATTAAGTAGGCCACAACCTACTTATTTTCAACAATATTCCCACTTATTAACTAGGTTAAATATTCCTAGTTAACTTAGCGGGTTCGAGAATATTTATGACTAAGTTTATTTCAGGTCCCGTTAACTCGGGCCTTCTATCATTTTATTTCTTAAAAGCGTTTTATTCACTTTTTATTTATTATTAGGATTAATTATTTAAATCCTAATATTTACCGGGTAAATTTTTTTACCACTAACGGTATTTTACCCGTCAGTAATATTAACGTGGTTTGATTACCAAACCCGTTTTTGGGGTGTTACACCCCCCCCCCCCCACCATACGAATCTGATCTCAACCACAAGACTTTTTGTTTGAAAATATTCCAAGTCCCCATGCAATTGACTTCGGAATTGTGAGAAGGTTATAAGTGAACTAACAATTACATCTAACACCCCCTAACTACTCACCATTTACCAAAAATCTTGCACTAACCCCCCCCCCCCCCCCACATGGCTGAATTCGGTTCAAGCTTAGCCCACAAGATATTTTATTTGAATTTGGTGCATTCCCCATGTAATCTCATTGGAAGATTATGAAAGATGTGGTTTGTATTTTTGTTGACACTTAAACCTTTGGGTAAAGACTCAAATTAGTGTTATAAGTAAACACTTATTATTCATCATCACCACCAAACTTCTTTCTCCCTTTCTAAACAAGCTACGGCCGAACCTCCTTGCCACCATCACTATTTTTTTGTTGCCATCTCAAGTGTTCCAAGTATTCTACAAAGTGCACAAAGGTGTTTTAGAAGGTGTGGAGCACACGGATCGCCAAGAACCTCCCTCGTTTGTCTTTAACCACTCGTTTTTCGTCTAGTTTCTTCCCTAGCTTCAAAGCTAGTAGTAAGTCTCTTTGATCATCTTTTATGTTATATTTATGGTGGGTAATAGTTATGTTGTGATGTAAATAAAAGAACACTAGAAGATCATAAATGCAAACTTGAACATAAAGTTAGTATGAGGTTAAAATAAGATGAAATCTTGTTAAAATAAAATTGTTTTGATGTTGTTATTATTTATTTGATGATTACTAGTAATAGGGTGTTTAACCTCATGGATGAACTTGTTAAAGAAAGATTAAAAACTTAAGTTAACAAGTTCGGGGGTGATTAGTGGACTACATAAAAAGAATCACCTCCATGTTTCACATAAACTTGGTAACAAAGTGGTATCTTGATAAAAAAAAAATAAGTGAACTAAGTGAGTAGATGGTCGTATGGACCCGAGAGTTACAAATAATTTTTCTAGACAAACCAAGTTAAGAGACGGATTTTTGAAAAGTCATGATCCTTACATTATTTTTGGAAAGAAATAGAATTATGAATACTAGTGAAACATGGAAATATTGTAAATGAATATTTTTGTAAAATAAGTTCACAAGTTGTGAACATCTAAAAATCCGGGGAACGAGAGTTTTACAA
Source organism: Helianthus tuberosus (assembly GCA_030545235.1). Taxonomy (NCBI): domain Eukaryota; kingdom Viridiplantae; phylum Streptophyta; class Magnoliopsida; order Asterales; family Asteraceae; genus Helianthus; species Helianthus tuberosus. The sequence goes on along the minus strand of CM060389.1, from coordinate 1,935,086 downwards.
AAATAAACACACTTTGGAGGGTGACTAAACCCACTAAACACACCACTAAATTACTACGCGTTTTTATGAAACACCAAGTTTATGTTGTCATGAAAAATGCATTGTTTTTTGGCACTTGACTAGTGTAACATTGTTTAGTAATTTGTTGGTTGATTTGAATGAATTTTGAAAAGAAGATGATACGCTAGTAAGCGTGGCCACCTCCAGTTACAGGGGAAACTCTGGCGAAATTTTTCCAGAAAATAACACTTAGAATATTTTAGATAAACGAATTAAAATATATTTTTTAAGTGAGACTTAATAATATATTTCGAAGATATAAAAACGCACATGTATTAAAAATCCCCATCCTTGGGAAGGAATATAATCATTAAATAATTAAGAAGTGTTAACACGAAATAGTTGTCTAACTATTTCCTAAAAACGATAAACCTTAAGCCAAGGCACGACCGTCCGTTTAATAGAAGTTAGTACGTGTAGGTTGTCACGCAGCAGGTTATTTTGGGACGGACTATTTCGAGACGCACTTCAGTGAGTTCATGTCCCCCCTTTCTCTTAACTGTTTTCAGTTTTTATACTTCGGGGGTGAAATACATGTTACTATGATTACGAATACTTTTTACATGGTATGGTTAGCGTAAGGAGGGTTACTACTTAGATCATGTGAGTGGGTAGGCGGGAACTGGAGGCCATTAATCCTCATTGTAGGACCGAGGGTCGTAAGCGGTAGATCTATCTGGGTGTAGCGAGCCCAGCCCCAGGCCCAACAGAACGGACCTCGGGGTGACTTTGAGCCCGACGCAAAATCCGCTAGGTTTGAGTCTTCCTACGGCACTTCACACATATCAATGGCCTTGCAAACCATTGGTGATCTCTTTATTTCCTTATTTGTTACATACCAGGGATTTTATACTTACAAAGGTTTTACATACTCACTTTCACATGAACTCGCTCAACTTTATGTTGATTTTTCAACTTACATGTATTTCAGGAAATTAACGGATCTGGCAAAGTATGCACTGTCGTTACGCTGCGTAGGAGAAGTGATGTCATCCAAGTTTAGGGATTGTGACTTTTACCTGGACGAGTCACAAGTCTTAAACTGTGTTTATTTCACGTTTTGTGGTTGTGTCTTATGAACAAGGTTTTTATTATGTTGTGTTGTAAACTCGTTGCATGTGTCAACTCTAAAACAATGTTGTCGTATTTTACTTTTAAAACTTGAAGTAATGGATGAGCATCATGGTTTTACTTTCATATAGCTTTGTTGTGATTAAGCTATGGTATTAAGAAGTCACACCAAAATAAACCCACGCTTCCGCAAAGCCAGGGTGTGACATGGTTAGGGTTCAACATTTCGAGTTTGTGTGTCGGACGATGCATATTGAGCCAACAGTCCTTCGATTTAGGGTTTTTTTACCAAATGCACTGTACCCAAGGGTTTTACTCGTTTGTCCAAAGAGCGACCTCAAAGAAGATTTTGCAGCATCCTCCAAAATCTTTCCATTATTAGAAACAAAAATTTTTCTTCATCAAGGCAGGGGTGATTCCGATGAGGATGGTTCTAAGGGGAAAAGAAGACATCCCTATTGAAACGCTTCGGACCCCTGTTGACGAAAATTGGTATCATGACCTGAAGGAAGTTCCTACCATTGCCTTACCGGAGAAAGCCCTTGTTGGGGCTAGTATGAGTTTGAATTGGAGAATGGACCGGGAAGACAAACCGGTGTATACGGAGGAAGGTCATGGTAAGATTGGGGTTTTCCCCCTTTTTGCCTTTCTCCTACTTTTTTTTTAAACTTGCCCTTCCTCCCCTGCAGTTATTTTATTGTATGTTGTCGCATATAAGAGGGAAGGCGGGAAAATGGGTACCATTCAGAAGAAACCTGATGAGGAGCTTTGGTACCATCGGATTGTGAGGAATTTTGTACTTCCTCAAGAGGCTGATTTATCTGCCCAACCTGCTGCTGGTGTTGGTGAGTTTGCGCATCTTGTTTGATGTTTTGCTTTTCTTTATGCTCTTGAGCAAACTTTATTCTGCGCTTTCACAGGTGAATTGTCCAATTTGGGCATAGGTCCTGAGAAGAAGAAACGCGCGACGACCAGTAACGTTGCGCTTAAAAAGAGTGATGCGGAGAACACTCATTCCTCCAAAGTCAAAAATGTTGGAGGAGAGAAGAAAGGTATGCGCCGTTCCTCTGACTCCTGGTGTGATTATGTGGTGGTTTCTGACTCTTTGGAGGGTCTTGCGCCTGCAGTTACTATTAGGAGGCCGAAACCTGAACCGAGAGATACTGCTGATATTCCTCCATCCAACCCAAATGATCCCATTGACTTGGAGTCCAGTCCTGAACACTTGGTGCGGAAGAAGGTGGGTAAAAGGAAGCAGACTGATGCTGAAGCTGAGGGTCAGCCTTCAAAGAAGATCCAGAGGAAGAAAATTACCAGGAAAGGCAAACTGGACGCTTTTATTTCTGAGTCTGTTCCTGGTAAGTGTTACCTTTACTTCTTTTTCCTCATGCGCATTAGATAATTACAGATTTTTTTTTCAGAAGTCCCTGTTTCTCCTGTTCCCACAGAACCGCAACCTGTGGTTAATGAAGGACTCCCACCCTCTCCTCCGCGTGCTTCCATTGCTGATCAGTTAAAGACTACGGAGGTTCCTGATGATGGCGTGGGGAAGACTGTTGAGGCTGACAAGCCTGTTGAAGTTGATGCGGAGGTTGAAAAGGTTGTGTGCCCAGTGGTGGATGATGCTGGTAACCCCCCAACTCCTGAACCTGCTGCCCATGATAAGGAGAAAATTGCGGAAGATATTCCTGTTATAGCTTCTCCTTCCAAGGTTTCTGGTTCTATGCCTGAGAAAGTTTCTGCTGAAGATCGGGGTTCATTTTCCGATGCAGGCAAAAGTTCTCCAATCCGCCCAAAGGAGACCCTGGGGGATTATTATTACAGAACTTATCCGGAGAAAGATGCTTCCGAGCTTCATGCCCCTATTTGGAATTTGAAAAAAGGTGATACTTTCTCGGATTGGCGCGTGTGCCGAGACTGGTTGCAAGGAATATTTCCGCCGGGGGAAATCAAATTTCAAGAAAACTGTTCTCACGAGCAAACTTACCATGCTTACCTTGAGGGGACTGCTTCTCATGTTTCTACCACTCATCGCATTGTGCGTGAGTGGCATAATATGCATAAGGATTGGGAGGCTTTTAGGGTGTCACAGAAGAAGCTTGCTAATGATGAAAAGTGCTTGGCTCAGTTAAAAGCTAGATTGGAAGCGGATCAGACCAAGTTTGAGGCTGATCGTAAAACTGAGGAGTGGTCTGTTGCGGGTTGGAAGAGGAAAGCAGAAGCTGAAGCTGCCCTCCTTTTTGAAGAACGCAAAAACTGGAAGAAAATTTGCGAAAAAGATAACGCTGAAAAGGTAAATCTCCGCAATGTCATTAATAATCTCAAGGCCGAGATTGAAAAACTGAAGAAACAGGATGCGGAGGTAGAAAAGTTGAAAAAGGAGAAGGCTGATGCAGAAGCTGCGCTAGAAGAAGCGCGCTCTCATAGGAAGCGCAGTGAGCAACGAGAGGTACAAGCTTGCGCCACTCTAGCTCTTAAAGATAAAGAGTTAGAAGAACTTACTGCTTTGCTTTCTGACCAGGAACAACTTAAAAAGGATTCAGAACTTGCGCACTCCGAGAAAGCTGAAACCTCCCGCCGTTTGACTGAAACCGAAGAAAAATTAGAAAACTCTGAAACGGCGCGGGCCACAGTGGAAAGCGAGCTTGATCTTTTAAAAAGTGATATGGCGTGGCTGAAAGATCGTGGAATTGCCTGTGTAAGTTGCTTCTTATTTGTTGCGGGAATGTTTTTGTGCCTTCTTGTTATTTACCCATTCTTACTGTCATAGGTTGCTGAATCAGTGTTGAATTCTGAGGAGTTGGATAAAACCGTTGCGCGTTTAGTTGTTGCTGCGCGAAAGGACGGGTATGCCCAAGGGTACGCTGAGTGTTCTCAACATGTGAATAGCGCTTTGAAGGTTGATTGGGACACCAGTAAATCTGCGACTTATGGCGTCAACACTGGTGCTGCGCTTACTGCTTTGAAGGCAGAATTTGACAACTTGCAGCTTCCCGTTATGGATCTTATAAATGTTGCGCTGCAATCTGATGATCACGTGGCACAACTAAAGGAAATCTTTCCGGATGACGGTGAAGATTTAGTGTAGGTTCCTTTGAAACTGTATTGAACAATTTTTTGTAATATTTGGGATGTATATCCCTTTCTTTGTTGGTGCGCTGTTGCGCAAGTAACTAAAACATTGCCGTGTTTGATAGTTTCTAAGGCGTATTTGTACGCTGAGAATAGTATGTCGTGTTTTTTAGTTTACAACTTTTTGCATGAGTACAATTACTTTGATTAAGTAAGGCGAATGAAGTTGGTATAAAGCTCATATGTGAACGTATGGTCGTTTGTGATGTAATCACTGACCGTTCATGAGGCTTTATTTTATATTTACCATAATGTTTTCGCGCTTACTGAAAGAAATTGCATGCACTTTGTAAAAAAAAACACAAGAATAATAGAAACTTTGTTGCTTATTTCCGGATAGGGCACAGAGGCCATTACAAAGTTTGCTAATAAATATACGGGACTTAACTTACTCTATTCTCCCGCTCTGTCTTAATAAATCATGTCTTTCTGCGCGGAGACCATCGAATTTCTTCTTAGTTTTTCGCCCTTTTGCTTGGGCCTTCGTCGCCTCGAGTTATCTGCTTTATTTCCTTGCGCACATTTTGTAGCAGATGTGTGAGCTCACCGCTTTTAAGGGCTTTCTCAATCTCGGTGCGCAAGGAAATGCAGTTGTTGGTGGTATGCCCATTGTCCTTGTAATATTCGCAATATTGGGCTGGATCTTGTTCGCGCTTGTTTTTCATGGGGATCGGTGGCTTGAACTGATAATCTTCAGTGCTCAAAACTTCCGCGGGAGTTTTAGTTAAGGGAGTCCATTGTCTCTCCCTATTTTCCTGTTTGAGTTCCCTCTGCGCGACAAGTTTATTGATCGTTGACCGAGCATCTTCAGATGAATGGTTTCCCGAGCCAGAATCGCGCCATCCCTTCTTGAATTTCCTCCCGCCGTTAGAGTCTAAGTCGGAAGGTCGGTTATGTGGTGGTGGCGGCCTATTAGTGGTAAGGTTCTTTTCTGTTTGTGCATAAACCTTAGCTGCTGCCATCACTTTCTCCCAGCTTTTCGGGAGACCTTCTGTCCCAGACAGGACCTTAATCATATCATCACATCTGACCGCATATTTGAACTGTGCGCGGATCAGTTGCTCGTGGTCTCCCCCGATCTCTAGTACTTCTTTATTATATCGGGTGATAAAGTCCTCCAGGCTTTCGTCGTCATGACGCCAAATGTTCATGACATCTGATGTGTCTCGGATAGATCGTCGTTGTTGACTGAAATGAGTCAGAAATTTCTTGCGCAGATCCTTCCATGATGTGATGTTCCCGATGGGTAAATTATCGAACCAGATTCTTGCAGCGCCAGTAAGGGTCTGTACGAAAAGATGACACCATAATGGTAGAGTCCAGCCACCTACTAGCCCTGCGCTTGTAAAAACCCTCAAGTGGTCATCAGGGTCTGTTAGCCCATTAAATTTACCCACGTTGGACGGTAATTTAGCTTTCTCAAGCGGAGCTAAAGCTATTTCCATGATGAAATTTGAATTTTCCGCTGCTTCCGCAGGACGGTAAATCAAATCATAGTTGTGTTCAGCCTCGGGATTGTAAACCGCACGGGGTTTACATTTGTTATAGTTCAACCGACTAAACACACTGACGTTGTCACCTAAGCGATAGGTTGGATCATCTTCACTGGTGTAGGTATTTCGTTGAGAACCCAACCTAGTGTGAACTGATGCTCTTCGGTGGGAATGTGACTCGTCTCGATGCTCTCGTTGACGACTCCCAGATTAGGTATACTCATATCTCGACGGAGATCTGGAATATACCTCTGTGTCCTCGATGTGAGATGGGCCTCACGTTGAGAAGCATGAGCACGAGATCCTGGCCTTCGCGACTGAGTTTGAGGTGCAGTTTGTGCACACAGCTGCGTGTATACTGCATTCAGAGCCCCTTGAGACCTGACATACCAGGAGATTGGAGTTTCTCCTGGAGACAGAATTGAGTGAACAGGGTTCTCTGGTAGCACCCCTGGAGTGACAGGTTCATTTACTCGATTGGACTGAACCTCATTGTCATCCGAGGCATCCTCTGGAATTCCTTCAACCTGAAAGTTGTTTCCGACGTTCGGCCGAGGGCCGGTTTGCCGATGAGACGACGTTTCTTCCATATGCAGATGGAATCAACAGGGTAGATCAAAAACGAGAGAAAATTGGATGAAACAGAGAAATCGGTGGGCGCCAATGAAGAAACACTAGATAATTGACCGAAATCGAATTATCTAGGGGGTTTGAATCCGCATAAAAGGGGGGTTGTTCTCTCTCGTTTGATTCAATACGACTGATCTTCTTCTCCGGTACAACTCTGCAAAACAAAACACCGTTAGCCTCGTCAAGGGGAGAAGAGGGGTTCTCTCCTTGACCCGACTCCGGCGTGAGAATAAGTATGTGTTTATGAAGAAGAAGAAGAAGAAGAAGAAGAAGAAGAAGAGGTATTGACGAAGTGTGTGTAACTTAAATTTCATACCTGAATTGTTCTCATATTTATAGCTGAGAGTTTTGGGAGGGAAAACTCGTTGGTAAAATGTTGACGGAAGATGCTAACCCCGTAAGCGGTTACATTTCCTTCCGTTAAGCTTCTCGATCCGACGTGAGTGCACACGGATCGCTGTTTAGATCCACGGCTGGGGGTTTGCCACGTGGAAAGTGATTAAGTGGTGGTTTCTCTCCAATTACATGCTATCATTGTGATCTCAGGGATGCCTGAGGTGATGACACGTGTCCAGACGGTTATAACCGTCCTAGTGGTGCACGATTGAATTCTTCTAGAAGATTACTGCTGTAATCTGGTGTGACTCTTTACCGTGTGGTATCAGTTAAGTAAATAATATCCAAGTCTGGATACTATTAAGCGGAAGTGTTTAACTTAGGATTTTCATCCTTTTATGGAGGAAAGCGCAAGGATTTGTGATTTCCTTTTGGCGCGCAAGTGTTGTCTGCTATTTGTCTCTTAAACCTTCTTTGTAGGACCAGTGCGCGGCCACGCAAGGTCAAAAGGGTTAAAAGGCAAGGTTGTGGTATGGTCCTAAGTACTTGTTACAAGGTTTTTGGGACCTTACCCCTTCAATTGTAGTTTTGAACTGAGGGCAAATTGTATTTTTTGACTGAAGTAAAATCGTAATTTGCCAGAAGTTAAAGCGATAGCAATACTGTAATTTAGAAGCAGGGGAAAATTCTTAATTATGAACAGGGGCAAATTCGTAATTTTGAACTAGGGGCATACAAAATCATCATCAACTAGGGCAATGGCTCTGATACCACTTTGATAGGAAACAATCGTGAAACCTTGTCACAAACGGTAAATAAAAATGCGAAAGCAAACTTCGTTTAACCAAACTTTATCCAACTCGAATGAACTTGTGAGGATGCAAACAAATAGGGTATAGAAGTATAAAAAAGACACCAAATTTTAGCTTGAAAAAAACTCTCAGAAAAGGAGAGTAAAAACAGGAGACTGCAAGAGCTGTTTCAAATCCACTATCACCCATAGAGCAATACAAAGTCTTATCTAGATAAAACTAGAGGCATACAAAATCATCATATATCTGGCATAAACTTACTTCAAGTATATCGAATAATATCAAATACGAAGAAACAAGTAAGAGGTATCACTAACAAGAAACTAACCATCTTTGAAACGTATGTTATCTTCTGTGTTCTTGTAGCTGTATTAAGACTATGGGGTATGGGGCTTGGGTTGGGGCGTGGGTTGGGGGAAAACGCCCAAGCCATCACCCCGGGTGGGCTTGGGTTGGGGCGTGGCCCTTGGGGCTTGGGTTTCAAGCCGGGCGTGGGGCGGTCTTGACATCCTAGCTGGCGGCCTCCTATTCGCTGACCCCGCCATGTCATATCGGACCATTTGAAAGTTTGAATTTTAAATTCAAACCGTTTGGGCTTGGCCAAGCGGTCACCCCAACCGGTCACCCCAACCCCAACATCCCCTATAAATGTAACCCCCAACCCCACCGGCTACCCACTTCATCCCACGAACCCGCTACCCCAACCCGAAGAACATGGCATCCTGGACCCACGAGGAAGAATTGGCTCTCGTCACAAGCGTCGTTGACGCTATGAAGGGCGGCAACCGGGCCAAACAAAATATTGGCCGGAAGCATTCGCAACCTACCGACATAACGTCGGAAACGACCGCCACAACCTCAACGCGTGCCAACACAAATGGCGCGAGCTACGGCCCAAGCTCGATCGTTTCAAGGCTTACTACGACGCTGTTCCGAGCGGCGAGTTAAGCCACGAGGACCGGGTGGCGGTGGCGAACATAGAGTTTCGAGGCAAGGAGCGAAAGACATTCGACAAGATCGCCCTTTTTGAAATTTACCTAACGCTCTAGGTTTTTTATTTTGTAATTTTTAGGAATTATGTAATTTTTAGGATTATGTAATTTTTAAAATTTTAATGAAATTTTAGGTTTTTTTTTTTATAAATGTTGTGTGAATTTTATAAATTTTTTGTAATTTTTTTTTAATAATCTGCCAAGCGGTGCACCAAACCCAAGCCCAACCCACGCCCCGCCATACCCCACGGACACGTCACTAGGCGGTGGGGGGGCTCCAATTCCAGGTGTCAACTCATGCCCCAACCCAAACCCAAACCCAACCCAAGCCCCACCATACCTCACGGTCTAAGTCCGCCCAAAAACCAAGCCCATAAAACAACTACAACTTCTTTTATTTCTGTTGGTGACGTCACCACCCAAACAAACATATATACTTTGTTTCTTTTTTTTCTTATATTACTCTAAATAATAATAATAATAATAATAGAATCTATGTAGGATTAATAAGTTGGGTTTTCTTATGGCAAAAATAACTCAACACATACCTACATGAATTTCATTTGCGGTTTCATGAGTTCATTCCAAAAAAAAGCATGTCAACTGGGCCAAGGAATGAATAGTGAATATACATGTTGGGTTGTTGCGTATAATGGGCTGCTGATAAACTGAAGTCTTAGAAGAATGGACATGGGCTTAAAGGCAATATGAACAGATGGGTCGGGCCTTAAGGTCATTACGGATGTGTTGCAGTATATGTAACAGAATAGAAATCTCGGTGCAGATATGGTTCTAGCCGATGTTCATTAGGGTTTCTTTCTTTTACACAGTCTCTCTCAAATCGGTCTCTCTCAAATCGGTTCTAGTTTCTGAAAAATTCGTTTGTTTAAATGTTAGATCGAGTGTTATGTGAGAGTTATATGAACTACGTTTTTTATTGAGAGTTTTAGTTTGGTCATGTAAATCATTGAGATTCGTTTGATTATTGAAAAGATATTATAATTTTGACACGTCTCAAACTCACGAGATTGTATTAAAGTATTGCTTATATGGCCATGATAGAAGGTAATATCCTTTGATTAAATTGATTTGACAAGATGGCAAGTGAAATGGATTACTTAACATCAATCAACCACTTTACATTGTTGCATGCATGTGATGAAGTTCGAACTAAATTATTAACTAAACCAAGAATTTCCTTCGTCGGAATGACCCATGGATACCTCTAACGCTCTCTCTCTCTCTCTCTTTTGCCTTGGCCATATAATCTCCAGAAATACATGATAAAACGAGCCAACTTACAAAGGGAACTTTATAATTCAAGGTTACATCAAGTATCATGTCAATTAAATTTCTATAAAAAGAACAATCATCATAATACAACTAAAGTGATCTTTATAATCTCATGTGGTCTACCAACAAATGGCATTTGATGGCACAAGTACAAAATGAATTATAAAGAATGAACCACTATAAAAACCACTTAACTTAATATGAGGGCATGTATGCTTAACCAAAAATTATAAAAAGAGAATTAAACTGAGTATTTCTAAAACTCTATAAATGTTTACTTGTTGATTTCTCGTAGATTCTACCCACAAGATTTATACTATTATATAAAGTGTTTACTTGTTGATTTCTCGTAGCGTTACAGTATTTCTAGTTCGTTGTAACTTTTCAAATCATTTATATTTCTTTATTTGAAAATCTCTTCTACACATAGAATGCTTATAAGATTTTAACTTAGTGTAATATTTCTTTTAGTTAAATTATTAATTTGACTCAATAATAAATTGTATAATCAATGATATTCATATACATAAAAAAGATTTTCCTTGGTAAATAAATAAATCTGTAGCACGTTATAAATTGTGATTGTGCCCAACTAGTTTCACGGTTATAAGTATTGGGCTTCGACCTGTTTAACGAAAAGAAACAAAGGCTCTTGAACCAACAATAAGCCCAACAGAAACATTTAAAATGGCCCGTTTAAAAAACAAAAGAATAAATTGTCATTTTAGTCCTGAGGTTTCACTAAAATTGACACTTTAATCCAAATAGTTTTTTCTTGTCATTTTAGTCCAAATAGTTTTGTTTTCTGCCATTTTAGTCCCTGACCTTTTGTCATTTTCTGCCATTTTCATCGACCACCACCTCCTACCACCTAATGTTAGCTTTTTAATTTGCATTCATTTACAAGGGAAAAGATCAAATAGGAAGTTTATTTTGGTTAGGAAGTGTATGAAGCAATAGGATTAGGACATGTGGCAACATTTAAAATAAAGAAAAAGGGTATTTTAGTCAATCCAACCCTTTCTTCTTCATTTTCAATCATTCGATTCGTTCGATTCGAGAGCTGATAAGTGTTTCAATCATTCAAACTTCGTCAATTGTTGAAGAAATCATTTCGATCCATGTAAGAAATTCTTTAATTTCATTTTTACGATTTGGGTTTTTGATTTAGTCATTGCGTTTTACGATCTTGGCGGGGTCCGGGGGCAGCGCCCCTGGTAGCGGGGTCCCAGGGGCGGCAGCCCCTAGCTGGGGTTGAGCTGCAATAAATTGCTGTAATAAAAATGCATCAGAAAAATTAATTTTCTGTAAATTGCCTCTGGAAAACTGCATTCGTAGACAGTGTTTCTGGTTCTGTAAACAACAGGTTCTGGTAATTGCGTTTTAGTTAGATTCTGGTTCTGTGAACAACAGTTTCTGGTTCTGTGAACAACAGTTTCTGGTCATTGGGTTTTAGACAGTTTCTGGTTCTATGAACAACAGTTTCTGGTCATTGCGTTTTAGACAGTTTCTGGTTATGTGAACAACAGTTTCTGGTCATTGCGTTTTAGAAATAAAACATTTTTGAAGTGTTTTTACTCATTGCGTTTTAGGTAAACACATTTTTATGTGTATTCAGTTCATTGCGTTTTAGAGAGAACAATTTCTTTTGTGTTTTTAGGCCATTGCATTTTAGAAATAAGACATTTTTAAGTGTTTTGGGTGCATTGCGTTTTAGGTAAAACACATTCAGTCCATTGCGTTTTATAAAGTACACTTTCTTTTGTGTTTTTAGGCTATTGCGTTTTAGAAATAAGACATTTATTTGTGTTTTCTGGTCATTGCGTTTTAGAAATAAGGCATTTCTTTGTGTTTTTGGCGCGTTACGTTTTAGAAAAAGTCATTTTTTTACGTTTTTTTTTTCATTGCGTTTTACGCAACTGGGTTTTCAATTTTTTTTTCGAAAATATAGCAACAGTATACTCGTTTTAAAGATAAAAAACGCTGGTTTTTTTGGTGCAATTTTTATAGAAAAATAATGTCGTATGAAAAAGTTATTAACGTTTAAAAAATGGGTGGTGGGGAATTGGAGGAGAGAGAAACTATTGTGTTGGATTGACTAGAATGCCCCTAACAAACCCACGCGCCTCTTTTTTTTTGCTTCAATTTCATTCATTTTATCTTAACCTTTGATTAATTAAATGGATGGTCAAGATCACTTCCTAGCCTTCCTAGCAAAATAAACTTCCTATTGTATCTCCACCCTCATTTACAATTCCAAAGAAATTAAAAGAAGGGTAAATTACACTTTTCGTCCTTTATGTTTGTATTAGATTGCAATGGATGACCTTTAACTTCAATAATTACATTCACAGTCCTTTATTTAGAAAACACATTACACCCTACCCTAGGTCCTTTAACACAAACCAGATTAAAATTTTCAGTTAAATATAACATGTAGATTGCACATAAGGGTATGTTAGTAATTTTACTTCTATATATAAAATATCTTTTCTCGAATTATTCACAGCCTCACACAAGTAAAACCTTATCCCCTTTCTTCTCTCTCATGTCACTCTAGAAAATTCCGACCACCACCACCCTTGTGGCGGAGCCACTGTCACGGCCCCCGACCCGGTTTGACCCGTTTCAGGAGCCGCGGGACAGAAATCCCGTGATATTTATTTAATTGAGTTTAACAGCGGAAGTTTATCATCAGGATCTTTTTAAAGCTAAAATTTTCCCGATTATTTTATTTTACATCTCGGGATAAAACCCCGGTAATTTACAATATTATGATTTCACGGAGAAATCTTTATTTTTACAAAACATATTTCTTTATTTTATAATGAGCCACTTTCTTAAGCTTGCAGTGCTCCAGCACTTTTCCTGAATCACAACAGATCACCTGAAACATGTTTGAAAAAGGTTTTGTCAGCGGGAAATACTGAGTGAATCATTCTAATTAATAAAACAGACTTGTTTGTTATAATTTACAGTATTAAGGGTGATTACATTGTTTCTATATCAAACCAACTACCCACGGTATTTGTCACTCGACCGGATCTGTGACTATGGTCATATCCCCAATTGGCTGCCCCAATGGTGACGATTATCAAGTAATGTATACAAAACCCCACATACCAGCTGTAACTTGGTGATTACAAAGACTTAATCCCCGTAATTATAACTTTGAAAATAACATGCTTTTATAAACAAAATTGATAAAAAGAGAGAATGACTCACATTGCAGATTTAACACGGATAGAGTTTAATCTACGGATTAGCCTTGTTAACGTAATGTAAATAACAATGCACACAAAACTGGGTTAGTAATCAATACAGCATTTACGATAACTCACGAGATCAAACCCTCACAACGAATGACAAAGTGCGATACTTAAACATCCATCGAATTAACGACGAATGACAAAGTATAACCCTAATGTGGGCAGCACTTAAACATCCATTGGATATATTGATCGATCGGATAATGAATCGTAATAGCGATCGAGTTATTACCCTGTTTTGCGGCAGCACTTCGTGAATCGTGTGTGTTTTGTAGTAATTATACTATATCTCAGCGTCTATTGTGAGTTTTTACGTCGAACAAGTGCCTGAAACCAAGTCCCACATTCTACTATTTATACATGAAAAATGGTACCTGTCGCGTGTCGCGACAGGTCCCCTTGTGCCTGTCGCGTGGCGCGAGGGGTGCCAATCTACCCTAGGGTAGCCTTGTGTCCCAGTAGGCTTGCTGAGTTGGTTTCGTGTTATTTCGAATTTTTGACAACAAACTGTATAGATATTACCGATTAGGGTTTACCCCCCTGAGTTTTAGGGGCCCTGATCCTAATTCCGATTGTTCTGAAAATTTTAGGGATTATGCAGAATTACTTGGGTGTCTCAATTAGGGTTTCCTTTTGGATAAACTAATACAATAAATAGGAATTTTGATACGAGTTGTTACATTCTCCCCACCTTAATAAAATCTCGTCCTCGAGATTTACTGGAATAAATGAGGATACTTTCGCTTCATTTCTGATTCCAGCTCCCAAGTGTATTCAGCTCCTCTCTTTGAATCCCACTTGACTTTAACTAGAACTAGTCGCTTGTGCTTGAGAAATTTCACCTTTCGATCTTCTATCTGAAGAGGTTTTTCTACAATTTTTAATTTTTCGTTTACCTCTATATCTTGGAGAGGTACTACCAAAGATTCATCTGATAGACATTTCTTGAGATTGGATACATGAAATACATCATGTACTCCAGCTAGTTCTTCGGGTAGTTGTAAACGATAAGCAACTGGTCCTATACGTTGGATCACTGGAAATGGTCCTACATATCTGGGACTTAGCTTTCCTTTCTTACCGAATCTAACAACTCCTTTCCAAGGAGAAACTTTCAACAATACTCTGACTCCAACTTGGAATTCTAACGGCTTGCATCTATTGTCTGCGTAACTCTTCTGGCGATCTCGAGCCGTCTTCAGTCTTTCTTTGATTTGAGTAATCTTGTCGGTTGTCTCTTGCACTATTTCAGGACCTGACAATTGACTTTCTCCTATTTCTGCCCAACAAACTGGAGTTCTGCATTTTCTTCCATACAGTGCTTCAAATGGGGCAGTTTCAATACTTGAATGATAACTATTGTTATAGGAGAATTCGATCAGAGGTAAGTGATCGTCCCAATTTCCACCAAAATCTATTACACATGCTCGGAGCATGTCTTCTAGAGTTTGGATTGTCCTTTCACTTTGTCCGTCTGTTTGAGGATGATATGCAGTGCTTAAGTTTAGTCGAGTTCCCATTGCTTCTTGGAAACTTTTCCAGAAATGAGAAGTGAAACGACTATCTCTATCTGATACAATGGAGAGTGGAACTCCATGTAGAGATACGACTTTATCTACATACAACTTTGCTAGTCTTTCCATGCTAAAGGTTTCTTTCATTGGTAGAAAGTGAGCAGATTTGGTTAATCGATCCACAATTACCCAAATTGCATCATTACCTTTTCTGGTTTTGGGTAACTTAGTGACAAAATCCATTGTTATGAGTTCTCATTTCTATACTGGCATTTCTAACTGTAGTAATAAACCTGATGGTTTCTGATGTTCTACCTTAACTTGTGAACAAGTAAGACACTTAGAAACATAACTAGCTATATCCTTTTTCATACCTATCCACCAGAAATTTTTTCTTAAATCTTGGTACATCTTATTGTTTCCAGCGTGTATGGTATACCTAGATTTATGAGCTTCCTCTAAGATCTTATTTCTTAATTCTCCCTGATTTGGTACCCAAATTCTGCTTTTGTGGAATCTCCAAATTCCATCATCTCCCTGTTCTAAATCTTTTATCCGTCCCTTCATTCCTTTAGCAACATCTTCTATTGCTGTTTCTTGAAAATGCTTTAGTTGTTCCATTAAATCTAATTGTAGATTTAATCTGAGAGCACGAACCCGTCGTTGTTTCTCATGGTACTTACGACTTAAGGCATCTGCAACTACATTTGCCTTTCCTTCGTGATATTGAATATCACAATCGTAGTCACTTAAGATTTCCATCCATCTTCTTTGCCTCATATTTAACTCTTTTTGCCCAAAAATGTATTTTAAACTTTTATGATCTGTATAGACAGTAAATTTACTTCCGTACAGATAATGTCTCCAAATCTTAAGGGCAAAAATTACGGCTCCTAATTCTAAATCATGAGTCGTATAATTTTCTTCGTGCTTTTTCAATTGCCTTGAAGCATACGCAATTACTTTCTTGCATTGCATTAGCACACATCCTAATCCTAGTTTTGAAGCATCACAGTAAACTTCAAAATCTTCAGTCCCTTCCGATAAAGCTAGGATTGGAGCATTGGTTAATTTCTGCTTCAATATTCTAAAGGCTTCTTCTTGTTTAGATCCCCATTCAAACTTAATGGCTTTACAGGTTAGCTTAGTTAATGGTACAACTATCTTGGAAAAATCCTTAATAAACCGTCTATAATACCCAGCTAGACCTATAAAACTTCTAATTTCCATTGCGGTTTGCGGAACTTTCCAATTGGTAATTGCCTCTATTTTAGCAGGATCTACATGAATACCTTCGTGATTCACCATGTGTCATAAGAATTGCACTTCTTGTAGCCAAAATTCACACTTCGAGAATTTGGCGTACAACTTTTCTTTTCTTAACAAAGTTAAGAGTATATGCAAGTGCTGACAATGTTCGTCCTGACTTTTGGAATAAATAAGTATATCGTCTATGAAGACAATTACAAATTTATCCAAGTACGGTTTACAGATTCTATTCATCATGTCCATGAATGCTGCAGGTGCATTCGTTAACCTGAAGGGCATGACTGTAAACTCGTAATGACCATACCTAGTTCTGAAAGCAGTTTTAGGTATGTCTTCTTCTTGTACTTTCAATTGATGATATCCAGAGCGTAAGTCAATCTTAGAGAAATATCTAGCTCCCTAGAGTTGATCAAAAAGATCATCAATCCTAGGTAATGGGTATCGATTCTTAATTGTAACTTTATTCAATTCTCTATAATCAATACACATTCTCATCGAACCATCCTTTTTCTTTACAAACAACACTGGAGCTCCCCAAGGGGATGATATAGGTTGTATGAATCTTTTACTTAGTAATTCATCTAATTGTGTTTTTAGTTCTAACATTTCGGTAGGAGCTAACCGATAAGGTGCCTTGGCTATCGGTATAGTTCCAGGAATTAGATGAATCCTAAATTCTACTTCCCTATCTGGTGGTAATCCTGGTAAATCTTCTGGAAATACATCTGAGTATTCGGAGACTACAGGAATTTCATTAAGTTCTTTACCCTTAGTGGTAATGATTACTGAAATCATATACACTATTCCTTGCTTTCGTTCATAACTAGCAACTTTCATTACTGATATGAACTTCATGGGCTTACGTGGTTTATCTCCTGTAATCATGATTACTTCTCCGGTTGATGCTTGAATTTCTATGGAATTCTTATCACAAAGAATTCGAGCATGGTTGGCTATTAACCAGTCCATTCCTAACACAACATCAAATTCAGCTAATTTCATAGGTAACAGATTTGCAGAAAATTTATGACCTGAAAGTTCTATTTCTACTTTTTGCAAAACCTGATCTATTTTAACTGAATTCCCATCTGCGGTTTCGACTGTAAAAATCTGCCTAACGTTGGTTAAAGGTAACTTAAGAGCTTGACAGAATAAAGTATTTATAAAACTTTGGTTTGCACCAGAGTCAAATAATACTTTTGCGTATACGTTGTGAACTAAGAACGTACCAGCTATCACATCTGGAATGAGTTCTGCTTCTTGAGTGGTTAGCTGGAATGCTCTGACATTCTTCTTAGTAGCTCCGTCGGTCGCCTTGGTTTTGTTGTCTGTAGGTTTGACCAATTTAGGACATTCTGTTTTGAAATGTCCGGCTTCTCCACAATTATAACAAATTGTGGATTTCTTCCTGCAGTTTTCTTCACGATGTCCTACACTTTTGCAAAAATTGCAGGTTATATCGCATCTTCCATAATGTTTCTTTTTGCATTTCCTGCAGTATAAAGGAGTTGGAGATTGTCCTAATCCTCTTCTCTTGAAGCTGTTATTATTACCCGTACGAAATCCTTGGGTAATTTTCTGAGCCAGTTCCTTCTTCCTGTTTTCATCTTGCGTGCGTACCAGTTCATCAGTTAGGGTGTTAGCTAATTCCACTGCATCGTCAATAGTGCGAGGTCTCGCAGCCTTAACAATGTTGCGGATTTCGCTAATTAATCCCCAAATGTAGCGAGAAATGAGTACCGGTTCTGGCGAAGCCAGTGTTGGTACCACTCTAGCATATTCGAAGAATATCGAAGTATACCTTCGACAGTCCACATTCACCATCCGATGGTTTAGGAACTTATTTGCCATTTGATCTTTTTCATACTCGGGACAAAATTTTCTTTCTACAAGATTCTTAAATTCTTCCCACTTCATGGCATATGCCTCAATCCTTCTTTTAGCTTGTATCACAGTGTTCCACCATTCTAATGCCCCTTCTTTAAAAAGATTGGAAGCATACATAACTTGATCTTCCTCAACACATTTACTTATAGCAATTACTGCCTCAGTTTTCTCTAACCAACGTAATGCTGCAATAGCCCCTTCATTACCTGCAAACTCAGTTGGTTTACAGGCAAGGAATTCTTTGTAAGTGCAACCAGGTGTTGCAGCTTTCATTTTCTTGAAAATTGGGGCTTGCAGATCATTATTGTTATTAACATGATTCCCGCCTCCGTTTATGCTATTACTAAAGTTGTCGCCTTGAGTACGCTTACTAGGAATGATTGATTGAGGTTTAACAGGTTTTTGAACAGCAGCAACAATTGCTGGAATAGCATTGGCTATTCCTTGTGCAACAATATCCTCTATATCTTGCCTATTTAACAATTGTTCTTCCTGAATTGGCTCAGATTGATTTACTTCATTTACTGGTTCATTACCAATGTTTGCCATCTGATAATTTATAGATACATAATTAGTATAAAAGAAATAATCCAATGTCACAATTAATTGCACATAATCACGAAAACAAATATACAAACAAAATTGTAAATTTTCTAAAATTCCATTTGTTTTATAGATTATATCATGCTTCTATAGACAACCGTTTTATTATTTCTTTTACGCATACTGATTTTTATTAATATTACTATTACACAATCATAGTCTTACTACCCACTTCTCTCTTGTCACTTGTTTTCCTAAAAACGAAGCTCCCTTTCATCATATTTCCAGGCAATTTGTCCTCCTATCTCTCGGATCCTATTCCCAGCGTCCATCAGCTCTTCACCAAAATGGCGAAGTTCAGCCATATTCTCGTTACTCATCGGTGGATTTGGTAGGGGTTCTGGATCGAATTGTGGGAGAAAGGAATAAGGACTGTTGACAATGTTTTGGAATTGCCAATCATTTGTCCACCATTCATCCATTCCTAAAGGTTGGGTATGGATTATGGGTTCTGAAATTGCTGGTTCAAGATTTATAGGGATTTGGGTTTCAATAGGACGAGTAAAAACATTTGTATTGACAGGCTGAATAGTATCATAGCTTGCCAATATAAAATCTATTTCCTCCTGAAATGTCATTTCCTGGTTTCGTTTAGAACTTTCTCCAATTTCCATCTGAGTTTGTCTAGTACCTTTTCCAACCTCCGTTTCTATTTCCTTAGAGTATTCCTCAAATTGTATTCCCATTTGCCTAGATTCTTCCCTGACTTCAGTCTCCAATTCCGGCTGTCTAGAACTTTCCCCAGTTTCAATTTCTTTTCCTTTTTCTAAGGGATTATTTATTTTAGGAAGTCTCTTAGCTGGATTTTTCTTACGTAGACGACTTCCCCACACGTATCTCCTTCTTTTCTTTGGTTTTGGCTTTTCCAAAGGTGGAGCGTTGAATTCTATTGGTTGTTCCACATCAGGAAAGTACCCAGTAAACTCTTTAGAAACTTCTATGTTTACGGGGTAAAGGTTGAGATTCTCTAGGGCTCCAGATAACTCATTCAAGCTGTTAAAATAAATTAAAAATTTTATAACAACTTTCAAAATAACCTTCACATATTATTGCATACCATATGATTACAAAACAACTGAAATTGAAAACATACTTATGTTTTATTGTAAATTTATTTATTTACTGGATGGATTTTCTAACTTGTAGGAGATATGGTTTGCTAATTAATTTATTTAGAGATCTGCATTTACTGCTA
Organism: Helianthus tuberosus; assembly: GCA_030545235.1. Taxonomy (NCBI): domain Eukaryota; kingdom Viridiplantae; phylum Streptophyta; class Magnoliopsida; order Asterales; family Asteraceae; genus Helianthus; species Helianthus tuberosus. The sequence continues at coordinate 1,915,530 of CM060389.1, read as the reverse complement.
CTGTAGCTAACATATAAAGATTTGCCCATTTTTTGTCTAACTTGTCTTCCCAAGGTGATTTACTGAGTAGTTCTTGGGTTTCCTTTTTAACTTTCTTTTCTCGGGATTTCCTTAATTTCTCCTGACTTTTTCTAATAATTAAACTTCTTTTATCAGGAGAAAGTGGTTCCTCGTATTGGGCTTTTCGAACGAATATTCCTTCTTCAGGAGTTTGGGATGAACTTCCTTTTTCATTTGATGACCTATCTAATTTAAGATAGATATTTGAAAGCTTTTGCTTACCCATACTGTAACTAACAAATAGTCAGTTAATAAAACACATAATCACATAATAGTAATCAGGAAAAATTAAGTATTTCTAAATACTTAATTAGCTTAACTCAGTGGCTCTGATACCACCTTTTTCTGTCACGGCCCCCGACCCGGTTTGACCCGTTTCAGGAGCCGCGGGACAGAAATCCCGTGGTATTTATTTAATTGAGTTTAACAGCGGAAGTTTATCATCAGGATCTTTTTAAAGCTAAAATTTTCCCGATTATTTTATTTCACATCTTGGGATAAAACCCTGGTAATTTACAATATTATGATTTCACGGAGAAATCTTTATTTTTACAAAACATATTTCTTTATTTTATAATGAGCCATTTTCTTAAGCTTGCAGTGCTCCAGCACTTTTCCTGAATCACAACAAATCACCTGAAACATGTTTGAAAAATGTTTTGTCAGCGGGAAATACGGAGTGAATCATTCTAATTAATAAAACAGACTTGTTTGTTATAATTTACAGTATTAAGGGTGATTACATTGTTTCTATATCAAACCAACTACCCACGGTATTTGTCACTCGACCGGATCTGTGACTATGGTCATATCCCCCATTGGCTGCCCTAATGGTGACGATTATCAAGTAATGTATACAAAACTCCACATACCGGCTGTAACTTGGTGATTACAAAGACTTAATCCCCGTAATTATAACTTTGAAAATAACATGCTTTTATAAACAAATTTGATAAAAAGAGAGAATGACTCACATTGCAGATTTAACACGGATAGAGTTTAATCTACGGATTAGCCTTGTTAACCTAATTTAAATAACAATGCACACAAAACTGGGTTAGTAATCAATACAACATTTACGATAACTCACGAGATCAAACCCTCACAACGAATAACAAAGTGCGATACTTAAACATCCATCGAATTAACGACGAATGACAAAGTATAACCCTAATGTGGGCAGCACTTAAACATCCATTGGATATATTGATCGATCGGATAAAGAATCGTAATAGCGATCGAGTTATTACCCTGTTTTGTGGCAGCACTTCGTGAATCGTTTGTGTTTTGTAGTAATTATACTATATCTCAGCGTCTATTGTGAGTTTTTACGTCGAACAAGTGCCTGAAACCAAGTCCCACAGTCTACTATTTATACATGAAAAATGGTACCTGTCGCGTGTCGCGACAGGTCCCCTTGTGCCTGTCGCGTGGCGCGAGGGGTGCCAATCTACCCTAGGGTAGCCTTGTGTCCCAGTAGGCTTGCTGAGTTGGTTTCGTGTTATTTCGAATTTTTGACAACAAACTGTATAGATATTACCGATTAGGGTTTACCCCCCCTGAGTTTTAGGGGCCCTGATCCTAATTCCGATTGTTCTGAAAATTTTAGGGATTATGCAGAATTACTTGGGTGTCTCAATTAGGGTTTCCTTTTGGATAAACTAATACAATAAATAGGAATTTTGATACGAGTTGTTACAGCCACGGCGGCAGCGCCACCCTCACAATGCCGCAGGTGTCAAGTCTCTTCTCTTTCTCTTCTCACAACTCTCCTCTTTCTCTCTCTAACTAAAACCCTAACTTTACCCCACCCACTGGCACCAAGCAAACACCGTCGCCATTTTCCCCTGCCGGAAAATTAAACGCCACCAAAGACCAGAAAACATAACCTACCTCCGTGGCTTCCCGCTTTCATTTTGTGCTTGTCGGAAATCAGTGTTCGTAGACACTGGCTGACATCATTGTTTGTTGGCTTCATCCCCATCACCGCCATATACCGCTGATTACATCAGATTTGTTGCCCAAACACTGTCGTTTCTCACACAAACCCAAAACCCTAGAAATCTTCATTGTAAGCAGATCTGTAGTGCATACCGACTGCATCTTTTGTTATTTCTGCTTCATATCGATTAGATCTGATTTGCTTCTCCTTGCTAACAAACCCAAAACCCTATAACTCGGTGGTGGTCAGGGGTTTCCGACGTGGTGGTTTTATGCACCAGTGGTTGTGAATATAGTGGTGGTTTCCGGTAGTCCTGGATGCAAAGATAGCGGTGGCACTCATGGCTGCTGGATGAATATTTGGTGGTGGATGAAAAGGTGGAGAGGGAGAAGAAAGATAAGAGATAGTGTGTGTTTTGTTTAGAGAGAGAGAAAGGTGGGTGGCAGTCTGGCAGGGATGAATATTTGGTGGTGGCGACACTTGATTATTTCTTGACTTTGTTTTTGCTTTTTCTTTGAAGTTAGATTTTGAATTATTTATAATATAAATACATTTTAAAATAAAAGGACATGGCAAAATGACTAAAATACCCCTATGTGTCTTGCACATAACTAAACTTAACTGATAATTTTAACTAGGTTAGTGTTAAAGGACGTAGGGTGTAATGGTTTTACAAAAAAATGACTGTGACTTTAATTATCGAAGTTAAAGGGCATCCATTGCAATCTGATACAAACATAAAGGACGAAAAGTGTAATTTACCCTTAAAAGAAATTGAGTGATTACATATCCATATTATCATCTCAGCATAAATGACAACAACTCTAGTAAATCCCATAAATAACAAAAGCTATTGATAAGGTCTATAAAGTGTGCGATGTAGGCATATATTACAACAAATAAAACCGTCTAGAGCCATAATGCTACTAAAGAAATATATCCAAGGCATAATGCTATAAAAAAGATTATATGTAGTATGTAAGAGAATACGCTTATTTATGATAAAGAGGTGGAGAGAGGATGAATTCAAATGAAGTGTCACCACAAGTCCACAATGCACCCAGGGTTACGGAGCATGGTTATGTTGACACGAACATGAACACGAGGTTAGAAGCCCTCATTACGCTACTAGGTGCACAAGACTGAATCTAGGTTGAAAATGTAGTTGCGAAATAAGGTAGTGCAAAATAATTTTAAGAAATGTCCATCATATATCAAGAACGTGATCAAGTTGATGTAACATTTTATCGCATTTACCTATATATTTATATACTCTTAAAGATGAATGTCGGTGCACCCATCAAATGACATACATGCCCCTCATTTGTCTTATTTACCTGTACCTTTCTTCTGTCCAATAAGTAACACATCCCCATGTTCATCTTCTCTAAACATACACACAACAGCAACAAAGAGACGCAGAGATGAGAGAGAAGCCGAGAAGAGAGAGAAGAAGAGAGAGAGAGAGATGCAGTGGTGGCGTCTGATGGCGGGGCTATCACACCGGCGACCGGCAACGCCGGTATAGGCGACGGCGGAAGAACGAAGCCGCCGCGTGGCGGCGGCGGCCGACGATGACAGAGGTGGCAGTCCAGTTCAGCTCGGGTTCGGGTGATTCGGGTCGGAAGTGTTCAACACCGGGTTGTGTTCGGTTCAGGTGTGAGTTTTCGGTACAAGAAGAGGCAGTGGCAGCGACGGTGTTTCGGCTACCTACACCCATTCGTTTACAGTTCTTCGGTTAGTATAAACCTACCGAACCCTCTGTGGTTTCAATGTGCAAATGAAAGAATTCTTATGTCAATAATTTTTGGGATCTTTGATATGGTTATAGATGTTAAATATGGTTATAGATGTTAACTATTGGTAGAATTGCACATACATGTTTGCTATGTTCTCTATTTAACCTTATAGGCACATTGATTATGATTAGATATTTGTTGCTTCAGTTATGATTAGAGATCGTTTGGTTGGCATTAAGTTAACATGTTTTAGATCAATTAGTTAGTTTGTTCTGTAATTAGGTTCAGAAATTAAGAATCGATTAAGTTTGTTTGCTAGATTAGTGCCTTAGTTTGGTGATTGAACTGAAATTGTAGAGTTTTGATTGAGAATTCTATTTCGATGTAAAAAACTGAAAAAAAACAATAGTTATATAATAAGAATTAAAGAGTCGGGTCAAATATACAGTATAAATACGAGTTACTTTAGCTTTCGACGCCGCCGCAACGCGCGGCGGGTCAAAATCCTAGTTTAAAACAAAAGTGAATGAACAGTATACTAAATAAATATTAAAATGAGTATGGAATCAAAAGTAATAAAAATAGTATCGGTATCTGAACAGTATAATAAATAAATATTAAAATGAATAGTATCGGGTACCGGTACCGGTATTAAATTTATCAAACTGAGTGTATTTTCGGTATCTGTTCGGCACCGGTATTCATCGGGTTTTACCATCAAATACCGGTGCCATACCAGTACCGACCGTATCAAGCCGTACTGTACCAAGTATATTCGGTACCGATACCCGTTTTTGGGGATTTCGGTAACGGTATTTTCGGTACCGGTTGGTACCGAGCTCATCAAATCCTGTAGCACGTAGCAATACAAGTAATTGCACAGTTTAGATTACTTTTCATACACACAGTAAGTAAATTGTATTTCGTTTGAATGAGGTTTTATATACACAACAACTTATTTTGCTTTATTTTTTGTCTTTTTACGTAATGAATGAATTGTAGCATGTAAAATTAACTTGGATATTTAGATTATTGATGAACAAATCGTATCAAATCCTGTAATAAACCCGGTATCGTATCGGTACCAAACTTACTATACCAAATCATTTTCGGTAACAAGTTGGTACCACCTTTTGGCATTTTCAGAATCGCTACTTTCGGTTCGACACCGGTCTAACACCATACCTATATTTATTGATTTTTACCTTCAAATACCATACTGTATTGTACCGAGCATTTTCGGTGACGGTACCTAATTTCGATGATTTTTCGGATCGGTACTTTCGGTGTCGTTACAGGTACCGAGCTCATCCATATTTTAACGTGTTAGCACCGTAATAACTGAACTAAAAACAACCGAATTTCCAACGTGTAGGACGTGTGGGTCCTATTATTATATATTAGGTTATTTAAAATCGTTTTTTTTAGGACGGATTGACTATCCTTTTCACGACATTTTTATTTATATTTTAATATTCAGTATCTGCTTGCCGTTACTGACACACGTTTTGCAGTCATTGGGTCCCCGCGGACGGAAATTTAACTAGTTTATCTTTACTTACATAAGATAAATAATTGAAAGGTTAACAAATCAACATGTTCATACTTATTTTCGGAACTACATTTACTAATTTATCATATACTAGATAATTCCTTGGATAAGTTGAGCAATTTATAACTTATATAAGCATTGTCGGTTTGGGCCAGTTAGGCCTTGTTTTAGGCCCTCACTATTTATGTATTATTGCACTATTTTTATGATCATAAGACTGCCTCACTCTCAAATCCAAGTTGTTTTATGAAGAAAGACTATAATGACCATTAAGTTTTATTCTCACCAAACTAAAAGTCGTTTACATAAAGGGTCGTCAAATGGGTTGTATTTGTGTGAGTAGGTCCAAGTGGTCGAACCCTAACATGACAAGAAGCAAAAGTTGTGTCAAACACATAAACTCAAACATGACATGATTTTTCGAGGGTTGACACAAACTCGGCTGGTTTGACTTAGAATTTTATTTTATTGCATATTAAGACTCCCAAATTTATAATTTTACAACAAACAATGCAACCGTATATAACGTAATTAAGTTTGAACTGCAAAATTTGATGTTAATTTCTCTTTTAATCTTTTCAATTTAGAATAATATATCCAGTGAAGTTATTACATATAGTATATTTTGTAGATTTATAAATATAAACAAGTTAAACAGATAAACTCATGAATCCACCAAGCTGACCCAAACCCCAGCAACAAATTTCTCCTGTCATTTATCACCACATTTTTTTAATTGGATATCACTTTCTACACTAATAAAAACGACTTAAATTAGCTAAAGAAATTAAATAAAACCTACCTCATATGTTTGTGGCTTAAGACGTGGAAAAGATAGAAGCCACTAATTTATCCTTGATCACTTCATGCAACCCTACATCATTCACAGAAATGCCACTCACAAGCCACCTTAAGATCAAAGTTATCCTTAAGTACCCACTTACATGCTCTACACAATGTATCCATTTTACGTATTGTAAGAGCATCCATAATTAAAAACGTATGATGTACGTTACATTCTTGGTTTTAAATTGCGTAATGCATTCCGATTCGTTTGGTCCAAAAATCTGATGAGAGATGCGAGCGCCAGAATCAAATAATACTTTAGCATATACGTCATGGATAAGAAACGTACCAGCGATCACGTGTGTTGGTGGAGTTCTGCCGTTTCTACCGTACAAGCTCGACTAAGCTTAGTTAATGGTTGATTAAGCGCTTGACAGGACGCAGTATTTATAAAACTTTGATTTGCATCAGAGTCAAATAATACTTTAGCATATACGTCATGGACAAGAAACGTACCAGTGATCACGTCTGGAATCATTGTTGCTTCCTGCATCATAAGTGTAAAGGCTCGTGTGTTCTTCTTGGCTTCGTCTGTTGCTTTTGCTTTGTTGTCAGGTGTTTTTGTTAATTTTGGGCAAACTGATCGAATGTGACCATTTTCTCCACAATTAAAGCAAATGCTTGATTTTCTTCTACAATGTTCTGCTTTATGTCCAGGTGCTTTGCAAAAGTTGCAGTACCAAACACATCTCTCTGAATGCTTCTTTTTGCAGATTCTACAGAAATGTGGTGCAGAAGACTGTCCGACTCCTCTCCTTTTGTAGGTATTAACCGATCGAAATTCTTGGCTAATTTTCTGGGCTAATTTTTTCTTCTTGTTTTCTTCTCTTGTGCGGATTAATCCGTCAGTTAAAATGTTGGCCATATACTATCACAAATATATATATATATATATATATATATAGGACCGCTAAAATGAGAACCACCTCGAGTTGTAAGAACCGTGAGAACTACACCGTACGGGGCGAGGTGGACCAAATTTTTTTTTCATAAACGTAGATGCGTGTATTATAAACACATTTGTAAAAAAAATTCAAAAAAAAATGTCGTGTGTGTAATTTTGAGCACCACAAGTTTGTGTTTACGGGTACCGTAAATCCTACCGGAAAATTTACGGTACCCGTAAACACACACTTGTGGTGCTCAAAAACTTTTTTTTTTTGAATTTTTTTTTACAAATGTATTTATAATACACGCATCTACGTTTGTGAAAAAAAACATTTGGTCCACCGCGCCCCCTACGGTGTAGTTCTCACGGTTCTTACAACTCGAGGTGGTTCTCATTTTAGCGTGATCCTATATATATATATAGGGGAATGCTAAAATGATGAGAACCACATCGAGTTGTAAGAACCGTGAGAACTACACCGTAGGGGGCGCGGTGGACCAAATTTTTTTTTCATAAACGTAGATGCGTGTATTATAACATTTGTAAAAAAAAAATTCAAAAAAAAAAACGTCGTGTGTGTAGTTTTGAGCACCACAAGTTTGTGTTTACGGGTACCGGAAAATTTACGGTGCCCATAAACACAAACTTGTGGTGCTCAAAGCTACACACACGACATTTTTTTTTGAATTTTTTTTACAAATGTGCTTATAATACATGTATCTACGTTTATGAAAAAAAAAATTTGGTCCACCTCGCCCCGGATCAAATAGTTCTCGCGGTTCTTACAACTCGAGGTGGTTCTCATTTTAGCGGACATTTATATATATATATATAGGGGAATGATGTATAGAAAACCCACTTTAATTTAGAAAACCCGGGAAACTCAAAGCTCCGGATGTTTTTTTTTTTTTGAAAAAATTTATACATGTTATATACATGTTTTTAAGGGTTTTGGGCAAAAAAAATCAAAAAAGCGCCGAGTAGATATTTTTAAAAAAAATAAACAAGTTTTGGTGTAACATGTGTTACATTCATCTGACATATTTGTAACATTTGTTACACCAAAACTTGTTTATTTTTTTTTTAAATATCTACTCGGCGCTTTTTTGATTTTTTTTTGCCCAAAACCCTTAAAAACATGTATATAACATGTATAAATTTTTTCAAAAAAAAAACATCGGGAGCTTTGAGTTTCCCGGGTTTTATAAATTAAAGTGGGTTTTCTATAGATACTTACATTATATATATATATATATATATATATATATATATATGGGACCGCTAAAATGAGAACCACCTCGAGTTGTAAGAACCGTGAGAACTACACCGTACGGGGCGAGGTGGACCAAATTTTTTTTCATAAACGTAGATGCGTGTATTATAAACACATTTGTAAAAAAAGTTTTTTTTTTAAATGTCGTGTGTGTAGTTTTGAGCACCACAAGTTTGTGTTTACGGGTACCGTAAATCCTACCGGAAAATTTACGGTACCCGTAAACACATACTTGTGGTGCTCAATTTTTTTTTTTTTGAATTTTTTTTTACAAATGTGTTTATAATACACACATCTACGTTTGTGAAAAAAAAATTTGGTCCACCTCGCCCCGTACGGTGTAGTTCTCACGGTTCTTACAACTCGAGGTGGTTTTCATTTTTGCGTGATCCTATATATATATCATTTTAGGCTCTGTGGTTTGAGTCATTTTTCCAGTTTAGTCTAAAGGTTTCATTTTTCTCATGTGGGTCCAAAAAGGTTTCACCGTTGCCATTTTAGTCCACTAGGTTAACTTCATCCATTTTTTTTGTTAACCAAAGGGCAATTCGGTCATTTTATATGTAATTATGTTAACTAGAAAGGCAATTCGACCATATAAAATGACTGAGTCGACCTTCTCGTTAACAGAAATAATAGATGAAGTTAACCCAGTGGAATAAAATGGCAACAGTGAAACCTTTTTCGACCCATTGGCGAAAAATGAAATCTTTGGACTAAAGTGGCAAAATGGCCCAAACCATAAGGACTAAAATGATATTTAACTCATATATATATACATACATCCATACATACATACATACATACATACATACATACATACATACATATATATATGTATGTATACATATATATATATATATATGTATGTATACATATATATATATGTATGTATGTATGGATCAGGATTTCAAATACAAAGGAAAAAATATATAAGAAGGGTAAGAAGGATTTTGGTCCGTTGATCTAAAATTTAGAGGGTTGAGATTAGTTTTAAAGAACAGAAGATAACGGAAGGGTATAAAAGAAATCCTACATTTATTTACTTTCTCTTTCCACATGCAAGGCACATGTCAATCCCCCCCCCCCCCCCCATCATATTAAAATGTCCATAACTTTTTCATACGATTTTTTTAAGTTAATCATAATAACAAGCGTTTTTTTATCTTTAAAATGAGTATGATATTGCTATATAAAAATAAAGTAAATAATTTCATTTGTACTGGGTTTTTTTTCATTGTGTTAAAGGTTCAGATCATTGTGTCTTTTAACTGCGTTTTGTTCATTACGTTTTTACTAGAACTTCTATACATTATGTTATTATCAAAACTTATAACACAATGTTAATTTGGGTTTAGGCCACTGCATTTTTATCAAAACTTATAACATCATTTATGACACAATAAAGATGGTGTTATATACATTGTGTTATAGGTTCTGGTCATTGTGTTTATTCTACTTCCATTGTGTTGTTAGTTTGATACTCATTGTGTTTTACATTATGTACATTGTGTCTTTTATCTGTTGTCATCCATTGTATTTTTGGTCTACTTTCCATTGTTTTTTTTTAGTTTAATACTCATTGTTTTTATGTTATGTCCATTGTGTCTTTTATCTCTTGTCATCGATTGTGTTTTTAGTTTGATACTCATTGTGTTTTATGTTATCTCCATTGTGTAATACGCAATTGGGTTTTCTCATTGTATTTTACGTTATGTCCATTGTGTAATACGCAATTGGGTTTTCCATTTTTATCTAAATATAAAAATATGGTACTCATATTAAAGATAAAAAACGCTCGATTTTATGGTATAATTTTTTTAAATGACATATAAAAAAGTTATGGGCATTTAAAAAATAGGGGGTAAATAGCATGTGACTTGCATATGCATAATCTTTTTATTCTCTTTGACAAAATTACGCTTTCCACTTGATTTCTTTTGGACAAAATTGCAGAAAACAACCTTTATGTATACCTTAAACTGCACTTTATACATTTCAATATGAAATCCGCCAAAACCAACCTTTACGTTCATGTTTTGTTACAAATTCAACCTTTACACCTAACCTAGTCATAAAAGTCAGTTAACTTGTCCCACGTGAGATGCACGTGAGGGCATATCTGTCTTTTCCATTTACCCCTTTTGTTATATTTATATTTAAAGGTTTTTATTTAATTCCTTCAACTACACCCAACATCAGATTACCCCCAAAATCCAATTCCCCCATTCGTAAACCCTAGTTTTGCATCAACAACTACAAATAATCATACATGCCGACGATCTACTGCAGATGTGGTGGGGAGGGCATAATTCTAACTTCAACAACTCGAAAAAATCCAGGCAGAAGATTCTACTCATGCTCTAATTTTAGGTGTCGATCATTTCTTGGATGGGTGGAACGAAGCCAACCTCAAATGAATGCAATGCAAGAGATGGAAGCTGCAAAACAAGAAATTGAAGCTGTGAATGTAATCCTGTTGGACAAATTGAAAGCTAAAGAAGATGAATCAGAACATAGGAAGACTTATCTGGTTTATAGTTGGTTTTTTTTGGTCTTGTTGTAATTTTCAGGTTAGCTTTTGTTAACTGATGTAGTCTTTGAATGTTTGTAATTTTTAGGTTGAAATGAATTTAGGTCTTTTGTAATCCAACTGATGTTTGCTAAAATGAAATGAAGTCTTTGAATGTTTGTATATGGTAATTGTCATGAATGTAGTGCAAAGATTGGTTATGTGCAGACTATGTAATGAACAAATGACCAAAAGACCAAACATAAACTGCATTCAACTTCAACAAATGACCACTGCAAACCAAAAGACCAAAAGACCAAACATAATGAACAAATTACCAAAGTTTTGACATCGGACAAATGACCAAACATAAACTGCATTCAACATATGACCACTACATCATAAACATAAGTTCAAAAGATCAGCATTCAAACATAAGTTCAAAACATTACATCATCTAAACATAAGTTCAAAAGACCATCTGACCCAAACTAACTAGACTCCATTACAGCATGCTTCAAACATAGACTCCATCAGGCCTTCTTCTTTCCCCTACCCTGCTTCTTCTTTGACTTCACACCCTTGTTTTGCTGATTAGGCGGCACACCTGTACAGGTCCTGCTGTTGTGGCCTTTACCTTTACACTTACCACATGATCCTTGAAGGTTTTTCTTCGATAACTTGCCTGCCTTCTGCACATCTTCTTTCTCAACCAGAGATCTTTTTCTTTTCTTTTTTGGTCTACCAACTGGCTTGTGATATTTTGGTGCTATGATTGTAGTGGGAACCCTTGATTTGTTCCAAAGAGACATGCCATTTATGGGAAACACCTTGAAGTTGTAAACTTGTTTCCATGTGTCTAGATGGTATATTGGATGCACCCAGGACTCAGGAATCCCAACCTTCTGACCATAACTTTGCATATTCCATATGGTAGCAACAACATGTGAACATGGAATTCCAGTTATCTCCCATGTCCGGCATGTGCAGGTTTTCTGTCCCATGTCTACCACACATTTCCACTTACCTGGTCCTGCAACACCATACTGATCCCCTCCATTCCAGCTAACCCTGCAACCTAAAGCACTTTTCTTGATCTCTTCAAACAGCTCTGTAGCAAATGGTGTGAGGGGCCCATCAGTTTTGTCAATTACTTGAAGCACATTAACTATTCTCCTCATGCAATATTCTTTGATGTATTCTAAGATGGTGATGATTGGTTTATCTCTACCATCTAGAATCTTAGAGTTAAACACCTCACACATGTTATTTAACAATACATCTGATTTTCCCCTTCCTACAAATATAACACAAGGATTAAAAAAACATATAAGCACACATATACTAAAAAAATAGGAAATAACCTGTGAAATGTGATCTGGACCAGTGTTTAGGGTCTATCTTAGACAACCACAGATGTGCCTTTGTGTTCATTCTTTTGAGTTCTTCCATTGTCTTCTCAAAGTAGACAACTGTTGTGCTTCTTGAAACTGTTCTTGGACTGCTTTGACAGGTATGTTTGGATTTTGTTCAATCTGCTCTACAAGTTCCTCAGCAAGATAGGTGGAAGTACAAGCCTTGATCACTCGGCTTTGAAGACATTTATGATGGTGGTTGAAGGTTTTGACCAACCATGTTTCAGTCTCTTTGTCAAGAGATATCAACACAACCCAAGGGCATGTGTTTTGACTAGGGTTTTTCTTATTCCCCCTGCCCCCTTTATGTTTTTCTTCAGTAGTCCTCTCCACTTCAGTATTTTCCAATTCTGGCCCCTTGCCTTTTTTCCCTAGACTTTTATCATTTTTCAGTTCTGGCCCCTTGCTTTTTTTCTTCTCACCAGACAATTTCTTCTCACCAGCCACTTTCTTTGCACCTTCTTTTGCACCATGTTTCACCTCCTCATTCCCTAAACCACCTAAACATGCTACCCTGACCCTATCAGCCTCATCCTTAACAATTCTCAATTGTCGTCTGCTTTCAACTGTGTACTTCCTTATGAATTTCTTAACCTCCTCCTTTGTACTAAACATTTGTCCAACATAGAAATCATTTTCATTACCAAATGCCCTTCTAGCATGCTTCAAACTTTTCTTTCTTATGTTTGCAAGATTCTCATCAGAATCACTGCAACTATCAAAGTCATCATTGTCTAAAACATCCACATCAGATTCATTACCAAGGTCTTGTTTTGTATCATCTACTACTTCATCAACCATGAACCTAAAATCTCTCATATCTACCTCCTCATCCATATCATTCACTTCATCTTCAAAATAATCACTATCCTCATCACTGTTATCCTCATCCTCTGTTATATCATCCCTAACTTCTTCCTCCTCATAGTCCTTATCTGAATTATCACTAAGTTCATGATCACTAACTTGTTTAGCCTCATTAGCACTAACCTTCACATCGTTAACATCTAAAGAAGTATTGCTTTGGGTTTGACTTAATCGTTGAACATTAGACATCCCATTTTCCAAATAAACATTAATGTACCTGTGACCATCCCTAACAAAAGCAACTAACTTCTTAATATCTTCATCATTACTTAATAATGTAAGTCCATTATCAAGGTCATTCATTGATGGATCAGAAAAGTGAAAGTAATGAGGCAGATCATCGTTATAACCTAGCTTATCCCTAATCGACTTTAATTGTGCAAACCCAAACCTGTCACTGTCGAGAAAATCAAAGAAATCTAGGTCATCATTCTTATAGATTCGTCCTGGAGGATCAGTAAAATACCCTCCATGATACAAGTGTATAGAGAACAACGTTGGATAATCACCTACAATGCAAGTTACAGAACATGATCAGTGACCAAAAACTCAACTTAATTTTGACCTAATACACATATTTGGAGTGAAGAAGTATTACCGTATATAAGGTCTAGTGCAAAATCATCATCAGGACCACGTACTTGAATCGGAACAGGATCCATTTCACCTTTGTTATAATCGATTGTGACGAAGATGAGGGTTTATGACATTTTGTGGTGGGAATTTGATAAGTCTCTTAGAAAAGGGGGTAATCTGATATCATATATATTTGTTAGTTGAAGGAAATAAATAAAAGGGATTAAATATAACATCATCAGGACCACGTACTTGAATTGGGTGATGTTGGGTGTAGTTGAAGGAATTAAATAAAAACCTTTAAATATAAATATAACAAAAGGGGTAAATGGAAAAGACAGATATGCCCTCACGTGCATCTCACGTGGGACAAGTTAACTGACTTTTATGACTAGGTTAGGTGTAAAGGTTGAATTTGTAACAAAACATGAACGTAAATGTTGGTTTTGGCGGATTTCATAGTGAAAGGTATAAAGTGCAGTTTGAGGTATACATAAAGGTTGTTTTCTGCAATTTTGTCTTTCTTTTGGGACACTTGTCACTCTATAGTGACTTCTTACAATTCTTATTTTTATATTCTTTTGTAGAATAACTCAACCCATATATATATATATATAGGCTAAGGCTAAGGCTAGACAAAAAACCCTTATGTTTTTAAAAAAACCCTAGAAAACCCAACCTCCCGACATTTATTTTTGAAAAAAATAACACATGTAATATACATGTTTTTAAGAGTTTTGGGCCAAAAAAAAAAACAAAAAAGCGCCGAAGGATTATTTAAAAAAAAAATAAACAAATTTCAGCAACTTTCGTGACTAACATGTGTTAGGCAAAAAATGCTGAAACTTGTTTATTTTTTTTAAAAACATCCCTTCGGCGCTTTTTTGTTTTTTTGGCCCAAAACTCTTAAAAACATGTATATTACATGTGTTATTTTTTTCAAAAAAAAATGTCGGGAGGTTGGGTTTTCTAGGGTTTTTTAAAAACATAAGGGTTTTCTGTATAGCCCTACCCTATATATATATATATATATATATATATATATATATATATATATATATATATATATATATATATATATATATAGGGGAGGGTTTAAATGAGAACGCTAAATATTGTGAAAACCGTGAGAACAAATGAAAAAATCACGAGAACTTGGTCAAAAACGAATCAAATTCAAAAAAAAATTCTACACTTATCATTATTATTCGAATACAATGTTAGAAATTTAATTTACACGTTTAAATTTACGTGAATTCGTAAATAAAGAAAATTACACATGTGTAAGTTTGCCATTTACACATGTGTAAATCTGTTATATTTACACATGTGTAAAAAATCTAAAAATAGTGATTTTGAAAGGAGAAATGAATTATTTGATGTTGTAAATTCTTTTTTTGATGTTGTATCTTAATTACAATGTGTTTTGTATTAAAAAAATTGGTTTTGATTGGTTTTTTCATTCGTTCTCACGGTTCTCGCAATATTTAGCGTTCTCAAGATAACCCTCCCCTATATATATATATAGGGAGAAGATCATGCGAGAACCACCTCTTATTGCAAGAACCGCGAGAACCAATGTGAACACAACCAAAAATGCCTAAAAATAGCTAAAAATCACACAAATTTAAAAAAAAATAATAATAATTTTTTTGGCCACTAAAAGTAGCGATTTGAGCATAAAAAATATTAAAAAAAAAAATTTTAGATTTTTTTAGATTTTTTTTTAGATTTTTTTAGGTTTTTTGGGGGTTTAGTTTTTAGCATTTTAGCTTAGGGGGGGGTTTAGGTTTTTGGGGGGTGGGGGAGGGGGGTTTAGGTTTTTTTTTTAGGTTTTTTGGGGGTTTTAGTTTTTAGCATTTAGCTTGGGGGGGGGGGGTTAGATTTTTTTTTTTTTTTTTGGGGGGGGGGGGAGGTGGGGGTTAGGTTTTTCTAGCTATTTTAGGTTGTGTTCACATTGGTTCTCGCGGTTCTCGCAATAAATGGAGTTCTCGCATGAGCCCCTCCCTATATATATATATACATATATTAGTAGTTTTTTTTTTACAAAATGCAGAAAATACATTATACATGCATATATTATAGGGTTAGTTTCCTATTAAAAAATGATGCTCCCTCTCGTCGTATTTCCAGACGAGATTATCTCCTATTCCGGATTCGACTTCCTGCATCTATCAGTTCCTTTCCATAGTGGCGAAGCTCTGCCACATTTTCCGGGTTCACCGGGGGAAATGCAGGGGGTTCAGGTTGGTAGTTTGGATAGAATGGATAAGGATTATTCATTAGATTTTGAAATTCCCAGTCATTTGTCCACCATTCTTCCATCGGGTTTGGGAGTGGTTGTTGTGGTATTACTGGTTCAAGATTTATAGGTTCTGGGTTTATTGGCATAGAGGAGTAAGGTGGCATATTTAGATTGATTTCTTCAGGTATTGGCCTGAACAGCTCGCAATTTACCGGTCTTTGGTCTAACCCATGATAATGGCATGGTGGTTAGGTTTGAACTTTCGCCTACAGTTGTTTTTTCACTTGTTTCTCCAATTCGTTTGGTTTTTGTTGCTGTTGAAATTTTCTTCTTCCTTTTTACCTTCCAATCCAATACTCTCTTTCTCTTTTTAGGAAGTGCTTTTAGTAACGGTTGGCCTGAAATACCATTGGTTCGTCTGTATCTGTTTCATACCCGGTTTGTATACCGGTCCGATTTTTGGTAGTATCCATATTTGTATTATCAACAGATATATTCTGAAAAGCATCAGATAGCTCTCTAGCGCTCATACTGTTAGTAAAAAATAATAAGAACAACAAACTCCGAAAATCGAATATATAATATTTGATTAGTATCACAGTATTCACAAAAGTTATTTCATTTAATTCCCGACTACTAATTTTAAGTATTGTCACAATACTTAATTAGCTTAAACCAGTTGCTCTGATACCACTTTTTGTCACAACCCCTGACCCACCCCGGACCGGAGACGTGACAGATACGAGTGGTACCGGTGTTTATTAAAATTATCACAGTGGAAAATTTATCAGGACCGGGTGTTAGGAAAGATGTTTGGGTTTTCAAAACAACGAAATTTTCATTTCATAAGCTGTGGGATAAAATCCGTATTTACATAAAGGATTTTCCATGGGATAAACCCTTGATTACAAAACACGTTTTATTCAGGTTTACATAGCCACTTATTTAAGCTTGAGTGCTTCATAGGACTTTTTCTTCTCTTCAAAGTAAATCACCTGAAACACGTTTTAAAAACATTTGATCAGCGGAGGAGAGTTCATTCATTTCTTGTAAAAGACACAATATTGTAATTTACAGCACTAAGAGTTTTTACATTTGTTTATATCTTTCAATTACCCACAGTATTTGTCACTCTCCCATTTCGGTGACTGTGGTCATATTACTATTCGCTAATCCTTTGTCCAATAGTAAAGCTTATCAAGTAATGTATACAATACCCCACATACCAGCTGTAATTTCAGAATACAAAGACTTAATCACTATAAATAAAACTAGAAAACATTTATTGTTTTGAAAGCAATTTGATAAAAGAGAATGACTCATATTGCAGATTTAGAGTTTCAGTAATAGCCTTCTGGTCCAATTCTTGGTTTCCTAATTAAACACATAATGCAACACATATTAGTGTATTAACCCAATTAAACTTTAAGGATAATCACGAGATCCAAACCACAACGTGATGACAAAGTATAGCCGTATACAGGCAGCACTTAAACATCCGTTGATTTGGTTTCAGATCGATTGGACAGGGTATCGTACCAGTGATTCGAGTTAATACTCTGATTACGGGGCAGAGGTTCAGAACTTCTGGTATCCCATCTTGCAGGATCCTGTACCTGCTGCGGCCTTCAACTCCCAAGATATATCATAAAATATAACAGCAGTATAACGAGGGAAAGAAAAGAAATTTGAGCAAGTTTGAATGCTTAGTGCACGTCCAATTTATAGCTGATCTCGGACCTCGTGGCGTCGCGCGACCGAATTTGTATTTGTTGGTGCATATGTCTGTCGACTTCATCTTGTATCGAGTCTTGTATTAGATTAGATAGATCAGGGCACGAAATACGAGAAAAGTGAGAAATATATAGGAAGTATCCATTTCGCACGAAATGGATGTTATAGTCATTTCGCACGAAATGAGATTGCCATTTCGTACGAAATGGACTGGCCATTTCGTGTGAGCTGTTTCGTGCGAAATGGACTTGCCTATAAATAGGTGCCTTGTTCAAATCATTTGTAAGGTTTTCGATTCCGGTAGCGAAGCTCTGCCGAAGTGTCTCCAGCATTGTAAAACAATCTAATATCAATACAAGAGACAATTAAAGTGAATCTAAGTGCAAATCAGCTGTAATAACTCCGATACGTTTGTTTCCGCCACTCGTATTGGACGAGATCTCTTCTTAACGACTCGTTTGGTCGTGCAAACGATTCTACAAGTGGTATCAGAGCTCAGGAGGAAGAGTTCTTACCATTTCAGCTGAAAATTTCTGTTTTCTACTCACTTTGTTAGGATCGGAGGCTCTTATGATTGTGTTTGTTTGTAATAAATGAACAATTAATAAACATGATTCAATGAGATATGCAGCGGAAATGAACACAAACTTTGTAAACACAATCAAAGAGGAAAATAGTTTTGATAAACACATGCTTTTCATCAATCGAAAGGTTACAAAGCAAATCAAAAGATTACAAAGCAAGCTTACAAACTAAACTCCCCCTCAGCCTGATACTCCATGGTTGATTGCACACAAGATGAAAGGATTGGACTAGAGGAGAAGAACTCACTCAGTCAATCGAATGTAACAGTACACGGTACTGCTCCATTTATAGGCAAACCAAACCACTGAAGCATGTCAGCTGACGTCACCATGAAAGCAACGTCTAACAACCTAGCAACCTGTAACCACTGTTCCTATACAAACACTGTTATCCTAACCACTGATTTTATATAATACAAAAGACACACTAAACTACTGCTTTCTCCTTTCATCAGTGCTTTCATCAAGGTTGATCAGTCCTTGAGTGAGCAGTCCTTTGGTGATCAGTAGATTGAGCCAGCAGTGTTTGCTTCTTAACAGTTGTTAGGGCTTCATCAGCAGTTTGAAGGTCAGCAACTGTTGTATACGGACAGTGGATAGAGGACATCAGATGTTATAATCACTTTCAAGGGGAAAGTCTAATGTAAACAACTGTTTATTCTGGATCCACTGCTCTTATCCAGTTTTGGCTTTAATTATCTGTTCCTTTGGTAGGGTTCAATCCCAACAAATCTCCCCCTGGAACAGATAATGCCAAAACCCTTCATTATTCTGGATTTTTATTTTCTCATAAGAAGTTCCTTAGCTTGTCTTTTTAAATTCTTCTTCAAAATCCTTGGAACTTGAGTCATCCTCATCCCTGCACAGTGTAAGTTCAAGGAGATCTTGTAGATCTTCAACACCAAGGCTTAGTGCGTGTTTCCTTGATATGTACTTCACTTCACCATTGGATCTGAACAAGGTCAATACATGGGTCTTTTGATCAGACATCCACTTTAGTATTTTTGAACCCAATGGGTTTCTTGGGAGAGATTTATTTACTGATGATTTGGGAGATTTTGGCCTTGTAAAGATTTGTGAAGCAGTATCCTGAGCTTTTGCTAGTTCAAAATTTTCAGACATTTGTTTGAAAGCTTTTTCTATGACTTCATTTGCTGCAGCTATATCTTCTGCAACTTCTTTTTCAATCTGCTCTTGTCTCTTTTGTTGATCTAGCTCAATGTCTGAAATATCTGCTGATGTGTTTGGTGATGATGATTTGTTCAAAACCTTTTTGGCAAGGTCCTGAAGTTTTGCTGATGTATCTTCATCTAAAGCCATTTTATTGATGGCTTCTTTAAAGTACTCGGCTTCCTTTTCTTTTTCTTCAACAGTCAGCTGTTTCCTCTTTTCTTGGTCAATCACAGTGACAAAGGTATCTGCTGATGTGATCAGTGGTTCAGAATCAATGACCTGTTTCAGCTCTTTGTGGTCAGGCTTCTTTGGTGAATTAGGATCTGCCATTTTTCTTCTTTTCAGCCTTTCATAAGCCTCATCTGTATACTGCTTTGTCCATTTTGCTATGGCTTTAGCAGTATCCACCTTAGCATCCACCAGCTCCTGCTTCTTTCTTTTGTACTCAGATGTAAGATCAGCAATGAGCTTTCTGTATTTGCTCCAGTTTGGAGCTGTCTTCTTCTTGCTTGGATCATTTTTTATTCTTTCAATTCTGTTTGCCTCATGCTTTAAAGCAACTATTGGCTATTCTTCGAATTGTTTTTCTTCAGCTGGATAGAATTTTTCTTTCATGATGTATGCAAGATATTCTTTTCTCAATTCTTTTCGTAGATCTGCTTTGGGTGGTAGTTTTGACATTTCTTTGCTCAGATCTCTTGCATAGTCTTCCATCTGCTTGACTTTAGTGAGCAAAAATTCCATTTTTTCATAAATGGCTTTGTCACCTTGATCTTTACATTCAAGTTTGGCTCTTATTTTAGCCTGCCTTGCTTTGAGCTCGAGATATTCATCCATATTTTCTGGGATTATGAAGCCTATGAGAGAAGGAAATCTTCTTTTTGAAGGATCATCCTAAGTGTAGAATTGTCTCATCTCATTTTTTACAGCTTCAGGTTCCAGTGGATATTTTGCAGCAATAGGATCATATTTGTCATCATCTGCCTGAGTTGTTTTTCTTTTTCTGGTGTAAGTTTTCACCAGTGAAGGAATGCTTTTGGGTGATTTGTTTATTGGAGTGAAGATGGCTTGAAGTGAAGTGAGAGTGCTTGGACAAACAGGTGTTGAGCCAACCTGTGTTTCAACCACTGTTGTCCTTACAACAGATGTTGTAACATCTGATGTCTTCTGCTTTTTAGCAGGAGGTGATGGTGGTGAAATTAATTTTGGAGATGATGGAGATGATGGTGTTTCTGGTAGGGCAGTGGTGGATGGCTGACAAACAGCTGTTGAAACAACTGGTGCTTCAACCTCTGTTGTCATTACAACTACTGATGTGTCAGTAGATGTCTTCTGCTTTTGAGCAGGTGGTGGTTTGATGTGTGGTAATGTGGTTGGAATGATAGCTTTTAGTAGAGTAGTGATTTTAGATGATGGTGGTAGTAGGACAGTGGTTGTGGTGGTGTGTGGTGAAGTGGTGTGTGTTGAAGTGATGGGTTTTGTTTTAACAACTGTTGAAACTACTGATGTACCAACAGTTGTTGAGACTGCAGGAGTTACATCAGCTATTTGGGTAGATTTTTGGTGCTTGGAAGATGGTTTATAAGCATGCTTTTCGTTTTCTGTTTAAAAAAAAAGACCATCTTCAATTCCCTTCTTCTTTAAACCCTTAATTTTCTCTCCCTTTTTGGCATTATCTGGAAGGGGGTTATCCATGAAGAGAACAGTGGGAGGAACTTTTCCAGTGGTGCTTTGTATATGAGCCTTGATAGCTTTGATGTCTGCTTGAGTATCTTTAAATCTTGACTCCACCATGTTTGTCAGCATTTGTACATGTATTGCATGCTGCTAATCAGCCATTTGTTTTTGTTTTTCAAGCAGGGGTTGAAATACATTCCATGGCTCATTTGCAGCAGGTGCAGGTTGTGCAGGTGCTTGAGCTGGAACAGCAGTGGATTGTGCTTTTTGAGCTTTTAACAACTGTTGCACCATATCCTTTATTTCAGCAACTGATGTTTCAAGATTTTCAACTCTGTCCGTCAATTCCTTATATTTTGAATCATCACCCAAGTTAATGGGATCATCTGAATCCCCACCAGCAGTGGTTGTATCAATGTGTGACTTAGGAAATGAATCCCAAAAATCAGCCATTGATGCCCCTTGTTCTTGGTTCTGGGGTCTTCTTTCTTCAACACTTGATAACCTTTTGAGGGTACTAGTGTTTAAAACAAACTCACTAGTGGTTACCAGAGGTGCTATAGAAGAAATTGCCTTCAAGGGAGTCTTACTGATGAAACAACTGTCCAAATGTAGATATGTTGATCCAACACTTGTAGTTGCTGCTCCACTTGAACTACTGACATGAATTACTTGTAACTCCTGCAGTGTAACCTCCTCAAATGTTGCTGGGATAGCAGAGGTATAAGCATCAGACCCAATCACTTGTTGGAGTGTACTCTCAGTGATAGGTGATAGAGAGGAACTGGCTTGTGTCTGAGCTATAGCAACTGCATGCAACAAAGGTATTATGGATTGTGGTAAAGTGAGGGGTGAAGCTATGGGTGTTGAAAGAGACATGTCCTTGGGATCAGGACTGAGGAAGATGGAACCAATCGGATCCAGAGCTTCATAATGTGGGGTCCCTGTGCTTACAACCTGATCCTTTTGTGAGGATGCAGGAGGAGTTTGAGGCAAAGGTGGAGATCTTTCTTCCATCTGCTGTGAGGAAGTAGCAGCAGTGGTTTTTGGTGACATTTGTGTTGTCACTAGCATTTGCTCTGGGATCTCATCTTCCAGAGTTGCCTTTTTAGAGGGTTTGGTGGGTTTTTTTGGATGATTTCTTTTTGGCCTTTTTGGTGATGGCAGGTGTGGGTTTCAAAGCAGTGGTTGTGCTGCTATGATCACCTGGAGCAGTGGGCTCAGCAGCTGATACCTGAGGAGCAGTGGTAACTGCTAAATTCTGCTCAGGCACCTCTGCTTTTGTTTTTAAAGGTGCTAACATTCTAGTGAATGTTTCGGGTGTTAAACCTTTTATTTGAAAATAAACACCTTGTTTGAGCATATTTTCATTTTCCTTTCCAAATTTTTGTTCAAAATAGTAGCTTAGAAACCTTGGAAAAAGTAAAAATGCTTTGCTATCAACATTTTTCACCATATCATCAAAGATCTCCTGGGAATAGTTATAATTTTCATTATTTAAAATAGCATAACCCAGACATTGGATCTTTAATGGTATTTCGTTAAAAGCAGTTGTTTTATTTGAAACACACATTAAAAGTGTGTGGAATAAAAACCTAGGTGCAGAAGGAAAGAAACCTTTTTGTAAGGTATCTCTTTTTGTTTGTTCTGCATACCCCCTCTTCAGAAAATCAGTTTTCAACTCGTTTTTAAGAAAAGAAGTTTTACCTTGCTGATCATCGAGTTTAAAAACTTCTGAAATAGATTGTGGAGTAATTTGAATCGTTTTACCCTGTATGGAAGAGTTGATGGCTATGACTTTATCATCTTGTTTTTCAAGCGTAGCCTTTTTCCAAAACTCTCTATGGGTTTGTTGATAAATTGGAGCATCTGCTCTAAGCAAAGTTTTGTACTTTGACGCAGACATAATGTCGATGATGGAATCGAAGGTGTGATTGTTGGTGGGTTTTGTGAGTAGACCCAAGTAGTTGTGCGGGGATTTGTATGGGATTTCAATGGGTTCAGCAGCCATTTGATTGTCCTCTTTGGGAGATGAGGATGGTTTTGATTTTGATTTTGATTTCATCATTTTGATGAAGAGGAGCGAAGAATGATTTGAGATGAAAGTTGGAAACTGCTTTGAGAAGAGAATTTTGGAATTCAGTTCGACAGTGTAAAACCCTGTTTGGGGGTTTTGATCAGGGTTTTATTTAGGGAAAAAGTGAATGCTGATGTGGAAGCGGTTACAATGATCTGATGGCTAAAAACCGGCCACGTGCCAACCTCTGATGAAGGAATGAATAATGGAGGACAGTTGTTTTGGAGAACCACTGTTGAAGCAAATATCAGTGGTTACAACGGTAACAATATGAGGGCAGTGGGTGATTTTTACTATCAGTGGATAAGACACTGATTTTGAGCATCAGTGCTTGCCAAGAAAATGAAAGATCAGGGGCTGACTTTCAGCAGTGGACAGTACTTAGGAAACAGATGTTTGAACAAAACAGTGGTTAGGGGTAAAGTAATGGTAAGGATTTGAAATGCTAGTATATCAGCAACTGTTAGTGCATCAGTGGATAAGCTTTTAACACATATTTTAAGCATCTGCTGTTCTGATGAAAAGAATGATTTTATCTTGTGAAATCACAATATCATATCTAACATCTGTTGATGGTGATTCTGAAATATCTGCAAGACTGCTATCCTTAACAAAATACATTTTATATGCAAATTGTCAAGTTCAATTTGTCAGCAGCTTTTACAGAGATTTTCATTCAAGGTTTTGCCACATGTCAATTACAGGTTTTGAAACTTTTATAGATTCCTGACAGTGGTTTAGTATCCCAGTGTTTTAAAATCTGTTAGCAATCAATCTTTGATCTGTGTAAAAACCAAATTTGAGTTTGACATGACCTTGATCTTGACACATACACCATTTCCTTTTGATCCATTTTCGAGGATAATATCACCAAAAAAAATAAAGGTTCTATATCCTGACAGGAGATTGAAACTTTTACTATCTAAAACCAGTAAAAGTACAAAATATATTATTCTTAAAGAAAAATAAAGAATAATATATCCTGCTTTATTTGAGAAATTCCTTTTCCAGAAAAATAATTAAAGGATTTTCTGAAAACAGTACCAAAAGGATCTGGTATATTTTCCAATAAAACTCATAATCATATCATTCTCAAGTTTATGAAAATGGTCAGTGGTTTGACAACAGTGGTATGAAATTGTAAATACATTTTGACCACTGTTTGGCACCATTTTCTTGTCAGTTGATTGCAAAAATGAGGACACATGTACACATAAGTTTTTGAAAACCCTGTTACAGATTTTGTTACCATGTGATGATTCTGATAGCTTGTCTAGTCCTCTTGTAAGTTTACTTACTGGGAATACTATTGTTACCTGAACTTCCCTGAACCAATGAATGCACCCAGTTGCTTGTGCTTGATGACCATTGTTACCCCTAATTTTGACTCTTAAGTGTTTTACATTTATGCTCTTTTCTTTTGACATCAAAAGTTTTAAGATAAACACACTTATTGAGTACTTGTGAATTTTCTTTTTCCCTTTTTACCCATCCCGTCCATAAGTAATGAAATACTCACTAGGAGGTTGTTTTTTTTTTTTTTTTTGAAGTCCTTATTCCAGAATCATTTTGCAGCAATGTTTCGAGAGATTTGGTCATTTCTGTACATACTTATGCCAAATTTCACACTACCCATGATCTGGACATTTTGACTTGCTAATTTTCTTAATGTATTCTTAACAAAATTGATTTTGCTCCTTTTGAAGGATTCTCAACCTGTTTTTCAATACATAAGATCTAAATGACTAAAGTTTTAATTTCCCTCTTTTTGTGTAAACAAAAACACTAATGTTTTTATGAACATAGGTTTTTGTTGACCTGAGGTTCACACCTTAGCATCAAACATGATGGAAACAGCAAAAACTTCATAACAACGATTGAAATCAATTTTCGTAAATAATTTTACCATAGTTATCAGACATATTTTCATATCTGAGAACTGTAGGTGGTTTATGTATGACATCACTTGTTATGTGAAGTTTGTGTGTCCTATGACATCTTGGTTGATTTACAGAGCTTTTGAGTAGTCACTTTGAACATGATTTATCGTTACTCTGTTTTTCAACTAAATACAATCAACCTTAGTGTCAATGATTTTTGAGCTGAACTGTTATGTCAAATTGACTGTTAGATCGAATTTGACTGTCCAAGATCTTATACCAATTGTTAGGATCGGAGGCTCTTATGATTGTGTTTGTTTATAATAAATGAACAATTAATAAACATGATTCAATGAGATATGCAGCGGAAATGAACACAAACTTTGTAAACACAATCAAAGAGGAAAATAGTTTTGATAAACACATGCTTTTCATCAATCGAAAGGTTACAAAGCAAATCAAAAGATTACAAAGCAAGCTTACAAACTAAACTCCCCCTCAGCCTGATATTCCATGGTTGATTGCACACAAGATGAAAGGATTGGACTAGAGGAGAAGAACTCACTCAGTCAATCGAATGTAACAGTACATGGTACTGCTCCATTTATAGGCAAACCAAACCACTGAATCATGTCAGCTGACGTCACCATAAAAGCAATGTCTAACAACCTAACAACCTGTAACCACTGTTCCTATACAAACACTGTTATCCTAACCACTGATTTTATATAATACAAAAGACACACTAAACTACTGCTTTCTCCTTTCATCAGTGCTTTCATCAAGGTTGATCAGTCCTTGAGTGAGCAGTCCTTTGGTGATCAGTAGATTGAGCCAGTAGTGTTTGCTTCTTAACAGTTGTTAGGGCTTCATCAGCAGTTTGAAGGTCAGCAGCTGTTGCATACGGACAGTGGATAGAGGGCATCAGATGTTATAATCACTTTCAAGGGGAAAGTCTAATGTAAACAGCTGTTTATTCTGGATCCACTGCTCTGATCCAGTTTTGGCTTTAATTATCTGTTCCTTTGGTAGGGTTCAATCCCAACACACTTTCTTCATATTTTTTCAAAATTTAACAAGATTTTACGGATAAAATGGATTGAAATTCACATATATTGTGCGAAACACTGTTTTAACAAATCCTTGAAAGAATCAGACCTTAAATAGGCTTAAAACTTGTTCAATTTTAGCAAAAACTGTCCGAAAGTGTGACGTCAGCTCCATTTCGCACGAATTGGATATCAGATTGTTTGACTTTGCTTCTATTTCGCACGAAACGGACCTTCATTTTGCACCAAGTGTCATTTCGTTTGAAATTTACTTCCATTTCGCACGAAAAGCCCATTTCGTGTGAAACAGACATTCATTTCGTACGAATTGGACACAGCAGACCTCATTTCGCACGAATTGCACCATTTCGCACCAATCCATTTCGTTTGAAGTTCATTTCTCTTGAAAGACTCCATTTCGTGTGAAAGGCAGTTCAGTTCGCTTGAAAGTGTTCCAGCAATTCCATTTCGTTTGAAAGTCTGTGTTTGTGATTTTTTTTATAACTGAATCATGGAGAAAAAGTTCTACAATGCCTTTGCTACTCCGATGACTATCACTCAGAATACGATGCTAGAAAATGAAACGGGCACAACGCAAAAACCGCCAAAGCTTATGAGTATTGAGGAGTATAGTGGATGGGCAGAACGTTTTGAAAATTGGGTTCAAGCATATTACCTAGATGCATGGGAATATACTGAATTTCGATATATTAGACCGGTTAAGGACAACAGACAGAAAGTTGACATAAGAGAGCTAGATGTTGATGAGAAAAAGAAATACAAAAATGAAAAGTTTATGGTTAGTCTCTTGCAGCAAGCTATTAAAGAAGAAATCTTGATTTTACTTCAACACAACGGAAGTGCTCATTCGATATGGAAAGAATTAAAATCAAAGTTTGTTGGAAGTAAAGAAATGATCAAGAACAAAATGTCGCTTTTGAAGAAAGAATTTGATTTATTCCCTGGACTAAAAACTGAAAACACCAAGCAGATTATAGAAAGATATTGCAATTTGGTGAAGAATATGAATAGATTGAACATCAATAAAGATAAAGAAGAATTGATTGAAAAGTTGGCCGATGCGTTGCCACAAGATGTTTGGGGCACGTATCTTATGATGTTGAAAAATAAATCTGAATTTGACAATCTAACGCTGAGCGGATTTATTGAACAACTCGAAGCTCAAGAGATGGAACAACAAAAAATAGCGAGAATGAAGAACTATGATGGTGAACAAGATATTGGTCTGCATTACAAAGGTGGTGCTAGTGATAAGACCAACTTTGCACCAAAGATTGAAACTGCTTTCAATGCAAAGAGCTCGTCTGGAAGTTCATCTCAGGGGTCAAGTAGCAAAACTGGATTTTCTTCATATCCATCATTCGATCCAAATTGTTCAGCAACAAAGAGTGGAAGGATCGGAAATCCAATGTTGACAAAAGAGGATTACGATCAGATTGATGTTGAAGAGATGGAACTTATGGATATTAAGTGGTGTTTGGCTAGTGTGTTGAGAAGAGCTGAGAAGTTTAAACAAATTACGGGAAGAGATGATTTCCGTGATGCAAATGTTTCTACTTTAGGATTTGATAAATCTAAAGTTACTTGTTTTCGTTGCAGGGAAAAAGGGCATTTCAAGCGAGAATGCACAAACCGTGAAGCAAATGGAGCTCAAAATCCTTTCAACAACAATGATTATTATCAGAAAGCAATTTATCATCAAGTTGCTCAACAGCCGTATCAACAACAAACACAAACTGCTCATGCTAGGAAGGAGATTGAAGAATCAAAGAAAGCATATCTAGTTAATCAAGATAATGAAAGATTGTCAAAAGGTTTTAGTTGGGACAAATATATTTCAGCAGAGAGTAAAGCATGTTTGACATATCAAGATGATGAAAGGCTTCCAAAAGATTTCAGTTGGGATGATTATGATCCTAACAGAACTGCAGATCATAAAGCTTTTGTTGCTCAAGTCGTTGAAGATGATGATAATTCGTATTGGGCAGACAGTATGAAAGAGCACTTAAAATATCTAGCTGAGAGAGATGCTGAAAGGGCTCAAATGGCAAAGAAGAAGGTTGAAAAACAAGATGATAGTAATGATGATTATTGGGCAAATAGAATGAAAGAGCTTTTAAAATTTCAAGCCGAGAGAGATGCAGAAAGAATGAAAGGTAAGAATGATGAAGAAGAAGTTCGAGTGATAAAGCAGAAAGAAATTCCAGCTTTCGAGATTAAAAAGGAAGCTGTTGCAGAAAAGGTGTCTGAGAATTGTGAAAACTATGAGACTATGAAGAAGCACAACAATGAGCTGATTCACAACATGAACATGTTGAAAGAATCGTATGATGTCTTAAACAAAGCAATGAATCAATATAACGAGTCAAGCAGTGAACAAGCTACAGCCATGAAGACACTCAATGGAGCATACATGATAAAACAGGATATGGTCAATTATTACATTGATATGTATGCTGAGCTTGAACTGAAATTGGAAACTCAAAGGATAGAAACTGAAAGAGTAAACAAGTTGTTGAAAAGTTACTCATGTTCTTCTTATGTGATTGACAGGATTTATCCCACAGTTGAAGGTATGAAGGCATTTGAAAAAGACACATCTGAAGTGAAGAAGTCTGAAACAAAAGAGGATACTGAAGTGAAGAATTCTGGTAAGAAACAAAGTTTTGGCTATAACAAGTGTCCACCCCCGCTTGAAAATGGATATTCTCCACGAAATCCAAATTCAGAAAGAGTTGAAAAGGCAACCAACTTACAGTGGGAATCTGAGCATTCAGATAATTTGCCAGACAACATTGATGTCACTTTTACATCATCCGACACTCATCATGAGTCTGAGATAATAAAGAAAGTGGTCGATCAGGTGTTGGATAAAGATGAAACGGAGGAGTCAAAATCAGAGTCAAAGTCTGAGTTCGACACATCAAGTCCAACAGTCAAAAAGGACAAACGAGTTTATAATAAATATTTTTTGTTATCACAAAATAATTTGAATGACGAAACATTCAAAATAGCATATACTTTGAATGATTCTGACAAATTATATTCTGATGAAGAATTTCCAATAAGAGGTGTTAAAACTGAAATCATTAAAAAGGTTTTCAAACTAACAGAAATCAATATTTCTGAAATAAAATATGTAAATCTTTCTGAAAAACCTAAAAATTACACCTCAAGAGTTCAACAAAAGTTAAACAAGAAAAAAGGTTACAGTTCTGGTTCAGGTTATCGAAAGAAACCAAACCATAACGGTAATTTCAAAAAGAAGGGATTGGGTTTTATTCCACCAGAAAATCATAAAAATGAAAAAACTTATAAATCAAAAACTGTTTTTGTTTCAGGATCTAGTTCGGAAGAAGAAGAAAAGAGCTCATTCTGGAAGCAATCGAACAAAGAATTCCTTGCGAAGAAGCAAGAAGGAATTAAGAATGAAGCTGCTCAGAAAAAAGAGACGAGAACCTGTTTTCAATGCAAAATAGTTGGTCACATTGCCAGGAATTGTCCAAAGGCAATCCAAACAAAACAGGGAGTCTCTGAGAAACTGAAAGAAAAGATGGTTGAGAATGAACCACCAACCAAACAATTTAAAGTTTTCAAAAATTCAAAATTTGAGGTTGGAGAATGTTCAAAAAGGTTTTACAAGAGAAATGTGAATCTTGACAACCACAAGTGGGTTGTTAAGAAATTAGATGATAGTTCAAGCAATGATTCTGATTCGTCAAAATCAGAGGAGCTATTTTCTGGAGATGAATCTGACTCGTCAAATTCAGAGGAGTAATAAGTTGATATAAAAGGTGAAAATTCAGTGCCGCCATTGGATGATGCAAATTTTCCACCATTGCGGGCTGAAAATTTAAAATCAAAAATTGGAAAAGTTGAGATTTCAAATCAATTTTTTCCTGAAAAGAAAGAATTTGATGTTGAAAAAGCCTTTAACCCCACAGTTCAAAATATTTTTGGAAAAATGGTTGACGGGAAGGTCAAAGGGGTAAAGGAATTTTATGAAAAAAAAAAAACCAGATGAAGATGGTTCACCCAGGTTAGTAACTGGGATAGAACCTATCATGACTAAAAATCTGGACTTGCCGGAGCTCCCAAGTTGGTAATCGTGGAGCAGGAATCGGCATCTTTCTTGAGAAAGTCACTTCTGTGATATTTCGACTTACAAGTGGTATTCTTATTCTTGTAAATTGTTTTATTTTTACAAGTGGTATGGTTGATGAGAACCTACAAGTGGTTAATCAAGGTCATTAAGTTGAACTTGATTTAACTCCCATTCATGTGGTATTTTGAAGACCAATGTGATGAAACCCCAACAAAACTAATTTTCCGGAAAAACCATTTGATTAAAACAAACTTAAGTGTTTTGAAATCATAATGGGAAAATAGTTTGTTGTCAGGGGGAGTTCTGATTGTTTATGCCAAGTGGATGGCGATTTGAAGCAATTCACATCGGTTTGTCAAATTTTCTTTAAATGGTTTTGAATTTTAGAGGGAGTAAGATTTCAGAAAATCCAAAAACATTGAAAATTTGAAAAAGCACAAAACTCATTTTTGATTGAAAAATTTTGAAAAAACTACAAAAACATGAGAAATTGAAAAAGAGTTTTGTAGTGAAAAAGAGGAAATAATAGTACATCAGTTAGACTGTCACAGTACGCTAAAGAATTGGAAAGTTAAAATGTGATAAACGGTCTCACTAAAGATGTGACGATAGGCTCAGCTAGACTAGGAGATTTGCGATAACGATACAAACTTAAATGAACAAGTCTAGTTCTAGTGGGAAACGCGGTTGAAAGCATAGTACTTAGTTTTGTCCTTCGTGATTGTGTACCTACTCAGTGATCGCTGAATGCTAAAAGAGCATAAAAACTGGTCAGTTTGTGAACTTTCACAACTTGCTGAAAAAGTCATTGTGATTGTGCATTTCTTTTTGCAAAGATTTAAACTTGTTTGATTTCTTTATTTTGTTTAAGCTTTGGATATCCTCTGCGTATACGTGAGTATCGACCTGGATGTTAGTGCCTAAACATTCTCCTTTATTTTCTTTGGTGTTTCATTTAAATCTTGGATTACCTCTGCGTATACGGGAGTATCGACCTGGTGGTTAAGATTTAAACACTTTCAACTTGTTTTTATTTCTTATTTTGTTTAAACATTGGACTTTCTCTGCGTATCGAAAGATCGACCTGATTGTTAATGTTTAAACATTCTGTATTGTTTTCGCATATATCACAGTTGATGAAAGTTTAAAGGCATTACTTGAGTCAGTGTATTGCGTGATGAGGGGATATGCTGAGATCGTGGGGTCCATAAGAATTTAGTGCAAAATTAATATACTTTAACATATCGGTAAGCATTTCGAAAGTTTTTAGATTGAGTTTAAGAGGACAACAATATCGTCAATCTATGTGAATTGTTTAAAACTTAAAATGTTTAAAGCTTAACGGGCTTGTGATTAGTAAAAAACTGATATGATCCTCTTACACAAACTCACAAAAATATTGTCTGTAAATATTTCTTTACTGTTTTTCAATATCCAAAAAGATTTTTGGAGTGTTTTAGCCTAAAATTTTGAAAAATCCAAAAAGATTTTATTTCATCTTATTTTCGACAACTGATGTTGAATAGTTGATTTTCAAAATTCCAAGTGCTAAACATGATGAACAGGTTTGGGAGAGTGTGTTTGAAAATGATATTTTTACAAGTGATCATCAGAGATAATTAATGTTAAATCATTTTAAACAATATCTTCAAATGCTCTATAAATTTATCAAATTTTAAATTTGTGAAATTTATTTTGAGGTAGAGATTTGTGCAGGTAAAGCCAGGTTCCTGATTCTGATTGCTACAAAGAGCCAGGTTACGATCTTAGAACCTGTGAAAGTTGTATAGCCAGGTTTCCGATCCAAAGCCTGATAGAGACAGATTCAGATTCTGGAATAGCTTTAGAGCCAAGTTCGAATCCTGCCGTCTACACCAGCTGTTAATGTGGATGAACTTAAGGAATCAAGAGATCTGAACAAGAGAAGATAGAGACAGGTTGAGATTCAGGAAGAGAAAGAGAGAGAAAAAGAGAAAAAGATTGATTGAGGATGCTTACAATGGAGAATACTTTGAAGAGAGCGAGAAGACTGATAAAGACTGAAGGGTTGACATACCGAAGACTCGACACCAAAGACTTCATCAACATCCAAGGGGGAGTTTGTTGGTGCATATGTCTGTCAACTTCGTCTTGTATCGAGTCTTGTATTAGATTAGATAGATCAGGGCACAAAATACGAGAAAAGTGATAAATATATAGGAAGTATCCATTTCGCACGAAATGGATGTTATAGTCATTTCGCACGAAATGAGATTGCCATTTCGTACGAAATGGACTGGCCATTTCGTATGAGCTGTTTCGTGCGAAATGGACTTGCCTATAAATAGGTGCCTTGTTCAAATCATTTGTAAGGTTTTCGATTCCGGTAGCGAAGCTCTGCCGAAGTGTCTCCAGCATTGTAAAACAATCTGATATCAATACAAGAGACAATTAAAGTGAATCTAAGTGCAAATCAGCTGTAATAACTCCGATACGTTTGTTTCCGCCACTCGTATTGGACGAGATCTCTTCTGAACTACTCGTTTGGTCGTGCAAACGATCCTACTTCATCATACCTTCGCGTAGCGCGAAGGGGCTAGGCTAGGGCATAGGCGTCATGAGTCACCACGTAGGCATGCCACATGGTGCCATGTGTCCTCTAGCGGTCAAAGAGCCGTCGCTTTACGCGACCACATAATGTTTTCACCGTCGCGTAGCACGACGTGGCCTAAATCAGAATTCCTTCGTTTTTTATGCTGGTTTCCATCGTACACGTTTGGAGTCTCTCTTAAGATTTGTTATGGCCTTTTCAAGGTTTGTTACATTGTTCATGTTCGTTCGTTTAGTATTCAACTAGTTTACGAATGGTTCAGGAATACAAATCGACAAAAGAACTTGTTTGTGTTCATTCATTAAAGATTGAACTTGTTAAACCTACAAAAGAATAGATGATTTCTGAAAGCCAAACATGTCAATCAGATCAATACAGAAATGGTAGATTGAACTTATTCCCCCCAAAGATAGTGAATCTTGAACACTAATCAGAACATCTGTTGAAGACATTCAAGATCTGTTCAGAGCCTTGGAACCACTGTTGAAGAAGAAGATACCACTGATCGGCACTGATCATGAAGACCAAACATCTGTTTTGGCCAAATCGATGTTTGAAACAAAGAAACAGGGGTTTATTCAATGTAACAACATTTAGCCTAGAACAGAGTTTGGATGTAATAGATCAGATGTTAGATTTCTGCATATGTTTGCTAACATTTATGGAAAATTTTCTGTTAAGAATGTTAGATATCACTATCAAGATGACGTAGCTAATAGCCAACAAAGCTTTAGTACTTGTATAAATAGATCTCACCTGTTAGAGATCTATTTCATCACATCACTTACATTCCTTTTGTACGAACATCAAAGTTGAGTGATCATGTCTAGGGGGAGTTAGTATAATCTTTATGTATTTGTAATCATTTTGATTATCAATGGGAAACAGTTTGATATAACTTTCCACTCTTGCATGCTCATTTATTTCCACAATTTCCATTGTTTATATAAAATTCATTCATACTTGTTCGTCAAGGCATACTAAGAGCATCTCAGATCCTAACAGAACTTGTTCATGGACACAAACTATCATATAGCATTTAAAAAAAACAAGATTCTTAATCCCAAACATTAGACATAATCACCTTGCTAAGCACTTAATATAATAATCATAAACATAATTATCTCAAAACAAAGGCACAAGTTAGACATAATAAGTATACTCATAATTATCCCAAAATAAGGTTTTAAAGATCTAAATTTCTAACGGCTGAATATAAACTAAAAAACAAACGACCATGAACGTACGTAAACGAACATACAACCAAACGTTCACGGACACAATTGAACAAACATACTACCGAATCACTAACACAACTAAATGAACATGACATTTGTTCGTATTCTTTCATTTAGTTAATCGAACAAATTTCCTTGTTCAGGTCCGTTCATTTATTAAATGAACAAACGTAAATGAGCTTCCCCCCAAATAGTTCGTAGAATGTTTAATTCATTTACAACCCCTAGATGCATGTGAATATCTTATGTCGACACTTGTTCATATCGAGAAGATCAAAACTTGTTGAGATTCAGTGGTGTCAATTTTACTTTTATTAAAACGGATTTGACATATTTTATTAACTAAATATATAATTAATAAAAACGCTGCGGAATAAATATAAATAATCAACACCAAAAGTAAACCGAACACGATCATGGTTACAAACATGCAAATACGAAAAACAATATTAATTAATCTACTGATGAGATTAAATATCCTTCGTGGTTATAGATTAACCATTTGAGACACCGAGGTACAACGAACAAGTGCTAGACACAAACATGAACCGAGCAGCGTCGGCTTTGGCTTGGCTAGTCATAATACAAAGGAATGAAAATGGGGCAGCACTTTCTTTGAAAGTGGTGGCCTTTTGTTTTGACGGATGTATTATATATATATTATCTAATGATTAGAGTTTATCATAATATATGGGAAGGTTCATTGGGGAACACTAAAAAAGTGGGGAACCGACTCAAACGAACTCCGACTGGACTCATTCCAGCGGCGTTAGAACCGGCTCGTCAAACCCTAACTAGGATCTCTTAACCCTAAACCCTAAATCCTAACTCCTAAACTCTAAACCCTAAAGCTAAAAAATAAGGCTAAAACCTAAGCTAAACCGTAAAATCTAAACTATAAACCCTAAAAGCTAAACCCTAAAGGGTAAACCTAAAGCTAAATCCTAAAGCTAAACCCTAAAGCTAAACCCTAAACCCTAAAGCTAAACCCTAAAAGCCAAACCCTAATATATTTAGGGTTTAGGGGTTATGATTTAGGGTTTAGGGTTAAGAGATCCTAGTTAGGGTTCGACGAGCCGGTTCCAACGCCGCTGGAATGAGTCCAATCGGAGTTCGTTTGAGTCGGTTCCCCAATGTTCCCCACTTATTTATATATTTTTATGTTTAGGATAATTTTATCATTTATTATGTGTATTTTTACGATTACATACATGTTAAGAGTAATTTTATCATTTTATATATGTAATTTTATAATTACACATATGTAAACTAGTTTTTTACATATATGTAATTAGTTATGACACATATACATATTTTTGGCAATTAAACATATGTAAACTACTTATAACATGCATGTAATTAAAGAAATACGTATAATAGATGATAAAAAGATCCTAAATACAAAAACTTATATATAAAATGATTGTTTATTAGGAGTTCTGAAAGTTCTGTAGTTATTTAGAGTTCTGAGAGGAACTCAATCCTATATATATATTAGGTTAATAATAATAACCCTATTAATCACCTCTAATCATCTCTGGGGGCCCCTAAAGTCCAACACGTCTAGTATAAGCCCAAATGTGATACGAAGCCCAAAAAACAAAGTTTAATTAGACAAATAATTAAGCGTTATATTGTTTATAACCCGTATAAATAATAAATCCCGTTTCTCGTGGATATATAATTATTCTAGATAGTTATATATTTCGTTCTGTTAATTGTTCGTGGTCACCAGTTAACCAAGTTAAGTGGATTTAATGTTCATTGCCCAATGTGTAACTCTTTCGGGTCATAGCTCGGTGAGTAGCGTTGACTTATCGAACCCGTACATATAAATCCAACAATCTCCCACTTGGGCGGCTGATGTGTGGTAAAATACACATATGTGTCCCATGTAAAGTGTATAATTTTTGTATAGTTTTTATTTGTTTTATTTAGTTTTTAGTATTATATTACATTATTTGGTGTTTTGGCAGGTCCTGGTTCAAATGAAGCAAAAACGAGTAATATGGAAATAACCAGCCAGTTGGGCAGAGTAGGACGCCAGTTACCGAAGTAAAATTGCCGCTGAGTGGGTTGAGGCCACTATCTCTATTTTATAAGTGAGAGGGCTGCAATAAAATAATAATAATATGCTCTGTGTTGATTTGGAGTTCCTTTCACAGGAAACGAAAATACATAAATTATTTCATATTGCATTCAAGTGGGTTTTTAAATCAAGTTAGTGAATTCCAAGTCTGCCACATGTGGGTTGCCAAAGACTTATTAGAACCCAACGAATTTTTGTGAATTTCGTTTTCTTGGGCCGAGTGGAGCACATGACCCAGCCAACTTGACTTTCTTGTGATGCATGGACCAAGCCCATTTGTTTTGTGTTTGGGCAGCAACAACTTAAAAAAGGTGAACGATTAGAAAATAGGGGATGGCAGCAACAACATTAAAGATACATCATCTTGGAAGCATACAAGAGGTTCCATAGAAGTTACGAACTCAAGAAACCCTAGGCGATTTTCAGAGCAGATTTCACGGTTTTCGGAGTATTTTGGCTTGCGGGACTCATTCGGTTGAAGCTCGGAGCATAGGAAAGAAGATTGTTCGGGTCTTATCTTCCGGTTTTCATTATTTTCTTGTTTCGATACTTTTACGATGAATTCTTGTTTTGAACTTGTTTTGTTTATTTTAGACATCATGTTTTCAGGCTAAAACCTTCGTTACTACCTAGGTTAGATGATAGTTTAATGAAGTTTGGATCTTTTAACGGTTTCTATTGTTTTGATATGAATTGATCTTTGAAAGTAAATTATTCTAGAACTTCTGATTTGGTGCGTGTGCGTAGTTAATTTTGATTGTTGATTACTTGTTGTTTCGCATAAATTTTGGTGGATGTCTTTCACATAATGAATTTGTGTTGATTATTCGCATCTTTGCGGGTTCAGGTGATCTTTGGGTAAATCGGCCGATAGCCTTAGAAACAGTAATTAAAATTCAATTAGAATTAAGTATTCTGCTTAACTTGTCGCTGAGAGGCTCGAGTTAGTTATTAGGTCTCGGTGTAATATATAGCTAAGATAGGTTTTGAGAGAAGTCAATCTTAGTTCTCTAATCGCATCTGAGTCTATTAAACCAAGTTAGAATCTAGGATTGCCTTAGATTGTCGCACTGAGAGGTAGATAGTCGTATTAGGGCACTTTTAGAGTCGTTAGAGGACTGAGAGGAAGTCTAACAATCGGTGTTCACAACAGCCTTGTAGGGTTTCCTAGGTTTCTTTCTGAGAAGGGTCGGGAAGTCTTAGCTTGAAATACCTTAGGGTTTAGTACTTTACGATCCCGATTCCATACCACAATAGTACCGTTAGAAGTCCTTTCCTAGTTAAGCTGGATTCAAGCCTAGGTAGTCGTTAATCTCATTTGAATTAAACCTTAGTTCTTGTTCGTGTCATAGTCTAGTTTTATTTCAATTTCAATTTTAGGATTTTAGTAAACCCCCCCCCCCCCCCCTTAAAACACAACAATAGTAAGTCGTGTTTGTGTCTAGTCTAAATAAAGTCTTTAACGTGATTAATTAGAGTCCTTGTGGGTTCGACATCCGGACTTGCTTTTCTTTGCTAGAGTCGACCGGTTCACTTGCCAGTGAGTAGTTTAGTCAAGTTAGAGAGTCTAGATTATTATTACTTGAGTCTAAATTTAGGGTTATTTTAGTTTATTTATTTGAACTACTTATTCCACATCATGTTTTTGGCGCCGTTGCCGGGGACTCTTGGCAATCGCGTTCATTAGCTTTGATAGACTTTATTGACATATACGTACTATGTGTTTTGTTTGTTTTGAGTCTTTCATTTTTAATTTGTTTATCTTTAGTTTGAGTCTTAGTGACTAGTGCTTGCTTTTCTCATATTTAGGAGAGAGTCACCTTTGAGATAGATCATTTCATGAACCACCCGAGTGGTTCCGATGACTATAGTGGTCCCTGCCATTCCGTATATTTCTTGAACTCTTTTATCTCATGTATTGGCCATTGTCTTGAATATATTAGTGGAGCCGACTTAGTAGGAGGAGGGAGAGTCGAGGAAGAGTCGTTGAGGGTAGATGAAGTAGAAGTTGGGGGAATTCCTTTGATTCCCGAAGTGTTAGCCGTTAGTGATGACACCACCTAACCCCCACCCTTAGGGCTTAAGGTTCTTCCATCTCATTTAGAGTATGCTTTTCTAGGAGAGGGTTCCGAGCAACCGGTTATCATCTCATCGAAGTTAGAAGATGAGAGAAGTGAGAAAGAGGTGAAAA
Source organism: Helianthus tuberosus (assembly GCA_030545235.1). Taxonomy (NCBI): domain Eukaryota; kingdom Viridiplantae; phylum Streptophyta; class Magnoliopsida; order Asterales; family Asteraceae; genus Helianthus; species Helianthus tuberosus. The sequence continues at coordinate 1,877,206 of CM060389.1, read as the reverse complement.
GTGGTCCTAGTCTAGAGGAAGCGATAGGACCCAAGTGTGGGGATCCACCCGATAGGAAAGTAGATGATCTTGGAAAAAGGGTGAAGTGCGTAGAATCTAAGATAGAAACGCTGAGCAAGGCTCAGTGTGGGGATAGATTTCGATTTGAAATGTATAAGTTTAAACCGCCCGATGATGGTTTGAGAGGTTGTGACAGGTATGCGGGTGTTCGGATTGATTCGGATAATAATAGGTATGGAGGTGAGCTGCGTCAACATGATCCTCCGTGAGTGTTAGAAAAGTTGATAGCACACTTGTAGAGTTTGTAGATTTTGAGTCTTTATCGTAGTTTTAGTTCTTTTTCGTGTTTTGTGTTTTTGTGTTTACTTGGTTATTAAGTCGTTTATTATGTACCATGAGTCTAAATTAGTGGTTCTTGAGTCGTTTTTTTTAGAGTCGGTATTGCTTTGGTTTGTGCTTGTTTTTGGTTATGCAGGTTTGAATATGTACCACCCGTACACAATCTCCATTCGGGTGAGTTTGGAGCTGCTGTTTGAATATAGGGCATTTATCAAGCGTACTAGTGTCAGAGTCAAAGCCGATCGCGACCAAAATACTATACGATCGAGCAGGATGGGACGAGAGATTTGGAGCATACGCGTTGTTATTAATCAGCTAAGTCGTTTCCCTTGTATTCTTTTGTATTTATTTATTTATTTCGTCTTTCGTTTTTAGTGTTTAGGTAGTTGTTGAGTCGTATTTTCATTCTTGCATTAGGGACAATGCAATCTTTAAGTCTGAGGATGGGATACATGTAAATAATTGAGTCTTATATTGAAAAATACAAAAAAAATTAAAAATTTGAAAAAATCCAAAAAAATAAAAAAATTAGAAAATGTCCTTCGATATGAGAGGTTTGCATAATTAAAACGGAAAATGATAGAAAAGGTGAATTTTTTGCTTGGGTTCAAATAATAATAATATGAGTTAAAATAAACCGAGCTTGCGTCTAGTTAGGGATATGTGGATAGGCCCGGGTTTGGTTTTAAGTCCCTTTGAGCTAATATACCTTAATTGTCGGTCTACTAGTGGGTTTTCGCCTGGGAAATATGGGAAATTAAAAGTGCCGATAATAGTATAAGGGGCACCATTATAAGTTAAAACTGTTAGATTTTGTGATCATGCGAAAAAAATAGGAAAAAATAAAAAGTGAGCTAGAAACTAAATGAAATTAGCGCATTTCTATGTAGTCTGGGTTGGGGATAGTGACTCTACAACCGGAATACCTCTAGGGTGTGTGAAATCGACCGTGCAAAGAAAAGTAAAAAGTACCGAAGCTTAAGTAATCCGAGTTGGGGATAGCGACTCTACAGCCGGATTGCCTCTTGGTTAGGAAAAGCATCGTCTACGCTAATGAAAAGAAAAAAAAAGGAAAAAAAATGGAAAAAGAAAAAAAAAATTGATTATAAACTCTCTTGGTTTCGATATAAGATGGTTGGGAATTGGTCCAGTGATCGTTCCTTTAGTCCTATAAGCTTGAGGTGGGAGTAGGTGGACCATAGATTCTAGTGTGAGTCCCTAGGTAGATTGACCGCATTTAAGTTAAATTCACATGATAAGGGCTTTAGATTGGACTTGGGTTTAAAGGGACAAATATATTTGCAATCGCGGCTAACACAAGTCTTGATGTTAATAAGTATAAATAAGTTTTGACCCGAGTAATTATTTCGTCTATGATTCCGTTTTGCATAATTCTTTTTCGGGGACGAAAAAAGGTTAAGTGTGGTGATATTTGATGTGTGGTAAAATACACATATGTGTCCCGTGTAAAGTGTATAATTTTTGTATAGTTTTTATTTGGTTTATTTAGTTTTTGGTATTATATTACATTATTTGGTGTTTTGGCAGGTCCTGGTTCAAATGAAGCAAAAACGAGTAATATGGAAATAACCAGCCAGTTGGGCAGAGTAGGACGCCAGTTACCGAAGTAAAATTGCCGCTGAGTGGGTTGAGGCCACCATCTCTATTTTATAAGTGAGAGGGCTGCCATATAATAATAATAATAATAATAATAATAATAATAATAATAATAACAATAACAATAACAATAACAATAACAATAACAATAACAATAACAATAACAATAACAATAATAATAATATGCTTTGTGTTGATTTGGAGTTCCCTTCACAGGAAACGAAAATACATAAATTATTTCATATTGCATTCAAGTGGGTTTTTAAATCAAGTTAGTGAATTCCAAGTCTGCCACATGTGGGCCGCCAAAGACTTATTAGAACCCAACGAATTTTTATGAATTTCATTTTCTTGGGCCGAGTGGAGCACATGACCCAGCCAACTTGACTTTCTTGTGATGCATGGACCAAGCCCATTTGTTTTGTGTTGGGCAGCACCAACTTAAAAAAGGTGAACGATTAGAAAATAGGGGGACGGCAGCAACAATATTAAAGATGCATCATCTTGGACGCATACAAGAGGTGCCATAGAAGTTACGAACTCAAGAAACCCTAGGCGGTTTTCAGAGCAGATTTCACGGTTTTCGGAGTATTTTGGCTTGCGGGAATCATTCGGTTGAAGCTTGGAGCATAGGAAAGAAGATTGTTCTGATCTTATCTCCCGGTTTTCATTATTTTCTTGTTTCGATACTTTTACGATGAATTCTTGTTTTCAACTTGTTTTGTTTATTTTAGACATCATGTTTTCAGGCTAAAACCTTCGTTACTACCTAGGTTAGATGATAGTTTAATGAAGTTTGGATCTTTTAACGATTTCTATTGTTTTGTTATGGATTGATCTTTGAAAGTAAATTATTCTAGAACTTCTGATTTGGTGCGTATGCGTAGTTAATTTTGATTGTTGATTACTTGCTGTTTCGCATAAATTTTGGTGGATGTGATGCGTGTGAAGTGTCGTAGATTTTCAATGTATATTTTAAGCCCTTTAACACTTTTTAGCCAAGTTTTAAATTTATAAAACACGATATTTACTAACACTAAACACACATATGGGCAAGTGCACCCATCGTGAGCGTAGTATAGTGTTGGTAAGATATCGAGGTCGTACAAGGACACAAGAGCTTTTAATACTGGTTTATCCTCAACGTCTAATCAAATCAAAAGTTAGAAAAAGGTTTTTAAACTAGAAAAATAAAACTAACTAAAATGCTGAAAAATAAAATAAAAATAAAAACAGATAGACAAGATGAATCACTTGAATCCGACTCGTGTTTAGTGTAACCTTTGATTATTTCCGCACTTTTGCACTTTTTAAGATATTATCTTAGTTATTGTAGCAGGGCCCTCTTTTGAAGGTGACGTTACCCTCAACCCAGTAGTTTGAGTCAGCAAGGATACAATCCTAAAGGGTCGGATTATTGAAAGATAATTAATTAAGTTATTAATGCGTAATGTGGTAGGCCCCTCTTTTGAAGGCGACATTACCCTCGGCTAAGTAGTCTGAGTCAGCAGGGATACAGTCCTAAGTAGCCGGGTTAAAGTTTTAATAGTAGCTTACATATGAGGGGATCAAAGAGTTGGGACCCCCGCCATCCAATACCGGTGGGTATTGAAGGAGGTCCTACTAAATTTGACCCAGGTCCTTGCAGGATCTATACACTGAACAAGGCAAGACTCTTACCAAATCATTCCCTTAACCCCCGACCAGGTAGCCAACATATCTCCATATAGACCGTGGAGATATAAATGGTGAAAATCTTTTATTTTATATAGACAGTAAAATAATGCCAAGACACCACGGACAAATGATAAGGAAGAATCACCTTCAACATAAGAAACTAGTTAGTAAAGTCATTAATACATAACCAAATAAAAAGTGCGAAAAGATTAAAAATAAAAAGTATTACACTAGACACTTGTCTTCACCAAGTGATGTAAGAGACTTAGGCAAACATGGCCTTTGATTGTCAAGAACTCTTACGATCAATCTTGGATCCCGAGACTACTCACACACTCTATGATGGATGATGGTGGTGGATGATGGTGTTGTGGTGGTGGTGGAGTGTGGGTGAAGTGTGAGATAGGTGGTTTGCCAAGGGATGGTTTACAAATGAGCCAAGCACCCCTATTTATAGCCTGAACAGCAGCTCGGGCACGGCCCCGTGTCCATTGGGCACGGCCCCGTGTCCATCCTCCTTCTCTTTCTTCATTAATTGCAGTTTGTCTGCATTAGTTGACCACGCCCCCGTGTCCGCTGGGCACGACCCCGTGTGCAGAAGCGTATCTATACTATCAAGATTTCCCCAGATTCTGCGAATCTTAGAGTTGGCCACGGCCCCGTGTCCGCTGGGCACGCCCCCGTGGTGGGTGATAGAAGCTTCTACAGCTTTGTCTTTTCTGCAGACACTTGGGCACGCCCCCGTGCTCATTGAGCACGGGGCGTATTCAGCCTTCTGTTCTCTTGTTTTTGCTTGGAAAGATGTTGTCGGGGGGTCAGGCACGCCACATTTTGTCACACCCCGAAATATCAGAGCTGGCGTGACTGGACCGGTATCTTCATTGCACAGCGGAAGTGTTTGAGCTAAGACTTCTAGAATGCGAACGCCCGCTAAGTACTCGAAATCCCTTGGGTTCTCCTACTCCAACCATTCCTTAGTTTGTAACATGCAACCTGAGAAAGAACATGCAAAAAAAATCAACATAAAGTTGAGCGAGTTCATAGTTTGTTTGTATCAAATGCGTTTTAAAACATTTGAAATCTTGCATTTGAAAAACCGGTTTGTGAGATCTTAATATCTCAAAGCATTTGAAATTTCGTCTTTGTATATCGGTAACGAAATGTCTTCTGTTATGTTTATAAACCGATATATGTAACTGTTGAGTTTGTAAACCAGTAGTGAAATGTTTTCTGTCATATCTGTAAACTGGTATTGAAATGATTTCTGTTATCTTTGTAAACCGGTATTGAAATGTTTTTGTTATATTTGTAAACCAGTATTGAAATGTTTCTGTTATCTTTGTAAACCGGTATCGAAATGTTTCTGTTATCTTTGTAAACCGGTATTGAAATGTTTTCTGTTATCTTGTAATCATGGTATGTTCTGATTCATACATGGAGTTTGTTTAAGGATCTATCAGTGGGTAGCGAGCCCCCTGACAAAATGTACCATAAGTAAATAACCAAACCGAGAACACTTTGTTATCATTTGGGATCACAAAAGCACTCCACGGTTAACAACTAGGAGTGGGGCGTGCCTCAAGCCCAATAGATCTACACCTTTTGCACCTTGGTCACTATGTGATTAATGGTTACTAATGTTATCATCCTACTTATGCACATTGATCATGTTATCTTCTACTCCGTAACTAACATACCAATAGTTTTAGCATGTATTTCCTCTCGATGTTTTTGAAAACAAAACATTGAAAGCAGTGAAATGAGGGACATGAACTCACTGGGTTGTCTCGTTTTTCGTACACAGACCAACCCAGTCCTAGTGTTGTAACTTGGACATTCCCGTCCCTAGTCATGAAAATCATGCACGTTTCGTAAATACGTATTTGTTGTAAGAGCCGGTGAGTTTAGCTTAAACCTTTTCGTAAACCATTTGTGTTCGTTGAAATCCTGTTGCGAAATGGTTTAGAAACATATGATTTTTGTTTCTCGAAACATTGTGTTTTTGCAAAACTTGCATGTCTTTCCACCCCCGAAAACATTTATAAAAATGTAAACCAGTAAAAAGTGGGGGTTATGAACTCACCTTGATGTCCTTGTGCAAAGCTAGCTAAAGTGTGATTTCCGTAATGTTGTTCCAAGACGTGAACTCGCTAGCATGCAACTAAGAAATTCCTAATCAAGGAATAATTATAAGTGTCTAATTAAACGTAGCTAAACTACGTGTCCGAGCTCTACCGAATCGTTAAACTAAACCATTCTGTTGGACCGTTCTACGACCTCGAAAAGTCAGTCAAGGCAGTTCATCTTTACGTGTAAAGGCGGAAACAATGCACGCAAAGTTACAACAGCTGTTTCATTCAATTTCTTCTCTTTTATTGCTTTCTGATTACAATTTGACAGAGTTTCGTTCCACAAGCAATGATCCAGGTCCGCTCTAATGTACAACTGATCAGCCTATATATAGTATTGTGTGGTTCGCTTATATGGACGTCCGTATAAGCGGACCTATTAGCTTATGGTTAGCTTTTATGGACAATGTCCATATAAGCGGACCTACTACATTGACAAATAAGCGGACCTATCAACATAGGTTAGTATATACGGACCTATCTGACATATAAACGGACCTATCAACATATGATCTAATTTTGACTATCTAAAACCTATGTTGACCTATCTTGACCTAAGATGTAATGCAGACGAAGTCAACAGACATTCTGTGCACTAACAGACTCCCCCTTGGATGTTGACGTAGTCTTTAGCTCCTGAGTCTTCAGTCTTGGTCTTTTTATCTTCTTATTCAGATTGTAACATTTTAAGCATCCATCAATCTTTCTTTTTGATCAGCTTCACACTTTGACTCTTACACCAGGATCTCATCACTGGTTCTATCATCAACCTCTTTATCATCAGCAGGCTCCCCCTTTCGTCAAGCTTTCGTGCTTTTAGGGATCGACACCTAGCTTTCCAGCTTGTCTTCAGACTCCCCCTTAGACTCAGCTCTCGGGATCGTAGTTTGGACTTTTCCTGCAATCACTCATACAACTATAAGTAACAACATTTTAATCTTCCAGATATAGTAATCTGACAATTCAATCTCCTCAAAATCACTTCTCATAAATTTGGCAGTTTCATCGAATCGTATCGGAAACTAGCTCTATAACAATATAAGCATCCAAAACCCCCACAGTTAATCATCCAAGTCCAAATTAATGACCTTGGAGATATCACAAACTGTTTTTGAATTTTTTTATTTTAAAACTTCAAGTTTCAAATTAATGAACTTGTTTTATTTTCAGAAACACGATCAGCTTACTTAGATTTTGAAACTCAGCACTTAGACATCGGTTGTCGAAAATAAAGCAGAAATCAAAATCTTTTTGTATTTTCTGAAAATATAAAGCAGTAAAGAAATATGTACAAACATATTTACAGACAATATTTTTGTTTAAGTATGCGTCAGAGGATCATATCAGTTTTTGACAAATCACAAGTACCGTTGAGCTTAAATTTCACTTTAAGAATTAAACAAATCACTTAGATTGCCGATATACTTGTCCACTTAAATTTTCATACAAATTTCAACTGATTCAGGATACGAATTAGGTGTATTAAGAACTTAAACCTATTCATGTGTCCCACCTCTTGAATATACTCCCGTATCCAGATCCCAATATTCAGTCTTACAGGCAATTATAACACAAATGATATCTGTAAGGGGTTAATAAATTATGAAGAATCATGAGAGCTCAGGTCAGAACTACCGTTCAGCAGAGAGATCATGACTCAACTTGGGTGTGTCCCCTTTAGAGGATCTTTTTTACAACAGCATTGCTAAGCAATTTTATTGTCTTATCATATATGCTGAGGGTGATGCTATGTTTCAAGCATTTGCGGAAAGTATTATTCGAGGACTAGGTCAGAACTTCCATTCAGCAGAAGTCCCGGAATAATACCCCAGATATCACTGAGTATAAAAACCTGTATATCAGAATACGAAACCTTTCAAACGAGATTTCAGGGGTTACCTATATATCCAAGTAGTGTTCCCCACGAAATAAGCAAGTGTGAAATTTAGGTTTATATCCCGAAAAAGTTTACTAAGTGTATAAAAATCTACCGACACATCCACGGTGAGATCGTTTAACACATTTAAACTTTCCATTTCTTTAGCGTACTGTAACGGTCTACTGATGTACTATCATTTCCTCTTTTTACGCAAAACTCAATTTTTAAATGAGTAAATTGCCATTTTAGTCCCTGAGTTTTGTCCAAATTTGCCATTTTGATCCAAATAGTTTTATTTTCCCCCCTGGGTCCCTGACTTTTACATTTGTTGCCATTTTGATCACTTTTCCTAACTCCATCCAAAAACCCAGTTACTCTTTTCAATTTAAACCTTTTCAGTTGCCATTTTGATCCAATTACAAAAAATCAAAAAAATTCCAAAAATTCTAAAAAATCTAAAAAATTCGAAAAAATCTAAAAAATTCAAAAAAATCTAAAAAATTCTAAAAAATCATAAAAATTCTAAAAAATTCAAAAAAATATAAAAAATTCTAAAAAATTCAAAAAAATATAAAAATCAAAAAAATTACAAAAAAATCAAAAAAATTCTAAAAAATCCAAAAATCATTAAATGTTTCGGCACGAACCGTTTCGAACCGTACCGTTTCGAACCCGAACCGTTTCGACCCGTACCGTTTCGACCCGAACCGTTTCGAGCTGAACCGTTTCGACGCGAACCGTTTCGAACCGTACCGTTTCGAACCATACCGTTTCGACCCGTACCGTAGCTGAACCGTTTCGACGCGAACCGTTTCGAACCGTACCGTTTCGACCCGTACCGTTCGGTTTGATACGGTACGGGTCGAAACGGTACGGTTCGAAACGGTTCGCGTCGAAACGGTTCGGTTCGATACGGTTCGGTTCGATACGGTACGGGTCGAAACGGTTCGTGTTGAAACGGTACGGTTCGATACGGTACGGGTTCGATACGGTACGGGTTCGAAACGGTTCGGTTCGATACGGTACGGGTCGAAACGGTACGGGTCGATACGGTACGGGTTCGATACGGTTCGGTTCGAAACGGTACGGTTCGGTTCGAAACGGTACGGTTCGATACGGTACGGGTTCGATACGGTACGGGTTCGAAACGGTTCGGTTCGATACGGTACGGGTCGAAACGGTACGGGTCGATACGGTACGGGTCGAAACGGTTCGGTTCGAAACGGTACGGGTCGAAACGGTTCGTGCCGAAACATTTAATGATTTTTGGATTTTTTAGAATTTTTTGAGTAAATTGCCATTTTAGTCCCTGAGTTTTGTCCAAATTTGCCATTTTGATCCAAATAGTTTTATTTTCCCCCCTGGGTCCCTGACTTTTACATTTGTTGCCATTTTGATCACTTTTCCTAACTCCATCCAAAAACCCAGTTACTCTTTTCAATTTAAACCTTTTCAGTTGCCATTTTGATCCAATTCCAAAAAATCAAAAAAATTCCAAAAAATTCAAAAAAATCTAAAAAATTCTAAAAAATCTAAAAAATTCAAAAAAATCTAAAAAATTCTAAAAAATCATAAAATTCTAAAAAATTCAAAAAAATATAAAAATCAAAAAAATTCTAAAAAATCAAAAAAATTCTAAAAAATCAAAAAAATTCTAAAAAATCCAAAAATCATTAAATGTTTCGGCACGAACCGTTTCGACCCGTACCGTTTCGAACCGAACCGTTTCGACCCGTACCGTTTCGACCCGTACCGTTTCGACCCGTACCGTTTCGACCCGTACCGTATCGAACCGAACCGTTTCGAACCCGTACCGTATCGAACCCGTACCGTATCGAACCGTACCGTTTCAACACGAACCGTTTCGACCCGTACCGTATCGAACCGAACCGTATCGAACCGAACCGTATCGAACCGAACCGTTTCGACGCGAACCGTTTCGACCCGTACCGTATCGAACCGAACCGTTTCGAACCCGTACCGTATCGAACCCGTACCGTATCGAACCGTACCGTTTCAACACGAACCGTTTCGACCCGTACCGTATCGAACCGAACCGTATCGAACCGAACCGTATCGAACCGAACCGTTTCGACGCGAACCGTTTCGAACCGTACCGTATCAAACCGAACGGTACGGGTCGAAACGGTACGGTTCGAAACGGTTCGCGTCGAAACGGTTCAGCTACGGTACGGGTCGAAACGGTACGGTTCGAAACGGTTCGCGTCGAAACGGTTCAGCTCGAAACGGTTCGGGTCGAAACGGTACGGGTCGAAACGGTTCGGGTTCGAAACGGTACGGTTCGAAACGGTTCGTGCCGAAACATTTAATGATTTTTGGATTTTTTAGAATTTTTTTGTTTTTTTATAATTTTTATGATTTTTTATAATTTTTTTGATTTTTATATTTTTTTGAATTTTTTAGAATTTTTTATATTTTTTTGAATTTTTTAGAATTTTTATGATTTTTTAGAATTTTTTAGATTTTTTTGAATTTTTGGAATTTTTTTGATTTTTTGTAATTGGATCAAAATGGCAACTGAAAAGGTTTAAATTGAAAAGAGTAACTGGGTTTTTGGATGGAGTTAGGAAAAGTGATTAAAATGGCAACAAATGTAAAAGTCAGGGACCCAGGGGGGAAAATAAAACTATTTGGATCAAAATGGCAAATTTGGACAAAACTCAGGGACTAAAATGGCAATTTACTCGAATTTTTTTGATTTTTTAGAATTTTTTTGATTTTTTAGAATTTTTTTGATTTTTATATTTTTTTGAATCTTTTAGAATTTTTATGATTTTTTAGAATTTTTTAGATTTTTTTGAATTTTTTAGATTTTTTAGAATTTTTTAGATTTTTTCAATTTTTTGGAATTTTTTTGATTTTTTGGAATTGGATCAAAATGGCAACTGAAAAGGTTTAAATTGAAAAGAGTAACTGGGTTTTTGGATGGAGTTAGGAAAAGTGATCAAAATGGCAACAAATTTAAAAGTCAGGGACCCAGGGGGGAAAATAAAACTATTTGGATCAAAATGGCAAATTTGGACAAAACTCAGGGACTAAAATGGCAATTTACTCTTTTTAAATTTTATCATGTTTTTGGCTTTTTCAAAATTTTCAAATGTTTTTGGATTTTCTAATGACAATTTTTCTCCCCCTAAAATGCAAAACCATTTAAAGAAAATTTGACAACCAATACTGATAGCTTTGTCTCGCCATCCATTTTCTGCTAAAAGTGCTCTGATTTGCAGAAAATATAACCCACCCCCATGATTTACAACCCATTGATCTTAACAGTTTGAAAACCATTTTTCAATCTGATGAAAGTAATCATGTTTGTTTAGCCGTGAGGGTTTCGGCGTATTCAATCAAAACTCCCCCTTACAACAAACTATTTTCCCATAATGATTTCAAAACACTTAAGTTTGTTTTAATCAGAATGGTTTTTCCGGAAAAATTAGTTTGTTTATCCATCACTTGTGGATTCGGGGTTATCACATCACCTTGTTCTCTTTTAACCATTTTGTACAGATTTTAACAATATAAGATCAAACACCACAATCACTTGTAGAAAATCAAGTACAACTTAATGTCCTTGATTGACCACTAGTAACACGAAATATCACAGTTACCATCCTGTGAATTTCTCAAGAATGATGCCGATACCTGCTTCACACTTACCAACCTGGAAGCTCCGGCAAGTCAGGAATTCAACCAACAAATTTTGACACCCAAGCCTGACCAGCCTTAGGCGCATTTTGAGCTTTTCTCTTTTCTTCATAAAACTCTTTCACTCCTTTTTCCTTACCATCAACCATCTTGCTAAAAATATGTTTAACATTGCTATTAAACATTTTTCCAGCATCAACACCTTTTGATTTTAGGTTTGCGGCTCGTAATGGTGGAAATTTCTCATCATTCATTAACGGAACCGTCTCTTCCTTTTTTACCTCAACTTGTGGCTCCTCTGATTTTGTGGAATCAGATTCATTGCCCGAACTTGGCTTGTCTGACTTGGATGAGCCAGATTCATCACCAATAACTTTCTTTTTCTTCTTGTTTGTCCTCAGATTTGCATCTGAAGAATTCGATTTGCTTGACTTTGCCGTCGAGTGAATTGATTCATCAGAACTTTTATTCGAACCAACTTGTGAACCTGAAGACAAAATTTTCTCCAGATATTCTCTCGCCTTCTTCCTCTTCTTCCTCAGTCTGTTTTTCTGCCCCTGAGAAAGCTTCATTTTCTTTTCTTGAACTTTAGGTTCTTGAACCTTCTGTTCTTTGGGCTTGACGTTGACTAGTTTCTTTGCCATTCTTTGAGATTCAACCCTCAATCTTCCCATCGATCTCCTCGAGCAATCTCTGGCAATATGTCATCTGATATGACAATTATAGCATCTTCTTGTTTCATAATTCCAATTCTGACAGTTAACAGCAATATGTCCTCTCACACCACATGTGTAACACACTCTGTTATCGTGCCATCCACTTCTATCTGTCCAAACCTTAAGATCATAACATTGTTTGGCTTGGTTATAGTCATTTCTCCTCCTCAATGCTGGATTTGACTTTTGAGCACTGTGGACAAACCTGCACCACTTATTACCAACATTTTGTGAGTTTTCATTTTTAAATTTTTGTGATTTTTGATAATGATTGAATGATTTATCTGATGAGTTTTTATTTTCAATTTTAGAATTTTTCAAATTTTTATCTTTTTGTTTCTGTTCTGCATTCTTCTTAACAAGTTTTTGTTTAGAACATTCACCTGTTTCAGTAGATTGCAAAACAGTATTTTGAAAATTTTCTTGTAAATCTAAAAATATTTTTCTTTTCTTTTCTTTTTCATCATCAGATATTTCATCACAATTTTCAATTTTGACTTTGTCAAAATTTGTGACATTATCACTTATTGGAACAGAATTGATCGGTTTTGGAAAAAAATATGTGATGCAGAAGTCACAAAACCTTTCAATTTATTCTCAAGCTCGGTAATTTTATTTCGAGCAATTTCAGCTTCATTTTCAAGCCGAATGATTTTCTGAAGATGAGAATTTATTTCAATCTGTTTTTCAAGATTATTGTTAAAAATAACAGATTTTTCATCTTCTAAAACCTTCATTTGACTTTGAAAATCTTTTTCTTTTTCTTTTAACGCTTCATTTTCCAACTTTATCCAAGAAACGTTTTCATTTTCAATTTTGATTTTTCCAAAATCTTTTTCTTTGTCTTTCAAATTGTTAATTTCCAATGTTAAACTGTCCAAACTACTCAACAGTTTGACATTTTCTGACGTCAATTTCTCACAATTTTCTCTCATTTCAAGAATCTGTTTATTATCAGATTCTTTCTCATCCTTCAAGCTTTTGATTTCCAATGTTAAACTCTCCACATCCTTCAAGAGTTTGGCATTTTCAGCTTCAAGTTTATCACATTTTGAGCATTTTTCATTCGTCTTTTCAACATCAACTTCTTTCTTTGTAATTACTTCTTCAAACACCTGTTGTTTTTCAGTCATCACAACTTCACATTTTGTTTGACTTGAAATCTGCTCCTCTTCAGAATCTGAATCACCATGATCAAATATTGGCATGTTTTTAGCTTCTTGATCATCATTCACTGCCAACTGATTACCAGTAGCAACTTCATCATCATGATCACCAGCATTACTAGAATCTGCTTCATTGTCATTTAAAGTTTCATCTTTTTCTTTTTCTTTCTCTTTGTCACCTCCCCACCATTTTCTCTGTAAAGCTTCTTCTTCTTCAGCAAAACATTCAACCAGAGCTTCCTCACTAAGAGTTTTATCATCAATAGCAATGTTTCCATCTTCAACAAGATAACACTCTCTGTCCGGATCCCATCTATTCGCTCTTCTTGCTTCCAAATAGATACGAGAAATACGCATCATCTTCCAGTGAGCTCTCTGTTTTCTGTATGCTAATTTTTGTTCTTCTGTTCTTGTATCTTTGAAAGGTTTTATTTCATCCATCTTGAGTGTACCTACAAGAATCAGTCAACACTAAGTGAAATTTTCGAAGTTTTGAAAGCTGTGACAAATAATGAAATCACCACACTTGATTTGACTAAGATAACCACTAACTCGACAACAATCTGTTATATCGAACAATGATTGGGCCTTTTGAACAATTAAAGAATGTAATTGGGCCGTTCAATTACTTGTGACTTTTAAAAAGAAATGACCGACAAGTTATATGATCAATCGATTCTTATTGGACCTTTACTAAAAGTGGGCTGACTAACTAATACAATTAATAAAGCACAATATGATTGGGCCGCAAAGTTTTATAACACTTGTTTAGTGATTGGGCCTCACATGTAAAATCTGACAAACTTCACTTAAACGACAACTTTAGTGAACTGACACAATGATTTTAATGTTCAAAATGTGGTTGGACCGTTCACTTGCAACTTTAAATCACATGCAACCTTCACTGACAACTTTAATTGTTCAACTAAATTCCAAACCGTCTGATGAGCGGATCTCACTTGTTCAAATAAGCGGATGTGTAATGTCCGGATAAGCGGAAGTGTCAAGTGTTCAAATAAGCGGACCAGGTAATGATCAAATAAGCGGACCTACAATGTCCGTAAAAGCGGATCTAAATGTTGTACTGATAAGCGGACCACAAAAACGGATCTCAAGTAACTGTCACTACAAGCGGATCTCTAGAAACGGACCTACCAGATTGTCCGGATAAGCGGACCTATGATTTACAAGCAGATCTGTTCGTAAAAGCGGACCTAACGAGCGGATCTCGCAAAGTCCGAAAAAACGGACCTATGTTTCTAACTGATTTTAACCATTTTTAAGCCGAATTTTAACATGAAACTTTATAGGATTTGTTAACTGTATGTTCCGCACAATATATTCAATTTTCAAGCCATTTCAACCGTAGGAACAATCTCAAATCAAAAAGCATGAGAGAAAGAGAGTAGAAATCAGAGAATTCGGTAGAATCAAGCTGTAGTAGTATGAACTCCTCGTCCTGAGCTCTGATACCACTTGTTGGACCGTTCTACGACCTCGAAAAGTCAGTCAAGGCAGTTCATCTTTACGTGTAAAGGCGGAAACAATGCACGCAAAGTTACAACAGCTGTTTCATTCAATTTCTTCTCTTTTATTGCTTTCTGATTACAATTTGACAGAGTTTCGTTCCACAAGCAATGATCCAGCTCCGCTCTAATGTACAACTGATCAGCCTATATATAGTATTGTGTGGTTCGCTTATATGGACGTCCGTATAAGCGGACCTATTAGCTTATGGTTCGCTTTTATGGACAATGTCCATATAAGCGGACCTACTACATTGACAAATAAGCGGACCTATCAACATAGGTTAGTATATACGGACCTATCTGACATATAAACGGACCTATTAACATATGATCTAATTTTGACTATCTAAAACCTATGTTGACCTATCTTGACCTAAGACGTAATGCAGACGAAGTCAACAGACATTCTGTGCACTAACACATTCTATAAAGGTGTTATTATTTTGGTTTGAAATAACCAAACTATTGTTAGTTGATCCCGTTTATACTCGGGATAAAACTAGGTCTCGAAAACGACTTAGTATTCCTAATACTTTATGATATATATATATATATATTTATATTTATATTTATATTTAGATATAAATATATTTACGTAGTCGTGTTAGTCGTCGTGAATTAGAAGGCGTAGGTGAATAGTTGTACGACTCTTCGTAGCTTTCGTAGAACGTAATGAAATAAATATAAATATTATATTTATCTTATAAAAATACACGACGTAACGACGTTTGAAATAACTATAAATCGTTACATTTATTTTATGAAAGTACTCAGAAGTATCGATGTTCGAATAAATATAGATAATTATGCTTATCTAAATAGGTGTCGGGTTTCGTTAAGTTGTAACTCGCGTGTTGTCGAAATGTTATAATTTCAGTTTATAAGTTATAAAACGTCACTAAAATAAATATACTTTTATATTTATTTTATAAGAACACTTGGATTTCGATAAGTTTCGTTGTTAAGATTTATATACGTTTATAATTCGGGATTTTAATGAAAATCGGACAGAGTTTCCTCTGTTTTTGAAATAACCCGACAATAAAAGGTTGTCGTATTTTGTCAAAACTCAACAATTCAACAAACATTATATATAAAGTTTACGTCGAATATATCAAAACGTCAAAATATGAAATCAAATCACTAAATGTATAACTGTTAGTTAGTCGGGTCGAGCTCGGTTCGCGTAAACTAATAAAATCTAACTAATGTATACTAACTCGCTTCGATTAAATTTGTTACCGGGTCTTCGTTTCACTGAGTTTGACTTAATGTTGACTGTCTATTGACTTCTTGACCCGGACCCGAACCGAGTTGACTCACTGAGTTGACCGGGTCTGACCCTGGTTGACCGAACCGAGACTGAGTCGACCCGTGTTAAACCGTGTCGCACCAAAGTTGACCCGAACCGTTGATTGAACTGGATGTCGGCTACGGCTGACCAAACCTGAACCAAAAATTTGAACCGAAGCCGTGACCCGAGCCTTAACGGATCCGCAAACCCAAATCTGACCCGAGAGCATAACCATCACCCGAACCAAAACTGAATCTGACCCCGAAACTGAACTAAAACAAAACCTCCACCAACATCATCATCAGTCATCATTCATATCCTGAATCGACAGTAAGACAGCCCGAAGACATAGATCGAACAGGATCAAGTTGAAAATGAAAAGAAGAAGTTGTTGGGATTGAACCCTACCAGAGGAACAGATAATTAAAGCCAAAACTGGATCAGAGCAGTGGATCCAGAATAAGCAGATGTTACATACAAGTCTCTCCCCTTGAAAGTGATTTCAACATCTGCTAACATCCTATCTACTGATCGTACTAACTGCTGACCTACAAACTGCTGATCAAGTAAAGACCTGATGAAAGACTAAAGCTCTGCTGTTCAATCTACTGCCTTTGAGTCAATCACTGCTGATCCGGACAAGTACTGCTGGGTTCACAGCAGTGGAAGGATGCAGCAGTTATTTAGATGTCTTCTATGTAATGAAATGTAATAGCAGTAGTTAGCATAGCAGTGTTTGTATTGATCAGAGGTTAGAGTTTGTTAGGAGGTTAGATGTCACTTTCATGGTGACATCAGCTTAGATGCTCAGTGGTTTGCTAGTGCCTATAAATAGAACAGTGCTCTGTACTGTTCAATTTAGCTCTTTGCACAATCGTCTTCTCTGCACGAACAAATACTGAGCTCTGGCTGGGGGGAGTTTGCATTCAACATTGCATTGTAATCGTAATTGAAATAAATTCAATCTTTCGGTTCTTTGTGAAAAGTGTTTGATCAAAGCAATACTCTCGTTTGATTGTATGCAAAGTTTGTTTCCATCTTAATTCCGCTGCACAACTCATCCATCTTCATTATAATTCAAACGTAAAAATACAATCAAAACCAAACTCAGATCCAACAACTGGTATCAGAGCCTGGACAGTCAAATTTGATTTAACAATCATTTTGTCATAAATAGTTCAGCTCAAAATCGTTGATATCGATAGTTTGTTCATTTTTGTTGAAAAACAGATAAAGGTTTAATCACCATTAAAGTTGATTAATCAGTGCCTGTAAAACAACCAGGATGACGTCACAATCACAAGATGATAAGAATAACGTTGGCTCGCTTTTTAAACCACCCATGCTTAAACGTAATGAATACAACATCTGGGAGAGAAGGATGGGACACATCCTTGCTCAACAGAACACTGGATGTTGGAGGCCTGTTGTTTTTGGTCCCCATGTTCCTATGGTGCCAAGTGCTGAGGATCCAAAGAAGTTCGTACCAAAACCTTATGAAAACTATACTGAAACTGATTTTCAAAAGTTCGAACTCAATGCCAAAGCATTTAGCATCATAGCATCTGCATTACCAAATGAGATCTATGCTGGACTGTTACATTGTAACAGTGCTAAAGAGCTATGGGATGCATTGAAGGAACAGTTTGGGGGGACTGAAGAAGTCATTGAAAACAATAGGGAAATTCTGAATCATCAGTATGAAACATTTTGCCACATCAAGGGTGAATCATTGACTCAGCAGTTTGAGCGTTTCAGCTGTCTCATAAGTGAACTAAGGCTTGTTAAAGTAACTTTTCCAAATTCAACTCAAAATAGCGGGTTCCTTAGGTCACTACCAGAAAAATGGGACACCATAGCTTTTGTCACTAGAAACTCTGATGAGTTCAAAGATCTGACCCTGACCCAACTTCATGGTAGACTCCTGACATATGAGAGGGAGTTGAACCAGAAAAAGAAGTTGCAAGAGTCTGGCAAAGTTACTGATGATTATTAATTCGGTAGCACAGCTCTTTTTGGTCAGGAAGAATCTGGTAGCAGTGGTAAGGATCAGGGTTATGATCACTTTATTGATATAACTGCTGGTGGAAATTTTAGCAATCCTGATCCTCACTCTGCAAATTATGCTTTTACTGCAAATTGTGAGAACCAGATGTCAGATAATTTGTGCTTTGAACTCAATGATTTGCAACATTTTGATCCCACTGACTTAGAAGAGATGGACATTTTGCATCAGTTGGCTTTGCTTAGTGTACGAACAAGCAAATTCTACAGGTCATTTTGCTAGGGAATTTAAGGGTAGGGTTGGATAAATCGAAAATCAAGTGTTACAAGTGCAATAGGCTAGGTCATTTTGCTAGGGAATGCAGGAGTCAAACTACTGGTCCTATAATAACTCATCCCAGCTCAAACCCTAGACCACAAAATCAAAGCACTGTTCATTATACCCAATATACCCCTGCAGCCCATGTTAACACTGCTCACTATGCTGCTGTCCCTGTGCCTGTGCATTATGTCCAAACCACTGTTCCACAAATTCAGTACGTTTAAACCCCTGTCCCTCAGGCACAAGTGCAAACTGTTGCACCTCAAACAGCTGCTCCAGCAGCAGCACAACCAGATCAGCAAAGCTTCTTCACTCAAGGCTTTGTTGACTGGAGCAGTATGCCTGATGAGCTTGGTGATGAAAATTTTGCACTCTATGCCTTTAATGAACCTTCTAATGATGAATTTTGTTTGATGGCATTAGAGTCAATACCAGAGGGGATTGAAACTGAAGGTGAACAGCTAAGTGCTGAAATAGTGGATGAGGTGACTGAAGTAGTGGTTACTGCTGTGGCTGGTGAACTACTGCTGGGAGAAAGTTCAGGAATCCTGATTGAACCACTGACAGATCCATGGTCCGAAGAGGATAAAGAAGAAGAAAAAGAGAAGAAAGCAGGTGAGAAAGAAGTTAGAGCTGATGATGAAGAAAATCATCAATGTGATTGTGCAATGATGGCTGCTGCCAAGGTATCTCCTCAAGTTCTTGAAAAACTGTGTTCAGACAAATGCATTATTGCATTTGCTAACATCAAAGAGGTAAATGAAAACCTTAGAGACAAAGTCTTGTCTGATGAAGTCAAATTTGAGAAGTCTTTAAAAGAACTTAGAAACAAATTGGCTGAAAAAGATAAAGAAGTCAGCAGTCTCAAAGAAGAGCAAAGCATAACCAAAACTCAACTCCAAACTATGGTAGAAAAATACCAAGTTTGCAAAAAGGAGTTAGAGTCCACCCAAATCACATGTCAGAAATGGGTGGAATCCTGCAAAGGATATGAGTTATTGCTTGAAAAACAGATTAAAAGCAATGTGAAATTTGGTATTGGTTATAGAAAACATGATGATGAAAACACTGCTGTTGTAAAATCTGTTCAAACCACTGATGTAACCACTGAGTTCATCCCCACAAACAAGAATGGCCAAGAAGTGAAAATCACTGATAAACTTGGTAACAAAATCACACTTGACAGACCAATGGGGTCCTCTACTTTTGAGGAGCTTGAAAAATATCAGTTTAAACCAACATGGTCTGATGAGTGTGATATTCTTGAAAATTTCAAGCCCATGGACTTTACATCCACTGATGGTGTTCAAGCTCCAAAAGCTAAAGTCATTCCTCTCAAGGACGTCCCAACAGAGGTTAAAACCTCTGTTGCAAAGGAGTCCGAAAAGAGAAAGAAGAAAGAAAAAATCAATAACTTGTTTTATGAATTTTGTGAGAAAAGGAATCATCTAACAAAAGACTGTTTCCATTTAAAAGCTTATGATTTGAACAAAAAAAGTGTCATTGTCCCTGCTGAAAGCTACATTGTCTGTGGTAAAACAAACCACAAAACTCAAGCATGTGTGTATCTCAAAAAATTTGATGTAAAAAAGAATGAGTACATTGCTAAAACATCCTTGATTCCATCAACATCATCTGTCAAATTCACCAAAAACCAACCACTGTTTGTGCCAGTTCAAACAGCTGTCACAAAACAGCTGAACCAAACATCTGTCAAAAGAGATGTTCAGGTTACTGATGCACCCCCTGCCAATCAATACAGAAGAGGTAAGGGACAACCACCATACCCTAGGGTTCCACACATTTATGAGACCTACAAAAGGCCCTCTAAACCTAAAGTGAATAGGCATCCTTTTGGGTACCAACAGGTGATTGGTCAAGACCCCCAATAGTGGTTAGCAAGAAACAGTCCTAAAACTGTCCAAACCCCTGACCTAACCACTGTCCATCAATCTGCTTCCATCCCAGACACTGTTGAGACCCCATCCAAAGCCCTGTTGGCTTTGGAGACCCTAATGAACTAATCCTTTTACTTCATGTGCAGGGAGCTTCTGCATGCTTTGATAGTCTTTGGTATGTAGATAGTGGAGGCTCCAGGCACATGACAGGATGTAAAGCCCTCCTCAAAGACTTCAAAATCCATGGAGGGGGTGATATATCCTTTGGGAATAATAGTAAAGGGAAAGTTCTGGGGTCTGGTATAGTGCAGTCTAGAAATGTAAAATTTGAAAATGTCAATCTGATAGACAATCTGAAATTCAACCTCCTGAGTGTTTCACAAATGAGTGATAAGGGGTATGGGTCATTCTTCACAAAGGAGTGTTGTAGGATTGTTGGACCAGAAATGGTTAAAAAGATTGAAGCAATAATAAACACTGGTCAAACAAAACTTGTTGCTCA
Source organism: Helianthus tuberosus (assembly GCA_030545235.1). Lineage (NCBI taxonomy): Eukaryota > Viridiplantae > Streptophyta > Magnoliopsida > Asterales > Asteraceae > Helianthus > Helianthus tuberosus. The sequence continues at coordinate 1,856,468 of CM060389.1, read as the reverse complement.
AAGAAGTGGCAATGTTTATGTTGTTGATATGTCAAAAGAGTGTCTCAGAGCTGATGCCTGTCTGTTCTCAGCTGCCTCTAACAAAGAGACAGAACTTTGGCACAGGAGACTGGGACACACAAATCTCAAGACAATCACAGAAATTTCAAAAAATGGCCTTGTAAGAGGCTTGCCACAAAAATTGTTTTCATGTCCTGAACATTGCATTTCCTATTTAAAAGGAAAACAACATAAAAGTTCTTACAAGTCCATTGAAGAGTCCAAAACAACCCAATGTTTGCAAATGCTGCACATGGATTTGTTTGGCCCAGTTCAAGTCATGAGTCTCAAGAAGAAAAGATACTGTTTGGTTATTGTTGATGACTTCTCTAGGTTTACATGGACTTTCTTTTTACACTCAAAAGATGAGACTGCAGGCATTTTGCAAGACTTTGTGACACAGGTTGAAAAGCAATTTGACCCTCCAGTAAAAGTCTTCAGGAGTGACAATGGCACAGAATTCAAAAATAAGGAGTTGGATGCCTTCTGTGTGAAGAAAGGGATTGTAAGGCAGTACAGCATCCCTAGAACTCCAGAGCAAAATGGGATAGTTGAAAGAAAGAACAGAACTTTGATTGAGGCTGCCAGAACCATGCTTGCTGATTCAGGTTTGCCATTAACTTTTTGGGCAGAGGCAGTAAACACTGCTTGCTATGTCCAAAACAGAGTTTTAATAAACCCCAGGCACAAAAAGACTGCTTATGAAATTCTGTATAAAATCAAACCACTGATCTCATACTTCAAGGTATTTGGCTGCCCATGTTTTATTTTGAACTTAAAAGATTCCATTTCAAAATTTGCAGCCAAAATTGATTGTGGTTATCATCTGGGATACTCAACCACTGCCAAGGCCTACAAAGTGTTTAATACACGGACCAAGGCAGTGGAGGAGACCTTGAATGTAAAGTTCAATGAACTTTCATCAATGAAAATCCCAGCAAATCCTGCAGATCTGTTTGATCTTGAAAAATTCACTTTTGAAAATACTGCTGTCAAGACTAACAATGCAGGTCCATCAGAGGATTCAACAACAGACTATGGGTATGAAATCATCATCCCTCAAAAGTCTCCCACAAAGGGAAAAGCATCAGTTGTTCAAAACAGCTGTCAAAGCTCAACCACTGCTACCTCAACAGTTGTTGACCAAAGTAGCCCCTTAACCACTGCTTCCACATCAACAAACACTGCTGACAAAAGTCCCCAAACAGTGGTTAAAAGTCAGTATGTGTCCACACCATTACCTCCTATTCCACCACCTTTTGAAGCCACTGCTGGATCATCAAAGTCACCAGCAGTGGTTAGCTCAGATGATACACATTTATAGCGTTCACCAACAAATGCCATCATTCCATACCAAGGAGATTTAATCTTCTTGAGATCTCATCCACCTGACCAAATCATTGGCAACATCAATGAAGGGGTGCTCACAAGAAGCCAAACCCAAAACATTTGTCTTTTTGCTGGTTTTCTATCACTCCATCAGCCAGTCAAGTACCAATAGGAACTGAAAGACAACAGCTGGGTAGAAGCCATGCAAGAGGAGCTCCAACAGTTTAAAAGACAACAAGTATGGGAGCTTGTACCACTGCCAGAAGAGGTTAGTCGCATTGGCACAAAGTGGGTCTTCAAAAACAAAACTGATGAAAGGGGCATTGTTGTCAAGATTAAAGCCAGGCTTGTGGTTCAAGGTTACAGACAGGAAGAAGGGATTGATTATGATGAAACATTTGCCCCTGTAGCAAGATTGGAAGCTATAAGACTATTCCTGGCCTTTGATGTCTACCACAACATGAAGGTGTTTCAAATGGATATCAAAAGTGCTTTCCTCTATGGTACAATTCAAGAAGAGGTGTATGTTTGTCAACCTCCAAGATTTGAGGATCCCTTTTATCCAGATCATGTCTACAGGCTAAACAAAGCCTTGTATGGCCTGAAACAAGCACCTAGAGCCTGGTATGAAACTCTTTCCACCTTTCTACTCTCAAATGGTTTCAAAAGATGTACCATTGATAAAACACTGTTTCTAAAATGGAGAGGAAAGGATTTAATGATTGTCCAAATTTATGTGGATGACATTATTTTTGGAAGCACATGTAATAAAATGTGTGAAGAGTTTAGGGAACTCATGACAGCTGAGTTTGAAATGAGTGCAATGGGTGAGCTGCAATGCTTTCTTGGTATCCAAGTTCAGCAAATGCAAAATGGCACTTGCATTCATCAAAGCAAATATGCAAAAGAACTTTTAAACAAATTTGATATGAATGATTGTAAACCATGCAGCACACCCATGGCAACAAATAAGCTGGTCATGTCTGATGAAAAGGATGAGCTGATTGACCAAACTCTTTATAGAAGCATGATTGGGTCTCTTTTGTACCTAACTGCATCTAGGCCAGACATCATGTTTGCAACATGTGTTTGTGCAAGAAGTCAATCAGCCCCTAGAAAATCCAACCTTATTGCTGTAAAAAGGATATTCAGATACATAAAAAGTGCTCCCACACTTGGTATCTTGTATCCAGCTAATGGGAATATCAAGCTTTCAGGATTTTCAGACAGTGACTTTGCTGGATGTAACACCACAAGGAAGTCCACATCAGGAGGGTGCCAGTTTCTAGGTGATTGCTTAGTTTCATGGCAAAGAAAAAAGCAAGCAGCTGTTTCAACATCCACTGCTGAAGCTGAATATATTCCTGCTGCAAGCTGTACAGCCCAACTCCTGTGGCTTCAAAATCAGTTGCTGGATTTTGGTATCACTGCCTTAAAGACACCACTCATGTTGGATAGCCAGGCAGCATAAAATATCATCAAAAATCCAGTTTCCCATTCAACCACCAAGCACATTGACATCAGACATCACTTTGTGAGGGATTGCTATGAAAAAGGTTTGATTTCTCTGCATCATGTTCCAACTAAAGACCAGCTGGCAGATGTGCTCACAAAAACATTAGATACTACCACATTTGAAAGCTTGGTCTCTAGGATTGGCATGCTAAACATGGAATAACAAGCAAAATCTGGTTTTTCTATGAATAAAAGCATTAAAATGTTTTCTGAAAATCAAAAATCCATCCTTAAAAATAGCTAAAAATGAAATTTTCATTAAAATCCTTAAAAGTCTGCCATAACCACTGCTTGTTCAAAAGTCTGCTCTACTTCAAAAGTCTGTCCACTGCTGAAAGCCATCCTCTGTTCTCTCATTTCCTTGATAAACTCTGTTGTTCAAAAGCAGTGTCTTATCCACTGATATGCTATCCACTGATAGTGAAAATCATCCACTGCTTCCATTTTACCGTTGTAACCACTGCCTTCATCAGTAACTTTCATAAAAGTACTGTCCTTCATTTCACCAGAGGTTGGCATGTGGGCAGTACATAGTGGTCAGACCTTTTGTAACCGCTGCCACGTCAGCATTCACTTTTTCCATTATAAAACCCCCACTTCACACCAAAACAGGGTTTTACTGTCGAATTGAATTCTCAAAAATTCTCTTCTCAAAGCATTTTTTCTTCAAATCCCTTCAACATCTTCTTCGATCATCATCTCCAAAATGACAAAATCGAAGTCATATGCAAAATCCACTTCCAAATCATCTCCAACAGATGCCTCTCAAAAGGCGACACCCACTGAAATTCCACATAAACCATCTCACAATCTTCTGGGTCTTCTCACAAAACCAAGCACCACAAATATCTTCAACTCCATCCTTGATACCATATCTGCATCGAAGTACAAAACTTTGTTAACAGCAGATGCACCAATTTACTTGACCACCCAAAGAGAGTTTTGGAAAAATGCAACCCTTGAAAAACAAGGTGACACAGTAATTGCCATCAATTCTTCTCTAAAAGGGAAAGCAGTCAAGATTACACCACAATCAATTTCAGAGGTCTTTCAACTCGGTGATCAGGAAGGTAAAATTTCTTTTTCCAAAAACGAGTTAAAAAATGATTTTCTGGAAAGAGGGTATAATGCAAAAGTAAAAAAGAACACCTTACAAAAAGGTTACTTCCCTTCTGCAACAAGATTTTTGTTTCATACCCTCCTAATGTGTGTTTCAAACAAAACCACTTCCTTTAACGAAATACCATTAAAAATTCAAAATCTGGGATATGCTATTCTTCATGGAGAAAATTTTAATTATTCCCGGAAAATTTTTAATGATCTGATTAAAAATGTTGAAACAAAATCATTCTTACTGTTTCCCAGGTTTTTAAGTTATTATTTTGAAAAGAAATTCAGTAAGGATGATATTGCTGCAATAAACCAAGGTGACTCTTTACAAATGCACAGCTTAACTGCTGAAACTTTTACAAGAATGTCAACACCTTGCAAAACACAAGCAGAGGTGCCTGAGCAGAATTTAGCAGCTACCACTGCTCCTCAGGTATCTGCTGCTGAGCCCACTGCTCAAGGTGATCAAAGTAGCAGAACAACTGCTTTGAAACCCACACCTACAATCACCAAAAAGCCAACAAAAAGAAAAACTCAAAAACCCCCCAAACCTATAAAAAGGGCAACTCTGTAGGATGAGATACTAGAGCTCCTGCCCGTGACAAAACAAAAGTCACAAGAAACCACTGCTGCTACTTCCTCACAGCAGTTGGTACAAATATCTCAACCCATAACCACAACTCCTCCTGCTTCTTCACAAAAAGAACAGGTTGTATAAATTGGGACACCACATCATGATGCTCTGGAATCACTTGATTCCATCATCCACGGCCCACAGCCCGGGGCAAATCCTCTTCTCACACCACAACTCACATCCACAATTCCCCCACCAACTAAACTTCTGTTGGATGCAATTGATTTGAACCAGGCACTAACCAGTCCTTCTCAATCACCTATTAATGAGAATATACCTCAACAAATGACTGGGTCTGATGTATCAATCTTTGCTAACCCACCAACACAACCTGAGGAGGTTACACCCCTTGAGTTACAAGTAACTCTTGGTGGTAATCCAAGTGAAGCAGCCACTACAAATGTTGAACCCACTGGTTTACATTTGGACAGTGGTTACATTAATAAGACTTCCTTGGAGGCAATTCCTTCCATAGCACCTCTGACATCTACCAGTGGATTCTTTTTTACCACTGGAAACATCAAAAGAATGTCAAGTGTTGAAGGAAGAAGACCCCAGTACCAAGAAAAAGGGGCATCAGTGGTTAATGTTTGGAGTACAATCCCTACTTCAACCACTGATAAAACCACTGCTAGTGGGAAATCAGATGATCCCATTAAATTGGGTGATGGTTAAAAATATTTGGGATTGACGGAACGTGTTGATAAACTGGATACTTCAGTTGCAGATATCAAAGAAATGTTGCAACAGTTGTTGACAGTACAAAAGATGCAATCCACTGCTGTTCCACCTCAAGCACCTGCTCCACAACAAGCACTTGCTACAAATGAGCTCTGGAACCTCTTCCAACCTTTTCTCCAACAACAAAAAGAAATGGCTGATCAGCAACATGAACTACATGTCCAAAAGCTGAGAAACATAATGGAGTCTAGGTACAAGAACACTCAAGCAGACATTAAGGCAATCAAGGCCCATTTATTGGAAACCACTGGCACTGCTCCTCCTACTGTTCTCTTTATTGATCAACTTCCCCCAGATAATGCCAAAAAGGGGGAGAAAATTCAGGAGTGGATAAGGAAAGGGATAGATGATGGTCTTTACATTGAACCAGAAAGGAATGCTATGACCAGAAAAATTCCTTTGCCAGATGGTAGCAAAAAGGTTGATGCTACCCAAGAAGCACTTGATGAAGGAGTAGCAAGTGTAAAAAGGGATAGAGCGGCAAAGGATATTTCAAGGTGGAATGAGGAGAAAAGAGCTTACATGGAGTTGTATGCGCAGGGTTGTTCTGGTTCTAAGGATACTAAAAATCCTAAGCCAAAAAGAAAACCCAAGTCCATCCCATCCAAAATTCCAAAGCATATTCCAAAACCACCATCCAAAAGCCATCAGCATCAAACCTCCACTCAAACAGCTGTTGTAACCCCTGCTGTATCAACTACTGCTGGTACTTCAGAGGTTTCAACATCTGTTATCACTTCAACACACACCACTTCAACACACACCACAACCACTACTCTACCACCACCATCATCACCATCAAAAACAACCTCACCACCATCATCTCCTGCCAAAAAGCAGAAGACAACAGATGTTACAACATCTGTTGTAATGACAACAGTGGTTGAAACACCAGTTGTTTCAACAGCTGTTAGTCAACCACAAACCACTGCCACTCAAACTATCACCACTGTTCCACCCAAAGCATCATCAGTCCCTCCTCAAACAAAAAGGAGAAGGCTAATTCTAAAAGATGATGACACATCTCCACCACCAATATCTTCAAAATCTCTGTCACTTGTCCCAATTCCAAAACCCATGCCTCTCTCTTCGACTCAAATTCTAAAGCCATTACCTCCTGCTGGTGTCTCATTTCCTCTGGAACTCATTGCAGTTAGGGAAGAAATCAAATCCTTTTACTATGAGGATGACCCAGCTAAAAGGAGTTTGCCATCTGTTGAAGGATATCCCAGGCCTAACAATATTGAAGAATATTTGAAACTCAAGGCCAAGCAAGCAGAGGATATCTCAATCAAAAATAAACAAGGGAAATCTGATAGAGAATTTCAGCAAAACTATCAGTTTCTACTCACACAGGTCAGAACTATGGAGCAATTTGCCAAAAATGTATGTCAGCAAATCTCAGAAAGGGCAGATGAGTCCTTGAGAAAAGACTACATTGAGAACATCATGACCTACAAGAAATACAAGGGGGAGAAACACATGTACAAAAACTGGACCATTCCTGAGCTTGAAAAAGAGGCAGCCAGGATTCAAGAAATGATAAAAAATAAGGTCAAGCAGACTCCTCCTGAAAAATTCAAACAATTTGAAGCTGATAAAGCCTTAGAGTTGAAGAGAATGAAAGAGGAGCTGATAGCAGCTGATTATGGGTCAAAGAATTCTGTGACAAAGTGGGGAGAAGATAGAGTCAGGGCTACCTACAAAAAGTTGGAGGAACTTAGAAAGAAAGATCCAACAGTTCCAAAAAGGCCTGACTACTCCAAAGCAGAGGTCTCAAAAAGACCACCAAAGCTGCAAGTCAAAAGAACCACTGCTCTAGCTGGTGCTGCCATCTACAAAAGAAGGAGTCAAAACCAGTCAGGTGCTGAAACATTTCAAGATCTAAATGCTGGAAATGCTGTTGTAAAAGAGGGCATTAGATTAATGATGAAAGAAGATCCTGAATTGGAACAATCTGCAAGTGCTGCTCAGCCAGTCATCAATAGGCCAGCTTCACCAAACTCCTCATCAAATAAGAATCTCCCAAGAAACCTACCAGGCTCAAAAGTACTAAAGTGGGAAACTGACAAACAGACCCATGTACTGACTATGATCAGGCCTGGTGGAGAAGTGAAGAAAATATCAAGGGAACAAGCACTTGGCCTAAGTCTTGAAGATTTGCAGGATCTCCTTGATCTTCCACTTAGCAGGGATGATGATGACACAGATGCCTTAACCTTTGAACTACAACTTAAAGGGAAAATAAGGGAACTGTTGATGAGGCAATAAAGTTCCACAATAATGAAGAGTTTTGGCATTATCTGTTCCAGGGGGAGATTGTTGGGATTGAACCCTACCAGAGGAACAGATAATTAAAGCTAAAACTGGATCAGAGCAGTGGATCCAGAATTAGCAGATGTAACATACAAGTCTCTCCCCTTGAAAGTGATTTCAACATCTGCTAACCTCCTATCTACTGATCGTACTAGCTGCTGACCTACAAACTGCTGATCAAGTAAAGACCTGATGAAAGACTAAAGCTCTGCTGTTCAATCTACTGCCTTTGAGTCAAGCACTGCTGATCCGGACAAGTACTGCTGGGTTCACAGCAGTGGAAGGATGCAACAGTTATTTAGATGTCTTCTATGTAATGAAATGTAATAGCAGTAGTTAGCATAGCAGTGTTTGTATTGATCAGAGGTTAGAGTTTGTTAGGAGGTTAGATGTCACTTTCATGGTGACGTCAGCTTAGATGCTCAGTGGTTTGCTAGTGCCTATAAATAGAACAGTGCTCTGTACTGTTCTATTTAGCTCTTTGCACAATCGTCTTCTCTGCACGAACAAACACTGAGCTCTGGCTGAGGGGGAGTTTGCATTCAACATTGCATTGTAATCGTAATTGAAATAAATTCAATCTTTCGGTTCTTTGTGAAAAGTGTTTGATCAAAGCAATACTCTCGTTTGATTGTATGCAAAGTTTGTTTCCATCTTAATTCCGCTGCACAACTCATCCATCTTCATTATAATTCAAACATAAAAATACAATCAAAACCAAACTCAGATACAACAGAAGTCGAGGAGCTTACCGGAGATGGAAGCTGGAGCCAAGACTGACGGAGCTCGTAACACCACCACAGCCGCCATCAAAACACCACCGCCTCCTCCACATTGCCGCTGATTTGCGGCGTTTCTGGATGCCAGTGCGACGGCTCCGCCGTTGATTCGCGGTCGCGCCACCGTGAGGGGTGGCCGGCCCCGATTCACCTTCGCCGATCTCTCTCTCTCTATCGTACTCTCTCTCTCTCCTGCCACCTCTTTCTTTGTCGCTACAGCAGTGCGCCGCCACCATCTTGGTGGCTGACCGCATATTATCGAGAAGGGGGGGGGGTTGTTGTCGGCCGATCTTGAACGAGAAGGAGAAGAAGGGGTGTTGTGGTCTGTTTTGTGTATATGGAACTAGGGTTCTCATATGTAGAAGGAGGGAGATGAGAGCAGACACTTGTGTGCGGGTATTGTTCTACGATTTCAAATGGGTGGTTTCAAATGGATAAGGTTTATACTACATATATATATATATATATCTAGGGTTTTAATTGGGTTGGGCCCAGGGCCCGTTAACGTGTTTTGAGCGGTCCAATAACCATTCCGAAACCCGTTTCTCGCAAAATTGTCGTAAAATAAAGTCTTAGAGTCGAAACGTTTAAAAATTACATCGGGTATCGATATTTGACGCGTATGATTGTCGTCGCGTTAAAATCGCCTAACTGCGTAGTTTGTCGTTTTTAAATCCGTTTTCAACTGCGAACATTAAAATTCTAAAGCGAGACTAAATATATCAAAATATTTCAGTTTTTGAGTTAATACACGTGTCTGATGCCTCGTTTCGTTGCCAGTGCGTTCCTGTAGTCGCGTTTTCGTTCACGTTTGCGCTTTGTGTCGTTCGAAAGCTTGATATTTTCACAAAACCACATTCATAACTATAAGTTATACGTATAAATTTCGTATTTGTCGGCGGTGTCAGTAGTTTGTGCGGTGTCTGTTCGTTATCATTTATCATTCTGCAGATTTCTCTAGAAATCACCATACGCGCTCTGTAACGCCTGATAAGCGTTCCTAGGCATTCCAATAGCCTAATTTAGTTAATTCGTGCCTTAAACACTATTTATTTTTGCCTTAGACGTTTGTTAATCGCGTGATTAGAAGCCGTTAATTACCGGTTGCCACACGTTTGTCCCTTTTCTTTTATTTATGTTAGATTTAGCTGCCTTTTTGCTTCTTTTATTCATTTGAGCTCATTTAATCCTGAAAATACAAAAGGAAGACAAAAACACACTTTTTCCAACATTAGTACTAAAAAAGGGTTAGTTTTATGCCACATTTGATGTAATTTATACACGTTGTTATTAATCAGCTATGTCGTTTCCCTTGTATTCTTTTGTATTTATTTATTTATTTCGTCTTTCGTTTTTAGTGTTTAGGTAGTTGTTGAGTCGTATTTCCATTCTTGCATTAGGGACAATGCAATCTTTAAGTGTGGGGATGGGATACATGTAAATAATCGAGTCTTATATTGAAAAATACAAAAAAAAAAAAAATTTGAAAATATCCAAAAAAAATCGAAAAATTAGAAAATGTCCTTCAATATGAGAAGTTTGCATAATTAAAACGGAAAATGATAGAAAAGGTGAATTTTTGCTTGGGTTCAAATAATAATAATATGAGTTAAAATAAATCGAGCTTGCGTCTAGTTAGGGATATGTGGATAGGCCAGGGTTTGGTTTTAAGTCCCTTTGAGCTAATATACCTTAATTGTCGGTCTGCTAGTGGGTTTTCTCCTGGGAAATATGGGAAATTAAAACTGCCGATAATACTATAAGGGGCACCGTTATAAGTTAAAACTGTTAGAGTTTGTGATCATGCGAAAAAAGTTAGGAAAAAATAAAAAGTGAGATAGAAACTAAATGAAAGTAGCGCATTTCTATGTAGTCTTGGTACATGGAAGTTCTAATATATATCTCAAGTCAAAGGATACTAAATGAGTATACCAATATCAAAGCATCTTATTACTAAGATCCATGAAGATGATTTGATGCGAGTTACATCCAACTTCATTCTCAATGAGGTCTGTGAATTTGGAAGTCAACTACTTGAGTTCAAATTCAAAATAATCTTAATTCAGAATCCTTCCCACAAGTCTGACTGGCTACGGATAGTTTAGAATGCAAGATTCACGGATTAAACGTATTAAAATCGAACACAATTATAAGATTCAGAATTGTATTTAATCAGTAAATCAACAATGAATTCAAAAGTACAACTGTTAAAAGTTCGTACACCCAAATACTAAATCATAACATACAGCTAGCTAATCAAAGCCCGATAGCATCCATGTGCTGATCTTGCTTGTCCTGAGTCATGGGCTTAGTAAACGGGTCTGCTAGGTTTTGATCTGTGTTCACTTTGCTTATCACGATGTCTCAACGCTCCACAAGTTCCCGTATGTAGTGGAAATTTCTTAGAATGTGCTTGGCCCTGTGATGAGATATGGGCTCTTTGGCTTGAGCAATAGCACCTGTGTTATCACAGAATATCTCTGTAACAACTCGTCTTTTCAGATCGTTACCTATCGCTATCTTTTCATCTGTAAACGCTAGTACTCCTGAGATTCGGTTAACGCTAAAGGGTTAAATGATATTTTCAACGAATTATTTAACGCATATTGCAACGCTTATTCAAAACACAGTTATCACATTTAAACGATGTTTACAACGCTTATTAATTAAACGCATTTTACTAAACGCTATCGCAACGGAAACTCAACGCAAACTCGAAACACGGATTTATTTATGATTATGTGTGTTATTTTCGTGATTATTTGTTTGAATGTTATGTGGTTATCGAAACGCAACGCTTATACGCTTAAACGCTCACTCGCAACTCGATTAAATGCAACGCAATGCTTTACAAACAAACCAAAGTTGGAAAACTAACTCGCACAAACACGATCGTCCGAATGGACATCCGCCCGGATGACCATCCGTCCGAATGACCATCCGTCCGAATGACCATCCGACCCGATGGAGCTATCCGAACGACAGCCACTCGCCATCGACTTAAACCCTCGCACTCACTCTATAAACACCGCCATACACCCTCATTCTTTGATGTTGACACTTCCATTTGCTCCTCAAGACTTTGTCTCGATTCAAGGCCGACTTGTTTGCTTTTCTCCTCAAATCATCTCCAATCTTCACCTCTAATCTCTTCTACATCATATTCTTCATCAAAATCACAGACAAACACCAACTTTTCTTCAAAATCAACTGATTTAGGCCTCTTGAAGGTGGTTTCCACTCGGTTTGCTTAGGTAAACTGTTGAGGAACACCATTTGATCAAGAATGGTTCTAGATCTAAAAGATTTCACACCTTTTAACTTAATCACAACAAGATTTCAACACTTTTTCATCTATTTTCGACTTTTCTACAATTTTCTACGCAAAACTGATGGAATCTGGACTCAATCAGACTCTCGACTCATTCCTTAGTCGAGAGCCGACTTGGTGGACCGATTAACGAGTCAAACATGAATCTTCATCAAGAACAGTGAGTTTGATCAAATGGGCTGAGACCATTCGGCCGAATGAACTGGGTTTTGGTATATCTCCGTTGTTTGACACGTCGTCACGCCTTCTTCGTTAACTTCAGAACTTTTTACTTAAGAAATTCTTATGAAACCTCAACTACAGATCATTCAACCGGATGACCATCCGTCCGAATGACCTGACCTTTATAATTTCAAATGTTTAAACGTATTGACTAAACTTCGAATTTTAACAAACACCATGCACTCATTCGAATGGCCATCCATTCAAATGGCCATCCGCTCGGATGACCATCCGTCCGGATGACCATCCGCTCGGGTGGGTCTCATCCGTTCGGATCACCAGTCGAATACTTAACCATCCGACATTCTGTTTACGCACTGTTGAACACTCTGCTCAACGACTTATGCTTCTGTACATGGACGCACTCCCTTCAATCCAATCCAGATTGTGTTTACTAGCTAAAAGCACACTGTGAGTATACTCGAACCCATTTTCAATTAACGCACTTTTGGGTGTTACATACGTTCTATATCAAAACAAAACACACAACACAAACACTTTTAAACGCTAATCGCTCCTGCATGCTATATGTGATTTTTTAAATGCTTGTACTATGCTAGGTAGTGTTACACTAGACCGCCTCTAGCAACAATAGTACTATAGTTTAGACTCAGCACCTGTCGTGGACAGGGGTTGCTAGGGATCACATTACTTTACTTCACGTGTTCGCTAAACATGTGTCGCGCATACTCTACAACGCAGTCTCGTGGTTAGGTTGTAATCGGTTTTTGTTAGTTACATGATTCGCCCGCTACGTGTTACATGTTGGTTATGCGTAAACGATTTTCATACTATATGCTATGCAACTCGCACAAACACGATCGTCCGAATGGCCTTCCGTCCGAATGGACATCCGCCCGGATGACCATCCGTCCGAATGACCATCCGACCCGATGGAGCCATCCGAACGACAGCCACTCGCCACCGACTTAAACCCTCGCACTCACTCTATAAACACCGCCATACACCCTCATTCTTTGATGTTGACACTTCCATTCGCTCCTCAAGACTTTGTCTCGATTCAAGGCCGTCTTGTTTGCTTTTCTCCTCAAATCATCTCCAATCTTCACCTCTAATCTCTTCTACATCATATTCTTCATCAAAATCACAGACAAACACCAACTTTTCTTCAAAATCAACTGATTTAGGCCTCTTGAAGGTGGTTTCCACTCGGTTTGCTTAGGTAAACTGTTGAGGAACACCATTTGATCAAGAATGGTTCTAGATCTAAAAGATTTCACACCTTTTAACTTAATCACAACAAGATTTCAACACTTTTTCATCTATTTTCGACTTTTCTACAATTTTCTACGCAAAACTGATGGAATCTGGACTCAATCAGACTCTCGACTCATTCCTTAGTCGAGAGCCGACTTGGTGGACCGATTAACGGGTCAAACATGAATCTTCATCAAGAACAGTGAGTTTGATCAAATGGGCTGAGACCATTCGGCCGAATGAACTGGGTTTTGGTATATCTCCGTTGTTTGACACGTCGTCACGCCTTCTTCGTTAACTTCAGAACTTTTTTCTTAAGAAATTCTTATGAAACCTCAACTACAGATCATTCGACCGGATGACCATCCGTCCGAATGACCCGACCTTTATAATTTCCAATGTTTAAACGTATTGACTAAACTTCGAATTTTAACAAACACCATGCACTCATTCGAATGGCCATCCATTCAAATGGCCATCCGCTCGGATGACCATCCGTCCGGATGACCATCCGCTCGGGTGGGTCTCATCCGTTCGGATCACCAGTCGAATACTTAACCATCCGACATTCTGTTTACGCACTGTTCAACACTCTGCTCAACGACTCATGCTTCTGTACACGGACGCGCTCCCTTCAATCCAATCCAGATTGTGTTTACTAGCTAAAAATACACTGTGAGTATACTCGAACCCATTTTCAATTAACGGACTTTTGGGTGTTACATACGTTCTATATCAAAACAAAACACACATCGCAAACACTTTTAAACGCTAATCGCTCCTGCATGCTATATGTGATTTTTTTAAATGCTTGTACTATGCTAGACAGTGTTACACTAGACCGCCTCTAGCAACAATAGTACTATAGTTTAGACTCAGCACCTGTCGTGGACAGGGGTTGCTAGGGATCACATTACTTTACTTCACGTGTTCGCTAAACATATGTCGCATATACTCTACAACGCAGTCTCGTGGTTAGGTTGTAATCGGTTTTTGTTAGTTACATGATTCGCCCGTTACGTGTTACATGTTGGTTATGCGTAAACGATTTTCATACTATATGCTACGTAAACTTGTGTACTCACCTTTACTTTATGTATTGTCTTTATTTTAATGTAAGTGACATGTTGAAACTCATCTAGGTTTTGGGACTTGTTATGCTTTTAAGAACTCGCTGTCTGTAATAATTATTTATCGAATATTTGTTCGTTGGTATGGGACAATGAATGTTAAATATATTGGTAATAAATAGTTGTTATGGATTCTCTTGAGCAATCTGGTTTGCCTAGTGTCACGCCCCGATGATTCCGCCATCGGTTGGGGTGTGACAGATTGGTATCAGAGCCATAACTATAGGGAATTAGGTCGAGTCGTGTAGAATTGACCTAGTCTATAGTCTAAGTACCAACAGACCAGCTTCGTGCGAACCCAGTAGGGGATTCGTACGAACCTACTGTTGACCCTTTCACTCGGACTCGCAAAGATACACCTTCGTACGAACTCATGTACTACAGCATCGTACGACGGTAGCCTTTCCTAAGGAAAAATACTACATGCCTTTCCTAAGGCTAACACAATACACACGTTTTGGAAAACGCTCGAATAACACAAACGAGTGATTGTGTCGGGAATTGGTGTGAAAACCAAGAACTCCCGATAAGATCACTCACTCTACGCGTATTTTTACTCTCAGCACAAGAATCTTCGCTGAGTTAAGAGTGACATCCATATCTCGACGAAATTCTCCATCTCTATCTCGTGGTTTTGCCACACTTTTAGGAATGAAGTTATTAAGTTAGGGGTGAAACCCGCATCTTAATAACATGTTCCACTCCTTACCTTGATTTTTACAAAACTCTCACCAAAGTCTCGATGGATTCCAATGACTTGAGTCACGCAGTAACTAGAAGGATGAGTGTCGTTCGCCATATTCGGTGAGAGCACAGTCTATTAGGCCAAATCGTGTACTCGAACCTCGTTGTGAATAGTCGAATCACTTTGGGTAGTCGATGTCTAACACCCAAGACACTCTGTTTTCTATTAAAGCCTGCAATCGCCGATTTTACGCATTATCTATTTTATGTGTTTATATATATGTTTCGACTTTGGATGTTTTACACTTTATCGCTTTTCGCTCCTCGCATTACTAAACGCGCACAACTGGCACAGCTACCGTAATCTCAAACGCTAACTAATCGCAAACTAAACTAAGAACTCTCGCACGCTATACTACCCGCAACGCTACTCGCTATCTCTCGCAACTCTCGATCGCGCTACGCAAGCTTTGAAAGATAGGTGAATACGTGCAAAATATGTAGGTGAATATGTGCAAAATATGTGCTTACGTGGATTATGTGCTCCTATGTGCGTATGTGTATACGTGCTTACGTGGTTTATGTGCTTATGTGCCTATGTGTTTATGTGCCTACGTGTTCCTATGCTTTACCTAATAATGATAAGTATGTTGGTTGAACGCTAAACTTTTATAAAACCCGATATAAACGAATCTCGTCTAAATCATATGATGATGTCTGCTGCAGACAATGTCGTCATTTGGTTCTCATACTCATCGTGCTGCCCGCTGAACCCATGCTGACAAGCGTATTGCTTCACTCGTAGCCAAGGAAATGGCTAAGGTCATACCTCAGATTGTCAGTGAAATCAACGAGGTCAGCAGCAAATCTTCTGTCGAGTCAAAAAACGACGTGCCTAAAACTCCTTTCAGCTTTAAGCAATTCAAAACCTGCGGTCCTGCACACTTCACTGGCGAAGATGGACCCAGTGCTATGTTCCAGTGGTTTGACTCAATCGAGGTCACCTTCAGGCAAAGCGGATGCCCAGAAAATCTCTACACTGTGAATGCAACTGGAGTCTTTCAGTCCAGGGCTCTGGATTGGTGGACTGCTGAGCGTAACAGGCGCAGTAACGATGCAGCTTATGATGAAGGAGTTCTGCCCTCCTCATGAAGTTCAAAAGTTGGAGAACGAATTTTGGCACATCAAGCAGGATGGAGGTGACAACGCCAGTCTCACCACTCGTTTCAACCAGCTGAGTATTATCTGTCCTAGTCAGGTAGCCACGCCTGATATGACAATCAAGAAGTACATTCGCGCTCTCCCCAACTGTGTAGCTGACTTTGTTCAGGCATCTAAACCTGCTACTATCGAGGAAACCTACCAACTCGCAGCTGGGATCAACGACAAGCGAGTCTTAGCTGGGTATTTGAAAACCTTGACCAATAGTCTCAATCAAGCAACTGCAACTCCCGCTACTGATAATTCAGCATCTCAAGGTTCAAAGTCTTCACAGAGTCACAAGAGGAAGAAGAACAACAACAAGAACTATGCTACTACCGCCGCTCATCTCAACTCCGTCCCCATACAACCCAACAACCAGAACCACCAAGCTACTGTCACTAACGCACCGCCTGCTAAGCGTGCGTATACTAGTGTTCATCCTCTGTGCCTAACTTGCACCTATCATCACCCAGCAGGGGTGAACTGTCGCTTCTGTGTAAACTGCAACATCTATGGGCACTTTACTGCTCACTACCAATCAGGCCCACGTCAACAAGCTGCTCAAGCTCCTCCAGTACCGCCAACTCCACTCCCTGCTCCTCAGGTCAACCAAGCAGCTCCTGTGCCCGCTGTTCAAGCACGAGCTTGCTATTCTTGTGGTGGCCTGAATCACTTTGCTAACGTCTGCCCACTCCTTGTTGTGAAACAAGAACCGCAGTAGCAACCACCGCAGCAGCAGCAACAATAGCAACCACAACAGCAGCAGCCTCAGCAGCAGCAGCAGCTATAACAAACAGCCCAATGAAGAACCTTCAACATCAACGTCCGCTAGGCTCAGAATGACAACAATGTTGTCAATAGTACGTTCCTTGTTAACGGTAATTATGCTTAGTGTTTATTTGATACTGGAGTCGATAACTATTTTGTTTCGTTTGAATTCGAAAAGCTCCTAAACCATAAACGCGCTAACCTCCCAACGACCTTCGACGTAGAAATTGCCACCGGAAGAACCGTCACCGTCATTTCCGTTCTCCGTGATTGTACTCTCGAACTCAACAATCACGTTTTCCCAATCGATCTTATTCCTATGCAACTTGGTAGTTTCGATGTCATAATAGGCACGGACTTTCTTCGTGAAAATCGTTCCAAAGTCGTTTGTTTTGAAAAGATGATCCGTTTCTCTCTTTCAAACGGTGATCAACTCTGTGTTTATGGCAAAGTTTCCTCAAAAGATTTGAAACTGATGTCGTGTATTCAAGCAAGCAAGTATCTCCACAAGAAATACATGGCTTTCTTAACTCACATTGTAGTAGCGGAGGAGGACAAGAAAACGATGAAAGACGTCCCCGTTGTTTGTGAATTTCCTAATGTCTTTCCTGACGATTTGCCTGGTCTACCCCCTACGCGTGATATCGACTTTCGTATCGACCTTATTCCTTGAGCTAACCCTGTTGCGAAAGCCCCATATTGCCTCGCACCGTCCGAAATGTGTTAACTTTTTAGTCAACTCCAGGAGTTACTTGATAAAGGCTTCATACGCCCTAGCACATCACCATAGGGCGCACCTGTCCTTTTCGTGAAAAAGAAGGATGGATCGTTCCGAATGTGCATTGATTATAGGTAACTCAATAAGCTTACTATCAAGAATCGCTACCCTCTACCCCGAATCGATGACTTATTCGATCAACTGCAAGGCGCTACGTGTTTTTCTAAGATCGATTTACGTTCTGGTTACCATCAACTATGAATTCAAGAGCAAAACATCCCAAAAACCGCTTTCCGTACCCACTATGGCCATTACAAATTCGTGGTCATGCCTTTTGGTCTCACCAACGCACCCGCAGTCTTCATGGATTTGATGAACCGTGTGAGTAAACCCTTTCTTGATCGCTTCGTCATTGTGTTTATCGATGATATCCTTATCTATTCGAAGTAGAGAGCCGAACACCGCAGCATCTACGTTTAGTTCTCGAGCTTCTCCAAGGAAATCACCTCTACGCCAAGTTCTCCAAGTGTGAATTTTGACTCGAGGAGGTTCAATTCCTCGGTCACATCGTCAACAGTCAAGGAATTCAAGTCAACCATGCGAAGATTGAACCAGTTAAGACTTGGATTACGCCGAAAACCCCGTCCGAAGTTCGTTCTTTTCTCGGATTGGCAGGTTATTACCGTCGATTTGTCGCTGATTTCTTTAAAATCCTCATTCCTCCTACCTCCCTAATGCATAAAGACAAACCTTTTGTTTGGGGAACCGAACAAGAGGATGCCTTTCAAACTCTCAAGCGTATGCTTTGCAACGCTCCCGTACTCGCGCTTCCAGATGGAAACGACGACTTTGTTGTTTTTTTTTTTAGATGCCTCTAACCTAGGTCTTGGTTGTGTTCTTATGCAACGAGAAAAGGTTATCGCGTACGCGTCTAGACAACTCAAGATCCATGAAAAGAACTACACAACCCATGATCTCGAACCCGGTGCATGTCACACCCTGGCTTTGCGGAAGCGTGGGTTTATTTGGTGTGACTTCTTAATACCATAGCTTAATCATAACAAAGCTATATGAAAATAAAACCATGCAGATCATCCATTGATTTAAGTTTGAAAAGTAAAATACCACAACATTGTCTTAAGGCGTTGACACATGCAACGGAAAATACAACCTAGTAACATAAAAACATTGTTTGAAAGACACAACCACAAACTTAAGATAGACGTAGTTTAAGAACTGTGACTCGTCCAGGTAAAAGCCACAACCCCTAAACTCGGACGATCCCATAACTCTACGCAGCGTGAAAACGTAGCATACCGTGCCAGATCCTTAGTTCCCTGAAATACATGTAAGTTGGAAAAATCAACAATAATGTTGAGCGAGTTCATGTGTAAGTGAGTAAGTAAAACCTTTGTAAGTATAAAAATCCCTGGTATGTAGCAAATAAGAAAAAAGAGATCACCAATGGTTTGCAAGGCCGTTGATATGTGTGAAGTGCAAGTAGGAAGACTCAAACCTAGCGGATTTTGCGTTGGGCACAAAGTCACCCCGAGGTCCGTTCTGTTGGGCCTGGTGCTGGGTTCGCTACACCCAGATAGATCTACCGCTTACGTCCCTCGGTCCTACAATGAGGATTAATGGCCTCCAGTTCCCGCCTACCCACTCACATGATCTAAGTAGTAACCCTCCTTACGCTAACCATACCATGTAAAAAGTACTCGTAATCATAGTAACATGTATTTCACCCCCGCAGTTAAAAACTGAAAACAGTTAAGAGAAAAAGGGGGACATGAACTCACCGAAGTGCGTCTCTAAAAAGTAAACTCCTGGTCAACCTGCTGTGCGATGACCTACACGTACTAACTTCTATTAGACGGACGATCGTGCCTTGGTTTAAGGTTAAATGTCTTTGGGAAATAGTTAGGCAACTATTTCGTAATTACACTTCGTAATTATTTTGTAAATATATACCTTCCCAAGGATGGGGGTTTTTAATACATGTGCGTCCGTATAACTTCGAAATATATCATTAAGTCTCACTTAAAATATATTTTATTTCATTTGTCCAAATTACTTTATTTCCAAAATATAAATATTTTTCCCAAAAATATTATATTTTATTCCATATAATTATCCAAAATAATATCCTTGTCAAAATACACACTTATGAGTATTTTCTGAAAATACGTAAGTTACGTTGTAAGGTTCGGATGGTAATAAATAATACCGTTGTAACTTAAATATTTATTGTGAGGGCGTTAGAATTATTTTGGAGTCGTGAATATTTAGTAATATTATTTTTACCCTAAAAATAATATTTACGTAGTTCACAAAATAATCACAAAAATTTACACAAGTGTTGTTATGAAAAATATATACTAAATATATATTTTAGCAAGTTTTATTTTTTGAAAATCCCACCTCCGACACTTGGAAGTTTCGTAATAAAAATCGTGGCGAAAGTTATTTGGGAAAGCAAGTTAAAAAAAATATATCCATAACACTTGTGATAAAAATATTTACAAGTGTTAGGTTTTTGGAAAAATTTCGCCAGAGTTTCCTCTGTAACTGGAGGTGGCCACGCTTACAAGCGTATCATTTTGTTTTAAAATTCCAATCAACAATGTTCCTAACATTATCAAACAATATTTCAACATCAAACTAGTCAAAATAGATATAAATCGCAAAACACATGAACTTGTGGTTTGTGCAAAATATATAGTAACTTTTCCCATATTTTTAGTAGATCTTTTATAAATAAACTTGGTTTCTTTGAGAACCTTGTTTTTAAAGAAGATACATTTTTACAACTTTTGTCAAAAATTACAAAAATAATTCTTGTTTAAAACTTTTGGTTACACAAGTGTCTACACACTTGTGTGTTCACAAAAATTACTTTTGTTTAGGAAAGATCCGGCTTTAAAAATATGATTTCACCTTACACCTGGTTCTTCGAAAATACCACTTGTAGGTCTTTAGATCTACTAGTTTAGAACTCCTTTTTACAAAAAGAATCACTTTTACACAAGTTCATGGTTAAGTAATAGTGTTCTTCATCTAACCACTTTTCACACTTTAACATACACTAGGTCATGTTCCATGAACATGACTCAGTCGGGTTAGATGACGATCCGAACTAACACTAGCATAAAACAACACTAAATAATCATAACAAAACAAGTCTTATAAGTTTTACACCAATACTCATCCATTAACCACCTTGTTCATCTTCTTTAGTAGACTTTTAAATTTTGTTCTTACATGTTCATAAATTTCAACCGACAAAATTCTTATTAACCACTTTAGATATGAACAAAAAGGCGTTTAGAGTCACTTACTACTAGCTCGATGCTAGGGAAGAAACTAGTCGAAAAACGGGTGGTTAATAGCGTTGGGGTGAGGTCCTTGACGATCCGTAAGCACCGGGCTTCCTTGTATGTGACCCTTCACACTTGTATAAATGTAGAATGCCTTGAATGAAATCAAAAGGTGGTGGTGGTGTGGCCTATCTCTTCGGCCGTGAGTCTCCAAGGGAGGGAGAGGTGGAGATTTTGTTATGTGTTTAAGTGAATGAGATGGTGAACTTGTGGTTTTAATTATAGTCCATCCACTCAAATTGTCCATGGTGCAAAATGTTTAGTAGATATTAGGCATAGTGATTAAAATAATCGATCAAAGGACAAAGTGTGTCTCCCAATTGGTGACCGAACTCGTTGAGGGGGAGGGGGTATTCAGT
Source organism: Helianthus tuberosus (assembly GCA_030545235.1). NCBI lineage: Eukaryota > Viridiplantae > Streptophyta > Magnoliopsida > Asterales > Asteraceae > Helianthus > Helianthus tuberosus. The sequence continues at coordinate 1,834,995 of CM060389.1, read as the reverse complement.
TCGATTTGGACTATGTGATTAGTGATAAGTTAGTTAGTTAAGTAATTCAAATATGGTATTATGTGTGTAGTAATTATAGCGGGTGTTAGGGTATTCGGGGACCCTAACTGGCTCAGAAAAAAAAAGAACAATGTCATTGTCAAAAATTTTATGTCCCGGGTTAAGTCCGGTTGGATACTAGTCCGTTAAAGTGCTAAATAATTATTTAAAGTGTCGTTAATTTTTATCTTTAGTGACACAATTTATTCCCGACATTTTGGAAAGCGTCTAGTAATATTTTTCCAACTTTTTGCACTTTACTAGTTTAGATAAATGCTGAATTTTTTTATTTAAAGTGCTGAGTTTTGTACTCGAAGTACGTTTTAGGCACATCCGGTCACTATAATTATCACCTAGTGACGCAGTTCTACAATCCTCACCTCCCTACACTCCCTACTAGTGTAGTAATCTATTCCCGGCTCATACTGGCCTTAGAGACAGTAACTGTCTGATGCTGGCTATGTCAACATGTTTACTGGATATCCCGTATAGTGTGCTCACTGTGCTTTTGTGCATCAAGGTTGTCACTGAAGTTTTGTGTAAAAATAATAGAGTGACAGTATAAAATGTGATGCATGAGTATGTATGTATCAGGAATCAGTAAGCGGTTTAATCACAGTTGTAAGCAAGCACAGTAATTAAGCAGTAATTAAATATTAATTAATTCGTACGGATACCTGGTTTGGTGAGGGTTGTCACATTCTCCCCCCGTTAAAGAAATTTCGTCCCGAAATTTAAGTTCTGCTTCTATTTGCAGAAGTCGTAGGAAACAAATGGGGTACTTCTCCTTCATTCGATCCTCACGTTCCCACGTGAATTCAGGTCCATGCCTAGCATTCCAACGAACTTTGACGAGTTTGACACTGCTCCTGCGAGTTTTATTAACTTTCCAATCCGTGACCTTAACAGGTTCTTCAGTGAAGTGGAGCGTGTCGTCGATATGTACTTCGTCGGCAGGAATGATTACTGTATCCTGTGTTGGACTCTTCCTCAAATTGGATACATGGAATGTATCGTGAACACCATTGAGTTCAGCAGGTAGGTCCAACTTGTAGGCAACAAGCCCAATCATTTGCAGGATTCTGAAAGGGCCAATGTAACGCGGATTCAACTTCACACGCTTTCCGAAGCGTGCCACACCCTTCCAGGGTGAAACTTTCAATAAAACCATATCTCCAACTTGGAATTCCAAATGTTTCCGGTTTGGATCTGCATAGGCTTTCTGTCTTTCGCGAGCCGCTTCGATGCGTTTTCGAATTTGCGCAATCTTGTCCGTTGTTTCTTGGACTATTTCGGGACCAATAAGTTGTCTATCACCTGCGTCAGCCCAGCATAGGGGTGATCGACACTTGCGTCCGTAAAGAGCTTCAAATGGTGCGGCTCCAATACTGGTGTGGTAGCTGTTGTTGTATGAGAATTCGGCCAATGGTAAATATTAATCCCAGCTACCACCAAGATCCATTACACATGCTCTCAGCATATCCTCCGATGTCTGAATAGTTCTTTCACTTTGGCCATCAGTTTGCGGATGAAATGCAGTGCTCAGATTCAATTGCGAGCCAAAAGCTTCTTGGAAGGATTGCCAAATCCTTGATACAAATCTCCCATCTCTATCAGAGATGATCGAGAGAGGCACTCCATGACGTGCAACAATTTCTCGCATGTATATTTCCGCAAGTTTACTCGTGTTGTCCTTTTCTTTGATTGGCAAGAAATGTGCGGACTTTGTTAGGCGGTCAACTATTACCCAAATCATATCATGGCCCCTGGGCGTCCTTGGCAACTTCGTTATAGAATCCATTGAAATCTGTTCCCATTTCCACTTGGGAATTTCAGGTTGTTGCAGAAGTCCCGAAGGCTTCTGGTATTCAGCTTTCACCTTGGCGCACGTCAAACATTTGCTAACATAAACAGCAACGTCGCCCTTCATCCTGGGCCACCAATAATAATCCTTAAGATCCTGGTACATCTTATCCGCACCGGGATGAATAGAGTACCGTGATTTGTGTGCCTCATCAAAAATAACTTTTCTCAAACCACCAAACAGAGGAACCCAAATCCTTTTCATAAAACATAAGGTTCCTTCCTCGTTTGGCATCAACTGCTTCTCCATCCCACGGAGATATTCTTCTTCAATATACCTTCCTTTTAAAGCTTCTCTCTGTGCAGCACGAATGCGTAGAGAGAGATCTGTCTGGATAATCATTTCTAAAGCCCTAACCCTTATGGGCTTGATCCTTTCTTTACGACTTAGGGCATCGGCGACCACATTCGCCTTCCATGGATGGTACTTTATCTCACAGTCGTAATCGTTCAACAATTCGACCCAACGTCTTTGTCTCATATTCAGCTCTTTCTGGTCGAATATGTGTTGTAGGCTCTTATGATCTGTGAAGATTGTACACTTCGTACCATATAGGTAGTGTCTCCAGATCTTTAATGCAAATATCACTGCGCCTAGTTCCAAATCATGCGTGGTATAGTTCTTTTCATGTACTTTCAACTGACGTGACGCGTAAGCTATGACCTTCTGGCGTTGCATCAACACGCAACCCAATCCTTGACGTGAGGCGTCACAGTATACCACGAAATCATCTGTACCTTCTGGTAGTGCTAAGATTGGCGCATTGCAGAGCTTGTCTTTTAACAACCGAAACGCTTCCTCCTGTTTGATTCCCCAATCAAACTTCTTATCCTTCTGTGTGAGCGCGGTCAGTGGTTGAGCGATTTTAGAAAAATCCTCAATGAACCTTCGATAATAACCAGCCAAACCCAAGAACTGTCGAATCTCGGTTGGCGTCTTTGGAGTCTCCCAACTCTTGATCGCCTCGATCTTTGTGGGATCAACATGGATTCCATTTCCATTCACCACATGTCCAAGAAACTGGGCTTCACGTAGCCAGAACTCACACTTCGAGAACTTGGCGTATAATTTCTCCTTCTTAAGTAGCTCTAGAATAGCTCTTAAGTGTTGTTCGTGTTCAGCCTTTGTCTTTGAATAAATAAAAATGTCGTCGAAGAACACAATTACGAACTTGTCGAGATACGGCTTGCAGAGTCGGTTCATTAAGTCCATAAACACAGCAGGCGCGTTTGTCAACCCAAACGGCATAACTAGGAACTCGTAGTGTCCATAACGAGTTCTGAAGGCTGTCTTTGGGATACTCTCCTCTTGTATCCTTAGCTGATGGTACCCAGATCAAAGATCAATCTTAGAGTAAAAGCTTGAACCTTGGAGCTGATCGAATAAGTCATCGATCCTTGGCAGGGGATACCTATTCTTGATAGTCAACTTATTAAACTCGTGGTAGTCTGTGCACATACGAAAACGACCGTCCTTCTTTTTAACGAACAGTACTGGAGCTCCCCAAGGTGAGAAGCTTGGTCGGATGAATCCTTTGTTAAGTAACTCCTGGAGTTGTGTTGACAACTCCTGCATCTCTGACGGTGCAAGTCTATAAGGTGCCCTAGCTACAGGCGCGACGCCTGGAACTAAGTCAATACGGAACTCCACTTGCCTCTGGGGTGGCAATCCTGGCAAGTCTTCTGGAAAGACTTCCGGATATTCCCTCACGATAGGAATGTCTTCGATTTTCGGCTCAGCAGCTTTCTTATCCACAATGTGTGCCAGGAAGGCAGCACATCCCTTCTGTAAACACTTACGGGCTTTCAGGCAGCTGATGATTCTTAAGGGCGTATCTCGCTTTTCTCCATGAACCATAATTGTTTCACCATCTATGGTTGGGATGCGAATGATCTTTTCGCGACAAATAATCTCAGCCTTGTTGCTTGATAACCAATCCATTCCTACTACCACGTCGAAGCTCCCCAGCTGGACTGGTAGTAGATCCAAAGTAAATTTACGCTCTCCCAACTCGATCACACAACCTCTGACCACTTCATTGGCTTCTACCAACTTTCCATTCGCCAATTCGATTGAGTACGGAATATCTAATTTACTAGCGGCTAATCCAAGCATATTCTTAAACTCTAACGATACGAAGCTATAATCGGCACCAGTATCAAATAAAACGGATGCAAAGCGTTGGTTTACAGGGAACATACCAGTAACATCCTCGGGATCCTGGCGTGCTTCCTTTGCTTCGATGTTGAACACTTTCCCATGGACTTGATTCAGCTTTGGGCATTCCCTCTTGAAGTGCCCAACTTCTCCACAATTAAAACATCCTGGTACTTGACCATTCCCATTTCCTCTTCCATTTCCACCTTGGTTGTTGCCATTGCTCCCTCCTTGTCTGGGACTCTTCGTCCCACAGGCATCCTTGTGGTGTCCCTTTCTCCCGCACCTACCGCACTTAGGCTTCCGACATCCACATTCGTGGTGATACTTGCACCCATCACGTCTTGGCTTAGTTTCTGGGTAAATCTTAACATCGGCTTGTTTGTTAGGGCAATTTTTCTTGTAGTACCCTTTGTCTCCGCAGTCAAAGCAACCTCGAACTGATCTTTGGTCATCATTACTATTCGTTCGGGTATCTTCAGTGAGTTTCCTTTTGTTCTTTCCAGTTGACTCTACCTGCATCTCTTTCTCCCAATCGGGGTTTGTAGGCTTTTCTAGTCTAAGCGCTTCCGTAGCGAGTGCCATACCCATCTTACTTGCTGAAATAGTTGTTGGTGGTGTTGTTGCTGTCATCAAGCTAATGACTTGAGGTGCCAATCCCCAAACTAGTTGTCCCAATTTCTTCAATTCTGGTTCCACCAAGTACGGAACCATTCGAGACAAATCATGAAGTCATTGTATGTACTCCGCCACCTTTGGGCCTTCCATTATCAGGCTCTGGAATTCACCTTCCAACTTCTGGGTTTCCGTCTGGGAGCAATATTTCTCATGCATCATTCCTTTCAGCTCACCCCATGTTAACGCATAGGCGGCAGTCAGGCCCTTTATTCGAACCTGAAGATTCCACCATATTCGAGCTCCATCTTGGAACAGCTCAGAAACGTAGGGGACTTGTTGTTCTAGCGTACAACCGCTCATTCGAAAAATGGATTCCATACTTTCGATCCACTTTACAAAAGCTATGGCACCTCCAGTGCCGTCGAACTTCGGAGGCTTGTAGCCGAGGAAGTGCCTATGGGTACAACCCTGAGGTGGGTTGTTATGGCCGTTGTTGTTTGATCTGCTTCCGCTGGGTCCTCCTTGAGAGGCGGCGTATTGCGCGATGGCGGCAGCGATGATTTGTTGAAGTTCTGCCTTGTTGGCAGGCATGCGTGGATCGCGTTTCGGTGGCATCTTCTAAAAGATGGTTTACGTGAGTCAGGTCATGATAGGTAAAGTGTGCGTATATAACGATAGTAATAATACATAACATCTCATGTTAAAATAAACCAAACACATAACATCTCATGTTATAGAACATAAACAATCAATCACACAACATCCCATGTTATAAATCATAAAAAAATAAATCAACCACATATGATGAGAATACCGCGATTGCATTGCCATAAATCGAGACCACAGGGTAAAGTGTACAAGTAAATAACTGTAACATACAACATCAACGACTAAGGGCTACATCACCCCAGTCCAAAATATCAAATCAGTGTCAACATATCCAATATACATAGCAACAAAAGTCAGGATCAATATGCAGTCTCCCAAAAGCTGTGCAATCTGTGCAATCGCCGTCTTCTCAACAACAGTCCACCCGTGTCATACAAAATAGCCCTACGCTGATGGCGGTGGAGGAGGGGGAAAATGAGAATAGAACAAACGGCGCATGTGAAGCCAATCCTCCTCCATGGCTCGGTGAGAACGTAACAAGAAAGCTATCTGCTGCTCCTGTGTCCAAAAACGTGCAGCAGAGTCTGGAGATAGCGGTCGAGGGGGATGCGATATCGCAGGATGAGGAGGGCACTGGCATGGGGGTCTCCGAGCTCTCTCGAGCTCCTGCACGCGTCGAGCAAGTGCCTCCTGCTGGACCACGAACGAAACAAGGACATCCTCGGTAGAAGACCCGACATGATATGGATGATATGGATCCGTCGGTGGCATAATAGGTGGTGAAGTCCAAAGAAAAGGCTCACCAGACGGAGCAAAGGGTGGTATCGCAAACGGTGGAACAGGGGGAACAGCAGTAGAAAACTGTGGTATGACCGGGACAGATATCGGCACATGACCAATGGGATGAGTCGAGGAACCCTCTCCCGGGCGTGATGGCAGTGTAATGACAGAACATAACAGGTAAGTCGGTGTGGTGAACACCGGTAGTATGAACGGGATGCAAAGGAACGTCAGTAGGAACTGAAACAGGTGCCGAAGCAGGCGTAACGGGTACCACAAAAGGCGGGTAGTCATCATCATCATCCTCTATCCACCCATTTTGGGTGTCAGCATACTGAGGGTCGACATGAGTCGCAAAGAGTGCATGGTCGGGCTCTAGAGGCACCGGGTCAGGAAAATGAGCAACAACATCAGGCTCAGCGGGTACATCAGCAATGTGAGGGGCAACAACCTGAGCATCAACAACATGCTCATCCTCCAATAGTGGAGCAACAATAGGATGATCATTGATAGGTACATCAGCAATCAAAGGATCAACAATGGATATATCAGCATGAATAGGGTCTTGCTCGACTACGGGGTCTGGAGCAACTACCGGCTCGGGGGCCACAGCAGGCTCCGGGTCGTCAAACTCCATCTCGAAATCTATGGGGTCAGCAAATGCAGGGTCAATAGGGTCAACTGGGTCCTCCATAGGCTGATCCAGGTGTATAAACTCAATGCCCTGGTCCGGATCGAAGCCAGGTGGGAAGACGGGGTCAGAATCCTCATCAATGTCATGATCAATAGCAAAACTCGGGGCAGGGGCAGGTGCAGCAGATGACGCCCTATCGGGGTCTGAATCATGAGAATAGTGCTGCGCACCCTGCGCGTGCGACGGTGCAGAGGCCACAGACTCGAAAGAGTCTGGGACAGGTGAATGGGCAGGTGACTCCTCAGCATGAGCATCTACGAGTAGCAGAAGATCGTCGGCGGCTAATAGGGCCTCGCCCTCAACGTCATCCTCTAGTGGCTCGTCGTCAAACAAATCGACGTCGTCGTCAACGACTACGTCTAGAGGAATATCAAGAACGGGGTACATGGCAAGGGGTATGGGAGCAGGGATCTCCATAAGCGGCAAATCCCCAGCGATGGGGCCATCAGCGGGCTCAATCACGGCATCGGGTAGTGCAAACGGCTGGAAATCGTCGTCGTCGTCTGTACTGGTGGTGTCCGAAGTGTACACCTCTCGCTCTGATGACTCCCGGTCGTCTGATACAATGTGCATAGGGTCAGTGGTGTCCGACTCTCCTGTGCCGGATGAAGGCATATCGTCTGTAACACAAACACACATATGCACAAATAATCAATCACATAGTCAAATAAGCACATTAGTCCAATAAGCAGCCAAATAGTTCTCCTAGTCCCACTAGCCTCCCAGCCTCCCAGACTAAATCTCCTAGTCTCTCAAACTACCTTCCCAGCCTCTCGGACTGTTCTTCTTAGTCCCACTAGCCTACTTCCTCAGCCTCTCAGACTGAGCCTCAGCCTCCCAGACTGAGCCATAACTAATAAATAAAATGTGCTCAACTTTTGTTTGTAAAAACATTTTGGATCTGGACTTAAGTGGTATGCAATGTAAAAATGTTTTCGTGAGAGCCCTAGTGATCATAGTCTAGACTCGAGAAGGAATTCTAGTTCGCTATGATCAGAGCTCTGATACCAAGCTGTCGCACCCTGGCTTTGCGAAAGCGTGGGTTTATTTGGTGTGACTTCTTAATACCATAGCTTAATCATAACAAAGCTATATGAAAAAAAAACCATGCAGATCATCCATTGATTTAAGTTTGAAAAGTAAAATACCACAACATTGTCTTAAGGCGTTGACACATGCAACGGAAAATACAACCTAGTAACATAAAAACATTGTTTGAAAGACACAACCACAAACTTAAGATAGACGTAGTTTAAGAACTGTGACTCGTCCAGGTAAAAGCCACAACCCCTAAACTCGGATGATCCCATAACTCTACGCAGCGTGAAAACGTAGCATACCGTGCCAGATCCTTAGTTCCCTGAAATACATGTAAGTTGGAAAAATCAACAATAATGTTGAGCGAGTTCATGTGTAAGTGAGTAAGTAAAATCTTTGTAAGTATAAAATCCCTGGTATGTAGCAAATAAGAAAAAAGAGATCACCAATGGTTTGCAAGGCCTTTGATATGTGTGAAGTGCAAGTAGGAAGACTCAAACCTAGCGGATTTTGCGTTGGGCACAAAGTCACCCCGAGGTCCGTTCTGTTGGGCCTGGGGCTGGGCTCGCTACACCCAGATAGATCTACCGCTTACGTCCCTCGGTCCTACAATGAGGATTAATGGCCTCCAGTTCCCGCCTACCCACTCACATGATCTAAGTAGTAACCCTCTTTACGCTAACCATACCATGTAAAAAGTACTCGTAATCATAGTAACATGTATTTCACCCCCGCAGTTAAAAACTGAAAACAGTTAAGAGAAAAAGGGGGACATGAACTCACCGAAGTGCGTCTCTAAAAAGTAAACTCCTGGTCAACCTGCTGTGTGACGACCTACACGTACTAACTTCTATTAGACGGACGATCGTGCCTTGGTTTAAGGTTAAATGTCTTTGGGAAATAGTTAGGCAACTATTTCGTAATTACACTTCGTAATTATTTTGTAAATATATACCTTCCCAAGGATGGGGGTTTTTAATACATGTGCGTCCGTATAACTTCGAAATATATCATTAAGTCTCACTTAAAATATATTTTATTTCATTTGTCCAAATTACTTTATTTCCAAAATATAAATATTTTTCCCAAAAATATTATATTTTATTCCATATAATTATCCAAAATAATATCCTTGTCAAAATACACACTTATGAGTATTTTCTGAAAATACGTAAGTTACGTTGTAAGGTTCGGATGGTAATAAATAATACCGTTGTAACTTAAATATTTATTGTGAGGGCGTTAGAATTATTTTGGAGTCGTGAATATTTAGTAATATTATTTTTACCCTAAAAATAATATTTACGTAGTTCACAAAATAATCACAAAAATTTACACAAGTGTTGTTATGAAAAATATATACTAAATATATATTTTAGCAAGTTTTATTTTGTGAAAATCCCACCTTCGACACTTGGAAGTTTCGTAATAAAAATCGTGGCGAAAGTTATTTGGGAAAGCAAGTTAAAAAAAATTTATCCATAACACTTGTGATAAAAATATTTACAAGTGTTAGATTTTTGGAAAAATTTCGCCAGAGTTTCCTCTGTAACTGGAGGTGGCCACCCTTACAAGCGTATCATTTTCTTTTAAAATTTCAATCAACAATGTTCCCAACATTATCAAACAATATTTCAACATCAAACTAGTCAAAATAGATATAAATCGCAAAACACATGAACTTGTGGTTTGTGCAAAATATATAGTAACTTTCCCCATATTTTTAGTAGATCTTTTATAAATAAACTTGGTTTCTTTGAGAACCTTGTTTCTAAAGAAGATACATTTTTACAACTTTTGTCAAAAATTACAAAAATAATTCTTGTTTAAAACTTTGGTTACACAATTGTCTACACACTTGTGTGTTCACAAAAAATACTTTTGTTTAGGAAAGATCCGGATTTAAAAATATGATTTCACCTTACACCTGGTTCTTCGAAAATACCACTTGTAGGTCTTTAGATCTACTAGTTTAGAACTCTTTTTTACAAAAAGAATCACTTTTACACAAGTTCATGGTTAAGTAATAGTGTTCTTCATCTAACCACTTTTCACACTTTAACATACACTAGGTCATGTTCCATGAACATGACTCAGTCGGGTTAGATGACGATCCGAACTAACACTAGCATAAAACAACACTAAATAATCATAACAAAACAAGTCTTATAAGTTTTACACCAATACTCATCCATTAACCACCTTGTTCATCTTCTTTAGTAGACTTTTAAATTTTGTTCTTCCATGTTCATAAATTTCAACCGACTAAATTCTTATTAACCACTTTAGATATGAACAAAAAGGCGTTTAGAGTCACTTACTACTAGCTCGAGGCTAGGGAAGAAACTAGTCGAAAAACGGGTGGTTAATAGCGTTGGGGTGAGGTCCTTGACGATCCGTAAGCACCGGGCTTCCTCGTATGTGACCCTTCACACTTGTATAAATGTAGAATGCCTTGAATGAAATCAAAAGGTGGTGGTGGTGTGGCCTATGTCTTCGGCCGTGAGTCTCCAAGGGAGGGAGAGGTGGAGATTTTGTTATGTGTTAAAGTGAATGAGATGGTGAACTTGTGGTTTTAATTATAGTCCATCCACTCAAATTGTCCATGGTGCAAAATGTTTAGTAGATATTAGGCATAGTGATTAAAATAATCGATCAAAGGACAAAGTGTGTCTCCCAATTGGTGACCGAACTCGTTGAGGGGGAGGGGGTATTCAGTTCGATTTGGACTAGGTGATTAGTGATAAGTTAGTTAAGTAATTCAAATATGGTATTATGTGTGTAGTAATTATAGCGGGCGTTAGGGTATTCGGGGACCCTAACTGGCTCAGAAAAAAAAGAACAATGTCATTGTCAAAAATTTTATGTCCCGGGTTAAGTCCGGTTGTTCGGTTGGATACTAGTCCGTTAAAGTGCTAAATAATTATTTAAAGTGTCGTTAATTTTTATCTTTAGTGACACAATTTATTCCCGACATTTTGGAAAGCGTCTAGTAATATTTTTCCAACTTTTTGCACTTTACTAGTTTAGATAAATGCTGAATTTTTTTTATTTAAAGTGCTGAGTTTTGTACTCGAAGTACGTTTTAGGCACATCCGGTCACTATAATTATCACCTAGTGACGCAGTTCTACAATCCTCACCTCCCTACACTCCCTACTAGTGTAGTAATCTATTCCCGGCTCATACTGGCCTTAGAGACAGTAACTGTCTGATGCTGGCTATGTCAGCATGTTTACTGGGTATCCCGTATAGTGTGCTCACTGTGCTTTCGTGCATCAAGGTTGTCACTGAAGTTTTGTGTAAAAATAATAGAGTGACAGTATAAAATGTGATGCATGAGTATGTATGTATCAGGAATCAGTAAGCGATTTAATCACAGTTGTAAGCAAGCACAGTAATTAAGCAGTAATTAACTATTAATTAATTCGTACGGATACCTTGTTTGGTGAGGGTTGTCACAGTGCAGTTGTTTTTGCGTTAAAGATATGGCGACACTACCTGTATGGTACCAAGTGTATGGTCTTCACCGACCATAAGAGCCTACAACACATCTTGAACAGAAAGAAGTAAACATGCGCCAATGCAGATGGGTTGAACTTCTCAACGATTACGACTGTGAGATACGCTACCACCCGGGCAAAGCAAACGTCGTCGCCGACGCTCTTAGCCGACGAAGCTATTTACATAGTGTTTGTAATGTCCAAGCGCAACACGACCTCGAAGCCCTCATTCGCGATGCCAGCACACCTGTTTTCTCGAGAACACTTTGAAAGAAGAAAGAATACTTGGAACCAAAAATCAATTAGTGCATAAACCGAATGGTATTTTCCATTATCTCGCCCGTATTTTGATTCCTAGTCGCAATAATCTCCGAGAGATATTGATGACTGAAGCCCACAAATCTCGATATTCTATTCATCCAGGTGCCGACAAGATGTACCAGGACCTTCGTTCCAGGTATTGGTAGCCAGGAATGAAGAAGGTTATCGCTCTCTACGTTTCGAAATGCCTAACTTGCTCAAAAGTTAAGGCTGAACACCAACGACCCTCTGGCTTACTCGACCAACCCGAGATCCCGATGTGGAAATGGGAAAGTATAGCTATGGACTTCATTACGAAACTCCCTCGCACGCCATCAGGTCACGATAGCATTTGGGTTATCATTGATCGTCTTACAAAATTTGCTCACTTTTTACCGATACAAGAAGACTACAAGGTTGAACTGTCACACCCCAACCGATGGCGGAATCATCGGGGCGCAACACTGAGCGAAACAGATTGTCCAGAAGTTTCCATAACAACTATAATTACCAATTATTTAAAGCAACATGTCCCATACCATGTCATAAAAGATATCATAATTATTACAGACAAGATCTAGTCAAATTGTTCTGTTCCAACAACTCAGATTTCAAAATACAAACAATTGTTTATTTGTTTCTAGACCTTTCCTAGCCTTGATTTCATAGCAAGCCAAGCATATAAACATCCTAAGCACCTGTCACATACGTTAAAGTAAAAGTCAATACACATAGTGTAAAGGTGAGCATACAAGTTTAATAGATATAATAGAGTTCGAAGTCGTTACGCATAACCAGCACGTACATAGTGTAAAATGAGGCATGCTAGTTATCGACATGAACCTGTCGATACCAATGACTGCGGGTTGACTGGCCAAGGCAGTTCGTAATACACACTCACCACTGTGAGCCATGTAACAAATTGCCCTTAACAACCCCTAAGTAAACAAGTGCTGAGTCCAAACAAATAGTACTATCATTGCTAAGGCAGGTAGACAGCATTCCATGTGTAAACATAACAAACAAGCATTCATTAAGTCACGTATAACATGCGGTAACGGTTAGCGTTAAAGTATTGCGTAGTGTGTTCGATGTGATTTAGAATATGTAACGTATGTAACACCCAAAAGTGCGTAAAGCAAAAAGGGATCGGTATACTCACAGCGATTTGATGGATTGAAGGGAGCGCTAGAGAGTAAGGTTAGCCTGATCAGAACGATAGCATAACGATAAGGGACGCATAAATCGACGCAAAGTGTCAGTGGGTCGGACAGCAATCCGATCGGATGGCAATCCGATCGGGTAGCCGGTCGAGCAGGTGACAATTCGCTCGGATGGTCATCCGATCGGGTGACCTTTCAAGTGGATTGTTACTTCATTTGGGAAGGATGTGTTTGTGTATGATGGCTTGTCTTTTGAAGTTTTCGTTGTAGCATTTTGAAAACTTAGAAGTATCTCAACCTTTCAGGTCGGTCGATCGGACGAACGTTCGATCGGACGACAATCCCATTGGTTAGATACCTTAGTGAGAACAAATTCACAGCAGTTTGTCACTCGATCGGATTGTAGTCCGATCGGGTGGCAATCCGCTGGTATTGTACATGTTTGAAAATTTTTTAAGTGTTGAGTTCAAAACATCACAGGGTCGGATGGTCCGTCGATCGGGTGGTAACCCGATCAGACGGCAATCCGTTCGGTGTTCAAAACTCTTGAAGTTTGTAATAAAAGTCAAGTGTGGGGCCAAGGTGCAAGCCGGTCGGGTGGCAACCCGATCGGGTGATAATCCGATCGGGTGATAATCCGATCGGACAGCAGTCCGATTGGGTGGCATTCCGTCCTGGTCGGCCTGATCGTCTTACACTTGGTTGTTTTCGATGGTTTGTTGTTTTGTTGAGACGGTGTGACAACGTGTTAATCAACAGAACCCCATCTTGACACAAGTCACCCGATTGAACAGGAATCACCCAAGTTTAACCAGTTAACCGGTTCAAGACGGTTGTTCTTGCTTAACCCGAAATCAGTTGTCTCATTGGTAGAACTCAGATCTTGGACTAACACCTCACCAAGAAGGAGTAGAAGGTTAGAACAAGGTCCGATCCTATCGGTTTTGAGTGCATTGAGTGTAAAAGAGTTGAAAGAAAGTTAGAAACCATCTTTCAATCCTTTTTCACCATGAATATGTTCAGATCTATGCAAGATTTTTGTTTATTTGGGTGGAAATCGTTCAGATCTAAGTTGTTCTTGGTGGATTGAAGCCAAAACATGAAGTTCATAAGAACACCATGATGACATCATCCTAGAACACCTCAAATCTAGTGATTTCACGGTTAAAAGTTAAGATTCAAAAGATAGAAAGGTGTAGGAGTGCGTGTAGATTAAGAAAGTACAAGATTTAGGTTGAATACTAACAAGAATCGCGAGAAATCTGAAGAAAAGTGGGAAAGAAGCGCTGGTCGGACGAGAGGTTCAGAAAAGGTATGTTTGTGATGTTGACAGGGGTATTTATAGGCTTTCCATAAAAGGAAAGGGGGAGGAGAGGCTGGTTGATCGGGTGGTAACCCGATCGGGTGACTGCTCGATCTAGTGGCACCTCGATCGGGTGGCAGCCCGATCGGCTGGCAGCTCGATCGGCTGGCCACTCGATTGGTGTGCAAGGCGCAACGAGTTTTGTTGTTTCGATTGCGATTGCGAGCGTTGCGATGCGATAGAGTTTCCTAGTTAAATTACTTTTAATCCCAAGTACTATATCAACATACAATCATCCTTATTTCATATTCGTTTAGCGTTTGCGATTCGATTGCGATTGAGTTTCGATTGCGTTTCGATTAATCACCACACATAAACATAATTAAACATGCACAAGTAACACATAAAGCACACACACACATAGAACAATAACCAAAACGCGTAATTCGAGTTGTGAGTGCGAGTGCGATTGCGATAGCGATAAAGCGATAAAACATGCGATAAATATCGAATAAACCTCGATTATTAATAGGTACTCCACATAATCCAACTAACGTAAAGCATATAATAGACTAACTACAAGTCAAAGAAGTCAAAACAGGAATTGAGCAAGGAGTGACAGGTCGCAATTAGCAATCCTGTCTCCCTTTAACTTCAATCTTGACTTTGACTTTGACTTTCGAAACATGGGGTGTTACATGAACGATTGGCACAAATCTATACCGACGAAGTCATTTGTCGACATGGGACACCTCGTGACATCATCTCTGACCGCTATGGTCGCTTTACTTCATGTCTCTGGGAGACTTTCCAATCTGCTCTCGGTACGACTCTCAATCTCAGTACCGCATTCCATCCCCAGACCGACGGTCATACTAAGCGCATGATCCGCACCCTTAAAGACATGCTTCACTCGTGCATTATAGATTTTGGTGGTAATTGGGATTCGCATTTACCTTTAGTAGAATTCTCGTACAATAACAGTTATCACGCTAGTATTCAAATGGCACCCTTCGAGGCATTATATGCTAGAAAATGTCGATCGCCTATTGTATGGAACGATATCGGAGACGCACAAATCACCGGTCCCGAGTTATTACAAGAAACGACTGACAGGATCCTCCAAATCCGAGACAATCTCTTGAAAGCTCGGAGTCGTCAAAAGAGTTATGCCGATAAACGCCGCAAGCAACTTGAGTTTGAAGTTGGTGATCATGTACTCCTAAAGCTTTCACCTTGGAAGGGGGTGATCCGATTCGGCAAGAAAGGAAAGCTAGCGCCATGATACGTGGGTCCCTTTAAGATTCTGGAAAGAATTGGCAAAGTGGCCTACCGACTCGAATTACCGGAGGAATTCAGCAACGTACACCCGACTTTCCACGTCTCGAACCTCAAGAAGTGCCTAGCTGAAGAAAATCTTCATGTTCCTCTTGAAGATTTGCAAATAAATGAGACTCTACACTTAGTGAAAAAGGCAGTAGAAATCATGGATGGAGAGACCAAGAAACTTCGACGCTCTCACACTCTTATGGTGAAGGTTCGCTGGGAAGGCAAACACGGCGCAGAGTTCACTTGGGAACTCGAAAGTGATATGAAAGCTAAATATCCACAACTCTTCGTTACGCCTGCACCTTAATTGCGGGAAAAATTTTCCAAAAGTAGGGGAGGCTGTAACAACCCGACTTTTTGGATCGTTACCTATCACTGTCTTTTCATCAGTAAACGCTAGTACTCCCGAGATTCGGTTAACGCTAAAGGGTTAAACAATATTTTCAATGCATTATTTAACGCATATTGCAACGCTTATTCAAAACGCAGTTATCATATTTAAACGCTTATTAATTAAACGCATTTTATCGCATTGTACTAAATGCTATCGCAACGCAAACTCGAAACACGGATTTATTTATGATTATGTATGTTATTTGCGTGATTATTTGTTTGAATGTTTTGTGGTTATCGAAACGCAACACTTATATACTTAAATGCTCACTCGCAACTCGATTAAATGCAACGCGACGCTTACAAACAAACCAAAGTTGGAAAACTAACTCGCACAAACACGGCCGTCCGGATGGCCTTCCGTCCGAATGGACATCCACCCGGATGACCATCCGACCGGATGGAGCCATCCAAACGATAGCCACTCGCCACTGACTTAAACCCTTGCACTCACTCTATAAATACCACCGTACACCCTCATTCTCTGATGTTGACACTTCCATTCGCTCCCCAAGACTCTGTCTCAATTCAAGGCCATCTTGTAAGCTTTTCTCCTCAAATCTTCTCTAATCTTCACCTCTAATCTCTTCTACATCATCTTCTTCATCAAAATCACACACAAACACTAACTTTTCTTCGAAATCGACTGATTTAGGCCTCTTGAATGTGGTTTCCACTCGGTTTGCTTAGGTAAATTGTTGAAGAACACCATTTGATCGAGAATGGTTCTAGATCTAAAAGATTTCACACTTTTTAACTTAATCACAACAAGATTTCAACACTTTTTCATCTATTTTCGACTTTTCTTCAATTTTCTTCGCAAAACTGATGGAATCTGGACTCAATCAGACTCTCGACTCATTCCTTAGTCAAGAGCCGGCTTGAAAACAGACTTCCACAAGAAAGATGGACTGATTAACGGGTCAAACATGAATCTTCATCAAGAACAGTGAGTTTGATCAAATGGGCTAAGACAATTTGGCCGAATAAACTGGGTTTTGGTATATCTCCGTTGTTTGACACGTCGTCACGCCATCTCCGTTAACTTTAGAACTTTTTACTTAAGAAATTCTTACGAAACCTCAACTACAGATCATTCAACCGAATGACCATCCATCCGAATGACCTGACCTTTATAATTTCCAATGTTTAAACGTATTGACTAAACTTCAAATTTTAACAAACACCACGCACTCATTCGAATGGCCATCCGCTCGGATGGGTCTCATTCGTTCGGATCACCAGTCGAATACTTAACCATCCGACATTCTGTTTACACACTGTTCAACACTCTGCTCAACGACTTATGCTTCTATACACAGGCTAACTCAACGCGCTCCCTTCAATCCAATCCAGATTGAGTTTACTAACTAAACACACACTGTGAGTATACTCGAACCCATTTTTATTTAACGCGCTTTTGGGTGTTACATACGTTCTATATCAAAACACAACACACAACGCAAACACTTTTAAACGCTAACCGCTCCCACATGCTATATGTGATTTGTTGAATGCTTGTACTATGCTAGACAGTGTTACACTAGACTGCCTCTAGCAACGATAGTACTATAGTTTGGACTCCGCACCTGTTGTGGACAAGGGTTGCTAGGGATCACATTACTTTACTTCACGTGTTCGCTGAATATGTGTCGCGCATACTCTGCAACACAGTCTCGTGGTTAGGTTGTAATCATTGTGTGATAGTTACATGCTTCGCCCGTTACGTGTTACATGCTGGTTATGCGTAAACGCTTTTCATACTATATGATATGCAAACTTGTTTACTCACCCTTACTTTATGTATTGACTTTATTTTAACGTATGTGACAGGTTGATTTTGGATGTTATGCTGGAAATCAAGATAGGCAGTCTAGAAACTCATCTAATAGAAATCTAGGCTGTCGGACTTGTTTTGCTTTTGAGAACTCGTTGTCTGTAATAATTATTTGTCGAATATTTGTTCTTTGGTATGGGATAATGAATGTTAAAGATCTTGGTAATAAATAGTTGTTATGGATTCTCTTGAACAATCTGGTTTGCCTAGTGTCACGCCCCGATGATTCCGCCATCGGTTGGGGTGTGACAATCTTGATGGGTTTCTTAATGCTTGGAACCACATCGAGGTCGGTTATGAATTTCTTCATCTAAGCAGCCTCATTTACAGCATCTGATGTGGCTATATATTCAGATTCGGTGGTTGAATCCGCCACCACACTCTGCTTGGAGCTCATCCTTGAGATAGCTCCTCCATTTAGAGTGAATACAGAACCTGATTGTGAGCAAGAGCCATCTCGGTCAGTTTGAAAACCGGCACCACTGAAAAACATCTTACAGTGAGCTCTTCTTCTACTCCTCCAAATACTAAGAACATATCTTTAGTTCTTCTCAGATACTTCAGAATATTCTTTACATCAGTCCAATGTGCAATGCCAGGAGTTTGCTGATAACGACTAGTCATGCTTAAACCATGTGAGACGTCAGGTCTAGTAGATAATGTAGCATACATGACGGAACCAATCGCTGAAGCATATGGAACTGCTTCCATTTGCTTAATTTCAATGTCCGTTGAAGGAGACTGCGATTCGTTCAACACAGTCCCTTTAGTCACATGAACACCTCCTTTCTTTGAGTTTCCCATCTTAAAACGTGTCATTATTTTGTCTATGTATGTTCTTTGACTTAGCCCAAGAAGCCGCTTAGATCTATCCCTATAGATCTTGATTACTAGAATATAAGCTGCTTCTCCAAGATCTTTCATTGCGAAACAAGTTCCCAAATAGGGTTTAACTTTGTTAAGCATAGGGACGCTGTTTCCAGTGATCAGTATATCATCAACATACAAGATGAGGAATGATAAAGTGCTACCACTAGCCTTTCTGTAAACACAAAGCTCATCTTCATTTTTTAACAAAACCAAATTCTTTGATCTATTAAGATAGTTTGGATAAACATGTGACAACTGTCAAAATCCAGGTATCCGTACAATTAATTAATTTTGATTTGTGCTTAATGACTGTGCTGAATTTACAATTAACTGCATTCTGATTACTGCCATACACAAACATATGCATCATACATTGTTAAATATCATACCAACATTTCAAGAAAGTTATATTGCCTCAAATGATGCATTAAGTACAGTTAGCACAGTTATCTGATAAATCAGGAATATGCTGACGAAGTTCAGTACATTGTCAGGCAGTGTGCTGAGACACGGGATGAGCCAGAAGCTAAGTACTACATTAGTATAGTGTGTAGGAAAGCAAGGATACCAAAACTACCTTCCTAGTGATAGTTTAAGTGCCGGAAAGTGCCTAAAACTCACATAAAGTGCTGAAATCAGCAAAATTAAGCAAAAATCAGCATTTAAACACATATATATTATGCAAAAACATGGTTAAATGGTCCTGGATGCTTTCCTAAGTGTCGGGAATTAAAAGTGTCACAAAAGGGTACATAAAGCACACTAAAATGCAAGTTTAGCACTTTAACGTACCGGTAACCAACCGAACAACCGGACACTACCCGAAACACCAAATTTACACTAGAAGCACTGTTTTAACATTTCCAAGCTAGTTATCATCCCCGAACATCATAACACCTCCTAAAAATATCTAATAACTGAAACACGTAACGAATACTTGAATTTGAACTAGATTATAACTTAATGGTTAGCACCTAAGCTAGAACCCCCACCCCCACCTATGGGACGGCCATACTTGGCCCCATACCTTGTGGATTTTATTTCTATATTAAATTAGATCTTGTTGTGCTTTTTATAACATAAAACCCAAGAGATAAATTGAGAACATGGTTTATATAAAGACATGGAAGATCAAGCCTCATTTCTTCACACACACAAAAACACACTTCTCCCTCTCCTCTCTTGGGAGCTCTCTGCCGAACCCAACCCACACTACCACCACCTTCAATCACTCATCTTCATCCATTCTAAGATCATACAAGGGTGCTAGAAGCAAGATTAAGGAGCTTGGTGGCTTTGGATCTGGAAGGACCTTCTCTATTTGCTTTTATCCTCTTGATTTCTACTCTTGAATCATCCCTAGCCTTGTGCTAGTGGTAAGATCCTTGTACACTCTATGTTACATCTATTTTAAGTGGTTAATAGTGAATCATGATAAAAAAATATCAAGAACACTAAAGATCATATGAAGTGAACATGAACATAAGCTTGTTTAGTAAAGATATCTTGATAAATATAAGTTGTTATGCTTGTTGATCTTTAATTGTTTGTAGAAGTGATGTTAATCATCATACGGTCTTGCTAAATCATGATTAAAACATAGTTTAGCAAGATGTGAAAGTAGAAATTATTGTGGGATGATGGATCATCCACACTTAAAGCAAGAACTTGAAGGAAATAATGTTTTTCTTGAAAAACCATGATTAAAGTAAGATGTTCATCATATGGATCTAAATATTTATGAAGGATTTCAAAGAAACCAAGTTAAAAACATAAGTTTCATATAATCTTGGTTCTTACATAAACAAGACTTGTTTTTAGTGATCAACCAAGTGTAGAAACACTTGTGTAACAAGAAAATTTCATAAAGAAACATTTTTGTAAAACATGATTACAAGTTGTAAACATCTAAGTCATTCAAGAATGATGTTTTTATATAAACAACCACACTTTAAAGGGTAACTAAACTCACTAAACACATTACCAAGTTACTACAAATTTTCATAAATTTTCAAGTTCATGAAGTGGTAGATTAAGCATGGTTTTGGCAAAATTGGCAAGTATAAGTTGTTAAGAGTTGATTGTAAATTGATTGTGATGATTTTACAAAAGAAAATGATATGCTTGAAAGCATGGGAACCTCCATTTTTAGGGGAAACTATGGCAAAATTTTCTAAAAATATAAACACTTAGAGAAATATTTTCCAACAAATATTTACAAAGTGTATTTTAAAACCATAAATTGTTACATAAACTTTGCCATAAATTTTGGTTGCAAAAATACAAATATTGGAGGTTGGGTTTATAAATAAAAGTGGCTAGATATATATTTAGAATATATATATACATTAAAGACACACATGTGTGATTATTTGTATACTTTGTGTATTAGTTATATTATTTTAGGGCATGAAATAATGTAACACATCAAAACACCAAGAATTACCATCCAAAATCTCAAGGAATAAACTTACCAGTTACACACAAAATATTGGCAAAAACCGAACAAGAAATGTAACTTACAAAATATTCCGGAAAATATGTTCACAAAATATATTTTGGTAAATAATATTTTGGATACAAAGGAGTGAAAGTGTGATTTTCACAATTACTTCAAGAGTATATCATATTTTTGACAAGGGAAGAATATAGCATTTTTTACAAGTATAAAGATATGTATTTTCCTTGGAAATATTAGAAGATATATTATTTTTGGGAAAAATAAATATTTTCTTGAGTAAACTTGAAATACATTATTTTTGGATAAAAATGAGTTTATAAATATTTACTAAGTTAGAATTGAAAATATATTATTTTGGCACTACAAATATTTTGCCAAGAGAAAAATTATAAATAATTTTTCTAAGTGATACTTCTTAAATATATATTTTGGAAATACATATGTTGGTAGACTTTTATTAGAAATAATATTCCGGAAAGTTTAATAACTAATTAAATATGAGGATACTTAATAAATACATTAAGAATACGTATTCTCGTACGTATATATATACACCGGAATACGACCCCAAAATGTGGCAAAATACACATGTATAAGATACCCCCATCCTTGGGAAGGAAATACAAGTATAAATACTTGAGAAGTATTATTACAAAAATATTGTTTAACAATTATTCCAAAAATTTATAGATATAATTTAAGTTAAGATATTAATTATTTTGACAAATTATATAACTTGGATTAATATCAGAAGCATAAAAGAAACGTAACTCAGAAACGTTAACACTAAGTCAAGGCACGGCCCGTTCGTCTAATAGATATTAGTACGTTGTAGGTAGTCGTGTTCACCGAAGAAGTACGAGTTATGATTGTTGAAGACGCAAGACTGTGAGTTTCGTGTTCCCCCTTTTCTTTAACTGTTTTCAGTTTTATAACTTCGGGGGTGAAGTACATGTTACAATTGTTTACAAACGTTATTATTTGGTATGGTTAGCTAAGGAAGGGTACACTTAGATCATGTGAGTGGTGGGCATAACGCTTAAGGCCATCAATCCTCATTGTAGGACCGAGGGACATGAGTGATAGATCTATTTGGGTGTAGCGAGCCCCGCCCATGTTGGACCAGGGTTGGCCCATCGGTAGACTATGTCTTACAGCCGGAAGCCCGGTGCTAATCTGCTAGGTTTGAGCTCCCTACATCACGTCACACTTATCAATGGCCTTGCAAACCATTGGTGATCTGTTTGCCTTGTTGCTTTCATACCGGGACTTATAAACTCACATACATACTTACAGTGATTTCAAAGGTTTATACATACACACAAACAAACACACGAACTCGCTCAACTTTTGTTGATGTTTTCAAAATACATGTATTTCAGGGAATTAGTAAGTGGATCTGGCGGGCGTTGGAAGTTCATGCTGCGTTGTGAATAAAGATGTCATCCATGGTTTGAGGTTTGGGTTGGGTGTCTTATTCCTGGACGAGACACGTCTTCCAAACCTTGGTTTTATTTAATATCTTTTGATGAGTCCTTAGTGAACTCATAAACAATTTGTATGGTTTGTAGTTTGAAATTGAAGTCTACGTTTTAAAACAATGGTGTTATGTTTTAAACTTATTTAATGGATGACAAATCTATGGTTTTATCATATAGTTGTTGTTATGATTGAATGCAATGGTATTAAGAAAGTCACACCATAATCACGCTTCCGCAAAAGTCAGGGTGTGACAACTTGGTATCAGAGCTTCGATTGTAGCGAACTAGGATTCCTTCTCGAGTCTAGACTACAATCACTAGGGCTCTCACGAAAATGTTTTCACAACATAATTTCATTGCATACACTAAACGCCCAGATCCAGGAAGATAAACATTTTTTTTACAAACAAGAGACACGAAACACATTTCAAAGTTTTCATGGTTCAGTCTGAGAGACTGGGTGGTTCAGTTTGAGAGACTAGGTGGTTCAGTCTGGGAGACTGGGTAGTTCCGTTTGAGAAACTGAGGGGTTTAGTCTAAGAGGCTAGGCAGTTTAGTCTGGGAGATTGGGTAGTTCAGTCTGGGAGACTGGGTGGGATAGTCTGGGAAGACTAGGATGGATACGTGAATACATTGTTATTGATTACATGCTTATTGATGATTGTTGATATATGTGCATATGTTGTGATTGTTTTGTTACAGACACTATGTCTTCGTCTGAGAGTGGACTGTCTGATACTGTCGACTCCATGGCTATTGTTTCTGACGATGAGAACGTCCCAGAGCCAGAGATTTTTACCTCCGACACCGAGAGTGACCCGGAGATGATGTCGGATGACGACGACGATTTTCAGCCTTTTGTGCTGCCCGACTTTGGCGACGATGTACCGCATACTGATGGTTTCCCCGACGAGGATCCCTTTCTTGTTCCTATTTCGGCCCAGGACCATCTCATCCTCGGACATCCCGATGGTGAGCATGTCGTGGTTCTGATCCTCGCCCCTTTGTCTCTTGCGGCCTTTCCTTTCGAGGATTTGCCTTTTGATGACTTGTCTGATGATGATGTCGATCTTTTTATTGATGGTCCCCCTGATGATGCCCAGGGTGATGGAGTTTTAGCTGAGGATGTCAATGTTGTTCCACTCGTTGAGATTCCTATTATTGAGGTTTCCTCTGATCATTCTGTTCCAGATTCCTTCGAGTCTGTGTCATCCACCGCCTTGCATGCAGTGGGACTGAGACGTTACGCCACTGATACTGATGACGACATAGCCATGTCAGCTGCACCAATTCCCCCACATGACGTTGAGCCTGGACTTGAGCTTGATTTTATCCCTATCGATCAGCCTATTGATGCACCCGCTGATCCTGAGCCGATACCCGCTCCTGAGCCTTTGTCTGATTTTGATCCTATCCCATTTGGCATACCTGATGTTGCACCCCTTATACCATCCCCGAGTCCTGCACCCACTGACCCTGCTTCTTTTTCCAGTCAGATAGACCCCCGATACGCTTTCACCAGCAATGGGTGGATAGATGATGATGATAATGATGTACCCCTTTTTATTGAGCCAGTCACTCCCCCACCTGCACCTGCACCTATTGATGTTGCCTTTTTTCACCCGATGACCACCGCACTGACCTGCCTATCACTTCCTTGCAGGACATACCTGCACCCCGTCCAGGGGAAGGCCCGTCTAGCCAGCAGCCTAGCCATGTTCCACACATGTCATCAGCTTTTCCTCACATGCCTCAGTATACACCTACTGCTCATTTTACTTCTTCACCACCAGGTGAGCCACTCATATGGTTTTCGCCGAACACTATGCCAGTTTCTGATCCCTACCATCCTTCGCACTTTGTTGGTTACACGAGGGATGAGTTACTCTTGTCATTGCAACTTCAGCAGGAGATCCTGTGTCATAGAGTTATGGAGCTTGAGAGGATTTCACGTCCTCCACCATGTTCATGTCCGTCACCTTTTGCGACTCCACCTGCTCCTCTTTTGCCTTATCTATATTTTGATGTTCGATTTCTCACCATGGAGCAGCAGATCAGTTATTTGTTGCGCCACGTTTATGATCTTGAGGAGGGGCTAGCGCATGTGCGCAGCTTGCTTTTTGTTCCTCCACCTCCTCCTCCACCACCATCAGCATAGCCGGTTTTTGGTTTTATGTAGGTAGCTTGCTTTTGATGAGAGCACCGCTATTGAGCCTAGCTTGCAAAGCCTTTTGGAGATCACTTTTTGAGTATATGACTGTTGTAAACTGATTGACATTTTAGACGAGGGTGGTGTGACCCTGTAGTCCCTTTTGATGAGATACGATACATTTGTAGAACATGTAACTGTATTTGTGGTCGATGATTTATCAAAGCTCAATCGCAATGTTCTCATTATATACATTGTTGAATTATACATTGGTAATATGAATGTGATGTTATATGCTTACTTGCATTGATAAATTCTATTACATACACATACTACATACTTATATATACATAAGACCTGGCCAATACAATCTTCTTTATAGAAGATGCCTCCTCGAAGAAACAATTAGTTGCCCACAACAGAGGTGGAACTGCAAGAACGGATTTCACAAGCAATCGCACAACATGAGGCCTTGCTCTCTGAACACATCGGAGGTACCTCAGGAAATAACACACCTCACGGTAATGTTTAAGTCACTTAAGACACATTACAATACGTTTGGACATTCCATGTGCGTTTGCTAATGCTTTCTGTGAATGATGTTGGTTGTACAGGATGTACTTACAAGCAGTTCCTTGACTGCAATCCTCTGAATTTTGACGGCACTGGAGATGCTGTAGCTTTCGTTAGATGGGCTGAGAAAACAAATTATGTGCTGCGAATGAGCAAGTGCGCGCCAGAGCACCAGGTCACCTACATTTCTGGACTTTTCCTAGACGGAGCTCTATCATGGTGGAACCTCCAAGTTCAGACTCTGGGAGAAGAGACTGCATATGCTATGACTTGGGACGAGATGAAGGAACTTATGCGCAAAAGTACTGTTCAAGGGCTGAGATTCAGAAATTGGAGACCGAGTTTTGGAACATTAAGATGAATGGTCCAAAGATTGCTGAGTACGTACAGAGATTTCATGACTTATCTCGTGTTGTTCCTTACATGGTTGATCCAGAGTTCAAGCGAATTGAGCGTTTTATTTGGGGATTGGCACCCCAAATCATGAGCATGGTGACTATATCAAAGCCTCAAAGGATCACTGAGGCCATTGATCTGAGTGTGGCATTGACTGAAGAAGCAATTAGGCTGAACAAGTTCTCAATCTCTGATGGAAAGAAAATGGAGACTCATGTCGAGTCATCTGGAGAAAACAAGCGGAAGTTCTCCAACTTCAAGAAGGGTACTCAAGGACACAACAGTGGTAACAAGAAGAGGGATGCAAACCCACCAGCCGAGGTCAAAACTGGTGTTGCGAGTTCTGAGAACAAAGGGAAAGGATACATGGGCACTTTTCTTAAGTGTGATGTATGCTTGTTACATCATGCTGGCCCATGTAGGTATAGGAAGTGTGAAAACTGTGGAAGGAATGGTCATTCAAAGGAGACGGCTGGGCTGGTAACGGTCGTGGAAATGGTGGCCAGAGAGGTAATGGTAGTGGCAGTGGAAACCGTGGTGGAAACGGTTACGGAAACCGCAATCAAGGAGGAAATGGCGGTAATGTGAATCGTGGTGGTTTTGGAAACCCAGCTGGAAATGGAAACCGCAACCAAAACAACAACCAAGGTGGTACTGGAAACAAGCAAGGATGCTTTAGCTGTGGAGATGTCGGGCATTTCAAGAGAGATTGCCTAAAGAACAACCAAGCTCAGGGGAGAGTTTTTAACATTGGAGCTAGGGAAGCTCGCCAAGATCCGAACGTAGTCACGGGTACGTTCCCTATCAACCAACACTTTGCATCTGTACTGTTTGATACTGGTGCCGATTATAGCTTTGTATCCCTAGAATTTAAGAAAATGCTTGGGTTAGTAGCTAGTAAGCTGGATATTCCGTACTCGATAGAGCTAGCTAATGGAAAGCTAGTAGAGGCAAACAAAGTAATTAGAGGCCGTGTAATAGAGCTTGGAGAGCATGAGTTTACGCTTGACCTTCTGTCAGTCGAGTTGAGAAGCTTTGACGTGGTAGTGGGAATGGATTGGTTGTCGAGCAACCGAGCTGAGATCATATGCCACGAGAAGATCATTCGCATTCCAATGGCGAATGGGGAGACGATTGTAGTGCATGGAGAGAAGCATGATACGCCTCTAAGGATTATCAGTTGTTTGAAGGCCCGAAGATGTTTGTAGAAGGGATGTGTTGCCTTCTTGGCGCACGCCGTGGACAAGGAAGCCGCTGAGCCAAAGCTGGAAGATATCCCAGTTGTGAGGGAATATCTTGAAGTCTTCCCCGAAGACTTGCCAGGATTGCCGCCTCAATGACAAGTCGAATTCCACATTGACTTGGTTCCAGGCGCCGCGCCTGTAGCCAAGGCACCTTATCGACTTGCACCCTCAGAAATGCAAGAGTTGTCGACGCAGCTTCAAGAGCTTTTGGACAAGGGATTCATTAGACCAAGCTTCTCGCCTTGGGGAGCTCCAGTTTTGTTTGTTAAGAAGAGGGATGGTAGTTTCCGTATGTGCATAGACTACCGCGAGCTAAACAAGTTAACCATCAAGAATCGGTATCCTTTACCGAGGATTGACGACCTCTTCTATCAACTTCAAGGTTCGAGTTCTTACTCCAAGATCGATCTTTGATCAGGTTATCACCAGCTGCGAATTCAAGAAGAGAGTATACCGAAGACTGCCTTCAGGACTCGTTATGGACACTACGAGTTTCTGGTAATGCCGTTTGGTTTGACAAATGCACCAGCAGTATTTATGGATTTGATGAATATAGTCTGTAAGCCATATCTCGATAAATTCGTGATTGTGTTTATCGATGATATTTTGATTTATTCAAGGACGAAGGAAGAGCATGAGCAACACCTTAGAGCCATTTTGGAGCTGCTCACGAAGGAGAAACTATACGCAAAGTTCTCAAAGTCCGAGTTCTGGTTGCGTGAGGTTCAGTTCCTTGGTCATGTGGTAAACAAAGATGGGGTTCATGTGGACCCCACCAAGATCGAGGCGATTAAGAATTGGGTAACTCCGAAGACGCCAACAGAGATCCGCCAGTTCCTAGGTTTAGCTGGTTACTATCACAGATTCATTGAGGATTTTTCGAAAATCGCTCAACCGCTGACCTCCCTTACTCAAAAGGATAAGAAGTACGAATGGGGAGATAAACAAGAGGAAGCTTTTCAGTTGCTGAAGAACAAGCTTTGCGATGCACCTATTTTATCCCTACCCGAAGGAACCGATGACTTCGTGGTGTAATGTGACGCCTCGCGTCAGGGATTGGGCTGTGTGCTGATGCAACGATAGAAGGTTATCGCTTATGCTTCACGCCAGTTGAAAGTTCATGAGAAGAATTACACCACGCATGATTTGGAATTAGGCGCTGTGGTGTTTGCATTAAAGATTTGGCGACATTATCTGTATGGTACGCGTTGTACGATCTTTACTGATCACAAGAGCTTACAGCACATATTCGATCAGAAGGAGCTTAATATGAGACAGCGATGATGGGTTGAGTTGTTAACGATTATGATTGTGAAATCAAATATCACCCAGGAAAGGCGAATGTAGTAGCAGACACCTTGAGTCGAAAAGAGAGGATTAAGCCCATAAGGGTTAGGGCTTTGGAGATGATTATACAGACAGACCTCTCGTTGGGCATTCGTGCTGCACAGAGAGAAGCTCTTAAGAAGGAGAATCTTGAGGATGAATACCTCCGTGGGATGGAGAAACAGTTGGTACCCAATGGGGAATGAACATTGTGTTTTATGAAACGAATTTGGGTTCCACTCTTTGGTGGTCTTAGAGACGTGATTTTTGATGAAGCACATAAATCAAGGTACTCGATCCACCCAGGATCGGATAAGATGGACCAGGATTTGAAGGATTTCTACTGGTGTCCGAGACTAAAAGGTGATGTTGCAACTTATGTTGGAAAGTGCTTAACCTGTGCCAAAGTAAAGGCTGAATATCAGAAGCCCTCAGGCCTTCTGCAGCAACCTGAAATACCCATGTGGAAATGGGAGCAGATATCAATGGATTTTATAACAAAGTTACCAAAGACACCCAGAGGTCATGACACGACTTGGGTAATCATAGACCGTCTGACAAAATCTGCGCATTTTCTGCCGATCAGGGAAAAGGATAACACTGGTAAGCTAGCTGAGCTGTACCTAAGGGAGATAGTAGCACGTCATGGAGTGCCTATCTGGATTATTTTTTATAGAGACGGAAGATTTGTGTCAAGGATTTGGCAATCTTTCTAGGAAGCGTTTGGTTCTCAGTTGAATTTGAGCACTGCTTTTCATCCACAGACGGATGGTCAGAGCAAGAGAACAATTCAGATGCTTGAAGACATGTTGCGAGCTTGTGTAATGGACTTGGGTGGCAGTTGGGACACTCACCTTCCTTTGGTTGAGTTATCCTATAACAACAGCTACCATACAAGCATTCAAGCTGCACCGTTTGAAGCTCTTTACGGACGCAAGTGTCTATCGCCGTTATGCTGGGCAGATGCGGGCGATAGACAGCTAGTTGGTCCCGAGTTGGTTCAAGAAACGACAGATAAGATCATACATATCCGAGAGCGCATTAAGGCAGCTCGTGATCGACAAAAGAGCTATGCGGACCACAGAAGGAAACCTTTGGAATTCGAAGTCGGAGATATGGTTTTGTTGAAAGTTTCACCGTGGAAAGGTGTGGCACACTTTGGAAAGTGTGGAAAGTTAAACCCACGATTCATTGGACCATTTAAATCTTGGAGAGGATTGGTTCTGTAGCATACAAGTTGGACCTACCTGCTGAACTGAATGGTGTCCATGATACATCCCATGTATCTTATCTGAAAAAGAGTCCAACACAGGAAACGGTGGTTATTCCTGCCGATGAAGTTCACATTGACGATACACTCCATTTTACTGAAGAACCCGTTGAGGTTACGAATTAGAAAGTTAACAAGACCCGAAGGAGTAGTGTCAAACTTGTTAAGGTTCGATGGAACGCACGTCACGGCCCAGAGTTTACTTGGGAGCGTGAGGACCGCATGAAAGCTAAATACCCGCACTTATTCCCTAACACCCCTGTTGCTAATAGTAAAGCTTAAAATTTTGGGACGAAATTTTCTTAACAGGGGGAGAATGTGACAACTTTCAAAAATCCAGGTATCCGTACAATTAATTAATCTTGATTTGTGCTTAACGACTGTGCTGAATTTACAATTAGCTGCATTCTGATTACTGCCATACACATACACAAACATATGCATCATACATTCTTAAATATCATACCAACATTTCAAGAAAGCTATATTGCCTCAAATGATGCATTAAGTACAGTTAGCACAGTTATCTGATAAATCAGGAATATGCTGACGAAGTTCAGTACATTGTCAGGCAGTGTGTTGAGACACAGGATGAGCCATAAGCTAAGTACTACATTAGTATAGTGTGTAGGAAAGCAAGGATACCAAAACTGCCTTCCTAGTGAGAGTTTAAGTGCCGGAAAGTGCCTAAACTCACATAAAGTGCTGAATTCAGCAAAATTCAGCAAAAATCAGCATTTAAACACATTAATAATATGCAGAAACATGGTTAAATGGTCCTGAATGCTTTCCTAAGTGTCGGGAATTAACAGTGTCACAAAAGGGTACATAAAGCACACTAAATTGCAAGTTTAGCACTTTAACGTACCGGTAACCAACCGAACAACCGGACACTACCCGAAACACCAAATTTACACTAGAAGCATTGTTTTCACATTTCCAAGCTAGTTATGATCCCCGAACATCATAACACCTCCTAAAAATATCTAATAACTGAAACACGTAACGAATACTTGAATTTGAACTAGATTATAACTTAATGGTTAGCACCTAAGCTAGACCCCCCCCCCCACCTATGGGACAGCCATACTTGGCCCCATACATTGTGGATTTTATTTCTATATTAAATTATATCTTGTTATGCTTTTTATAACATAAAACCCAAGAGATAAATTGAGAACATGGTTTATATAAAGACATGGAAGATCAAGCCTCATTTCTTCACACACACAAAAACACATTTCTCCATCTCCTCTCTTGGGAGCTCTCGGCCGAACCCAACCCACACTACCACCACCTTCAATCACTCATCTTCATCCATTCTAAGATCATACAAGGGTGCTAGAAGCAAGATTAAGGAGCTTGGTGGCTTTGGATCTTGAAGGACCTTCTCTATTTGCTTTTATCCTCTTGATTTCTACTCTTGAATCATCCCTAGCCTTGTGCTAGTGGTAAGTTCCTTGTACACTCTATGTTACATCTATTTTAAGTGGTTAATAGTGAATCATGATCAAAAATATCAAGAACACTAAAGATCATATGAAGTGAACATGAACATAAGCTTGTTTAGTAAAGATATCTTGATAAATATAAGTTATTATGCTTGTTGATCTTTGATTGTTTGTAGAAGAGATGTTAATCATCATAAGGTCTTGCTAAATCATGATTAAAAACATAGTTTAGCAAGATGTGAAAGTAGAAATTATTGTGGGATGATGGATCATCCACACTTAAAGCATGAACTTGAAGGAAATAATGTTTTTCTTGAATAACCATGATTAAAGTAAGATGTTGATCATATGGATCTAAATATTTATGAAGGATTTCAAAGAAACCAAGTTAAAAACATAAGTTTCATATAATCTTGGTTCTTACATAAACAAGACTTGTTTTTAGTGATCAACCAACTGTAGAAACACTTGTGTAACAAGAAAATTTCATAAAGAAACATTTTTGTGAAACATGATTACAAGTTGTAAACATCTAAGTCATTCAAGAATGATGTTTTTATATAAACAACCACACTTTAAAGGGTAACTAAACTCACTAAACACACTACCAAGTTACTACAAATTTTCATAAGTTTTCAAGTTCATGAAGTGGTAGATTAAGCATGGTTTTGGCAAAATTGGCAAGTATAAGTTGTTTAGAGTTGATTGTAAATTGATTGTAATGATTTTACAAAAGAAAATGATATGCTTGAAAGCATGGGAACCTCCATTTTTAGGGAAAACTATGGCAAAATTTTCTAAAAATATAAACACTTAGAGAAATATTTTCAAACAAATATTTACAAAGTGTATTTTAAAACCATAAATTGTTACATAAACTTTGTCATAATTTTTGGTTGCAAAAATACAAATATTGGAGGTTGGTTTTATAAATAAAAGTGGCTAGATATATATTTAGAATATATATATATACATTAAAGACACACATGTGTGATTATTTGTATACTTTGTGTATTAGTTATATTATTTTAGGGCATGAAATAATGTAACACATCAAAACACCAAGAATTACCATCCAAAATACCATCCAAAATCTCAATGAATAAACATATAAGTTACACACAAAATATTGGCAAAAACAGAACAAGAAATGTAACTTACAAAATATTCCGGAAAATATGTTCACAAAATATATTTTGGATTCAAAGGAGTGAAAGTGTGATTTTCACAATTACTTCCAGAGTATATCATATTTTTGACAAGAGAAGAATATAGCATTTTTGACAAGTATAAAGATATGTATTTTCCTTGGAAATATTAGAAGATATATTATTTTTGTGAAAAATAAATATTTTCTTGAGTAAACTTGAAATACATTATTTTTGGATAAAAATGAGTTTATAAATATTTACTAAGTTAGACTGGAAAATATATTATTTTGGAACTACAAATATTTTGCCAAGAGAAAAATTATAAATAATTTTTCTAAGTGATACTTCTTAAATATATATTTTGGAAATATATATGTTGGTGGACTTTTATTAGAAATAATATTCCGGAAAGTTTAATAACTAATTAAATATGAGGATACTTAATAAATACATTAAGAATACGTATTCTCGTACGTATAAATATACACCGGAATACGACCCCAAAATGTGGCAAAATACACATGTATAAGATACCCCATCCTTGGGAAGGAAATACAAGTATAAATACTTGAGAAGTATTATTACAAAAATATTGTTTAACAATTATTCCAAAAATTTATAGATATAATTTAAGTTAAGATATTAATTATTTTGAAAAATTATATAACTTGGAATAATATCAGAAGCATAAAAGAAACGTAACTCAGAAACGTTAACACTAAGTCAAGGCACGGCCCGTTCGTCTAATAGATATTAATACGTTGTAGGTAGTTGTGTTCACCGAAGAAGTACGAGTTATGATTGTTGAAGACGCAAGACTGTGAGTTTCGTGTTCCCCCTTTTCTTTAACTGTTTTCAGTTTTATAACTTCGGGGGTGAAGTACATGTTACAATTGTTTACAAACGTTATTATTTGGTATGGTTAGCTAAGGAAGGGTACACTTAGATCATGTGAATGGTGGGCGTAACGCTTAAGGCCATCAATCCTCATTGTAGGACCGAGGGACATGAGTGATAGATCTATTTGGGTGTAGCGAGCCCCGCCCATGTTGGACCAGGGTTGGCCCATCGGTAGACTATGTCTTACAGCCGGAAGCCCGGTGCAAATCTGCTAGGTTTGAGCTCCCTGCATCACGTCACACATATCAATGGCCTTGCAAACCATTGGTGATCTGTTTTCCTTGATGCTTTCATACCGTCACTTATAAACTTACATACATACTTACAGTGATTTCAAAGGTTTATACATACACACAAACAAACACACGAACTCACTCAACTTTTGTTGATGTTTTCAAAATACATGTATTTCAGGGAATTAGTAAGTGGATCTGGCGGGCGTTGGAAGTTCATGCTGCGTTGTGAATAAAGATGTCATCCATGGTTTGAGGTTTGGGTTGGGTGTCTTATTCCTGGACGAGACACGTCTTCCAAACCTTGGTTTTATTTAATATCTTTTGATGAGTCCTTAGTGAACTCATAAACAATTTGTATGGTTTGTAGTTTGAAATTGAAGTCTACGTTTTAAAACAATGGTGTTATGTTTTAAACTTATTTAATGGATGACAAATCTATGGTTTTATCATATAGTTGTTGTTATGATTGAATGCAATGCTATTAAGAAAGTCACACCATAATCACGCTTCCGCAAAAGTCAGGGTGTGATAAAACAAAACCATCTGGCTGACCCATATAGACATCTTCAGAGAGATGCCCATTAAGAAAAGCATTTTTGACATCCATTTGCCATATCTCGTAGTCATAGTACGCGACTATGGCAAGCAATATCCTGATCTATTTGGTCATAGCAACAGGCGAAAAGGTCTCATCATAGTCAATACCCTGAGTTTGAGTGAAACCCTTCGCAACTAGCCGTGCTTTATAGGTGTGTACATTTCCATGCATATCGGTTTTTCTTTTGAAAACCCATTTGCTCCCTACTGCCTGAGATTCGGGGGTAGCTCAACCAAGTCCCAGACTTGATTATCACGCATAGATTGCATCTCAGCGTTCATGGCTTCTAGCCATTTCGCAGATTCAGGATCTGAGATAGCAGGTTTGTCATTAGACTCATCTACTACCAAGACTTCAGCACCTTCAAGATGCCAAAGGTATCTGTCAGGTTCTTTACGAGTCCTGCTACTTCTGTGAACGCCTGTGTTTATGTCTAATTCATCAGTAATAATTTCTTGTTGTTCAGACATTCCGACTTCATTGACGGTTGTTGTTGATTCTCGAATTTCTTCAAGATCAACCGCATTATTTCCAGTTCCTCGATTAAGAAGTTCTTCCTCGATAAAGTGCCCCTTCCTTTTGATAGAAATAACATTTGCATCAGGATGGTAGAAATAATATCCGCTTCTTTTATAGTTTCTGACGAAAACAACCTTTTCGCCTCGAGGATCGAGCTTATCATCAGCATCACTTGTGATGTATGCATCACATCCCCATACTCTTTGGTATTCAAAGTCGGGTTTATGCCCATGCCATATCTCATATGGGGTTTTGTTTACCTTTTTAGTTGGAGCCAGATTGACAATGCGGGCGGCAGTCATAAGAGCATGACCCCAAAAGGAGTGAGGTAAGTTAGTTCTACACATCATTGATTGAACCATATTAAGTAGGGTTGGATTTCTCCTTTCGCTCACGCCATTAAGTTGGGGTGTGCCAGGTGGAGTGGGTTCTGAAATTATTCCACACTCCTTCAGATGATTGAGGAACTCTAAGCTAAGGTATTCGCCACTTCGATCTGATCGAAGTACTTTTATCTTTCTAGTAAGTTGGTTTTCTACATCATTTCTACTTCATAAGCATATCGACTATAATCGTCGATGAAAGTAACGAAGTATCTTTCATGGTTTCTTGTCATGGTTCTGAAAGGGTCACATACATCAGTGTGAATGAGTCCTAGCAGACCATTGGCCCGTTCACCAACACCAATGAAGGGAGCTTTGTGAGTTTGCCAGCTAAGCAAGATTCGCAATCATTAAAGGAGTCCTGTCCAGTGGATTCAATAATCCCCTCGGATTGGAGCCATTTTATGTGTGCCTTACTTATGTGGCTAAGTCTACAATGCCATAGAAAGGTTTCATTAATACCGGCTTTATTACGCTTAGAAAGATGATATATGTTATTACATGTTTAAACATCAATCTCATAAATACCATTTTGAGGTTTAGCTTCAAAATAAAAGACATAATTCAAGTAGGCAGAAATAGAAATACCATTAATAACGTACTTGAAACCTTGTTCAAACAAAAGGGAAACCAAAATAATATTTCTGGTTTTACCAGGTACAAACAAGCAATTGTTTAAATTAACTACAAGGCTAGAAGGACATGAAAAATGAAATGTGTCGGTTGCAAAAGGGGCATTTTTTTCCCATCACCAATGATGAGTTCCATGTCGCCTTGTTTCAGCTTCCTTCACTTTTCAGGCTCCTGCAAAACATTAGTGATGTGGTAACCACACCTAGTATCAAATACCCATGTGTTGCTAGAAACAGTAAAAAGTCCAATAACATAAATGAGAATATCTGAAGAAGTGCCAATGTTATCGGCCTTGTTCGCCTTCAGCTTGGTTAGATACTGAGGGCAGTTCCTTTTCCAGTTCCCCGTTTGGTTGCATTCAAAGCACTGATGCTCCTGGGAGGGGGTGGGTTAACAAGCTGCTTGTTGTTGGTGGCAGATTTGGCAGCAACAACAGCCATTTTTTTGCCTCTTCTATTATGAACCATTTTCTTGTTGTTGGGCTTCTTAACACTACCAGACTTGACCATCAGAACTTGGTTGGTTTTATGTGGAATGTTAATCTCGGCCATTTTGAGCGTACCATGTAGCTCAGGCACAGTCTTCACCCAAGCATTCATATTATAGTTCAAAATGAACTGGTCATATGAGCTAGGGAGAGAGTTCAAGATGAAGTTCGTTGCCATTTCATCTTGCAGGGGATCACCAAGCTTATTCATCTGGTCAATGTACCCTTTCATCTCAAGCACATGAGTACTGACACACGATCCTTCTTGCATTTTACAGCTTATGAGTTGCTTCATTATGTCATATCGCTCCTGTCGAGCTTGTTTCTGAAACATGCCTTTTAGTGGTTGGATCATGTCATAAGCATCTTTATCTTCCATGTTCTTTTGAAGTTCAGGAGACATAGTGGCTTGCATAAGGCAGGCTACCTCAACAGTATCCTCATTATGCTTTTCCAGTGCCTTACGAGCAGCATTAGTGTTACTTTCAGGCTCGGTTGGGACTGGGCCATCTAAGATATATAACTTTTTCGCCATCTTGAGAACTATTCTCATATTACAGTGCCATTCAAGAAAGTTGGTGTTATTCAGTTTTTCCTTTTCAAGTATAGACTTGAGAACAAAGGAGTTGTTTTCATTAGACATCTGTTACATAAGCAAAGAGTTTTTAATTAGTATTTTTGATGTATATTTCCTTATTTAATTAATAATGAATTACAGTAATTAGAACAATGAATGAGAATCTGGCTATGTCAGTAGTAAAGGCAGCTGTGGCATTCACTTTAGGAAGTGACTAGGCAGACTGACAACGAGTGTCAATTGTGAGAATTGCACAACTCTCAAGTATGAGGCCGCTAAGACAACTCTTGTCTATGCATTGATACGTTTAGCCTCATTTATGCCTACTTTTTACTTTCAAGACAGCTGGATCATGTGGTGAGAAAAGAAAAAGTAATAGTCGTCCTAAAAGAGGTACTTGGTGCGTGTCGATCGTGATATGATTTTATTCATATTTTAAGTTCGTTTTACGCATTAGTTAAATTTTAAATTTATAAAACACGATACTGTACTAACACTAAACACACACTTGGGCAAGTGCACCCATCGCGAGCGTAGTATAGTGTTGGTAAGATACCAATGTCGTCCAAGGACACAAGAGCTTTTAATACCGGTTTATCGTCAACGTCTAATCGATTTAAATTTTTGATAAAAGTTTTTTAAACATGAAAGTAAATCTAAACATAAAAAATATAAATAAAATAAAAAAACAAATAGACAAGATAGAATCACTTGGATCCAACTTATCTTTAATGTACCCTTTAATTTTCACACTTTCGGACTTTTTAAGAGATTATCTTAGTTATAGTGAATGTGACATTATCCTCAACCCAGTGGTTTGAGTCAGCAGAGATACAATCCCAAAGGGTGGTCGGAATATCGAAAGATAATTAAATAAGTTATTAATGCGAAAAGTGGTAGGCCCCTCTTTTGAAAGTGACGTTACCATCAGCTAAGTGGTTTGAGTCAGCAAGGATACAATCCCAAGAAGCCCGTTTAATGTTTTAATAGTAGTTTACATATGAGGGGTTCAAGCTAATTGCACCCCCGCCATCCAATACCTTTGGGGCATTGAAAGAGGTTCTAGTAAGTTTGAACCAAGTCCTCGCAGGATCTATACACTGAACGAGACAAGAACTTTACCAAACCACCCATCTAACCCCCTTCCAGGTAGTTAACACGCTTTATATAGACCGTAAAGACACGAATGAGCAAATCAATGACATCATGAAGAAATGGTAAAGAAGATTCACTTTCAACATAAGAAACTAGTTATTAAAGTCATTAATACATACCCAATTAAAAAGTGCCGAAAGATTAAAAATCAAAAGTAATACATTAAATACTTATCTTCACCAAGTGATGTAAGAGATTAGCCAAGCATGGCCTTTGATTGACAAGAACTCTTACAATCAATCTTGGATCCCGAGACTACTACACACTCTAAAGATGAAAGATGGATGATGGTGGTGGGTGTTGGTGTTGTAGTGGTGGTGGAATGGTGGCAAAGTGAGAGAGAAGTGGTTTTGCCAAGGGATGCCTTTGAAAGGAACCAAGCACCCCTATTTATAGTCAGATCAGAGCCCTGACCACGGCCCCGTGCCCGCTGGGCACAGCCCCGTGGTCACTCCTTTCTCTTCCTACATTAATTGTAGCTGTCAGCAGAGAGCCCCACACGTCCCGTGGTCAACTCTTCGCTCTACTATCAAGATTCTGCAAATCTGAG
Organism: Helianthus tuberosus; assembly: GCA_030545235.1. Taxonomy (NCBI): domain Eukaryota; kingdom Viridiplantae; phylum Streptophyta; class Magnoliopsida; order Asterales; family Asteraceae; genus Helianthus; species Helianthus tuberosus. The sequence continues at coordinate 1,796,959 of CM060389.1, read as the reverse complement.
AGTTGACCACGCCCCGTGGTGAATTGGGCCCGGCCCTATGGTGGGTGTGTAAGCTTCCATTTGTCTTTTCTGCAGGAGCTGTGGCTGACCACGGCCATGGTGAGCTGACCTCGGCCCCGTGGTAGGGTTTCTGTTTCTCTTGTTTTTGTTCTTGGGATGCTACCGAGGGGTCGGGTATGTCACGTTATTCATTCTTCTTGTATTTCGTGTTGGTTTTAGCTGCTAATTTGCTTTTTTTATTCGTTTAAACTCATTTGGTCCTGTAAATATAAAAGGAACAAAGAAACGCACTATTTCCAACATTAGTACTGAAAAGGGTTGGTTTTACGCCTCATTTGATGTAATTTATATGTTGCATTTTGTACACATCAGTACTTGTGGAAGGGTCGGATGTGTCAACGAAACCCTTGCACCTTGGAAGGATATGCTAGACATCAAGTGTGGTGCTGTGGCTCCAAACACTGACGGTTCGCTTTTACGTTCCAAGTGTAGCTTGTGATAGGATGGCATAGACTATTGATTTTAATTATGGGTTAATTTAATATTTACCAAATAGGTTCGTAAGAGCCAATTTTAGTATATATTTAGCCATGACATCTTGATGAACCCTTTAAGCTCCCAGGACACTTAATTTTAAATAGCCTATTAAAACTAAGTTTGTCGCGACTTGTATATCCATTTAAAAATTAATAGTTTTAAAACTATTAAGTTATGAGTTTTAGAAAGTTACAACTTTATAAATTTTAAAAACTCTAATGGTTATTATTTATTTTAAAATAAACTATTTGTTTTATAACAAATATTTACAACTTGTAAAAATCAATTTAGAACTTGTTACAATTGATTGTGAACATTTTAAAACACCTTTTAAAAGTTTGGTGTTGGTATGTTATATAGCAACTTATAAGATAAAAGAAACCATAATAGCAAAAATAAATGTGTAAATCTTTAGGCCATTTTGTTTGTTCTTGCTAGAGCTAAATAGCAAGACCAAACTGGGTCACGGGGTAACAAACACAAAACAACCATAAGGATGGACCTAGTGCATCTAGTTGTCTTCAGCACCTCCATGATTCTTATAACGTCTTCAATTTGTTTTCGGGACTTCGGGTTTTCAATGTTATAATATAAAAATATAACAAAAGTGAAACCCTAATCTATTACAACTTTGAGCCACAAAGTGGGCAAAAACCATAAAACAAACCTAAAGTAAGAGCAAGTCGGCCAAATTTACATATTAAATACAATCAAATTTATGTGGGCAACCTTTTGGTCAAATAAAAGAAATAAAAAACGTTTGACTAAATAACTCGTTGCCCAAGAAATAATTAGATCTGAAACTTTAAACAAGTTAAAGTTTGAGATCTATAACCGGTTAAAAGGACCGGTTCCGATTTGCATGTTGTAAGCGTGACTCTGATACCATTGTTGGGATTCAGTGGTATCAATTTTACTTTTATCAAAATGGATTTGACATATTTTATTAACTAAATATATAATTAAAAAAAACGCAGCGGAATAAATATAAATAATCAACACCAAAAGTGTACCGAACAGGATCATGGTTACAAACATGCAAATACGAAAAACAATATTAATTAATCTACTGATGAGATTAAATATACCTTAGTGGTAAAAGATTAATCGTTTGAGACACTGAGGTACAATGAACGAGTGCTAGACCCAAACACGAACCGAGCGGCGACGACTTTGGCTTGTCCGGTTGTAAGATGTTGGAAAAATAGGTGAAAATAGCATTTTTCACAAATATAGGAAAATGATTTTTTCCTATTTTGGACTAGAAATAAATATAATAAAATGAGCGGGTTTTATATATTTATTTGTGGGTTTGTGTTCTATGTTGGGAGAGCTTCGCAACGAACTAAACCACGTCTAAAACGGAGCTAAGATGAATGAGATATCAATGCTCAAAGTTGGGTGTTTGGAACATTCAATGCTGAAACAAAAGGGAAAGTAGCACCTTGTCCCACATCGGATGAGAGATGGAACTTAAAGGGGTATTTAAGTGGGAACTCTCCATCCTTATTGTTTCATGGGAGCACTCACTAGTGTACTCGCGAAGGGTGCGGAGCACCCTAACTCGCACTCGCACTCGCAAACGCTCGCGCGCGTGGCGTGGGCGATGAGGCGCAATGTGGCGCTTTGATGGCGCACTTTGCACTTCGCACGCTCGCATTGCCGCGAGCCGCTTGAGAGCCGCCTTTGTATTTTTGACCACGTGCGCGTGGTGGATCACAGAGGATGCAAGGACCAAGTGGAGTGCAAGTTCGAAGCGCGTGACGTGGCAGTCCGCGCGCGGGTATACGTGGCACGAAGGCTCGCGGTTGCGCATGGTGCATAGGTCCTGAGGTGTCGTGCGCGGCGCACCGAAGTGAGCCAAAATGGCGCGACTGTGTGGCGTGCTTGTAGAGGCTCACAGGTGACGTGGCGCACGCGCGCATGGATCTGAGTCAGTGAGGCGCACGCGCGCATGTGTGTGAGCCAAGAGGACGCACCGCGCATGGCGTGCACACCTGGGCGCGCGCGCACCAGTGTGGCTTGCGCGCGCATGCAGAAGCTTCCAGCATTGAATGACAGAGCAGTTTCAGTCCAGCTTCGTAACTGACGAGTTAACGGGCTTTGACTGAGAATTAAATGACGTATTAAATTGCATTGAAGACGTTTAATGCAATTTAAACCTCTCTTTAATTCGTTTTTGACTGTTTCGACTTAGGAGCTGTATAAATACAGCTCCATACCCACTGCAGAAAATGACCAGCAACAACAACATATGCATACAATTCTCTACATCATTCTAATCTTTTTCCAGCTCACTTCAAGGTAGCCTTCGGGTTGTAGGCCTTCTCCGGCAGTACTACTGCTCCGGCTGTTGTACCCTGGGAAACAAAACGAGTACTCTTGGGAGACTCGGAATTTGTTTTAAGGGAAGCGTGTTGAACACGTGCCTCAATCAAACTCTTCTTCTACACCAATTCTTGTATTTGATTTATTTCAGTTGTAATAGTACTTTTGTTTTTTCCAGCTTTCTTTATTTCTGTATTGTAATCAATTAATAAAATTTGTTTATTTTATTTATTTACGCGAACGGTTCCTACATAAGACAAAGTAATGAAAATGGGGCAGCACTTTCTTTGAAAGTGGTGGCCTTTGTTTTGATGGTTGTAGTATATATATATTATCTAATGATTAGAGTTTATCATAATATATATATATTAGGTTAATAATAATAACCCTATTAATCACCTCTAATCATCTCTTGGTCCCCTAAAGTCTAACACGTCTAGTACAGGCCCAAATGTGATACGAAACCCGAAAAACAAAGTTTAATTAAATAAATAATTAAAAGTTATATTATTTATAACCCGTATAAATAATAAATCCCGTTTCTCGTGGATATATAATTATTTTAGATAATTATATATTTCGTTCTGTTAATTGTTCGTGGTCACCAGTTAACCAAGTTAAATGGATTTAATGTTCATTGCCCAAGGTGTAACTCTTACGGGTCATAGCTCGGTTAACAGCGTTGACTTATCGAACCCGTACATATAAATCCAACAAAACTGTGGCAATGAATCCTTTTGTTTGGTTTAAAAAAAACTTTCAATAAGAATACCATAATCAGGGCCACCCTAGGGGTGGGCGAGCCGCACACCCGGCCGATGCCTGTTTTTCCGGGGGGGCCTTAAACTTTTATATATATATTCGCAGTTTGTAACCAATAAGGCATAATGGCTAGTGCTATGGTTGTTTTGGTTTGTACCTTTTACAGGGAACGCATGGGTTCGATCCATGGTTCCCTTGTTTTTTGCTTCTTTTTTCTTTTTCCTTCTCCTTCTCCTTCTCCTTCTCCTTCTCCTGCTTCTCTTAGAATGACCCAATACTAAAAGTATATTCTTTTAACATATGTTTTTCCAACTTTCATATGTATTAAGTCATTTACTTTAGGTTTTGTTTTTATTTTTTTCACTTATTTAACTAAATGATTTTTTAGAAAGGTTTTTTTCTTTTTATTATCTAACTAATATTTAATAAGAAAAACCAATGAACGGAACACGTCTTGATGCCTTTTCCTATGTATTACGACTATAACTTTTGAGCACTAATTTGTTAATTGTTAGAATTGCGTGTTTTGTTGAGCCCTAAGTTGGGTGTTTTGTTGAACGCAATTGTTAATTGTTTGAATTGAGTAATTGTTAATTATTTTTTACTTTTGAATCATCGGTTAGCTATTACTTTGTGTCATTTTAATACTATGATTTTACTAAGTTTATTGCTATAACGTTAATCTTCGTTTAAAAATAGTTTATACAATTCGTTAGGGCCTAAAGGTCTTTTTTCGACTCATACAAGACACTTAAATTCTTAGGACCGGCCCTGACCATAATCCATGAAAATGAAACATTATAGCTTATTTTATCTACAAAAATTATCTGCTAGTATAATTCAGTTTTTATATTGTGAAAACCGGCCAAGAACCGGTCGAGAATTCGAGATGGACTAGTGGTGCACAAATCGGGTTTTTTTAAAAACCGGGTTTTGGGTAGTATCGGGTTCGGGTAGGATCGGGTTTTACAAAATCGGGTTTTTTTAAAAACCGGGTCCGGGTTTTCTACCAAAAATGTATACCCTATATACCCGGGTTCAGGTAGGGTTCGGGTCGGGTTTTATAAAACCCGGGTATTATAATACCCTATTTCCGGGTTCGGGTCCGGTTCGGGTATTCATCGGGTACGGTTCGGGTATGCATCGGGTTGGGAAAAAACCCGCACCGGGTATTAAAAAAACCCGACCGGAACTATTCTTATAATTAGAAACCTAATAATTAAACAAGATTACATCAAAGTGCATACATAATTTTGTTAAATCATAAGAACTAGAAGTCTTAATGCTTGAAACCTAATAATTAAACAAGATTACATCAAAGTGCATACTTTTTGGCCGTCTTCGTTTTTTGATCGTCTTCGTTTAGTCTTCTTCTAGTGGGCTTGACATTCCCATTTCGACCTCTTCCTCGTGTATATCCGTTTCAACGCCATTTTCATCTTCAAGTGACTCCACATGTTGAATCCGCTCCACCGCATCCAAATAGTCCTTCAAGCAAATACACATTTCAACCGACTCGGGACTAAGCTTCGTCCTCCTTAATGAAATGACTCGGCCACTAAAAGAAAAGGCGGACTCCGAAGCTACCGTGGAAGCTTGGACACTTAGTAGATCACGGGCCATTGCGGCTAGAACCGGAAATTGGGGTTCCTTTTCTTTCCACCAAGCCAAAATGTCGAAATTATCAAATTCTTCTTCGGAAGTGACGAATGCTAAAAAATCCGATGCATTATATTTCCCGAACTCGCTACTTGGGGTGTTACCACGAGCTCGTTTAGCATTGTCACTTCGCAAAGTATTAATCAAACAAATTTTTAAATTTCTATTACGGCTTGTTGAACTACCACTAGAAGAACCCGCATTTTCATAAGCTTGATGAACTTGTGAACTTAATTGACCATATTTTGCATAATAAACATCAAACAACTTTTCAAATTGTTTGTTAAAACTTGCTTGCGCTTTTGGTACAAAATAAGGATCTTCTTCTTGCAAATCCAAAGCAAAACATATTTTCTCAATCAATGTTTCCACACCTCCTTTGTTTACGTATGGGTTTAGAGCGGCCGAACAAGTAATAACGGGAGGCAAAACTTCAAAATACTTTCTAAACTTTTCTTTCATCGGCTTCATCATTTTAACAAAAATCGGACCTTTATATTCCAAATCTTGAAGCTTTGTTGCGATTATGAAAAGTTGGTTAAGAACTTCGCAACTTGTGGGATAATAAACTCCCGATAAAAACTTTGTTGCACTTTTAAAAACCCCAAGCACATCGGTTAAAGTTTCAACAATAGCCCAACTAGACGGCGAGAATGATTCAACCTCTATTTCGTCTCCAAGCAAATCATGAAAAGCAATCAAACAATCCTTTTGTTTTATAGCGCTTTCAAACATGCTACAAGTCGAGTTCCATCGAGTCGCTACGTCCCAATTCGCACCCAAACTTTTAACACCCGATTCTTTACAATATTTTCTATATCGCATATATATTCCCTTGCTAGTAGCAAAAATATCTTGTAGCATTTGTTTAAATTTTTTTCTCAAATCCACAATTTCATTTAAACCGTCTTGCACAACTAAATTGATAACATGTGCCACACAACGGCTATGAAAAGAAACACCGTCGCAAGTCGGTTTATATCTTAACTTTAGTTGTGTGACCGCGGCGGTGTTGTTGGATGCATTATCAAAAGAGATAGCAAACAACTTGTCACCAAAGTTATAACCATCGATTACTTCTTTTAAAAGTTGAAACAAATTGTTTGCGGTATGTGGATAAGGAAATAACTCAAAAGCAATCGTACGCTTTTGCATTTTCCACGTAGAGGGATCTATCCAATGCACGGTAACACAAAGGTACGATTCGGGTAACCCATGAGGTGCCGACCAAACATCGCACGTCAAATTCACACCGGTTTTTAAACTTTGAAAAGTCGAAAACAATTGTTGTTTTGCTTGTTTCCACGCTTTTAGACAATCACGTCGAAGAGTAGTGTGGCTTACTTGGTTATAACGTGGTTGTAGAACTCTTTGGATGAGACGGGTCAATCTTTGGTTGTCAAAGAATTGAAATGGCAAACCTTGTTGAATCACGAAATTTCTGAATCCTTCGCGAACCGACTCGACGTCATAATGCCAAATTTTCCCGTCGCTTGACAATGGTGGTTGACCTTTGTTCGGATCATTCCTCAAAAGTTTGCAATACGTTGACAAGTGTTTTTTCAACGTCGTGTTCGAATCAGACTTCAACAAAGCTCCACAATGAATGCATCGAGCTTTGTTTGGTCCAAACGACATTTTACATAACTCGTAATGAACCCAAACTTCTTGGTTTCGAGTTGTAGGAATAACCTCCACGACGCTTGCTTTGGTAGCCGTAGAACCCACGCCAATGGAAGACGTAGCACTTTGCGATGCCATTTTTGAGTTGTTGTGTATATTAGTTGTGCATTAAAATTCTGCAGTAAATATTCAACCACAACATTAAATTCGGTTGACTGAAGCCAGAAGAACAATTTTTTTTGCTGGCCATAAGTACAGAACACGATAAAATAATGATAGTCATTTCATCAAGCAGGGCAACAAATCTTGAAAATACTGATTTGAAGATGAAAACTCTCACATAAGCATTTCATCAAACAGTTAGTATGCAAAGATTAATACAATGTACCAATATAGAATTTGATTTAAGTAAGCCCCATAATCACAAGTCTAAACAAGAATCATCATAAATTTCAAGCATTCATGGTTAAGTTAACCCTAGGTTTCACAACCAGTGTATGTAATATCACATAGAATTAGCAATGAAAAGCAAGTAATTACCTGAAAATTCGGGTGATTGAAAGGAATTAGGAAAGGAATGGCGAATTGGTGCGGCGGAGAAGAGCGATTGTGGCTGGAGAAGGCTAGACGAGTGATGCAGGTGGCTGGAGACGAGTAGTCAGTGGTGGCGAGCTGCTGAGGAGTGAGGATTCTTCAGTACTGGATGTTTGGGTTTCACACTGTAATGTCGATACACACAGCCACACAGGGGCGAATAAGTTATTAAACCCTATATTTATTTTTAGTTATTAAAAAAAACGCAAAAAACACAAAAAAACGGTCTTTAAAAGACTCGTTCACGTGACCTGATAAAACGCGCCATCACTTACCAATAGGCCATCTTCAGATTTGTTTATAAGGTTCCCTCACAAGAATTTAAAAGGTTCCTGCAGAAGTCTTTATATAAATTAACACTATAAAATACGAATCGAACGGGTTCCCGGGAACCCCCGAGCTGGCTATAAATCCGCCACTGGGTATAAAAACCGGGTTTCGGGTATTATAAAACCGGGTTTCGAGTATTATAAAAAACCGGGTTTCGGGTATTATAAAAACCGGGTTTCGGGTATTTATAAAACCGGGTTTCGGGTATAAACCAGGTATAAAAAAACCGGTTCCGGGTTTGGGTTTTAGACCAAATATGCATACCTGGTCCCTACCCTACGGGTAGGGTCGGGTTCGGGTATAAAAAACCCGGGTTTTATAATACCCGGTTCCGGGTTTTTTTTCGGGTCCGGGTTCGGGTTTTTTGTGCACCACTAAGATGGACCTTCCTCGGCAGGCTGTTTGTCAGTAGTGAGCCGGAAGGCCCAGAAATTGGAGAGGAACTATTGTTTTATTTGGGCCAATGGTAAAAGTTTTGGGTAATTAAAAACTGTGATTTTACAAAATAATAATATATTTAGCCCACTATATAGAATAACTGTTTATAAGTGTTAAAAATAAAACTTCTTTACTAAATATCATTATTGTTATAGGGTGGGGTTATTGTACAAAGGATGTTTTGTGTGAGAAGTGTAAGAAGCAATATTGTGAGGACATGTGACACTAATAAAAATTAAGACTTGAGGGTATAATTGTGAAGCCAACAATTCAAATATTGTAATGAATATGCAGTCATGAATATGGAGAGAGAGAATCCCTGATTTCATGGTTTGATAATTGTTATGATGTTTTAATCACATATGGTGTTTTAATCACGTATAGTGTTCTAGAGTTGAGATCCTATACAAACAGTGCTAAACGTAAGAACCGTAAGAACAGATCTGAGTCATTAATAGTTTAAATCAAGGGTTGGTATTGATTATAAATAAAATCCCTATAATTAATAATTGAGTTAATTACACAGATGGACCCTGTGGTTTATAGCTAGTTTCGCCTTTAGGTACTAACTTATTTTTTTAATAGGTTTGGGGCTTGTGATTATCAGTTTGTAACGAGTTTTTGTATTAACACTAACTTCTGTTAAATTTGAGTAGAATGACTAAAATACCCTTTTGTGACTACAGGGACCATTTATGTAATAAATCATTGTTAATTACAGGGACCATTTGTGTAAATTCTTAACAAATCTATACTGTATAATAAAAGAAACCATTTAGGGGACACTTGTCATTATATTAGGTCATGTCTTATAGATAATTACACGAGTTAAATACATAAAAAAATCAAATAATTAATGATAAAGGTTTGAGAATTATAAAACAATACCCTTAAAAGAGGCTTTTCAAATATCCGAATAGTTTTTTTTAATGTTCAGTTACTTATATTTTTATAAAGTTGTTTATATCTAACTAAAGATATTGTTATTCAATTCTGATTTACATTAAATATTTTTAAACTATTAACTATTTCTTAAATAAGATTGATTATAGAAGATTTACTAAACTTATTTTATTAATAAATAAATAGCTTCGAATATTTAATGTTTAATCCTTATTATAAACGATTCATATTTTATTTACAAATAAACAAATTATTAATAAATTGTTCGCCGCGAAACAACCGTCGGTCAAACCCACGTTCAAGTAGATCCTGACCGTAATAATTCAGGTGGTTACCTTCAAGATTTAATCTCATCCGTTCAAACCCAAAAAATTGGCAGTTTGATTTTTCAACGCAAGTTAAGTTTTGCTGTGTTTTCTGCATGTTTCTCGCTACGTGGGTACGCTCTCTCAACCTTGTCGGTTCATCTTGGATAACTTCTACGTGGTAGTTAGCATACAAGATGTATATATATGTCCGTGAATGCTTTGCATTACATCCTTTTCAATAAAGCATATCACTGTAAGGTGGTTACATATTTTATGTGTTAATGATGTTTGTTATGCTTCGATAATAGTTTCTTATTTAGTTTGTTTGTTTTGCTTCAGTTATGATCGATGGATAATGCTGTGTATGATGAGGATTCAATTTCGGGGGAAAATGTAAGATGTTAATTTATATGGTATTGTGTTTATTTAACCATGTTTGTTCATTTGAATAATGATGCTTTGTTTTTCAGTTTGCTGGGTTGGACAGCGTTGTGGAAATGAAGCAGCCAGCAGATATGATGTCTTCTAATATAGTTGGAAATGTAATATCATTTTGTTTTGTCAAGTATTGGGATTTACATAGCATTGTGTTTTTTAATATTATTTTTGTGTTTGTAGGAATCCTTTGTGTTATTATAGTAAAAAATCATTGACATGCTTTTTTTTGTCAGGTTGTAGCTGACAAGTGTGTGGATGGTCATTTGCATGAATTTTCTTATTGCTCTAATGAGAATGTACATTTCGTAGCAAGTTTATGATGAAGTTTCTGTTATTATTTATGATATTGTGTGTTACTTAGAATTATTGTGTTATTTACAGCTATTGTGTTTTTTGTGATGGTTTTTTTGTTTTTTGTTTTTTTTTTTGTAGTATACTATGACAACAGTGGTTAACAGTTGTTTTTTTTTTTCCAGCTTGTGGCTGACAACATTTTAGTGGATGATCATTTTCAAAAGTTGAGTAAGATATCTGATGAAACTAGAGATGTATGTAATAATTCTATTATAACTGTAAAGATAACATTGTTTTAGTTCAACATGGTAGTTTATTTTATTAATGAGTATATTGTTTTTCAGTTTGAAGAATTATTTGGAGTACTTCCTGACTTGACTATGTCTTCAATCGGAGCTGCAAAGGTAAATCGTTTATGTTAAAGTATGTAAATTATATTGTTAGTGATAGTTGGTGATGTTTATGCTGAATCTTATTATGTTTGCTTATATTTTGTTTTGTAAATTTCAGAACAAATCTAAAGGCTTTGACTTGGAGTTTGGTGCTTTGGTTGGATGTCCCGACAATTCTATAAAGCATGAGATGAACAAGGTTGGTTCCATATCTATATGTTTAGTTAATATTCTAGATGAGTGACTGACATATTATTCTCTAGCCTCGTAATTTCAGAAGAATTAATCAAAGGGTAAAGGCGCTGAAGAATTGGAAGTGGGATGAGGTGATTGAAATCGACAGTTTTGGCGAAGATTAGTTATGTTGTTTTTTATGTATGATGATGGTTATTGTATTTTGGTAATGATACTGTGTTGAGTTGGAGTTTTTTTTTTTTTTTGTGTATTTTCCTTTCCCTTAAACATGCATGTTTTTCTTTGTTTGTAATATTTTCCTTATAATTTAAAGCGTAATTAATATTTTTGTTGATTCATGCATAGTAAGCCGTGTACCAGTTTAAGTTTCCCGTGTTTAATTAATGGTTTGTGTGTTTATAGTAATAACTGTATGTAAACGTGTGTCTCTTCAGTTTTTTTGTATGATTGTATCGTTTCCCGGAGCAATTTTTACATCATGTAACCGTTGCTGCCATTAATAGTTCCGCGTTTGTGACCATAAGCCTTTTATATATATATGCAGACATTTCATGTATATCGTATCTCAAGTTATTTAAGTTTTTCAATGGCTTCATCAAGTAATCAAGGAGAAGATTTGAAGGAACTGTTTTATAAAGCAGTGATGGAAGAATTGGAAGCTGAGTTAGAGTTTTCTAAAGATCTGAGGAAATGCTTTCATTCTTTGAAGACTGGAGTTGGCTCTCGTGATGATGTAACTGAGACGTTGCGTTTATTGCCTCCAACTGCTGTTCGTGACCTGGCACTTTTGAATAATGGTGAGAGTGGGAACAAAGATGTTCAGTTAATGGCACAGATGTTAGAAATATTTAGACAAGTTAATGAGTCAATGGAGTTGAAGCGTAGGTTTTTACTTTCCTTATAAGTAGTTTTGTTAAGTTTAGTCATAGTTGTTATAGTGATGTGGTTTGTATTCAATTATTAAGAGTTATTGGTGGTATTTTTATTTTAATGGAATGTTTTGATTTGTTTCTTGAAAGTTAGTCTGGGTGAATTGTGTTTTTTATTATGTCGTTTTTTTATTGTGTTTATTTAATCATATATTATTTCAAACATTTAATTTAATATCTTCAGTTTAATTTCTTCGAGCGACCATCTGGAGAATTGTATTTGTTTTGGTTTATTTTGATGTTAAATTGTGCCTGAATATAGAGTTGCACACATAAAAAAAAAACACTATCTATATCATAAACATCTTTGATAGATTAGTCAGGTACTATCTATACTATCTATAATAAGAGATTATGAGCTGATGTAAATTTGCCTATGTGTCAACTTCTAAGGTATGCCACATGTCAATGATGATGTCATAATTCCGGTTTACAATTTACATTGTTGGAATTGAACCTTAACAGAGGAACAGTTGATTAAGGTGAAAACCGGTTCAGAGCAGTGGAACCAGAATAAGCAGTTGTTAGGCTTCAGACTTTCCCCTTGACAGTGGTTCAAACAACTGCTGATCTATAATTCTGATTTGTTTTATCCACTGCTTAGCACAACAGCTGATGTGAAGACCAAAAGAATGCCAAAGACTAAGTACTGCTCTTCCAACTTGTGTGATCGACCAAGTAGCATCAGGCTGAGGGGAAGTTTTAGTTTGTAAGCATGCAATGTAATCTTTTGATTTGATTTGTAATCTTTCGATTGATGAAAAGCATGTGTTTATCAAAACTATTTTCCTCCTTGATTGTGTTTACAAAGTTTGTGTTCATTTCTGCTGCATAAATCATTGAATCATATTCATTCATTGTTCATCTATTACAAAAAACACAATCAATTTAACAATCAATTCATCTATTACAAAAAACACAATGATGACGACATCTGAGCAGCAGATGTACAAAACAGATGTTAAAGCTCATCCACTGATATACCAACAGTTGCTGATCAAATTAAACTTCAAATCCACTATAAGACAGAAAGTTGGGTAGTGTCATATAAGAGGAGCTTCAACAGTTCAGGGAAAACAAGTTTGAAAGAAAAACACTAACAAACGAAACTAAAAGAAAAAATATTGGTTCTGATAATACCAATAGCGGAAACAATACCATTCAGTTGGATTGGCTTTGGTTCATTATGTTAGGGAGAAAAAAAAATTGTAAAAGGCGAAATACTTAATAAATAAAAGTAAAGTAGAGTAATTAAATATGTATATCAACAAAGTTAAATCTTGTACTTTCATGATCTACACGCACTTTATATTTAACCCGACTCTTTATTGAAAAAATTACGTCGCCATCGAATGAAAACGTATTATATTTGATCTGACTCGCTTTCGAATACAGTTTACGAATGTTCATAAAATAAGTATAAAACGTAATATTTTTTTCCTGACTCACCTGAGAAAAAAGTTTATGTCAAAACGTAAATTTAAAATGACAGGTACGTTCAAACTGTTATACACAACACACTACGCCGGCGGCACCTTAGTTGTTTATAGCGGACGACACATTATGTGATGTGCTGACCATATAAAACATATGTTTGATGTATCCGATCAAACTGAGTGTAACCTATATAATCATTTGTGGTTATAATGTACAATGATGACAATAACTTTTGATGCACGCACGTGACATTACACTTTTTTACTTTGTTACACACGGTACCTTCGTGACATTAACGCCATTATATATATAGATGATAAGGTAAACTGCTGTGTTCATTTCAAAATGTTTGTAGAAAGGTCAATATTTGCTAACATGGCAGTTGTTTAAGATTGTGTTAATACAATGTTAAACTGCTTTCATTATCAGTTTTTTTTATATAAGTTACGTGGTTGGTTAGTTATATTTTATCACACGGTTGTGTATGAAAAGCGGTTGTATTCATTATGTTTATTTTTAAACATTTACATATCAAATTGTCTCAATTGTGTTTCATTTATTATATTTTACATTGTAGCCCCATAGATCATAAAATGGAAAAGCTTGGGTTTGCAATGATCGTCGATGAAATATTCACAAGGCTTCCTGCCAAAGCAATTGGTTGTTTGAAATGTGTTTGCAAAGATTTCCGGACGGAACTGTCAACTCATTTTTTTGAGATGATGCATTCTTGTCGAATTGGAAAGTCTCTACATAAGAAATATATCTCCTTGTCAAATATGTCAATTGTTGTTGACGACGTAATAGGTGGGAATTTGGATGTGGTTACAAGCAAACAGATCACTTTTCCTGGCAATGTTGACCCTAGATTCTTACGTATTCTAGCGTCGCTTAATGGGTTGTTGTTAGTGTCCTCTGAACCGAGTTGCTGTGAGCTGATCCTTTGGAATCCAACAACCAGGTGTCATAAGTTGTTGTCCGTGTCAGACTTTTGTCAGTGGTATGTTCGAAACAGTGATACAGGTGGAATGTATTTTGATGAAACCAATGATCTTAAAGTGCTTCACATAAAATATTTTTTTTTCAATGTCGTTACTGCTCGTGTTTATTCACGACGTCGTGAGACGTGGAGAGAAATAGATTTCTTGAGGGGAGATAATTTCGGTGGTCGGGGTTATTCATGGTCTTCCGGAATTTATTCTGGCAAAACCATATATTTCGTGTGTTCAAAAAATTGGTATCCCGCTTTGGAGAGGTATATAGTTGCTTTCGATGTTATTTCCGAAACTTTTAGAAGCCTTCGTTTTCCTGAAAGTTTGGAAGTTACTCCTTGGCGAGGAGAATTTCTGAGCATTGCAAAGAAGCTCCATTTTATTGTTGTTGAAAGGTCTCCCGAGTTATCTGTTGCTTTGTACAAAGTTGAAGATGAAGCCTTCATCAAGATGTTTTCTATTAATAATCTTCAAATTATTGGTTATGTAGAAAGTTTCCATTGGTCCAATATATTTCAAAACAACAAGTGGTTGATAAAAAACATTTGGAGTGGTGCTGTTGAAGTTGACCTGAGCAATGAAGTTTTTAATTACCTCCAACATGTTGATTCCTACATTGGTGCGAAACGAGCATTATTTATCGAGACCACTGTTTCGCTGATCGATTAGAAATTATTATGCTATATTATAGGGAATGGTGATTGTTTTTTTGAATTTTGTTTATTGTTTCAAGTAGTTCCGTTATTCCGTATGTATAAGTGTATTAACAATTGTCTGCATGGATATTTAATTCCAATTGGTGTTATTTAATCATATATTATTTCGAACTTTTAATATTTTCATTTTAATTTGTTTTACTATATATGTAGGTAAAGAAGTCCTACAAAACCTGATATCATGAATTTTGTTTTTTCCAATGGTTTGTGTTTTACCAACGAAATTGTATTTTTGGTAGCATACATCGTGTATTTTTTGGCTTTTGTGTAGATTCTGATAACATCAATTACTTTTTTTTTGTATATGTATCATGTATGTTTATCATTTGGTACTATCCTTCTTTTGTATAAGATTGTGTTATTATATTAAATGAAATCTTTAATATGTGTAATTTTAATATATGGTATGTTCTAGCGGTTTATAATCCAGGATTTTAGGTTAATAAGTTGTTGTAGTCTTTCTTGCATGTTCTCCTACAAAGATGGAAAGGTAAACTGCTGTGTTCATTTCTTAATAAACCTCTTTTAACCGATTCTAACTCATTTTTGATGTAGAGGTAGTTAACTGGAATGGTTATTATTGTGTACTTTTTTTAAGAAATTGTGTTGTTTTATGAAGAGTGATATTTTCTCTTATTATATGACAATGTATGTGTTAGAACTTTTGTATTCAGGTTTAACTATTCCTTTGTAGTTGTGTGTCTTATTTTATCTTATTGTATATCATTAAATGCTGTCTTTATAAAAGATTTTAGGTTAATAAGTTGTTGTAGTCTTTCTTGCATGTTCTCCTACAAAGATGGTAAGGTAAACTGCTGTGTTGATTTCAAAATGTTTGTAGAAAGGTCAATATTTGCTAACATCAGCAGTTGTTTAAGATTGTGCTAATACAATGTTAAACTGCTTTCATTAACAATTTTTTTTATAAGTTACGTGGTTGGTTAGTCTTATTTTATCACCCGGTTGTGTATGAAAAGGGTTGTATACATTGTGTTTATATATAAACATTTACAGATCAAATTGTCTCAATTGTATTTCATTTATTATATTTTATATTGTAGCCCCATAGATTATAAAATGGAAAAGCTTGGGTTTGCATTGATCGTCGATGAAATATTCACAAGGCTCCTTGCCAAAGCTATTGGTTGTTTGAAATGTGTTTGCAAAGATTTCCGTAAGGAACTGTCAACTCATTTTTTTGAGATGATGCATTCTTGTTGAATTGGATGTGTTTACAAGCAAACAGATCACTTTTCCTGGCAATGTTGACCCTGTATTCTTAAGTATTCCAGCGTCGCTTAATGGGCTGTTGTTAGTGTCTTTTAAAGCGAGAAGCTGTGAGCTGATCCTTTGGAATCCAACAACCAGGTGCCATAAGTTGTTGTCTGTCTCAGACTTTTCTCAGCGGAATGTTCAAAACTGTGATACAGGTGGAATGTATTTTGATGAAACCAATGATCTTAAAGTGCTTCACATCAAATATCATTTGTTGAATAATGTTGTTGCTGCTCGTGTTTATTCACGACGTCGTGAGACGTGGAGAGAAATAGATTTCTTGAGGGGAGGTAATTTCGGTGGTCGGGGTTATTCTATGTCTTCCGGAATTTATTCTGGCAAATCCATATATTTCGTGTGTTCAAGAAGTTAGTATCCTGGCCCTTTCGAGAGGTATATAGTTGCTTTCAATGTTATTTCTAAAACTTTTAGAAGCATTCGTTTTCCTGAAAGTTTGGAAGTTACTCCTTGGTCAGGAAAATTTCTGAGCATTGCAAAGAAGCTCCATTTTATTGTTGTTGAAGGGTCTCCCGAGTTATCTGTTGGTTTGTACAAAGTTGAAGATGAAGCCTTCATCAAGATGTTTTCTATCAATAATATTCATATTATTAGTTATGAACAAAGTTTGCGTTGGTCTACTATATTTCAAAACAACAAGTGGTTGCTTAGAAACGTTTGGATTCGTCCTGTTGAAGCTAAGATGAGCAATGAAGTTTTTAATTACCTTCAACATCTTGATACCTACATTGGTGTGGGACAAGCATTATTTATCGAGACCGTTGTTTCGCCGATTGATTAGAAATTATTATGCTATATTATAGGGAATGGTGGTCGTTTTTTCGAATTTTCTTTTTTGTTTCAAGTAGTTCCGTATGTATAAGTGTATTAACAGTTGTCTGCATGGATATTTATTTCCGATTGGTGTTATTTAATCATATATTATTTCGAACTTGTAATATTTTCAGTTTAATTTGTTTTACTATATATTCAGGTGAAGAATGCTACAAACCTGATATCATCAATTCCTTTTTTTTTGTATATGTGTCATGTATGTTTATCATTTAGTACAACTCATGAATGTGTGCTAAAAGGCAGTTGTAAAAATAGATGGTATGTTTATCATTTGGTTCTATCCTTCTTTTGTATAATATTGTGTTATTATATTAAATGAAATCTTTAATATGTGTGATTTTAATATATGGTATGTACTAGCGGTTTATAATCCAGGATTTTAGGTTAATAAGTTGTTGTAGTCTTTCTTGCATGTTGTCCTACAAAGATGGTAAGGTAAACTGCTATGTTCATTTGTTAATAAACCTCTCTTAACCGATCCTAACTCAAATTTAATGTAGAGGTAGTTATCTGGAATGGTTATTATTGTGTAATTTTTTAAGAAATTGTGTTATTTTATGAAGAGTGATTTTTTCTCTTATTATATGACAATGTATGTATTAGAACTTTTGTATTCAGGTTTAACTATTCTTTTGTAGTTGTGTGTCTTATTTTATCTTATTGTATAACATTAAATGCTTTGTTTGATGTGTAATAAATATTTTGTGGCAGAGAAATGAATAAATTCCCTTTATTGGATTATAAGCTAAGTATCCGGAGTGTTTATGATTGTGTGTTTATATAGTATTGTGTTTTTTATTTTATATGGTATTATGATTGTGTTTTTTCTATATTATTGTTTTTTTATTTTACATGCTATACTTTATGTATTATTTGTTTTACATCATGGTATGTATTAGCGGTTTACTACTTACTTATGTGATGTCGCCCATGTTCCTACAAATCTGGTGTCATCAACTGCTTTTTATGGTGTATAAATATCGTATTACTTGATTATTTAATAAACATATCATATTCGATTATGTCCAGTTTTATTCGCAAGGTTTGTTTAGTTCATATTCTTTCTGTTTTGAAAACAAGTGCATTGCATTATGTGATAATTGTCTGCATTGTTTTTGTATTACATTCTGAGTTACTGACAGCAAAGTTGATGCATTACTGCTTTCTAATTCTATCGGGTTGCAGGCGGTTATGGATGATTTTCTAAAGAATGTTGTTTTTAGTAACATCGATGATGTGTGGGAAATTAGTGAGGTAATCATAGACCATTTCAAGTTTCGTATTTCAATATTTACATTAGATGTAAGTGGATATATTTATATTTTTTACAGCCACGATCTATTATCATACTGGGTACCGTAAAGGAAATATCCAAGGAGGTTGGTTGGTTTTCTTTGAAGTGTCCTAATTGTTTAAATGAGGCTTGTACAAAAAACATGGGTTTAACTAAATCTGACGGAGGTTGTGATGAAGACCAACATACGTTGTATGTGTGCACTAATGAATTTTGTCGAAAAAATGTTATTGATGAACCGGTTTTAAGGTATTGTTATTATTCTGTTGTTATTTACGTTGTCATTTTGTCATTGTAACTTTTTTCATCACTTACCTTATTTTGGTTTATGTAATTCGTTGTAATTCAAATTAAGTTGTTATGTTATCAATTAGATTGAAGGTTCGTGTTGAGGATAGCAGTGGTGATGTATCTCTTATTTTGTTTCATAATACGGCTAACCATGTTATCGAGAAGTCTGCAAAACAGTTGATTCAGGATAACATAATGGTAGTATATATTTAGTTTCTATATCTCAATTTATATATTTTTTGTAAGCTAACTTTTTGGTTATATATCCTGTCTTTTATGTTTTCAGGATGATGGTACTGTGCGATTTCCAAACGAATTAAAAACTTTGGTGGATAAATTGTTTGCATTCAAGATTGAAGTCAGCGAGACTAACTTGACATATTGTGATGAAGAATACGAAATTCAAAGAATAACTGACGATGAATCAGTTGTTGATCTGGTTAAACAAATGTCTGGGATTAGTCAGGTACTATGAACTTTTAACTGAAGTATTATAGTTGTCTTTAGTAGTTTAGTTAATAAACTTTTTCAATCTTGGTTTAGAGCTGTATGGCTGATGATAAGAAGAATGGTACTCCAATTTCGCTTGTGATGAGTTGCGATGGTGATTCAATTGATAAAAAAACATGTTCAATGGTTTGTAAAGATACGACGTCTAAGCGTAAACTGCTTGATCTTTATAATTTGGATGTCATTTCGAACTCGAGCATCTGTGAAAGTACAAGTAATAATATTGTGCAGACCGTGAAAGATGTTGGTAAGAAAGAGATTAAGTTTACCCATTTTAATGAGTGAGATGTAGTTTCTTTTGTTTGTTGCATTTTAGAGCGATGGTTTTTATGTTTTGTGTTTGTTCAATGTTTTTTTTTTCTTGACATAAACTTTCTCTTTTGTTTTTTTTATTCACGTATGTTTTGATGCTGTTCAGCTTTCTTATGTGTGAGTATCTGAAGTTCAGTTTACGTATTGGTTGTTAATAATAACATGCTACATTAGTTAAGTTGTATATAGAAAAACTTATAAGAGGAACATAAATATAACCATTATTCATTGACAAAACTACACATAATAACAAAATTTGTCAATACATTAGATGTGGAATCATGTTGGTCGTTAAGTATGAGATCAAAAAGCAAAAACATAAGGAAGATGTCCTACTATCATGGAAAGAAACCCCATACCAACAGTTACATGCACATCAATCAAACTAATTTGCATTCAGTCTAATAAGCCAGAAATTTAGTAAGAGCTTGCTTTCCTTGGTTGGTTTTTGCTATGTATTGGTCAGCTAAGCTGTTTGCTTTATCAAGAAGATCCTCTGTCTCCCTTTCTTCATCAGACAGAAGCAATCCAGCAATGTACTGTTCATGTGAAGGTGGGTTGCTCATGATCTTCATTTTCATCTTCTTATTTTCCCGTAGTTGCTGTTGAAGTAGTCGTGTTATGTCAATCAAGCTGTCTCTGATCTCTCTTTCTGTGTCTTCATGTTGACCTTTGAATCCTTCATAGATATCCCTTTTAACTTGGGACAGTTCAGACCAACCTTTGGAGTTTGATGTATTCATTATAGTTAGAACAGAGAAGAGTTGAGTGAAGTTAGAGAGTCATTGAAGAGGTTAGAAAAGGATGTAGTTAGGAGGTATTATATATAATAGGATTAACAACTTGTGTTAAAGAAGAGTAATGATTTGTTATTGGCATCCGAGCTAAGATGCAATGATGATTTATTGAAATGGTCTTTTCATTTGCAGTTGAGTCTTTTCAAGTAATTAATGTAAAGTGGTTTAGAAGAATATAAGATATAAATATATAAATTGTGTTTTTCCAATGTCCGTTATTTTTATAGTCTAGAGAACTTACATGATATATTTTAGTTGTGTATATATTCTAAATTATAGTTGTTGTTTTTTTTCATATGCATTGTCTTATACGCAAGCCAATTGTTTGTTATGGTATGATGTTGTGTTTTTTCTTATAATTTTTTTTTTGTTCTACTTCATTGTGTGTTTTATTGTGTGAGTTGAGTGAAGATAAACAAAGGTTGAAAAGATGATAAAAAAAAGATGTAGTTAGGAGTAGTATTATATATAATAGGATTTAATATTGGGTGAAATGATTACTATTGAATTTACGTTGGACTAAGGGTTATATGCAATTATCGAGTATGAAATGGTCTTTTTCATTAACAGTTTAGTTGTTTGATAATACTCTATGAAAGGCGGGTTTTTTTTTTGTTAATATATTGTTGGTTTTTATATTCAAAACTTATTAAGTCAAGTGTTGTGTTTTTTATTTGTGACGTGGTAGTTTAGGAGTTACTACAATAATTGAAGTCTTTTACTAAGTAGAGTCCCAGTTAAGGCAGTTTCTTACGCTTATTTGTGTATTTACTTTATGTATAATTTTATCTTTTTAATGTAGGTTATAGCATGTCAGACATTGGAATCGAAGTTGTTGTTTCTGAAATACTATCCAGACTCCCAGTTAAGGCAATCGGTCGTTTCAAATGTGTTTGTAAACAATGGCGTGATGAGTTATCAAGTTGTCAGTTTGCTGCTTTGCATTCTAGCCGGATTGGTAGTTTAAAATGTCGGAAACGAATCACCATTCAACCTCTATCAATATTTATTGATACCATAGTGGATGGACGGGTAGACATTGGTTCAAGGAAAACTATTTGTTTCCCTGGTAAAAGTCGGCCTTTGTTGTTACATATTATTTCTACTGTTGGTGGGCTTTTATTAGTTTGCAACGAAAGACCTTCATATCAGATGATGCTTTGGAATCCAACTACTATGAGTTTCAAAATTTTGTTCGATGAGCACTCTGATCGTATATATGATTGGCAATCGGATGCAGCTGGTATGTATTTTGATACATCCTCCGATCTTAAAATATTACACATTAAACGTCGCCATAATTATGATCTTGCTCGTGTTTATTCACGACGACTCGGCACTTGGAGAAATGTAGATTTTTTTATTGGGAAAAAATATGCAGCGGGGTGTTATATTTGGTCTGTTGGCTCTTTTGTGAACAATACCTTATATTTCACTGTTAAACAAGTGAGGGTACGGGGTGACATTCATATAATTGGTTTTGATGTAATTACTGAATCGTTTAAGAGGTTCCCTTTTCCCCCAGTTAATGACCTGTATGTTTATGATGGACATTTTCTCACTGTTAACAATAAGCTTCATATGTTTGTTGTTGAAATCTGGCCTAATGTTAATGCGAGTCTTTTCAAATATCAAGATAATTTATGGTCTAAGGTGTCGTCTTTTCCAAATGTTGAAACATTCTCATTTGTGGAATGGTGTGGAGCATCGGATGTGGCAAACGGCAAATTGATTTTGCTCCCCAAATTTGGGAATATTGCTGAAGTATACATGAGTGTACAAGATTTTGAATACCTTCAACATGTTGATTCGTTTTGTTGGCTTAAAGGAGCATTATTTGGTCGTAAAGGAACATTATTTTTAGAGACTGTTGATTCAGCTATTGGGTAGTACTATTATCTTGTATTTTTATTTGCTGTTATATTGTTAGCAATTCTGTTTATTGTGTTTATTATTTTAAAAAAGTGTTTCATTTTTATTTAGTTTTATTTTTCTTTTGTTATTGGGATCATTTTTGGGACTCCATTGTAGTATTAATTGTGGTTGGCTATTTTTATTTGTTTTGAATATGTATTACTTATCATTTATTTGATGCTTTATGCAAAAGTAGACACTTTTGTAAACCAGTATATATTTTTTAAACCATCACACTTATAGACATGTTTACATATTAAACTACCATTGGCATCAAATGCAGTTTTTTACTGCTATTGGGATATAGTAGTTGATATATGTTTGAGTGGTCTATATTTTGTGGTGATTATTACAGTGGTCTATAGCAGATGGTATATGTTACGTTAACATGTTAGTTCATACAAAATTATTTATTTGTTTGCAAGGACATATTCGGTTTGAAACAATATGATAAACAACAATGCAAGCAGAGCAACGATGATTATCATTGTGTACGGGTATTACCATTACAAAATACATTGTTTTTTGAAGTTTAGGGAAAGTGTTATAAGCCTTCATGATTAACGACGGTTAATTTAAACAAAAAAAACTACCACCAACCATACTGCATATTAGTTGTTGCAAAAAGAAGTCAAGTTGGTTCTGAATCTGCTTCTGGCTGGGTGAATTAATTTAACCTGCAAACGTTTGAAAGTAATATCATACCTTCATCTTCTAAGATCTTGAAAGTGCACTTATCTCCATAAGATATATCATTCTCTGCCATAAATTCCAGCCATTCATTCACCAGGTATTCCTTTCGCGCTCTACGTGAATGATTTTTGACTCCCAGGTTATAACAACTTCCTTCTTGATTTTTTATTATCAAAGTGCGTGTCTGAGCAATTTTCTTCTTTTTAACAACTTCATCTTAAATGAACTGTTTTTCAAGTAGTATAATAAACAATGTTAGTATATGGAATAGTTGGTTAGAATTCAATGCATATAAGTCAACTGTGATTATAGTTAAAAATTGTATCGGATATCTTACGAATTTCTCTGTGGCAGTCTTTTCAAATGTGCTGTTGTCTGCTGTAGATGGTGGTGGTTTGTTGTGGCACCCTTGGTTATGCGTGTGCGCTTCTTTTTCTTCAACAGGTTCTTTTTTTGGGATTATAAATTCACTTCCATCAGGATGGAAAACAGTCATCGTCAGCTTTGGTTTTGGAATTATGTCAAACACGAGAATGTAGCCGAATTTTAGATGCATGTCTTTTATAACATTCATCCATCCATCTGTCAAATAGTATCGTCTTCCTCTTTTCTCTATCTTTATTTCCCATGTATGTCCTTCACCTGCAGATAGTTGTATTGACATGTTTGGGGGCTTATTTTTCATATTGTCTTTGAGAAAGTTTTTAGGGAGCCTCTGCAATAATTATATTAGACAGATGAGATGCAGTTATTTGTTATGTAAATTATAATACATTTGTGGTTTTAAGTTATTTTGGGAGTTCATGGTTGAGAGTGTACAATGTGTTTCTCCGTTTGTTTGGATATTGCATCGCAGAATGATGGTCCCAGTCGGCGTGAATCTTTAAAGGCTTTGATTTTGTATTTGCATTCACTGTGAGCTTCAAATACTATCAAACAAACATCATCAAGCCCTAAATCATCAACAATATTTTTCCAGCCATCTGTAAAGTAGTATACTCTGTTTATTTTCCTGATGTTGACATTCCAATGATGCCCGTTATCTGCCTGTATACAAATTTTGCTTTTGTTTTGTAGTTCTTTGTCATGAAAGAACCCAATTGATGGAGGGAGTGGCTGAAAGATTTACGATATAAGTGTGTGAAAGATAAAGAAAACCAGTAAACAATTATTTATATTTAATTGTATTCTCATAGGATGTGTACCAGTCGAGAACGTGATGATTGTTTTAACACTACGCAGAAAGATGATGCCATTTGCAGACTGCAATCCCAAATGCACGCAAAGTCATGTCGTTTTATAAGATATATGTTGTAGTTGTTATAGTCAGCTAATAAAATGTAATGCTATAAACTAATTTTTTTGATATATTATGTTGTGAGAATTAAACAAGTGTTACTACTGTCAATGTGTTTTGCACTACTATGTTAAGCGCTACGGATGTCCTTATGCATTGTCACTTGATATGTCATATATCACATTGTATTTTATCAAATGTTTAAAGTTTATATCATTTTCAAGTCTATGAATATCCTTATTATTCGAAATGTTCAGCTCAGCAAATTCTAACTGTATGCAATAGTTATCTAAAGTTTATTCCTTTTAGTTTGTGGCTATGTTATCAGTTATCAGTAAAAGTAATTCATCCATACATCCATGGTTAAGACATATCTTATCAGCTATCACTAATAGTAGTACAAAGATACATCCATGTTTAAGGCTTGTATTGTTAAGGGTTCGTAAGGGCATACTTGATTCAATGGTAAGGGCATGACAGGTTTTAAAAAATACAAGAGTGTTAATGATGTATTAGAGATATATGTTCTTTAATGACGGATAAAAGTGGCTATAGTTTTTGACATTAAACATTGCATGTATAGGTCAAAAAACCAGTAAACACAAGGTTGTCATAAACAAAGAAAACCATATCATAAATCATTCTAGCAATAAAATCAACAAATATCGAAAACCTAATCTATCATAAAACACTCAACCACACATCCAAAATATGAGAATCAGAGTGCAATATACAAAAAAAAAAATCAGATCCCTATATCCAAAAAAAATAAAAATAAACGAAAACCAAACCTAAATACGGAACAAAATATCAAAAAAACTATAATTGGAGTAGAATCTTCACATATACGACAAAGATAATGACATAAAATACATGAACTTCATACAATTGATACAGAATCTTACAAATCTTATAAAAAAAACATATACGGTAACCATAGCTTCTCGGGGAAAAATCAACTGATGCAGATTGTGAAGATAATCCTCACTTAATCGATGAAGATAATTAGAAGTAAACCATGATCATCATCCAAATCATAAGAATCTTGAAAGACAAACATATAAGGTAACCATACCTTCTCGGAGCGAAAAATCAAGTGATGAAGATTGTGGAGATAACCAGGTTTAAGAGAAGAAATGTTTCTCTTGTGTCGGAAATGAAGATTTGATCGATTGAAGATATGAGATATCCAGTGTAGATTTGGTGATGATCAAAGGTTTTGTGGGGAAACGTGAAGAAGATGTGGGGAGTGTGAGAGATGAACAAATATTTAGAAGACTTTTATAGGATCCGAAATAATGGGTCGGGTTTTTAGTCCGGTGATCCATTCCATGTTAAAAGATTGAGAAGGGAGTTTTGGAGCCAAAAACCATATTTGATGCCACATCAGCCCAACTTATTTTCAAATATGGTAGATATATATATATATATATATATATATATATAATATAATATAAGATATAAGATAATATAATTCTTAATGAAATATTTTGGAAATTTCCAGTATAAATTTTTAAAGTTATATTTGTTTTTAGTTAATTTTTATTTCCGGCCTTTTAGTTTGTTCATTTATGCCAATTTAGACCAAACTTCAAGTTTTTATCATTTTTGTCCCTGTCATTCTTGAAAGATGCCAATTTTGTCCAAAAAATTTAAGGTTGAATCAAATGATACAATTTTCAAGTTTGACCTGAACTGTAATAATTGGTCAAACTGTAATGACGATGAATAAAAGGGGGTTTGTAAATGTAACTGTTAAAATGAAGGAAATAAGCGGTACAAGTAGAGTTTTCTGAATGGGACTACTAAAAAGAGAAGTAAATAAATGATGATGTGAGAGAGAGACGATGTAAATGGGGGAAAGTCTTGATGTTATGAATATGTTGCAGGGATCTTAAATAGTGTTGGTTATTTTTTTAACAAATTTAAATTAGGTTAATTTTTTTTCTTTTCTTTATTATTTAAAAATTATTAAATGGATGGAATTATGGTTTGAAAATTTGAGATAATCATTTTGAAATTTGTGTCTTAGACGTGCTGAGTTTGACTTTGTCGTGCCAGACTTTATCGCTATTTTTTAGATAAAAATGATGTTACATTAGATTGTTTTATCCATTTAATATTAAATTATGGTAATTTTGTACGTTGTTGTGCTTTTATAAATTGTTGATAATATATTCTTACGATGTTTTTGTTAATGGTTGTTGGTATATACTTACAACTAATATATAATATATAAAGTAAGAGATATACGTTAATTAAAATTATATAAATTAAATGGTAATAAAGTGGTAATTTAACAACAGTTATTTGTATTTATTCTGAACATGATATCATGTTAAATATAGCTAGATTCATATAACACAATGTTCTGATAGTGAGACTACGATCTACTATAGTAAGTATTTTATTTTAGATAGAATGGATTGTGTTTTAATGAAAGCTTTTGTTTTTGATGGTATAACATTGTGTGTTTTTTTTTGTGTCTTTTGTTTTTGTTAATATAATTGTGTTTTTTATATTCAGACGCATTAAAAGTTATTACATCAACAGCTGTATATTTTTTTATATGCAACACGGGAGTATATATAGTAGTTACGGGTAAATGAGCTTTTGTGCGTAAATTTTTTGATAATGAATAGAAATATTACATGTTAACAAGAGGTATAGTCTAGAACTATCTAAATCCCATTGGCTTTCAAAAATCGGATAACATGAGCCTTGAAAGTGTCAACCTTATTAGGTGCAATATAGGTTTCAAAGGAGATAAAAGAATAGGTCCATCTCACACCAATCATTGAGTGAGCATTGGGTTCATCTGGTTTAACATAAGAGGGAAAAATGGGCTGGCAACTGATGCCAAACGACAGTCCAAATCCCTATATGTAAGAATCTTTGTGTAACTAATAGATGAAGTGTTATTTTATTTATTAGAAGATTAAATAAAACAAGGTATACCTTATTAAAAGTAGTCTTTATATCCTCTCCAGTATGTATGATTTCTATCAACATGGTTACTTAGACTGGAGGGTATGGGGGCCGGCCTTGCCTTGGCGAGCCCCGGCGCCGGTCACCCACACCGTCCCCTGATGATTGTCCTGGTTTCTCAGTCGCTTAAAGACGTCATTGACGGGCCTCTTTTTCTCTCCTCTCTCTTTATTCTCTCTCCTCTCTATCTCTCTCTCTCTCCCTCTCTCTCTCTCTCTGTAAAATCAAATCAGTTTATTTTTTCTTAAGTGTTTTTATAAATAGTGTGGGAGCCCATCATCCACCCCCTTGGTCCATCCTGCTTAGGTCCATCCTCACTCCCGATGATGTGGTGTCCTACGTCAATATCTCATTCTTTTGAATAACAGGTATGATGTCTATAAATTCTTTGGTTTTTTGTTCTAATTAGTGAATTATGTTTTGGTGATATTGTTAGTTATTGCTTATTTTTCGTGAGTACTTAGTGTGTTGTATATAGGATGATGAATGAGAATAAGAATGAAGTTTCAATAATTTTTTTTCTATATTTAAAAAAAATGAATATATATTTAAATAATTATGTTTTTTTTATGCATGTTATATTTGGGTTCGGTTTATTAAGTGGTACTATTTTTTGTAATAAGATTTGTAATAAGATTAAATATTCATTTAACTGGTATTCAGTGTGGGGGGGGGGGGGCAAAAAGGTAATTTCTTATTATTGTTTTGAAATTATCTGTATAATAGTCAAGAAAAGGGAAAACGATGAACATTCGGTTTTAACGGAAACTTAGGGCTCGAAGTTATACAATTTGCGATTGTGTTTGTTGCTTTGTGTACTAATCTTAATAATTTGGAACTACATTTGCAATGGCGTCTACTGCAAACATTGACTTGCGATTTACAAGTAAGTTGTTGTGATGGTGTTGTTGATTGCTATTTTCATTGTGTTTTGATTTTATAAGTCTGTTGGTTAAATTGGTAAGAAATCGTCAAGAAATTTCAGTGAAGATGGAGTAGGTGATACTGTTAGAGGAAGTAAACGTCAAGAGGTTGAAGTGGAAATTGCAAAGAAACATATAAGTGGAAATAGAAAGAAGACATTCTGTACAAGCAAATCTAAGAGATTCGTAAGCAGAGGTAAATACGTTTCATTTATTTTTGTTATGGTTTATTTCTTATTTTTTTATTTTTAATGTTTAAACAGAAGTTGTACAAGTATATTGTGTTTTTAGATTTGTGATTTTGTTTGGAATATTGTTTCTACAAGTCGGTTAGTTTTTGTATAACTATAATGTGTATGTAGATGTTTGTTTTTGTTGTATAAAGTTGTGTTATATCCATTTTTTGTTGTTAAAATCGAGTTATATCCACTATGTTTTTTATATTAATTATGCTTTTTTTTAATATTATGGTTTTGGAAATTATTGTGTTTGCGTATGTTTCTTGATTATTTGCAGTATCTTGGTGCATGTTGTGTTTTTTTACGTATGTGGTAAGCTATAGGATTGTGTTTTTGTATTTATATTGTATGTTGAATATTATGTGTTGTTTTACAACATTGTAATGTTATACTTCCTGATAGTATTTTGTTAAAATTGGCAGAATAAGTTGGAGAAATGTAATCAAACTCGGGTGTATCAAGTTTAAAATCATCAAATCAAGTATAGTTGTGCTTTCTGATTGTGATGACTAGATAATAATAATAAAAAACAGGTTGATAAATATAACACAATGTTTAAATTGTAACACTGTGATATATTAACAAGTCAATGTTATATTGTATGTTGTAGTCATTAGATAATGTCAACAGTAGGATTAAATAACGTTTTACAATTAATATTTTTTATGTGTTTTGTTTCTAATAAAATGTGGAGAGACATGAAGGATCTTTGTTTCGTGCTGCTGTGAAACGAAAGAGTGAAGGTATGTTATAGATCAATTTAAAATGATTAAATATAATATACATTTTTTCCCTTCATAGTTTATTATTTTATTTGATATGCTGCTGCAGTTTTACAGGCAGGCTGTGGTGATGCTGATGATAATGATGATGTTGATTTTGTTAATCCTGCTGTATCAAAAGTAAAAAAAAAAAAACCAGGTATTTATTTAAACATGAAAATCTTAGTTGTAGTTTGTTTCTAAAATTCGTTAAGTTATATAATAGTTGATGATACCTTACCAAAGAAGAGACGTCGAAAGGACCAACCTGAGGAATCAAATCACCATGAATGTCAAATGTTTTTCCCATATACTGGTGAGAAGATTTTACCAAGATGTTCACCAAGCACTCTATATGATTGGATGTTAGAGTTTAATGACAAGCAAAAGAACGTTGTAAGAGATATTGGTTTTGGTCCTATTCTAAATCTAAAGATTCACCATGTTCCTACCAGCTTGGGACTTTGGTTGGCTAAGAACTATGATGATTCAACAAGAATATTAAATCTTGGATCTCAGTCATTAAAGTTAAGTCCAGAATTGGTTCACAAGGTATTGGGAATTCCGAACGGATCAAGAATGATAACAGAGAACAATAGGCCAAACATAAAAAGTCCTGTTGTTAAATTGTGGAGAAGTCAATTCCCAACAGGCTTCACCGGGTTTCTTATACAAGAAACACAAACTTATTTGGATAGGCGATGCAAGAGAGAACGCAATGATTGTGGAATGTTGTTTGTTCTTAACTTTTTGGTGTTGATGTTTACACATCTAGGCGAAGGAACGAAAAGTGGCACTGTCAACCAAAGATTTTTGCCATTAATAACAAAGGATGTTGACATAAAAGAACTGGGTTGGTGTGATTACATGTTAACTTTGTTAGACAGAGCGAGAAAAGGCTGGCACCCTGCTCAAGTTTTTAATGGGCCTCTGTTTTTTTCTTGCGGTAAGATCATAAGTAAAATATTAATTTGTCATTTGTGGCATTTATCCAAACAAAACCGAGTGACAAATATTTTTTTGTTTACAGCTTATCTATGCAGATCATACAAGCAAGTTGCATGATGTACGTGTTAAGCGTAAAGGTTTGTTTGTTATAGAATATATTGAAGAGTGTACATTATGCAAACTGGAGGACATAAAGAATAAAGGACTGAAGTCTGAGAAAAGAAGAAAGAAAGGTACTTCAAAGTCTACAACAGGATTAAAGACCAAAAAATCAAATGAAAGTGAGGTGCGTCAATGTTCTTTAACTGGTGAACCCATGCATGAAAATGTGGAACAGCAAGTCGATGCTGACGAGGGCAAAGACAATGATGGTGCTGGTGTTGAGGAGGATTTGATTCATGAAGATATACATGAAGAGGATGAAAGGCAAGTGGATGATGATGAGTGTAGAGACAATGATCGTTATACTCGAAATATACATTCAAATAGGCGGGATGAGAATGCAGATGTTGGCATGGAATCAAACATTCTCGTGGCAGAAGAACGAACGGAGGAAGCAGAATCGGTAAGACACAAAAACATATAGTATTTCACTCTGAATATATGATATATGTATATATATATATATATATATATATATAGTTTTTATCATCTTTTATTGTTCATATTGAAACAGGTTTTTGTCAGAAATTTGACTGTAGAAATTGAAAAGGCAAAAGAGTCTTTGAAGAATGTAGAGACATTGCTGAATGAGGGGTTTACGTGCTATGCAGATAATCA
This sequence comes from Helianthus tuberosus, assembly GCA_030545235.1. NCBI lineage: Eukaryota > Viridiplantae > Streptophyta > Magnoliopsida > Asterales > Asteraceae > Helianthus > Helianthus tuberosus. The sequence continues at coordinate 1,766,210 of CM060389.1, read as the reverse complement.
GGTGGTTAAAGAAGTTAAAGCTCAATTGGATCCGTTGATTTCATTTGCAAAAAATGCAGGTTTTATGAGCAGAGATCCAGATTCATCTCCAAAAGATGATAATGAAATACAGAGTAAGGGAGAAAAGAAGACTCAAAGTCAAGAGACGAAAACTGATTGTAATACGGGTGTAAATGTAAATTCAGTTGAAAACATGGAAAGTGTGCATTCAGATGAAAAGGATGAAGAAAATGTAGTTGATTCTACGGATGAGACTTTGGTGCCAGGATCACCTTACATTAACCGGGTGGTGGAATTGAGTGAAAAGTTGACATTTGTAGAGAAAATTTATTCTGATTGGATTTTCTCTGCCAGTGGATTTGAAATGTATGTGTTTTAACTTCTTTTATTATAATGTACTATGATTATAAGTTGATTGATGTTTTAACTCGTATTCATTGTAGGGACGTTGTTTTTCAAATTGAAGGTCAGCCAGATTCAGGTCTAACAAGGATAGTGCTAGAAACATTGAGTCATGACGAGTATGTCCATTTTGCTGTTGTTAATGTGTGGGCCAGAATCTTAAATCACGAGGAGAAGTTTAAGGCTGATGACAAAATTAAGCGATTGTTTTGTACATATCAGATGCTGGTAAGTAAATAACATAAGTGAATTGTTTATTTATTTATTTTAGTAACGTTATTATAACTGATACACAGGATGGTGGCACATATGGTTCAAGCTATGAGATGATGCAAGCTGAATTTTTTGGAAATATGATTAAAGTTTTAAAAGAAGAACAAGTAGCATTGTTGAAAGAAGTTGATCTTTTATTCATACCTGTTTTGCAATCTGATCACTTCTACTTGGTATGCTTTCATTTGAAAAAGTGCCAAATAGCTGTGATTGATAACAGCAGTCTATATGATGATAGATCTGACTTAAAATACCGAGGCTGGCCAGAAAATTTGGTACATTCCTTGACATTTAAAAAACACAATCATATGTAAAAGATAATTTTTTATATTTATTATCGTTATATTGCAGAGGCATTTAGTAGCAGATTTTATGTTAAGTCAAGGTGTTGTGGGTGGACGTAAGATGCACAAAGCTCAGATAAGTCGACTAGAAATGCCGTGGAGAACCGTAGACAACAAAGTTGATTGTGGTATATTTTTAATGAGGCATATGGAGTCATTCGAAGGGAGTTCTTTACGACGTTGGCGATGTGGGTTTGTGAAAGAAGTAGATTGTGGGCAGAAAGAACAATTAGATGAATTAAGATGCAAATATGCAACCAAAATATTGTTGCATTATCTTAATGCTCGAAGGGAGTTTGTGTATAATGATAGTGAAGCTTACGTTGTGCTGGACGCAATTGAAAGGAATAGGTTGAAAGAGCAAGCACGAGGAAGTCGTGTGGAGTGAATGAAACTGTATTGTCCTGTGTGATGTATTCGTGTTGCTTAAAACATTTGGATATTAGGTTGATTGTTTATATGTAGCTGTTGTTGTTTGAATGTGGTCTGGTCAAATGAATGTTTAGGTTTAATGCTTATGTATGAATGTTATAAGCTCTATGTTGTTGTGAAAAGTGTAATGTCTATAAACAAAAACAGTATTTTTATAAAAACAATAAAAACATTTTTTTTATACAAAGCACAACATCTGATAAGATTTGAATTTTCATTCATACAAATTACAATGTCATAACATGGTTGCATCTCAATTAATAAATTAATCTATAGTTGTAAATCAACTAAAGTATTTTGTTTTAGATATAATGGATTGTGTTTTAACGAAAGTTATTTGTTTTATGGTATAACATTGTGTTTTTTCTTTTGTGTTTTTTTTTCTGTTGTGTTTTTTTTGTTAATATACTTGTATTTTTATATTCAAACGAATCAAACTTATTGAGTAAACTTTCGTTTTGGTCCCGCCTCTAACTCCATCCAAATTGTTTGTTTTTCCATTTTCCTTCCTGCAGGGAGCAAAATGGAAAAACCATAGCAAACTATTGGTTGAAAATGGCTATTTTTGAAGGTTTTGGGAAAAATCGTTAAAGTGGCCAAACCACAGGGAGCAAAACGGAAGTTTACTCAAACTAATTATATCAACTATTGTATTTTTTATATGTGACATGGGAGTGTAGTAGTTTTGGGTAAATGAGTCTTTGCTGGGAAAACTTTTGTAAATGAAGATAAGTATTATATGTTGTCAAGAGGTATACCCCTGATCTATTTAACTCCTATTATTCCTGTAACATGCTTTGGGATTGTAACACAAGTATTGCATAGAGTGCCGAGTAAAGCTAATTGAACTAGGCATACGAGTAGGTGTGATTTTTTTTTCTATGAAGCTAACTTGTGGTCCACAAGCTAAAACAAATGATAATTTATCTATAATTTTTTGATAAATTCTTTATGCTTCATCAGTGCTTTGACTTAACAGTTGTGTACAGGATCAGCAGTGTTTTGACTTAACAGTTGTTTACAGGATCAGTTGTTGAGAAGAGCAATTCTTTATGGGAAGTAACTACCCACTTCCCATTCTCCCATATTATTTGTAACAATTTAGGATGTAGCCTTATAATTTTGATTAGGATATCAATTGGCGGTTTGTTATATAAGTTATATTAAACTGTTTTTTATTTCCTTCGAAATCATGTTCTCCTATAAAACTGGAAATATCAACTGTTCCATTATCTTGATATGTGACGTGTGTATATAGTAGTTGCTACAATACTTGAACGTGTGTTAAAAACCGTTGTAGAATAGCTTATATAATAAGAACATGTTAGTATAAAACTATTTAGGTTTGTGAATTTGTAACAGAATTTTTAGATTTATCCTTCAAATATTGAGCAAGTGATGGAGAAAAATGCATCTACAAGAAGTAATATTCCTGTTCATTTAGGTGATGACCGGCAGCAGTCGTTTATCAATCCTTTAAATCGTCAAGAACAGGTAATTTAGTAATATCATCAATAAATAAAGTTTATTTGTAATATTTTAATATTATTGTTTTGTTGTTTTGGTATTTTTATTTTGTTTTGATTACAGGCCGACAGTGGTAGTGTAGAGATAATTTCTGTTGGGCCATTTAGTCCTTATAAATCCCATCTTTCCCGTGAGTTCAGTGAGGAGGTGATATATATTGAAGTTGTAATTTTTTAAATCTTAGTAAAATTTGTTATGTGATAGTTTCTAGCTCATAATGAAACAAGTTATTTCTCTTACCCAGATACGAAGGATTGAGAGGCAGCGCAAACGATCTAGAGACTTGCTATATTGGAATTGGGATGATGTTGTTTCGATCAGCAGCTCTCACGAAGAAATTGAGTTTATTGATATGACTGTTGATGCTGATGTAGATGAGGTTATCGGTCAGTCTGGTTTTGACCAATTTTCTGATTCTGAAGATGAAGTTGATGATACCGCTGATTCACTAGAAAGTTACTATCGGAAACTTAAAGTTCCAAAAGTTTCAATTCACCGTGGTTCTCATGTTGTGAAACTTTGAATTTATCGTTTTATTTTATGTATAAAATGTTGGTGTATAATTTTCTCTGTGTTGTTTTTTGTTGCAAGTATTGAACTATGTTTTGGTGTTTTTTGTATGTTTTTTTCTTTTCGTATGTAGTTAGTAATATATAGTATGATGAATGACAATTTATGTGTTGGTTTTTGTTCTAATTATTTTATCATGTTTTGGTGATATTGTTAGTTGTTGCTTTTTTTTTTGGGAGTTCTTAGTATGTTATATATAGAGTGATGAATGAGAATAAGTATGAAGTTTCAGGAAATTGTATTTTCTATATTTAAAGAAATATAACTTTATATATAAATGATTATGTTTTTTTTATGCTTCTTATATATGGGTTCGGTTTATTAGGTGGTTTTTTGTAATAAAACTAAACATTCGTTTGAGTGGTATTCAGTATGGGGGTGAAAAGGTATTTGATATTAGTGTTTTTAAATTATCTGTATAATAACTAAAAATAGGGAAAAGGGTGACATTCAGTTTTACCTGAAAGTTGGGGCTCGAAGTTATAGAATTTGCGATTGTTTTTGTTGTTTTATGTACCAATCTTAATCATTTGGAAATACTTTTGCAATGGCGTCCACTCCAAACATTGACTTGCGATTTACATGTAAGTTGTTCTCATGGTGGTGGTAGGTGATACCGTTAGAGCAACTCAAGAAAAACTCAAGAAATTACACTGAAGATGAACTAGGTGATACCGTTAGAGCAAGTAAAAGACAAGAGGTTGACGTGGAATCTGCAAAGGAACATATTAGAGGAAATAGAAAGAAATCATTTTGTACAAGCAAACTTAAAAGATTTGTAGGAAGAGGAGGTAATTGTGTTTCATATATTTTTGGTATGATTTATTTATCATTTTTAGTGTTAAAAAGAAGTTGTGCAAGTATATTGTGTTTTTAGATTTGTAATTTTGTTTCGAATAATGTTTCTACAAGCCGGTTAGTTTTCGTATAAATATGATGTGTATGCAGACATCTGTTTTTGTTGTATAAATTTGTGTTATATCCATTTTTGTTGATTAAAATTTAGTTATATCCAGTATGTGTTTTGTATTAATTGTGTTTTTTTTATGTAATGGAATCAAGTGTAGTTGTGGTTTCTAATTCTGATGAATAGATAATAATAAAGAATAGGTTGATATATATAACACAATGTTTAAATAGAAAGGATATGATATATTATAAAGTCAGTGAGGTATTGTATGTTGTAGTCATTAAATAATGTCAATAGTTGGATTAAATAACGTCATAGAATCAATTTTTTTGATGTGTAATTCAATTTAAGCATGTTTATTGTAATTCAGGTATATGTTTAAACATCGTTATAGTGTAATTCAATTTAAACAGCAATAGTTACAATTATTAAATATTTGATAAACATCGTTGTGATTTTACATATTCATAGTGTATAAAACATCGGTTTATGAGAGATGTATTTAGTCATGTATAACCTCTATCCACTAATTTCATGTTTTCCGAAAATTTTGTGACCTTAGGCAGTTTTCAGTTTTTTATTCAAGTAAATATAACTTACCTGTCCAATTGAGTTTAAATCAAATATGTATTATAAATACATGTTCAAAGTTGTTTCAAATTCACACATTAGAAGAGAGAAGTCTGTCTTTGAGGTTGAATCTGAGAAGGTATGATTTTATATTTTTTTTCTCTAATCTTCATGTTCTCTATTATTTTATTACTTCCAATTTTTATTTTGTGCTATTCGTATATTAAAAAGTTTTGTATTCATTTTGTAGATGTCAAGTGATGAATTTATCATAAAGTCTCCGTTGAAAAACGTGTATGACCTTTGGCAAATCATGAAGGTTTGTTTAAATTTTTATAATTCAAAAAGTACAATTTTTTTTGTTGAACTAAATTATTTTTGTATTTTTCAATTTATACAGCCTCAATTTGTTATCATAATTGGTACTATTAAGGCTATAGACAAGGATTTTGGTTGGCACTATGTAGAGTGTCCTAAATGTTTAATGGAGGCGGGTACAGATCTTGTAGACTGCGTGGGTTTGGAGTCACATTATTTTCATGTGTGTTTCAACCGTGATTGTGATGAAAGTGTTATATATCCAGTTCCAAGGTAATATTACCTCTCTCTATCTATTTTAATATTTATATGTTTTATAAAATAATGGATTTTGTATATATGTGTTTTTATATTTAACTTAACTAGATTCAAAATAAAAGTTCAAGTGGAAGATAATACTGATGATGTTCAACTAATATTATTTCATCCTCTGGTTGATGAAATCATTGAAAAAGTTGTTCTCAAGTCGGCTGTTCAATTGCTTAAAGAAAACTCATCATCTGTATGTATAAATAATCTTAACTTCTCCTATATTTTTTTTTCTCATTGTATTTAAATATTTTTTTATATTAATTTTATCATAAAATATTCTGATTCACAGGATGTTGAAGAAGTAATGTTTCCTGTTGATTTAGACAAGTTGATTGGAAAGATGTTTGCTTTTAAAATTGAGATAACAACTTATAATCTGACTAATTTTGATGAAATGTATCTTGTCACAAACATGACTGATGATGAGTCAATTATTAATGAGCTCAAAGAAAAGATGAAGATTACTGAGGTATTTTTTATTTCAATACATGATTCGTATTTATACATTTATATTTACATCATATTTAATTTTATTATTATTTTCTTAATTTTCACATTTGTTTCAGGGAAACGATAAAGAATTTATCAAAAAAAAAAAGTCACATTTCAAGTGTTAAGATTGATGATGCTAAAACCAGTTGTGATACCAATGAAATCAACAAACGTAAATTGGTTGACGTCTATAAGTCTTCAACTCCAAATAATTTCAAGGATTTGGAGAAAGTTAGCAAGAAATAAACTTATCTCATATCTCTATTAATTTAAATCAGTTGTTATGATTTTTAGGTTTTTTCCAATGGGTATTTTGGATATTTCAGTTTGTTTTATTAAAATTTAGTTATATGCAGTATGTTTTTTATATGAATTGTTTTTTTTATATGATGGATTCAAGTGTAGTTGTGGTTTCTGATTCTGATGAATAGAGAATAATAATAATAAAGAACAGGTTAATAAATATAACTCAATGTTTAATTAGAAAGACTATGATATATTAAAAAGTCAGTGATGTATTGTATGTTGTAGTCATTAGATAATGTCAGTAGTAGGATTAAATAACGTTATACAATCAATATTTTTGATGTGTAATTCAATTTAAACAGCGTTAATGTAATTCAGGTATATGTTTAAACATCGCTATAGTGTTATTCAACTTAAACAGCTTTAGTTAGAGTAATTAAATATTTGATAAACAACGATGTGATTTTACATATTCATTGTGTATAAAACATCGGTTTATGAGAGATGTATTTACTCGTCTATAACCTCCATGCACTAATTTTATGATTTCCGAAAATTTTGTGACCTCAGCTAGTTTACAGTTTTTTATTCAAGTAAATATATCTTACCTGTCCAATTGAGTTTAAATTAAAACTTTATTATAAATACATATTCAAAGTTGTTTCAAATTCACACATTAGAAGAGAAAAGTCACTCTTTGAGGTTGAATTTTTTGAATATTTCAGTTTGTTTAATTAAAACATCGGTTTATGAGAGTTGTATTTAGTCATGTATAACCTCGATCCACTAATTTCATGATTTCCGAAAATTTTGTGACCTTAGCCAATTTACAGTTTTTATATAACTTAGTAACTTACCTGTCCAATTGAGTTTAAAACCGTTTAAATATTTACCTATATAGAGGTGTGTTCTATTACATTTTCGTTGTAGTTGTTTGAAGAACATGAACGTAGATGTTTATAAGTTAGTGGCAAATGGTGCCAAACCGGAAGAAATCATTGGCTGCCCTGTTTGCAATGTCATATGCCTTAATGAACAACAATATAGGCATCATGTAATGTCAAGGAAGCATACCACAAAGGTATAAGTGTTTGAAATATTAATCATTTTGTGTTTTTACTTTGTAATTTTGTTGTTTACTCATTCGAGTGTTAATCCAACAGTTACAAGATTTATCGTATTGTTGTGTGGATTTTCATTGTGCTCTATGTGACATATATTGTACAAGTGCAAATCAGCTTTATGCTCATTGTAAAGGAAAGAAACATGCAAAGATGTTCCGGCTTACTGTAGGGGATATGCAAGTTGAATCTTATTCTGCGTTTGATGCTTCTGGTGGTAATAATGTTTCGGGTTACGAAGGAGATTGTGACGAGGGTGATCAACAACTGATGTCTGCAGATGATAATCAAGTCAGTGTAGTCAGTAGTGATATCGAAACTGGAGATGTAGATAATGTTTGTGATGTAGAGGTCACTGATGGCTGTGATGTTGATGGCGGTTTTTCTGTTTGTCCTGGTCATGTGTGTTATGCGTGTGACATATATTGTTCTTCACCAATTAAGGTGCCGTTTTGTGTTGAATGTTATAAATATATATAACTAAACACGTTGAGGCGGTGATTAGTTTAAATGATGTATTGTTTTGTCGTTTTGTTATATTTCAACTTTCGTAATGTTTGTTCTTATTTGTTTCGTCATGTTTCAATCGATTGCTTTGGTGCCTTAAAAAAACCAACACAATCTATTTATTGTCCATATTTAATATATAAAGTACCACATAATCTGTGTAGTAAAAGTTTGCACAACAATGTTGGGATTACCCAAAATCATATATATTACATGTTTTTTAAATCAAGCTACGAAGCATCATAATTAAATATAATATCATATGAACCTACAACCAAACATTTCTTAAACTCATAAAACATAGGGTACAATACATATATGTCCTATGAATCTACAACCAAAAAATTTTTAAACGCATAAAAGATGAAATAAATAATAATAAAAATAAAGATAATAATAAAATATAATGTCGTATGATCATACAACCAAGCATTTTTTAAACTCATAAAACATAAGGTACAATACATATATGCAATCCTAAACTATAGGTGCAACCAACCATCGCAAAAAGTCACCCTATAAGCATAAAGTACAAACAATGATGCATAACATTGTTTTACATTATAATATATAAATGTTTTGTTTCTTTAAAGAACCTTGATTTGGTATTGATTTGTTTTGACCTAGCCAAAGTGGACATTATGATGGTGTGGTTATGTTGGGCTGTTACAGATGGTATTAGTGCTAGGGATTGGTCTGGTGTGCCATCGAGGATGTTGGGACCTGTAAGGAGTGTGATTTGTAACATCCCACATTGGTTGTGAAGGGGAATGAAGGCTTCGTTGTAAGGGTCTTCATACATTCAACATCATGACGCGTTTTAAATCAGTGAGGAGATGTTGGAACGTCTTGGCTAAAGCGGATAGTATCATGGTGTGGTTAGCCTGGGATGTACATTGTAGGAAAGTGTTACCATGCTGGAGATTCCGATTGACTTATGTTTGAGATATTGCCAAATCTTACTGCAAGAGACGTAGGCCGTTATAAGTTGGTGTGTAAAGAATGGTGCTCTTTTCATTTGTATTGTAATATACTTTGGTAATGTTAGAAGATATTTTATTTTTATATGGTATTTTAGTTGCTTATGTTCTTTGTTATATATATGGTTATCAACTTCTTAGAGTAAGTTGTATGTTGTGTATTATAAATTGTTGATTTCTTGTAATTACATAAGTAGTATGATAATATGTGATGTGTAACTTGGCAGTTAATTATTTGAATGAATTTTAGCAGGTATAACCCCTAATGTTAAGGAGTGGTTATTATTGTGTTTTTTTATTTTATTAATAACACTTTGCGTCCCTATGGTATGAGTGAAATATCAACCTGAGCCCCTAAATTCTTTTCTTGGTTTTTTGTTAAGAAATCTAATAATTAAATTTATACTATATATAACAAATTATTAAAGCCTAAATTGTATATTAAATGTAAACTTTTTATACATACAATACAGAGACAAAACGTCATACCAACTTCGTAGAGTTGACGGAACTTACAGACTCGATAACAAAAGACCGTAACATACAATACAGAGACAAAACGTCATACGACCACAAGCAATTGTGGATTTTTACTGACGGGTGCACTTCGGGAAGCTGATCCAGATATGAATGAATATAACCCCAGTGTATCTAATTACATATCTGCCACTTGGGTTATATTCATTCATATGAATGAATATAACCCCAGTGGTAGATATGTAATTAGCGAGCTTTGGAATTTCAAGGAAAATCGAAGAGCTCCACTGGGGTTATAATCATTCATATCAATCACTTCCTTATGTGCACCGCATCTTCTAGGAGGTTGTCAAGTGTTCTCGCCTTCGTAGTTGGTGTTTTGCGTATCTTTACATCCGCAGCCATTCTGTACAACAAAACACATTCAAATGAGGAACACATTCGAATCTTATCCGATCAGTTCTTAATACAACAGTTCTTAATACAACAAAACACATTCAAATGAGGAACACATTCGAATCAAACCGAAAATCAATATGATGAACACACAAGAAACAAAACCAAAACACATTGCAAATAACACATTCAAAACAAAACACATTCTGTACAACAAAAATCAAACCAAAAATCCATTCAACCCTAAACCCACAAGAATTTGTACAAACCAAACCAAAACACATTCTGTTGATACCCTAAACCCTAAACACATTCAAACCAAAACACATTCTGTTCATCCGATCAGTTCTTAATACTCAGTTGATACCCAAAACCCTAAACACATTCAAACCAAAACACATTCTGTACAACAAAACAAAACAAAACACATTGCTACCCTAAACCCTAATCCCAAATACCACTCTGTTTTGATGCATTTTGAACAAGAATCAAACCAAAAAATCCATTCAACCCTAAACCCACAAGAATCAAACCAAAAATCCATTCAACCCTAAACCCTAACCCCAAATAACACATTCAAATCATCAAATCAAATCCAAAATACCCAAATAACTGTTATCATCGAATCAAAATGAGGAACATATTCAATCAAAATAACACATTCAAACACATTCAAAATGAGGAACCCAAAATCAACCCTCTGTTTTTCAAAATCAACCCAAAATCAAACCCAAAAACATAGAATGGAACCCAAAATCAACGCTCTGTTTTTTCACAATATAAACACATAAACACATCGAATGAAATCAACCCTCTGTTTTTTCAAAATCAACCCAAATCATCGAATGTAACCCAAAATCAACGAAAAATCATCGAATGGAACCCAAAATCAAACCCAGAATCATCGCTCTGTTTTTTCACAATATAAACACATAAACACATCGAATGACCAATATGAGGATGAAGATGAACCTGATCTGTTCGATGAAGATGATCTGTTCGATGTTCGATGAAGATGATGAGGATGATCTGTTGATTTCTTTGATGAAGATGATGATGATGATCTTGGGAGTTGGGAGAGGAGAGCTGTTGATGATGATGATATTGGGAGTTGGGAGCGACTGTTGATGTTGATAATGAAACTGGTTGTAGATATTAAAGGGTGGGGGGTATTAATAGACTTTTCACAACTGGCAAACAGTCAAACTGAAGGAAGACTGACGGCAGGGACTCATATATTATTGCGTTTTTATATGACATGATATAAATTTTGTTTTGTGTTATTTTACCGGATAAAGTGTATTAGAAAGTTGGAGATATCATCTGCTATGTTGCCTTTTTATATATTTATATAGAAGTTTTGCCGTTTAAAAAAAAATCAACTGCTATGTTAGTGGTTACTAATCCTTTTATTACGTGATTAGTTATTAAGCATTTCTCTCCCATTATCTCCAGTGTTTTATGGGTTGACGTTTCTCTCTCACATCTTCCTATTTATATGATTATAGGGTAACATTTCAGTCAGAATTGTTCCAGATCTTTGAGCAAATAAAAGTTGCTGTTTGTAAGTATCTTTTCTTCAATTTGTTATTTTGCCTTCTATTCTTCATAACTATGATTTACACTTTGATGTTAAAGTGAATTGGACTAACTAACATGTGTTGATCTAATGTGAGCAGTTAATCAATATTTGTTATGTCGGAGTTGCTTGTAGAGATATTAATGTATGGTATTTTTACAAAACTTTCTGCAAGAGATATAGGTCGTTGCAAGTTGGTGTGCAAAAAATGGTTGTCTATCCTGTCCACACCGGAGTTTCCATTAATTCATTGTCGTAGTACGTCACCGTCAGCTACCAAGTGGGTGCTTGCGAAATTAGATCGTTGTGGTTCTCTTGAAAATTTGTTTTATGCATGCACGGGCTTTTGTGGTCCTAAAATGATGTCTGTTAAACCATTCAAAACCCGACCAGATGAATTGATGATATTAGGGAGTTTGGATGGAATGTTATGTGTGTGCCTGGAAGAGACTTGTCAAAATTTTAATTTGGAATCCTCTTACACAGGCAAGTATAACTTTTCCATCATGTGAATCACATGGTTTCTTCAAAAAAGATTCTGCTTCTGCTGCTTTCTATGTGGATTCTGCAAATGAGTACAAGGTTTTACATGTTATAAGAAGACGTGGCACAGAGGCAGTTTATATTTATTCTACCCGACTACATTCCTGGAGGAAAATTACGGACGTTCTGTCTGTTAAGCATGGTGGAAAATGGTCATTAGGTACATTGTGTGGGGATGGTGTATATTTCATTGTTGATTCATGTTCTGGTGATTGTGTGCAGTCAATTGTACGTTTTGATGTTAACCTAGAGCAATTTTCAAGTGTTCCATTACCATGTGATTTTTATGGTGGAGGTTTTGATGGATCTTTGGTCAGTATTGCTGGGCAACTTCACATTTTTATGCGTTATAAATATGATATGTATTTAGTTGGTTTGTGTAAGTTTGGATATGAAGAATGGATTAACTTATGGGTTCTGCCTTGTATTGGTGTTGTTCGATCGAGTTTCCTCGGGTTTGTAGAGTATGTAGAGTCTACTGATGAAATGTTGTTGATGACTACTTGTGGGGATATTTATATGTTAGATATGAAAACTATGCAAGTTGGGTACTACTTTCCTTGGAAGTACATGACTGCCTTACAAGGGTCTGTCTATTTTGAGAGCCTTGTGTCTCCAAATTACTAAAGGTATCAAGCTTCTGTTCTTCTTTGTGTTTTGATGTATCATGTTTGGTTATAGTTTATGTTAATGTCTTTAGTATTTTAGTAATTTAATGTTAATATAGTGGTTTATTGTGTAAGGATCTTCTAATGTTCGATATTATGTTTTATTATTTGATATATGGATGATGTTTAATGTAGTATTATTTAATATATTAATGATGTGTAATGTAGTTTATGGTTCGGGTAGTGTAACAAATTGTATACAGGTTTTGTGTTTTTGATTTGGCATTATATATACAGATTGTTAAATGATCAAGTCAACTCTATTGTGGTTTGCAAGTTAAACCATTAAGAAAGCTACATCCAAAATGATCGTATCACTAACAACATTAATTGAAAATCCTAAAAGTTATAGTGATTTCATATTCAATTTTTAAATAACCAAAAGTTTTTTTAAGTTCAAATTATAAACATAAACTCAAAGTTATGATTAATTATCCAATTGTAACCTAAGCTTAAAGTTTATCATATTTTATTATAAGTTCAAATTAGAAACATAAACTCAAAGTTATGATTAATTATACAATTGTAACCCAAGCTTAAAATTTATCATATTTTATTAAATTCATTGAAACATTTCAAACAGCATGGGTCCATTTTTGTGTTTGTCACCGGAAGTCTTGCAATGTTTTTTATTTTTGGTTCCATGTTATTGAAAAAAAGTCAATCTGAATTTAGAATTCATGTCATTGTTTTTGAAAACACATATAATACATAAAAAAGATACTACATTTAAAATATTCTAAAAATAATATTTCGGTTATTTAGTTGATTAATAAAAGACAAAACAATATCTTGAATTGTGTTATGGATAATGTTAATTGTGTTTTTTGCAACAGGCATCCAGTGACTTGAGTCAAGATGAGATTAACTTAACTATTACATTAAAATGTATGCAGATATAAATATTTTTATCACTATACGTCGTTTGAACATAGCTTAAAATTTTGATGTGTTGTTTTAAACTATTGATTATAGCTCACGTAGTGTCTCATTTATTCAATTTATTAAAAAAAAAAAAACAAAAAACAAAACGTGGTTGGTTAGTTGTCATCTTTTTTGACAAAATAAATGGTGTGGTGACATAATTTATGAATCTTCCACGTATTTTCAGTTAGCAGGGTATCCATGTTTTATGCTCAAGTTTGTTAGCGGTGCATATATATATGATTATATGTATGTATGTATAAATATAATCGTAAAGGAATATTTGAATTCTTTAACCTCTGATTATATCATTCGTTTGTATAATTATATCTGGTTTCCGTCGTTTTAACTTTTAAATAAAAGTTGGTCGATGAGGTAGTTTGGCAGTTACAGATGGATGTCTTGTATATGACTGTTTTGAAATTCTGTTTCAAACGAAAGTGTGAAGTGTTGCATGGAAGTTAAGATTAATTATCTAGAGCGATTTTAGTACTCATGTTTGTTTTTTATTTTTCTATGTCTCTTATTTCTGGTTTTTTTTTCTTTTTTTTGTTTTGTAGGATAGTATTTTAGTTTGTATAAAAGCGGCTTTTGTTTCAGTTATTGTATTTGTTACAATTAAATTTAGGCCATCTTTACAGAAAAGAGTGTTTGATTTATATAGTTTGGGTTGTGTTTGTGCTTTTTTTTTCCACTTAAACAAGTTTACATTGATAATCAGAATTTAGTAAAAAAAGCAAGCTTTAATAAAAAACACAATGCCTTTATTAGAGCTTAATATTGTATAAAATATACATACAACTACAAATAGTATATAAGGACTATTGCAATAGGGTAACGTACTATTCTAAACATAGTGATTTCGTATAAGCACAATCTTTTCCATAATAAAACACAATGTAATCAACATCATAAATGGTATAGGACAATATTAGTATATATTATTACATTTCTATAAAAACACGTTTTGTTTAAAAAAACTTAAGTTAGGTTAACACACCTAATGTTTGTAATTATAATTAGCATTTTAAGTTATGCATTCATTTGTGGTAGTTTCGTGTTTACTTTGTTTTTGTATAAAATATATAATATTATCTAATTAAAGACAATTATAATTCCTACAATTATGGTGCATGTTCAAAAACTACCCATTATGTTGCCCCATTATTATTTGAACTTTGATAACCGTTTTTAATAACCCAACTGTTGTCTTAATATTTTTTACTACAGTTCTTTAGTTTCCCTTATCAATAGGTTTTGAAAAGTTGTAGTTGGAAACGAAGTATCAAAGGAGCTACTATCTATTTAGCAATGTATGTGTGATTTTGTTTTTCATAGTGTGTATAGGTGTTTCATATTCATATTTAATTTCATTGCTTTCTTTTGTTGTTACATGTATTTAATGGTTGGTTGCATGTCTTCTTATAGCTATGTTTGTTGCTATTGTGTTTTGTTAATTTAAATTATGTAGTATAAATAATAGATTAGGGTATAGCTTGACAATTAATAGCGTATTTATGATCGAGATGTTTGCTTTACCTGCATGAAACAGTGTTATGTTCTAAGTATGTATATAGATCCGATGGTGTTTCTATATAATAGTCGTCTATTTTCTTGGAGTGATATCAAGTATGGATACGGTGTTTTGTGCTTATGTAATGATGGGTTGTGAGATGGTATTTTGGAGTGCATTATACGCAAAACAAGTTTATACAGTGATAACAGGAAGTTTACTACAAAATATTTTCACATGTTGTTGGTTTATCTGTTGATTCTTCTAACAAATGTCAGAGCTTGCATATAGTGTGTAAGGCTGGTGCGCATTGGTTGTTTGGTATAATCCATGATATTATGTACGTATGGATTGGTAAGTATTGTGTAGAGCTTCCAGTATGTAATAGCTATCAGTATGAGTAGTTGAGGTATTTAAGGACTAGATATGAAGAGGAAGAAGATGGAGAATAAAACATTGACATTATTCATCAAGTGGTATCAAATGAATGTTGTTTGTATACAGATCTTGGTGGTATGGATAGTGTTAATATTAACCATGGTATTGCAAGTGATTCTGAAATATTATCAACACTGTCTTCTTCATCTATGTCGACATTTCGATCTGATGAAACATCCCGTAATATTAGACGTCGTGGTCGTCCTCGATTACGAGATCGCCCTGCTGGTTCAAACATTGAAAATATGCCAGTTCAACGACGTTGTTATGGTACGTATTGTTAATTTTTTTTTATGCCAAGTAATGTAAACGTGTTCATGTTTTTAGGACACATCTGATTGTATCTACGTGTATTGCAGTTGGCCCAAATTCAAATCAATTCCATGGAACTAATTCAATGAATAGTGATGCACGTTTTGTATCACATTCTTTAACTTCGGAGTTTGTTTCAGCATCATCGCCATCTATGCACAACCGGAGGTCATCTTGTGCTGGTGTTTACCAAGATGAAAACTCATCAAGTATGGATTGTTCATTGATGACTGTTAGTTGTTTGAATGCCTCATTAAAATGATAAATATAACTTTCTCTTATATGATTGTTTTATTTTGTATAGGAGATGTATCATATTGGGATTGTGGAATTACAGAATATGTATGTCCTTATTGCAAAGCGATCTTGTGGTATGGTGAGAGAAGTACTAAATATCTTGCTCCGTCTAATCCAACTTTCTCTATTTGTTGTGGTAAAGGCAAGGTTGTTTTACCTTTACTTCGGCATGCTCCGGAACCATTGCGGCGGCTTTTACAGCTGAATGGTGAACCGCGATCTAAGGTGTTTAAAGAGAATATCAAGCTTCTAAATTCAATGTTTTCGTTTACTTCTACTGGTGGTAAAGTCTATTCGGATGTTAATGATGGAACTGGTCCCTATACATATGTGTTGAATGGACATAATCATCATAGGATTGGTACTTTGTTACCTCAGCATATTGATGGACGGCCAAGATTTGCACAACTATATATTTATGACACAGAAAATGAGGTTGACAATCGATTAAAAGCAGTTGAGAAGTGTATTCAGTCTGGGAATGATGATGCATGTATTCGAAGTTTAGTTAATGATTTAATTAAAATGCTTAATCGGCACAATCCATTAGTTCAGAGCTTTAGGATGGCCAAAGAAAGATTTACTCACTTTTCGCAGCAACCTGTTAGACTTAGACTGCTTGGTACACGAAGAAGGGATGCGAGACAGTTTAATTTGCCTACGGTCAATGAAGTTGCTGCATTGATTCCGGGTGATGGTAATCCTACAGATTGCCGTGATATTATTGTTGAAGACCGTGGTAGTACAAATGCGAAACGTATTTCTGAACTTCATCCCAGTTACATGTCGTTGCAATATCCATTACTTTTCCCGTATGGAGAAGATGGTTTTAATGTGGGCATTCCTCTAAGTAATATTAGTGCTGAAAGTAAAAGAAAAAATGTTTCATTGAGAGAATACTATTGTTTTCGGTTGATGGTTAGAATGGGAGAAGGTAAAACATTGCATAGTTCTGGCCGGTTATTTCTTACATTTGTTGTTGATGCATATACGCAAGTGCTTGAACATGACTTACAATGGTACAAGACTCATCAGACAACAATTCGTTCGGAGTTGTATAATGGGTTGCATGATCTTATATTAGAAGGTGAGACAAACTGTGATTCTATAGGTCGACGTGTTGTGTTGCCAGCGTCCTTCACCGGGGGGACTAGGCATATGATACAACAATATCAAGATGCGATGGCAATTTGTCGTTGGGCTGGTATTCCAGATCTTTTTATTACCATGACGTGTAACCCAAAATGGCGTGAAATTCAACAGCATTTGCAGGAAAACACAGTGGGTCACTTAGTATCTGAAAGACCTGATATTATTGCACGGGTATTTAAGATCAAACTTGATGAGCTCATGAAAGACATAAGGAAAAAGCATCATTTTGGTGTTCCTAAAGCGGGTAAGTTAAATGAATTTTATTCTCAATGGTTGTATGTTAACATGTGATTAATGTGTTATTATGATGTGTGTTAAAACATTGTGTTTTTTTTCTGTCTTTGCAGTTCTTTACACAATAGACTTTCAAAAACGTGGTCTGCCACATTCTTGTGTTTCTTAGTCAAGCTGATAAAATTTCTTCACCGGATGAAATTGATAGATTTATATCTGCTGAGCTGCCTTCTGAATCGGGTGACCCAATCGGTTTTTTAAATGTTGGTACTCATATGATGCATGGTCCATGTGGTAACCTTAGACCTTCGAGTCCTTGTATGAATGATGGCAAATGTACTAAAGGATTTCCGAAGAGTTATTGTGACGAAACTTTTATTAGAAATGATGGGTGGCCGTCGTATCGACGACGTAATAACTCACGTAAAGTTCGTGTTGGTCGGCAAGATATTATGCTAGATAATGGATATGTTGTTCCTTATAATCGTGCGTTGCTTATAAAGTATGGTTGCCATATCAATGTTGAATGGTGTAACCAAGGAATGTTGGTTAAATATCTTTTCAGCTATATTAACAAAGGTCAAGATCGTGCTACCGCAGTATTGGAAGGTCAAGGTGGGAGAACAACATTTACATCACTTTTAAATCATGAAAATGAGATTGAGCAGTACATGAATTGTAGGTATATTTCAGCATCAGAGGCGTGTTGGAAGATATTTGAGTTTGACATGCATTATCGTTCAGTGGCTGTTGAAAGACTCCCATTTCATGAAGAAGGGTGTAATAGAGTATATTTTAAGGATCGTGAGCAAATTTCTGATGTTTTACAACGAACAACAGCTGCAATGTCAAAGTTTACTGAATGGATGGCTGCAAATGAAAGGTATGAGTTTGGCCGGACATTGACGTATGCCGAATACCCAACTTTGTTTACATGGCATGAGAAGGAAAGAGTGTGGGAGCCCCGTAAAGGTTCATTTCAAACTATTGGACGTATATATTATGTAAGTCCTACGATGGGTGAAAAGTATTATCTTAGAATGCTATTAAATGTTGTGCGTGGTCCGAGAAGTTTTAAAGAGATTCGAACTGTTGACGGGGTGGAACATCCAACGTATATGTCCGCTTGTAAAGCATTAAGTCTTTTGGGTGATGATGTTGAATGGGTTGATCCTGTACGTCAGGCTTATCATTGGCAATTTGGGGATCGCCTTCGTGAATTGTTTGTTACAATTTTGTTATTGTGTACTGTTAGTGATCCTCGGCAATTATTTTTTGATTGTTATGAATACCTATCAGAGGACATTCTTCATAAATATCGAACAATTTTGAAAAAAAATTTCATTGAATTTCTCAGATGCTGAAATATTGAATTATACTATGAAAGAGATTGAACAAGTGTTGATTCAGAGTGGCCGGTCGTTGACTTCCTTTCCAACCTTACCGCAGATTGACCATACTTCGGAAGATAGATTTATCAACAGGTTGGTTCAATTTGAGAGAATGTATGATGCTAATGAGGAAAGGACACGTTTTATTAAGCAATACGCTGCGTTGAATAGTCAACAAAAGGAAGTGTTTGATAGTATATATTCTGCTGTTCAGGCTAGAAAAGGAGGCGTATTTTTTGTGTTAGGTAGTGGAGGAACTGGGAAAACGTTCTTACGGACGACCCTTATAGCTCGTATTCGATCAAATAATGAGATAGTTTTGACTGTTGCGTCATCTGGTATTGCTTCCTTATTACTACCTGGTGGGCGTACAGCACATTCTCGGTTTCGCATCCCTATTGAAGTTGATAAGGACTCTTGTTGTGCCATTGATGTTGGTTCAGATTTGGCTAAGTTAATCAATTATGCTTCACTTATTATTTGGGATGAAGCACCTCTACAACATCGCTATGTATTTGAAGCTGTTGATCGAACATTGAGGGATGTGTGTCGAGACAGCATGGCTGGTGCTGAGCATAAAGTATTTGGTGGAAAGGTCGTCGCATTTGGTGGTGACTTTCGGAAGATACTTCCTGTTGTTCAGTTTGGTTCACGGAGTGAAATTGTTGCTTCAGCGATTAACAAGTCGCCGAATATATGGAGGTCATGTAAAGTGTTTTCTTTGACAACTAACATGCGTTTACGTGATCCAAGTATTTTTGGTAGGGATCTTATTCAAATGCAGGAATTTAGTAAATGGCTTTTAGACATGGGGAGTGGTTGTCTTCCTTCAGTTTCTGTGGATGGATCAGATGATGATACATGGATTCATATACCAAGAGATATGTTAATTTCTGTAACTGATAAACATCTTGAGTCCGTTGTGTTAAATACGTTCCCTAATATTATGAACAGATTTAATGATGTCGATTACTTGAAGGAACGTTGCATTCTTTGTCCGACTAATGATGAAGTTGATACGATTAACCAACATGTTCTTGAGAAGATACCAGGTGAAATGTATACATTGTTTAGTGCTGATGAGATATGTGTGAGTACACAAAATGTTGAAGAATTGCGTGCTATGTATGCTCCTGAGTTTCTTAACAGTTTGAAATTTTCTGGAGTTCCGAATCATGTACTACATCTCAAGGTTGGTGCACCTGTTATTTTGTTGCGTAACCTAAACATGCAACGTGGCTTGTGTAATGGGACGCGGTTGGTTATAAGTCAAATAAGTCGTCGTGTTCTTGAATGTACGATTATTACAGGCCCACATGTTGGAGAGAAAGTATTCATTGGTAGAATTGATATGACTCCAAGTAATTCGTCTTGGCCTTTTGAATTTAAGCGGCGACATTTTCCTATAAAAGTTTGTTTTACTATGACTATTAACAAAAGTCAAGGCCAAACTTTTAATAATGTTTGTGTTTAGTTAGTAAAGCCCGTGTTCTCCCATGGACAGTTATATGTTGCTGCATCTCGTGTAACATCTCGTGCTGGACTAAAGTTCTATGTGGATAATAAAGAAAAATGTCCTAACAATATGACTAAAAATGTTGTGTACAAGGAAGTTTTTTATAATTTGCCATTATCGCCAGCTGATAGTATTGTGTAATGGGTGTTGTCAAACTAGGTTGTTCAAAGGTAACATGTTTTCTTTGTTGAGTATTATTAGCCTTGTGTGTATGTATATGGGTCTATATGTGTAGTCTTTGTTTATAGTGTTATGGATTATATGTGTGATGTTGATTGCAGTCTTATATATATTTGCAGCTTATTACTTTATAAAATGAATCGTGCAAGTATTTCGGATTTACGTGCTTATTTTACCAACAACTGGCAAGTTGATGTGTTGGTCTCGCGTGCTTGGACATCGTTCAACCCTAAAACAAATCGTATCCTTTCGTTTGACATGATTCTATCTGATGCACAAGTAAGTATTTCTTTGTAATGCAATATTGTTTAGTTTTTGATTTTACATTGGTAATTATCTAATCTTAAAATGTATATGTTTTTTCAGGGTTCATCTATTCATGCAAAGATTCCATCTAACTTGCTGAGGTTATTTCAGAATGCGTTTAAAGAGGGATGTGTTTACAGGATTCGTAAGTTTGTTGTTCATAAGTATAGTACCATGTATCGTCCATTGCGGTGCGATATTTTCATTCAGTTCTTGTATTCAACAAGTATTACTACTTGTCCGACGCATCCGTCTGTCTTCAGACGATATGTGTTTGATTTTCTTCCATTCAATCTGTTAGCCGATCGTGTTAATGATGACAAATATCTTACAGGTATGTATGCATTTTATTCTGTTAGTTTTTTATTCTTCAAGTTTTCTAATGTTATATATATATATATGTGTGTGTGTGTGTGTGTGTAGATGTTATTGGCGTTCTTAGGGAATGGGGCTCTGTTCAGTATCAATTGGAATCTGTTTCATCTTGCAATCCTGGTGTACGAAACATTGTTATCTCTGACACCAAGTATGTTAGTGTTGTCTATATTAATTCCTTCGTCTATATTGTTTATTTTTACTATCTCATTCTTAAATATATATAATTCAGTGATATGAAGGTGAATGTTTCATTATGGGGACACTTGGTGAATCAGTTTAGCGATGGTTATATTCGAAGAATTGCAAAAAATACAGTTGTTATTATTTTGTCATCTTGCAAAGTTCGATCTTACAAGGGTATGGTGTTATGTATAGGATATGTTGCATTGTTAATTTTGATTATTTATAACTTATGTTTAAATGTTTGTATTGAATTAGGTTCTACAAGTTTAATGACAACTGTGGCGACTCAAATTTACTTGAATCTTTCGATACCTGAAATTGATGCCTACAGGATTATGTAATTATGTGATTTGGCATGTTTTATTAGATGCATTATTATTTTATGTTTTATATATGTTGTATTTTTTGTTTTCAGTGAGTCTCCTCAAATTACTATCATTGAAGACAATGCAGCCACCTTTCAAATTACGAGTATTGCAAACATATACAGCCTTCTTACAGCAGGAGATGTGGCTGAGGTATTGTATTGCTAATACACCCAAATAAATTATTTTTTGTTAGTTTTTTTACTTTTAATCATTAGTTTTTGACTTTAAATCATGTACAGGGAACAATTTTCAACATTGATGCAAACATAAGTGGTGTGGAAATGCATAGTGATTGGAAATATGTTAAGTGTAACAAATGTCGTAAGAAGGCGTCAATGGTTGACGGTTACTATTTGTGTTGGAACTGTGAAGAAGATGTTGTCAATCCACATTATGTGTAAGTTTTTTTAATATTTTATTTGTTGTTTGTTTTTCGTTTTATTAATCGTTTCTGTTTTGCAGATACAAATTGGAACTTTGTGTTACTAATGGTACCAATGATGAGATGACATGTGTTGTTTTTAATGAAGCTGCAGTATCTCTACTTAAAATATCTGCTGATGAGTTAGTTAATAAGTCTTTGTCAGAGGTTTATTTTACATTTCCTTTTACAATTATTAGTTGTTGAATTTTTTGCATGATTAGTATATATTAGTTTGTTCAGTTGTGTTGATAGCTTATTATGTTTTTTGTAGGGTGTTGATGATCCAAATTGGATAGAATCGTATTTGAATGAAAATTTATGTTCTCGAAGGGTTATTTTTGTTATTAAGATCGATCCCTATAATTTACCGCCTAAATTTTCCAACCGTTTTACTGTTTCTAAATACCTCGGAGATGATATCAATGCGCTTATACAGCCTAGGTCTATATCTACAACTGCTGACACTGCCAATCCTCCATCAGCTGGTGTTCTTCAAATTGATGAGGAAACCGAAATGTGTGCAAAGATCAAAGATGTTGAATGGGAGATGGCTGATGAAGTATTTAGCTCATTAGTTGATAATGCTGTTACACCGTCAAAGCAATCATCGGTAACTCTTTATGTTTTTTGTTTTTTATTTTAAATATGTATTTGTGGTTTGGTTTTTTGTGAGTTTCAAACTTTTAATTGTTTTCATGACTGTATTAACTTTGTAATATAGGTTACTGTTACTATTATTTTAATATTACTTAATATGGTTAATTAGAGTTAGTTTAATTATTGGTTTGTTTTCTTAGGTTATTGTTGGTAATGGGCGAGATGCTAGCCTTAGCCAAAGTGTTGTACAGGTAAATGATTTAAATATTAAAAAAAACCAACGCATTGTACTACAAACATAAAAAAAGGGGGATCGAAAAGTAAATGTAAGATATATGTTTTCCGGGTTTTCAATATAAACTGAAACTCTATTGATGTAACACTTCTGCTTGCTGGAGTTTCGTAACCAATAGCCTCGAATTCGTTTTAGACCAGTTGAAAAAGCAATCGTCACCTAAGGAAATATGTTCAGCTTGAAGTATATGTTTCCATCCAACAACACCGTACCTATGGTAGAAAAAATATGAAAAATTTTGTTAGTGATCTATACACATTGGGTAAATGAGAAATAATAACTAAGATAATAAATTGATTGACAAACCTTATTTGACCATCAATGTTGTGTGTACGAAGATTCGTAACCCAAATATTTCCTTTAACAACTTTGATCTTTACTTCAGAAAACTCATTTAAACCAGTTAAGTCAGTAATTAACTTGGGAAGGATCTACATTTTGTAAAAATGTTAAAAATATGTAAATGTTATTAAATGAAAAACACTAAAAAACAAAAAAACAAAAAAATTAACATAAAACAGGATAGTATAATACCAATTGATGAGTTACTATCATTGCAAAAAAAGGATAGCTAGGATCGTCACTAACTTGTCGATAACCTTCCACATTGCTAATATGTTCATATTCTGGCTCAATCAAATGAGTGTTGTTTAACAAAACTTGACGACCATCTTTATTGAATATGATAATATTAATATGATTCACGTCCTTTTTTTGAAAACACAGAATATCCCCAGGATTTAACCTTAGATCTTCAATAAATTTAAACCAACCATCAGCAATACAATAATTTGGCCCAATCTTTCTAATACGGACTTCCCATTGATGATACTCGGATACATTAAGTATAACCATGTTATCCGGTAAACGATAATCATAATGTTTTGAAATAAAAGTATCTGGTAGAACCTGTAAAAAATAATTATTATAATTTTATGCGTATTATGTTTTTTTAATAAATCGTAATAACAAAAAATAAAAAATAAAATGTATAAGAAAATTACATACCGTTGGACTTTGTATAGGATTTTGAATAATTTTACAAAACGATTTTCCAAACTATTTATTTGGATCATGAGAGAAGAGGTTGAACTTGAAAGTATGATCACCAAGATAGTTGAAAATCATGAAGAAAGATTCATGGCCGAAGTAGTTTAAAACCTCACACCATCCGTCCGTAAAGTAGAATACATCTTTTATTAATTTGATAACAACAGACCATGAATGCGTTTCATCAAATTTAAGACTAACAATTGAAGATTCTAACTTATTCATCCATATAAATCTACTCATACATATAGGTATAGCCTGAAAACCAAAAAACAAAAGGCAAATTACTTTTGAATAAAGGATGAAACAATAGGAATCGTTACTTTAAACAAATAATTCGTAAAGGTATGTACCTGTTGAAGGGATAGCGGATCAAGTATAGTTATGATAAAATTCGGACCATGACGATACATGTTAACCCAAACATGAAAAATCAGAAAGAAGACTAACAATCAAATAGTACTTGCAACACATACAATGAAACAAAATATTTCGAGTATGTATTTATAAGAGAAAGTTGCCATATTATACTTAAAAATACGATTGAATCAAAAGTTGATATTACTATTTATGTAAATTATTATTCAACTGAATATTTGCCAAAAAAATAAAATTAATGTAAATGTGTACTAAAAATTTAACCGATTTAAAAAATCTGGATAGTTATCTATTTAATAACTACCTACTACTCGTAATTGTAGGAGCTCTAATATACGTGTGTTAACTACTGCTTGTGATAATATTTGTTGGACTTTCATCTTCTTAGGAATCTCTTTTCATATTTGTTGTATTGATTGTCAAAGTGTTTGTTATTTAACCTACATTGACAATGATTGTGAAGTTTCTTCCGTCTCTGCTGATACTGATGAATATAATCCCAAGACTTCCGTCAAAAGTTGTTACACAGTGCAAGGTTGTGTGTAAAGATTGGTTAGTCTATCTTTCAACACCTGAGTTTGCTATGAATCATTGTCGTTTCATGCGCAGATTAGGTGATCATAAGATAATTGCCGTTAACCGGTTATTGTGTGATATTCGTTATGTGGATAATGAATCCCCTAAATGTTTCTTAGGTGATAAAGTTCACATTCCCTTCACCGCTCATCCATGCAATATTTTATTTCTAGCAAGTTTGGATGGGATGGGATGGTATGTGTTTGCCTAATCAATACTGGTGAATTGGTAGTTTGGAATCCATTAACTCGTGTGTTCAAGATGCTATCAAATTCTAATTCACAGGGTTTTTTTAATCCGAATCAGGATAGTCTTGGGTTTTGCGTCAGGTCTTCTGGTGATTACAATATTGTGCATATTAAACGGACACATATGATGTTGGCTGTTAACATTTATTCTCTCAGTGAAGGGTCATGGTCAACTCCAATGTTCTCAAACTATAGTCTGTTTAATGTTGACGTCTATAGTTGGTCTGTAGGCACGTTTTGTGCAAATTGTTTGTATTTCGTATTGACTAGGTTGTGGTGTGTGGGTAACGCATGTGTACTTCGTTTAGATGTTGATAGCAGGGTAATTTCTGATGTTGGATTCCCAGATACAATGGATGTGGAAGCT
Source organism: Helianthus tuberosus (assembly GCA_030545235.1). Lineage (NCBI taxonomy): Eukaryota > Viridiplantae > Streptophyta > Magnoliopsida > Asterales > Asteraceae > Helianthus > Helianthus tuberosus. The sequence goes on along the minus strand of CM060389.1, from coordinate 1,740,416 downwards.
ACAGGTCACTTGGTTAGTATTCGAGATCAACTCCATATGTTGGTTAGTATGGGATTCTATAGTGTGAATATGGAATTGTGGAAACTTGAAAATGAAAAGTGGTCAAAAGTATTTTTTTGTCCACCTGCTATTTCTATGCCATTGATGATTGGGTCGTCTGTGCACTATATCAACAGAAATAAGAAGTTCATTATAGTTCAAGAATGGGGTGATATTACTGATGTAACTGTAGAGGCAGAGGAAAAGCATGTTTTTTTGCCTATCATCTTTACTCAAGGTGTGAATGGATCTGTTTATTTTGAAACTACCATTTCACCAAATGTTTAGTTATGCTATTTTATGTAGTTCTTTTTTTGTTCTTCGTTGTTTTGATCAGTTAGTAATTGATGTTTGTGGTTGTTTTTTATGTGTGGTATAGTTTGTCACAATGAGATTGAATCTTTATGAATTAATGTGCTTATATTATCATGTTAAATATTCATTGAGAGTGTATGATTTTAATATTTGCTTTGTGCGTATTTAATTATGATTACATGTGATTGTGGTTTAAAAACAAAAAGGTCTACAAAAAAAACACAATGGGCCCTTGGAGACCAAGCCCTTAGAGCAGCTTGGAAGCCCTTACCATTGTGCAGTTACATAGAATTAGAAACTTCCCACGTTGTAATAGGTGCAGTTAATGATTAGTTTTTATTTGAATGATTTCTTTTAGTATAGTTATTGTGTTTTTTGAGTATCATTGTGTCATTGTTTTTCTGTTTTTTATATATTTGATTTCTTTTGTAGTTGACTATATTTAAATATAACATTGTGTAATTAATTCCTACTTTTTGCTGTCTTTCACATTCTTTTTTAATAGTGGTTACATATTGTGCAGTTAAGGACAATTAGAAACTTCCCACTTTATAATATGTCCAGTTAAGGAATAGTTCTTACTGGATTTTTATGTTTTTGTTTTTTTTTTTTTTTTTTGCTGGAATATTGTCATTTTATGTTTTGTTTATTAAAGTGTTATTGGTTTTCTGTTTTCCATATATTTGATTTTTTTTGTAGGTGTCTATTTTTATATATTGTATTGTGTAACTAACTTCCTATTTTTTAGTTGTGGTGTCCATTATTTTTCAATAATCCTATTATCATAAAAAACAATATTTTATAAAAAGTACAAAATAATATATAAAACCCAATGCCAAAAAAAAATCTACGATGTAATTATTTTCACAATTGTAATAACACAATGTTTGACAACTAACAAAGTAATTTATAAAAATAAGATTAATTAATAAAAAGTATATTTGTGTATGTGATTGATTAAAAAGTATCTCCATGTATGTGTATATGTTTACCTGTAAATTAGAAACGGTTTCTAATATATATTGTTATTTAATTTTATTTACCCCCTATCGCCCATAGTGTGTGAAAACCGTTTACCACCACTACTCGGAGATTTAGGAGGTTTTACTCATCTGTGTCAACTGTTAATTGGGGTAGTTTCTATGTAGTTATTCATTTTTCAAAGGAATCGCTTTTCGTATGTGTTTTCTTCCTCTTTCTATCAACGTCAGTATTTTTAATTAAAGTATAATCGTAAGTGAATATGAAGGATCTTCCATCTCTGTTAATATTGATGAAGATTATTCCAAGACTTCCGGCAAAGGAGGTTATACGGTGCAAGGCTGTGTCTAAAGAGTGGTTAGCCTATCTTTCAACTCCTGAGTTTGCTAAGAATAATTGTCGTTTCTTGCGAGTATTAGGTGACCAGAAAATAATTGCTCTTGACAAATCATCGTGTGCGATTCGTTATGTTGATGTTGCATCTCCTAGATGTGTTTTAGGCAATAATATTCACATTCCCTTCGATTGTCATCCATGTAATGTGATCTTTTTAGCAAGTTTGGATGGCATGGTATGTGTTTGCTTATGTAATACTGGTGATTTGGTTGTTTGGAATCCACTAACTCGTGTGTTCAAGATGCTGAGAAATTCTAATTATCAGGGATTTTACAATATGGATGATGATAGTCTTGGGTTTTGTGTTGACTCTGCTGGTGATTACAAAATTGTGCACATTAAACGCACTCATTTCAGGTTGACTGTTAATATTTATTCGTTTAGTGAAGGTTCATGGTCAACTCCAAGGTTCTTAATTGATAGTCCATATGATATTGCTGTTTATAGTTGGTCCGTTGGGACGTTTTGTAGGAAAAGTTTGTATTTTGTACTGACCAAATTCTGGTGTATGGGTAACACAGCGATTCTTCGTTTGGATGTTGAGTCGTAGGTAATAGAAAATGTAGGTTACCCAGATACATTGAGTGTGGAATCTATAGGTCAGTTGGTGACTATACGAGATGAACTTCATATGTTGGTTAGTATTGGAATGTGTAGTGTAGATGTTCAATTGTGGCGTCTACAAAATAATACTTGGTCGAAAGTGGTGTCTTTTGTACCCCGTGTGTTTATGCCGTTGATGATAGGGTCATCTGTGCACTACATTGATGGTAATAACAAATTAATTATAGTACACGAATGGGGTGATGTTGCTCAGATAAACGTAAGGGCAAAGAAGATGCATGGTTATTTTCCTATCATCTTTACACAAGGCATTGTAGGTGCAAGCTATATTGAAACTGTAGTTTCACCACATGTTTAGTTATGGTTTTGTATTTAGTTGTTTGTTGTTATCATTGTGTTATATACATAGTATTATGTTTGTGGTTGGTATTTTGTTGTATATGGAGAATCAATATTCGAAATTAATGTGTTATTTTAATTGTTGTATTATGTTTATAATATGTTTGGTGTGTAATATTTTATGCCAGTAAATATAATCAACGTTTGTTTGTCATCGGTAGTTCTTTCAACACTTTGTAAACATCTAACTTTCATATATATTATCTAAGTTCATCTAATGGTGTTATTAATTTCTACGTTTATCATTTTACAAATAACTAATTCATTTTAAATTGTGCCAATTAGATGTAAGATTTTAATTTACTATGTTTGACAATTCGATGTATGACAATACAAGAATAGTTGTAGCTTCTAATCGCAATCGCATAAAAAAGTCATTATTATCTTAAATATGGAGACACTTATTTATGGAGACACTTATTGAGGTTCTTAATAGTTGGATAAGAAGTCATTATGATATTAAAATATGCAGTGTATTTGGATGATGGAAATATTACCAATAAGACTTCTAATGTTGTATACAGGAAAACACAGCTAAATTTATAACTAATATGAACTTCGACTACCGTTTGCAAATTATAATTCTAAACAAAATATGTCATCCATGCCCTAATATACTAATAATTGTCATCAAGGTTAGACTACCAACCAACCAAAAAAAAAACCAATAAACTGTACCAACATGTCCAACCGAAAACCATCAAATGATGACGACAAAAGGCATTAGTTTATATACGCAGACATCTGCATCATTAGCATATAACGTTAACTGTTAAGCTTGGCTGACTGCATCCACATGCGTCAACATGAGGAGGTTTGCTGATTCTACATAGGTTAAATGCATATTGTCACCCGTGCTAATATCATTTTCCTTTATGAAACTTGGCCACCCTTCAATCGCATACCTAAATCCATTTCTGTCCTTTTGTCGCTTAACTAGCTTCGCAACTGTTTTCCCATCCATGTTTCTGACATTCATCTGATGCACCTTCTTTGTTAGCCTTGCCCTGTTTACAACTTCTACAGGTAATCGCTGCATTGATGTTAGAGTTAAGAAGTATATTAGCCGTGTTGGATATAATTGTCAGCAGCAACAAATATCAATTGTTAATTTTTGAATAAACATAATTCTGTACGTATAAATAGCCTCATGAATGGTGTTGTCAATTGTTCTCATTAAATAACAGAAATGACATACCATTCGATAATTTGCTTTCCTGTTGAATTGATACGCACCACTTTCTTGATCATAATTTTGATGTGCAACACGTTTTTCGTCTTCATTGCTTACCTTCAACGCCATCCGACTTCTTTTCCCGTTTTTGTTAACCTTATCATTTCAAACATGCATTTCCTTTCAATATATATATATATATAGTATATATGTTAATGTATAAGAAATATTTATTGCAATATTTTGTTAACTTATGCTTAACTTACCAAACGATTACGTGTTTGTCGTCCAGTTGCTGACACAGTAGAATGATCATAAGTTGTACAGCATATCAGTTGTTTAGGTTCTTCAGATGTAGAATCGGATGCAATCTGTTTACCTTTCTTTTTAACCTGTTATTACAGCCCGTAACAATAAAGCAAATTAAACTACAATAGTCAACTAAGAATGTATAATAATATGAACAAATAACTTATCCGTTATTATGTTTCAAAGACTTACATCTTCTTTTGTCTGGTTGTTATTTCCTTCACTTACAAAACTCTTTCTTTCAGACTTCAACTTTTCTTTTTCAACACTTTTCTTATTCACATCATGTTTCTCATCATTCATCTGCATCCAAGATTTTTAAAATTCATTAACATCTGAGGATCAATATATTGTATTGTAAAAATATGTAAACTCATTACCCCAGTAATCAATTGGTTGATTGAGTCTTCTTGATCAGTAAAGATCTGTTATACGATAACATCCGTAAATAAGTCGTATTGACTAGCAAACTATTTTAACTTACTTTAAATTACTTACAGAGTTGAAGTGTTCATAGTATGTGTGTTTAGGTATTTCAACAACTGAGCTGTCTTTAGTTGTCTCCTTCTTTCTAAAAACAACCTCAACTCCGCTACGATAAAGTGTCAAGTCAAACGATTCGCTGTCTGTTTTCATCAACATCAGTATATCACCTTCTTCTATGTTAATGTATTCAAACATCTCCGGACACCCTTTAGCAAAAACGTAGCATGCATTTATTTTTTCGGTCTCAACTTTCCAACACTGACCTGCTGCGTATATGTTATAAGAATCTTTTACTGGCCAGTAACAGTAAAATTTGTTCACATAAGCTTCTGGAATGACCTGAAAAGTTGTGAAATATTTTATAAACATATATTCTTTTTTTTCCATTTGCTGACAAGTATAACAAAAAACAAATTCCTACTAACATATAACTATACTTACTATGATCTTTAAATCTCCGTAACGGTTGACTGTCAAGAACGATTCATCACAAACGTTTTCTATGAAACAATGTATTTGTAGACATTTTTCTTTGACTATCCTCAAAACCAATAAGGTGTTCTTTGTCAATTTAAGACCTTTTACAATACTTATCCATCCGTCAGTGAACACTTTCACCTCTTACACTTCTCAGCCATGCTGTACAGCTTATTCCGCTTTCATGATTTATCGTTATCTTTGTCCGGTTCTAGTAATCTCCACCCACAAGCTTTACAAACTCAATTGGTAATGCCTGTAGTTACATTTACTAATTTCAGTTTACGTAATGAAGTTTACACTTACTTATTGAAGGCATTACAGCATACCAGTTTCAATGATTTAGGGTTTTGTAATAGACACAGGCAGGACGTAATCATTTTTGTATACCTGTGATATATAACATTTAATATTAACTGTTAGTATTAATACACAATGTGTTAAAATGTAATCTTATGTCATGAGAATATTATTCCTAATTCATAATGTGCAATAGATCTCTTCTGTATACCGTTTCAATATATCAGTAAATATATATATTCGTAAAATATCTCTTTTAGCGTAATCGTACATGGGTTAGGTTATTTTGGAGCAACTTATATCTTATTGACTTATAAAATTTAATAAGTTGTGTTTATAGTGTTTGGGTTAGCTTATTCAAGTTATTTTTGTGTGTTGAGAAGTTGTTTTTGATAAGTTAGTATTTGTAACTCCTCACTTATGACTTATATAAGTTAATAAGTACTTTTAGTGAAGGAACCCCAAAAATAAAAAAAATTATAACAGAATCATATGTTTTCATCCGTGTGTGTTTGGGATTCCTTCTTAAAAATGACTTATTAACTTATATAAGTGACAAGTGAGAAGTTAGAAATTGTGACTTCTCAAAAATGGCTTGTCAACACACAAAACCCTTTAAAATAAGCTAACCCAAACACTCAAAAAACAACTTATTAACTTTTATAAGTCAATAGGTCATAAGTTGCTTCAAAATAAGCTAACCCAAACACCCCCAATTGTTTGATTGCAACTTTTTCATATATTATTATCATTATAATGTAAACATTAGTTCGACAATGTCCATAACATGCAATACATAAGATATATATCAACTATACATAACATATGAGAGGTTGAAGATGATTGAAACCTAAAATCAGATTTGACGTCTACAAACAAGTTATTCGCCGCAGTAACCATCATATGTGGCTGATTAAGAATCTAACAGAGGTTTAGAAATCTAATAGAAATTAAACCGTTAAGACTTACAATCGGAAGTTACCTTTTTGTCGATCAAATCTTCGGCGGCGATGATCTTCAAGGAGATATGAAACGCCGGTGATGATGAAGTTGTTTTGATTGTGATAGATATGATGTTGATTGCGTATCTTTTATTATCTTTTATATTTTATTGTTTGTTTAATTAAATAAAGAAATACTTGAATATTGGTGGTATGGATAGTGTTAATATTAGCCATGGTATTGCAACTGTTTCTATATATTGTGTTATTTGCGTCTAATTGTTGTGTTTTGCAACTTAGGTGGGTTTTCTATACATTATGTTATGTGTTCTTGTCATTGTGTTTACTTTGTATCCAATGGATGTTAATTTTATTAAATTAAATATAAAGAAAGATTAAAGAGTGAAATATGTATAAAATATTATACGCTACAATTAACACTTCCTAAGATTTCAACGAATCTCGCCTTCTTCCACGCGATTTCATTATTTCTTTTGTTTTGCAGATCGGCTAGGATTGTGGCAGATTTTCTGATCCTGTTTCAACAGTTGTGTGATAAACTCTTCTGCGTTGTTCTTGAAATCTGATGGGGGAGAGTGGAGGACTTCATCAAGTTATCCGATGCTGCTCCAGGTTCGCTTGTAATTGTTATCACTGATGATGCTGACTTTTCTGTTTAGTTCTTCATATGCTCCCTTTTCTTCGAGCGACAATAGAGAGATTTGTAATTGATTTAGTTTATGTTGATCTAACTTTGATAGATCTCATCTATCTTTATTTAATGGTGTTAGCAATTGCTATGTTAATCAATTTAAAAATAGTTACTTAAAAATTTTAAATTGAGTGAATTAGATGTAAGATTTTAAGTTAGTACGTATGACAATTCGATATATAAGAATATAAGAACAGTTGTAGTTACTAATCGCAATCGAATAAAAAGTCATTATTATCTTAAATATAGACATGGTTATTGATGTTCTTAATAGTTGGATAATAAGTCATTGTGTTTTTTACAATGGTTTATGTTTTGCCAACGAAATTGTAAATTATAGTATATATTGTGTTTTTTTGCCTTTTGTGTAATATCCTTGGGAGATCCTGATAACATCAATTAGTTTTTTTGTATATGTATTCTGCATGTTTATGATTTATTGTATATTATAGTATACATTGTGTTTTTTTTTTTGGTTCTTTTGTTATATACTTGTGAAATCTTGATAACATTATCTGCTTTTTTTTGTATATGTATCCTGCATGTTTATCATTTATTACAAGTCATTATTATCTTAAATGTAGACACTGTTATTGATGTTCTTAAATAATATTCTCATGACATAAATATAATCTACGTTTGGTTGTGTTGATAGTTTTTTTTTAATACTTTTGTAAACATGTATCATTGATAGATCTCTTTTATCTTCATTTAATGGTGTTAGCAATTCCTACGTTAATCAATTACAAATAATTAATTAAATATTTTAAATTGTGCGAATTAGATGTAAGATTATAAATTAGTATGTATGACAATTCAAGAAGAGTTGTAGTTATTAATCGAAATCAAATTAAAAGTCAACATTATTTTAAATATAGACATAGTTATTGATGTTCTTAATAGTTAGATAAGTAGTCATCGTGATATTAAAATATACAGTGAGTTTGGATGATGTTAATCATATATACCCGGACAGCAGTGAGTTTGGATGATATTAATCATATATACCCGGACAGCGGACGGGTAAACTACTAGTTAGATTTGTTTCCTTCTAAACCATCCTTATATTAATTTAATTTCTTATGGTTGAGGTAGCATAAAAAATTGTCATGTAGCATTTAGTGGAATTCTTTGTTTATTTTTTTAACGGACAACTAATATTATACAAGCCCGACCATCCAGGCAAACCCGTTGACGAATAGCCACCAATGCCATACGAACGCAGACACCGTTAGTAACCGGGCCCATCTTAGATTACATAGATTTAGATTAGATTGATTTTATAAATTAATATTTGGTTTTTATATATTGATTATTTAACAATTAACAATTATGTAAGGTAGTTAAAATAAGATTATAATAGCTATATGGTGTGATGAATAGCAAATGTAATAAAACTCATGAAAGGTATACATAAAAAATAAAATACACTGAACCTATTTTTAGACACAAAAGAGAGATTTCTATGCTATGGGTGTTCCGTGCATTGATTTTCATTAGTAGACCATGCCACGGAATAATAATTCATAACGTTTGCTTGATTATTTGATGTATATTCAAATTAATTAATAATATTATCTACGAAATATTACCATTGTGATAGTATAAGAAATTGATATGTGACATTTAGTGGAATCCTTTATTAGAGTTTAGATTATTAGAATAGATACAAATATGGATAAAAATAAGTGATATTTATATATTAGTTATTAATAATATTAAAAGAAATATAGTAAACAAATATAAATAAAATTTGTAAGGTTGAAGGAGAGAATGCCATATGGCATTAGTTTGAGTCTTCTATTATAAGTTAGATTAGATTTAACTTTTTTATTAATTGGTATATACAATTACATTTATTTAACCCGTGTAATAAATGAGGTTTTTTAAAGATGTATTATTTTATTATTTGGTAAAGAATATTACATTTATTCAATCCATGTAATACACGTGGTTTTAAAGACATAACTTTTTTATTTGGTATATAAAGTTATATTTATTCAACCCGTACAATATGGTTCTTATAGATATAACTTTTTATTATTTAATATATAAAATTATATTTATTCAACCCGTGCAATAAAGGAGGTTTTTAAAGAACTATTGTTTTATTATTTAGTATATAAATTTATTTATTCAGCCCGTGTAATACACGGGGTTATAAGCTAGTATAAAATAAAACAATCCCCAACCCACATAAATCAGATATGCGCCTTGTTCACATGGTAGAATTGAATGCGTATAATGAAAATCAAACCATGTATCACCACCATCATTTTTTTTTGAAAAGTAACTTTCATTAAACCACCAAAGCCGACCCAAAACGGGCCGACCCAACACGAAACCACATTACATATTTACAAAAGAGCACCACTCCCCCCAATCTACACCTTTATGCTTAGATCTATTGACAAACCAAAGAAAGCCCAACGATTTAACTTCACTAACTATGTTCTCTATCTTCACCTCCGCGTTGGAAAACTTGACTTTATTTCTAGCTCTCTACAAGCTCCAACACCCGATCAAAATAATACCCTGCACCGCCTCCATCTTTCTCTCCGAACCCCGAATGTTGCTATGAATTCCAAAAAGATCTTTAGGAGAGAAAGCAAAAATATCCGGAATCTTACACCAAGAACTAATACCATTCCACACGATTGCTGCCACACGACAAGCTGTGAATACGTGGTCCGAGGTCTCTTCATCAGCCGAACAAAAAGGGCACAATGTGTTGTCGATATGCACGTTCCTTCTTACAAGCGCTTCAGCCGTAGGAAGTCTATTTAAGTCCATCCTCCAAGCATGTATGTTTACCTTAGCCGGGACCCATTTACACCATTTAAAATCGTCATATTGACCATCAGCTACATTGCCTTCAGTTTCAGTAAACAACAATCTCTTAACTTCTTTTACCGAAAATATTCCATCAGAATTTGAGGTCCATTTCCAGCGGTCCGCAGAGTCCGAGACCTGAAACCCATTCAATACAGAACAAAGCTGAATGAAATCAGAGTGTAAACCTGCAGAAGCTGGATCAGCACTCCATTTCCACACCAAATTCGCCACTGAATCGGTGTAAATTACTCTGTCCGCGACCGAGCATCTTTTATCTTCTTCCAGTCTAAACAAATCAGGGAATCGCTGCTTTAAAGGGACGTTGTCAATCCAGATATCCAACCAAAACGTGATGTCCACTCCGATCCCGACTACACCTTTTAAATAATTCCTTAACGGAATACCGCCGGCTTTGGAATGCAAGAAATTCTTGGCAATATTGCTCCAAACGCCGCTAAGGGATTTTTTTATGGGAATACACTCCCATCCAATTCGACTAGAATGAATAGCTTCTATAACCTTCTTCCAAAGATTCCCTTTCTCTGATTTAAAACGCCACCCCCACTTAGATAAAAGTGAGATATTAACATCATTAAGCTTATTTAAACCGAGACCTCCGTTTTTCTTGGGACGGGTAACCTTCTCCCAAGCCACCCAATGCATTTTTCTTTCTTCCGAAGAACCTCCCCAAAGAAACTTTTTAATCATGGCTTCTAAATCCGAGATAACTTTCTTTGGAGCTTTATAGAGGGAAAAATAGAATGTGGGAAGACTCTCCAGAACAGATTTTATCAACACGACTCTTCCCCCAATAGAAAGAAGATGTGACTTCCATTTAGTAAGACGAGCACGAAAGATATCAATCACCGGTTGCCAGTTAGAAATCCGATTCATATTGGCACCAACTTTTAACCCAAGGTACTTAAAAGGGGGGGTATCCGGTTTACATCCCACCTCATTAGCAACCTCTTCAATGTCCGCGATGCTCACCCCAATTCCAAATAGATTCGATTTGTCGAGATTAATTTTAAGGCCCGAGCATAAGTGAAAGCAACGAAGAATTCTAACAATATTAACGACTTCATTTTTGGACCATTCCCCCATAACAATGGCATCATCCGCATATAAAAGATGAGAAATAATAGGCCCGTTATTTGGCGTGACAACACCTTTAATAATCCCCACCGCCTTAGCACTATTCACCATACACGAGAAAGCTTCCATCACCACCAAGAATAGAAACGGGGATAACGGGTCCCCTTGCCTCATGCCTTTCTCACATTTAAAGGTGAAGGTAGGGGCCCCGTTCACCAAAACCGAAGAATTAGCCGATTTAAGGATACCCATTATCCATTTACACCACCTATCCGCGAATCCCATTTGACGTAAGATATTGATCACAAATTTCCAATTCACATTATCATAGGCCTTTTCGAAATCAATTTTAAGAATAAAGGCCTTGTTTTTCCTTTTTTTTTTATCCAAGAGATGAGCTCATTAACAATAAGGGGACCGTCCAGAATATATCTACCTTTTAAAAATGCCGATTGGGAATCCGAAATAACACCATCCAAAACTCTCCTCATTCTGTTGGCAACCACTTTAGAGATGACCTTACTAATAACTCCCACTAAATTAATAGGCCTAAAGTTGTTAAGAGACACTGGGTCAATAACTTTGGGAACAAGAGTAATGAAAGAAGCCGCACTTCCCAAACTGATCTCTCCGTGCTCATGAAACCATTCGAATATTCGAATGAAATCCTCTTTAAACAAATCCCAAAAATGTTTAATAAACTTTAAATTCATACCGTCTGGGCCCGGAGCCCTTTCGTCCCCACATTCGAAAACCGCTTCCTTGATTTCTTGTTCGCTAAAACTTTCCTCCTTCCTCCATCATAGCAGCTTCGTCTTCCGATATCTTGTTGATGTTACTACAAAAAAGATCTGGTCTTGACGGAAACGGTTCTTTAAATCTATCCCTGAAAAACGAGAGAACCTGTTTTTTAATAATAGAAGGTTTCGAGCACCATTCTCCACCTATGGAAAGACCGTGAATCGAGTTAGTGGCTTTCCTTCTGTTAATCATAGCATGGAAAATTTAGAGTTCTCATCTCCATCCACAGCCCATTTCAAGCGAGCACGTTGTTTAAGGTCACAACTTTTCCTGTTTTCCACCTCTCTAATCGATTTCCTGTTTTCCGCCAGAATCCATTCTTCCTCTTCCGAAAGATCTCTAGATTCCATATCTTTCTCCAGGTTTTCCAATTCTTTCAAAGCCAAAACTTCCTTCTCGTTCTCTTTAACAAGAAAATCATCTCTCCAATTCTTTACAAACAGCCTAATCCGAGCGAATTTGGAAGTTAAAAAGGCATCTGGAGGATTATAAGGAACCAAACCCTCAATCGCAGCCTTGACAGCTTCCTCCAAACCAGGCTTTCCTAACCAAGAACTGAACACCCGGAAAGGCCTAGGACCATATCTCAAATCAACCACTTCAAGAATAATCGGGCAATGGTCAGAAAGTTTACTCGGAAGCACCCGCACACACGCCGAAGGCCATTTATTAAAAAATTCTGAGCACACCAAGAAACGGTCTAACTTACTAAGCTTTTGACCGTTATCTCTTATGCACGTGAATTTACGATCTTGCATGGGGAATTCCATCAAACCGTTGTCAAAAATAAATTTGTTAAAATTATCGGCACACACCTGTTTGAAATTGGATCTTCTCCGCTCCTCAGGATACCTAACAGCGTTAAAATCTCCAGTAACCAGCCACTTACCAAGAGTTGGATCAATCAATCCTGAGATCTCTGACCACAGGAGCAATTTAGCCGAAACACTTTGCGGCGCATACACATTAACCAGGTTAATAGCATCTCCACTTCCAACCAAGGAACCTTTAATAATAAGAAAGTTTCTGTTGTGGATGACGGACTCTACTTTCAGAATTTTAGGATCCCAAATCCACACCATCATGATGGCAAGAAAACATTAGTATCTCAATACAAGTCTCCATCTTCAATCAAGTAAATGAAGCTTAATTAACAATTTAGTAAAACAAACAGCCTCGTTTCTTTTCTTCAAGAGCATCCGACCAGAAAACAATACCCTCCGACATCATCTCCATCGTATACCATTTCCTCTGTCAATCACCATCTGTCAACAGTTCTTCAACATATCATCATCTCCGATACCTTGTCCTTCACCGATCATCATCATAACAACCACCCCGACGACCTGTTTTCCCCATCCGTAGCGCCACCACGACAATCACCTCCTCCGATCAACATTCACCCACTGTCCTCAACGTTGATCTCGGACCACCGCTCCTATCTGTTCTTGTTTTAATAGTGTTTGTGGGTGTGTGGGTTGCCAAGTTTGTGAGTTCTTGTTATGATCAAAACCTGCAACCACCACCATCATCGCTACCCATCCTCACCTCTGATCAACTGCCGTCACCTACACCGTATAATATCCGAACACAGGTCACTGTTCACCATTCACCATTGCAACATCACGAATCATCGCCATCATAATCGTATTTCATCGTCCACCGCTCCAAACCTGCTGAGTCGTTGTCTTGAAAGTGAAAGATTGGATCTTGATCTTGATTTCTTAAGAATTTATAAGACACATATCTAATTTATGTGGGTTTTTGTAAGTCCCAAAACTTCAATCGGGTATCAATACCACTAATCAAAGTGTGGAAAACTAAGAAAAGTGTAGAAGAACAAGAACTTGTATCGATTGAATAACCAAAGTGCACGTGGTTTCTAAAGAACCGTCTGGTACATAAAACAAAGAATTCGAAAATAATGAAGAACCTCTAAAATGTCTAACCCTAATAATGAACTAAACACATCATTATATAGGGTTCACATAGAATTCGGCCCACATGGCCTAACCCAAGCCCAAAATAATTAATTAGCCCAAATGGCTTATCTAAATATAATCTAACCCACTAGAAACTAAGCCCAATAGCTTATACTTGTGTTTGATAAAGATAAGCGTAAACCTACTTAATTATATGGCCTTACAATATCCCCCTAGGTTTAAGCTATCTTTATCAAACTGCAGTCTTCATCATGTCTCTATGGGAAGATACTTCATCTTTTCATCTTCAAACTTAGGCTCTTTGTTCTTCTTAATCACGACCAACTTTGCTTGAAAGTCTTGTTAAAAAGAATGCAGGAGGAGGATTCTCAGCAACTCTCTTCCTTGTCAATGTCTTCTCTTTCAAGCAGGTTCACGGATACTTCTTCAAATGCACTATAACTTTCAGATGATGACTTGTATCTGGTTCTTCTGACTCAGGCACATCTTATGTTGTGATGCTTCATGCTTTATCAGCAGCCAGCAGCATCTCAGTCTTCAACAACCCCTGTTTCTTGATTTAAATCAATTTTCCGCACATGCTCAAAAAATTCATAAGAAACATTTCTAAACAACAGAGGGAAATACCACATGAACACTCGGTACATCCAAGTATTTGTACTCAGATCTCGCAATTCAAATTTCTTTCAAATTTTGATGATCAGTCAAATCTTTAAGAACGATTAAATTTTTTAATAAAACAAATAAACACTCTATTTTTGGATTTTTGATTTTCGAAAAGCAAATAAATAACAAAAACAATAAACACTCTATTTTTGTGAGGATCACCGGTAAGAAGATCATATCAGCAAAATCAAACTGTTTTCACACTCTTAGATAATTCTTTATATAATTTTCATGAAAAGCAGTCTAAGACGATTACCAGATTTGTTTATCCACTTAAACAAAATGCATGAACATTTCAAGTTCCATTACCGTGTGATACGTTAAGGTAAGATTATACTGATATACTAGCGTGTCCCACTTCAGGACATACCCCCGCGATCAAGGTATGCACAAAGGTTCCTTGTAGTAGGTGAGTATACCGAATTCATCCGTTTTGTTTTTACAATGATAGATAATTGGTGATCAGGTCAGTACTTTCGTACAGCAAAGAGATCAATATCTAACGAGGGCGAAGGCAAATACCAATTTTTTTGGTATGATTTATGCATTTTGCATATTTGAATGACTTTCCAGGAGAGCTTCTTCAATTTCTGGGTTTTTGGCATTTTTAGCTCTTTTAAGATATCCTGGTTGTGCCTAGGTCAGCATGTATCTGGATGCAACAGAAGGACAACCCTGATATCCCTAGATGAAATAACAGTATAAAGACCCAAAACCTCGGATCTTGCCAATCTATCAACGCAAGATTTAAGGTCATTAAACCATATGCCACTGATTTGTTACCCACTCATACACGGTTTGTTTAGTTTATATCACGTTGAAAGGGGCTGGGACCCAACATTAAACCCCCCCTATCTCCTCCTTCCCTCCTCTTCTCGATCGGTGTATACTCACCGAAGAACCCTGTCCCCACTCACCGATTTGAAGCCAGCATCCCTTCCCCGTGCGGCAACCACCCTCCCCAATCAAAGTCCTCGACATGATACCGTGTACCCTTAAAGATTAAAAGCCCAAAAAATATACTAGCTTAAAGAAGAAGTTTATGGCTTTTGAGCTAAATGACAATTTGTATTTCGCACTTTATTTTATGCTTCTTGATATTGTTAAGAACATTTTTAGAATCATGATTCTAGTTATGTATTACTTTTGTTAGTAAGGTGTTTGACATGTTTTAATTAAGTTAGGATTTGTTTTTGTTGAACGCAGCCTTATAATTCAATCGAGCGAAATCGAGCGAAAACGATCCGCTCGATTTTAGTTAGGATTTGAGAAAAACCCAGCGAAACCGAGTGAAAACTATCCGCTCGATTCAAATTCAATCCGAGCATGAGCATCACTTTCGTGTTCGGTTTTGCAAATTCGATCTGATCAGATCGGTTGTAATTCAATCCGAGCATGAGCAGACCCTCGATCGGATCGGATCGGCTCATGAACACCCCTATCTGGTACACAAAACAAAGAATTCGAAAATAATGAAGAACCTCTAAAAATGTCTAACCCTAATAATGAACTAAACACATCATTATATAGGGTTCACATAGAATTTGGCCCACATGGCCTAACCCAAGCCCAAAAGAATTAATTAGCCCACATGGCTTATCTAAATACAATCTAACCCACTAGAAACTAAGCCCAATAGCTTATACTTGTGTTTGATAAAGGTAAGCGTAAACCTACTCAATTATATGGCCTTACAGTTTTGTTTTTATATTTATTAAGAGTTTACACAAATGGTCCCTGTAATTAACAATGATTTATTACATAAATGGTCCCTGTAGTTACAAAAGCGTATCTTAGTCATTCTACTCAAATTTAACAGAAAAACTAACATAAGTTAGTGCTAATACCCAAACTCGTTATAAACTGATAATCACAAGCCCTAAACCTGTTAAAAAATAAGTTAGTACCCAAAGGGGAAACTAGCTATAAACCACAAGGTCCATCTATGTAATTAACTCTTAATAATTAATACTATCAAGTTAGGGGTATTTTAGTCATTTAGCCATTTCCTATTAAATACTAATTCCACCAAGTTTTTAAACTAAAATAACTTTTATATACTTCATTATTTTCGAAAAAAAAATTATACCATAAAATCAAGTATTTTTTTAATCTTTAATATGAGTACCATATTGCTATACTTTTTTTTATTTATAAAAAGGTGTTTTATAATTGTGCTAGTTATGTAGTTGGAATGTGCTAATATGAAAAATGTATTACGTTGATTTTAAATCTATATGTAAGTTCTTATTTTGTTATGTGATTCTTATGTGTTGCTATTTTTTCCTTTTGTGTTATTATTGGGTGCCTATTTGGAATAAACTTGTTATCCAACCAAATATGTAATATTATGTGCTATTTACAAAATTAAAACAAAAACATGAAATTGTACTAGTATGTAACAGTATGTGTTGTTTATAAAATTAAAAAAAATGTGCTAGTTATGTAATAGTATCTGTTGTTTACAAAATAAAAAAAAAACATGAAAGTGTGCTGATTACGATGCTGATTAATGCGTTGATTACAGTGTTATGCTGATTACAGGATGTGCTGATGGTGGTGTAGGATGTTACTGTCGGATGTGCAGACGGTGGTGTTACTGTGCTAATTAAGGTGCTGATGTTGATGATGTGCTGCTTATGGTGTTGACGATGATCCTGACTACGGTGTTGCTGATGATGCTGATTATAGTGCTGATGATGATGCTGATTATGGTGTTGATTCGATGATGAAGAATAGATTAGGAGATTAGGATTTGAATTAATCTTGCATGAATTTTGAGATAATTTAATTATTGTTTTTAATTAGATATAAATAAAAGGGTATAAATAGTCTAAAATACCCTTAAATCAATTTTTTAATTGAAGATATATGTCATTAAACTATTGGTTCGTATAGTTTGTACCAGGATATTTGTTTGTATATGATCCTATACGTAGTGTTCTAATCGTGATGGTGGTGTTTTAAACATCAGGAAACATAGTATTGTGATTCAAGACATAGTATTTTACCATCTGGAATGATTGTATTGGTGTTCAATTCATGGTGTTTTAAAACTGCGTTAAACACCATGCCATGAACGACAATAGAATCATTATGGATGTTAAAACACCATGTCTTAAATCACAATACAATGTTTTCTGACATTTAAAAAACCACTCCTTGAATCTTAATATTGTTCTCTCAAGTGTAAAACACCATGACTCGAATAACAAATGCAATCATTCCAACTGTTAAAACACCATGGCTTGAATCACAAATACAAGGTTTCCTGATTCCAAATGTTAAAACACCATGACTTGAAATATAATACCAATGTTTCCAGAAATTAAACACCATGCCTTGAATGTTGTTAGAAGGAGGTCTAAGGATTTTTTTCGGTTGCTAGAGGTGGTAGTTAGTGACGGTTTACAGTGGGAGGAGAGAATCCCTGATTTTGTACTTAAAGATCGTGGATATAGGATTAAATTGATACATTTTCTTAATTTAAATGATGTTGATTAACACTTATATTCATATCAAGTCAATTAAGTCAGAAAATTAAAATACAGTTTTGTCACTATTATCTCTACCATTAAAAATTAGATCTATGGGTGTAAAACACTTCTTACACTTATTAGATAAATGGTCCTTTATACAGGAACATTTACCTATTGTTATATTAATATTTTTAAACAATTTTATACGAAAATTAAATATTTTAATTCAAATTAATGTATATTCATAATAAATCAAATTATATGTGAATTCAAAAAATTCATAGCTAAATTTATTGTTTAAATTCATATGTTTACATTGAGTTGTAATAACATTCATATGTTTACATTGAGTTGTAATCACATGTGAATTAGAAAAAAGAAAACTAGCTAAGCCTTATTAGCAATATCACGATTGTTGGTATGAGAATGAATACTTGCGTGAAACACCACTTGAACTGCTTACTGCCATTGAACTTATGTTGAAGGCTTAGCACAAGACACAACAACAACAACATTCGGTTGCTAATGGCTTGATGCACAACGAACCCCGCTTGATGAGCAGTTGATGCCGATCATGTTGTTAACATGTATATCGCTTCGAATTGTTGCTTCTGTTAATCCTAACCTGCTACGGGCCACACTTGTGATTGAATCTGTTGTTGTTGCTATGATCGACTTTAATAATCAACAGCTGACCTAGTGTTGGATCTCAATGGTGATGATGGTTTATTAATTCTTAATGCACAATAGAAACTATATACCATAAATCTCTCCCCCCGCTCCCGAAAAGAAATAAGAAAGTAAGAGAGATGAGATATACGTAGTTCAGTCAAAATTTTCATATGTCCACGGTCCGCACTAGGCGAGTCAATATTATTTATGTGGTGATGAAAATTGCAATTACATTATGGATGTATTTATTTTAGAAGGATGTGGATCAAAAATTTGTCAGTTGATCTTAACACCTAAAATAACAAGATACTAAGATGGTTGCCCTATAGCAAAAATAGTCTAGGGTCGACTGCACAAAACAACCTCCTAGGGTCGGCTACCAGTAATAAGTCTTTTAGGGTAATGTTGTCAGCTACGTCTGATCTGCTATTTACACATAACAAACATATGTTTCAACATGCATGCCCAAATGTATACATACATACATACATACATACTGTGACAACCCGAGATTTCAAGTCTTTCCTCTACGCGTTACTTGTTCGCAATTCTGTTTTCATGGATTCATTAAATGTTGTAACTTGTGCATAATTAGTAATTGATTAAGGAATTATTAGGTGTGGTTAATTAAATGGAAACATATGAACTAAGGTTATGGACTTAACACACCCCTCGTTATAAACCCGACGAAACTCGTGTCTTTTGTCATCCACATATTTCGCCACCTTATTGATCGACGAAAGTTGCTTCATGTTTCCACTGCCCGACGAAAGATGATCTTTCGTCCAGGTTTTTCGTCGCCGAGTGTGGGCTTTCGGCCCATGTTCCCTTGAAGCCCAAACCGTATATGTAAATTCATATAGAGGGGCACGTATTCTCTTGCAAACGGTGGCAAACCCTAGACCCTTGTGGAATAGGCGACGACAGCAGGACCACTCGAAGAACAACACTCCAATGTGTTTTCTCCAATGCGTTTTCTATAATCTTGTGGTTAGTATAATCTCATTTGTCTTAATCCTGATTGATTGTTTCTGATTGTTGTGCGGATCTGTGTAAATTGTGATGTGTGAATTGTGGTTTGGATAATGTTAATTCGTATGGTCTAGAGTAGTTAAAAACCATGTTGAACTTATTTCGGTTTCTATGATTACTCTCGGTTGTATGCGGTTGATGTGGGTTAGGATAATGACCTTAATGATTCTGTGAAATAGTAATAATGCCTAGATTGTTTATGCGAAACTCGGATCTGAATGATAGTCTTGGTGCACTTGTATGATTGTTACGATAATAAGATCATACGAATATGATGAATGTCAGATTTGTTTAGTTGTTGACTGTGATGATTTGATCCGATGTGAATAGGCTATGTTAAATCACTGTTAGTGTTATTTGATAACTAGGGTTTCCGTGTCTGCATGATGAACTGGTAATGTGACGAAACTGCCCCATCAGCGAATAACTCAGGTGTTTCGTCACCTGCATTATGACGAAATACTCAGGTGTTTCGCCACCCCCCCCCCCCTTGCCGACGAAATACTTTGGTGTTTCGCCACCCTCTGGACGACGAAATACTTGATGAATAGTTCACAACAGAATGTGGTTAGAACATGAATAACAATGAATGATATGAATAATTGTGCTGATGAAACCCTATTACTACTTGTTAACGATGCAAATGTTGCCTGAGGAAACATGATTTGGTGGTTATGAGTAGTACACTTAACTGTTAAGTACCATTGTGAAACATACAAGTGAATTGTGGAATGGTATGAGTTTGAATAACCGCTATGTACTATTCGGTTATCGTTGCTTGAATGCACACTATGATTTCAATTTATACGTGAACCTTACGAATGTAAACTGATTACGTATACGTGAATATGTAGGCTTCGATTGATTAAGTATGAACTAATATCTAGTCATACTGAGCAATCTAAGGTGAGTTCACTGCTCTTTTTCCAAGCATGCGTCCCGGGGAGGCACATCTGGTAAACGTTCCGGGGAGGAATGTCGGGTAAATGGGTTTGACTGGAATGTTAAACCTGGGTTGTCGGTTAATACACGTATATCTATCACTCAAGTCCCTTCTACCGATGGTTGTCGGGGAGGCAATGGGGTATTAGTTAATAGCGCTATTTAGGTTTGGCACCCTCACACCGTACCAGGGAGGACGGGAGTGAACTAATGATCCCAATCTTGACCATTGCTATGATAGAGGCATTGGAGGACATGGCAAATAATCTGGAGCCATCGGCGGTAAGCGTATGATTAACAACAAATCATTGAAATGTTTTTAAACTGAAAACTGGTAACTAAACGCGTTAACAAAACTTTGAGCTCACCAGCGTCGTCTGACACACTTGTCTGCATGCTTGCAGGTCTGTAGGGTTATATCATGGAACTTGCTGTCTGGAAGGCTGGAGTGGTCATTGGTCGAGATACATGGAATCGCAACACAAGTCTAATGGTTTACGTACGCGTGGTTTATGAAACACTTAACAAATGAGTTATGCTTCCGCTGTGTACAATAAATAATATGTAATGTTTTGTATTACTTTATGACAATGAATGAAAGTTTTATTTAAATATATTTATGAGTTCAATGTGATTGGTGGCTAAGATCCTGGTACGTCACACGCCCCACGGTGTTTCCGCTAGTGATATTTTAGGAGTGCGACAGTTTGGTATCAGAGCCACTGGTTTTAGTGAACTTGGCTTGAAAAATGTTTTTATAAATCTAGACTATAACCGAACAGTTCTGAAAACAGGAATACGACCATAACACTCAGCTCCAGATTGCAAGGTTCGTGTGTTTCATCTGTTGTATACATTGTGATGCGTGTGAAGTGTCGTATAGATTTAATGTATATTTTAAGCCCTTTTACACTTTTTTAGCCAAGTTATAAATTTATAAAACACGATATTTACTAACACTAAACACACATATGGGCAAGTGCACCCATCGTGAGCGTAGTATAGTGTTGGTAAGATACCGAGGTCGTCCAAGGACACAAGAGCTTTTATTACCGGTTTATCCTCAACGTCTAATCAAATCAAAAGTTTAGAAAAAAGGTTTTAAACTAGAAAAATAAAACTAACTAAAATGCTGAAAAATAAAATAAAAGTAAAAATAGATAGACAAGATGAATCACTTGGATCCGACTCGTGTGTAGTGTAACCTTTGATTATTTCTGCACTTTTGCACTTTTTAAGAGATTATCTTAGTTATTGTAGTAGGCCCCTCTTTTGGAAGGTGACGTTACCCTCAACCCAGTAGTTTGAGTCAGCAAGGATACAATCCTAAAGGGTCGGATTATTGAAAGATAATTAATTAAGTTATTAATGCATAATGTGGTAGGCCCCTCTTTTGAAGGTGACGTTACCCTCGGCTAAGTAGTCTGAGTCAGCAGGGATACAGTCCTAAATAGCCGGGTTAAAGTTTTAATAGTAGCTTACATATGAGCGGGTCAAAGAGTTTGGACCCCCGCCATCCAATACCGGTGGGTATCGAAGGAGGTCCTACTAAATTTGACCCAGGTCCTTGCAGGATCTATACACTGAACAAGGCAAGACTCTTACCAAACCGTTCCCTTAACCCCCGACCAGGTAGCCAACATACCTCCATATAGACCGTGGAGATATGAATGGTGAAAATCTTTTATTTTATATAGACAGTAAAATAATGCCATGACACCACGGACAAACGGTAAGGAAGAATCACCTTCAACATAAGAAACTAGTTATTAAAGTCATTAATACATAACCAAATAAAAAGTGCGAAAAGATTAAAAATAAAAAGTATTACACTAGACACTTGTCTTCACCAAGTAATGTAAGAGACTTAGGCAAACATGGCCTTTGATTGTCAAGAACTCTTACGATCAATCTTGGATCCCAAGACGACTCACACACTCTATGATGGATGATGGATGATGGTGGTGGATGATGGTGTTGTGGTGGTGGTGTAGGGTGGGTGAAGTGTGAGAGAGGTGGTGTGCCAAGGGATGGTTTACAAATGAGCCAAGCACCCCTATTTATAGCCTGAACAGTAGCTTGGGCACGGCCCCGTGTCCACCCTCCTTCTCTTTCTTCATTAATTGCAGTTTGTCTGCATTAGTTGACCACGCCCCCGTGTCTGCTGGGCACGACCCCGTGTGCAGAAGCGTATCTGTACTATCAAGATTTCTCCAGATTCTGCGAATCTTAGAGTTGACCACGGCCCCGTGTCCGCTGGGCACGCCCCCGTGGTGGGTGATAGAAGCTTTTACAACTTTGTCTTTTCTGCAGACACTTGGGCACTCCCCCATGCTCACTGAGCACGGGGCGTGTTCAGCCTTCTGTTTTCTTGTTTTGCTTGGGAAGATGCTATCGGGGGGTCGGGCATGCCACGTTTATCCCTTTTCTTGTATTTTTGTTAGATTTAGCTGCCTTTTTGCTTCTTTTGTTCATTTGAGCTCATTTAATCCTGAAAATACAAAAGGAAGACAAAAACACACTTTTTCCAACATTAGTACTAAAAATGGGTTAGTTTTATGCCTTATTTGATGAAATTTATATGTTGCATTTTGCACACATCAAATACCCCCACACTTGAATCTTTGCTTGTCCTCAAGCAAAACTCTTTATAATGTGGCTTTACACTCCCAAATGGAATGGGTAGAAGAGAAGGTTTTTGGGCTTGTCATAGAGTGTCGGGATTTCCAAGATTCTTTATTAAGTTTTATTTTTATTTATTTACAGTCCTATTCATCATGATTTATTTAAAACATTACATAAGATAAATTACTTATTAGGGCGTAACATGCCTTTTTTTTTTAAATTCCATTTATATACAAGTTCACATACCTCACGGGGGATCACTCAACACTCGGTCGAAGATGTATTTTTGTGAAACACTCGAGAGCGGGCATGGAACTTACTCCTACCATAGGATTGCCAAGCAATCAATCCTCCTCCTTTTTAACTATAAACCTTTGTAAATATCAAGAGGACTTTTGGGGTGAAGGGTTAGGCTTGGGTTAAAGGTAGGTGGTTGGGTTAGTGGTTAGTAGAAAAGGGTGAAAAGGCGTAAAAAGCGTCGGTTTTTGCAAAACATATTGTTTTTGTGACTTTTTATTCTAATGAAGCTTTATTCAAACAAGCCTTCTTTTGATGAGCTTTGTTTGTTTATTGCAAACTTCATTTTTCTTTTCTTCTTTATCAATATATATATATATATATATATATATATATATATATATATATATATATATATATATATATTTAACATAAGAGAGTCACACAAAAACCGAGCTTTGTTACTAAAATAAAGGGTTTAAAATGTAAAAGGGTTTTGGTGGGTAAAAGGGTGTTTATTTTGGGTTAAGAAATGAAAAAGGTTTAGGCTCAAAGGGGTTAACTATGGGGATTTTGGGTAGGTGGTAAAAAAAAAGAAAAATAATGGTGTAGAAATAAAAAGGGTTAGTCCTAATGCCTCCGTCATTTACTTACCCGGGTTTAAGTTAGTAAGGACCGGGAATGTATCGTCGTGGCAAGTTCTAGAGTCGTAAGAACCAAGCGGCTATTCATACAAGAAACGAAAAATGAGCATTTAGTTTAAAGATGTGTATTTGTATGCTCAATAAAGGCTCAAAACTCACTTTTTTGTGGGAATGGGTTTTATGTGATCAAGTATATATAATCAAATTTTAGCTAAACTTGTCATGCCGTTTCATAATTTTCTTATGTTGGTTCTCTTTATCACGACGCTATCGGTTGTAAATTTGTAAAAATATCACCTTTTTTAGAACTTGAAATTCCCAACTTAAACCTAGATAAGTAAAAAAAATGAAAATTTTTGAAAAAAAAATTGGGGTGATTAGCGGTTCCAATAGAGTTTTGTGTAAGGCTTGTGATTAGGACTTGCAAGATTCAAGGTTTTAGCATCGCCCCACACTTAAATTACACATTGTCCTCAATGTGTCCCAAAAATAAGTTTTTAGGTTGATTGAATGTGTAAAAAGGTGTGAAAAAGCAAAAAATTATGTTACTGGTCGTCTGGGCACGGCCCCGTGGTTTCCGGGCACAGCCCCGTGTTCAGTTCGCCAGTAACAAAAATTAGTAAAAAGAAACAGAAGCCTGGGCACGGGGGCGTGTTGGGTGAGCACGGCCCGTGTCCAGTTACCTGAACTGGGCATTTTCTGCAGACGGCTGGGCACGGGGCATGTTGCATGAGCACGGCCCCGTGCTGAACTTGCTGTAATGAAGAAAAATTTGTCGGGTGATCCTGTTTTTGTGCATGGGGTGCTGGTGCGAGTTTCCCTTAGTATCATTCACCATCCTGAGTGTGTTTTATCCATTACAACATCATCCAAACACCAATTTAACTAAAACCGTCTTTCCATTAAATAGAGAGAATTACATAATAGTCCTATTAAGTTAAAATTCTAGATAAAGAGGTCAAAAGAAGCACAAGAAGTCTAAACCAAGAAGTTCTAGCCTAAGTTTATTCTTTTAGCAAAATTTCCGAAAAGATAATTTTCTCGGTTGGGTGCCGCTCGAGGAATTTCTTCCTCCGAACATGTATGCCTCATACGTCGGTGAGCCACTCCTCTATCTCTCTTGGGAGAAGAAAAACGGGCTCATTAGCATTGGTTTGAGGGGGTGCAACCTCCACCGGGACTTCTTGTAGATCTTCAAGAGGAGGCTCTGCTGGAATGTCATCCCATCCGGTGGGATTGTTGACTCCAAGTGCTAGGTTCCAATCCTCTTGAGGGAGGATTGGTTCCATGGGAGGTGTCACAAGAATGTTCAACCTCTGGTGCAAGAGGTTGATTTCTTGAAAACTGTTTTCCAACCCCACCGTAAGATAATATATACGGTCTATGAGGACCTCCTCTACCGATGCCATCTCATCAAGCGCCTCACGTAATGCCATTACGTAGCGTACGAGAGTTGCTTCAATTGAAGACCTTCTTTCCCTTCGACTGTTTCTGGAGTGCGCAGAAGAAGTTCCACTGTTTTGGCTCGAAATTCTACGAAAATAAACGGAAAAGAGTTTACTTTAATGAAACAGTAGCCTCGGACACGGCCCCGTGCTCAGTGAGCACGGCCCCGTGTTCACCTTTCTGCAGATTTTTAGAACAAGAAATCTCGGAGTTTTAAATTATTTTTCCAGCTTTTAAAGCATTTTTGAGCAGAAATAACTTAAAACAATGTTGCAAACTTATTTTTAACAAGATTCCTTGAACAAAAACCTAACAAACATCACCATCAAGCTTGGAGTCATGTTGATCTCAAGCTCTAATGGAGGCGTTGAGGTGAAAGAGATGGGGAAGAAGGTAATGGACAAAAGAGGAAAGGACAAGATGGTTGTTGAGAACCTTCTTTTAGAAAATACCTAGGATGGTATGAGTGAAGATTCCCCCAAATCTTTGTCCCTGGAATGGTCCAAATGTGCAGGATTCTTGGCTGCATTTATAGAAAATGACAGCACGCTGCACACGGCCCTGTGTCGGCTGGACACGGCCCCGTGTGCAGGCGAGGTCCTGACACATTTTGTCCGTATTCTGACAAAAAGTCAGAAAGGAATCTTATGGTGGACACGGGGCGTGTTGACCTGGACACGGCCCCGTGTCTAGAGGCTGGTTATGAAGTTTCGTCTATTTTTAAGGAACTTATCCGGATCGGGTGGTTCCTTACTGGATGGAACAACCCCAAAGTGTCTGAGATACCTTAATTGCTCTAGACTAAAACGAGAACGCAAGAGGTTGTCGGTGAGGGTGATTCCTATGCTAAATGTTGGTGGACAAGTCCAACCCTTTCCCGGGCTCTCGTTAAAGAAGGTGTATGCCGAATCGCTCAGGTCTATGTATGCACCGAACGAAGTCGATGGGGAGTCCTTCACGGCACAATCGACACAGGGACGACTATCGCCCAAGTCTTCGCTAGAGTTAGAGGTAATATCGGGAACAACGAAGTTGTTTTTATTCGAATGCGATCCCAACAATTCTTCTTGGGTATCGTCTTGAGATGAATTATTGAAATCCATCTTAAGTTCTTTTAACCAATTAAGAATTAGATCTTCCAATTGAAATAGTTCATCAAGAAGCATTTCTCCTAGAAGGTCCGGTTGAGAGCATTCGAGGGAGAGATAGGGATTATTTTTACTTTCGCCCCTCTTAAGGCTACAGGAAAACAATGGGTCTATATAATGGGGCTTATAATTTAGAAAATAACATTCTAAATCTTTATGGGAGCCACCACATATTTGACACTACGTACCATAAGAGTGCCGAAAGTAAAAAATATCAGTATCTCTCATGTTTGTGTCAGAAATTACCAACCGTCGGGATCTTACGGTTATGTTTTCAGTAACTGAAACTTGGGCACGGGGCATGTTGAGTGGGCACGTCCCCGTGTTCAGCTTACTGTCTGACTTAAAACAGGATTGCCAGTTCCAAAGATTGGGCACGGGGCGTGTTCAGCGGGCACGACCCCTGCTGAGTTCTGCAGAAGCTGAAAAGTTAAGAAAATCCTAAAAAAAAAACAGAAAAATTAGAAAAAACGATTAGGCCGTTGATTCCTAACTTTCTTAAAATCCTTGTGTCCCCGGCAACGGCGCCAAAAACTTGATGCGTGTGAAGTGTCGTATAGATTTAATGTATATTTTAAGCCCTTTTACACTTTTTTAGCCAAGTTTTAAATTTATAAAACACGATATTTACTAACACTAAACACACATATGGGAAAGTGCACCCATCGTGAGCGTAGTATAGTGTTGGTAAGATACCGAGGTCGTCCAATGACACAAGAGCTTTTAGTACTGGTTTATCCTCAACGTCTAATCAAATCAAAAGTTTAGAAAAAAGTTTTAAACTAGAAAAATAAAACTAACTAAAATGCTGAAAAATAAAATAAAAGTAAAAACAGATAGACAAGATGAATCACTTGGATCCGACTCGTGTGTAGTGTAACCTTTGATTATTTCCGCACTTTTGCACTTTTTAAGAGATTATCTTAGTTATTGTAGTAGGCCCCTCTTTTGAAGGTGACGTTACCCTCAACCCAGTAGTTTGAGTCACCAACGATACAATCCTAAAGGGTCGGATTATTGAAAGATAATTAATTAAGTTATTAATGCATAATGTGGTAGGCCCCTCTTTTGAAGGTGACGTTACCCTCGGCTAAGTAGTCAGAGTCAGCAGGGATACAGTCCTAAATAGCCGGGTTAAAGTTTTAATAGTAGCTTACATATGAGGGGGTCAAAGAGTTTGGACCCCCGCCATCCAATACCGGTGGGTATCGAAGGAGGTCCTACTAAATTTGACCCAGGTCCTTGCAGGATCTATACACTGAACAAGGCAAGACTCTTACCAAACTGTTCCCTTAACCCCCGACCAGGTAGCCAACATACCTTCATATAGACCGTGGAGATATGAATGGTGAAAATCTTTTATTTTATATAGACAGTAAAATAATGCCAAGACACCACGGACAAACGATAAGGAAGAATCACCTTCAACATAAGAAACTAGTTATTAAAGTCATTAATACATAACCAAATAAAAAGTGCGAAAAGATTAAAAATAAAAAGTATTACACTAGACACTTGTCTTCACCAAGTGATGTAAGAGACTTAGGCAAACATGGCCTTTGATTCTCAAGAACTCTTACGATCAATCTTGGATCCCGAGATGACTCACACACTCTATGATGGTGGTGGATGATGGTGTTGTGGTGGTGGTGGAGGGTGGGTGAAGTGTGAGAGAGGTGGTGTGCCAAGGGATGGTTTGCAAATGAGCCAAGCACCCCTATTTATAGCCTGAACAGCAGCTCAGGCACGGCCCCGTGTCCACCCTCCTTCTCTTTCTTCATTAATTGCAGTTTGTCTGCATTAGTTGACCACGCCCCCGTGTCCGCTGGGCATGACCCCGTCTGCAGAAGCGTATCTGTACTATCAAGATTTCCCCAGATTCTGCGAATCTTAGAGTTGACCACGACCCCGTGTCCGCTAGGCACGCCCCCGTGGTGGGTGATAGAAGCTTCTACAGCTTTGTCTTTTCTGCAGACACTTGGGCACGCCCCCGTGCTCACTGAGCATGGGGCGTGTTCAGCCTTCTGTTTTCTTGTTTTGCTTGGGAAGATGCTGTCGGGGGGTCGGGCATGCCACGTTTATCCCTTTTCTTGTATTTTTGTTAGATTTAGCTGCCTTTTTGCTTCTTTTGTTCATTTGAGCTCATTTAATCCTGAAAATACAAAAGGAAGACAAAAAACACACTCTTTCCAACATTAGTACTAAAAAAGGGTTTGTTTTATGCCTCATTTGATGTAATTTATATGTTACATTTTGCACACATCACATTGCATGGCTAGTGTACACTTGTTTATGATGTGGCATACGAACACACACTCATCACTATAACATAATTTCATGAAATGCTTGCTTACTTTATGATGCGTAGTTGGTGTGTTGTAGTCCTTAGATTCCTGTGATCTTATCGTTTGATAACCTCTATTTGGCACTCGAGTTTGAGGAACCATTTGACATGAGTTAGGAGGAATTGAGATGAGCATGCAAATCGCAATATTATTGTGGGTGCACACATAATAATAATGTGGGGTGCATGCGAGTCCCAGTGAGGCTTAACAAGTGAAAAAGGGGTTCCGTTCCGTTATTTGATTGATGTGAAACACAACAGTCTATAGGAGTCGTAGCAGTGATTGTCTCCTACTCGAACATGATATTTTCACTTCTCACTGAATCCTTGCGAACCTCGAAGCTATCGAGTAGAATGTTAGGTGTTAGTACGAACGTCTCTGTGTTGGATGTCGCAGCGTCGAACGATTGGACTATACCTTTCTCACCTTTCTTCGTTTGCTGGAACTTAATATATTGACGTCTTAGATCCCGAAGTGCGATCACTTCTGCAACACTCTCGCAATAAACCGTGTATTACACAATCAACTTGCTGGATTGATGGACAAGAGGATGAGCGTAGTACTTTACCGGTCCCAGTATTTGAATAACCCTGATTACCGGCAACGAACACCAGCAGATTGACTTCAATCGAATCCTTAACCCTAGTCAGTGACTCATGGGGGTCAACTCTTGCGAATCAATCGGGACATGAACGATAGCAATTAAATATAGAGTGGAATGTGTGACTACCGGCACGGTGAGTAGCGCGATAGGACGTGGCACAGAATGTGAAAATATGGATTTGGTTGGTGAAAGATCGTAGGGCTCCGTTTCAAGCAACGACATTAGAGGCAACAGTCATGGCAACATCAAGGTACTCGTAATCGTAGTCTACAACATGGAAATGAAGGTGACATTGACAAGGATTGACTGTTGTTGAGTCAAGACGTCAACAACCAAGGGAATAATGACAGTATTGGGAATCCTCGCAACTGTAACAACACTGGAAGTGGTACTCGTGGTAGGACATTTAGGATTGGCGTAGGCGACGCCAGGCGTAATAGCAACATGGTAGCTCGGATGGGTGGCTATTCGCTTCGTCTCTGTTCTGTTTGACTCTGATGCTACTTAAAACCAAATTTGTTGTGGAATTGGCTGGGGGCAAGTCAATTGAAGCCTCGTATTATTCGTTGGGATGCAAACTCGATCTTGTGGGACAAGAGTTCGACATCGACCTTCCTGTTGCTATCCTTGATGGTTTTGATGCAGTAGTTGTGAAGATTGGTTATCTAGATATCGCACAGATATACCTTGTGGGAAGGAAATTTTGCGTCACTTTATACTTTGAAGAGTCAGAGTGGTGTAAAGGTTAGCATCAATTCAGCAATAAAGGCCAGAAGTGTCCACGGAAGGATTACCCCGCTATGTTAGGACTCGTTATTGATGTTAAGGCTAAAGAAAAGAGGATCGAGGATCCACCAATTGTTCGTGATTTCTCCCTATATGCTACCAGGAGAACTATCAGGTTTACCTTCA
Source organism: Helianthus tuberosus (assembly GCA_030545235.1). Taxonomy (NCBI): domain Eukaryota; kingdom Viridiplantae; phylum Streptophyta; class Magnoliopsida; order Asterales; family Asteraceae; genus Helianthus; species Helianthus tuberosus. Next base: position 1,709,897 of record CM060389.1, on the reverse strand, counting down.
CATCTTCAGGTGGAATATCAGATCGGTATCATGTCAGAAGCAGCCCTTATTACTAGTACTCCTTATTGTCTCACATCAGGAAGGTTTCAGGAACTGCCTAATCAACTTCAGGAACTATTGGATAGGAGTTTTATCGGACCTAGTTTTTCGCTTTGGAGAGCCCAGTTATATCCGTGAAAATAAGCCTTTTCGTATGTGTACTAACTATCAAGAACTCAGCAAAGTGACAGTCAAGAACCGTTCGCCTCAACCATGTATTGACAACCTGTTGACCAGTAGCAAGGGTTAAGCTCCTATTCGAAGATTGATTAACGAACGAACTATCATCAGATGGAAGTCCAAGGGGAGAATGCTCTTAGAACGGCATATAGAAATCAATGTGGCCATTGCGACTTTGTACACCATGATCATTGAGTTAATTAGCACACCAGCAGCTTTATGGACCACAAGAATCGACCGTGTTTGTTGATGACGTTTTGAATCATTACCAGGAGAAAGGAACAACATAGGCGGCATATGTATCCTATCTTAGAGCTCCTGAGGGAGGAGCCACTCCGCGTGAGGTCTTGTTAAAGGTAACTTCTGGATTCGAGAGGTACATTTTTGGTCATATAAACAATGAAGTGGGAATACACGTGGATCTCTCTAGGATCCATTTTGTTAGAAACTGATTGACACCAAAGATCCTTTCGAGGATACAGCAATTTCTTGGTCTCACTAGATACTATCGCAGATTCATCACCGGATTTTCGAAGATCGCACAGCTTAAATTTCTTTAGCACAACAGGGTGCTATGTTCGTGGAAGACAAAACAGGGGGACGTCTTTTCAGCTTTCGAATCCCAACTCTGCAATACACTGAGCATCGTCTTTACCTAAGGGTATGGATGATCTAGTGGTATACCATGATGCTCTGAATCAGAGTCACAGTTACACACCGATGCAACATGAGAGAGTGATGATTTACGTAATGGAGTTACAAAGAGGAACTGCACGACACACAACCTGCGGTGGAAACCGTGGTCTTTGGATTTAAGTTGGAGGCATCACTTGGATGGTACCGAATACACTACTTAGACCGATCACAAGGGCCTCCTGTGTACCCTGGTTTCAAAAGAGCTAAATCAGTTAATGGCGTCGCTGGATGGAACTTTTGGATGATTACGACTGTGAACTTGAATGTGCACGAGCTTTGCAGCTTACTATCAACTCTAACTTACCTGATCAGACTCGCTCTGTTCAAACTGGAGAACAGAAGGAAGAGGATTTTCAAGTTGAACCCATGCGGGGCATGGAGAAGCAAAACCTCTGGCAGGGTGGATGATATTCGCTACCCCCCAGGAACGGGTGTGGATCTCATTATACGGCAACTTTAAGGAATCTTGTGTTGAGCAAAGCACATCGGCTTCGATATTCTAGTCGTCTGGATTTAGATAAGAGACATTAGGATCTATAAAATCTTGTACTTGTGAACGGGCATGAAGACCCACTTAGCTATGTATATGAATGATGTTTGACTTGTGGGAAAGTCAAGGTGCATCAGCAACCAGAAACACCCATATGGAAATGAGAACAGACTGCCATGGATTCTACCACTAGTCTACTTACAACTCGAAACAGAAACAATATCACATGGATGATCGTTGATCGCCTCATGTAGCCAACACACCTTCTTGCAATCAAGGGAACTGACGAGTCTTCTCAGCTTGTGAATATTCCTATGGGAGAGACGGCTTTTAGGCACGAGGTGCCAACTCCTGTTACCATTGATTTTGAGCTATACCTGATTTATGGCAGGCAATACACAACACCCTTGGCTCACATCTAGACATGAGCATCACTTATCACTGTAGGACAACCGGGCAGAGTAACGAACCATCCTGACACACGGAGACATACTGCTAGCATGTGTGTGGTTTACTTTAGTAAACATTTGGGAAGGACACTTATCCTTGGGTGAGCTCTACTTCAGCCATTACCGTATTAGTATGCATACATCTCTGTTTGAGGCAATGCATGGATGATAATGCCAATCTCCTCGTGGACTGAGGTGGATGACAACCTAATCACGGGTCCAGGACTTGCACTCGAAACTCTTGGGAAGATTATTTAAATTGGAAATCGTGTGGCGACAACGCGTGATCGCCAGGAAACCTGATAACTTAGGAAACACCGGGAGTTCGCTGCAGGCGAACGTGTCATATTGGAAGTCTCACCCTGGGAGGGTGCGGTATGCCTTGGGAAGCGTGGCAAGCTTAACTTATGTTATGTTGGGCAATTCAAAATTCTGGAACGTATTGGCAAAGTGGCATACAAGCTCGAGTTACCTGTTGAGTTGGGTAGCGTTCATGATGTTTTTCATGTTTCACAACTGAAGAAGTGTTTGTCCGATGAAACATTTGTACCCCTCCAAGAACCGAAAATCGACGACCACCTGTAGTTTGTCGAAGAACCTATCTAAATTATGGAGCGGGAAGTTAAGGTTCAAAAGCATAGTCGCATGGAAATTGTGAGAGTTCGTTGGAACTCAAGACGTGGACCGGAGTTCACGCGGGAACGTAAGGATCTGATAAAGCTCCAATATTCTCAATTGTTCAGGTGGTTGAACCAACTTTTGCTGTCATTGGCGAATTTCGGGACGAAATTCCTTTTCAAGTTGGGGATGATGGTACCCGCGGAAAATCCACAGTCAACCTGAGTTAGCATCTTGTTGTTTTGGATTACTCGTCAAATTTCGGGACGAAATTTCTTTCAAGTTGGGGATGATGTGACAACCCGAGATTTCAAGTCTTTCCTCTACGCGTTACTTGTTCGCAATTCTGTTTTCATGGATTGATTAAATGTTGTAACTTGTGCATAATTAGTAATTGATTAAGGAATTATTAGGTGTGGTTAATTAAATGGAAACTTATGAACTAAGGTTATGGACTTAACACACCCCTCATCATAAACCCGACGAAACTCGTGTCTTTCGTCATCCACATATTTCGCCACCTTATTGTTCGACGAAAGTTGCTTCATGTTTCCACTGCCCGACGAAAGATGATCTTTTGTCCAGGTGTTTCGTCGCCGAGTGTGTGCTTTCGGCCCATGTTCCCTTGAAGCCCAAACCGTATATGTAAATTCATATAGAGGGGCACGTATTCTCTTGCAAACGGTGGCAAACCCTAGACCCTTGTGGAATAGGCGACGGCAGCATGACCACTCGAAGAACAACACTCCAATGTGTTTTCTCCAATGCGTTTTCTATAATCTTGTGGTTAGTATAATCTCATTTGTCTTAATCCTGATTGATTGTTTCTGATTGTTGTACGAATCTGTGTAAATTGTGATGTGTGAATTGTGGTTTGGATAATGTGAATTCGTATGGTCTAGAGTAGTTAAAAACCATGTTGAACTTATTTCGGTTTCTATGATTACTCTCGGTTGTATGCGGTTGATGTGGGTTAGGATAATGACCTTGATGATTCTGTGAAATAGTAATAATGCCTAGATTGTTTATGCGAAACTCGGATCCGAATGATAGTCTTGGTGCACTTGTATGATTGTTACGATAAGATCATATGAATATGATGAATGTCAGATCTGTTTAGTTGTTGACTGTGATGATTTGATCCGATGTAAATAGGCTATGTTAAATCACTGTTAGTGTTATTTGATAACTAGGGTTTCTGTGTCTGCATGATGAACTGGTAATATGACGAAACTACCCCATCGGCGAATAACTCAGGTGTTTCGTCACCTGCATGATGACGAAATACTCAGGTGTTTCGCCACCCCCCCCCCCCTTGCCGACGAAATACTTTGGTGTTTCACCACCCTCTGGCCGACAAAATACTTGATGAATAGTTCACAACAGAATGTGGTTAGAACATGAATAACAATGAATGATATGAATAATTGTGCTGATGAAACCCTATTACTGCTTGTTAACGACGCAAATGTTGCCTGAGGAAACATGATTTGGTGGTTATGAGTAGTACACTTAACTGTTAAGTACCATTGTGAAACATACCTGTGAATTGTGGAATGATATGAGTTTGAATAACCGCTATGTGCTATTCGGTGATCGTTGCTTGAATGCACACTATGATTTCAATTTATACGTGAACCTTGCGAATGTAAACTGATTACGTATACGTGAATACGTAGGCTTTGATTGATTAAGTGTGAACGAATATCTAGTCATACCGAGCAATCTAAGGTGAGTTCACTGCTCTTTTTCCAAGCATGCATCCCGGGGAGGGACATCTGGTAAACGTTCCGGGGAGGAATGTCGGGTAAATGGGTTTGACTGGAATGTTAAACCTGGGTTGTCGGTTAATACACGTATATCTATCACTCAAGTCCCTTCTACCGATTGTTTCCGGGGAGGCAACGTGGTATTAGTTAATAGCGCTATTTAGGTTTGGCACCCTCAGACCATACCGGGGAGGACGAGAGTGAACTAATGACCCGAATCTTGACCATTGCTATGATAGAGGCATTGAAGGACAGGGCAAATAATCTGGAGCCATCGGCGGTAAGCGTGTGATTAACAACGAATCATTGAAATGTTTTTAAACTGGTAACTAAACGCGTTAACAAAACTTTGAACTCACCAGCGTCGTCTGACACACTTGTCTGCATGCTTGCAGGTCTGTAGGGTTATATCATGGAACTTGTTGTCTGGAAGGCTGGAGTGGTCATGGGTCGAGATACATGGAATCGCAACACAAGTCTAATGGCTTACGTACGCGTGGTTTATGAAACACTTAACAAATGAGTTATGCTTCCGCTGTGTACAATAAATAATATGTAATGTTTTGTATTACTTTATGACAATGAATGAAAGTTTTATTTAAATATATTTATGAGTTCAATGTGATTGGTGGCTAAGATCCTGGTACGTCACACGCCCCGCGATGTTTCCGCTAGTAGTATTTTGAGGGTGCGACACATACACAATTGTATACACGTGTGTAAGAGATCTCAAACAATAAGCTATGAAAATACATCGATTCATTAAACTAATAACTTTAATTTCTAATTTACGTTTGTGGAGATTTCAAAACTATGGATAGAAGTTACAATTTATTATTTAACTAGTAGTTAGATTCGCGCGAGTTGCAGCGCGGGTATATTGCAAACATCGAATGAATTAGTCCAAACGCTTTATGATGTGTTAACCTTATGAAATTTTCAAAGTTGATGAGGTGTAAAAATAGAGTAACAGAATGCAAGGAGTAAAAACGCAAAGGTTGAAACTTAAGGGGGCGGTGGCAGTAAAAATAGAGTAATAGTGCAAGGAGTAAAAACACAATGTTTAAAACTTGAGAGGGTGATAGTGCAAGGGGTAAAGACAAAAAGTTTAAAACTTGAGGGCGTGGTGGCATAAAAAAATAAAGTAATAGTGAAGGGGGATAAAATATAAAGCTTAAAACTTGAAGGGGTGGTGACGAAATTCAAACTTGAGGGTTAGAATGCGGCGTGCGACAGATGGAAACGTGTAGCAAGATAATACATGATTCGTAAAGACGAAACGTATAAAAGACAATTTCAAAAAAGTGCAAAACACAACATGTAAAAGACAATTACAAAAAAAAAATGTAAAACACAAAGGCAGACACGAAGTGTAAAACACAATGCTTAAGACATTTCGTAAAACGCAATGCAATGACATTTGCAAAAGTATGAGTAGTAGTCTAGCGGTTACAACTGTAATTTTTTAAAGTTGGGCGGATGTAAAAATAGAGTAATAGTGTAAGAGGTAAAAACATAAAGTTTAAAAAAGGCAAATTGTAAAAGCAAAGGGTTGTGGCGGAAATGTGTAAAAAAATGAGAGAGTGGTTGTGAAAATGTAAAAGTAGAGGAGTGGTGGCGTAAATATGTAAAAGCTGAGGGGGTGATGGTGGAAAAGCAAAGTAGAGGGGTTGTGCTGGAAAAGTTCAAAATATAAGGATGTGGTTACGAAAATTCAAAGTAAAAAGGGTTGTGGTGTCAAAGTTTAAAAGTTCGGATGTCGGTAGCGTAAAACTTTCTTCTTTAACATAGATAGATAATTCACAGGTTTGAATATACAAGAGATGATGTTAATAAAAAATCTTTACGTATATTGAAATTTAGAGATTTAGTAAAATGATATTTTCCCACTATGTGAACCATCTATACTATATAATAAAAGAAACCATATTTGGGACACTTGTCATCATATTAGGCTATGTATCTATTAATTTTCTTATTATTTAGTTTATTTTTTTGTAATTAATTATAGATAACTCTCCTACTAAATATTATTTAGTTTAATCTCTTATGGATAATTAGCATTTAGTTTAATCTCTTCTAATTAATTATAGATAACTCTCCTACTAAATATTATTTTATTTAATCTTTTCTGAGTTAAGTGTCATTTACGTCCCTGTGGTTTGTTCACTTTTGATATTTCAGACCAAATTTTAAAATTGCACCGTTTTCCTCCCTAACATTTTGGAAACGTGTTATTTCAGTCCAAAAAAATGACCACAGTTAAAAATTCAGGTAGCTTAGGGGTAACCACAGTCAAAATTGCAGCTTGGCCGGGATCAAACCCGTGACCAGCTGCTTAGAAACAAATGAATTTTACCCCTAGGCTAACTGAATTTTTTAAATGTGGTTATTTTTTTTGGACTGAAATGACACGTTTTCAAAATGCCAGGGAGGAAAATGGTGCAATTTTGAAATTTGACCTGAAATGACAAAAGTGAACAAACCATAGGGACGTGACGTAAATGGCACTTAACTCATCTTTTCTACTTAATTATAGATAGAGTAAACTGCCATTTTGGTCCCTGTGGTTTGACCAGTTTTGCCACTTTAGTCCAAATCTCAAACTTATTACATCCAGAGCCCTGTGGTTTGCATTTTGTTGCCATTTTGGTCCAAATTTCAAATTTGGTCAGATTTCCCAACTTAAACCCCTCTATTTTGTCTTTATCCTCAAGGGTATTTTAGTCATATAGATTTATTATAACTTAATACTGATTAAAAATATTGATTAAACAATGACCCTTTTATAAACCTAACCCCCACCACCTGTCTTTCTCACTCTCTGCTCTCTCACTGTCTCTGAACTACCACCACCACCCCCACCACCGCATCATCCCCACCACCACCATCTCTCTGCCGCCACAAGCACCACCACCACCGCCATCTCATCCCCCTTCTCACCACCGCCACCATCACCACCATCACCACCCTCTCTCTCTTTCTCTCTCTCTCTCTCTCCTCTTGCCGCCACAAACCACCACCCCCACCACCGCATCATCCCCACCACCACCATCTCTCTGCATCATCCCCACGAAATCAGGTCAGATCTCTCTCTAAACACACTCACCACCACCACAACCACCACTAGCACCACTACAATCCCCATCTTCAACCGTAAACCAATCAAACCCATATCCATCCGATTCTCCTCAAACAAACCCCTATCTTCCCCAGGATGGAACCCATCCGATCAAACCCTCAACGACGACGAAGTTTTGGAGCTTTGGAGGGGAACTGGGTTCTGCTGTACGGAAGCTTTGGAGCTTCTTGAGGGGAACTGGGTTTGCTGTAAGTACACTAGATGGCAAAGTTTGAGTCTTGAAAATCTTGATTCTAGGGTTCTTGGTTGGAAGTGGATTGGGAGTTCTGGGGTGATTGGGGTTGAAGTTCGTCTAGGGTTTGCCATAATTTGATGGGTGGGTACCAATTTACTGAGTAATATGATGTATTTGATGTTTGGATTAAGTTGCAAAAGTGGTGCCTGAACTATGGATGTGATGCAGAAATAAGACATCCATGGAGGTGGAGATAGGGTCGGCGACGGTGGCGGTGGTTGTTGGGGTGGAGAAAACAACACCAGTGGGATGGTGGTGGTGGTGGTGTGGTGGTGGTAGTTTAGAGAGAGAGAGAGAGAACAGAGTTGAAGAGAGAGAGGATGTGTTGTAGATCTGCATATAGAGAGAGAGAAGAGAGACAGGGTTTTTTTTTGTCCAATTATGGGTTTAATTGGTTTAATTATTTTTATTTAGAGGTGAGTTATAATAATTTCAAAATGACGAAAATGCCCCTGAGAATAAAGACAAAATTGAAGGGTTTAAGTAGGAGAATCTGGCCAAATTTGAAATTTGGACCAAAATGGCAACAAAATGCAAACCACAGGGCCCTGGATGTAATAAGTTTGAGATTTGGACTAAAGTGGCAAAACTAGCCAAACCACAGGGACCAAAATGGCAGTTTACTCTTATAGATAACTATTATTTAGTTTAAATTTAATGTATACTTGTCATTTTTTATTTATAATATACAAATTTACTCTTAATTTTTTCGATGATGTAATTTTCTCTAATAAACTCTAAACTTTTACCATAGCATATATAATGCTAAAGATAAAACCGAACCAAATTATTTATCATCAAAACCAAACTTTGTATTAATATATTATTTATTTTTTTTCATTATTAAAAATTATTATATCGATTTTATTACATAATTTTTAAACAAATTGTATATAACTTTCAATATTATTTTATATATATAATTAGATTTATTATGAGTTTTTTAAATATAATTTATATTTTATCACTTAAATGACTGCCTATTTGCTTCTTGAATAACATGTATGGTCACTGTACCTTCTTTTCAATATTCATCTCCGCAATCACCATATCTATCACGTACCGAGTATATCCATTAGGTTTTTATATATATTTTTCTTATTATTTGGTATATAAAATCATATTTATTCAACCCGAGTAATACACGAGGGTTTTTTAAAATATAACTTTTTTATTATTTGGTAAACAATACTACATTTATTTAACCCGTGTAATACACGTTGTTTTAAAGATATAACATTTTTTTATTATTTGGTATATAAAATTACATTTATTCAACCCGTACAATACATATCATTCTTATAGATATAACATTTTATTATTTAATATATAAAATTATATTTATTCAACTCGTGCAATAAAAAAGGTTTTTAAAGATATATTGTTTTATTATTTATTATATAAAATTTATTTATTCAACCCGTGTAATACACGAGGTTATAATCTAGTATAAATATATAACATAAAATTGTAATCATCTTTTTTTTTTCTCTCATATTATTGTCAAGCTTTAAATTCTTGGGTTCAACTTGCATATCATTAAATCTTTAAATTTAAATACGTATGTTCTCACATGGGACGAATATAATGTCTCAATTTCTCTTTCTTGATGTAAGGATTTTATTTTCCTTTTAGTTTCAAACTTTGTATAAAACTAAAGTTTCGTGTGTAAAACTTAGATTTTATTTTCTTTTCTTTATAACATATCTTAGAACTTGTTTCACAAATTTGATTTTTTTTTAACGACAAATTTCTTTTATTCCCTGCTGTCTGTGGGATTTGATTTCAAAACCTCTCAATCTTCTAAAATGTTTAAAGGCTTTGCCTTTGCCAATAGACCACCACCCAATTGACGTTTCACAAATTTGATAATAAGCTACATTTGAATTTTCAAAATTGATTTCACAACGTGTTCTAGTTATATATTAATTAATGAGATGAGATTTGTTATATTTTTTTTTGAAGAAGGCGGAATTTTTATAAAAAGACTTAAGCAAGGTGCTCAAGAAACAGTACAAACAGAAGGAAAAGTACAAACTAACGCCTATTACATTTTTTAAAAATTAAACGATCTCCAATTATCCCATCCTAGGTCCGAGAGTCCAGCTCGATTGTTGATCCATGTAAACGAAACCGCTTTGATGTCAGCTACCAGTTTCGACACCAATATTGAATTTTGTTTGAAGATGATATCATTCCTCGTCAGCCATATTTTCTAGCAAGTTGCCGCCACAACCACATATAAACCCCTTTTCCTGTTCTTATGGCATTTATGCGAGAGGATAAGTTCTAGTAATTGTACCACACTTAGAGTGTACCTTGGTAGGGACAATTTCATCCACTGGAATATCACAGTCCAAATCTGTTGGGTCAAGTCACAAGATACCAATAAGTGATTTACCGATTCCACCGCATTGTTGCAGAAGATACAGCTAGTGGAAGGGAGTGGAATATGTCGCAAATGTAGGGCTTCTCTTGTTGCTAATCGGTCAAGAACCACCCTCCAAAGGAAACAGTTCACTTTCTTCGGGATCCAATGTAACCATTTGATCACTCTTGTTTCGTTCATAGTGTCGATGCGATCCAACTCAGATCTAAGCTTGCTGACCAGAAAGTCTTCTGCCGCTACACCTGTCTTCCAAAGCCACACATCAGGCTTCAAATGTATACTGACCTTTTCTATCATGGCCATGCATTCCCCCCATTCAACTGCCAGTTCATTGTTGCTTAGTACATTCCCACTGCCCCAAAACCAAACCGTTTTTCCTTGGTTGGAGGTGTATCGATCCATGACTTTGCATTGTTTTTCAGTTTCGATTGCAAAGAGGTTAGGGAATCGATCCCGCAGAGGTACCTCGGCCGCCCATTTGTCCAACCAAAACGATATTTTGTCACCTATACCAATTACCCGAGTAAGTCTTTCCTGCACTTTGATCGGTTGATTTGGTGAAAATCGTCCCATATTAATAATTGACTTCCAGACTCCGCCTATGGAATTCTTCAAAGGAATGTATGACAGACATCGCCCTCCACCATGAATTGCTGATATAACCGAAGCCCACAATGAAGTAGGCCCATTTTTAAATCGCACAGCCCATTTGATCATAAGGGATTTATTCAGAGAAGCCAAACTGCCAATCCCCATACCCCCGTTATTTTTTGGAGCTACAACTTTATGCCACGGAGCCCAACAGATCTTATTTTTATCCGTACAGCCACCCCATAGGAATTTACGACATATGCTTTCAAGATGTTTCAACACAAGAGATGGTGCGGAAAAAAGAGAGAGGTAATAGGATGGAAGGTTCCCTAAAACGGCTTCTATAAGTGTCACTCTACCCCCAAAAGATAATGTACGAGCTTTCCATAGCGAGAGTTTATCACCAAATCTATCAATTATCGGTTTCCAGTTCTTTACCAGGCCCATGTTCGAACCCACTGGAAGCCCCAAGTAGGTAAAAGGGAGCACACCCATTTTGCAATGAAGAATTGAAGCTTTTTGTTCAACCAAATCAGAATTCAAACCGATGCCAAAGAGCTGGCTCTTGTTGAAATTGACCTTGAGACCGGAGGCTAGGTTAAAACATCTCAAGATTCTTGCAAGATTATGAATATTTGAGTCCGACCATTCACCAACAAACAAGACGTCGTCCGCATACAATAAGTGGGAAATGGTAGGACCATCATTTGGCAATTTGCACCCCTTGAAGAGCCCCTGGGCATTCGCCGTGACCGTAGCCACATGTAATGCCTCCATTGCAAGAATAAATAATAAAGGGGAAAGAGGATCCCCTTGACGGACACCCCGTTCAATTGTGAACTCAAATGAGGGTGAGCCATTAACTAATACAGAGGATCTTGATGATGATAGGATACCCAATATCCATTTCCTATAAAGGGGAAAGATTTGTTATATGGTCAAAGTATGGGAGTAGCCTTGAATCTTCATTTTTGGCAACATGTTATCTTACTATTGTTTTATTTGTCTAACTATTTATTTTTCTAATATGGTTCTATGCAATGTTTTAAAAATCGGTTTTTAAATCATATCTGGATGATCTTAAAAATGGTTTAACCGGTAGAACCGGGTTATACCGGGTGGTTCAACCTGATGAACTAGTTAACTCTATAATTTCATAGAGATACATACATAAATGAATTATATTGACATAGCTTATCAGTTTTATTTTTTTCACTAACATAATAAATTATAATATAACTATCATTATGTCCTCTTTCTTTTTTCAAGTTTCAAAATACAATCTTTCACATAACATTGCTTTACCTTTACACACACGCACACACACACACACACATACACACACATATATATATATATATGGAGAGAGAGAGATACATCGAATTGCTTCAAGTCTTTCACTTTTTGACCCACTTGTGGATCTATTTACTCTCATATTATTTTGTTTTACTGAAATAAGTAAAACTACCAATGAAGATGGAACTGGAAGCATGATGAAGATGGAGTGATGAACCGATGAAGATTGAGCTGAATCTTGTGGATGAAGTCATGAACCGTAAGTGATGATGGTTTTGAATGCTGATCGATGGTATATGTATATGATGAAACTCTAGAATACTAAAAACCCAAACCAAAATAACCATGGGCCGGTACCGGTATTACGGTTCAAACCGGTATACCGGATTTTACCGCCGATACGAATCTTATGCCGTTTCACTTATTTACCGGGGTGTTTCGTACCGAATTTGCATTCGGCACCGGTATAACCGGCCGGTATTTACCGGTTTTTAAAACACTGTGAAACAAGTTTACAAATCTGCCTATATTTAAATGAAATAATACCAGTTATAATGTTACTGTCACATAATTGAAATTATTGGTATCAGAAGAATATAATTACTTAACATTGTGTATAATGTATGTAAGTAAAGTTATATATGAAAAATGACATTATTATAAAGATGCATTTATAAGATATAATTAGAATAGAATCCTTACATGAATTTATATATGTAAATAGGCATAATAAAAGTACTTAAAATTATGTATAATTTATTTATATGCATATCTAAATAAATTAAAAAGTTAGAAACCTAGATCGAAGAACTAATGTTTAGGTATGCAATGAAGTTTTTTTTTTTTTTTTGAACGGCGATTGACTCCAACAGTCGAGAGGATCACACCCACATTGCATGGGTCCTAGTCCCCCTCGGGCGAGGCATCCGAGGTTGACCATAGGCGCTCCACGAGAAAATTTCCAGCCGACAGCCACTTGACTGCCGTTGCAGCCTCCGCACTCAAGAGCCGGAGTAACCGCACTGTAATAGAAAACTCGTGTGCGGCTCAAGACTCGAACCCGGGCTATTACGCACTCAAGGCTCTTATCCATCATTGCCATGACCCCTCAACCAAGGTTGGGGTCATTTTCCCCCAAATGCAAGAGGTGGGGATCGAACCCGGGTCTCCAAGGAAACCCAAAGTTCTTTCCACCACTCCACTACAAGTGGGGGATCTAGGTATGCAATGAAGTTAAACCTCAAGATTCATAATAGATATTGTGTATCAAAATAAATATTGTTTTATAAAAATTAACTTATACGCAATGATGTAAATAGTCTTGATCGAAGAACTAATGCTTATGTGTGCAATGAAATAAGTGTTCTATAAAAGTCAACTTATACACTATGATTTAATAAAAATGGTGTAAGACTGTGCAAATGATTTGGAAAAATCGCATAAGTAATCTTAATCTATACGCAAACTTGGTGAGAAATTAGGTAAGAACACCCGTAGTCGTTATGTATTTGGGTGTATTTGGGTGTTTTTGGGCAAAACAACGCCAAACCACGCCGGAGCCACCGCCCCCCGTGGCGTTTTTGAACCAGAAAATCGAAAAGCGTTGTATAAACAATGCCGGAGCCCTATTTTGAAGATATTGTTGGCCCAATCACATGTAACCATCTTTTTCATTGCCCAATCACTTTTTTCATGATTTTTTATTTATTTAATTCTTTACACTCTTTTAACATAATGTCTACATCCCCACTACACCCATTTGTGAAAAAACGTCCCTTTACTGACTAGGATAACATGTGACGAAAAACGCCTATGGGTGAGAATCTCTTTGATAAATTTAAATCGTGTATTACCCAATAACCGATATTCATCTACGATCACTTCCTAAGCTCGACGCATTTCATTAATTATAAGAAGAAGTTGGTAGTTACTAATTTGAGAATCTCTTTTATTTGTCTCATAGATAGTGACAAATTTAGTTCTTTGGATGATTTTGATAATTAAAATTAGTTTTTATCCATTTTTCATTATTATGAGTTTTTTAAGACCTATTTGTTGTAACAATAGTTGTTTGAAAATATATTTTATTTTTATTACAATGAAAATATTATTTATTTTATCTTTGTTATATTATTACTATTACTTTAAACAAACAAACGATTGAACATACACATACATTGAAAACACACATTAACATCTCATCATTTCTCATGCTTAATGAATAAGGCACTTCTAGTAGTATACGTTTGAAATTCCTTGAGGCACTTCTAGAGTTCTAGTAGTATACTTTGATTATTTTTAAAAACGTAAAAAATCACATGGTGTTCTTTTCTGTTATCGTGTCTTAGCAGGTTATCTACAGATTACCTGTTGTCAGCCCTAGCTAATTGTTTATATTTGTTTGAATCCATATCATTCACACCACCGCTTGCTAGAGCTAGATACATTGCTATTGGTTTTGACACAACTATCATAGTCACAGTTACTCGAATCTCGATTTAGGTTGGGCTATATATGTGCATGTTTGTTTATATTTGTTTATATTTGTTTAAATCATGAGTGAGAGTGTCGATTCTCCCTTAATCGAGTGTTGGGATTTTAGTACCTCCCTTATACTTGGGTTTGAATCTTGGTTTAGTGTTCTTTGTGTAATTTCATTTTGATTGATAGAATCTTAATTTAGGTTTTAATGTGTTTGTGTTGATGACTATCTTTCAATCTTGACTGAAGGGGTATGGTCCCAAATCCCGCATCAGGTTTGGGCGCGAGTGACCAGTACCCGGCTTATTGTCCCAATCAACACTTCAGTTCGTACAGGCACGCGCGAACCCGGTTTGCTTTCCCACTCGGGGAAAGATGAGAAATTTCACCTTGTGTATGAAAATGGTTGTTTTCGCCAACAGACATGGGATACGGTGATTGCTACTAAAGATAATAGTAGTTTACTACATTCACTTTCTGTCAAACACATATCCATGCTACGGTCCTGCGCGGGTGCGCGCTGAGCGGCATACAAATGCATTGGCCTACATATGCACAGTTAATCGCACATAGCGGAGCTGCGCAAGAACGCATCCTATTGTCATACAAGTGGAACTGTCACTTTGACTTCCGTGACCAACCAGCACGTGGTATGCCTGAGCACTGACAGCAGCGGTTAGCTGATCGCCCAATGCGCAACTGCCCAGCCCACTTGCATAAAAGCTGATGGACAGACTGACAACCCCAGTAGGCCACTTGGCAGGTGTTTCTTCGTGCAATCGATACAGCAGGACACATGACAACACCTCCTCGTGCGCCCAACACTCCTGTGACCTGCGCTCCTGTCAAGTCTACAAAAAGCTTCAAGTTGTCATTCGGGTCCTAGGCCCATTGGCCTTTCTCCTTCACTCTTCGGCTATAAATCCTCACTTCGAACCAGGTTTAAGGTAATGCTAATCTGCTCTGTCACAATTACTACTTAAATACTCATCTTGCTTCCAAAGCAAATACTTATTCTCACGTCGGAGGGTGGTAACAAGGAGCAACCCCCATCCCATTCTCCTTGTTGCGAGTCACGGTGTGTTTCACTGTGCAGGTGACAGATTAGAAGACGACCCAACCATCGATCGAGGAAAGGAGAAATTAACCCTACTTGACTCGACTCGACTCGACTCGTGGACTAACCTCTCGGTTAACCACTGTTTTATCATTGACTTAACCTCATTTTGAATTTAGCTATATGTTTTCTTTCAATCTTGACTTAACCTCATTTTGAATTTAGCTATAGGTTTTAAATGTAGGATTCGATCTAGGTGGTGTTGGGGCTTCAAAATCATGATTTTATGTAGGGTTTGTAATTTATTTTGGTTTCTATATCGGGTTAGTTTGTCCACTCGTGTGTGTTTATTGGGGTTGGTAGTGGAAGGCGATAAACCAAGATGAGAATGGGTATTGACGATGGTGGATGGGGGTCGTCGAAAGCATTCAATCATCTTCTAGAATATTCAGCTATATGTTTTCTTTCAATCTTGACTTAACCTCATTTTGAATTTAGCTATAGGTTTTAAATGTAGGATTCGATCTAGGTGGTGTTGGGGCTTCAAAATCATGATTTTATGTAGGGTTTGTAATTTATTTTGGTTTCTATATCGGGTTAGTTTGTCCACTCGTGTGTGTTTATTGGGGTTGGTAGTGGAAGGCGATAAACCAAGATGAGAATGGGTATTGACGATGGTGGATGGGGGTCGTCGAAAGCATTCAATCATCTTCTAGAATATTCAAACATTAAAACACAAAATAAAAAATGAGTATTGGCATAAAAAGATGACTAAAAAGTACAAGTTAAAGAACTATGATATGAACAAAAAGTTATCATTAAAACTGGAACAACGTGGAGCTAGCTCACTTATTAGAGCATAAGCTTCTTAGATGAGAGGTCGCAAATTCAACCTGTGCAAGGATGCGTAGTTTAGAATTGTTAATGTAATAAAACAGTAGTAAGCGTTGCCATGAAACATATAAATTTTAAAAGGCTTGTTAGAAAATTAGCATATTTAATTATATACGTCATGCCAGCATTTTAATCCCATTTTGAGCAATTTGTGATATGGTGATTTTGCAATGAAATTACGTCTCATTTAATCCCATTTTCTGATGTGAGTTTTACGTTGTATTTTTTCAGAAAATAATCTTGCATATTAAAGAAACAAAATACGGATATGGTAAATAATATTTAATAAACTATGAACTATCATATATATATATTTTTTTTTTGTAAGGTAACTTTCATTCAAAACACCCAAAAGGTGGTCCTTAAAGCAAGGACCCCCGGGCACAAACAAACGATTACATCAAGTCCAAAGGGTAATTACACCATTTTTATAGATAGATGAACTATCATCTATCATCTATCTATAAAATTATATAATTTTATAAATAAATTAAATAAAAGAGTAATAAACAATCCAAGTAGATTCTTGTGGAGATGAAGTATAGATGCGTATTGAGACAAAACTTGTCCTTGAGGAAATATATTATTATTATCATTATTTCTATTATTATTTTTTTATTATTACTATTACTATTATTTAATTTACTCAATTTGCCTACCTCTTTGTCCATTGTGAAAGGTTAGGTATTTGTTAAATTATATAAGAAAACTTCCATCTTTAATTATGGATTAATTTCATATCTAACAAAGAACGTTATTAAAAATATGAATAAAAAACTTAAATGTTGTTGTATCTTATCGTCCCAGCTATGTGGTCTATCATTTGAGACATTGTCACTCAACCTACTAGAATAATTTCAAACCTAATTTACAAAGTTTATTAAATATTGGATTTTTATTTTGTTTTTCATGTATGTATGTATGTATGTATGTATGTATGTATGTATGTATGTATGTATGTATGTATCCGTATGTTGTTTGTTTTTATTTGATTGAAAGGGATAAAGACGTTTGATGGCTATATTTCAAAAGGTTTTTACTAGTTAACTAAATATTGATGTAAGTTTATACAT
Organism: Helianthus tuberosus; assembly: GCA_030545235.1. Taxonomy (NCBI): domain Eukaryota; kingdom Viridiplantae; phylum Streptophyta; class Magnoliopsida; order Asterales; family Asteraceae; genus Helianthus; species Helianthus tuberosus. The sequence goes on along the minus strand of CM060389.1, from coordinate 1,692,498 downwards.
ATCAATAAAGCATAGAAACTATAGTGAGTTTAAAAAGTTAATACAAAACAAATGTCATCCTTGTGACTATAGCCATTCTCAACTACTAATATAAGTAACTAACAAAATGTCAATGTCACATGACAATATGTGATTGAGGGGAGGTTGGGCATACATATCACTAGCCAGCCTATATAATCAAGGACCAAGTTGCTGTGAAAAGAAATGCATATATAGAGAGAGAGCCATGCCACAACCTGTAATTCTCTCTCAAATTTATATATATATGGGTGGGGTTCGGCTACAAGTCCATTTTTCCTACAAAGTGTACAAAGTCATAAAACACCACAATTTCAACCATAAAACACACTCAAAACCCACAAATAACAGAGTGAAGATCACTAAAACACAATATCCAAACCCTAGCATTCCATAAAAACTTCAAACACAGTATCGAAGAACTATGAATATAAAACACAACATGATGATCATATAAAACACACCAATGTTAGTCATTCGAAAATCAAAACCTTATAATCCAAAACACAACACAAAACCCACAAATATGACGTTTTGGTAATCTTTAATTTGTCATTTGTGGGATTTGAGTGTGTTTTATGGCTGGAATTATAGTGTTTTATGACTTTGTACACTTTGTAGGAAAAATGGACTTTGTAGCCAACTCCCACCTATATATATATAGGGAAGGGTTTAAAGGAATTGTCCTCCGTTCTAATTAATTTGGCATAAACTATAATTCATGTGCTAAAAAGAGTTTATAAGTGATTAGAGGTCTAAGCATAGACATCGTGAATTGAAGATTCGGTTAATCGATTTGGCCTCACCAAGTTAACTTGATTTTAGTTTAAGCTATCGTATCATTTTGACATCACGCCATCAAAACTTATTCCATCATCAACTCTGCAAATTCAGCAATAAGGACTTGAAATTTTGGTGTGAGACGACTATAATCACCTATATATTTCACTAAAATCAAATGTATCACATTTGTGTTTTTTGTATTATCTTGCAATAAAAGGATCGATGTAATTTTTTCAAGCTTGAAGTTAGGGTTGCTTAAACTAAGACAAGAGTAACAATGTTAGCGTCCTCACAATGATTAAACTTTATAACCAAGTTCCGACATTAGAATAAGTAGGAGAGAGAGAGAGAGTGCAGGTGTACATCGAGTGCTTACATTTCCTTTGAAGCCGAATATTTATAGGCAAATGATTTGGCCACTTTTACATGCTTTATTCACCTTTTATTGTATTTGTTGTAGTGATGAGGTGGTGCCTCGTCGTCACATTCTCTTTTCTTTCATACGGTCATTTTGATTCGAGATATGGTTCTCCAGATATACCATGGATTTGGTACAATTCTCATACGAGTCGCCATTCCAATGCCAGGCTACATTTAAGACTTGTATGGTTATATCGTATTCATTCTTCACATCTCTTGACCAACACATTGGTCACGACAATTATATCATCTGAACTCAAGCCAATGCTTTTTTTTCTAACATGTTTGTGTTTGTCCCTCATAAGTACTACTCGCTCGTGAGAGATGTAAGTAGTCCACAAAAGTTGGGATAAACGTATTTTTTGACATTTGTTTGTGTGCTAATTTTAGATACAAGTGTGTACAAGATCTAACTACAATATCTCTTTCGTTTTCGAAAGAAAAAGAGAAAACCTATAACTCAGTTAAGAACAGTCAAAGACGTTAAGATGACCAATTCAACTTCTTTAATTTATTAAATATTAATATAATCTAAATGCATTATTAATGTGTTTCAGGTCTCTCCAAATTAAACCACCTGTTATACTATGGGCATTAAAAAATGGGAATATAAAATGTATGGTTGATCGATGATATCATAGTCACGGGTCCATATTTATTAAATTAATAATATAACTTAATTATTATTTTATAAAAAGATTTGAGTATACTAATTTCAGGGAAAAATACAGAGTATAAAATAAAAATAGTTTTGCAAAAAAGGACATGAATTTGTCCCCTTCTATCAATTTGGATGAACTATCTATAGTGTTTTTGTGGTGAAAGCTAAACCTCTTGTTTGTATCTTGGCTTATAAGTCAATAAGTCATTGATTGACTGTTTCCACTTACTCACATTATTTACAACTTTAACACAAGCAACAAAATGTCTTTTTCTTTTACTAAGATAAGACTTGTGTAAAATGATCCTAAAGTTAAAATGAGTTTGAATGGTTCTAATGTTAATATACATTTTGATGCATTGTTTTCTTACATTTGAATTGTAAATAAAATGTTTATCAGTTGAGAAGTAACATTGTTTAATCCCCAATCTCGACATGCAATCTTGGATCAGTTTGGTTAGATTATCATCCGAGTTTGTTGTTGTATGAGTTCGATTTAACTCTCACAAGATGGGTTTGAAGCAGGTTGATGTTTGTCAGTTAGGGTGAACATGATTTAATGTTGTGAGAGAATGATACATCAGTTTGAATAAAAATTATACCGTAAAGTGTAAAAGTAATTATTGACTAAGGTGTTGTTTGTTTTTAAGTGGTAAAATGTCTGCAGTCTACGGACTACATCTGCAGACATATGTAGAAGAAGAGGTGGACCAAACCTCTACAGTCTGCAAGAAGAAGGCTGTTTGTTTTTTAACGTATGTAGACTTCTAAAATAAACTTGTGGTGTACGCACGGTAGTGGTGGGTGGTGATGGACAGTGGGGATGGGTGGTGGACGGTGGTGGTGGTGATGGACGGTGGTGGGTGGTGGACGGTAGTGGTGGTGGGTGGTGGACGGTAGTGGTGGTGGGTGGTGGTGCTTAACCTTTTGTAGACCTTTGAAGATCTTAGAAGTGGTTGGGCCAAGTCTGCACCAAGAAGAGGCTGCGCAGAAACACCACCTAAGTTGCTTTACCATCCTCCCTCATGCTAAGACAATTGTAATGATAAAAAGCTTGGACCAATGAGTGGTAAATCGAAAAGAACTAACGAAACTGGTCCTCTAATTGGTTAAAATATCGGCAGTCAATATTGTTGCTGGAAATACCTCAAAGAAATATAACTAATTCAAAATTTAATGCGACTCTAAGCTTCCATAGGTGGACATAAACATAAACATAAACATAACTATAATCCAACGAAGAGTTGCGTATGGTCTAAGAAACGCAATTCAACCTCGATGCTTGACTAAGAATAAGAAACACACAATATTTAGTGGTAGGGCAACGATCACCGTGACACCAACCCAATCCATGTAGACCAAGTATGAACGAACCACATTAAGTCAAAATCCATTCGAACTAGTTCTCCGTAGATAAATAAGAATACATTTAATAGCAATTATGACACTTCTCCGTTATTACGTTTCCAAAAAAAAGTTTAAAACCTTACTAACGACATATGTAATCTCCAAACAACCTTACTAACAGTATATACAACCTTACTATCAGTGGTCTATTAATGATCCAAATTTACGGTTAAAAAAATATATGTTAATGGAAAGAACACCCATGCTTCTGAATTCTAATTTCATCAGTCCATAACATAAAAGTAAACCAAAGCCAAGAATATTGAGCATTAAAATTTGGACTTTTCCTCTTTGTTTCTTCTCCTTCTCTCTCTCTCGTCATAAATTTCTTCCATCTTCTAAGGCTTACCCTGAGCAACAGGGTCCTCTTTCATCACCATCATCATCCTCATCATTACCATTTATCACCACCCCAATTGTTCCCAAAACCTCATCAATGAATTCTATATCTTCACCTGCATCATTTATTTCATCAACTTATTAACTTCATTTTCTGGGTTCATATAGTTTTGTATGAAAGTGTTCAAAAGTCAACTCATTTCACTGTTACATATCAAGAATTGTTTATAATTTGAGTTTCTTGATTGTAAAGATAGTTTTTTTTTTACTATGGAAAGAAAAGCTCCTCCTATAGTTGAACAGAATCAAATTGGTTGTGTATGGAAATTTAGTGGTATGTTTGACTTTGACCACCACCACCACCACCACCGCCATGGCCGGTCTCGCCGGAAACTTATGTCAGATGAGAGTCATAGGAGCAAAAGTGTTTCAGGTGAGGTTATCCACTTTGTGTTTATAATCTTTACTGCAAAATTGAGATGTTATCTATATGCTATTGGTGAAGTTGCACTTTGTTAGTCGGTTTGACTATTGAAGTCAAACTGATCCTTGTAAAAGCTTACATTTTATTAGATTATGAGGATATTTTGAGAAAATCTTGATGACCCAATTGAGTACTATTTTATTGCTTCAATATGAAAAAAAATTTACACAATTTGTGAAGGAATTGATATACAATTTTGAGTTTGGAAAGTTCATGTGTTGACCTAAAAAGTCAAACTGAATGTTGGGATACTGAGTTAGTGATTCACCTGCAGGACCTGAAAGGAGCCAAATACAAATGCTGACCTTTGATGAACAACTTAAGAGCATCAATGTAAGTACAATATTTTAGTTTTGATATTTAAAAACTGAATTAGAATCTGAAAATAGTTTTCTTGTTGCTTAGATTGAATCGAAGAAGAAAACCGCAAGTGTGAACCGATTAGATCACACACGAGAGGATGATGAGGTCTTTAAGAACACCATGGAGAAATCTTTTTGGAAAAAGATAACATCCCGATACGAAAACCCGAATAAGAAAAAGGAAAACACTAAGATTGTAGATACAATTGTTGTTTTGAGGCCTACTCGACGTGTTGTAGAATCCGCGGTTGATTTAGGATGTCATTGCTCGTATTTGCACTCGCGTCACGGCTCAACAAGCAAGCAACAGATCGTTAAAAGCGCGCCCCCAGTCTCGTTCAATGATGTTAGGAAAAAATTAAAAAACTCAAAGAAGTTGAAGAGCATACAAAAGATGAAATCTAGTGGTGAACTTGATGGAAATGGTTCTCAAATCTTGAAGCAACGCGAACCGGAAGTCTTTGTTGAAGCAAGAAGACACCTAGCCGAACGGTTAAGGCTAATGGCTCAGGGTGCAGGCCTAGGTGAGCCTTCAGGATCTTCAAGTAAACGAGTCTCGAGAACCTTGGAGAGGGTACTACTATCGTCTCCTAAACACGAGTCAATGGCTAGTTTTGGGCGTGAACCGGAAGGAACCCATACCGCAAGAAGTTTGCAGAAGACGTTGAGCGGCTCGAGCTGGTTGAACCTAGACTCGGACCCACAAAACGGGTCCATTGAAAGATCTCAACTAGTAAGTTTAACATTAACTTTTCTTGTGTTACGTGAGTTTGTTATCTGTTATAGTGATTGTCATTAATCTTTTGTGAACATTTTATGCTACAGAAATTTTCTTTAGATGTTTCTTCACCGAAAGCCGATGGTAAATCAGAAAACACGGATAACGATCGATTCAGAGAGAACCCGAGCCCTGTTTCTGTTCTTGATTCATTTTTCTCAGACAATACTTGCAGTCCAACAAGCACCGTTGAATCCGGTATGCATTGATTTCAAATCATAAAACTTTTTCTAAACCTTTGTAAGCAAATCATTAACATTTACTATCCAATCATCACCAGTTGAGCTTCAAATGCAACCGCATCGTCTGGATTTCGAAGAACACTCGTCACAAACTTCATCTCCACCACGACACACCAGTTTAGTTTCATTTGCATACGATCGAGGTTTCATTTCTTCATATGTTAATGATATCTACCAAGTTTCTCAGTCAAACTGGGATGACTTTTTAGCAAACGATTATCCGTTGGAACCATCGTGTGACCATAACAAACTCCTCCATGATTGTGTAAAGGAAGTGTTGGTTAGTGTACATTCGCGGACGACATTTATCAGCTCGAAGATTCAACCGTTCTCATTGGAAAAAGATGTGGTCAACGAGGTTATTGAACGAGTTGACTGGCATAACGGTCAACCCGCGGGTCCACGAACGCTAGATCATGTTGTCAAGCGGGATATAATGAAATGTGGACAATGGATAGACATTGCATCAGGTGAGAATGATATAGTGTTTGAAGTTGTAGATGAAACTCTACAAGAACTGATCATGGAAGCCGTGTTGACTTTTGGTTTGACCTGTTGATCGGCTCGAGGCTCATGGACCTCATGGTTCAGGTTCTCAGGCGGGTGCCGCTAAGCCGAACCCGCGAACCCTTCATCGATTAGTTGTTTATGTGTTAGTATTATAGATAGAGGTTGTAGTTATTGTAGTGTTTTGGTCATTTTTTGTGGGATATAATATAACTACATAAGGCCTGTTTGTGTAAATGAGATGATAGGGTGTGTAAATGAGATTATAGGGTGGCAAACTCGTAATATTCTTTAAATTGGAACTGTATTTAATTTTATTAATAATTTGTGTTATAGAAACATTTACATATTAATTTTATAAAAACGATTGCTTGCGTATACAGTTATACACGGTAATGAAATGATTGAAAACTACACGAAACCTCCACATGCATTATGCATCAATTATTTGGAAAATTTTAAATTGAACCGACTCAATCGTTCACACTTGAAACCTTGAGGAGGCATGAGACAAACATATTATTTTGAGAAATCTAATAAATATATTATTAAACACTCATGTTTAACAAAATTATAGATAATTAATCAGTGGTTACACTTTATCCCCTTATAAAAAAACTAACTCCCCCCTCCCCCGATTTTTAAACAGTCATAACTTTTTGGTACGTTAATATTTTTTTTTTAAATTACACCATACAAGTATTTTATTCTTTTTAATTTAAGTATAGTATTGCTACAATTTTTTAATTACAAAATTGATATGTTACGTAATTAACAGTGTCTAAGGGTGAGTAATAACTGAATCGTTAATCGAAACCGAACCGAAATCAACCAAAAATTGAGTTAACTGAAAACTGATTAACCGAAACCCGAATTAACCAAAAACGGTTATCGATTTTTTTTGTACCCTCATATAACCAAAATTAATTAAAACGAACCATTCATCTTTTCATATACTTTTAGCTTTTACACCTTCAATTCTTGTAATTCATATTTATACCCCCATTTTATGTATTTATACCTCCATTTCATGTACCTATACATCAATTTCATATATTTATACCTAAATTTCATGTATTTCTAATCAAAGTTTTAGCCCAAGTTTGGTTTTGGCTATTAACCGAAATTAAATGAATCAAACCAAAAAAATGTCAATCTAACTGAGTAAACCAAACCGATTAACTGAAAACGGATTGGTTAATAAAATAGACTAATAGATGACCTCGATTTCGGTTGAGGATAATAATCTAATCAACCGAACAATGCACACTGTGGCAATGTCTATGTTTCCCATCACATCGCGGGCACACCTATCGGTCTTTAACCCAAACCGGTTATCGGTGAGCAATAACTAAATCGTTAACCTAACCAAACGGAAAACAGACGAAACCGGACCGAAATCAACCAAAAACTAAATCAACTGAAACCGAATTAACTAAAAACCGGGTATCAATTTTTTTTACTCTTGTTTAACCAAAATTAGATGAACCGAACCGAATCATTCATATTTTCATATATTTCTTGCTTTCATACCTCCGGTTCATATATATTTCATATTTTATATCTCCATTTCATATATTTATACTTTCATTTCATGTATTTATACATCAATTTCATATATTTCTAAGCAAAAGTTTTAGCCCATGTGACATCCCGTACTTTCAGGTTAATGTCGTTAAATCTCTGTGTTAAATCTTTACGATTTATACTCATAAATACGATTATATTATACATGCTAGTTATAACACACAATTTAGTTCCTACATACATAGAAAGTTAATGTTATTAACTTTCTATACAAACAGTGAAGTTTGGACACACGAGAGATTTATCTTGTCATAACGCAAAGTTATTTAGAGTAACTTTCTGTACAAGATTTCACAATTCGAAACTCGAGGGACTTGGTTGTTATTAAACCCAAGTCAATGAGTGTAACTTGTTGCCCAAGATTTGTTATAATAAAACTTTAGGGACTAGAAGTGACTATCTAACAAAAAGATTTTTTTAATATAAACAAACCCCAAATGTCACACCCCGATATTTCCACGTATTACCGGTGGGCCCGGGTGGGGAGTATCGTGACGTAGTTGATATCATCATAGTCAAATATTCACAGTTCAATGCACAGCGGAAGTCTTGGTAGAAAATAATATTACAAACCGAAATGCAAAGTATAAATAAATATTATACAACGTTTGTAAGAGGATCCACAAGCGGATCTAAAACAGAAATATAAAATATTGTTCAACAGACTTTAAGCGTTCAGAACTTGCAAGATTCTTTACTAACGCCCAGAGCTCCCAGCCAATTACGTACAGTACCTGTCACTTAGTCTTTTTGAAAATACGTCAGTTTACACTGGTAAATACAATTAACCGACTCTTTTGAAAATATTTATGAAAATTGAGTTGAATGCACAAGACACAAACATTTTATAACTTGGGACAATTATATTAATAACAATCTTGTATTAGATTTACATGTTTGTCCAACATTTAGGGCCGGTATAAATAAACCGAACAAGATTAAACAACACACCACGAATATAAACTCACGGAAGGTCACCCCAGCAAATGAGCATATCTTTTACATACGCAACAGACAGGTGTATGCCTACACCCGTGTTTAAGTCGTGGCCATTTACGTTTTTTTTAAATGAGCCAATGATATCCAGGACACGGTCGTTAACCCCCAATGTTATATGTTATCAAGCAATACTGATTAAAATAGGATTATACAATTTAACCATATCCGATTAAAAGGTTTCTACACCCGACCAAGTGGTAATAATTTACCGTATCCCAAGCCCGTATAAGGGAAAATAAGTTAAAAGTATTTACCTGAGCTTAATATGAAAGTTTTGTATACTCAGTCGTACAGTCTACTCAAACAAGTGCAAATAACTTCTACCGGGGCTCTTAATCTGGAACTGAGGTTTTATTAACCTATTAGATTCCTAACGGGTCTTAATTAAGTTGTAAACTTAGACCGGTTAGTTTAAAGAAATGTTTACGACACAAAACGCTAGATTAAGTGGTGACCGGATTGGAATGTAATTTAGACCCGACAAGTATGAAGACTTGTATAAAATGGGTAAACTAAATACATTCTGGATTTTGAAATAAAAATGATAAGGTTTGACCCGTTTCGGCTAATTTATGCAAACTAGTTACATAAACCGTACCGAATGTGTATATGCATAACGGGTAGCCGAATGAGTCATGTACAAGTTCCATATGTTATTATGCTATAATTATGTTGTGATATCAGTAGGATATCAACAATTATGCCCCAAAAGAATTTAAAACCAAATTAAGTCCCGAAAGGGTAATTTGGTCATTTTAAAGTTTATAAAAGAGGTTTAATAGTAAAATGAGGTTCTGGTCTAAAACATTCAGTAAAAATATTTATTTTATAAAGTTATAACAGTAAGATATCATACATATGTGTGGTTTACTATTTATGGCCAAACTATGCACCGTAGGGGCATTTTGGTCATTTCACATATGCTTTTAGGGACAAAATTGGAAGTCTGAGTTCAAGACTTATACTTACTGTGAAAGTATTAAAATTTATTTATAAAATCAGTAGGTAACAAGTCTTAGGTGTTAAATATGGTTTTAAACCATACTATGCACCTAATTATCGTAAAAGTCGATAATTGACGATATTCAAGATGTTTATGAAATTTTGAGATTTTGATCAGCCTTAGCTGTTTAAAATATTTTATTTAATATATAACATCAGTAGGAAAAGGTTGGACATGCTAATCATATGTTAATCTCATTTTATTAATGAAAAGGGCATTATCGTCAATTACCGAATTCATACAAGAACTCTATGTTATGGTCAGTATAAAATCTGACCAAAAACTCCAAAAATCCCTAAAAATAATATCAAAACAGTAGGTAATGATTTTGGTGCCAAAATTTGGGTTTAAATATGATTTATGTTAAAAATGTAATTTAATTAACAAAAAGTTTTCGTTTTACACTTCACATTCCCATATTAATCAACTACTTATATTCCACCAAAACTGTTTTTGTGGCGGATTTTACATAATGAACCAATTATCCCAAATTTTTACCCGTCGGTTAGTCATTTTACGCATAAGACCCATTTTAAGGCATTTGACCCACGAATGTTTAAGCCTATAACCTTTATACGCAACTAAGGATTCCATAATCATAATACCAGTTCTTAAACAACCCAAATGGGTTGTTTGCCCAATTTACCCTTCAAGGGTGTTTTGGTCAACTTTAGTCCCTCCTTTTACGACGAAGGACTTTTGCTAATTATTTGAGCAAAATCGCATGTTTAACTAAAAACTTATTTATGCGTACCTGTCTCGGGTCAACATGTTGACCCGTTTTAATACCTTGTCTCAATTGAATTGTTAATTCATAGCATCGCTAAATCACAAGCCGTTTTATCCTGTGAGCATAAGACTCGACAAACACTTATTAGTCGTCAACTGTCAAATGGTATCAACATTACCATTTGACCCACTTGGTCTAAACGACCCAACATCATGTGCTTATGTTTGAATGGTATTTATTTACCATTTCGTTAAGTAGCTCATTTTATCTTAGTCTTTTCACTACTAATTTACCATTCACCCTTTTTTACCATTAACCATGGTTTTTAACATTCATCATTTTTTTTCCGACCCGTATCATTTTGCGTCGGGAACCATATTTCAAATGTTATCACTATTGTATTTATGACTTATAGAATAAACACGTATTCTACAAAAGGTGTAAGTTTCACTTACCTTGCATCCAAACTGCGCTTTTCTTCCATGTTTGATTTGTTTGACCCGCTTCATTCCCAAGCTTCCATCTAGCTTGTCAAGCATCAAACTAGCATCATAATTCGTAAGACAATTAGATTAGTCATCTCTAATTACGACTATTCCATCTTACGTGTTTTGCGTCGAAATTATTATTCGACCTTATCATCGATTAATTTGACTTTTAAAAGTCAATTACCCCTGATCGTATGAAATGCATAATTGCGTTCGATAACTCATTTAGGAAATCTTATCAATTACCCGGTAGACATTATTATGATGCTACTGTTTTAAACTATTTTTCTATCCACGTTCATGATATTATTAACATCAAGTTAACCTAGCTCCCGTTCATCAAGGATAGTTTATTCTTTCGTTATGCAAAATCTACGGATTTTCATCTATAAGTAAAACCCGTTTTATCACTTTATTAGGCATTCATCCGAATACCTAATCTAATCAAGTTCTAATTACAACTAGTAGATAATATTCTTTTAAGCATCAATTTACTTGAATATAACTTTAATTTCATCATAACATACTTAACCCATTTCAAATCATGCATGAACAAGTACTCAAACTTGTAAATTGTTTAAGTACCTTGCCTTTACTATCTAATATGATGCTTTTAATCACAAGTTAAACACTAACATCATCATATTATGAAAAACCCATTTAGCTAGGTGTGGTAATCCATTCCAAACACCTAATCATGGCAATTTTACTTTGAATTTCTACTTAGGGTTTGTTCCTAAGCAATCATACTTCACTAATTCCACTAAAACATTCAACTTTCATACAAGAATTTCGTTCATGCATGTTTATTACAATTTCAAAATATCACCAAACGAAGAAATTGAACATACCTTGTGATCCCCTAAGCTTAGTGATCACGATTTTATTAAAAGCCCCAATTTTTTAGCTTGATTCTTCTTTGATTTGTTGGATTTTATGAGCTTTAGGGCTTGAAGGGAACACACCTTGTGCTCCTGATGTTGTTCGACCAAAACACACATATGTGTGTGTGTTTTTGGTTTTTGTTAATTTTATTCCATAACTTTCCCTTTTTACTACTTTGGCCCCTCAAGTTTGGTCTTAATTGTTTAAGACTACTTCTTCATGTTTTATTACATGTTTACACATTAATAACTAGGCGAATTTATTCCTAGCTATTTTGTTTTACGGGGTAATTTTTACCGCCCACGGTACTTTACCCATCTTTATTATTAACGTGGTTTGACTATCAAGCCCGTTTTCGGGGTGTTACACACTCTCTCTAGAGGATTCAAGGAGGAAGCAATGAAGCTCATCTCTTTTCAGAGTTTTGATCTCCATATCCCTAGGTCAGTGGCGGACCCAGGAATTTTTTTCTGGGGGTGTGGAATATTTTCAAAGATTTTAGGCCCCTAGTTGTATAAAAATATCGGTTCATAGTGGGTCGGGTCGGATCATGTAAGACAAAATAACATCAAACTAAAATTTATAAATCATCAAAAATAAGTCAAACGTCATTACAAATGTATTTAAAATTGTGCCCTACAGGTTTTTTTTTTTTGAAATATATCCAAAATATCATCTAAAGATACTAAACACGCCATAAGTTCATTACATTCTTACTCATTGTTCCTAACACATATAATTTGCTTCATAAGTTCATAAAACAACACTAAACACTTAAACAAAATAAACAATGTTCAACCATAGCCCCTAACTTTCAATTATATTTTTAAACATTCAAGCCCTAATATTAAATGTTGATTACTTGTAACAAATCTTTTAAACAAACAAAGCTATAAATAAAACAACAAAATCATTTAACTACAATTCTAGAGCAACAAAAAAATAATAAAAAAAAACATAAAAAAGATTAAACCCTTACACATCTATATTTTCTCCTAATCATCACATAAAACAAAATAAATAAATAAATAAACCATACTAGTTCTATATTGGAATTTTGACGTAATATGGGTCGGTCCAACCGGAATTTTAGTTTTTCCGGTAAAAAAAGGCACCAGGTCGTGAGCAGTGGCGTCAAGTCGCTGGGAGTTTTTTTGGGGGCAGGATTTGGAAATGGAATGGGTTGATGGGTTTGGATTATTTTATTTATTTCAAATTTCTTTAGGTTGGGTTTGGGCTTGTGTTAATAAAAATTGATTACAGATTGGGCTTTGATTGGATTAAATAATTAAGTGAATAAGTGATTAATAATTATTTTTTTTCTAAGTGGGGCGGTTGAAAATTTTCAAGGGGTGCGGGTGAAAAATTCCAAGGGGTGCGGTCGGGATTTCCTGCGAAAAATAACACTAAAAAATATTTGTTCATGGGGTGCGCCCGCCCACCCTTGGCTTAGGGTGGGTACGCCCCTGCCCTAGGTAATCTATCGAACACACACACATAACTTGTTGATTCATGGCTGCGTTTACTTGATTTTGTGGGTTCTTGAATGCATGAAAACATGGATTACATGTGTTAGGGTTTGCTAGAAACATATTCTTGATGTTTATATAATGGTTCATGATAGTCTAGTAACTTTATGATCTCATATGCATGCTAGGGTTTCGATAATACATGATGTTGATGATGAAATTTGATGTTAAATTATAGAGGTATATTTTATGAAAATCATGGTAAAAGAATCCTAAACATGTTAATTGAAAGCTGATTTCAAACATAATCTGATCAGGTTTTTACAGTCGACTTGTATCGGCTGTAAAAGGGTCAAAACCTAACAAAAAACGTGTGGTTCTTGAGTCTAAAATGTAGTTACAAGAAATAGCTTTCAAACCCCAGTGGAATCATAATTTTTTATGAGTTTTGATATTTTAAAAGATTACAACGGAGACACGACTGCATGTTGCTTTTTTCTGCAGAAATTGCAGCATGTTACGAGAGTTATAACTCAGTCTAGGATTGGAGTTAGTATGTGAAACTTTTACAGTAGATAGTGCTAGGAGGTCATAAAATTATCCAATTAATCGGGTCAGTAGAGATTTTTAAATAAATTATATCGTAAACTATCGACAGAATGTGACGAATTTGCCCACGATGTGCTAAATGATATTTTTATGATTTTTCTGTGCATAATTGGACCTTGAGAAAAATATACAAACACAACTGGACTATTTAGCATGCCTCGTAATTTATTCGTAATTTTTCTGGTCCGATTAGTATTTTATCATAAATTTGCAAAAACAGCTAGAAAGCTGATATTAATTGGATTGGCTGAAATATAGTGATATTGTGTTTAAGTGTGGGTTATTGTTTGATTTATGTGTCCTTGCATGATTAGTGCTTAGATAAATGTAGTTAAACGTGTTGCATGTTATGAGATGAACATGAACATGTGCACATACCCACACAAACGGATAACTAAGTGTCTACGTGATTTGCATGTTATTTGTGAGCATTCGTGTAGGATTTAAATGACATACGTGAATGATAACTAACACTAAACGGTAAATAACATACGGGAGGATACGGACATTGGCCATTTCTCTAGATGAAGATAAGTGGTGATGGGACATGGATGCAATGGGTATTTTCTCGGTAAACAGCATAAATGCGAAAATGGCTGAGAACTTCTCAAACGGGTCACGATAGACGTTAGTTTGGAACAGTTGGGTTCCCAACAAAGTGTATCCGTCGCATGGCAGGCGAGTTTGGATCGGCTTCTTACAATTATGTCACACCCCAATCGATGGCGGAAACATCAGAGTGAGACGAAAACGAGATTGCAAAATACTTCATAACACTATTTTGCGACAAGTATTTAATAAATAATATTTAATTTCATTTCTAAAATAAAATACATCGTTTGGAAACAAAGTACAACAACATAAGCAAAGAAACAAAATACAACATAAGTTCTAAATTAAATATGGGTTTCTAGTTCATCCTACTAGATTCCGTTCATCGTCGTCATCATCATCAATTTCCTGCAATACGTATTAAAGTACATGTCAACAAATAAAGTATTGGCGAGCATACAAGTTTAACTACTAGCAAAAGTATAAAAATGGTTAAACGAATCCACATGGCATAAACGAAATCTAGAATATATCATGGTAATACTAGCATGCAACTCTTACTTGTCAACCCATTCCCGCTAGTGTAATCTTATCGTAGTAACGATAAGAGCATTTTGTTTACTTAACATGACCTCAAGAATACGGGCGGTGTGTTAATCCTATAGTGTTATACATGCTAAGGGAGGCTTGATCGAAGTTAATGACAAAGCATAGTGCAAATAAGTTCTAGCATGTATGAATTCCTAGCATAACGTATTAAGCATGTATATCGGATTGTTTGTTTTGTGATCTAAGCATAAAGTATGTGATTGAGTGATTTTCATAATGTATACTTATTGCACCCAAAGTGATGGAAATTTTAAAAAGGGTCATGTACACTCACGGTTTTGCAAGCTTTTCGAGTTAAACCGCGAAGTTGATAAGTTGTTGAGATTAAAACACCGAAGTTACCCTACATGGGGAAACGAAGGTGTATGAGTATTCAAAGTTTGTAGAAGATCCGGATTCGGAATTTAAGTACATAAAGTTATAAGTACATGAAAGTATATCTTGTCTAAATACTCGTTTTGACACTAAGTTCATATGTGATTTCATGGGTCCTAATTTGCTCATTAGAATCAAAACCGAGGAGTTTAGAACAAAGACAAAGTAACCTATGTTTATGACATATAACCATAATCTGGTTAACATCACAAATTCGGTTAATTATATATACATTATATATTATATAGTATAAGTTAATATTTGTCTAGCATAGAATTCATCTAAGTTAAGCATGGAGGTATGATATACCTCATTGTATGATTCACCAAAGCACAAAGTTTACCAACATAGTTGGTAAACCCGGTTGGTCATGAATGAGAATAAAATAAGACTAACTAGTTCATCAAGTAGCCAAGTAAGATCAACCCGGGGGTTTCATACCCATCATGGAAAATGTTGGAGATGCGGCGGGGTTGTGTTACTTTAGGACTAGGAAAATACTTGGAATATCATGATAAAACATCAAGTGAGGTGGTGGAACGAGTTTGGATAGCCAAGGCTTCCATGTTTCACACCTTTACCAAAACACAAGTCTTGCCACATGAACTATGGTAGACTTGGATGGTTTCATCACTTATGGGTTGTCTAAACCCTATCAAAACAGAAAGTTTATGAGGTTTTTGGACCTCTAAACTTATGCGAATCAACCTTAAACAAGTCCCATAATCATAGATGAGATTAGAGACAAGTTAGGCACAAGATTCACATGAAAAAGTAAAGTTTATAAAGATTTACATAAAGTTCTTCCAAAATAGAAAGTTTGGACCTCAAAATGGTGATGTTCCAGCATAGTTTACCATGGTAAACTTGTGGAAACACTCCAAGAGGTGTTCCAAGCTTTGTAGTGGAAGAAAAGATGAAGAAATGATGAAGAAAAATGAGTTTGAACTCACTTTGAGACTTAAAACAATTCTGCCTCTTCTTGTAATTCCAGCATATTATGGAGTGATTTGAGAGTCTCTGAGGGTTTGGAAAAGTGCAAGAGAGGTGTAGGGGGCTTGTTTAAATAATGGGTTACTAGGGTTTTGAGTTTAATGAGGTTTAAAGGTGATCGGGGAGGAAAAAAGTGGGAAAAAGGTGACCAACCCGTGCTCAAGAAACAACTTGCTGCGGATCAAGGTGAATGTATTTATGAATAATTGCACGTATAACAAGTGTTGGTTTGCTAGTAAACACGTATTTAATTGATTGATTGTATGAATAACAAGTATGCATAACTCGCCGCTTACCACTACTCTGTTTACTCCTCTTGTACCCGATACAACAACTGCACCTGAAGCTACTTCACAAACTCCAAATTTACGTCACAATCAGAACCCATTATACCTCATAACGAAGGCACATCAAACGCTCAAAACCAAGACAACGTTGAACCCGATAATCAACTCAGGAGGTCATCTAGGCCTAGAAGGCCTACTAATTTGGATGATTATGTTACCTACCTGACTGAAATGGATGTCAGAAAGCTCAATGATCCTATCTCTTATAATGAAACCATTAGCAGTGATCAGTCTTCTGAATGGAATAAAGCTATGATTGATGAGCTTGAATCCATGAAGAAAAATGACGTTTGTGATTTGGTAGAATTACCCAACGGTATCAAACCCATAGGATGTAATGGGTATTCAAAGGAAAACTAGATCCGAATGGGAACGTTGAATGCTACATAGTGAGACTGGTTGAAAAGGGCTACACTCAGAACGAGGGAATTGATTATCAAGAGATGTTTTCACCTGTCTCTCATAAAGATTCATTAAGGATCGTTATGGCCCTAGTAGCTCATTTCGATTTAAAGCTGCATCAGATGGACATTAAAACCGATTTCCTTAACGAAGACTTAGACGAAGATGTTTGTGTCACACCCCAACCGATGACGAAAACATCAGGGTGAGATGAACGAGATTGCTCGAGACTTCATAACAATATTTGCGACAATAATTTAAAGTAAAACGGATTTCATTTCAAAATAACAATTGTCAAGTACAACATGGAAATTCAAATTACAACAACTGTTTCAAATACAACAATGATACAATAATCAAAGACAACACTCTTTCAAAATGATATAACAAATACAACATCCTATTCTAGTATAACAAGGCTTGTATCTAAAGTATCCCTACTAAGTTTCATCATCTCAATCATCCTCAACCTGCAATATGTTTGAAAATACATGGTTCAACCAGTGACCTTTACGTTTGCATCAAATTACAACCGGTGTCCTTTAACTAAAGAAATTACAGGCTCTGTCCTTTATGTTGCCGGTTTCTAACACGTTATCTCCTTTATACCTAACCTAGTTAAGTTTTTTTGGTTAAGTTTTACCATGTGCCACTCACATGAGGGCAACATGGCCTTTTCATCTCAATTTTATATTAAAAAACGAAATAAATAAACCTCTTTTATCCCCTTCATTTTTTCAGTCAAATCACTCTTTTTTTTCAGTTAATCCAAACGAAATAAATAAATCTCTTGTACCCCTCCATTTTTTTAGATGCAAGGGGAAATAGAAATTCATGTTAAATTGAGATGAAAATACCATGTTGCCCTCTCATGTGAGAGGTACATGGTAAGACTTAACCAAAAAATTTAACTAGGTTAGCGCTAAAGGACATAATGTGCTAAAAACTGGTAACATAAAGGACAGAGCATGTAATTTCTTTAGTTAAAGGACACCGATTATAATTTGATATAAACATAAAGGACACCGGTTGTAATTTACTCCATAGCATAAGTATAAAAGATTTAAACGAATCCACATGGCAAACTTAGTTATTGTCACACCCTCAAAATCCACATGCGAAGTACCACCACGAGGCGCATGACATGACCAGGATCCAGCCATTAATTATTTTGAACGGTTTAGTTATTATTACAAATAACGGTATAATTAGCGACGAATTTAAATTTTCAAAACATAGTTAAATTTGCAGCGGAAGGGAAAAGAGAACATATCGTAATTTAAAACCACAAGTTCATTTATTATGAACGTACAAGCCACGCACTCCAGCCGATTGCAATGTCCGTCCTAAACTGTATCGAGCAACCTGCAAAAGCATGCAGTAGGGTATCAACATAAAGTTGGCGAGTTCACGAGTTGTCTAGTTTTAGTTTTTGAAAACGTAAGTTGTTTAGATAAAACATTTATAATCACGTCATGGGGAGCTTCCCCATATGAAAGCTACTAAACTGGCGTTACCGAAACTATTGACGAGAAGATTTTGTGCCCCGAGTCAATGTCTATCGTCATTGACCAAGATGCAAGGTATACTAGTTCACGCCCGATCTCCCCCGGTCACGGTGTGAGGTTGTCAAACCTAATAGCGCTATCAACTAATAACCCGTTCGCCCCCGGCGATTAATCGGTACTGTAAGCAGGGACTTTATATGATAGATATTCGTTTAGTTTTGCTAGTTGTGATTTATAAATAATATCCAAACGCATTTTCCCCCGGAAATAGTAATTTAAAAGTATACATTCGCATTTTCCCCCGGAAATAGTATCCATTCGCATTTTCCCCCGGAAATAGTATCCATTCGCATTTTCCCCCGGAAATAGTAATTTAAAAGTATTCTTTAGTTGTTCGTGTCCCTCCCTGGGACGCATGCTTTTAGTGTGTGAACTCACCTTGGTTTGCTCGGTAGACAATTTACTTGTGTTGGCCAACCATACCCTATTATGGTTATTAATATTCATTAGGTTCGTATGCAAGTAGTGTCACGTATAATCCTACACGTAATCTAACACATAGCATGCATGTTATACTAGCATATACTGTATTGGGCCTATCCTAGCATGTGGGCAGTTAAACAGTAACAGTTAGACAACAACAGTAGCACACAACCCAAAACATAACATCACATAGTGCGGCCTAATAATGAATTTAAGTAGTCCAGTCGAAACCGGATAGTCTCGACTCGAGACTATGAGGTCTCGAGTCGCAATCACTGGACTCGAAGTGGCAACAGCTGGTCTCGAGTTGTGAACATTTGAGTCGCAACCGTAGGGGTCTCGAGGCCGGTCTCGAGTCGAGATCAGGAGATCTCGAGTCACAACCGTGCTGGTCTCGACTCCTGAAGTGCCTTGTCTGTTTTCGAGTTGATGATTGATGGTCTCGAGTCGCAACACTAAGGTCTCGACTCGTTCCATGCTGATGCTTCTAGAATTTTCAGAATAGTACTGTCCAATCAAATTCCATAAGCATGTACCATCCAATTACATTTCATTAACATGTTCTACCATACCGTACAATCATCAAATCAGATCAAACTAACATATTTCAAATATTTTCATGTTATTCAAATTGTTCATCATTTAGAGTTTCCAACATTTCACAATCAAAACAATCAATCAGTCATAATTATTAAGGAAATATTACCATAACTATTATCCTTTCATACATGAAGGATCCATATTTCAATCATCACCAATATCCATTTAGCAAACAGTTAACATATATGTAATCGGCCAGAATCATCAATGGAATATCACCCTAACTGTTCACTTTAGTCACTCTTTCAAATACTCCAAACAGTCTTTAAAGGAACAACTTCTGGGTCTTTTGCATATTCAAAACAATCGATCACTAATTATACCAGATCAAACTTATGCACATACCAAACAAGCAAGCTGTTATTAGTTATTTATTCATTTAACACTTCATATTTGCTATATATATTATTCAAAAATCACCCAAGTTCCATCTCAATTTATTTGTACAGTACATAAATCTTATTCATTCTAAATTCACAATTATGCACATGGTCAAGAAGCACAAATATACAAAGCAAATTTCAATCGAATCATTCACTGACCGAGGGTTTGTGACGCAACTAGGTTTGTGTGCTGCTGCCAAGAGGTTCCACCACCACCCATGCTGCTGTTATCTTTTCTGTCGCTGGCGCCGTTAGACAGAACCACCTCCATAGGCACCGAACCCCCAAACCCGAGCTGCAGAGGGGCTTAAACTGACCCGAAACGGAATACGGCTCCCGAACTGCTCCATACCACTGCGCCGCCACCGCTGATCTTCTCTCTCTGCGTCTCCGTTGTGTGCCACCGTACGCCACCACCGGTTGGTGGTGGCCTGCCGCTGCTCGAAGTAAAACAGGGGCTGGAGTGTGTGCGTGAGAGTGATGAAAGGAGGGAGGGTTGGGTGTGCTTGTCGGAGGAGAAAGGAGCGTCGGAATTTTGGCTTGAACTGGCCGGGATGTCGTCGCCGGTAAGCAATCCAGCAATCGGAGAAATGAGGGGACAGAGGATCGAGTATTTGTGTGGCTGAATATTTGTTGTAGGGTGTTTAGGTTTTTAAAAGAGGAGTGAGGGTTTAAGCTTGTATTTATAGAGTAGGGTTTAGATTTAGGGAGTGGGGTTGGGCCTAGCCCAAGTGTGTGAACCCGTTAAATAATTGTGTCTCGCTTAAACATATAGGCCCGATTTTATTAATTGTAATTAAACGAATAAACATGTCGTCACGGATTATCTACTATTTATAAATAAATAACCATACTAGCATTAATAATCAAAATAATAATAAATTAATAATGTGTTAAAATAACCTGCTCTCGATGATTGGGATCGAGAGTACGGGTTGTTACAGTTATCAAGATTATTGTATAAACTAGCATGCAAATATTCAAGTCAATCCTCTGATTACCACAAGTATTAAATTTAACATGACCACTGTCACACCCCAACCGATGGTGGAAACATCGGAGTGAGGCGAACGAGATTGCTCGAGACTTCATAACACTAATTGTGACAAGTATTTAATAAACAAGTTTCATTTCATTAATAATAGTTGTCTAATAAAATACATGGAAAATTCAAAGTACAACATTTGATGAACGAAATACAACAAATTTAAAGAATCAAATTACAATGACTTCATTAATAGTCTAAGTGTGTATCTAAGCATATCCTACTAGATTCCATTTGCATAAATATCAATAACCTGCAACATGTTTAAAAGCATAGTTCAATACAAAGTAATGACGAGTGTACAAGTTTGACACATAGCATACGTATAAAAAATGATTGGAAAAAATCCACATGGCACACCTAGTTATCATGATTAACGTAAAACTGGCATGCGAATAACAAGTCAACCCTATGATTACCGCAAGTATAAATGAATGAATAACTTAACATGACCTCACGTTCACGGGCGGTGCATTACTCCTATAACGCTATACATGTTAAAGGGAGAAGTTAATGACAAGTTTATCACATAAGAATCACCCATAAACACAAATCGAGTATAACGTATTAGTATGCATGTATTGGATTGTTTGTGTGATTGCATAAAAGTATATGTGATTGTGTAAGTTGAATAAGTAAACATATTGCACCCAAAAGTGTAAAATTAAAAAGGGTGTTCGAGTATACTCACGGTTTGCGAAGAAATTTCCACTTAGTGAGTTTGATGAGTCTTGAGTTGTTGGAACACCGAAGTTACCAATTTTGGTCCTTGCACTTGTATTGTTGGTTATTTTATGCTATAAAGGTGTATGCAGGTATATTATAAGTATGATACATGTATGAATGTGATCCCGAGAAAATATAATCTCGATGTATGTCTCAGTTTTAAATTCAAACGTGCATTTCGCGACTGATTACATATTATGCATGTATGATTAAACAAGGTTGATATAAAAATACAATTTCCATTATCATGAAAGTCTCGAGATTACAAGGATTGAAATGAAGCAAGAATACAAGTTTCTAAAAATAAAAATGTGAATACAACTTTCTGAATATGGAAAATACAGAAAATGCGGAGCGTTACAGTCTCCCCTACTTTAGGAAATTCCGTCCCAAAATTTATTCAAAAGGAAGACTTCGGAAAAAGGAATTTTGGTTAAAACGGTTGGATAAAATCACAATTTTGGAGTTTAAACTCTACGTGAAGTTCATGTATAAGTGTGTTAAAAATGCATGGAAATTTTGAGGGATGAAAAGGGGTAGGTTTGTAAAAATAGTTCGTTTGACTCAGGTGATTTGAGGCACCCATCGTAAGTAAAGCGTGCCTGTGTGTGTAGGAAAGTGAGTTTGACCAAGTTGAATAACTCGATGGGAGAAGTATTTTAAAAGGATGTTACCTAATAAGAAAAGTTTTCGTATAAAATAGAATATATTTTGATGAAAAGTGCGGCCCGCACCGTAGGTTGTAAGAAAAAGTTTTATCGATTTTAAGGCGTATTAGTAGAATCACATGTTTGTAGAAAATTGCTTATTTGTGGAAAATCTGGAATGGTAGGATTTATGTTTTCAAAAGGCTTTGGTGGTAATGGGTCGACTACGTAAAGTTTATGCGTAATAAAGTATGGAGGGTAGTCTTAAAAGTAGAGAAGTATTTTAAGGGATGGAACGTTTGGCCGATTTATTGTAAATAAGGGTTAGATAAAATGTCTAAAGAATAATTGAGAATAATCATGGTACAAGAGTGAATGAACAATTCGGTAGATGAATACAAGGGTAGAAATGGTATGATTATCGGATATAATGCGAATATAAAGTGTTGATAAATGCTAGTGATAGTTGTAGCTGTTGCGGCTAACGATTATGAGGATGAGGTTTCATCATGGATAATCGGATATCGCACGTTTAGTAGTGCGTTTGGAAGTTACTAAAGTTTGTTTAATCGCGTTTAAATAAGGTCTGGGAAAAACACTGAATTTCTTATGGCACGTTTCACGAAAGTTTGGTAATATGGTAAAAACACTTATATATAGGATGCACCAGCAGCGTATCCACCATGTTCTGACCATGTTACGTCCGTTTCGTTATTTGGTGTCATGTTACGTTCCGTGTCTTACCATACACAGTAGAACACCTTATGGTTTTCATGTGCCTACCACTATAATCCCGTGTGCACCCACGATTATATTGGTAATTGCATGATCCACATAGTTTGTACTAGTAGTGTACGAGTCAGGTTATGCAGTAACATTAAAAGTGAGTATGTGTGCATGTGATAGCGAATGAAAATTAAGCATGTACGTATGATTTTATTTAAGTATGTATGTGACCAACGTAAGAGAACCACTCGGGTTATGCTCACGTAGAGGTTCAAATGTATGAGTATGAGTATGAATGATGACAATTTGCGTATATGGTATAAATTGAAGAATAATGAGTTTAAGCATATAACATGATCTTGAAATTTTTGAGTGTGCAAAAACAAAGTGTAATGATAATATGCGTGAGATTTTCATGAAACATTGATTAAAACGTGTACGACGATATGCATGTGTAATTGTTTGAGCAATTCGTTGAGTTTATTGAATCAAAAAAGATTGAGTTTGTTGGGAGTGGAGAGTTAGATTTGTGAATGTCAAAAGAATATAAAGTATCAATTTGTTATGCGAGATGTGTTTTGTAAGAAGAAAATGCTACTTTTGTTTAAAAAAGAAATGGATTTACGTGTGTCGGAGATTGTCTGCTCCTATGAAGTTTCCTTTCCCATGTATTTGGATTTAGAATTGTGTATTAATGGTGTCTAAAAAGATTTTTGAAAATAGTGGGTTTGCTTCATTTAAAGTATTTTGTATTAAAATACGAAGAGTTGTATTTCGGAAATTTTTTGACACTTTGGTCTTTGAAAAGAATTTAGCAAAATGAACTTATGGATAGTCGAACTTCGTTGGTATAGTTGTCTAGGTGTAGAGTTACTATGTCTAACGTATGTATTGGGAGTTAGTTTGGCTAGTAAGATGATTGTGATAGGTTGATCGAACGGTAGGTTGATGGTAAAGTGTCGGGTTCCGTCTAAATACCTATATGTATGATGCTTGGTGTTTAACGGTATAGTGTACGAGTGGTTACCGGTCATGGGCCTTGGAAGCTTTCTCTAGGTATGGTTCGTATCGAGTTTCTTGGGTTCTGAGTATAAACGAGGGTTGTAACAGTTCATCCTTGTTCTACGGTATCAAGGGATTTTCTGGTAGGAGTGCTAGTTCTAAGTTAGGATATGTTGTTGAAAATTGAAGTCTCGAGGGTGTATGGATAGGCTATTTGCATTTGTTGGTTAGGTTGACTACAGATCGATCATGTTTATCAATTAATCGGGGTTTACGAAGCGACATCTATAAGTTTTGTACGTATATGAATGAAAGTTTCATTGGTTCCCTATTGGGAACAAAACGTTTTTAGTATAATAGTATAATGTGAGCGTGTTTTAGTGATTGGACAAAATATGAAAATCATGGGCAAGAGACTTATTAGACCGACTAGGTTGATAGGTAGCATTTCATAAGATTTTGAAAATCGGGTAATAAAGCATTTAAGGTATGATTAGGAATTTTGTGCATGTGATTTTCGTAAAATAGATTGTAGGGTAAGAAATAAGTTTGATAAAATAATGAGGTTTGAGATTTTGCATAAGTAGAAATTTTGACAAAATGATGAAAGAGTTAAGTGATCGTGTGGTTGGCATGATAAAGTTTCTTCGGAAAAAGAGAGTTGGTAACGATCACCGAGGTAAGGAAATCACCTCTATCTCATTGGTGAAGTCGTTGTGAGAAGAAAAGGGAGCGGTGCTAATCGTCAAGGTAAGGGAATCACTCCTATCTTGATGATATGCTCCCAATTTTGGGAATGTGAGTAGTGTATTCCTTGTTGGTGACGTTTTGAAATCATGCATATAAATAACGTATATGTATATGAAAAGGATTAGTATGCTGTATGTGTAACCATTGTGAAAATAATTTGATTTTTGAAAAGGAAAAGTTTGGATCGTGTTATGCATAAAATTGATACTAGTAAAATGGAGGTCTGATTAAAACTTGGATTGTTCCAAAACGGAACTTTGACTAAACCAGAGTGGTCGAAAGTTCTTTTGAGTTTGGGAAGCATGCTTTGGCGTAATTGGTAGAATACTCTCGTCGAAATTTCGGTTAGCGGTATTTACCCTTCCGATTATTACATGTCCTTAGTCAATCGAAAGTTCGAGACTTTGGCAGGATTTGAAAATCGAGAAGTGTGACTAGTTTGACAAGATGCAGGTTTCACCCCTAACTTGACAACCTCGTACCCTAAGTGTGGTTAGTACTCGTCGGGTCAAGAAAGTTAATTCCAACATATTGATGAGGGTCCACTAGAGTTTGAATTGGAAATTTTCTATCAAGGTGAGGATTTCACTCCTAACTTGATGGAGAAATTTCGTGCAAAAACGAATAAGCGGATTGAGAGTCGTTCAACAAATTGTGGGTTTCACGCCTATTTTGGTGAAATCTTCTCGTTTGTATAATACAAGTGTTTTAATGTTTTAACATAATCGTGTAAGTTACTTTAGGAAAGGTATATGTTTTGAAATAGTAAAATAAATATGAGCACATAAAAGACGTTTCGAGAATTTAACACATAAATCAAGTATAGTCAACTATGGTGCTTAACTATAGACTAGGTCAAAAGCACAACAATTTTCCTAATTCCCTATAGTTATGGCTCGGATACCAATTGTCACACCCCAACCGATGGCGGAAACATCGGAGTGAGACGAATGAGATTGCTCGAGACTTCTTGTGACAAGTATTTAATAAACAAGTTTCATTTCATTGATAACAGTTGTCTAATACAATACATGAAAAATTCAAAGTACAACATTTGATGAACGAAATACAACAAATTTAAAAATCAAAATACAATGACTTCATTAATAGTCTAAGTGTGTATCTAAGCATATCCTACTAGATTCCATTTGCATCAACATCAACAACCTGCAACATGTTTAAAAGCATAGTTCAATACAAAGTATTGGCGAGTATACAAGTTTGATACATAGCATACGTATAAAAATGATTGAAACAAATCCACATGGAACACCTAGTTATCAAGATTAAAGTAAAACTGGCATGTGAATAACAAGTCAACCCTCTGATTACCGCAAGTATAAATGAATGAATAACTTAACGTGAACTCACGTTCACGGGCGGTGCGTTACTCCTATAGCGCTGTATATGTTAAGGGGAGGCTCTTATGAAGTTAATGACAAGTTTATCACATAAGAATCACCCAGAAACACAAATCAAGTATAACGTATTAGTATGCATGTATTGGATTATTTGTGTGATTGCATAAAAGTATAAGTGATTGTGTAAGTTGAATAAGTAAAAATATGGCACCCAAAAGTGTAAAATGAAAAGGGGTGTTCGAGTATACTCACGGTTTTTGAAGAAATTTCCACTTAGTGAGTTTGATGAGTTTTGAGTTGTTGGAACACCGAAGTTACCAATTTTG
Source organism: Helianthus tuberosus (assembly GCA_030545235.1). Classification (NCBI taxonomy): domain Eukaryota; kingdom Viridiplantae; phylum Streptophyta; class Magnoliopsida; order Asterales; family Asteraceae; genus Helianthus; species Helianthus tuberosus. The sequence continues at coordinate 1,665,892 of CM060389.1, read as the reverse complement.
GTTCTTGAACTATTTGCCCAAAGTTGAAAATCTTGGAGATTTGAGAGAGTTTGGAAGTAATTTGGAGGTGGTGCAAGTGTTTGGAAGGTGTTATAGTTGGTATTTATAAGAGCGTTAAGTGGTTGTGGTTTAAATGAAGGTGGTTAGGGTTTAAATGAAGGTAGTTGGGAGTTAGGATATGTATTAAATGAATTGGTTGGAGGTTAGAAGGTGGGTTTGGGGTATTAAATGAGTTGGTTGGAGGTTAGGACATTAAAGAAAGTGGTCGTGGAGATGAAAATTTTCATTTTTAGTCCTTGCACTTGTATTGTTGGTTATTTTATGCTATAAAGGTGTATGCAGGTATATTATAAGTATGATACATGTATGAATGTGATCCCGAGAAAATATAATCTCGATGTATGTCTCGGTTCTAAATTAAAACGTGTATTTCGCGACTGATTACATATTATGCATGTATGATTAAACAAGGTTGATATAAAAATACGATTTCCATTATGATCAAAGTCTCGAGATTACAAGGATTGAAATGAAGCAAGAATACAAGTTTCTAAAAAAAATGTGAATGCAACTTTCTAAACATGGAAAGTACAAAAAATGCGAGAGCGTTACAACCACAAGATTACGGGCGATGCGTTACTCCTATAGCGCTATACATGTTAAATGGAGGCCCGTATGAAGTTAATGACAAGTTTATCACATAAAAGGATCATCCAGATAAACGAATCAAGTATAACAAATTAGCATGCATGTATTGGATTGTTTGCGCGTTTGAATAAAAGTCTAAGTGTAACTATGTAGGTATATAGATAAACATATTGCACCCAAAGTGTAAAATGGAAAAAGGGTGTTCGAGTATACTCACGGTTTTGCTATGTCTTCTTAGTTAATCCCACGAGTGAAGAGTTGAGTTGTTGACGAGCACATGAACACCATGGTTACCCTACAGGGGTAAACAAGGTGTGAGTGTTTGAGTTGAACAAAGGATTTGGATTAGGAGTTAAAGTACGTAAATACATATTATGAAAATAAGATATAAACAGAAACTACATTCTGTCCATGCACTCGTTAAGATACTGAGTTTCTGTGATTTCACGGGTCCTGATTTCCCCATCAGAATCAGTAACGAGGAACTCGAAAACAGAATGAACAGAAACTTAAACGACACAAACTATTCGGGTGAAAGGATAGTTTGCATGACAGAAAGCCTTTCGCACGAAAGAAATTACCCTTTCGTGCGACAGGTTCTGTTTGGAAAACCGAACTTCGTTTGAACGTTTTAACTATTAATCAGTTATGTTTGTGAGTCCAGTTAAGTTATATGTTATAGATAATAGTCTAGAGTATCATAGAAGTCATAGAAGTCATGCGTGGAGGTAATAACCTCGTTATAGTTCACCAAAGCACAAGTTAGTTAACTTAGTTAACTAACCGGTTTGTCATGAATACATAATATAAAAGACAGAAGGTAAATAGCCAAACAACCGAATAAGAACAACCAGGTGCGCCATCTCAACATGGAAGGAAGGAAGTGAATCCAAGTGTAGGAGGCTGGGCGGGGTTAACTTATTCTAGGTCTAGGAGATTGTTTGGGTGTTCATTTTACAAGTTCAAGTGAGGTGGTGGAACTAGATTGGAAGCCAAGGCTCCCACAGTTCACACACTCTATATATCAGAATCATTCATATAAAAAATGAGGATCCGACTAACATTCAACACTTAGAAAATGTCAGAATGGGATGAACCAGAACCTTTCATGCGATAGGACTGCCTTTCGTGCGGGAGGCCCCTGTTCGAGATGAAAACAGCTCGGTTTTGGTTGAACTGTTCATCTTCTTGGGTGGAATCGGCCCTAACACTAACTCATAACTACTGACATAGCTTGTGAGCTGTGGGTTCCCGATTTGGCCAAGTTGATAACAGAAAGTTTGTTTGTAAAAAGTTTGAAAGAACAATCTACAATCTTTGAGTTGGTCCTCAATAAGTTGAGAGTTGATATCAGATTGCCACTGCAAATCTGGGAAACCAAGTTCAAATGATTGAAGAAGTGTATAAAAGTTTAGAAAAGTAGAAGACAATAGAAGAAATTAGGGTGTTAGTGAGTTGCAAACTCACTTAGAATGTTGCTGGAAGTAGCTAAGCTTAAGTGTGCGAAGTCCGAATTCTAGAGAGAATTTCAGAATTGTGGAAGGTGTGAAATGAAGAAGTGGGTTGGTATTTATAGGCTGGAATGGGATTTGGGACGACAGGGGCCTCTCGTCCGAAAGGGCCTTTCGCACGAAAGGGACAATCCCTTTTGTCCGAATATTCAAGTTCGTCATTTCACGAGTTTCTCGGTTTTATGAATTTGCATTTATGAATAGGTGTGAATTTGCGTAATAATTGTATCAAGTATGCACGTATAATGAATGTATGACAAGTAATTACGAATTATGTATAACAAAATGTATAAAAAGATCGAGTTTTCATTATGATTCAAGTCTTGGATTACAATGATTGAAATGAAAGACAATTACAAGGAGAATACAAGTTTCTATAAATAGAAATATAATCAAACTTGCTAAATAAGGAATGTTACAAAAAACAAGGCGTTACAATCTCCTATCCTTTAGGAAATTTCGTTCCGAAATTTAAGAGGAAGATGCAACGAATAGATGCGGATACTTTGTAGGATCGTTGTACGACCTGAACGAGTCGATCAGAAGAGTTGTTTATCCGAATCAAAGGCGGAATCAATGATACGGACGCTCAATTCAATTATAATGTCTCTAATATTGATTTAACATTGATTTACAACCTGGAGACAATTTGGCAGAGCTTCGCTACTCAGATTTCAAAAGTTACAAATGACAAACCAAGTGCCCCTATATATAATGATGTGATTCCGCTTGAAATGGACCAAGACACTTTCAAGCGGAATTAGTTAAACTGATTTCGCTTGAAATGGTTCCTGGCAGTTTCAAGCGGAATTAGCTCCTAATTCCCAAATCTCAGTTTCTAGCAACTCGAGCACTGGTTATCCTATCCTATCTCATTACATGACTCGATACAAGATGAAGTCAATAGACATAATGCACTAACAGACTCCCCCTTGGATGTTGACGAAGTCTTCATTGCCGAGTCTTTATCATGACACATCTTCAGTCTTGATCAGTCTTCATGCTCACTGGCTCTATCATTAACAGCTTCTTCAGGCTCCCCCTTTCGTCAAGCTTCCGTGCTTTATGGATCGACACCTTGCTTTCCGGTTACAAGCTCCCCCTTGCTTTGAACTTGTCTTCAGACTCCCCCTTAGACTCTGCTCTAGGGATCGTAGTCTGGAATCACATCTGCAACACTCATACATTTATAAGTAATAACATTTTGCACTTCCAGGATTTGAAAACCTGGCTCATTCAAACTTTATAAACTATCACTTTTCAACAAATATAAAAAATTTTGCAGTTTCAACGAACAGTATCGGAAACTAGTTATTTAACAATATGAGCATCCAAATCCCTCACAGTTAATCATCCAAGTCCAAACTAATGACCTTGGAGATATCACAAACTGTTTTTTTATTTTTGTTAAAAATTCAAGTTTCAAATTAATGAACTTGTTTTATTTTTAGAAACACAATCAGCTTACTTAGATTTTGAAACTCAGCATCTCAGACATCGGTTGTCGAAAATAAAGCAGAATAAAAAATCTTTTTGTATTTTCTGAAATATAAAGCAGTAACGAAATATTTACAAACATATTTACAGACACTATTTTTGTTTGAGTTTGCGTTAGAGGATCATATCAGTTTTTGACAAGTCACAAATACCGTTGAGCTTAGTTACACATTAAAAATTAAACAATTCACTTAGATTGTCGATATACTGATCCACTTAAATTTTCACACAAATTTCAACTGATTCAGGATACGAATTAGGTGTATTAAGAACTTAAACTCATTCATGTGTCCCACCTCTTGAATATACTCCCGTATCCAGATCCCAATATTCAGTCTTACAGGTGAGTATACCTAGATGATATCTGTAAGGGGTTAAATTGCAAAAACCGTGAGAGCTCAGGTAAGAACTTCCGTTCAGCAGAGAGATGACGGCTTCGACTTTTGGTGTGTCCCCTTTAGAGGATATTTTCTTCAGCAGCAATGATTATCAATTTTATTGTTTCATCATTTTTGCTAAGGGCGGCGCTATATTTCAAGCAAGCAGAAAGTATTATACGAGGACTAGGCCATTGCTTCCGCATTATCAGAAGTCCCGGGATAATACCCCAGATATCACTAAGCATAAAGACCTAGTATCTCAGAAAGAGGGGTCCTTCAAACGAGATTTCAGGGGTTACCTATATATCCAAGTAGTGTTCCCCACGAAATAAGCAAGTTTGAATTTAAGTTTATATCCCGAAAAAGTTTACTAAATGTATAAAAATCTACTGACACATCCACGGTGAGATCGTTTAACACATTTTGACTTTCCAATTCTTTAGCGTACTGTAACTGTCTACTGATATACTATCATTTCCTCTTTTTACACAAAAACTCAATTTTTATTTTTAATGTTTTTGTCTTTTTGCCAATAGGTTTTTATCATGTTTTTGTCATTTTCAAATTTTCAAATGTTTTTGTATTTTCTAACAACAATACTCCCCCTAAAATGCAAAATTATTTAAAGAAAATTTGACAACCAATACTGATAGCTTTGTCACGCCATCCATTTTCTGCTAAAAGTGCTCAGTTTTGCAGAAAATATAACGTACCCCCATGATTTACAACACATTGATATTTACAGTTTGAAAACCCTTTTTCAACCTTGTGAAATTAGTCATGTTTGTTCAGCCGTGAGGGTTTCGGCGTACTCAATCAACATATTTTTGTATTTTTGGTTTTTCAAATTTTTCAATTTTTAGGATTTTTGAAATATTATTTATTTATATACAGAAAACAAACAAACTCCCTGTTTCAACCAAACTAGGGTTCAGCAGTCTCCTCTCCTTGTTGTGAATGGAAGTTCTGACCTAGTCCTCGAATAATACTTTCCGCAATGCTTGAAACATAGCATCACCCTCAGCATATATGATAAGACAATAAAATTTCTAAATCAATGTTGTTGTAAAAAAGATCCTCTAAAGGGGACACACCCAAAGGTTGAGTCATTATCTCTCTGCTGAACGGTAGTTCTGACCTGAGCTCTCATGATTCTTCATAAATTATTAACCCCTTACAGATATCATTTGTGTTATAATTACCTGTAAGACTGAATATTGGGATCTGGAAACGGGAGTATATTTAAGAGGTGGGACACACGTATAAGTTTAAGTCTCTAAAACATTAATTCGTATCCTGAACAGATTGAAAATTGTGTGAGAATTTAAGTGGATCAGTATATCGACAATCTAAGCGAATTGTTTAATTCTGTGTATGTAATTGAAGCTTAACGGTACTTGTGACTTGTCAGATAGCTGATATGATTCCTTAACACGCTCACCAAAAATATGTGTGTAAATAGTTTACTTTTACTATATTTTAGTTCTGTATTCCATTCCTAGTTTAGAAACTTTATTAAAATAAAAAAAAGATTTTTCACTTCTGCTTTATTTTTGACAAACCAAAGTGGAGAGTTGATCTTCGGATTCGAAAGATTGAAAGCAGATGCAGGAGATTTCTTGACTGGATGATGAGTCGTGAGCTAATCTTGATAAGTTTGAGAAGTTGAACAGTTAAAGCAAGTTCATTAATTTGAAACTTGTAAATTTTCAGAAAATCAAATTGAACAGAAGTCAGTGTGAATTATCTTTTGATCAACCAAGGTCATTAAGTTGGACTTGATAGATTAATTGAGTAATCAGGGTCATTAACTTGGACCTGAATACTTAAGTGGATTTCTAAACACTGAAGGTTAATAGGTAAATTTGGATTGAAACTGTTATTGTCATATATCTTATATTTAGGTAGAGATTGTGCAGGTAACAGATATTCCCATGGTAACAAAACGTTAAAGTTTGAACCAGAATTCAAGTCCCAGCATTTCGAGAGGGGGAGTCTGTGAAAGGGGGAGTCAGGATTCTGGATCAACAGTTAAAGGGGAGATTAAAGATGGAGCTAGTTTGAGTTTCTGAATCTGTAAAGAAGGAGTTTTACAATAACAAAATTTTGGAGAAAGACAAAGACTGAAGACTTGACGCCGAAGACTTCGTCAACATCCAAGGGGGAGTCTGTTGGTGCACTGAATGTCTGTTAACTATGTCTTATCAAGTCTTTTGTCTAGATAGAATGAATGAGCACACAATAGATTAGAAATTAGGGTTTTACATGTTTATCTAGGGTGTTTCGCTTGAAGGAGTTTCAAGGCAAGTTCAAGAGAAACCTATTGATTAGCTTTCTCTTGAACTGATATTGTGCATATTCAAGAGAAACCTAGTAGTGTGTCATTTTCAAGAGAAACCTAGGGCCTATATATAGGTGAGTAGGTCATTTGAAGCGAAATATGTATGGTGTTTGTGTGTGAGTCAAGGTGCTGTCGAAATTTTGTTAGAAATTGATTGTAAAGACTCAGAATCGATTAATAGAGGAAGAATTGAAAGGAACAAAGCTGTTATGACTTTATATACGTTGATTCCGCCTTCGTATTTGAAGATGAACTGCCTTAACTGACTTTTAGGGTCACGCACACGGTCCAACAAGTGGTATCAGAGCTCAGGACAAGGAGTTCATACCATAGCAGCTTGATTCTACCAGATTCTCTTACTTCTACTCACTTCTTCTCATATTTTTCTGAACTGAACTAGTTTCAACGGTCGGAATGGTCTGATTTTTTAGTATATTGTGTAAAACATAGTTTTAACAAATCCTACAAAGAATCAGATCGAAATTCGGTTTAAAACTGATAAAAAATGGCATAAAACTGGGTTTCGTTTGAACTGATCTTCGAACTTTCGCTTGAAAAATTCAAGAGAAACCTCTATATTATACAGCTTTCGCTTGAACTGTTCAAATCTGGCTTTCGCTTGAAAAATTCAAGCGAAACCTCTTTAAAATACAGCTTTTGTTTGAAAAGTTCATATAATCAGGTTTCGCTTGAAAGTAATCAGGGCTTTCGCTTGAATTGTTCAAAGTTGTTTTGGCTTTCGCTTGAACTGTTCAAACTTGTGTAGCTTTCGCTTGAAACCATTCTGTTTCAAGAGGTTTCGTTTGAATTTGAGTTTTTCAAAATCAAGAAAATTCTAAGTGTTTGCTGATTTTTCAGGTACATTCAAGATGGATGATTTCAATCCGTTCTATGATGTCTTTGCGTTTGCTGGAGACGGTGGTAATGATACATCTTCGAGTAACACCAATGACAACACGCAGAATCCAAAGAAAAAGTTATCGGATGCATTGGAGGTTGAAAGTGCTTTCGGAACCTACAATAAACCCCCGAAGTTGATGGCTATAGAAGATTACAGTCGGTGGGCAAAGAAATTTGAAGATTGGTTGATGGCTTTTGCTTTTCCTAGCTGGAAGAGTCTAAAAAATGGATATCAAAATGGAAACAAAAAGGGTGAAACCTTAACAACAAATGAGGAGATAGAAATGTTTGTTGCTGAGCAGAAATGTATTGCGTTGCTGTTTCAGTCCGTCAGAGAAGATATAATATCTTTGATCGAATACTCTAGTGCTACAGACCTTTGGAACAAATTGAGAAACAAATGTATAGGAAGCGAAGAAATCGTGAAAAACAAAAAGAAACTACTTAGAAAAGAGTTTGATTTATTTGGGTGTTTAAAGAATGAATCAGTTTGTAAAATGATAGAGAGGTTTGGGCATCTGAAACTGGAACTGGCGAGACATGATATTGTCTATTCTCAAGAAGAGCTAGTCGACAAATTGTTCGATGCATTACCAGATGAGATGGATTGGCAATATTATGCGTTGATGCTAAAGAATACTATCAAGCCATTAAAAGAGTTGACAGTAGACTTGTTGATTGAGAGATTAGAGAGTCATGAGTTGGAACTAAAGAAGACATACAAAGTCAATCACACATCATACCAGCAGAACTTGGATTTGTATTATCCAAAGAGTATGATGCCAAAGAACACATCTCCCAAGACTACGTTTTCTGCTGAGAATGTCTCTACAAAAAGCAAAGAAAGTCAAAGCAGTGGTTATCACAGTGGATATCACAGTGGGTCTTCATCAAATTCAAACTAGTCTGATGCAAAGAACTTATTTCAATGCAACATCGCTGTAGACTTAAAGAACGCTCAGAACTTCAGCGAGGAGTCTGCCAAACAACAGATGGTTTTCCTAGCATCTGTGCTAGAATCTTATGAAAGTCTTGTAGCAGGGAAGATAGGCAACACCAACCTGAAAAAAGAAGATTATGATCAGATAGATCCTGAGGAGATGGAACTAATCGACATAAGGTGGTGTATGGCCAGTGCAGTTCGTCGAGCACAGCGTTTCATGGAGATAACTGGGAGAAAGTCAATTGGTGGACCATCTACCCAGTTGGGCTTTGACAAGTCTAAGGTGACATGCTTCAAGTGCAAACAGAAAGGTCACTTTAAGCGTGAATGCAGAAATGCATATGCTGATGAATCTGAAAACCCGTTCAGAGAAGATTACTAGAAGAAGGCGATTTATCATCAGAATAAATCAGAACCGCCAAGGATGAAGCAGCTTGAAGATAACAAAGAAAAATCTAGAGCTCTTGCGGTAATTCACGACGATGAAGGTTACGACTGAAGCGAGTTGTTACCTGAGGAGGATGCGGTTGGATATGCATTCATGGCAAAATCTGAACCTGTTCCTTACAAAGATGACAGAACTGAAGAACAGAAGTATAGTTACAGAAAGCAGTTAGCTATAAACAAAATGATCAGAATATCCGGTATTTTTTATGAGGCAAAAAGAGCAAATAGATGGGATCTAGACAGGGAGTGTTATCTTGACCCCTATGGAAACATTGCTGTTGATCATAAAACTCTTGATTTGGAAACCATAATCCAAGAGTATAAAATTGAAGATGATTATTGGCAGAAGAAATGGTGGGGAAGCGGTGAAGATGAAGAGAAAGAAAAGAAGGAGAAAGAAGAGATAGAAAAGTCAAAGAAGATTGACACTGGGATCATTGACACGACACAGGAGTTGAATGCTGAAAACATGGGAAAGATGGCTGACAAGGTGCTGGCAGCTAAGACGCTTGAGGTAGATTCTAAATCCGTTTCTGAGTCTAAAAGCCAAGTCAGTTCAAATGCGTCAACGACTGAGTCAGGTAAGAAGGTCAATGGTGATGTTGACTGCAAAAATTGCATCAAAGAGTGCAAGGTTTGTAGTACAAACACTTATCTCAAAGGTAAGAAGATTAAGGAACTGACTGCTAAAGTCAGAAGTGTTGAGGATCAAATCCTTGATTGTGACAAAATGGTGAAAGCTTCAACTGAACGATTAAAAGAATTAACTAACAAAATTGAAACTGATAAAATTGATCAAGAAAAGGTTAGGAAAGAAAATGAGAGGTTAGTTCTTGAAAATCGTCAGATCACTGAAAAATTTGAGAAGCTTAAAAGCACGATTAAAGATAATGATGATAGAAATGGTAAAACTTACAAAGAAAAATGCCAATTGCAATGTGTTTTGAGAATCAAAGAAGAATTAATAAACACATAATTGGATGAGATTGCTAAATTGAAACTTCAGTTTGAAGAAGCCAAGATAGAGAATGAACGAATTAATTTGAAATTGAACAGTTACAGCTCTGCAAGCTTTGTTTTGCAACACATTATTCCCAAACCCATCGGGAAAGACAAAGCAGGCGAAGATGTATACTGTGATGGAACTGGGGTTGGGTTTCATCAAGTTCCACCACCAGTTCTTGAAAATTATTCGAAAAAGCAATCTGGGTTGGTTAATCTTGAAGATGAAAATGAAGTGAAACTCCCTGATTCAATTGATGTGACATTTTCTTCGTCATCATCTAATGATAGTGTTCAAACTGAGATTGTTAAAGGCATGGCTGAAAGTGTTTTGGATAGTGATTCAGCTGAGGAAGAAAAATGTTTTCTGGACAAATACATTTCGAAACAAAAGTCCAAAAACAACTTAGGTGATGAACCGGGTCTTGTGATGTACAAGATGGCTGGATCTGATAAGTTGTATTCGGATTCTGAGTTTCCCATTGAAAATGTTAATGTGAACAAGTTGACAAATGTTTTCAAATTGGTTGAAGTTGAGTTGTCTGAAGTGAAAAGTTTAAAACAAACAAAAAGGAAAATGAATTTTGAGAAAGATAAAGCTTACTACAAGAAACATGTAGTTCCACCGAGTTTTTATAATAACAATCGAAACAATTGGTCGGGTGGTTATCAGGGTGGTAAGAGTTATCAAAAGAGAAATGTTCAAAGCAAGAAGTTTGTTGAGAAGAAAGTGTTTGTGAACAGTTCAAGTTCACTTTCTGATGAGGAAAATGAAATTTTTTTAAAATCAAATGAAGAATTTTTTGAGAAGAGGGCCTCACAACCTCAGTCTGAAGGCACAAGTCGGGTAGTTGATACTCGTACATGTTTTCGATGCAACAAAGTTGGTCACATTGCAAGAAATTGCACCAACTCCAAGCCTAAGACTGAAGTTGTTGAAAATCAAAAGAAGAAGGTTGATGCAAAAGGAAAAGCTCCAATGGTTGTTGAGAAAATTTTGAAAAATGAAAAATCAAAAGTCAAAATTGAACCTGTTAAGAACTTGGTTACTAAAAATGACAAATTTTATAAACGGGTTGCATCGTCTCAACAAACATGGAAGCCAAAAGTTGTTAATAAACCAAAGGTTTCAGAGTCAGAAAAACAATCGTCTTCTACCACACCGGTAAAGATGAATGTTCCTTTGGATTATTATGAAAAGCTGGAGAAACAATCTTCTACTCCATCTGAGAAGAAGAATGTTCAAAAGAAAAATCAACCAACTGGTCAACTTAAGATAGATGAGTTTTTCTTATACAAAAAGGTTGAGGTTGGATCAAATGAAAGTTTGAAAATGAATGATAAAAATTTTCCGCCACTTTACACTGCTAAAACTCACATTAAAGTCAAGTTACCCGAGTCAAAAGCGGCTTGGGTGGCATCAAAATCTCACTAAATATTTTGGAATTGCCGGAGCTTCCTAGTTGGTAATTGTGAAGCAGGAATCGGTATCTTTATTGAATTGTTTGTGATATGTGCAGGAACTTCCGAGAGCTATTTCAAGATGGATTATGGATAGTGGAGCGTCTCGACATATGACAGGGAAGACTGCATTGTTGTATGATGTTAGAAATTTCAATGGAGGTTACGTGGGATTTGTAGGAAACCAAGGTGGTAGAATTATTGGTGAAGGAACGTTATCCAATGGGATTGTTACGTTTGAGAGAGTTAATTACATTGCTGAGCTGGAGAATAATCTGCTAAGCATTTCGCAGATTTGTGACAGGATGTATACCACTCACTTCACTGAAAAAGAATGTTTGATCTTGAAGCCAGGATTTGTTATCCCTAAAGAATGGATTATCATGCGAGCACCAAGAGTCAATGATCTGTACGTGTTGGACATGAGCGTAGCTACTACAACCACGGGTCAGGCTCATTGTTTTGTGTCTAGAGCAACAGAGAAAGAATCGAAGTTGTGGCACCGGAAGATGGGGCATATACATCTCAGAAAAATGAATCACTTGGTGCATAATGATTTGGTTCTTGGAGTGAATATCAAAGGTTTTCATCTGGAAGGGGATTGCATTAGCTGCATCAAAGGCAAGCAGAAGAAAAAGTCACACCCTAAAAAGCAAGTCAATTCAGTTTCCAGACCGCTAGAGAGACTACGTATGGATTTGTTTGGTCCAGTAAACGTCAAAAGTATTACAGGGGATCTCTACTATCTTGTGGTTACTGATGATTATTCCAGATTTTCGTGGGTATCATTCTTGAATTCGAAAGATGAAACGTTTGACAGTTTGATGGCGTTGTTCAGAAAAATTGAAAATTTGTACCAAAGGCGTATCAGAAGAATTAGAATTGATAATGGTACCGAGTTCAAGAACAACAAGATGGAAGAATATTGTGATGAAATAGGTATATTGCATGAGTTTAGTGCTCCGTACACTCCGCAGCAGAATGGAGTCGCAGAACGTAAAAACAGGACGCTAATCGAAACGGCTAGAACAATGCTTGCTGATTCAAAGCTACCGATAAATTTTTGGGCAGAAGCAGTTTTCGCCGCATGCTATACACTCAACCGGGTTCTCACTGTAAAGAAATTCAACAAAACATGCTTTGAGTTGATCAATAATCGCAAACTGAACCTGAAGTCTTTAGAACCGTTTGGGTCTCCCTGTACAGTTCTAGAGCCTTTTGGTAAGTTTGGTCCAAAGAGTATTGAAGGAATATTTGTGGGTTACTCAAGTCCGCAAAGACGGGTCTTTGTTCCAAGCATGAAGCAGATCATCGAAGCACAACATGTTGAGTGTCAGGGGTATACTATGCCGCCTCAAAATCCCGGTGATTCATGGCATTTTAATTACGATAAATTATGGGATTCGTTTGACATGGAAGAAGAAAAGGAAGAAGAAGAGGATTTCTTTGACAAGTTGGATATTCTAAGAGAGTATGAAGAATAGCAGGAAAGGTTCCCAGCTGAGTATTCAAGAAGACCGCAAAGAACTTCAAATGATGATGAAGCAGGTCCAAGCAATGCTGGTGAACATAATGATGTCCAACAAAATGAAGTTGCTCAAGATAATCAGTCGGCACATAATGATAATCAAGAATCTGAGAACATGCCAGTATTTGATCATGGTGATTCAGATTCTGAGGGGGAGCAAATTCAGATCTCAAGTCAAACAAACCCAGTCAGTGAACAAGATGCAAATCAGAATGTTACTAATCTGGAAGGTGATGTAGATGTTCCAGGCGAAGTAATGCCACGAACTCTTTCATATCATCCGGAGGAATTGATCATTGGAGAACTGCAGACAGGCGTTCGCACTCGTAGACAGATTGATAAAGGGCTTACATGTTTTTATACAACAGTTGCTCCTTTGCAGACTGAATTCTCATTGAGTTGTTTTATCTCGCAGGTTGAACCAAGAACTTACAAAGAGGCGCTTACTGAAGATTCTTGGGTCAATGCAATGCAGGAGGAACTGAGTCAATTCGAAAAGTTAGGAGTGTGGAAGTTAGTGGATTTACCAGATGGTCAAAGGAAGATAAACACCAAGTGGGTGTTCAAGTGTAAGAGAGACGATAGAGGAGTTGTGGTTCGCAACAAAGCTCGACTCGTAGTCCAGGGTTTCAGTCAACATGAGGGGATAGATTTTACCGAAGTATATGCTCCAGTAGCTCGACTAGAAGCTATCAGAATCTTTCTAGCATTTGCATCATGGAAAAACTTCAAAGTATATCAGTTAGATGTAAAATCGGCTTTTCTCTACGGGAAGGTTAAAGAGGAGGTTTATGTTAGTCAGCCACCGGGCTTTACCGATCCAATCCACAAAGACAAGGTCTACTTGCTAGACAAAGCGCTGTATGGTTTACACCAGGCCCCGAGAGCTTGGTACGAGACATTGTCTCAACACCTACTAGCCAACAGTTTCATTCGTGGAAAAGTGGATGCCACTCTCTTCACCAAAGAGGTCGACGGACATCTTCTGATAGTTCAAATATATGTGGACGACATCATATTTGGGTCAACAAATGAGGATCTATGCAAAGATTTTGAACGAGTTATGAAGCAAAAATTCGAAATGTCATCAATGGGTGAGATGAAATTCTTTTTGGGATTGCAGGTTGATCAATTACCCAAAGGAATTTTCATACATCAAACGAAGTACGTTCATGATATCTTGGAGAAATTTGGGACGTCAGGTTCTACTCCAGCTTTCACCCCATTAGCAACGAATCCTGGGATAAATCCTGATTTCACCGGAGAGAATGTAGATGAAACGATGTATCGTTCCATGATAGGTTCACTGATGTATTTGACAGCTTCAAGACCCGATATCATGTACCCAACCTGCCTCGCAGCAAGATTTCAATCTAACCCAAGAGCATCGCATATGGTGATTGTGAAAAGGATATTACGCTATCTGAAAGGAACTCCATCATTGGGGTTGTGGTATCCAAGAGAAGGCGATTTCACGCTCGAAGGTTATTCCGATTCCGATTTTGGATGCTGCAAAGTTAATGCTAAATCAACAACAGCAGGGTGCCAGTTTTTCGGACCACGATTGGTTACTTGGCAATGCAAAAAGCAAACCTCTGTGGCTTTATCCACATGTGAAGCGGAGTATGTATCTGCTAGCAGTTGCTGCTCACAGATTTTGTGGATCCAGCAACAGATGCGCGACTACGGTTTGCAATTTCTAAACACCCCTATCTTTGTTGATAATGAGGCAGCGATTAACATTACTAAAAATCCAGTTCATCACGCTAAAATGAAACACATAGAGATTCGTCATCACTTCATTAGAGATTGTTTCGAGAAGAAGTTGATACGAATTGAGAAAATCCACACTGACGATCAAAAAGCTGATTTACATACCAAAGCTTTTGATAAAGCACGTTTTCAATATTTGCTAAATCTGAACGGTATGAAGCTTTTATCGGTGTTGGAGGAGATTCTTGGCATTGATGAAGGAGACATTGTAGATGATGTTGAGAAGCAATCTGCAATGGTTTGTTTTTTACCTGTTTTAGTATTTAGGGGGAGTATAGGGTAATTTTTTCAGAAAATACAAAAACAATAAAAATTACAAAAATACAAAAACATGAGATATTTTCAAAATCTAAAAACAATAGAAAACCAGAAAAAGAGCTTGTGTAAAAACGGAAAATGATAGTACATCGGCTTGACAGTCAAGGTATGCTAAAGAAATGGAATGTTTTAATGCGTTAAACAGTCTCGCTGATGATATGCCGATAGGTTTTTGCACATTTAGTAGGTTTGTTCGGGATATAAACCTAAATCTTACTTGCTTATTTCGTGGGGAACACTACTTGGATATATAGGTAACCCCTGAAATATCGTTTGAAAGATTCCTTTTTCTGATATACTAGGTTTTTATACTCAGTGATATCTGGGGTATTATTCTGGGACTTCTGCTGAATGGAAGTTCTGACCTAGTCCTCGAATAATACTTTCCGCAATGCTTGAAACACAGCATCACCCTCAGCATATATGATAAGACAATAAAATTGCTAAATCAATGTTGTTGTAAAAAAGATCCTCTAAAGGGGACACACCCAAAGGTTGAGTCATGATCTCTCTGCTGAACGGTAGTTCTGACCTGAGCTCTCATGATTCTTCATAAATTATTAACCCCTTACAGATATCATTTGTGTTATAATTACCTGTAAGACTGAATATTGGGATCTGGATACGGGAGTATATTCAAGAGGTGGGACACACGTATAAGTTTAAGTCTCTAAAACATTAATTCGTATCCTGAACAGATTGAAAATTGTGTGAGAATTTAAGTGGATCAGTATATCGACAATCTAAGCGAATTGTTTAATTCTGTGTATGTAATTGAAGCTTAACGGTACTTGTGACTTGTCAGATAGCTGATATGATTCCTTAACACGCTCACCAAAAATATGTGTGTAAATAGTTTACTTTTACTATATTTTAGTTCTGTATTCCATTCCTAGTTTAGAAACTTTATTAAAATAAAAAAAAAAGATTTTTCACTTCTGCTTTATTTTTTACAAACCAAAGTGGAGAGTTGATCTTCGGATTCAAAAGATTGAAAGCAGATGCAGGAGATTTCTTGACTGGATGATGAGTCGTGAGCTAATCTTGATAAGTTTGAGAAGTTGAACAGTTAAAGCAAGTTTATTAATTTGAAACTTGTAAATTTTCAGAAAATCAAATTGAACAGAAGTCAGTGTGAATTATCTCTGATCAACCAAGGTCATTAAGTTGGACTTGGTAGATTAATTGAGTAATCAGGGTCATTAACTTGGACCTGAATACTTAAGTGGATTTCTAAACACTGAAGGTTAATAGGTAAATTTGGATTGAAACTGTTATTGTCATATATCTTATATTTAGGTAGAGATTGTGCAGGTAACAGATATTCCCATGGTAACAAAACGTTAAAGTTTGAACCAGAATTCAAGTCCCAGCATTTCGAGAGGGGGAGTCTGTGAAAGGGGGAGTCAGGATTCTGGATCAACAGTTAAAGGGGAGATTAAAGATGGAGCTAGTTTGAGTTTCTGAATCTGTAAAGAAGGAGTTTTACAATAACAAAATTTTGGAGAAAGACAAAGACTGAAGACTTGACACCGAAGACTTCGTCAACATCCAAGGGGGAGTCTGTTGGTGCACTGAATGTCTGTTAACTATGTCTTATCAAGTCTTTTGTCTAGATAGAATGAATGAGCACACAATAGATTAGAAATTAGGGTTTTACATGTTTATCTAGGGTGTTTCGCTTGAAGGAGTTTCAAGGCAAGTTCAAGAGAAACCTATTGATCAGCTTTCTCTTGAACTGATATTGTGCATATTCAAGAGAAACCTAGTAGTGTGTCATTTTCAAGAGAAACCTAGGGCCTATATATAGGTGAGTAGGTCATTTGAAGCGAAATATGTATGGTGTTTGTGTGTGAGTCAAGGTGCTGTCGAAATTTTGTTAGAAATTGATTGTAAAGACTCAGAATCGATTAATAGAGGAAGAATTGAAAGGAACAAAGCTGTTATGACTTTATATACGTTGATTCCGCTTTCGTATTTGAAGATGAACTGCCTTAACTGACTTTTAGGGTCACGCACACGGTCCAACAAATGTGACTCTTTTTGAATTTTTTTTTTATTTTGAACAACAATTTTAGGTTTCCAAAATTCATTTGGTTTCGTCATATCAACTTATGTTTTCCAACTTTGAGTTGTTCTGAATCTGGGTGTGTGAGAATTCCAGGTCTGTCTTGAATCGGACCTACTGGGATTTGATTTCCAATTTTGATTCGAAGCAAACTTGTTTGTGTTATGCCTCCAAGTTTGTTTTGAATCAAATCTGGTTGACCTGTGTTTCACATTTATGTTTCACAACATAACCAGACTTCTTTTTGTCAACATCCACAGGTTTCGGATTTGGACACTTGCGTGCAAGATGTCCTATTTGATCACATTTGAAACATGTTCTCTTTGACACATCTTTGACCTGTGGTTGTTGCCTTTTCTTTTGAGCATAGAACTCTTCATTAGACTGACGCCTAAATTTGAATTCTTTCTCCTCTTCAGAACTTGTTCCATGAACAAAATTCATCTTTGTCTGATAGGTTGATGGTTCATTTTTATTTCGACTTTGTTTCTTCTTATAACCCAGCCCATCCTTCATGTTTTTCTTCTTGTAACCAGGTTTGTTATAAAAAGCTTTCTGACCTTTTCCAGCAAACTTTGAAATCTCAGACTTTTCAATCTCAACCATTTTGAAAACTTTATCAGAAGCCGTGAACAGCCCAGTGGTACCGGTGATTAATTTTATAAAACATTGCAGCGGAAATTTCATCAGGACCGTGAGTTAGGAAAAATATCAGAGTTTA
Source organism: Helianthus tuberosus (assembly GCA_030545235.1). Classification (NCBI taxonomy): domain Eukaryota; kingdom Viridiplantae; phylum Streptophyta; class Magnoliopsida; order Asterales; family Asteraceae; genus Helianthus; species Helianthus tuberosus. The sequence continues at coordinate 1,648,354 of CM060389.1, read as the reverse complement.
GAAACACCGGATTTTATTTATTAAATAGATGGGATAAACCCATGTTTTATAAAGGTAGCTTTAATAAGATAAATTTGTTTACATAAAACAATATTTCTTAATTTGATTTAATTAATAAAATAAGCCACTTCTTGAAGCCTTTCAGTGTCGTATCCAGCTCTTATTCCAATCTACTGTAATTACCTGAAAAATGTTTGAAAAAGGTTTTGTCAGCGAAAATACTGAGTGAATTCATTCCATTTTTATAAAATATATTGTTATACCTTACAGCATTAAGGTTTTTTTTATATTTATTCAACTCAATCAGTATTTGTCACATGGTGGCAGTTCCAATGTGACAGTAATCATATCACTCATTGGCTCACTTTCGTCAAATAGTGAATTTATCAAATAATTCTATTTTACTATTATCCAATTTATCTGTCACTAGGCGATTCCTGTGACGGTAATCATATCATTGTTGATCATTCTTTCAACTAATGATTCTGGTCTTATCACTGTTGATCATTCTTTCAACTAGTGATTCTATAACATTGTTGATCATTCTCTCAACTAGTGCTTTTGGTCATGTCACTGTTGATCATTCTCTCAACTAATGACTCCGGACTTAATTGTGTCCCGTGACATTACTTTGTCAGATATTTTACTTATGGCATAAAACCATTTAATCCAGAAAATGACATATATCATTTTATGTCAAACTACAATAACCTATCAAATATAATATGTTAATTAAATAATCGTAATATCATTATATGATATATTAACGTGACTAAGACTAAAATATAATCTTAGTAGAATACATTATATTTGACTATTTTGTTATGGTATACACCATTTAGATTTATTTCAAACATATATTAAATTTATTAACTAATTGATGTTAAAATAATTTTAGTTATATGCTATGATTACTGGGGCATAATTTCCACTGTTATTGTAGTCATGCTAATATTGACTAACTTTCTGGCAAATAATAACGAGAATCAAATAATGTATAAAACCCCCCATACCCGCAGTTATTATAGAATATATAAATTTAATCACTGTAAGTATAACTGATAAACATTTTAGGATTTTGAAAAGCCTTTGTAAATATAATTGTATCACAAAAAGGTGATAAAACTATGAGAAAAGAGAATTGACTCACAAACGGTGAGAAAAGAGAAATGAACTCACATTGCAGATTTCTACGGGCAAAGCTTAGTCTACAGATAATCCTTGATATATTGCAGATTTAATTTGAGCAGAGCCTAGCCTACTGATTAGCCTTGTAACCTAGTGCATACAAACTAGGTAAGTAACTAATACAGCATTTACGATAACTCACGAGATAAAACCCTCACAACGAATGACAAAGTGCAATACTTAAACATCCATCGGATTCACAACGAATGCCAGAGTATTCCCCGAGTTCGGGTGGTACTCAAACATCCTGTCGGAATCACGACTAATGACAAAGCATAACCCAAGTTTGAGCAGCACTTAAACATCCATTGGATAGTTTAATCGATCGGACATTGAATCGTAGCAGCGATTGAGTTAATACCCTGTTTGCGGCAGCACCCCGCTATACTAATTAGTGATTCGTGTGTGTTTGGAAGGTATATGGATGATATCTCCGCGCCTGAGTCGAATTTTATCATCGAACGAACGCACAGAAGCAAGTCCCAAAGCCTGTTATTTATACACCAATTTTGTCAAGCTTACGGACCGTAAGCATAAACCCTTACGGTCCGTAAGGGATACACTTTTCTCATATTCTTGCCACGTGTGTTTGGAGTGCAGGTGAGTCGACGTTTCGATTAAATTCTATTTTTATAATAACTTATAAAGATAATCGTTGAGTAGGGAATGCCACCCCTGAGTTTTAGGGGCCCTGATCCTGATTCTGATTGTTCTGAAAATTTTAGGGTTCGCGTAGAATTACTTGGGTGTCTCAATTAGGATTTCCTATTGAATAAAATAATAATATAAATAGGGCTTTTAATGAGGGTTGTTACATTCTCCCCACCTTAATAAAAATCTCGTCCTCGAGATTTGGGTTACGATATTTCTTTTAGACTTATGTCATATTCTAGTCAATAAAAACAATTTTATGGTAGATGACACAGAATTAAAATTTTGTGAATATAAGTTGTACAATAGGTAGGATTCAAAGGTTTAACTGAATTAGTTCAAGAAATCGATGTCAAACGGATGAGATGAAATGATATAATTTCCAATGTGACTATTTTCAATCCAAAAGATATATGATCAAATAGATATTTAGAATGAATGTGAAGAACTTTTAGAATCAATAAAAATTCTTTGTCAAAAGAAAGCTTACTTTGATGGGCAACTGAGGAAGACTCAGAATCAACAAGTTCAAAATGAAATAGAAGCACGGAAATGATTGTCAACTATCGAACCATAACAAAAGAAAAATCAACGTGTTGACATTTATTAAATTGCAAGGATATACCGAAATACAATAGAGTTTAGTGTATCATTGTCTTAATACATAATTGTATCAAGACTACTTTTCAATGATGAGTCAAACGAAAGACATACGTGGTTTTGAATGGTTCGTATGATTGTGATTAGCCCAAGCTACAAGTTTATAACGACTCCCCAAGGTGTCGAAATGATTGAAATAATTCAATAATTACGGTGACCGAATAATTTCACCGTGTAATCAACGAAAAATTAAATGAAGTAAATTTGGATATTTGAATAGGATTTTCAAATGAAAAGACCAAATGAATATTATAAAATTTTCGATAAATGATGAAAGAAACGTTAAGAGGTACACCGGAATATGATATGAATTTGTGTACTCTTATCTTAACACATAATTGTATTAAGACTGTTTAAGATAATGAACCGACAAAATTTAAACTTCGTACATCAGGAGTGAAAATAAGATTAGCTCAAGCTACAAATTAAAGAAAATGCCACCACAAGGTGTCGAAGTAACTGAAAATAGTAGCGGTGAATGAAATGAGTTTCACCATGCTTTAAATCAAATGAAGTAAATCCGAATGTTTCAAATAAATCTAGTAGGATTTTTGATTGAAATAGAAATAATTGAATAATATTTTTCAATCAAAGATGATAAAGCAATAAAGATTACGAAACGCTCGATTGCTGATATAAAAATCCTTAAGAGATACACTGAAATATGAAATGAATTTGTGTATCATTATCTTAGCACATGATTGTGTTAAGATTGATTTTATAGAATAAACCAACAAAGCGGATTCAATATAAATAATTAAACCCGTATATAAGGTATGCAACGAGATTAGCACAAGCTTCAAATTTTGTGAAAACGTCACCACAAGGTGATCGTGACCAAATAAATGATTCGGTGAAAGTGAAAACCAAACAAGTCTGTTATGGTTTTGAATAGATGAAGTACTTGACAGAATGTATTTATTTATAAACTTTTATTTGTACTAGGGTCAAATAATTACTTAACTTAGATATTACATGTCAGCGATTACGTCTGGAATCATTTCTGCTTCTTGCGTAGTAAGTACGAATGCTCGCGCGTTCTTCTTAGCTCCGTCTGTTGTTCTGGCCTTGTTGTCGAGTGCTTTGGTTAGTTTTGGGCAATATGGTTTGATGTGTCCTGTTTCTCCGCAATTGAAACAAACATTAGTTTTCCTTCTACACTCTTCCTCTATATGTCCGGTCATCTTGCAGAAGTCACAGTAGGATGTTTTCCTAAAACGGCATCTTCCTGAATGCTTTTTGTTACAGCTTCTGCAGGTAGGTTGCTCCAGTGACGGTTCAGTTCCTGTCTTCTTGTAGAATTCTTGGGAAATTTTCTGGGCTAACTCTTTCTTCTTGTTTTCTTCTCTTGTGCGGATTAGTCCATCTGTCAGCATGTTAGCTAGTTCGACTGCTTCTTCAATAGTCTGTGGTCTAGTGGCCTTGACTATGTCTCGGATTTCGCTAACTAATCCCCAAATATAACGAGAAATTAGTACAGGTTCTGGCGAAGCCAGAGTTGGTACCATTCTTGCATATTCGAAGAATGTTGTCGTATATTCACGACAATTCACATCTATCATTTTATGATTTAGGAACTTGTTAGTCATTCGTTCCTTTTCATAAGGAGGACAAAATTTCCTTTCTGTCATTTCCTTGAATTTTTCCCAGTTCATGGCATAAGCCATGCCACTTCCTTTTGCCTGAAGAATTGTATTCCACCATTCTAAGGCTTCTTCCTTAAAGAGGTTAGATGCATACATCACCTTATCTTCTTCGGCACATTTGCTGATTGTAAGAACAGCTTCCGTCTTTTCTAACCATCGCAGAGCAGCCGTGGCTCCTTCACTGCCTGCGAACTCAGTTGGTTTACAAGCTAGAAATTCTTTGTAGGTACACCCGAGAGTCATCGCCTTCTTTTTCTTGGGAAATGGGGTTTTGATAATATCATCATTACCTCCATTGACACTATGGCTAAAACCATCGTCACGAGTATGCTTGCTACTCACAACTTTGGTAGGTTCTACGGGATTTTTAACAGCTTTAATTATTAAAGGTAAAGCATTAGGTATTCCCTGAGCTATTAGATTTTCTATAGCATTTTTATCCAAAGGATTTTCATTAATAGCATGAATTTCTGGATTATGTGGTACTTCATTCGACATCTGAATTGCAAACATTTTTACTTATTAATATCACAGAATAATTAGAACAAAACAATACTTCCAGGATATTATATGTGCATATCGACATATATATATTCATATATAACACATATGTTAATTTGTATCAGTTTCCAAACTTTATTGTTTAAGTTTAGGTATTAAAAGAACACCTAAATAGCTTAAACAAGTGGCTCTGATACCACCTTCTGTCACGACCCCCGACCCACCCTGGACGGAATCAGAAGCCGTGAACAGCCCAGTGGTACCGGTGATTAATTTTATAAAACATTGCAGCGGAAATTTCATCAGGACCGTGAGTTAGGAAAAATATCAGAGTTTAGAAACACCGGATTTTATTTATTAAATAGATGGGATAAACCCATGTTTTATAAAGGTAGCTTTAATAAGATAAATTTGTTTACATAAAACAATATTTCTTAATTTGATTTAATTAATAAAATAAGCCACTTCTTGAAGCCTTTCAGTGTCGTATCCAGCTCTTATTCCAATCTACTGTAATTACCTGAAAAATGTTTGAAAAAGGTTTTGTCAGCGAAAATACTGAGTGAATTCATTCCATTTTTATAAAATATATTGTTATACCTTACAGCATTAAGGTTTTTTTTATATTTATTCATATTTATTCAACTCAATCAGTATTTGTCACATGGTGGCAGTTCCGATGTGACAGTAATCATATCACTCATTGGCTCACTTTCGTCCAATAGTGAATTTATCAAATAATTCTATTTTACTATTATCCAATTTATCTGTCACTAGGCGATTCCTGTGACGGTAATCATATCATTGTTGATCATTCTTTCAACTAATGATTCTGGTCGTATCACTGTTGATCATTCTTTCAACTAGTGATTCTATAACACTGTTGATCATTCTCTCAACTAGTGCTTTTGGTCATGTCACTGTTGATCATTCTCTCAACTAATGACTCCGGACTTAATTGTGTCCCGTGACATTACTTTGTCAGATATTTTACTTATGGCATAAAACCATTTAATCCAGAAAATGACATATATCATTTTATGTCAAACTACAATAACTTATCAAATATAATATGTTAATTAAATAATCGTAATATCATTATATGATATATTAACGTGACTAAGACTAAAATATAATCTTAGTAGAATACATTATATTTGACTATTTTGTTATGGTATACACCATTTAGATTTATTTCAAACATATATTAAATTTATTAACTAATTGATGTTAAAATAATTTTAGTTATATGCTATGATTACTGGGGCATAATTTCCACTGTTATTGTAGTCATGCTAATATTGACTAACTTTCTGGCAAATAATAACAAGAATCAAATAATGTATAAAACCTCCCATACCCGCAATTATTATAGAATATATAAATTTAATCACTGTAAGTATAACTGATAAACATTTTAGGATTTTGAAAAGCCTTTGTAAATATAATTGTATCAGAAAAAGGTGATAAAACTGTGAGAAAAGAGAATTGACTCACAAACGGTGAGAAAAGAGAAATGAACTCACATTGCAGATTTCTACGGGCAAAGCTTAGTCTACAGATAATCCTTGATATATTGCAGATTTAATTTGAGCAGAGCCTAGCCTACTGATTAGCCTTGTAACCTAGTGCATACAAACTAGGTAAGTAACTAATACAGCATTTACGATAACTCACGAGATAAAACCCTCACAACGAATGACAAAGTGCAATACTTAAACATCCATCGGATTCACAACGAATGACAGAGTATTCCCCGAGTTCGGGTGGTACTCAAACATCCTGTCGGAATCACGACTAATGACCAAGCGTAACCCAAGTTTGAGCAGCACTTAAACATCCATTGGATAGTTTAATCGATCGGACATTGAATCGTAGCAGCGATTGAGTTAATACCCTGTTTGCGGCAGCACCCCGCTATACTAATTAGTGATTCGTGTGTGTTTGGAAGGTATATGGACGATATCTCTCGCCTGAGTCGAATTTTATCGTCGAACGAACGCACAGAAGCAAGTCCCAAAGCCTGCTATTTATACACCAATTTTGTCAAGCTTACGGACCATAAGCATAAACCCTTACGGTCCGTAAGGGATACACTTTTCTCATATTCTTGCCACGTGTGTTTGGAGTGCAGGTGAGTCGACGTTTCGATTAAATTCGATTTTTATAATAACTTATAAAGATAATCGTTGAGTAGGGAATGCCCCCCCCCCTGAGTTTTAGGGGCCCTGATTCTGATTCTGATTGTTCTGAAAATTTTAGGGTTCGGGTAGAATTACTTGGGTGTCTCAATTAGGATTTCCTATTGAATAAAATAATAATATAAATAGGGCTTTTAATGAGGGTTGTTACACCTACCACCTCTGAATCACTAGAATCATCAGATTTGGAATAGGTAACGTCAATGTTATCTGGCAATTGATCTACCATGTTGAAAGCGTTTTCGACCTTTTCATCATCATAAAACACAAACTTTTCCGGTGGTGGAACTTGATGAAACTCTGAGCCAATGCCTTTCTGGTTTTGCTCAGAATCCTTTCCATCCGGTTTTATGTTGAAAATTCTTTCAAGCACGTATGACGACGCGTGATAACTTTTTAACTTGTTATTATCCTGTTCTAAATCAGCAATCTGATGCTTTAGCTTAGCAACATCCTCAATGTAGGAATTAACAACTTGTTGCTTTATTTCATAATTTCGCTTATACGTATCAGTTGTTTCAGAACAATATTTCAATCTTGATTGAATAAGTTTCATTTCACTTTTTACTTTTTCATATGATTCTTTTGTAATGTGATAAGCCAATTTTATTGAGTCGTATTCCTTTTTCATTTCCTGAAAAGCATTCTCTTTTTGATCACATTCTTCTGTCTTTTTCAAAACATTTTCTTTCAAAACTTCATTTTCTTTTTCTAACTTTTTACATTTTTCCGAAAGTTTTTTATCATTATCTTTTAAAACCTTTTCGTTTTCTAACATTTCTTTGCATTTAACTTTGAAAACTTCTTCTAATTTTGTGAAATCAAGATCTCTTGTTCTGATCTTTTCGTCTTTTTCAGTACAAGCACTGCACGTTTCCATGCATTTCTTGCACTGTTAAATGATTTTGAATTGATTTTCAGAATAAGAATTTACCTCAGTGATTGGCACCTTGGTGTTCTCAGCTACATCTGTCTGATTTTGATCAGCTTCATTCTTTTGTTTTTCTTCAACACCAACATCATCACCAGTATCACCAGCAACCTTCAAATTCTCATCCTTCACTTCAATCAAACTTTCAACTTTCTTCTCAGTTTCCTCAACCTGTTGTTCTTCAGTAACAGCTTTCTCAACTTCTCCATTCACCTCAAATTTTTCTACAATCTTTTCTTTCTCAGCTACCTTCATACCTTCCTCTTTAGTAGCCTCTATTTTAACTTCTTCAGCTACCTTTTTCAAATCAGTAACCAGATTCTCGATATTCTTCTTCATTCCTCTTCCTCAGATTTGTTGTCATAGCATCTCTGATGATTTTATCCAGCCTTTTTACATATGTTTTGTCTTTTGCAACATTTGAATAATATTCGCCGGATCGAGGAATTACTAGAAGAACATCATCATGAACTATGTCACTTCTGGGAACAACTGGTTCTCCTTCTTTGTTGACAAAACATTCTTGTTTCTTATCCCATCTTTTGTTTCTCACTGCATTTTCATACTCTTCCTGGATTTTCTCCATTCTGCACCCCACAATGAATCTTTCTCTTTCAGTCTTCTCTTTCAAAATCTCTTCTCGAGTTTTCTCTTTTATCTCAGCTGTGCCTTTTTCTTCTTGTTTTTCCTCTTTTATTACAGCAACAAAGGAATAATGATCATGTTTTTTTGTGAAGAGTTTCTGCATCTTCATTTGTTCTAATTTTGAATCGATAATCAATACGATCTTCTTCTGGACATATCTGACTCCAGTCATATCCTTCATCATCATGAAAAACTGCACAAGCCCTTGACTTGGGTTTATCTTCAATCATCTTTGGCTCTTCCTTGCTTCTGTGGTAAATCGCCTTTCGATAATAATCATCATTGACAGGACGTTCATTTCCTCCAACTGCAGAATTAGTGCATTCTCTCTTGAAATGACCTTTTTGCTTACATCTGAAGCAGGTCACTTTGGATTTGTCAAATCCAAGCTTTGTTGACGAACCACCTAAAGATTACTTCCCGGTAATCTCCATGTATCTTTGAGCTCTGCGAATGCAACTTTCCAAACACCAACGGATGTCAATGAGTTCCATTTCTTCCGGATCAATCTGGTCGTAGTCTTCTTTGGTTAATTCGGAGTTTCCAATTTTGCCAGCCACCAGACCTTCATACAACTCCAGAACAGATGCAAGGAAACTCATTTGCTGCTTAGCTGCATTGATGCTCATTGCAGGAGAATTTTTCAATTTGAGAGCAATGTTGCAAAGAATTTCTTTAGAATCTTCAGGACTTGCTTTTGAAGATGAATGATATCCAGAATTGTAGCTTGATGAGGTTGTTTGTGGTTCTTTCATCTTCTCACCACTGAATGCTGTCTTTGGTGAACTATCAGCTTTCACCGAAGGTAAATTGCCTTTGTAATACAGACCAACATTCTGATGATGTGACGAACTGCTCAACTTGCTTTGCTTTTGCAATTCCAGATCATGACTTTCATTTTTTTCTAACAAAACATCAAGAGTAATTGAATCATATAAAACATCATTTTTTTCAGAATAAAAACAAACGTTCGCCACTGATCAGCTCGTGGTAACGCTTCAATCACTTTGTCAATTATTTCTTCTCTGGTTTTCACAATCTTAAACCTTTCAAGTTCAATTTTTAGGTGACAGAACCGTTCAATCATTTGTCTAACAGTTTCACCTTTCAAACTATCAAACAGATCAAATTCTTTTTTTAATAATGCTATTTTGTTTTTCTTTATCTGTTTACCCCCCTCAGCTTTCACTCTCAAATCTTCCCATACAGATTTCGATGACCCATCATGAATTAATAATGAAAAAATATCATCTCGAACTGATTGTTGGATCAAGGCAATCATTTTCTGCTCGTATGAGAATTTCTTTTTGTCTTCCTCTGAAAAATATTTGATCATAATTTCTTCTCCTTTGTCATTAACAGGTGTATCATATCCAAACTCCAAGCAAAACCAACTCTCATGTGCATATGCTTTCGTCCAGTTGATAAACCTTTCTTTTCACTAAACGTAATCCTCAATATTCTCCAGCTTCGGTGGTTTTGAGTAAGTTCCATAAAAGTTGTCATGTTTAATGTTATCTTTGATAGTTTTTGTTATTGCTTTGGGTGTAGCATCTGAAGCTTCCATTGTATCCGAGGTAAACGCGTTGTAGAAAGTGTTGAAAAATTCTTCAGCCATGATGTAAATTCTTGAATCAATGTACCTGGAGACACAAACAATCAAACAAACACAATCAGTTTAAACAATACTAAGCAACTTGAAACAGACTGACACTCGGTTGACGCGAAATGATCTTGACGCTGAATTTCCACTTTCAAGCGAAATAAGAATCTCAAGCGGAATTAAGGTTTCAAACGGAATCACTTGGATGACACTTCAAGCGAAATCAACACTTCAAGCGAAATCAGAACTTTCAAGCGGAATAACTTGTTTCAAGCGGAATAAGACTTTGAAGCGGAATCTGATGAACTTTCAAGCGAAATAGCAGATTCAAACGAAATCACTTGCTAATCTCAAGCGGAATAGTATTTTTCAAGCGGAATCAGTTGGACTTTTCAAGCGGAATAAGAATGTTCGTTCAAGCGGAATTACGTTTTTGGTCCATTTTAGTCACTTTTAATTCGAATTTTGATCTGATTCTTTTAAGGGTTTGTTAAAACACTGTTTCGCACACAATATCAAAAATTCAGTTCATTTTGTCCATGAAATCTTGTCCAATTTGTAAAAGAAGGTGTAGAAGTCAGAAAACAGATGCAATCAAGCTGAACTCTTCTTCCTGAGCTCTGATACCACTTGTAGGATCGTTGTACGACCTGAACGAGTCGATCAGAAGAGTTGTTTATCCGAATCAAAGGCGGAATCAATGATACGGACGCTCGATTCAATTATAATGTCACTAATATTGATTTAACACTGATTTACAACCCGGAGACAATTCGGCAGAGCTTCGCTACTCAGATCCGAAAGTTACAAATGACAAACCAAGTGCCCCTATATATAATGATGTGATTCCGCTTGAAATGGACCAAGACACTTTCAAGCGGAATTAGTTAAACTGATTTCGCTTGAAATGGTTCCTGGCAGTTTCAAGCGGAATTAGCTCCTAATTCACAAATCTCAGTTTCTAGCAACTCGAGCACTGGTTATCCTATCCTATCTCATTACATGACTCGATACAAGACGAAGTCAATAGACATAATGCACTAACATACTTAACCTTCATCTCACTTTTGAGTGCCCAAGTAAACTCAGCGCCGTGTTTTCCTTCCCATCGTACCTTAACAATAGGAATTCAACTGTACCTTAATTGCTTGACACCTCGATCCATGATCTCGACAGGTTTCTCCAGAAAGTGTAGAGTCTAATTGATTAGAAGATCCTCGAGTGGAACTTGAAGTCCTTCTTCAACTAGACACTTCTTCAAATTTGAGACGTGGAAGGTAGGATGGACATTGTTAAGCTCTTGAGGTAGGTCCAGTCGATACGTTACCTTGCCAATCCAATTACTACTAATAGCTAGCGGTAAGTGGGTATCGAACACAGGGAGTTTGTGGAATATGCGTTATCTAAATGGTTTATCTAAATGACTAAAGTTAACTAAATTGCAAGAAACGTAAATTCAGAATTTTGGTTGTTTGGTTTTAAGAACTAAGATTAACTAATTAAATTGCAAATCAAAGATAGGTTGTGAAACAGATTAGGAAAAAGCAATCATCCTAGATTTCTGGTTTTAATCCACACTAATGTTTATGACCAATTAGAAAGAACCACATTGACATGGCTCGTGTTTGATTATTTATTTGTGATAAAAGGGAACTAAGTACTCAGATTATGAAAACGTGAGGTTGTTACCCGATGATCAATTGACAATTATCCAACCCTAATCCCTCCCATGATATCTCGATTGCCAACGGCACCAAGAACGTATGGTTTAGACTAACATCAAACAAGAATCAACAATTTACAAACAAACATTCAAACACCATAATAACTTAAACAAACATTGCAAAGTCATTATTCTAGAAATTCAAGCACAAACATAGTGTTTCAAAGACAAACCTTACATCTAGGATGATCACCACAAGTTTAGCCACTCAAGACTTGGTACATCATCATCACACAAGGATTAATGTTCATATGAATCAAAAACACAAACAAATTGTTTAGAACCAAGAAGAACAAGCCAAATTCACCCTAGGAATTGCTCCAAAATGTCCAACAATGATTGCCAATGAAAAGACACCATAAAACTCCTTAAAAGTGGGAGTTACACTTTTCACGTCAGGCTCCACCGTAAGCTACGTTGGCCACCGTATCTTAAAGTGGTTTGAAATGGCCTACGCTGGCAAGAAACTATCTTACGGCAATAATTTTTGTCAGGGTCTACCGTAAGCTACGCCCTCTACTGTAAGCTACGGTAGGCTTCAGCATCAAATTTTGTTTTCAGCATAATTTTTTCGTTTCAACTTCGTTTTCTTCACCGTTTTCGCCTACGTTTTCGTTATTTCGTCTTCTATCATGCTATATTATTAATTCTTCAATTCTAATACATTATTTTATTCATTTATGCTCCATCTTTCAATCTCCAATCCAGTCGCGCCTATTACAAAGCTTCATTTCCACACTTTTAGGCTCCGAATGTACCTGAAACACAAGCAAACGTAGTCATCTAATTCTAGACAATTACTCGATTAAATGTAGGATTAAAATACCATTTATAGCAGTTAAGGGACGTCCTACAGACCACCCGTCACATCCCCACACTTAACTGTTGCTTGCCCCCAAGCAACTCATCAAAAACAACTCGTAACTCCTCAAACAATCAACATAAATCAAGCAAGAAAATGTCCACATACTAACTTTTTCTAAAAACCCGCACAACACACCCCTCACAATGACACTCCTCTCGGTGACCAATAATAACTAGCAAAGATGAGCTAGAACACACTTACGGCAAATGGGTGGTATCACAATAATAAGCTTGTACTTAAATCGGTCCTTCGCCTAAAGAATTTGCTAAACACGCATGTGAATCAAAGGGACTTATAGGTTGGAACGTGGGTAGGAATATGGGTAGGAAATGGAAATATATATGAATAGTAGCTAATGATTCAACCCGGTCTTTTATTTCTATCTAAACATAACATAAACGTCTATATACAATACATTCCAACATTTTTTTCGTTGATTTTTTTTACTACAACTACAAACGTTTATTCTCATTCTTTTTGTATTTTTCTTTTTCTTTTTGTATTTTTATTTTTTTCAACATAAACATAACATAACAAACATACAAATACAAAATGCTAACCGGGTTAAATACAAGTGAATTTTTTTAGAGAACTAGGCTTGGGTTAACAAACGATCGGCTTTAAGCTCAAATGGGCTACTAAAGTCCAAACCCCCGCCCCTCTAGCTACCAAGCTCATATATATAACTTATGAGGTCCAACCCCCAAAATCCCACACTCGCACACATCATGACGAGGCTACCTTAATGCCCTTATCCTTTTCACATACATATCAAGCTAAGGCCTCAAACCGAATTCAAGCACAAGTTCTAATGCACCACCACCCATTGCCACACTTATCAAAGAAAATATTTCTAACAATTCAACTAAGTGGCTCAAACTCTCACCAAGAAAAGGGGTATACGGGGATGCCGGTGTGTCATGCGGTTTCAATACTTAAGTGTTCAAATTTGGACCATTTTTTCGCTTGATTTCAGGATTTTTCAAAAGTGTCAAAAATTTCCCCCATCCCCACACTTGGAATACATTGTCCCCAATGTATGGCTTTGAAGGGAAAGATCGTTCAAAACACACCCCACATTTTTTTTAACAAAAGCAAACAAACTAACTACCAATATTTCAAGGCTAAAGAACATGACAAGTCTAAGGAAAGAGTACATGGACCTGATGAAGTTTGACACAACAGATGTTGTAAATGATTTGATTTCCTATCACTACCTTCACACAACTATCCGCACATCTTCCCCACACTTGAGTGTTGCCATAGCCCTGAAACATAGAAAAATAAAGAAATAACAAGGTTAGTGAAAAACCCCGAGTTGCCTCCCGAGCAGCGCTAAGTTTTTGAGTCTTCAGCCAGACCGTGCCACCCCCGTTTATGGTGGCTCAAAGAAACGATTCCTCCCATCTCCATCACTACATCATGCCATTGAGTAAAATACATCCGTCCCGTTTCGATTCGGTGGGTAATAAAATACACTCCTGCTTGATCCTATGTGCTTTTCTTCACGATCCGGTGGGTGATTTATTTTCATTCATTGACACACTTTTTTCATAAAATCACTAGACTCACCACCCTTCCCCTCAATGGACTCATAACTAATCACTCTAGTTTGAATATCAAAGGACAACTTACGGTTCTTTTCGGTCATAGTAATGATCCCGTCTCTACAATTGATTTGAGCATTTGATGTGTATAGAAACGGTCGACCTAAGATTACTATATGTTGTGCTGCCATTTTGGTAGAAGCATAGTCTAGGACCAGAAAATCCACCGGGTATTCAAACTCTCCCAACTGAATCTTAACATTCCTAACCATTCCCCGTGGACGCCTCCAACTTTCATCCGCCAAGCTCACCATGGTGTCTACGTCTTGCAGCAGGCCAAAGTCATACATGTCATACAACTCGCCTGGTAGCACGCTCATGCCCGCCCCATAATCCAACAATGCATAAGGAATTTTTAGTTTTCGCACTCGGATAGGCACGAGTGGTGCTCCATGCTCTTTGTCATTTTCAACCTTTGCATATTTTCCTATACATGCATTCACTTGACACGAAGAGGTTAGAAATGTTTCATTAAATTCAGTACTAGGAATGGTGCCTACCACATTAATGTTAACGCTTTTGATGTGTTTGGGATTTGTCACTGTGTCGCTTGGTAGTTGACCTTTTTCTTTCTTCAAGAGTGCCACCTCACTTGCAAGTTGACCCATTTGGGTGGTCAAATATTGAATAGCTTTGTCACGGATTTTATCTTTTTAACTACGAACATCGTCCATTTGATCTCTTTGTTGCATTTCTAGTTGTACCGCCTTCAACATCTCCATGACTTCATTTCCACCCGAGTTGGATGGCCCCGACCACCCGGTTTATTCATTGGTGGGTGGTTGATATTGCGTTTGATACCCTTGATTGTTAAATTGTTGTCGCGGAACAAAATTTCCTTGGAAATTAGGATTGGATTGGTTGGACGGATTTCCATAACGAAATTTTGGGTGATTTCTCAATCCGGGGTGGTAGGTGTTCGAATTCATATTATAATTCCTACCACCTTCCCCTTGGCCTTGAACCGCATTGACCCCTTCAAATTGTTCTTGGTCTCCCAAACAATTCTCTGCCGCATGACCCAACTCATTACAAATTGAACAAACATCATATACCTGGTTTGTAGTCTGAACTCCACCATCATCCACAGCATGCACTTGTGGCCTAGTAATAGCCGGTCTCGCTCTCCTACATGATTGAGCTTTTCTTTTTGATGTGACAGCCATTTGCTCCAAAAATGCCCAATCATCTTGCTCGTAATTGGTACCGAATGTACCATTCGTGATAGACATTAAGTCACGAGCATCTTCGGAGTTTAACCCCTCAGGAAACGCATTCAACAATTCCCACAACTCTATCCCATGATGACGGCAATTCTTTATCATCAAATTTAATCGCTCAAAAGCTTCATGAAACATTTCACCTTGTTATTGTTGAAAGCTTCTCAAGCTTCTTCTCGCATCGTTGGTCTTTTGGGCCGTGAAAAATTCTTCTAAAAATCTTTGTTGCATCTCCGCCCATGTATAAATCGAAGCCGATGGTAAAGTATAAAACCATCTCTTCGCTTTATCCTCCAACAAAAACAGAAATAGCACCAATTTGACCTCATCCGAAGAAAACCCTTGCCCACCGATAGTATTGCATATTGAATCATATGCCTCCAAATGAAAATAAGGTTCCTCCGTTGCTAGACCCTTATACTTCGGTAAACTTTGGAGGGAATTCGTTCTAACTTCGAAGGTCCTCCCTTGATTGTTTTGAGGAATAACTACCGGTGAAGGATTGCTGGTAATTACCTGCCGAAAATGTGCTTCAATGCCCCTCACGGCATCTCAGTTATGTCTTCGTGGCATGCCCAATCGAACCCTTGGACGTGCTGGACCCATTGGTCTTTGAACTTGTGGTCTTGGAGGCGCGAATTGTTGAGGCGGTGGTTGAAACATTTGTCCCCCATGTTGTTGTTGCGGAATTTGCCTTTGAATTGGTGGACCTTGTTGTGGCAATTGTTGAGGAACAATTTGTTGTATCACTTGTTGTTGTTGAGGTCTATCAAAACCTTGCATCCCTTGACTTTGACCTTGACCTTGCACATAAGTATATTCCCATTGATCTCCGTCACCTCCATACATGTAACCTTCTTCCTCATATCCCCCAAACTCTTCATCATACCCATCTCTTCTCACTCCCGGAGTTTGTAGAAATTGTTATGTTTGATATTTTACCCCCGGTTGTAAAGGTGGTTGAAATGAAGGGGTAGCATGGACTATAGATGGGCCTGGTTGAAATAGACCGGGTGGTGGTATTTGTTGTGATGAGGATGATTGTCCGGATGTTGAGAAAAAAGATGAAAAGGCTGGAACGGGTGATGATGTAGGATTATAGCTAAAAGTGTATTCGGTTTGGGTATTTGTGGGTAAGGTGGTGTTGGTTGGTTTAATTTCAGGTGTTGATGTAGGAATGGTAGAATTTGGTGGAGGTGTGGATGGTGTTGGTTAACCCGTAGTGGGTGGTGGTGGTGGATCCATTGTGTTAATCGGTGTAAGGGGCTATTTGGCAACATCTGAATGGTTAAGTGCTGAACCAGTAAGAGGTCTGAACCATTAAGTGCTGAACCAGTAAGAGGTCTGAACCATTAAGAGCATGTATAATTCTTAACCGTTTAGAGGCAAATGTCTGACCAATTCAGATTAGAGGTCTTAACCATTCAGACTCTGTATAAATCTTAACCATTCAGAGGCAAATGTCTGAACCATTCAGACATCTGCTTGTGAAACAAACAGTCTGAATCATTAAGTGCTGAACCAGTAAGAGGTATGAACCATTAAGAGCGTCATTAAGAGGTAAAAAAACAGCCCCTAACTGGTGTTGTTGGTGAACCACTAATTTTATTTTCTCGTAGTAATACTCTGTTTCTTCTCAAAGTTCGTTCAATCTCTGGATCGAATGCTAATGGTGATAGCTTGTGAGAGCCTCTAATATGCATGCACCTGTAAATACCTACACACTAAACACAACCAGCGTAAACCCACAAAATAACAAACTAAACTATCAAAGATAACACATGTTGCGCACTACTCCCCGGCCAACGGTACCAAAATTTGACATGAGGTCGAAGTCTCAATCAAATTTAATCTAATTACTACTAATAGCTAGCGGTAACTAGGTATCGAACACTAGGAGTTTGTGGAATATGTGTTATCTAAGTGGTTTATCTAAATGACTAAAGTTAACTAAATTGCAAGAAATGTAAATTCAGAATTTTGGTTGTTTGGTTTTAAGAACTAAGATTAACTAATTAAATTGCAAATCAAAGGTAGGTTGTGAAACATATTAGGAAAAAGCGACCATCCTAGATTTTTGGTTTTAATCCGCACTAATGTTTATGCCCAACTAGAAAGAACCACATAGACATGGCTCATGTTTGATTATTTGTTTGTGATAAAAGGGAACTAAGTACTCGGATTATGAAAACGCGAGGTTGTTACCCAATGATCAATTGACAAGTATCCAACCCTAATCCCTCCCATGAAATCTCGATTGCCAACGGCACCAAGAACGTATGGTTTAGACTAACATCAAACAAGAATCAACACTTTATAAACAAACATTCAAACACCATAATAACTTAAACAAACATTACAAAGTCATTATTCTAGAAATTCAAGCACAAACATAGTGTTTCAAAGACAAACCTTACATCTAGGATGATCACCATAAGTTTAGCCACTCATGACTTGGTACATCATCATCACACAAGGATTAATGTTCATATGAATCAAAACACAAACCAATTGTTTGGAATTGTTTAGAACCAAGAAGAACAAGCCAAATTCACCCTAGGAACTGCTCCAAAACGTCCAACAATGATTGTCAATGAAAAGAAACCATAAAACTCCTTAAAAGTGGGAGTTACACTTTTCACGCCATGCTCCATCGTAAGCTACGGTGGCAAGAAACTGTCTTATGGCATCAATTTTTGTCAGGGTCTACCGTAAGCTACGGTAGGCTTCAGCATGAAATTTTGTTTTCAGCATAACTTTTTCGTTTCAACTTCGTTTTCTTCACCGTTTTCGTCTATGTTCTCGTAATTTCGTCCTCTATCATGCTATCTTCTTAATTCTTCAATTCCAATAAACTATTTTCTTCATTTATGCTCCATCTTTCAATCTCCAATTCAGTCACGCCTATTCCAAAGCTTCATTTCCACACTTTTAGGCTCTGAATGTACCTGAAAAACAAGCAAACGTAGTCATCTAATTCTAGACAATTACTCGACTAAATGTTGGATTAAAATACCATTTATAGCACTTAAGGGTTGTCCTACGGACCACTCGTCAATAGGTTTCTCAAGAAAGTGTAGTGTCTAATTGATTAGAAGATCCTCGAGTGGAACTTTAAGTCCTTCTTCAGCTAGACACTTCTTAATATTTGAGACGTGGAAGGTAGGATGGACATTTTTGAGCTCTTGAGGTAGGTCCAGTCAATACGTTACCTTGACAATCCTTTTGAGAATTTTGAAAGGACCTACGTAGCGAGGAACGAGTTTCCCTTTCTTACCAAATCGAACTACACCCTTCCAAGGGGATACCTTGAGAAGTATAAAGTCACCAACGTTGAATTCCAAAGGTTTGTGACGCTTGTTAGCGTAACTCTTTTGTCGGCTCCTGGCTTTAAGCAAGTTGTCTCGAATCTGTAAAATCTTGTCTGTCGTCTCTTGTATAAGCTCAGGACCGGTGATTTGTGCTTCTCCAATCCCGTGCCAATAAATAGGCGAATGACACTTACGACCATACAATGACTCGAAAGGTGCCATTTGAATACTCGCGTGATAACTGTTGTTGTACGATATTTTGATAAAAAGAAAGTGCAAATCCCAATTTCCACCAAAATCGATTACGCAAGAACGAAGCATATCTTCTAGAGTTTGGATAGTACGCTCGGTTTGACCGTCGGATTAAGGACGGAAGGCGGTACTAAGATTAAGATGAGTACCAAGAGCGGATTAAAACGTTTGCCAAAGATGAGAGGTGAAACGACCATCACAGTCAGAGATGATGTCAATGGGGATACCATGATGACAAATGAATTCATCCGTGTAAATACGAGCCAATCTCTCGACTTTGTAATCTTCACGAATGGGGAGAAAATGAGCAAATTTGGTCAATTGATCAATGATCACCCAAATACTGTCATGACCTGAAGAAGTACGAGGAAGCTTAGTAATAAAGTCCCTTGCAATACTCTCCCATTTCCAGACAGGAATTTCTGGTTGTTCAAGCAAGCCAGAGGGACGTTGATGTTCATCTTTAACCTTGGAGCAAGTGAGACACTTCGAAACAAAGGTGGCGATATCTTTCTTCATGCCAGGCCACCAATAGGACGTACACATATTGTGGTACATCTTATTAGCTCCAGGATGAATAGAATACCTAGACTTGTGTGCCTCCTTCATCAGAAGTTCTCTAATGTTATCACGAGTAGGAACCCAAAAGCGATTGAGATAGTATAAGATACCACTGGATTTCGTTACAAGACTTTCTTATACACCACATTTCATCTCGTTATCGAGGTTGCCCTCGTTAATAGATGAGTATTGAGTTTCTCGAATGCGGTTTCGAAGATCGTCGATGAGTTGGAAGTAACAAACATTCTTGACATGAGTTTTACGATTAAGAGCGTCGGCCATGACATTCGCTTTACCTGGATGGTAGCGAATTCCGTAGTCGTAGTCGTTTAACAACTCTACCCAGCGACGCTCACGCATGTTGAGTTCTTTCTGATTGAAGATGTGTTGAAGGCTCTTATGGTCGGTGAAGACCACACACTTAGTACCATAAAGGTAGTGTAGCCATATCTTTAATGAAAAAACAACTGTACCAAGTTCAAGAGCGTGCGTAGTGTAGTTTTTCTCATGGATCTTGAGTTGTCTCAACGCGTAAGCGATAACCTTGTCCCGCTGCATAAGAACGTAACCAAGACCTTGGTTTGATGCATCGCAATACATGACAAAATCATCGTTACCATCTGGAAGAGCAAGGATGGGAGCATTAGAAAGCATGTCCTTGAGTGTTTAGAAAGACTCCTCTTGTTCAGGACCCCAAACAAAATGTTTATCTTTTTAGGTCAAGGAAGTGAGAGGAACGATGATTTTTGAGAAGTTCGAAATGAAACGACGATAGTAACCAGCTTGACCAAGGAACGAATGAATTTTGGACGAAGACTTAGGAGCAATCCAATTCTTCACTGCTTCGATCTTTGTAGAGTTAATGTGAATACCAAGCTCGTTGACGGTGTGACGCAGGAATTGAACTTCTTTCAACCAAAATTCACACTTGGAGAATTTGGCGTAAAGTTGTTCAGTATGCAAAAGCTGAAGGATAAGACGCAAATGTCGCTCATGCTCTTCTTGTGTCTTGGAATAGATGAGGATATCGTCGATGAAGACGATCACGAAACGGTCAAGATATGGTTTGCACACACGGTTCATCAAGTCCATGAAGACCATAGATGCGTTGGTCAAACCAAAAGGCATGACCACGAACTCGTAATGACCATAACGTGTATGAAACGCGGTTTTGAGTATATCTTCTTCGAGGACTCGAAGTTGATGATAACCAGAATGGTGATCAATCTTGGAAAAGCATGTCGCGCCTTGTAATTGATCAAAGAGATCATCAATACGAGGAAGAGGATATCAGGTTTTTTTTTACTGTGAGTTTGTTGAGCTCACGATAGTCAATGCAGATCTGAAAAGATCCATCCTTCTTCTTGACGAACAGAACGAGAGCGCCCCCAAGGAGAAGTAATAGGGCATATAAAGCCTTTTTCAAGAAGCTCTTGAAGTTGGCTAGATAGCTCTTGCATTTCTGAGGGTGCTAAACGATAAACAAACTTAGCGACAGGCATAGCGCCAGGCACTAAATCGATACGAAAATCAACAGAACAAGGAGGAGGAGGACCAAGAAGATCCTCTGGGAAAACATCAGGGAAGTCACAAACAATAGGAATGTCACTCGTGCTTGGACCCTTGTCCCTTTTTCCACAATGTGGGCAAGAAAGGCGAAGGAACCCTTGCGCAAGTATTTGTTTGCTTGAGTGGACGACATAAGCTTGAGACCCGTAGAAGGTTTCTTGCCATAGACGTGTAGAGAATCACTGTTAGGAAGAGGAAGGCGAATGAATTTCTCATAACAAACGACTTCAGCAAGAACTCGCCTAAGCCAATCCATGCCTACTATGATATCGAAGCTACCCATTTGCATACGTATGAGGTCAATTGAAAACATATGATCGTTAAATTTCAAAGAACACTTAGAAAGAACAGAATCGAAAGTGGCGGATTTACCATTAGCGACTTCGACAGTGAATGATTTGTGCAACTTAGAACGTCTACACTTAAGCAAAGGTTCAAATTCAATGGATACAAAACTTTTATCCGCGCTAGTATGAACTAAACATGAAGCATAGACATTGTTAACGAGAAACATACCATTGATGACATCGTTGGCATTCTGCGCTTGAGCTGCGGTGATGACGAACGCTCTGCCACGCGCTTGCTAAGGCTGCTGCTTTTGTTGGTTGTTATTGGTGTTGCGCTGGGGATAGCCGTTTGCAAGATGATTAAGATCACCGCACTTGAAGCAGGCTCGGACAGTGGATGCTTGGGGTTGGGTATGGTTAGGTGCGGGGTTTTGGGCTACCGCAACTGTTTGGTTTTGATTGACGAGTGGCTTTAGACCACTGCGACACTGGTTGGCAAAATGCCCAAACCTATTTTAGTTCATACATAGGCGGCATGGTGTGTGAGCTGGGTGATGGTATAAGCAGGTGTTACACTGGGGATGGGTCCCAGTGTAGGATTTCTTGGGTGGAGCAGGGTTTTGAACTGGAGCGACTTGTTGGATGGGTTGTGGGTTGCGGAGTGATTACCGCACAGTTTTGGCTTGAAGCATTCCACGTCTTGCCTTTATTCTTGGAAGAGGATGGCTTGGATGGAGTGGGTTCAATGACGGTGATGTCGGTGGTGGCTTGATGAGCATTCTTCGATGAAACCTTGTCGGAGGTTCCACGAAGAATACAATTGTTGTTAAGTTTGGCGGCTAAACGATAAGTGTCTTCAAGGGTTTTGGGTGAGGCTGACTCAATGAGGTTCATGATCGATGGGGGAAGGCATCGGATGTACTTTGCGATAGCCTTGTCAACGGTGTCAACTTGGCCAGGGCACAAAGCACTAAGCTGGTTGAAACGAGCTGTGAGGCCAGCGTTGCCGCTCCCCACTTGCTTCAGATTCCAGAATTCGTTCTCTAGCTTCTGAAGTTCATGTGGAGGACAAAACTTGTCCTTTTTAGCTTTTTAAGGTCAGACCAGGGTAGGGCATGGGTGACTTCGTTCCCCCAAGTGTTACGCTTGGAGGTCCACCAATCAAGGGCTCTTGATCAGAAAACTCATGTTGCGTTGAGGGTTCGAAGGTTATTGGGGCAATCACTCTCAAGAAATGTCAATTCGATGGCATTAAACCACTGAAGTAACATGGTGGCACCCTCTTCGCCAGTGAAGTTTAAGGGTTTACAAGCGACAAACTGTTTGAAGGTAAAGGTCGACTTAGGTGTTTCCACCTTGGAGTCAACGGAGCCATTGGGTGAATCGGTGTTGGGTGGGGTTTGGATCTTGCTGACGATATCGGGAATGACCTTAGCCATCTACTTTGCCATGAATTTTATGAGATCCTTCTTCGACATTGACTCTTCGTTGTTGCTGTTGGAACCCTTATTCGAACCTGAATTGGATCCAGGCTTGGACTTCTTTTGGTTCTTAGATAGGCTGTTGGAAGCCATCTAAGGAATCGAAAGAGGAATAGAGGATGAGACTTGATCATAACATATAAATCATGTTTTTGCATGTATAAGCATGTAAGTATCACATATCACGTATGATTCACATAGTTTGCAATGAGTATAACAAGTATTCGAAAAGCATAAACACGTATGAATGCGTAAAGGAATATAAATTTAGTTTGTTCACGAGAATTATTAATGTTTTTTTATTGCGAGAGACGTGCGAGTCGTGCATCGGTTTTGAAATGAACGAGGTAACAAGTATTAAAACACATAGAAATTGAGATAACATTGATTTGTGTGCAGGTGTGTATAAATTTTAGATATATTTTAAGCACTTTTTACTCTTGAATCAAGCTTTAAATTTATAAAACACAATACAATACTATCACTCTACACACATTAGGGCAAGTGCGCCCATCGTAGACGTAGTATAGTGATGGTAAGATACCGAGGTCGTCCAAGGACACAAGAGCTTTTAATATCGGCTTGTTGTTAACGTCTAATCTAACCAAATTTTGATAAAAGTTTTGAAAGTTTTTAAAGATAAAGTAGAAAATAAACATGTAAATGTAAGGAAAAACAAATAGACAAGAAGGAATCACTTGGTTCCAACTCCTCATTTATGTATCCTTTGATGATTTCCGCACTTTATGCTTTTTAAGAGATTATCTTAGTTATAGTGGTAGGCCCCTCTTGTGAAGGCGACGTTACCCTCAAACTATTGGTCTGAGTCAACAGGGATACAGTCCTGCAAGGTCGGATTATTGAAAGATAATTAAATATGTTATTAATGCAAAAAGCGGTAGGCCCCTCCTGTGAAGGCGACGTCTCAACCTATTGGTCTGAGTCGGTAGGGATACAGTCCCGCAAGTTTGGGTTATTAAATTAATAGTAGTTTATAAATAAGGGATTACAAGTCGTTCTTACTTCCCCCGATTTAATGCTATCTACCTCAAGGGAAGTCCTAATAAGCTTGAATTAGGTCCTCGTAGGATCTATACACTGAACGAGGCAAGAGCTTTACCCAAACACCCTTCTAACCCCCTTCTAGGCAGTTAACACATTTTATTTAGACCGTAAAGACACGAATGAGTGAATCAATAAAACATGAACAAGTGATTAAGTAAAGTTCACCTTCAATATAAAAAACTAGTTATTAAAATCATTAATACATACCCAAATAAAAAGTTTGCCAAAGGTTGGAAATCAAAATTAATACATAAAAGATTTGTCTTCACCAAGTGATGTAAGAAATTAGCCAAGCATGGACTTTGATTGACAAAAACTCTTACGATCGATCTTGGATCCCGAGACTACTACACACTCTAAAAGATGAAAGATGGATGATGGTGGTGTGTGTTGGTGTTGTAGTGGTGGTGGACTGATGGCAAGTGTGAGAGATATGGTTTGCCAAGGAATGAGTTGGAATTAAACCAAGCACCCCTATTTATAGCTGGAAACAGAGCCTTCACATGGCCCCGTGCCCACCTGGCACGACCCCGCGGTCTTCAATTTCTCTCCCTTCATTAACTGTAGAAGTCAGGTCTCTGTACTAACACGCCCCATGTTGACAAAGCACGACCCCGTGGTGATTTTACTTGCTGTACTATCTCAGATTCTGCGAATCCTAGAGTTGACCACGGCCCATGTTGACTTGGCACAACCCCGTGTTTGTTTGTCTTTTGTTGTTTGTCTTTTTCTACAGGGATCTTGACTGGGCACGGCCCCGTGCCTAAGCTTCTGTTTTTGTTATTTTTGTTGTTTTGGATGTGGATGGGGTTTCGGCAGGCCGTATCAATCCTTCTTGCTTGTATTTGTGTTGGTTTCTGTTGTTAATTTGTTCCTTTTTATCGTTTAAGCTCTTTTGATCCTGTAAATTAAAAGTAAACAAAGAAACATGTTTTTTCCAACATTAGTATCGAAAAAGGGTTGATTTTATGCCTTGTTTGATGTAATTTATATGTTGCATTTTACGCACATCAAACATAAAAGAGGGTAATGTAAAATATGGAATGTCACGAAACGTGACTAAGACTTTTCCAAAGTAAATCGAAGATCCTTTCTAATTAGGGAAACGTGCTTTGGCCTATAGGTAAAATACTCTCGTCGAGCAGGGGTTAACGGTATTTTACCCTTCTAGTTACTGCACGTCCCTAATCGATTGAAAATTCAAAACTTTAGCGGGATTGAAAATCGAGGAATGGGACTAGTTGACAAGATGCGGGTTTCACCCCTAACTTGGCAACATCGTACCCTAAGTGTGGTTGGTACTCGTTGGGTCAAGAAAGTTAATTCAGACACTTTGACGAGGTTGCACTAGAGTTTGAATTGGAAATTTACCATCAAGATGTGAATTTCACTCCTTACTTGATGGCGTAATTTCGTGCAAAAACCGAATAAGCGGATTGAGATTTTTTCACCAAAGTATGGGTTTCACGCCTATTTTGGTGAAGTCATCTCGTTTGTAAAATATGAGTGTCATCGAGTCTTCAACGTGTATATTGTGGAAAGCATCTTAGGAAAGACATATTTTAATATTAAGATAAATGAAGTAGAAAGAAGCAAGGTAGGAAGAATTAACACGTTAACAAGAAGCAAGAATGGTCAAAGTTTGGTACCTAGTCTAGACTAGGTCGAACATGGCAATTCTACCTAATTCCCTATAGTTATGGCCCTGATACCAATCTGTCACACCCCAACCGATGGCGGAAACATCGGAGTAAGACGAACGAAATATCTCGAGACTTCATAACACTATTTGCGATAATAATTTAAAGTAACTGATTTCATTTCAAAATAACATTTGTCAAGTACAACATGGAAATTCAAATTACAACGATTGTTTCAAATACAACAACGATACAATAATCACAGATAACATCGTTTCAAAATGATACAACAAATACAACATCCTATTCTAGTATAACACGGCGTGTATCTAAAGTATCCCTACTAAGTTTCATCATCCCAATCATCCTCAACTTGCAATATGTTTGAAAATACATGGTTTAATTGAAAGGTATTGGTGAGTATACAAATTTAATACATAGCATAACTATAAAAGATTTAAACGAATTCACATGGAAAATTTAGTTATCAATATTAAGGTATAAACTGGCATGCTAATATTTAAGTCAATTACCGCAAGTATTAAATTTAACATGACCACAAGATTACGCGCGGTGCGTTACTCCTATAGCACTATACATGTTAAATGGAGCCTCGTACGAAGTTAATGACAAGTTTATTACACAAAAGAGTCATCCAGATAAACGAATCAAGTATAACTGATGTGTGCAAAATGTAACACATAAATTACATCAAATGAGGCATAAAACTAACCATTTTTAGTACTAATGTTGGAAAAAGTGTGTTTCTTTCTTCCTTTTGAATTTACAGGACCAAACGAGCTTAAAAGAACAAAAGGAGCAAATAAGCAGCCAAAAACAACATAAATACAAAAAGAAGGAATAAACGTGACATGCCCGACTCCTCGGCAGCATCTCCCAAGCAAAAACAAGGAAACAGACTCTAACCAAAGGGTTGTGCCCAGCTGGGCATGGGCGTGGTCAGGACCCTGCACAAAAGGACAAACCTGCAGAAGCTTCTACGCCCACCACGGGGTCATGCCCAGCTCTACACGGGGCATGGTCAATGCTAAGATTTGCATAATCTTGATAGTACGGCAAAGAGTTGACCACAGGGTCGTGTGGGGCCCTCTGATGACAATTGCAATTAATGAAGGAAGAGAATATGATGGCCACGGGCCGTGTTGGCTGGACACGGGGCCGTGGCCAGGGCTTTGTTCTGGCTATAAATAGGGGTGCTTGGTTCTCATCAAAGGCATCCCTTGGCAAACCACTACTCTCCCACTTTGCCACCACTCCACCACCACTACAACACCAACACCCACCACCATCATCCATCATCCATCTTTAGAGTGTGTAGTAGTATCGGGATCCAAGATTGATTGTAAGAGTTCTTGCCAATCAAAGGCCATGTTTGGCTAAGCCTCTTACATCATTTGGTGAAGACAAGTCTTTTATGTATTACTTTTGATTTTTAATCTTTCGGCACTTTTTATTTGGGTTTGTATTAATGACTTGAAAAACTAGTTTCTTATGTTAAAGGTGAATTTTCTTTACCATTTCTTCATGATGTCTTGAGGTTGCTTTACTGTCTATATAAAGTAAATGATGTCATCATTCATGTCTTTACGGTCTATATAAAGCGCGTTAACTACCTGGAAGGGGGTAAGGGGGAAGGTTTGGTAAAGTTCTTGTCTCGTTCAGCGTATAGATCCTGCAAGGACCTGGTTCAAGCTTACTAGGACCTCCTTCAATGCCCAACGGTATTGGATGGTGCGGGTATGAATAGCTTGAACCCCTCATATGTAAACTACTATTAATACTTTAAACCGGCTTCTTGGGATTGTATCCTTGCTGACTCAAACCACTTAGCCGAGGGTAACGTCACCTTCAAAAGAGGGGCCTACCACTTTTCGCATTAATAACTTACTTAATTGTCTTTCAATTTTCTGACCCTTTGGGATTGTATCCCTGCCGACTCAAACCACTGGGTTGAAGGTAATGTCACCTTCAAAAGAGGGGCCTACTACTATAACTAAGAGAATCTCTTAAAAAAGTCCAAAAGTGCGAAAATCATCAAAGGATACATTAAAGACGAGTTGGATCCAAGTGATTCTATCTTGTCTATTTGTTTTTTCCTTTATATTTATCTTTTCATTTTTAGTTTTATTTTCATGTTTCAAAACTTTTCTCAAAAAAAATTAGATCGATTAGACGTTGAGGATAAACCGGTATTAAAAGCTCTTGTGTCCTTGGACGACCTCGGTATCTTACCAACACTATACTACGCTCACGATGGGTGCAGTTGTCCAAGTGTGAGTTTAGTGTTAGTACAATATCGTGTTTTATAAATTTAAAACTTGACTAATGCGTAAAATGGGCTTAAAATATTAATAAAATCATATCGCACCGAACTCACACCGATAACATATTAGAATGCATGTATTGGATTGTTTGCGCATTTGAATAAAAGTCTAAGTGTAACTATGTAGGTTTATAGATAAACATATTGCACCCAAAGTGTAAAATGGAAAAGGGGTGTTCGAGTATACTCACGGTTTTGCTAAGTCTTCTTAGTTAATCCCGCGAGCGAAGAGTTGAGTTGTTGACGAGCACAAGAACACCAAGGTTACCCTACAGGGGTAAACGAAGGTGTGAGTGTTGGAGTTGAACGGAGGATTTGGATTAGAATGAAAGTACATAAATACATAGTATGAAAATAAGATATAAACAGAAACTACATTTTGTCCATGCACTCGTTAAGATACTGAGTTTCTGTGATTTCATGGGTCCTGATTTGCCCGTCAGAATTAGTAACGAGGAATGCGGAAACAGAAAGAATGGAAACTGAAACGACACAAACTGTTCGGGCGAAAGGACAGTTCTCACGACAAGAAGCCTTTCACGTGAAAGAAATCACCCTTTCGTGCCACAGGTTCTGTTTGGCAAACCAAACTTCGTTTGAACATTTTAACTATTAATCAGTTACGCTTGTGAGTCCAGTTAAGTTATAGGTTATAGATAATAGTCTAGAGTATCATAGAATTCATAGAAGTCATGTATGGAGGTAACCTCATTATAGTTCACCAAAGCACAAGTTAGTTAACTTAGTTAACTAACCGGTTGGTCATGAATACAGAATATAAAAGACATAAGGTAAATAGCCAAATAACCGAATAAGAACAACCCAGGTGTGCCATCTCAACATGGAAGGAAGTGAATCCAAGTGTTGGAGGCTGGGCAGGGTTAAATTATTCTAGGTCTAGGTGATTGTTTGGGTGTTCGTTTTACAAGTTCAGGTGAGGTGGTGGAACTAGATTGGAAGCCAAGGCTCCCACAGTTCACACACTGTTTATATCAGAATCATTCATATCGAAAATGAGGATCTAACTAACTTTCAACACTTAGAAAATGTCAGAATGAGATGAACTAAAACCTTTCGTGCGAGAGAGCGTCCCTGTCGTGCGAGAGAGCGTCCCTGTCACGCGAAAGGGTTAGCCTTTCGTGCGACAGGACTGCCTTTCGTGCAACAGGACTGCCTTTCATACAAGAGGCTCCTGTTCGAGATGAAAACAACTCGGTTTTGGTTGAACTGTTCATCTTCTTGGCTGGAATCGACCCTAACACTAACCCACAGCTACTGACTTTGCTTGTGATCTTGGTGGGTTCCCGATTTGGCCAAGTTGATAATAGAAAGTTTGTTTGTAAAAAGTTTGAAAGAACAATCTACAATCTTTGAGATGGTCATTAATAAGTTGAGAGTTGATATTAGATTGCCACTGCAAGTCTGAGAAACCAAGTTCAAATGATTGAAGAAGTGTATAAAAGTTTAGAAAAGTAGATGAAATATAAGAAATTAGGGTGTTAGTATGTTGCAAACTCACTTAGAATGTTACTGGAAGTGGCTGAGCTTGAGTGTGCGAAATCAGAATTCTAGAGAGAATTCCAGAGTTGTGGAAGGTGTGAAATGAAGAAGTGTCCTGGTATTTATAGGCTGGAATGGGATTTGGGACGATAGGAATTCGGGCGACATGGGCCTCTCGTGTGAAAGGGCCTTTCGCACGAAAGGGATAATCCCTTTTTTTCCGAATGTTCAAGTTTGTCGTTTTCGCAAATTTTGTCGGTTTTAAGCGTTTTAAACGTATAAGGGGCAATGCATAAGTGTAATGTATAAACAAAGGGCCTTTCGCATGAAAGGGATAATCCCTTTTGTCCGAATGTTCAAGTTTGTCGTTTTCACGAGTTTTGTCGGTTTTAAGCGTTTTAAATGTATAAGTGCAATGCATAAGTGTAAAGTATAAACAAATGCTTGTATGAAATGAATTTGCATGTATGAATAAGTGTGAATTTGCATATAAATTGTATCAAGTATGCACGTATAAGGAATGTATGACAAGTATTTACGAATTATGTATAACAAAATGTAAAAAAAGATCGAGTTTTCATTATGATTCAAGTCTCGGATTACAATGATTAAAATGAAAGACAATTACAAGGAGAATACAAGTTTCTATAAATAGAAATACAATCAAACTTGCTAAATAAGGAATGTTACAAAAAGCGAGGCGTTACAGTTTATATGAAACAACCTAAAGGCTTTAAACCTAAAGGTCAAGAACATCTAGTCTGTAAGTTGAAGAGATCCATATATGGGTTAAAACAAGCATCACGTCAATGGTACCTCAAGTTTGATGAAGTCATGAGGAAATAAGGTTTTGCAAAGAATCAAGTGGATCAATGCACCTACCTCAAGATGAGTAGGAGCAAATTTACTACACTTGTGCTTTACGTAGATGATACTCTATTGGCAAGTAATAGTTTAGACATGTTGCATGAGTCGAAACCCTTACTCTCGCATAGCTTCAACATGAAGGATCTTGGAGATGCTTCTTACGTCATTGGTATCGAAATTCACCGAGATAGACACAAAGGGATTGTAGGATTATCTCAAAAGGCCTGCATAGATTGTGTCCTTACACGTTACAACATGTAACACTGCAAACCCCCAGTCGCTCCCGTGGTTAAGGGAGATTTCGGTCCATTCCAATGTCGGTCCATTCAAATGTCCGACAACAGAGGTTGAAAAGGAGCAAATGAGCTAGATACCTTACGCGTCAGTAGTCGGGAGCCTGATGTATACTCAAGTCGTACTCGCCCATATATCGCTTATATTGCTGGAATGCTAGGCCGTTATCAGACTAATCATGGCCTATATCACTGAAAAGCAGCTATGAAAGTGCTTCGATATCTGCAAGGGACGAAGGACTATAAACTGACTTATAGAAGAAGTGATCATTTAGAAGTGGTAGGCTATTCTGATTCTGACTTTGCCAAATGCAAATATGACAAGAAATCCACTTCGGGCTATATCTTTATTTTAGCAGGCGGACCTATGATGTGCGTAAGTGTGTATAGTTTTTAATGTATATTTTAAGCCCTTTTACACGTTAGCCAAGTTTTAAATTTATAAAACACGATATTTACTAACACTAAACACACATATGGGCAAGTGCACCCATCGTGAGCGTAGTATAGTGTTGGTAAGATACCGAGGTCGTCCAAGGACACAAGAGCTTTTAATACCAGTTTATCCTCAACGTCTAATCAAATCAAAAAGTTTAGAAAAAGGTTTTTAAACAAGAAAAATAAAAACTAACTAAAATGCTGAAAAATAAAATAAAATAAAAACAGATAGACAAGATGAATCACTTGGATCCGACTCGTGTATAGTGTAACCTTTGATTATTTCCGCACTTTTGCACTTTTTAAGAGATTATCTTAGTTATTGTAGTAGGCCCCTCTTTTGAAGGTGACGTTACCCTCAACCCAGTAGTTTGAGTCAGCAAGGATACAATCCTAAAGGGTCGGATTATTGAAAGATAATTAATTAAGTTATTAATACATAGTATGGTAGGCCCCTCTTTTGAAGGTGACGTTACCCTCGACTAAGTAGTCTGAGTCAGCAAGGATACAGTCCTAAGTAGCCGGGTTAAAGTATTAATAGTAGCTTACATATGATGGGATCAAAGAGTTTGGACCCCCGCCATCCAATACCGGTGGGTATTGAAGGAGGTCCTACTAAATTTGACCCAGGTCCTTGCAGGATCTATACACTGAACAAGGCAAGGCTCTTACCAAACCGTTCCCTTAACCCCCGACCAGGTAGCCAACATATCCCCATATAGACCGTGGAGATATGAATGGTGAAAATCTTTTATTTTATATAGACAGTAAAATAATGCCAAGACACCACGGACAAACGATAAGGAAGAATCACCTTCAACATAAAAAACTAGTTATTAAAGTCATTAATACATAACCAAATAAAAAGTGCGAAAAGATTAAAAATAAAAAGTATTACACTAGACACTTGTCTTCACCAAGTGATGTAAGAGACTTAGGCAAACATGGCCTTTGATTGTCAAGAACTCTTACGATCAATCTTGGATCCCGAGACGACTCACACATTCTATGATGGATGATGGTGTTGTGATGGTGGTGGGTGGTGGGTGAAGTGTGAGAGAGGTGGTGTGCCAAGGGATGGTTTGTAAATGAGCCAAGCACCCCTATTTATAGCCTGAACAGCAGCTCGGGCACGGCCCCGTGTCCATTGGGCACGGCCCCGTGTCCATCCTCCTTCTCTTTCTTCATTAATTGCAGTTTGTCTGCATTAGTTGACCATGGCCCCGTGTCCGCTGGGCACGACCCCGTGTGCAGAAGCGTATCTGTACTATCAAGATTTCCCCAGATTCTGCGAATCTTAGAGTTGACCACGGCCCCGTGTCCGGTGGGCACGCCCCCGTGGTGGGTGATAGAAGCTTCTACAGCTTTGTCTTTTCTGCAGACACTTGGGCACGCCCCCGTGCTCACTGAGCACGGGGCGTGTTCAGCCTTCTGTTCTCTTGTTTTTGCTTGGGAAGATGCTGTCGGGGGTCGGGCATGCCACGTTTGTTCCTTTTCTTGTATTTATGTTAGATTTAGCTGCCTTTTTGCTTCTTTTGTTCATTTGAGCTCATATAATCCTGAAAATACAAAAGGAAGACAAAAACACACTTTTTCCAACATTAGTACTAAAAAAGGGTTAGTTTTACGCCACATTTGATGTAATTTATATGTTGCATTTTGCACACATCAACCTATCTCATGGAAGAGTCATAAACAACAGTTAATCGTAACTTCCACAATGATGGTTGAATACATTATTGTTAATAACGCAACCTGTTATGGAATGTTGCTTAAGAACCTGATCACTGGACTCAAAATAGTTAATTCCATTTCTAGACCATTGAAGCTTTAATGTGAGAACCAGCTGTCGTTAGTTTCTCAAACAATAAAAGTTCGACTGGAGTTGGTTTATATCTCGATACAAAGTATTTGTTCATACGTGAACGAGTTGAGGAAGATAATCTTTGTATTCAGTATATTAGTACTAAAAATATGCTTGCGGATCCGGTGACTAAAGGTCTCCCACCCAAAGTTTTCGAAGAACATGTTTCGAATATGAGATTTACTAAAGACCTTATTTAAGAGCATATTATACTTACTTACGTTTTAATTAATGAAATTTCCTCAATTTTGATTTTGTATGTCTCTAACATATATTCTGCCGGTATAATGACATATAGACAAATATAAATACAAATCAAACGTTAAAGGGCTTATTTGCATATTTTGATCATAACTGTTAGGTTTTAAATTGAGGTTGTAGTATGACTAATGGGGGTCCTGAGTCGAATGATGATTCAACGGCTGTATTTATCTGCTATGGTTTTTGGTTTAAAGCTAAAATGAGTGTTAACTCCTGATCTGGCTTATCTAATACTCATGATAAATAATTACTCAGCTAAGTGGGAGAATGTAAGATTAAATATAATTATTGTGTAGCCATTATAATCATTTATATTATATAGATCAAAATACATTATACCTGTTATATAATTAGTTGGTAATTGTTGATGGACCATATTACCCTTATTAACTAATTAGATTTCCTCTTGGGTGTATATATAAGGAGATAATTAGAGAAGTTAAGGGTTAGACACTTATCATAACATCAAGAAATCGCCCCTCTACATCTCTCTCTCCATCTGAATTCCAACCATAGAATTCGGTTTCACCATCAAGAACTTACACCCTAAGGAGGAACCAGATCATCCTGACAACTATGTCGAACTCAATGGCTACGTCTCTGACTGGATTCTCTGCTAGTCTGTCTGCTGTTACAGGTATTTCTATATGTTTTCCATTATGTTTATACAGAACTGGTCAACAAATCCATCACTCCCAATGGTTCTCCAGTGTTCAAGACCATTATTTTAGAGTAGTAGCTAGGAACTTGGTAAGGTGAGAATATAATTTTGTTTGTGCTTAAAGTTGTGTTCCCGAGTTTCATTAAAGGAGAGAAAAAAAGGATTTGAAAGGATACAATTGTTAGTTGTATTTCAGAGTTTCATTAAAGGAGAGAAAAGAGAAAGGAGGGTTTTTGGCCTAAAATTCATCCTTCCAATTTTAATGGAAATGGAGAGAAAAGAAAAGAACGGGAGGAAATCATTTCTTTTCTCAAGTTAACCCGGGAACACAACGTAATTTTTGAAGAAGAAAAGGAGCGGTGTGCCTTTCCTTTATGGAAGCAAGACACAGATGCTAAGAATTAGGGTTACAGTAGGGCCTTGCTTGTGTGTGAGCATGACTTTGCTTGTGTGAGGCATGGCGTTACCCTTAACCATCATTAGCAATATCTTCTTAACTTCAGTTTCCTTCACAAATCTTTCACAATTTTCACCAAACATCAACTAAACCTGTAATTCACAAATGAGGTAGAGTAGCATCTAACCTCATGAATATTCTAATAAACGATAGTAAAAAAGGGGTAAAATCATTGTATAAATATTTATAAATTTAAGCACATCACTGGTTCAGATTAAAGTTTTGTTTTCAGATTTTACCTAACCGGGTACCCGAACTAAAATTACAATTTTTATGTGTACCGGGTTTGGCACAGACCAGTCGTGAATCAAATCTGTTCTTTAGAAGTCCATTACAAATCAATTTAGAGACATATATTTTTTAGAGACAAAGATAGATAGTGGGATGGAAATGCTCTGAAGCATCAAACGAAAAAGTAAAGCAACAAAGTCCGACCCAACCAAAAAATTCTAACGTTAAGTTGACCGAAATTTGAACATCTTAAAAAGTGAACCCAGTAAAAAAATCTTGTATCCTTCAGTTAGAACAATACAAATGTCAGACAGTTACCTCCTTGACCCGTATACATTTCATTGAAATTTCATTTGGAAAACCAATCATCTCATCATGGCTCATTTTTTTTGAACGACCAACAAAACCATTTTATAAAATAACCAAACGCCAACGGGCGGGAACTAGCACTTACATCATACACCAAGTTCACTCCAAAAAAAATGACAAAAACGGAACAGAACAAACATATCAGAGACAAAAACTCATCCTATCAGAAGAGTATCAAACTTATTCCAGGCTGCCCACGTCATCGCGAGCGTCTTCGATCGGCTTTTAACCCAAAGAAAACTCAACGTCTCGGATTCTTCAACCACGACGGTAACCTACGGTTGCTTGTTGTTAAATCCGACGTCGTTACGCATTCTCCAAATACTCCACATTACTGTTAAAATTATCGTGTAAGAGGCCTTTCGACGCTTTTTTGACCCACTTAGAATTCGATGAAGACTAAATAGGCCTTGAAGGTGAAAAGCATATACGGGTGGTAAATGGCACCATTGTGAAACAATTTGCCATATATACTGTGAGAATTGACAAGATACAAACAAATGTTCCACAGATCCTTCTTAGTCCCCGCATAGCCGACACAACTTATTTTGGACATTAATACTTCTCCTCCTTAGGGCCGTAACTGTAGGAAGTCAATCCAAACTCGCCCGCCAAGTGACGAAACACACTTTTTTTGGGAACAAAACGGCTCATTTTGTCGTTCAAAAAAAAAACTTTTTTACCCATGGCATTATAGCCTAGTGGTATCTTGGGGGTGGGATAAGGCTTATGACCATTAGGTCATGGGTTCGATTCCCACAAAGGGGGTTTTCCCAGATTTATTGGGTTTCCTCCTGAATTGGTGTATAGGCATTATTGCCTAGTGGAGATGGATATGATCGGGTGGTTCTGCTGGTGGCACGATGATACTCCAGTACTCCGTCAGTGATCCAAATTTGTCGTTCAAAAAAAAAAAAAAAAAAAAAAAAAAAACCGGCTCATTTTATTTCTTTTCTACACATTATATGAATAATCATTATAGTGAAAGATATTTAAATTTTTAGCCTTCGATCGATTTCCCATTCTTTTCATAACATAATCTGAATAAAAGGACATGTTAACTATAAGTTTGTATATACATATACATTAAAAAATATTTTAATGTAAGTTTATTGGAAATATAACATTTGAGACGTTGTGAATACGAACCGGAGCAAATAAATAATAAAAAATATATATATACAGACTCCTCGTTAGCCTCTTGCATTATCTCTCTTGTCGATAAACTTACTCATTTATATCTTACATAGCCTTCTCCACGTCTTTCCCAATTCCCATAATCTGCTTTTGATACACATCAATGGCTTCTTCAAAGGTAAGTTTGAAACTTCTTATAGACAAAAAGGGACAACGAGTGTTGTTTGCAGAAGCTAGTAAGGATTTCGTTGATTTCCTATTCAGTCTCCTTGTTTTACCCGTCGGCACTGTCATCCGACTCTTGGACAATCGAGACATGATTGGTGGCTTGGCTAAGATGTAAGATTAAATATATTATGGTATAATATTTAACTAGTAGCCATTATAATCATTTACGTTATATAGATCAAAATATATAATAACCTATTAAATAATTAGTTGGTAATTGTTGATGGACCATATTACCCTTATTAACTAATTAGGTTTCCTCCTGGGTGCTTATATAAGGAGACTCATGTGGAGGTTATGGGGTTGGACAATTACACAAACCCTCATAACTCATAACATCAATCGACCTCCATCTCCATAGCCGATTCCCTTATCGGTTTTCTTAGCCCCATCATTAGATTGCACCCTAAGGAGGAACCAGATCAAGCTGACAATCATGTCAAACACAACTGCTGGCTTATCTGATGCAATCAAAGGTATGTTTTCATGTTTTACATTATGTTCAAAACAGAACTGAACCAACATGTGGTATCAGAGCGTATGTTGATTAGTTGGTTCTGTTTTGAATCTGAAAATCTGGATTAAATCTGGAAAACCTTAATAAAATTCCGTGTTTTGTCATCCGAAATCATCATTACGGACGATTTCGGATGATCACGGGTCTGTTTTTCATCATCTTGAATGCATTTCGGATCATTACGGATCCATTACGGATGAATATCTTCAAATAATTTTATCCGAAATGCTATTCCGGATCATCACAGATCCATTACGGATGCATTACGGATGAACGTCTTCAAACCTTTTTACCCGAGATGCCATTCCGGATTAGAATCATCCATTTCGGATCATTACGGATCAATCAAAGATGATTTCGGATCTGAGGTTTCATCATTACGGATCATTTCGGATGTGGAGTTTCATCATTACGGAGCATCACTGATCATTACGGACGATTTCGGATCTAAGTTTCATCATCACGGATCATCACTGGTCATTACGGATGATTTCGGATCTGGATCTACATCATTACGGATCATCTCTGATCATTACGGATGATTTCAGATCATTACCGATGCATTTCGGATGAATGTTTGAATGTTTATTTTCATCACTTGTTCATCAGAAAGTTCGAAATTTCCCTTAGTTTTGGAATGATTTAGGATTATTGGGTGTTGTTCCTGTTTGATTTATTTTTTTATCTAATTAGAATTTTCGAAATCTGTTATTTTATTAATGGATAAAAAAAAAATTCGAAATAAACAGATAAAAATAACTAACTTTTAAACAGGAAACTTAATCCCATAATCCCTAAGATTTCGGATTTGAAACTTATCAATTAGTAACTGCTTAAATTAAGGATTTAATAGCTTGAGGAACACATTTCGGATGATCATTACGGATCATCACGGATCAATAACTGTCTGATCATCCGAAATCATGAGTGTTCATAAATTTTCAAGACTTATTCGAAATCCTGTTACTTTATTGAACAGTTAATGTGAACTAAATTTTAGCTCGGGGCTCCGCCCCGAACCCCGTGCAAGGGGCACGCTGTCCCCCTGCACCCCCCAGCGAACTCACCGCGGAGTTCGATCCGCGCTAACGGATGGTTTGCTATTAAATAACTGGTTTTGTAAATATTTAGTTAATTAATAAGGATCAAATAATGTTTTACAAAACCAAAATAGCTTAACTTGAATGGGCTTTTGATGTGTCATTTCTGGCCAAAGCTGACTTGATACATCTACTTATCGTTCAAGTATTACGAAAGCTATGTTGTGTGTGCATCATAAGCATGAATGTCTTAATTTCTAGCCAAAGCTGATTTAATTCATTCATAGATGGCATACTCAACAAGTGCATAACTAAAGTGATTGTCTCAATTTCTGGCCAAAGCTGATTTGTTACAACCACTTTGCACACATGCTTAAATGATTACACTTCTGGCCAAAGCTGTTTTGTCTTCATTTAAGTAGAACTTTAAATAAGTCTATTATTTTGATGTTAGTAATAGACATATCACAACCTCTTCACTTAATGATCCTTAATTAAGTTTTATGATCATTTCGTCTGCCTTATTCTTAGTACCCATAATTTTACTCACTATAATTTTCTTCTATATATATCTCATCCACTCTAATTCCTAAACCTAAAATGTTTGCTTTATTTAAAGTTTCTATAAGAATTAGCTCTTAAATTAAATACTTGATTATCTCTTAAGCACGATAATCCTATTGCTCTCTTCTGATAAAGCACTACAGAAGAAAAGTAGAGCATGATGATTAGGATAAATCGAACATGATGTCTCTTATGATAATCAAGAATAAGTGCTATCACTAAGAGGTTATTCCAGATTAAGTCTTCCCTAAGACTAATCTATAATTGTGGAATAATCACTAGAACTCCTAAGATGCATGTCTTCATTTAAATTATAAATTGTAAAGCTAAGTGGTATATGTGAATACATAATAATGTACAATACCATGACCCATAAAGTTAAGGGCTTACGGGTGGAAATAAGTACATTTTTCCAGTACATTACATACTAAGATTTTCACTTGTACAATTTGATGCATTATAAATCAACTATAACACTCAAAAAGTACCAAAGTATAATGAGTGTGTTGATAAGCAACATATGTACAA
Source organism: Helianthus tuberosus (assembly GCA_030545235.1). NCBI lineage: Eukaryota > Viridiplantae > Streptophyta > Magnoliopsida > Asterales > Asteraceae > Helianthus > Helianthus tuberosus. The sequence goes on along the minus strand of CM060389.1, from coordinate 1,609,448 downwards.
AGAAATAAATGTTTGAAACTGGAAAATAAGATGTTATTCACCTTACAACCACTAATACTTTAAAAGAGGATTGTTCTAAGGTCCATAGACAAAATGCAAGTACAAAATCCCAACTCTAAGGTTCTTCAAGGGAAAATCTCACTGCATAATTATGCCATTAGACTAGGCATAAGCAACGAGACTATCCATTACTCTAAAGAACAGTTGGATAAGTTAATTATGTAGTCATTTCCTAATGATATTTAAGTCTGATGATTTTAATATTCCAATTAACACATGATTAGTTGACTCTAGTTCCATACGTTTCCTTACCAGAACTCGACAAATAACTAACATGAGAGTTCGTGACACAATTAGTTGTTAAGGCTATAAGAACCATAATAAGCAATCTTTTAACAAAGCTTTTCGATACCTTACATATTCTGAAGATTAATCAGAATACATTATCATTACTTAGGCTATGTCATGAAGGTTGTGAGGTTTGCATAGTCAACATAAAGTCACACTTACCTTAAACTCTCATTTTATTGTTCTAAATATCTGGATAGAAACATTTCTAAGATGGAACTAGATGATACATTACGCTTTCACAACTTTTGTCATCATGAAATGAGAATTTGACAAAAGGAAAATGAGACTTATAAATTTCGTCCATTATAACCAAATTCATGAGAAATCATGACATGGTTAATGAGGATGATTTTTTTTTATCTAATCTCATTCTAAGTGATTTTAAATCATGACGTTATAGCCCTAAATATTATTCGTCTTAAGGAATAAGTATGGGTCCATCATAAGTCATTCATTGACATTAGTGGAACTTATTCAAAATGGAATATTCAGACATAATTCATTTATCATTTAAAAGACTATCAACTTGTATCTAAATTTTGTCGCATATGGCTCACGGTCTTAGAAGAAATCTATTCATATATATATACTTAATAAGATTTCTATTAGATATGTCCCTAAAGTTTCTTTTGATACCTGGACATTAAAGAAATCGAATAAAGTCTAACGTATATATATGATAGGTTCCCACGTCATGTATCTCATTGAAACTTCTCTTGTAGCATTCTAGAGATATTAAAGATCAGTGGGAGCATTAAGTGTCTTAATAATAATTTGCAATAGTTGCAAGAGGTGGGGGAGTGAAAATTTTACATTACCTAAAATTGCACTTCTTGTACAAGACACCGCTCCATCACGACACTGTTCTATCAAAACTTATCTCCTTAAATCTAATGCTACTCTTACAAAAGTTTCATTGTTGCTTAATTGTGGGCACACTTAGATTTCTTACCTAAACTAGCATAATCCTCAACAAGAGAAATCAAGACTAACGTCATTAACTTGTTTCTCTATTAGAATTTGTTGGTCGTTACATATTGACCCTAAGCATGCTGAGTTCCTAAAGATTTCTAAGGTTAGTGGGAGCAGTCAAAGTCCTTATTATGATTTGCAAGGAATACAAGAGGCGGGGGGAAGAGTGTCATTAAATTTTGTCATTAAATTTCACTCCGAATTTAACTCCGATTACACCTCTTGTACACCATACTGCATCAACTCTTAAAAACTTAGAATCCTGAAAATGATAGCAACCTAACCAAGAGCTAATCCATAACACTGAAACTTCTAATGAACCCAATAATCAACTCAGGAGGTCATCTAGGTTTAAAAGCCTACTAATTTTGATGATTACATAACCTCCCTAACTGAAGTTGAAATGGTTTTTGGAAATGTTTACTGATCCTGTCTCTTCAAATTAAGCCATTAGTGTCAATCAATATTCTTAATGGAATAAAACAGTTTTCTAGTAAAACTGATTTTATGTGTTCGTATAACGTTTTGAGATTTGATTGAATTACCTAAGAGTGTTCATAACTAAATCAAGTCCTAATATAAACGTTAAGACACTAAGAAGCATGTTTGATTGTCAAAGGTTATACTCAGGAAGAGATAAATTATGAAAGAGTTTTTCTTACAAAAGATTTCTTTAAGGATCATCAATGTTCTAGTAGCTTATAATAGTTTAAAGCTACATTAGATGAACATTATAAACAATTTTCAATAACAAATGGCTGACACATTTACATGTTCATTAGATAACAACCTAAAATTTCAAACTGAAGGTTAAAGAACACTTTATTTGTAAGCCAATAATATCCATGTATGGGTTAATGCAAACATCATAATGTGATGAAAAGCTAACGTAATTATTTTCATCAAGAATCAAGTGGATTAATGTACCTACCTCAAAATGAGTGGGAGCAACTAAGATAAACTTGTCTATATAGATGACATTCTTTTGACAAATATATGTTACATAAGTCAAAGCATCGTTAGCACAAACTTTGATAAATAAATCTCAGAGATATCTCTTACGTGATTGATATCATAACATACTGAGATAGACCCAATGGGATATTAGTTCAGTTCCATAAGTTTAAAATTAAATGGGTCCATACATATGTAACAATCAATACTGCTTTCCTTTAGAGGATAATAGGATAGATGAGATTATTTATTTACGCTTCATTAATTAGAAGCCTTATGTAAGTTTAAGTCTATACTCGTTTAGATATTACTCACATTGCAACACACTATATATGTCTAGATTAATGTGAAGCATCTAATGGAGTATTAATATCTTTAAAGAAACGAGAGGCTATGATTTGAAGAAGAAGTGAGAATTAAAACCGGTTTATTACTCTAACTTTGAGATATTCAAAGATGACAAAATGTAATTTCGGGTATATCTTTATGTCAGCAGACAAAACCTATTTCATGGAGGAGTCATAATGCACTGATATTAACAACCTAAGTTATAACGACATAATATAGTCACTAAATGTTGTTGGAAATTTATCAGTGGACTCATAAGTATATTAACTCCATATAATTAATGTTTTGAAGACTTAGTGTGATAAAGTCAGTTACCATAACTCCTTGAACAGTAACAGTTCAAGAGGTGTTGCATTAAATTTCGATACGCAATTAATTATTCGTTTATGAACGAATTAAGGAAACTAAGTTTGTATCGAATACATTCATGATATGCTTAAGGATCCTATAACTGAAGGGCTATTACCCATAAGTCTTATTAAGAGAGCTCAGAGACGGGTATTAATTGATGGCCATGCGCAACTGCATATCGTACTATGAATGACTAAGTATTAGTTAATTTTCCTCATCAGTTTGATTTTGTATGTCTCTAAGAATATGTCAAGCTAGCATAATGGCATATAGACAAATATATTTACAAATTAAACAAAGGGCTTATGCGTATTTTGATCATAACGATTAGGTTTTAAATTAAGGCTATAGTATGATTAATGGGGGTCCTGAGTCGCATAATGATTCAACGGCTGTATTTTTCTGCTATAGTACTTGTTTAAGGCTAAAATGAGTGTTAACTCCTGATCAGGCTTATCTAATACTCATAGTAAATGATTACTCGGCTAAGTGGGAGAATGTAAGATTAAATATATTATGGTATAATATTTAATCTAGTAGCCATTATAATCATTTACGTTATATAGATCAAAATATATAATAACCTATTAAATAATTAGTTGGTAATTGTTGATGGACCATATTACCCTTATTAACTAATTAGGTTTCCTCCTGGGTGCTTATATAAGGAGACTCATGTGGAGGTTATGGGGTTGGACAATTACACAAACCCTCATAACTCATAACATCAATCGACCTCCATCTCCATAGCCGATTCCCTTATCGGTTTTCTTAGCCCCATCATTAGATTGCACCCTAAGGAGGAACCAGATCAAGCTGACAATCATGTCAAACACAACTGCTGGCTTATCTGATGCAATCAAAGGTATGTTTTCATGTTTTACATTATGTTCAAAACAGAACTGAACCAACATAAGATTTACCAAAGTGTCTCAGATCTCAACGATGACTACATACAGTCCAACCAGAATAAGGACGTCCTCTTGAAACATAAATCTAAGCTTCCATTCTACTCTCCTGAAGTCTCTCTGCTGCTTACTGAAGCATTCTCATCACCATCACTTGCTCCGAAATCAGCAACCGGTCTTTACAAGTGTCCGTCAGCCTGCGGCTTGCTATCTACTTATCCTCGTACGTGTCCGGGTTGTCGCACTCCATATATGTCCACTATTGATAATAGCTATGTTTTGAAGTCAGATGCGGATGCAAAGGGAGGAGGATTCGTAAAGGGACAGGTGACATACATGGTTATGGATGACCTTAGTGTTTCTCCTTTGTCTACAATTGCTAGCATTGCTTTGCTCAACAAGTTCAACGTAAAGGATTTGGGTGCACTAGAGGAAAAGGTTGTTCATATCAGCATGAATGAGGTAATTTCATTTCGTTCGTTTGTTCACCTTTCTAAATATATTGTACATATAAATATATAATGTTTTGATACTAAAGAAAGAAGTATCACCGATGGTCAAAGCTGTCGGCTTTTCGTCGGTAATGGTGGTCCTCGAAGGAAAGCCGACGCTATATGACCGTCGGATATCTGGTATGGGCAATCTTGTTTGCGACAGATTACCAATGAACTTTACTACTGGATGACCCTTGACCTGGTTTTCATGTGTATGGTGGTGGTCGGGTGACACTTAGGCTACCCGGTGTGCAGTGGCGAAGCTTTACGTTTTTTACGGGGGGCTCGAAAACGTATATACCCAAAAATTTCTATAGAACCGGAGGGTCGAAAACGTATATACCCAAAAATTTCTATACGAAAACTATATATGTAACACTATCGACCGAAAAGTTCAGGGGGTCGGGCGCCCCTCCCGGCTCCTTCAAAGCTGCGCCTCTGCCGGTGTGAGGTAAGGCCCCCAGCCATCTCAGCCGGGTGGCGCCTCCCACACTGCCCGGCCCCGCCAAAAGGGTTGGTATTGACTTATTGAGTGCCACCAAGCCTTTAACGGGTGCTAGAGGTAGACTTTAGTGGGGTCTGGTGCATAAACCAATCATATTTTTTCCCTTTTATATTAATAGTTAAAGGCGCTTTTATGGGGCTTTATTCTATGTGACGTTATCAAAAGTTATGTTAAAGAATCAAGACTCGTTTTTTTGTCATACATTTCCCTTCTGAATATAATAGTGGTAGACGCATAAGCTGGTTAAAACGGGTTTTTATGTTGTGTCACAGGGGCGGACCTATGTACATACAAGGGGCAATGCCCGCTACCGCTTGGCGCTCCGGCTGTAGTGTAAATTTTGAAAAATTTGACGTTTTTTCGATTTCGTTACCGTTTATTTATAAAACGTTATCGCTGCAAACGAATCCTAGATCCGCCACTGTTGTGTCACATGCTCACATTGACATTTTAGGTCACTTAATACATATGGCATTTGTAATGATGTAGGGCCTGCAACTACTGAAGCACTCATTGAATTCGAAGACCGTGCTGACAGACGTCTTTCTTGGTGAAGTTACGACAATCTAAAAAAGCTCTAGAAGTTATGTTAAGGTGAAAAAGATTTAGAAGTTATGTTAATGTGAACTTGTTTAAAACATCTCTATGAGTTTTGCGTTTGGTTGTTTAAAGACCGAAGTATCGTATGATGGGCCTTTGTTTTTACCTAAATCCAGAATTTTCATATGAATAGGAGTTTCTTTTATCTGAATTTAGCAACTTCGAGTTTTACATCCAATCCAATCCAACCCAATAGTAGACTAGTAGTTGAAATTCTATTATTTATATATTTTAAATATATTTTAAGATCGCATCTTAATTGTTGATATCTAGACTTACAAATATATGGATTTTATGGAACATTATTGATAGATCAACTAATAACTGCGAACTTCGTGGGTTGAAGAAAAAATTATGGGTTTAAGGTATTGGCAAAGAATATTATACGTTTATGATAATGATAACGAAATTTTTCGAAAGAAATTATTATGGAACTCTTAGGTTTTCAAAGTAAATAAAACAAGAGTAAATTATAAGTTTTGTCCTTTATGTATGTAACAAATCATAGGCGGTGTCCTTTGATTTCAAAATTGACTGGTTTTGTCCTTAACGTTTCAAAATCCTGCATGTTATATCATTTAGTCCTAACCTAATTAGATTTTTTGATTAAATCAGATTACACAAGGATATTTTAGTCTTTTACCCATTTATTTAATATTATTTTAAAAAAGAAAACAAAATATTTTTAAAGATTATATTATTGTTGTTGTTATTATTATTAGAGTTAATTGCTCGGATGGTCCCTGTGGTTTCACGTTTTTTCATGTTTAGTCCCCACCTTTTGAAAATAGCATGTATGCTCCCTATGGTTTGTCATTTTGTTACTCGGATAGTCCCCCAACATTTACTCTGGGGACTATCCGAGTAACAAAATGACAAACCATATGGAGCATACCTGTTATTTTCAAACTAACTGACATCTACTCAGGGATTATCCGAGTAACAAAATGACAAACCATAGGGAGCATACCTGCTATTTTCAAAATGTGGGTATTAAACGTGAAAAAACTTGAAACCACGGGGACCATCCGAGCAATTAACTCTTATTATTATTAGGGTAAATTAAACTTTTCGTCATTTATGTTTGTAGCGGGTTGCAAGGGATAGCCTTTAACTTCAATAATTACAGTCACAATTCTTTATTTGAAAACGCATCACACCTTTTGTCCTTTAACACTAACCAAGTTAAAAAATTCAGTTATGTCTATCCACTTAAGGGTATTTGGTCATTTCATTCTTTTATTTAAAATGTTCATTATTAAATAAACACATCTTCCTCAATTCCCCAACCATAAACTTAGGGTGAGAGGGGCACTCCCCTAAGAGGGGAGTCCCCTCTCTTACGCACCACCAATCAGATAGTGCCACGTCAACTCCCCTCTTAAACTCCCCTAACACCCCATTTTGATGGCGGCACTCCCCTCTTAGGGGACTTGGGTTTTTTTTTTTATTTGTTGTAATTATGCATGTTTATAAAAAAATATTAATACAAATTAAATAAAATTTAACAAAAGACATTTCAAAGTAGAAAATAAAAATAAAAATTAAATGAAACTAGAAAATTAAAATTACATTCAAACTAGAAAATAAAAATTACATTAAAACTAGAAAATAATAATTTTAGAAATCGCACGGCCACCCGTACTTGTTAGCGATGTCGCGTTTTCGGGCGAGGATGAACGGCAACATATTTGGCGGAGCATCGTCGTGCGGCTTGATGAATGCTTCCATATCTCGATCGTAATTGTAGTTTTTCATCGTCTCGCGTTGTTCCGATATGAGCTCGAGAGCCTGCGACTCTCTTTTCTTCCTCAATTCAATCGCCTCCAATTCAATCGCGTGCTTCTTTTCTTTCATGGCGGTGTACTCTTTGAATTGTTCCGCCAACTCGGCGGAGCTTCCCTCGGATGATGTCGCTTGACGCTTGTCTCGCCGTTGTGCTCTTTGTGGCGAGGGGTCTTCGTTCATATCGGGTATGGAAGGGTCCACCTCAACGGGCTTTCTTTTATGTCCCGAACCTTCCCCTTCCTCACCCAACAATGGGACTTGGGCCCATTTGTCGTGTTTTCGAAGGACCTCCCATGCCTCGACATGTTGAAAACCGTTCGGAAATCTCTCTTTAAATTCTGTTAAAGCGACTTTCATCACGTCGAGATCCTTGACTCCGCTTCCTCGTGTGCGATCCTACATATTATAAAATAATAAGTGTTAAAAAATATGAACTTAGTAAAGAAAATTAAAAAATATACAATGTTAAAAAATATAATTTTTACCGCGTGTTGGTATAGGCCGTTGAAAAAGTTTATTTTCGTGTGCATCGGGCCCCATTTAGACCGTACTTGATGCACGGTTCGGTTACTTCCACCGAGGGTGGCGTTAAAATGATTTAAAATCTTACGCCAAAAACTATCGCGGTTTTGTTGATTGCCCTTCTTTTTGTTGGTAGAGCAATGTACCCACGCCTTCGCCAACGCCTCTTCTTGGACCTTTGTCCATTTTTCCCTTTTTATCCCGAGCGTCATCTTCTTCGTTGCCGGCGTCTTCATCCACATTATATTCGTCGTCCTCGTACTCATCGCCCAAATTTTGAGTTTCGGGCACTACCTCCTCGTCCTCGTCGTCGTGAATAGGTAGAGGACGTTCAACATTTCCTCGTGTAGATGGAACTTGTGGGGAACGAAAAGCATATGGGTCGAAGGCGGGGGATTGAGGTGGATCCATTGATAACAAATTTTGAAAATAGCCGAAATTGGGTTGAAGGTTGGTTGCTTGGGTGTTGTAAAAGGAGGGGTGTGAAGGTTGTTGGAAAAAAAACGGGGGTTGTGAAGTATATCCGAAAGGGGGTTGTGATTGTGCACTTGCACCGCTCGAACCACCACGAGACGGTTGCTTGCCCCGTCCCTTAGTTTTTTTCTTGGCTTCGCGGGGTTGGTTCTCCATTGCTCGGTTTGAAGTGGGTGTGGTTTGAGAGTATAAAAAATTAGTGAAGTGGGTGTGGTTTGAGAGTATAAAAAATGTGTGAAATTGTTGTGGTTTGAGAGTATAAAAAATGAGTGAATGGTGTGGTTATTTATATATGTTTTAAAAAATGAGTGATTTTTTTTTAAATTCGACCGTTCCTCAAGATTCGTGCCCATTCAACGCGGTGCCTCCACACCGAATCCACTCCCCGATCCGGGTCCCCGCATGGATGGCGGCGGTGTTCCCGATCGGTGGATGTGGTCACCGAACCCACTCCCCGAGTGTGCCCCGGATACCCTTAGAATCTCTCCTCTTCGTCTCTCTCCAACCAACCTCTACCCCCGCCACTCCCGCAGTTGTAGTTCGATTCACTTTTAGATTTTCCGGCTTCAGTAGGAATTCCTTCTCTGACTAGAAAAGTCCACAATGCATAAATACACATATAGTTATGTACACGTATGCCGTAGGTCAAATGGTCAACTACTTACAGATGGAAGGTCAACTGGAGCAGATTCCCTTAACTGAAAGGCTTCCCTGAGGATGTCGAGGTCAAATGGTTGTATGCGCGTATTTGTATGAGTATACACCGTCATCACCTAGAAGAGATAAACATTTTTTTCTTAAATCTGAGACTCTAAACTTACATTCTAAACAACTAAAGACTCAAAGATTGTGTTATTACTTTCAGCATTATTAGCTTGGAATCTTGGATCCGTAACTACGATACCTTACTAATGTTGAAAATATCACAATGTCACTGGTTGGTTAATGGATCAGGTAAAGCCAGGTGACATTAAGTACCTATTTCTGTAATTAAATAAGCTGTAAGAGGTACATACAAGATATACTGAACAATAATTATTGAACATAATCTTTTGCATATGGTATCACTGTAAGCAGTTTCACACAAGCAAATTGGAAAAGTTTGGTTGTCCATCCAGTTACAGATATTAGGTGCCATCGAAATGGACCAACGGGCACTGTGGGAGTGGTGGTGGTAGAGGTTGGTTGGAGAGAGATGAAGAGGAAAGATTCTAGGGTTAGGGTTGGGGAATTGGTGAAGATGGTGTTTATTTATTAATGAACATTTTAAATAAAAACATGAAATGACCAGAATACCCTTAAGTGGATAGACATAACTGAAAATTTTAACTTGGTTAGTGCTAAAGGATGAAATGTGTAATGCGTTTTCCAAATAAAGAATTGTGACTGTAATTATTGAAGTTAAAGGTTATCCATTGCAACCCGCTACAAATATAAAGGGCGAAAAGTGTAATTTACCCTTATGATTATTATTATTATTATTATTACTATTATAATTATTATTATTATTATTATAACTTTCTCTCTCTCCAACTCTCTCTCTCTCTAGCACCACCACCACCACCATCAACTCTCTTTCTCTTGACTTCATCCACTACCGCCATCACCCTTCACTGTCGCCACCACCACCATCATCATATACAACCACTGTTACCACCACCGTCGCCCCTAACACAACCACCGCCGCCACCCCGAATCACCTAATAAAACCACTGTAGCCGAACCCGAACTATCAACAACAACATCACTGTCACACCCCCAAAATACCACATGCGGAATTATTTTGTTATATTCAAAAAAAAAATTAACTATATAAGAAAATAATGGATAAAATTATGTAGATCTTTAAAAGCTATCTATTTAAATATATTACGTAGATCTTGTATTTCTATATACATATAAAGCTAGGGGAGGTTCATTTGAGAAGACTATTCTTTTAAGAACAAATTAAAATTAATCTTAGCCTTACAATTTATTTGATCAAAGGTTGTGAATAAAGATGACATTTGGGTGAATATGTAACTCTTTTACATTAGTTCTTTAAATGAAAGGGTATGCTACACATTTTGGTGTATGGTACATAATTTAATTCATTGACAGTTACGTGGCGAACATCACATTCACCAAGATTTCTCCACAATCCTATTACATGATGAACATCACATTCACAAAGATTTCCTCCACAATCCTATTACACTTACGACATTTGTTAGAATATTGTGTGTAGGAACAATCTTGATCAGATTGGATTGTGTAGGGACATGTTGCTAATTGTGAGATTGTTGTGTATATATGATACTATGATAGGCACTTAATATGTTGGTGTGTGTAGGTACTTGTTACTAGCTGTTTGATTATTCCTTGTGCATGAAAACACATTTAAAATGTCGGTGTGTGTATGTATAGGTTGTTATATATTGGAATGTTGTCTATGTAGAAAAACACACTTGGCATATTGGTATGTGTAGGTAAATATACATAACAAATTAGTGTGTGAACATGTGTAAAATAATATAGAAATTTCATGTGAGATATTAGTTAGATATTAGGGGTTAAATTTGAAATCAAAATTTATTTAATTTGAATAGCTTAATTATAGGGTAGTAATAAATTAATTAAATTGTTCAAATTACCTTACTACCCTTATAAAATAAAACATTCTAATTGGTTGATTTTGTTCTTTTTATTCTTAAGCTATGTTTTCTTCTCATTTGAACCATCCACTATAAAGCTATCTATCTAAATATATTACGTAGATTTTGTATTTCTATATACATATAAATATACATTTCTATTTTACACAAATCGTCCCTTTAATTAATGCAAAGAATTATATAAATAGTCCTTAATGTTATAAATAGTGTTTTGGTCATTTCAAAGAAACTTAACAAAAAAACTAACATTTGTTAGTTTTAGTACCCCATATTATTACCAAATAAAAAGTTAATACCTCATATTGTTACTTTAAAATACTAGTACCTGACCTTGTTACTCTGCATAAACCACGAGAACTAACGGTGTAATTAACTCTATATTTTATTATAAGTTTTTTTCCTAACAATTAATACATAGATATCACTTACTATAAATTTAAAAATAATTATTTTTTGATTTATAATAATGAATACCAAAAATTTATATAAGTCAAATATTTTATATCGTATTTTATGATAATTGATATAATTTCAATTCTAAAATTCATACTTAAGTTATCTCCAAACTAATTTCCAGTTACCATCTATAACTTTAATTATATGATTTAAAATCCTCCAATATAATTTTCTTTTAATAACAAATTTACTATTAAATTTAATTAATAACTACAAGACCCGCCGCAATGCGGCAGGGATTCTTTAGTTATAATAAAGTCGATTTAGAACCCGTACGTTATGTTAAACCTATCAAACGGGAAAAAATAGACGATGTAAAAAAGTTCACCCACACACGCACGTTGCGTTGTGTTAACTCGCAAATTTAGAACGGAACGTAAAAACGTTAAACCAAAGACGCACGTTGCGATGTGTTAAGTCACAAAATTTAGAACCAAGCATAAAACGAAAAATTTGCGGAAAATGAAAACTATAAAGGACCAAAGTTGAAAGTAAAAAAAATTGCGAGGATAGATTGCAAAAGATAAAAAGTTTTGGGTTAAAAGTAAAAAAAAAACAGATAGTTTTGGGTTAAAAGTAATTTATGAAATACTTTTTGGTGAAAAGTAAAAAAAATCAATTTTTTTTTTAAAACCCCCAAAGCCAAGGTCACAACAACTATATGCATAACCATTTTTTCTTTAGAAAACCCCCAAAGCACACCCCTCGTTGCGGCGGGGTGTAAAACGGTGTCAAATAGTACTAATGTCACACAACCGTCATCGACCACCAACACTGACTCGACCTAGGATCTGCGTGTTGCGACGAACCTGTCAAACATGAAAAAATAGAGGTAAAAACGTTGGACCACACCTGCACGTTGCGCCGTGTTAACTTGCAAAATTCGAAACAAAACATAAAAAAGTTGAACCACACTCGTACGTTGCGTTGTAATAAGTCGAAAAATTTAGAACTATACGTAAAACGAAAATTTGCCAAAGATGAAAAGTATAAGTGACAAAAGTTGTAAAGTTAAATTGTAAATAATGAAAAGTTTTGGGTGAAAGTTAAAAAACAAATTATGTAAGGTTAAAATTGCAAAAGCTAAAAACCTTTGGGTTAAAAGTAGAAAATGACGTTTAGTTTTGGGTTAAAGTTAAAAAAACAAATTATGTAGGGTTAAAATTACAAAAGCCAAAAACCTTTGGGTTAAAAGTAAAAAAATCAAGTTTATTTTTTTGAAAAACTCACAAAGCACAAGGTACAAGTGGTTATGCACAAAAAAATTGCTTATTTATATATGGAATAATGATATGTTTAGATTATATAAGAAAACTTATAACTTAATTAAAATAAATTAAGAAATTCAATAAATACATATACCTTTTCATTTTATATTGTATCATTTATTCAGCCCTAGTGTAATACACGAGATTGAAAAAAAGACATTTTTTTCTCATTAATAATGATATATAATTAAAAAAAGACATTTTTTTCTCATTGACAACGATAAATAAAATTCAATGACATTCGTTATCCATACTTGATTTGCTTTTAAAATAACCAATGTTTTTCACATGGTCTTTACTTGGCTTTTTCCAAAATCAAAAGTAGAGACAAACTTAAACTGTTAATTGTTGATAATGATGATAATTTGACGAGTTGGACATCTAATGTTGTCTAAAAAGAACTTTTTAGAGATTTGTAATTTGTATTTGTATTACTAGATTTGTAATGTAATATTAATTTGTAATGTTTATTATTACATGTAATGTAACATGCAATAATTATTTATTATAAATGTATATTGTTGTATCATTTTTGGCACACAATCTCGTGTAGTATGCGAGTCTAGAAGCTGGTTATCTTAATATATGTATAAATAACTAGGTTATTACCCGCGAACTTCGCGGGTTGGAAAATTTAAATGATGTAAACAATGGTAACCATTTAATTTTATAATATCTTTTATATTATATCATATTATATTTTAATTTATAAATTATAAATTTGGTTGAAATTATATACAATACTTAATAAAAAAATAACAATAATAATTAAATTCAATTTCAAACACTGCTATTTCATTTGTTACACTGCTATCTCTATCTAACATTAGTAGTTTAACTTTATCTCTGCTCTTAACTCTTGACAACGCCACATACATCCATGCATCATCAATATTAGTAAAAAAAAATAATATCAATCCATGCATGATGAGCACCCAGGTATTCGCCTAAATTTATGTTCTACCAAAAATAAAAGAAGTATATTGTAACTGAAATTAAGTATTACACATGATAACGAAAAGTGTTTAGTGTCAAATAATAGTTACAACTGTATATGCTTTTAAGTTTTATAAGACCGACCGCACCATCATGAACTCATGGTTACTCGAAAAGAAATCAATATTTAACTTTTCTACAACTCGTCTGCAAAGTTTTGACTCTTTAAATATGAAATTATGTACACAAAATTAAAAAAATTAACTTAAACAAACATTTAGAATTTGTGAATCGGTTCAAGTTAAAATGGCAAATATTTCAATATGTGCACATTAGTAAAGACTGGGTCTTTTCTATTAGTTTTGGCTTTGCCTTCCCCCTAATTGCATTACACCCTTGAGGCTTTAGATACACGGATCTTTGCAAACTAAAACAAAAGGATTCGCCTTGTATTGATACACGGTGTCGTTGATAATTCAAACAAAAAGATTCACCCTGTCTTGATTCACGGTGTCGTTGATGATTATTAGGGTTTCTGAATATGAATGAATGATGAAAGAAAAGGGGAAATAACCGGTCTAAGTCTAAGCTTAATTAAAGACCCGTTATGATTCTAATAGGTTATTAAAAACCTTCGTTCCAGATTAGGAGCCCAGTAAAAGCTATCTGTACTTGCTGATTTGATATACGGCTGAGATCTAATTTATATTTAGCTCAGGTAAATACTTTTAACTTATTTTCCCTTATACGGGCTTGGGGTACGGTATCTAAAATACCGCTTGGTCGGGAATTCGACCTTAATCGATTGGTGGTTAAGTATTATCGAGATGACCCGTTTAAAAATATGTTTTGTTTGCTTAAACGCCTTTGGGGGGTTAATGACCATGTCCCGGATATCCTTGGCATCATTTACGAAATGGCCACGACCTAAGCACGGGGTGTAGGCGTACACCTGACAGCTGCATATGTACAAAACTGGTATCCCACTTAAAGGATTCAACCTTGTGGGCATTATACATGTGGTGTGTCTATTAATCTTTAAACCGACACGAACCGGGCTACGGAACGCATAACGAACATGTAATTCTTTTACAAGTATTATATACAAATAATTATCCCAAGTTATAAAAAGTTTTGTGCCACGTGCATTCAAATGAATTTTCTGAACATTTTCAAAATGAGTCAGTTAATTGTATTTACCAGTGTAAACTGACGTATTTTCCAAAAAGGCTAAGTGCAGGTACTATACGTAATAGGCTGGCTACTCCAGGCATCAATAATCAAGTCTCGCAAGCTCTAGATGTTAAAGTCTGTTGAACAATGTTTCATTTTATTTTTCGATCCGCCTGTGGATCATTTACTTTTCGTTTGTAATACTTTGATATTACTTTATATCGGATTATAATATATTTATCATTTGCTTCCACTATGCATTAAATTGTGTTGTTTGACTATGATGATATCAACTACGTCACGGTACTCCCCACCGGGCCCACTGGTAATACGTGGAAATATTGGGGTGTGACAGGTTGGTATCAGAGCCAACATTGAGTGAATTAAAAACTAGCCTTATGTGTTTAATCTCAATGACACAGTAGAACATTCCTTGACCTTCTGAGTCTAGACTTAACATAGGAATACTCTCAATCCTAATCTGTAAATTATCGCTTTCAATTCTATGTATTTTGAATATGTCGCCAAGCAAGGAAGCTGTCAATGGAGATTATCCTCATCCGAAGCCAAGGAATGTTAAGCTTCGCATCACAGCTAGGATAAGCGTGCGGCCGGTTTGGAGGAAGACCTTCCTGAATTCATTCCAAAAACCAAACCCATTGAATTGCGATCAGACTTCAGAGTCCATACCGGAGGTCCCTGAGGCTCAAATTTTAAAGTCTGTGTCAGTGGAGTCCATACCAGGTGGTCCCTGAGGCTCCCGTTTTGAAAATAATGCCAGAGGATCCTAATGATCCCTATTCATTACCTTCAAGTTTGAAATCCCATATTTGGATTGTATCAGTTAAAACCCGATCCGTGATTTATATCATTCTTAACCATAAAATCCTTGAATTCTACTTCTATAACGGATCCTGATTGGAATACTTACTTTATTTACTGAGGTCTTCAGTATCCCTACCGTATATGGTAAACAAAGAAGAGAAACAGTCAAACTGGAACAAGGAAGGCGTTAGAGAATCCTTCTTTCATAATATTCTTTGTCTTTTAAGTCCTTATAAGGACCTATCTCTTCTATTTTAGTCCCTGTGTGGACATACCTTTCGATTTAAGACCCTATATGGGCATTTGCTATTTAGTCCTTACATGGACATTATATTTCAATAAAGTCCCTTGGTGGACATACTATTTTAATATAGTCCTTTCATGGACGTATGATTTTATTAAAATCCCTTTTATGGATACACTATTTTAAAATAGTCCTCTCATGGACTTGATATTTCAATATAGTCCCCTCGTGGACATATTATTTCATCATAGACCCTTCGAGGACATACTGATTCATCAAAGTCCCTTTATGGACATATTTATTCCCTTGAAATCCCTTACGGATATGATATTTCATTAAATTCCCTTCAAGGACATATTGTTTCATTAATAAGTCCTAATGAGGACATATCTTTCAAATTAAAGTCCCTACGAGGACAATTGTTTATTAACGTCCCTTCATGGACATGTAATATAAAAGAAGTCCCAATGCGGACATATCTTATAGTCCCTTTACGGACTTATATTTCCTTTTAGTCCCTGCATGGACTAGAGATGTATAAAGTCCCTTTGAGGACATGATATTTTATTGTAACCCCTATATGGATTTATAATATTTTATAGTCCTTATATGGACTTATATTTTTCCTTTTAGTCCTCTGTGGACAATTATATTACTAAAAGTCCTGATTAAGGCACTATTGTAAATTCCTAATAACATAGGAAAATTTTGAAAATTTTATGTAGGTATTCATTTCGTCCTTTATCCAACAATAGTTCTGAAAATTTTTACTCGAAATTTATTGATCAGCCGAAAATTTTCAAAAGATCCTCTCAATGGTAAAACCTAGCCTAAATGTCATTTCAGACATGGCCAAGATGGTAAAACCTATCCAAAAGATTCGAAACCTTGTTAACATCTGAAAGCATATTAACATGCTTGACAAAATGTGATTCGATAAAATCACATAAGTCATTCTTAAATTGGGTTATTCTAAATTCCCTTAATTATATAATCATCCCTCAAGGATGAAGTGCCTACGGGCTATAATTAACGTCCTCTGAGACTAAAGACAGTCGTAGCCTACAACTCCTTGTCAAGAAAAGGTAATGAACTTTGATTCAAGCCTTAATGCCTCGATTCTATAAAATCTTGGCTTATAATTTTGTCCTTGTGACTTGACTTTTTGTGCCATAATTATATTTTAATTAAATTTAGGATGATTATAATGAAAATCCTAAATAAAATAAATATCATTCTTTTTCTGCCAGTATAAATATTAAAAAGAATCTTAAAGGTGAAACCTAGCCTACATGTCATTTCAGACGTGGCCAAGATGGTGAAACCTATTCAAGAGATTCAGATCCTTGTTAACATCTAAGAACGTGTTAGCACTCCTGACAAAGGTGATTCGAGAAAATCACAACAATCATCCTTATATTGGATTCGTTTGTTCACCTTTCCAAATATATTTTCATTTCGTTCGTTTGTTCACCTTTCCAAATATATTGTACCTATAATGTTTTGATACTAAAGAAAGAAGTATCACCGATGGTCAAAGCTGTCGGCTTTTCGTCGGTAATGGTGGTCCTCGAAGGAAAGCCGACGCTATATGACCGTCGGATATCTGGTATGGGCAATCTTGTTTGCGACAGATTACCAATGAACTTTACTACTGGATGACCCTTGACCTGGTTTTCATGTGTATGGTGGTGGTCGGGTGACACTTAGGCTACCCGGTGTGCAGTGGCGAAGCTTTACGTTTTTTACGGGGGGCTCAAAAACGTATATACCCAAAAATTTCTATAGAACCGGGGGGTCGAAAACGTATATACCCAAAAATTTCTATACGAAAACTACATATGTAACACTATCGACCGAAAAGTTCAGGGGGTCGGGCGCCCCTCCCGGCTCCTTCAAAGTTGCGCCTCTGCCGGTGTGAGGTAAGGCCCCCAGCCATCTCAGCCGGGTGGCGCCTCCCACACTGCCCGGGCCCGCCAAAAGGGTTGGTATTGACTTATTGAGTGCCACCAAGCCTTTAACGGGTGCTAGAAGTAGACTTTAGTGGGGTCTAGTGCATAAACCAATCATATTTTTTCCCTTTTATATTAATAGTTAAAGGCGCTTTTATGGGGCTTTATTCTATGTGACGTTATCAAAAGTTATGTTAAAGAATCAAGACTCGTTTTTTTGTCATACATTTCCCTTCTGAATATAATAGTGGTAGACGCATAAGCTGGTTAAAACGGGTTTTTATGTTGTGTCACAGGGGCGGACCTATGTACATACAAGGGGCAATGCCCGCTACCGTTTGGCGCTCCGGCTGTAGTGTAAATTTTGGAAAATTTGACGTTTTTTCGATTTCGTTACCGTTTATTTATAAAACGTTATCGCTGCAAACGAATCCTAGATCCGCCACTGTTCTGTCACATGCTCACATTGACATTTTAGGTCACTTAATACATATGGCATTTGTAATGATGTAGGGCCTGCAACTACTGAAGCACTCATTGAATTCGAAGACCGTGATGACAGACGTCTTTCTTGGTGAAGTTACGACAATCTAAAAAAGCTCTAGAAGTTATGTTAAGGTGAAAAAGATTTAGAAGTTATGTTAATGTGAACTTGTTTAAAACATCTCTATGAGTTTTGCGTTTGGTTGTTTAAAGACCGAAGTATCGTATGATGGGCCTTTGTTTTTACCTAAATCCAGAATTTTCATATGAATAGGAGTTTCTTTTATCTGAATTTAGCAACTTCGAGTTTTACATCCAATCCAATCCAACCCAATAGTAGACTAGTAGTTGAACTATGTCCAAACATAATAGTCTATATGATCAATGCGATCATGACTAATGTCATCCAATATGATGATCATGTTATTTAACATCCTTTAATGATGTTTTGTCTACGGGCTATAATATATTGTCCATTTGAGACATTGACATTGTGATCCTTATGATTCCTTGTCTAAGGTGGTGAGCTATTCTCAAGCCAAATAGTCAATATGATTAATGCAATAATAACTTATATCATCTAATATGATGAACCTATTATAAACATCCATTAGTGATGTTTCGCCTACGGGCCATATTATATTGTCCATTATGACACAAACATTGTGATCTCTACGATCCCCTATTTAAGGTAGTGAGCTGTGCTCAAGCCTAATAGTCTATATGATCAATGCGATCATGACTAAAATCATCAGTACGATGATTAAAATTTAAACATCCCCAATGATGTTTTGCCTAAGGGCTATATTATATTGTCCAATTAAGAGAAGGCAATTGTAATCTTTTGTGATTCTTTGCAGCTACGCTCAAATCCCATAGTCTTTGTGATCATTACGATCCTGACTAATATCATCAGTATGATGATCATAATATTAACATCCCTAGCGATGAAATGCCTACGGGCTATACTTTACTCTATTGTCGATAAGACAAGGATAGTGGTGATCTTCATGATCCCCTATTCAAAATGGTGGGACTATACCCAAACCTAATAGTCAATATGATCAACGTGATCATGAATAATATCATTAGATACGATGATTATATATAAACATCCATTAGTGATGTTAATTGATTTACCTTTCTGTTATGGGTGAAATTCTGAGCTCATATCCTGGACAATATCTTAAATTATATCTTGCTTATCTGATATATGTTTATACCCGGGATGCTGATTCAGGATATTGGTAACATCTTGGATGGTATCTTGAGGATTACTAATGGATTTTGTACAGGAGTGCGAGGCCAAGTTCCCAACGTTCACAAAGACCCTTTCTCCGTAAGACTCGGTCCAAGCCGTTCAAATGAAGAAGTTGAAGCCGCTTTACTCGGTCCACAACGTTAATAATGGAATATTCGGGAGCATCCCACATTTATAGGAATTTTAGTTTGTATTTCTTAACTATAAATAGATGGATAAATCAGATCAATAGGGGACGACAACTACACTCGCTACTCACTCACACTCATTCTCTCGTAACTCTCACTTTCACAAAAAGCATTGTAACACTTAGCGATCTGATCAATATCCTGCACTGTATCCTGACGTTTAAAGCAATAAGAAGAACAAGGCAGCTGCGATTGTCAGCTCCCGAGGTTTTATGACGGCGATCTAGATTGATCAAGGGCTTTCCTCGTACATCTCGTGTCATTTCCTTTACTTTTTGCTCATAGTTTGATCATAGATACAGCTCAATATCCTGAGCCGTATCCTGAAAATTGTTCTCGTAAACAATATAACCAGCATATTTCCAACACACTTTTTAGCACACTACCTCACTTAACTAATTTGATCACTTAATTGCTTCGGTAATTTTTGACCAAAACAATTTGGCGCCCACTGTGGGGCAAGTGGTGCTATCTTTGTTAAAAATCTTTGTGAAATCGTTAATTGGTTTTCTGTTTTCAAAACTTTTTGCCGCATTGTTTACAATGGCCTCAAGATCAAACATGAGCTCCTCCACTGTGTCTGCAACAACTTCTGCTACTACTGGTTTGGTGCTTCCACCACCTCCTCCAAGGATGCCAGCTTCTTCACAACCTCAGGATATTATCCCTACTCGGAGTGTTCAGAGATCCGCTCCCGTTTTAGCCTCTAATGATGAAATTCTAACCTTATTTGGAAGTGTACAGGAACAAATGAGGCAGCAACAGGAAACAAACCAAATGCTATTAAGAGAAATACAACTCTTAAAATCTAGCTCGAGCAGATCTGCTGAGGACATTGTCACTCCTTTACAACCCAGAACTTTGAACTTCAGTTCGGCTGTGTATACTGAGGATAATAGGGGGAATATTGTGCATAGCCATTCCCAGAATCATACTCCTGAAATACCCTCCTCGATCAAGATGTCAACTGTGAGGAGCTCAGGATATGCTTCAGGATATGGCCAGAATCCTCAGACTGGTAACGTGTCAAATAATAATATTCATGCTACTAACAATGGTGGGTCTTTGCAGGATGCAGGAATGACATCAACGTTTACTAGGGAACTTCAGAAATTGAAGGACATGATATCCAGTGTACCTGGAGTGGTCCAGCCAATACCGGAAGTGTCCCAAGACAGCCACAGGATATCTCGTTTCGCATATCCTATCTGTGATGCTGAGATCCCGAAGAGATTTCAAACCCCCAACATGAAGCTCTATGATGGGACTAAGGATCCTGAAGAGCATATTGCCCAGTATAGGGAAAGAATGGAAATTAATCCTATTCCTCCGGAGCTCAAGGAAGTGTGCCTATGCAAGGGCTTTGGTTCTACCTTAACAGGATCGGCCTTGAAATGGCTCTTAAATGTTCCTCCGCATTCGATTACATCATTTGCTCACTTAGTGAACTTATTTAATAGTCAATTTTCTTGTAGTCGGAGTTTTGAAAAACTAACAAGTGATCTTTACAGGATAACTCAAGGACCTCAAGAATCCCTAAGGGATTATCTGAACAAATTCAGCAGGGAATCCTTGGATATCCCACACCTTGATGTTGCTACAGCGGTCCAAGCATTCAAGATGGGACTACAAAAGGATTCCCAGTTTTATCAGGATCTTGTGATGAATCCTTACAGGAACTTGGACGAAGCTCGAAACAGGGCCTTGAGATATATCAGGCTGGAAGATGATAAGAAAATGCAAGAGAGGATGAACTCATCCACCACCTATGAGTCAACTAATAGGAAGTCAGAATCCTCATTTAAACCATATCGCTCTAAGCCATATAGTAGAAATGAAAACAAGAAAGTGAATGCTGTTGAAGACGAGGATCCTGAAGAATATCCTGAATTATCCGAATATTGCTTTTCTGTTAACATTCCTGAATTAATGTATGCTATGCAGGGTTTAGGAGACAAAGCTAGGTGGCCTCGAAAGATTCAACAAAAAGCTGATTGGAAGGATAAATCGAAATGGTGTGCCTTCCACGAAGATTTTGGACATATAACTGAGGATTGCATTGCTCTAAGAAAAGAAATAAGCTATCTTCTTAGCAAGGGATATCTGAAGGATCTCTTGGGAAGAAAGAAGAATAAGGGTCAGGATACTGAGAAGGATCCTGAACGAGCAGCATCACCTCCTGCGGACGCCAAGATAATCAACTTTATTTTGGGAGGATCCGACATTTGTGGGACTTCGTATTCTGCGGCCAGGAGACATGCAAAAGAGGCCAAGACCGAAAGGGGAGACAAACCAGCCAGGATGACTACCCTCATAACTGATAAAGTGATCACTTTCGATAGTGATGACAGGGATACTGTCCAGGATCCTCACCATGATGCTCGTGTAATAACATTATATGTGGCTAACCATTTTGTAAGCAGGATATTGGTGGATAATGGCAGCTCCGTCAACATAATCCAACTAGAGACTTTGAAAAGAATGAATGTATCTCCAATGGATATCACTTCGAAATCCACCGTGCTTGTTGGGTTCAGTGGAGAGGCTAGGAACATAGTGGGAGAAATAAAGTTACCAGTATATGTTGAAGGGGTCAACTCAATACAACATTTCTGCGTGATGGACTCCCTATCCTGCTATAACATCATGCTGGGCAGGCCATGGATCCATGATATGAAGGCTGTGCCATCAACTTATCATCAACGTGTCAAGATCCCTACCCCTTGGGGGGTTGTCAAGGTTGATAGTGATCAGCAGGAAGCGAAAGAATGTTACTCATCCTCAATGAAATCCTCAACCAAGCCTAGTACAGCATAGCAATTAAAGATGCGGGCCCAGGATATCGCGGAGGCTTCAGAGCAGGATATGAAGAAAGTTATCTTGGATCAGGATAATCCGGATATCTCGGTGCTCGTAGGAACCAATATCCCTCAGGATATTGAAGAACGATTAACTAACTTTTTGAAGTGCAGGACGTCAACATTTGCATGGAGGCATGAGGATATGACAGGTATATCCAAAGACATTATCACTCACAAGCTTGGAATTGACAGGTCGTTCAAGCCTGTACAGCAAAAGCGAAGGAAGTTCGCCCCTAAGCAAAATACAATTATCCAAGAGGAAGTTGAAAGATTGTTAAAGTCCAAAATGATCAGGGAAGTCAAGTTTCCAAGATGGCTAGCAAATGTAGTCGTAGTACAGAAGAAAAATGGGAAATGGAGAGTCTGTGTAGATTACACAGACTTGAATAAGGCTTGTCCTAAAGACCCATTTCCTCTTCCTCATATTGATGCAATGGTGGATGCTACTGCCGGGCATGAGATGTTAACCTTCATGGACTCATACCAGAGATTGGTGAACATGATGTTCAAAGATAAGCTGGGGGACACAATGGAGGTATACATCGACGATATGGTGGTAAAATCGAAAAAGGCTGAGGATCACCTTCAGGATATTAAGGGAGCATTTGATATCCTGGATCAATATAACATGAAGCTAAATCCTGCTAAGTGCCATTTTGGAGTGGGGGCAGGAAAGTTTCTAGGATATATGGTGACCAAAAGAGGAATAGAGGCGAGCCCGGAGCAGATCAAAGCCATCTTGGATATCAAATCACCTTCAAATATGAAGGATGTTCAACGATTAACAGGGCGAGTTGCAGCGTTGAACAGATTTATCTCGAGATCCTCCGAGAAATGCAAAGAATTTTATGATATCCTGAAGAAAAACAAGAAGTTCAAATGGGGAGAGAAGCATGACGCAGCCCTGCAGGATTTGAAGCAGTATCTTTCAACTGCACTTCTATTGATGAAGCCTGAGAATGGTAAACCACTGTCCCTATACCTCGCAGTATCAGGGAATGCTGTAAGTGCCGTCCTTATAAAGGATCATGAAGGTCAGCAATATCCTGTTTATTATGTTAGTAAAAGTTTGTTAGATGCTGAAACTAGATATTCTCATTTAGAAAAGTTGATACTAGCACTAGTTATGGCATCAACGAAGCTTAGACATTACTTTGAGACACATAGAATTCATGTTAAGACCAATTATCCTGTCAAAAATGTGCTTAGGAAACCCGAGATGTCAGGCAGGATGGCCAAGTGGTCAGTAAAGTTAAGTGCTTATGACTTAGTGTACGAACCTAGAAATGCCATAAAATCGCAGGCTCTAGCTGATTTTGTGGCTGATTTCAGTAGTGACATTCAGGAAGAGGTAGACCTAGAAGTCCAACAACTAGGAGAATCCTCAGGATCCTGGACATTGTACACTGATGGAGCATCTAATGTTAGAGGAGTAGGATTGGGAATACTACTAAAATCGCCATAGGGGGACATATTACCCCAGGCTATTAGGTGTGAATTCCATGCTACTAATAATGAAGCAGAGTATGAGGCTTTAATTGCAGGATTAGAACTGGCTAAAAATATGAATATCAAGAATTTGCAAGTATATGTTAACTCCTTGTTAATCACTAATCATTTTAATGGATCCTATGCAGTTAAGGGTGAGAAATTAATCGAATACCTCGATATTCTCAAAAAAGTAGCAGGATATTTCGATGTTTTTACACTTGAACAGGTACCAAGGGAAGATAATGCTGAAGCAGATGCCTTAGCAAATCTGGGATCATCGGTCAGAATACCAGAAGGGACCCAAATACCAATACTGCATATCTTGTATCCTGCAACGAATCCTCAGGATAAAGAACTAGTAAGTATCCAGGATCCTGTTGCTGAATATCCTGAGGAGGATCCTAAATCCTGGACGGCTCCAATCATAAGATATCTCAAGGAAGGACACATCCCTAGAGACGAAAATCCTAAGGCATTTAGGATGAAGGTATCACGATTCACCATTATAAATAATATATTGTATAAGAAATCTCTTGCAGGACCATATTTAAGGTGCTTAGAGGATCCCGAAACTAAAGAAGTGCTTCAGGATATACATGAAGGGGATTGTGGTAACCATACTGGGGGCAGGTCATTATTCTCAAAAATATTGAGAACAGGATACTTTTGGCCAACGATGAGGAAAGATGCTACAGAATATGCTCAAAGGTGTGATGCATGTCAAAGGCACGGTAACATACTACATCAACCAGCTGAACCACTGTATCCTATAGGTTCCCCTTGGCCATTTATGAAATGGGGAATGGACATAGTAGGGAAATTACCAAAAGCTCCAGGAGGAAAAGTCTTTATGCTGGCAATGACTGATTATTTCTCTAAGTGGGTGGAGGCTGAAGCATTTGTTCAAGTCAGAGACCAAGAAGTAGTATCCTTTATAAAGAGAAATATCCTGACCAGGTTTGGAGTACCAGCTGAAATCATTTGTGACAATGGATCCCAGTTTATAAGCAAGAGGACTACTGACTTTTGCAAAAGTTGGGGAATCAAAATGATCACATCTACCCCGGTACATCCTCAAGAAAATGGACAAGCTGAATCCTCAAACAAGATAATTGTCAACAACTTGAAGAAGAGATTAGGGGCCAAGAAAGGAAGATGGGCAGAAGAACTACCCTTTGTTTTGTGGGCTGATAGAACAATGGTAAAAATGCAACTGGCCAAACTCCGTTTTCCTTGGTATTTGGAGCGGAAGCAGTGATCCCAACAGAGATGGTGATACCTACTGCAAGATCTATCCTCCGGAATCCTGAGCAAAATCCTGAAGCTTTGTGCCAAGATTTGGACACCGTAGACGAAACGAGAGATGCAGCAAGGCTAAGGATGGCAGCATATCAACAAAGGATATCCAGAGCATACAACAAGAATATAAGGACTTGAAGGTTCAAAGTTGGAGTTTGGGTGTTAAGAAAGGCTTTTCAAAATACCACTAATCCTGCCGATGGAAAGCTGGCTCCAAAATGGGAAGGACCATATGAGGTTGAATCAGAATCAGGAAAAGGAGCATATCGGCTCAGGAGTATGGAGGGGGATATGCTACCAAGATCCTGGAATGCTATACACTTAAAACTCTATTTCAAGTAAGAATAGAATTTAATTTCTATCTCAGAATGGTATGTATTCTATCTCTCTTAAATATATTTGAATTCGTTTATTATCTTGAACCCATTACTGACTTAGGCATCGGAGGGGTGTTAGCCAAGCTAACACCCACCTTAGTTTAAGGTTGTTTTGCAGAATATGTCTCAGGATATAGCTCCAGGATAGACGCTCAGGATATCTCAAAGGATTAGAGGATTGGCCCCCTCTCTCACGAATAAGGGATCCTGATCCCTTCAAAGGTTTAAAGGTATTCACCTTTCTCTCGAATTGGGTTTGAACACCCCGCCTGGAGCGCAAGTCATCTGGGGATAATTCAAGATAACAGGACCAGTTCATGTAAAAGTGGCTGACAATTTCGTTATTATTGGCTATATCCTGGATCCTAAAGGTATATGAGGATTGATCACCCTCTCTCACGAAAGGGTATTTTCATACCCTCTAAGGTTTAAAGGTTTTCACCTTTCTAAGACTTGGAGTTTATACACTCTCGCCTGTAGCGCATGAAAATCAGGGTTTACCCCCAGCATATTAAGGGTTTATCCCCAGGATATGAGGGTTTATCCCCAGCATATTAAAGGATTATCCTCAGGATATTAAGGGTTTATCTCAGGATATCAAGGGTTTATCCCTGGATATTCAGGATCTATTCAGTAAAGCTAAAGTATGACTATGTTCCTATGTTAAACACAGGGGATATACAATTTAAAGGATGGATCCAATTTTGT
Organism: Helianthus tuberosus; assembly: GCA_030545235.1. Classification (NCBI taxonomy): domain Eukaryota; kingdom Viridiplantae; phylum Streptophyta; class Magnoliopsida; order Asterales; family Asteraceae; genus Helianthus; species Helianthus tuberosus. The sequence goes on along the minus strand of CM060389.1, from coordinate 1,583,005 downwards.
AAGAATGCACTGGGGACATTCCTATGGTGGAAAATTGGAATTGACTCTTTGGGAATCTCTGGTATTATCTCTCCTTTTTATTTGGGTAACTTGAATTGAGTGTCAATATCCTGAGCAGGATATCTTTCAGGATACGCTTACAATGTGTTCCCAAGGATGTTCAAACAAAACTGTTTTCATAAGTAAAATTCATGTAATAAAAGTATAACAACAAAGATAAAGCCAAAAGAAGGTTATATTATTAACATACCAAAAGATGTGCTCTTGGTTTCACCTCAAACCAAGGACCATCCACCAAGAACACAAATAGTTCCTTAATATATTTACTTAACAGTTGAAGGTTTTGTCTCAAACCACGACCCATCCACCTCCAACTGTTATATTGTTCAAAAGCAAAACATATTAACGTTGATGACCAAGGGCTTCGTCCTGAAACTCAGGATCCCTCCACCTTTGGCCATCGTATTGTTCTAATGCAGGAAAGTTAAAATGCAAGAAAAGTAAATTGTTTTGGGGTTACAAACCAACGATCAAGTTTAAAAAAGTGGGCTCTGGCCTTGGCACATACATCCATCATCGCCCACTTGGATGCTCTCACACAGCAGCATCTTCACCAGCCTTCTCCGCCTTCTTGGCTTCAGCATTAGTTCCAGCATCCTGAGCAGCATCCTCGCCAGCATCCTTCTTGTCTCCATCCTTGTCTGCTACCTCTGCCGACTTAGAGGATTCACCAGCTTCAGCAGGAAGGGGCACAGCCTTGCCTCCAAGCTCCTTCAGCTTTGCCACCCAGGATTCGACCGGCCAGGATGGGCACACAAGGCCTGTCTCCTTGGCCTCATAAGCCATCTTGATGCGGGCTTGTAGCAGAGAGACTATAGCAGAGGCCTTGATTCATTCCCGGAAAGAGACCATGGCCTGTTCATGCTCCATTTGGACGGTGGCAAGTTTGAGCTCAGCATCCTGGGTGACCTTCTTCAACTTGTCCTCATAATGTCGGGTCTTCACCTCAGCAATGGCCCCTTGGTCAGCAACAGTGGTCTCGAGCTGTTTGATCATGGCTTCTTGGAACACGTTCGTGCTACAAGCATCAGTGTAAAGCTGGAGCAGATGTTGGAGGCCCTACACGTCAAAATTCAGGTATATGTCAAAATATATTAACCAGGATATCCTGTCAGGATATCCTATCAGGATATATGTGTAGGATATTACCTTGTTAAGGAAGGATGTCATTGGCTCTAAGGAGTCAGAAAAGCTGAGTTCTTCATAGGAGAACCCTTCAGAGCCTGGGGCACTAACTTCGGAACCTTTCCTCTTTTTTGCGGTGGAAGCACGAGTCCTCGGATTAGCCTTAGGAGCCGGGAGCGGCTTGGAGCTGGTGGCAGCAGGGGTCTCTTTCCTGACCATAACTGGAGTGGGGTAACTGTCAAGCTCGTCAAGATCAAGGAGGATTGGGACTTTGCTAGAGTCTGCATACAGGGAGTAGAATTCTTTCCTAAATATGCCAAATAAAAACATGTATGCAGGATATTGTGCAGGATCCTTACCAGACATGTTTGCACTGGAAAGAGGGCTTGGAGATGGTGGAGACGGATTAAAACTTCTTTCAGCCTCTGGAAGGAGTCTGATAGCGTCAATCCTCTTCTGTGAATCAGCAAGGGGAGGTGCAAGCTTCCTAAAATCAGTTGTGTTCAAAACATAAAAAAGAAAGTTGATCAGCTCAGGATATGAAACAGGATAAAAGGCAGGATCATCCTTGAACCCTAAATCCTACCCTTTCTTAACCACTTCACCGGATATTCCGTTCCACCAGGGATTGAGTCTCTTTTTACAAAGAAGAACTTAGATTGCCATTTCTCCTCGTTCCTGGTGGCACGAAGTATCAGCGGATCGCCGGAGGTGGAATAAAACAAAAATCTACAGGATCCGTGGCATCTAAGCCGATATGCTAAAGGGAGGTCAGGAACGGAAAGATCAGGAATGTGATTCTTCATGATCTGGTCAAGAACGGACAAGACTCGCCAAAGCATCGACATTGTTTGGCTAAAAGAGATTTTTGTAATATTGAAAAACTCAGTGATAAAGTCTGGAAAGGGGAACCGTAGTCCTAAGGTGAAAGGAAAGGCACTAAAACACAACCACTCGTCGGAAACCATGTCCGACCGGATTTCCCGGTCAAACGGCCGGAATACCGTCCCTTCCGGGAAGATACCGGAGGATTTGAGAGCCGACAAGTGGGCACTATCAAAGGAGCATATCTCCTTCTCCGGTTCTTGGAGAAGATTCTGCTGGATAAATGAGGGGGCGGAGTCACAGGAGCTTGATCTTGTCTGCCTTGTCATATTCTCGCCGGAATGCTGAACAGAATGAGAGAAGAAGATGGAATAGAGAGAGAAGTTTTTACCTTTTTCTCTTCGGTAAAGATTAAATGGGATAAGTATGAGAAGATATAGGGAGCAATGAGTAAATATAGGCTGCGCGGTTACAAACGGTCACATCATGGGTCTAATCTCTTAATTGCCTCGTTCTTCGTAAAAAAATATAACCGTTAGTGCCAGGATACTAAACGGTAACATTTTTTGGGGACAATTGTTATGGGTGAAATTCTGAGCTCATATCCTGGACGATATCTTAAATTATATCTTGCTTATCTGATATATGTTTATACCCGGGATGCTGATTCATGATATTAGTAACATCCTGGATGGTATCTTGAGGATTACTAACGGATTGTGTACAGGAGTGCGAGGCCAAGTTCCCAACGTTCACAAAGACCCTTTCTCCACAAGACTCGGTCCAAGTCGTTCAAATGAAGACGTTGAAGCCGCTTTACTCGGTCCACAACGTTAATAATGGAATATTCAGGAGCATCCCACATTTATAGGAATTTTAGTTTGTATTTCTTAACTATAAATAGATGGATAAATCAGATCAATAGGGGACAACAACTACACTCACTCTCTCGCAACTCTCACTTTCACAAAAAGCATTGTAACACTTAGCGATCTGATCAATATCCTGCATTGTATCCTGACGTTTAAAGCAATAAGAAGAACAAGGCAGCTGCGATTGTCAGCTCCCAAGGTTTTATGTCGGCGATCTAGATTGATCAAGGGCTTTCCTCGTACATCTCGTGTCATTTCTTTTACTTTTTGCTCATAGTTTGATCATAGATACAGCTCAATATCCTGAGCCGTATCCTGAAAACTGTTCTCGTAAACAATATAACCAGCATATTTCCAACACACTTTATAGCACACTACCTCACTTAACTAATTTGATCACTTAATTGCTTCGGTAATTTTTGACCAAAACACTTTCTGCCAAATGAATCGTCTTTCAAGACGATGACAGTTGTAGTCTATGACTCCCTGTCCAAAGGTGAAGAACTATGTTCAAGCCTTAAAGCTCCTGATCTAACAAGATTGCGGCCTATGAATTGATGTCCTTGTGACAAACCCACAAATTATGTTTCAAGTCATCCATGACAAGCCTCCGTGCTATAATTTGTCGTTCGTGACAAGTTAACATACTAAATATTAACATCCCTTGTGACAGGCCTTTTGTGCCAGATTGGATAAATGTCCTTCGTGACAGGACTTAGTGCCATATCCTATAACGTCCTGGAGACAAGGCCATTTGTGCCATATCTAAATGTCATTGCGACAAGGCATTCGCGCCATATGATTACTTATGTCCTTCATGACTGGGCATTATGCCATACCTTTCTACGTCCCTCGCGACGGGCCTCTGAGCCATAGGTATGTATATATATATATATATATATATATATATATATATATATATAGGGAGAGGATCATGAGAAAACTAGATATAAATGAGAAAACTAGAAAACTAACTAAAAACCACTAAAAATGAGGGGGGGGGGGGACTTTTAATGAAGAAGGGGGGACTTTTAATGAAGGAGGGGTAAAATTGGAAAAAAAATATATAACTTTTCAAACATTTCCCATTTCTTCATACGTTATCATTTTAAAACAAAAATGGCACCATAAGATCACAAATTTTTGTATCTTTCATTCAAGTATATTCGAGCATATTTTTATGACATAAAAAAAGATTTATGGTGTCTTGTTTTCAATACTATTATTATAGTAGTGCACATGTGCAATATAACATGTACTACAATTGCATTACATGCTTAAAATTAGTCTTTTGAGTCTAGTTTAGCTTTTAGGGTTAGTTTTTTTGGAGGTTTAGGATTAGGTTTTTGGGTGTGGGGGGAGGGGGGTTTAGGTTTTTCGTGGGTGGGGGGGGGGGGGGTTTAGCTTTTTTTCGGGTTTATGTTTAGGGTTTAGTTTTATGTTTTCGGGAGGGTGGGGGTGGGGGGGTTTAGGTTTTCGGGGGGTGGGGGGTTAGGCTTTTGATGGGAGGGTGAATTTAGGTTTTTGGGGGGTGGGGGTAGGGGGTTTAGGTTTTTGGGGGGTGTCGGTGGGGGGTGGGTTAAGTGGTTTAAGCTTTATGTATTAGTGCACATGTGCAGTACAACCAAAAAAAAGATTTTTTTTTTTTTTTTTTTAAATTTCCATACATAAAAAGTAGCGATTTTTCTATAAAAAATTGTAAAAAAAAAAAAATTGGTATGTTTTTAGGCTTTTTTGGTTTTCTCATTCAAACTAGTTTTCTCATGATCCATCCCCTATATATATATATATATATATAATAAAAGTCATGTAAAGCTAGCCTTTGAGCTATTCATAATCGTCCTTGTGACAAAGACAGTTGTGACATTATGATCCCCTGTCAAGCAGGAATTGGACTCGCTCCAAACTTTGAATGCCATTGATGGTCCTTTTGTGACCTAGGCTAAATATAATGGATATACATTCAAATAACATTCCTTAGGAATGTTCGGAATATAATAGCCTATACGGTTCATGGATGTCGTGGCTAATCTATGTCAGGTCATCAGGATGATGACTAATAATTGTTAAATTTGGTGATTCGTACCAAGTTTCGAGTATGGAAAACTCGGATGAGGTAGACAATAGTCGCAATACTATTAATGCGACAGAAGTTAATAATGCTACAAACGTAAACCTCAATAGTAATGGAGTTAATCTCCAAACTGTGGTTGACGCAGCAGTTGGAAGGGCCATGGAAAAGGTCATGAAACAATTCAAGGAGCCGAATGCTTCTCGCTCTAAATTTCATTCAAAACCATGTTCAATTGCTCATGAAAAGAGCTTTGTTCACACTTCGAATATGAAGGATGAACCAAAGGAGGAGGATAACTCCCAGAAATCTAAGGAAAAGAGCAAGTACGGGCTTAATAAGAACCAATAAAAGTTCAGTAAGAAGCCTGTATATAAGAATTGCTATAAAAGACACTGGGGACAGTGTCGAAAAGAACAAAGACCAAAGCAGTGTGGCATCTGCAAAGGAACTGGTCATCAGTCCCATGAATGTAGGAACATAAAGAATGCAGTCTGTTACGGCTGTGGTGAGCAAGGCCACATCAGAACTAGATGCCATAAAGCTGCCAAAGTAGGTGCAGCTAAGCCTGGAAAGGCTAAGAAAGGAAACGCCTAAACTCACCTGATGAATGCCAAGAAGCAAAACATGATGTCATCAAATACATTCCTTATCAATTGCCAATGATGATTTCCGCTAAGTGTCCTGTTTTTAATACAGGCAATAATAAGTCTTCATAAACCATAAGCTTAGCAAACTTTTATATTATCCACAAGGTAGAACCTACCAATGCAACCTCAGAGACTGTTCTTCTCTTTCTCGGCAATGATCTCTCTGAAAAATCCAAGAGTACTCTTTCTTCGAATAGAGTACGACAATATATGTTATTTTAATTATTTTCCTCATTGATTTTATCAACTGCGAGTGCCAACTATGTATGATAAAAGCGCCATATGAGAATTGGCGTAACCTAGTGCGTCCCATAGATTGCTTCCATGCCTGATCAGTATGGAGGTTTAATGCATGGAACCACAAGATATTCCAATGATTATATGATACTAAAAGTCAACTAATGGTATTCGAAGGAGATATCCAGAATGGAATTGTCCAAGTAAATGTTCCCGATTAAGGAATTCGTGGACTTGTAACATAAATGTCTCACTTAATTGACACAAGCAATGATGGATGAACTGGAGCCTGAGATTTGGAAAATCTCTATACCCTCCTTTGTATCTTGATTATCTTCTCCTAAGATTACCATGTTTACCTCTTGAGAGGCAAGTAGAGTTAAGAATTATACCCCATTTAGGGCTGTATTATTATGAAATCTCCAAGACGGCTAGCACCATCATTGGAGGAATGGAAACCCAGATTAAGTTTTAAAAATAGAGGATTTATATAGCCTAACCCATATTCTGAGAATTCGGTATAGTTAATTAAAGAAAGACGGTTCATCTTGCTTATGCATTGATTACCGCAACCCTATCTAGGCAACAATTAAGAATTTCCATCAGGTGCCCAGGATCGTCGATTTGTTCGACTAACGGCAAGGATTAGCTATTCCTTAAGATTAGTTTTAAGCAGTGGTTGGAATAACCATCTCACCTTAAAATAAGCTTTTCCATAATAGTTGTTATATAAGGATCAAGGCTGCTTCTTTGGAGACCTTGTATAGATGAAATGTTAAACATTTATTGTTGGACAAAAGATTGGTAAGTCCAATTATCAGAATCTGAAAGTTGCATTGGAAACAACGAATAAGATCAAATAAATCCAAAATCATCTGTAAGTTGCCAGTATTCGGCAGAAAATCAAGAATTAATGAATGTAGCAACCCTCCTAAATTCTTGTTAAGGAAAAAGGTTCAAAAAAGATGTCACCCTGGAAGGGCGTGCCAATTTGTTAATTATCAGGCTAGTTAAGCTCGGAATATATAGAATCATTCGAAGGAATCGAATGTATCAAGATCAAATAGCTTGTAAGCTAAAACCTAATTAAGGAGCTTGGCGGAACTCGCAATGCATTAACACACTAATGATTAAGGACGTGTTTCACCAATAAGTTGAGAAGCATTATCACATAATGATATGCAGATTTATAATATGATGAGCAACCTGTATCGATTGAGGATTTACAGGTTAAGAAGCTCCAAAAAGGATACACGTACCTATTATAGAGGTCAACTTGGGAGTTTGGAAAGGCTCCAGATATGATATAGAAGTTAAGTCCATTATACAACAAAAAGTACTTCCATCATTTTAGCAAATCTCGAGGTTGATATTTCTTTTAAGGGGGTGAGGATGTAACACCTCGAAAATTCATGTCCAATAATATATCGACACGTATCACGGACTTTAAACATGTAAAGAATTGACTTTGAGGGACTAAAGTTGACGAACAAGGAATCTGTGTGTATAAAAGGATTCAGAGTATCAACAATGAATAAATATACTTCACAATAGCCCCACATGATGTTTATACCCTTAAACGGATAAATCATGGATCATACGAAGCTAATTGTGAAAGAAAGTAAGGAATTACAAACTACAGGGGTTAAATGCGTCAACATGTTTAAAGTATACCTCTGAGTGACCTTTTTACAAACCCGAAGCTTTGTAATGATTAATTATGCCCACTAGAATAAGGGATTAAAATTTTACAAGGTTCCGATAAAGTATAAGAAAGTTATGACAATATTCGTATACGAGGGGTTAAAAGCGTCAACGTTGAAATTTAAGACTTTTCGGTGATCGTATGAATAACCGGGGACTTAACAAAGTTGGTTTATGACTTGGAGTCCTTAAAAGTCAAGTTTGGGGTTACAAGTGCAAGAAACCATGTTAAAATCAAGTTTGGGAGGACCAGGGGCCAAATATGTCAACTTTTAAAAGTTCTGGTGAGCTGGCCTGGTCCTTACGGACCGTATGGCTGGGACCCTTACGGTCCGTAAGCCATGCCTAGATACAGAAAACATAGGCAACTGCCTGTTTCAGCCGGTTACACCGCCTCAATTTGCCATTTCTTGATTCTAGGGGCTTTGTTGATGGCCTAGGGACACTTGGAATGATCAGGAATCATTCCATAGACTTGTATGTCATGATCTTGTGCAATCAAAGTTCCTATATAAGAGGTTCTTCATTTCAACATTGAGCACATTCACTTGATATCTTCACAACTTGGTTTCTGGAGGTTCTTGGAGCTCAAGACTCATTCCTAGTGATCATTAGTCGTGCTTAGGACTTTGGTAAGTATTCTTAACCTTCCCTAACTCAGTTTTGATTAGTTTATTAGCTTAAAGTCAAACCATCGTAATTAAGGTTTGACTTCATCATTAATCTTAATTTGTCCAGTCAAATTACAAATTGAAAGTACCTATGAGTTGGTAATTATGTGGGCAATAAACCCTTAAAAGGGCACCCTCTGATTCTTACTCTAAGTAGGTCAATTGTCGGGTCAAACTTGATCTTAAAAGTCAACAGGAAACAATTTTGCAAATAAACACATAATATGCAACGTAGAAACTATGCAACATGTTTTGTCATTGATATAACTTGGTAATTAACGTAAGCACATGTCTAAACAACTCGACAATTTTCAGTTTAGGCTCGGTTTGGGATCGAAAGTCGCATAGTTTGACTCCTGCTTTGACTTTCAGTTCTGACCCGTTTGAGCATGGTTTAGGAATGCCTTAGAGCTCCGTTAGGACCAGCTTGTATGATAGTATAACCCTCTGCGATTATACTACTTGACTCGTTGATTGTCCGATGTTTCCGTTAAATGCCTAATGTTGACCAATATCCCCATTTGACATTAAAACGAGAATTTTGGAAATGTGAGAGAACAATAATCTTTGGTACTAATTTATAAACATGTCCCTAAAAATTTCACATCAATTTGAGGTCCAGATTAAGAGTTATGCTCAATAGCGTAATTAGAACGCTTTTTATTAATTAAACGACGTAATCAGCGTATAGCCTATCTAAACCCAATCTTTGATACCAAACTTTTTACCCACTAATATAATATAATATTTTGGGATTTTTGAAGATTTTTATTTGTTTTAAGGCTGAGCATAACATAGAGTTCTAAGCTTATTTCGGTATTGCGGTTTTGCCCTTTCGGGCTATAAAATGAGTTTTACAAATCCTTTTGACCCCAAACCTTCTTCTACTGATCTAATATGATAAATAAAATATTTTGAGCCTTCCGAAATAATCAAAATATCATCCTTCCTTTGAAAACCCGGAAATGGCTCCAAATCGCCTTTTTAAGCGTTTTTAACGCATAGTATGTATCAAGACCATTTTATAAATATAAGACTTGATACCTTACTATTATAAATTATTAAATTAAGTATCTTACTGATTACATCGGACCCGAAACTCAGATTTATATTTGAACTCTTTTATAACCTTTAAAAAGGACCAAAATACCCCTACGGGGCGTAATTTGAGTATAAATCCATTTTGGGCATAATAGAAGATATGTTACTGATGTCACAACATATTAAGGGCATATTAACCTAGGAAACTTATGTATGACTCATTTGGTTACCCGTTACGCACTTTTCGCGTTCGGATCGGCTTATGTAACTAGTTTACATATATTAGCCGAAACGGGTCAAACCATATCGTTTTCACCTCAAAATCCAGAATGTGTTCAAGTTACCCATATTAAACAAGCATACAAGCTTGTCGGGTCAAAACCACATTCTAAACCGGTCTTCGCTTTATCATGTGATTGAACCGTGTCATCCTTTTGAAAACTAACCGGTCTAAGTCTAAGCTTAATTAAAGACCCGTTAGGATTCTAATAGGTTATTAAAAACCTTCGTTCCAGATTAGGAGCCCAGTAAAAGCTATCTGTACTTGCTGATTTGATATACGGCTGGGATTGAATTTATATTTAGCTCAGGTAAATACTTTTAACTTATTTTCCCTTATACGGGCTTGGGGTACGGTATCTAAAATACCGCTTGGTCGGGAATTCGACCTTAATCGATTGGTGGTTAAGTATTATCGAGATGACCCGTTTAAAAATATGTTTTGTTTGCTTAAACGCCTTTGGGGGGTTAATGACCATGTCCCGGATATCCTTGGCATCATTTACGAAATGGCCACGACCTAAGCACGGGGTGTAGGCGTACACCTGACAGCTGCATATGTACAAAACTGGTATCCCACTTAAAGGATTCAACCTTGTGGGCATTATACCTGTGGTGTGTCTATTAATCTTTAACCCGGCACGAACCGGGATACTGAACGCATAACGAACATGTAATTCTTTTACAAGTATTATATACAAATAATTATCCCAAGTTATAAAAAGTTTTGTGCCACGTGCATTCAAATGAATTTTCTGAACATTTTCAAAATGAGTCAGTTAATTGTATTTACCAGTGTAAACTGACGTATTTTCCAAAAAGGCTAAGTGCAGGTACTATACGTAATAGGCTGGCTACTCCAGGCATCAATAATCAAGTCTCGCAAGCTCTAGATGTTAAAGTCTGTTGAACAATGTTTCATTTTATTTTTCGATCCGCCTGTGGATCCTTTACTTTCCGTTTGTAATACTTTGATATTACTTTATATCGGATTATAATATATTTATCATTTGCTTCCGCTGTGCATTAAATTGTGTTGTTTGACTATGATGATATGAACTACGTCACGGTACTCCCCACCGGGCCCACTGGTAATACGTGGAAATATTGGGGTGTGACAATTAGACAAATACAAAAACTAAAATAGGAAGACAAAATAAGAGTGGGAACAAAAGCAAAATAATTCTCCAAATTAATAAGGAAAAACGACATACCTACACAAAATTAACAAAACTAAAGCAACACGATACCTACACAACTATTTCATTTAATCCTAAATATGTTTCAGGAAGTTGAGGTGTTAACCTTAACCAACTTTTATGGCATGTTAATCCTAAAATCTACTTGGTATTTTTCAACTAAACTCAGAGTCATGCCTTTAACTTTTAAAACAAAGGGATCTAATATTGCTAGTTGTTGTAAATTATTACCTAGGAGCGGGGGCGTCTTCTCGGATAGAATAGCAACTTTGGTTTTGCAGCGGGTCAAAGCTCAGCAAATCAGTAATGCCTACACTGAAGATCTTAATATCTTCGTTAGTATAAACGAATCAAATGGGTAATTTAAGTCTTTTTATTGTTACAATCGAAAAGGCTTAACTATAATGACCAAAAAATAAGCTTGGCCATGTTTTAATCCATATATCATAGGTGATGCTGGTAGATTCTCGTTCTTCCACTCCTAACTCCTAACTCCTAACTCCCAATTCCAAATGACACCGACTTCGAATCTAAAGAAGAAAATTACACACGATATGAAATATAATATGATTTCAATTTCAACAAACAACAATCACTCAACATAGGTAGGTGAACTACACTACCAAGCCTAAATTTCAGCTACAAAATATTGATTTGAATAAATATAAAATTAGTTATTTGATTAAGATTGCTTAGTTATCAAATACTATCCTCTGAAACCAAACAGTCCATAAATTTTGTCCTACCCATTCCCAATTCCCAGTTAACACCATTGATTTTTAATTACACTAGCACATGGCATCGTTATATTATGTATCAAGTTAATTTCAAGTTATGTTAAATTCATATTAAGCAAACTTACATAATACCCTATGCTATAAGCACGCAACCAAAATCTTCGGTTAATTTTACTTCAAATCGAACAAAAATCAAACAAACTTACGTAATACACTATACTATAAGCACGATTCAACCAGAATCTTTGGTTATTTTACTTCAAATTAAATGCAAATCAAGCAAAATTACATGATAAACCACAATTCGTTACCTTTGTGGGAACGATGATGAAGTTGGCTGGATCGATTAGAATTAGGGTTTCAACTTTCAAGTAATTCGCATGAGAAGTTTGGACATCCAACTGCAACGCATCCTGACCCGACCCATTTTTTACCTTGGCCCATCCTGACCCATTAGGTTTTTGTTTTAATTTCAAGTTTACCCATCCTGACCCCCTTGACTATAAACTTGATCCAAATTAACCCATTAATTTATTTTTAGCACCCAAATCAACCCAAACTTTCAAAGTTGGGTTAATGACTGTTGTTTTAGACACAAAAGGGTATAAGGATGGAACATACCGGCCAGCCAGAACACGGTCCATGTCTTGTAACTCAGCTTCAAGAAACCGACACCCGCGCATAAACTTTTCAGTTTGGTATGAATAATTCTTTCCTGAAACAGGATATTGAGGTTACAAAAATTGAAGTCATATGCACTTTTCTTGCATACTTCTTATAATAATTAACATGTGACCATTTTACCCTTCACTTTCTCATTAAACTTCAAACTCTCATATCCTAATAACCTAATGCAAGTTTAACGGGAAGGGTATAAACGCCATAAATTTAAAAATAAGTAATTTGAACTTATGATATTTTGTTGGGTAAATATGGTACTGTACCAAGTTTAATCACCCCAAGAAAAAAAACTACCATTTTGCAACAAAAACGGAGATGATCCCATTTTGTCGCGTGTATTATCATCACGGAAGTGCATGCTAACTAAAAGACTATAATCCATTATTCTAACGCCTTCCAGAAACTCACAATCTCTGTTGATTTGTCTGAAAATATATAAAACCTACATAGTGCATAAGCAAAGTGATAAGAGGATAAACGTTAGAAAGGCCCTATATGATGACATTTTTACTAACTTGATTAGTTCTTTGAACCAGTTTTCTTGAAGGCGAAATGTCACACCCCCAAATTCCACAAGCAGAGTATTACCGCGAGGCGTGTGACTGACCAGGATCATACCACCAATTATAATAAACATTAAGTAAAGTAAAGTAAACCAAAGTCCAAAACCGAGTTTAACAGTCAGCGGAAGCATTTAAATTCAAAACCAAAATATAAGTTTTAAATTTAATAAAGTTTTTTTTTCATGAACACGCAGTGGTTCATGTCCCACAACGACTCCTGCTCCAACGCGAGCTCCAGCTAAAAACCTAACGACCTGCAAGGCATATAGTAACGAATCAACAACAAAGTTGAGCGAGTTCACAGTTGAGTGTTCGTTTTAAGTTGTTTCAAAAACCACGAGTTCATTCAAAAACCATGAGTTATCCAATTCATTGTTTCCTAAACCATAATCAGTGGGGGCTATCCCATGTTATCCACTAGACCCGTTACCATATCGACCACTGACTGAAGTAAGTTGGTGCCCTAACGTCAATGTCTATCATCATTGACGTGCCCAGATCCATTAGTTCACGCCCGTCCTCTGCGGCACGGTGTGAGGCTTGTCAAACCTAAATAGCGCTATCTAACTAATGACCCGCTCGCCATTGGCCCGGCGATTAAGTCGATATAAATGTGAGGGACTTCATGATAGAGTTTTTGGTCCAGTATCAGCGTTGTCACCCTTCAATTAAGAGGATGTAGTACGTGTCCCCAAACAAGGAGATCACGCAGGTTTCGTGTTGTCACCCTTCAATTAAGAGGATGTAGTACGTGTCCCCAAACCAGGAGATCACGCAGTTTCTGATTAAATCCTTTACCCATTCCCAACCACCGGGAATCCCATGCCTTATAGATAGTGTGAACTCACCTTAGGGTGCACAGCGACAACTAAACAAGTATAGAAGCTTCCGGGTTCGGTAAGCCCTGATATAAATATTATCTCATTATTAGACATCTAACCAGAATATTGTTGTACGGTTTCGAGTTATCGCCTTAAATCTCGGATTTTAGGACCCCTATAATAGTAACTAAATCCACCAACCAAGTACACTAACACCCTTCTTTAAACATCCACACAAACTTAAGTTTCACATATTTCATAGACATATAATTATTATACATGGGATCCTAAGTAACCATAAATAATCATAACTTTACACTACACAGTGTTCCGTGGACTTCACCTACACAACCCATCATATACATAGCTATGTCTACATGCATAAGAATTTTCACCACTGTACATATTCCTCTATATAACTACACTTTTCACACAATCATCCACACATATACATTAAGAAAAATCTTTTTTTTAACTATATATTCTATCATAAGTAATAATAACATCATATATCCACGTGTTCTTTCACATACCAATTTAATATAAGATAGTATACATGCATGCATGCATTCCTATTTCTAAAGCATTTATTCATATACAAAATTACATAACATTTTTCACCCTACGAACAGAACCCGTGTACCCTTTGTCCCATGCAACAATCATCACCCTAAGCTACACTTAAATCCCACAGGAAACACACTTAACTCAGCCATGAAAAATGCAAGCTACTTGCACAGAAACATCCAACTTATATTATAGATTCCAATGCATGAATGCCTAAGAATAAATTCCGCAACCTTCGCAAACAGTCGCACATTACGAACCATAAGACCAAAAAAACAGTTTCATACACATACTACCTATCACATATAGTATCACACTGATCGCATGCCGATACTTGTAATGTTATCGACTAACGGGTACCTACATAGATGGTCCGAACGTTCCGGTGTTTCTCACTTAAGAACAACACGCCTAGGACCATGCTTATTCATATCATCTTACAAACAAACAAAAAAAAACGAGATCAAGCTTCACAAGTAACACAACACATAAACATTACATCACTGTTTCCGTAACGAGTATCGCATATCCTATTCATACATATGTTCACATCTCTATCTCGAATACAGTTCTCATGCGCATACATATACACATACACATACAATTTACTCCATACTATCACGATGCACATAGTATTAACAGCAGTTTCATGTATAAACCTATTTTCTTGCAAGGTTTTAAGTCGAGATCGAACCGAAACCGAAACAACGAAACCTTAATTAGAACTACAGAGTGAGTCGTACTAACCGATTGCGTATCGACTTCGGGACCTGACCTCCGTCAACCGTAGCGAAGAAAGAAAAGAGATGCAGGGATGCGCAGGTTTGCTACGGGTATGGTAGGGTTTATAGTTGTGAGGAGAATGACTCAAAACAATACTTATTACGTTATATCAACGTTTTCATATAGAATCGACTAGCTTAGAACCCCGTGTATTACACGGGTTGATTAAATATATTTTTATATAATAAAAATGTTACATATTTAATTACCCGTGTATAACATGAGTTGAATAAGCACGTGTACAGCATGGCTTGAATAAATATAATGTAATCAGTTAACATAGACAGTCGTCAAAATACGTTTTTGGTAAAAAGAACTTTGATATACTATTTACATATTAGAACATTTTACTTTATTTTTTTATTTTTCTATTATTTGGTTATAAACTTGTGTATTACAAAAGTCCATTAAATCCACTTATTTCTTCTTTCACCATTCATGACCCATTGCTTTGTACCTAAATATTTGTTTTTATTCTTCCCTACTTAATACATGTAATCTCAATCAAGTAATCAAAACTAAAGAGGAAAACAATTACAAAAAATGATATGCACTTTTCAATTTGAATTCACATACAGAACTAACATGAGGCTATCAACCTGCAAATATGGCTTGTTTGGCATTTAGTCAGCGAAACGCGGGCCGGATCTCTCCTCCGAGTGGATGTTGATAGCTCGGAATGAAAATGGGCTTGCTCCATATGAATGGCCCCATAAATTTAAGAGATCCAATTGTGTTCGGACTACATCTCCTGTGAAAACAGAGGTAATTTTGCTTGGGTTTCAGGCAATTTTGCGTTTGCACCACATCCCCATTCCATTTTGCAAGTCAGTTGATGTCGGTCATCAAACGATAGTGGGATCCTCACATGTTAAGCATGCGAGGGAAATAAACTGAGATAATTAACTTAGTAAGTTATAAAGGATTAAACCAGCAACAAAAATAAACTTAAAGGATGTTTTTAGCAAGTTTTAAACATTAAGGTTGGAACCTGCAAGTTTGAGGAAACATAAAGGACGTTTTGTGCAATTTACTCGCAAAATAATAAACTAAAGATAAGTATAAAGATTATATTAGAAGATAAATATAAATATAGAGATATAGTTATAGATAAACGTCTACTTAAAATATGGGAGAACTTTATAAATTATTTTAAAACTTGTAATTTTTAAGATAAAAATAAACATAAATATGTTTAAAGAAAACTAAAAAATAGATTTCTCTCGTATCGACACGTGTCCATCAATTGATTTCTTTTATTATATATAGTTATATATATAGATATAGATATAGATTTGATTTTTTTTTAATGAAAGATATGTCATCGACTTATTGGTATATTCCTTTATAAATTAAAACTACCAATTAAATAAAATCTTTATCTTTATAAATATTTAAAACGCTAATATATTTTTTAGATTTTAATAATTAATATATTATTATCAGTTATCTTTATTTTTATCATTAAAATCTCTTCTACAAATTTTAAATTTAATATTATCAATAAATGACTTTTCATAATAAATATTTCAAAAAATAATTAAGACTGCCTCATAGAACGCCATGTGTCCCTAACATGGTTTCTTTTATTATATGTACTAGGTTAGAACCCCGTGTATTACACGGGTTGAATAAATATAATTTTATATACTAAATAGAAAAATAATATATTTTTAAAAACCTCATTTATTACACGTGTTGAATAAATATAATTAATATATTAAATAAAAAATATTTAAGAACCTCGTTTATTGTGCGGGTTGAATAAATGTAATTTAAATACCAAACAATAAAAAAGTTATATTTTATAAAAACCCTATGTATTCACGGGTGGAAGAAATATAATTTTATATACTAAATAATAAAAAAAAGTTATATTTTAAAAAAACTCTGTGTATTGTACCGAGTTGAATAAATCTAATTTTATATAGCAAATAATAAAAAAAATGTTATATTTTTAAAAACCATGTTTATTACACGGGTTTATCTATTGTTAAAAAAAATCTTTAAAATTATATCTTTAAAAACCTCGTTTATTGTGCGGGTTGAATAAATGTAATTTTATACACTAAACGATAAAAAAGTTATATTTTAAAAAAACCCTGTTTATTCACGGGTGGAAAAATGTAATTTTATATACTAAATAATAAAAAAAGTTATATTTTAAAAAACTTCGTGTATTGTACGGGTTGAATAAATCTAATTTTACATAAGAAAGAGAATATTATATTCTTGTGAGGATTTGTGTTCACGGAAATTTACTTTACATAATTAATTTTAATAAAAAAAGATAATGAGTCGATAAGATTTATGTCAATTTAATTAATATTTAATAATTTAAATTAAATAATAATTATCTATAATTAAGGATGATCTAGAATAATGACATGTGTCCCAATATTGGTTTCTTTTGTTATATAGTATAGATAGATTTGAATTGTGAAGTTTGGGCCGCAAGTTTAGGGGTTTCAGTTGGGGAATTGTAAACAAGTAACATGCATGCGCTCATTGGATTAAAACACAAGATAGTTGGACGTTTTGGTCATCAAAATGAAGTTGGGCCGATTTTGCCATCCAAATGGAGTTGGGCTGATTATCATTGAAGTGGCAATTGGGCTAGGGAACTAAGGGTTGGGCCGCACAAAAGAAAGCAGAAGAACTAGAATTGGCGTGGAAAGCATTAACGGTGTGTTCCCGAGTTAAAAATCCCTCCCCTTCCCTCCCCTCCCCTCCCCTCCCCTCCATGTCTTTCCAAATTGGAAAGACTATTTTCAGGCAAAAAAAACCCCATTTTCCCTCCCCTCCCCCTGTTAAGTGGATCTCTGGAACACCATTTTCCCTCCCCTCCCCTCCCCTCCCCCTGTTAAGTGGATCTCTGGAACACAGCGTAAAAGAATATTGGCTGCATCTTTTGTTTTATTATTACCATTATGTATTTTTTTTATAAACCAACTAATAATAAGAATATAATTAATTAACTAATATAATGTATAATGATCATGCTCCGGTTCGGGACTCATAAGTTTCGGGTTACCAGAGTTATGCCATGGTTCAAACGGTTCGGGTCGGTTCAACACGATATGAATATAGTATAAATTTGATAAGCATGAATTTAACTCGTCAAATATGATTTGATTTATAAAAGTGAAACAAACGAATTTTTACCTCGAAGTTACGGGTTGTCACACGAAACACATAGTTGAGGTCAAGATCTTTAAGTGTGGTGGTTTCATCAATTTCTTCTTCGGGTTTATCAGCCGTACGCCCATGTGATGATCCTTTAAGATCAAATCTTCTATGGATACGTTACTCCAAACAAAACAGATTGCCAATCACAAAAAACCGAGTCTGGACAATAAACCTTACCTGGCCAAAAGCTGGAAACCTTCACTGAATCACATAACAGATTCAACAATATATCAGAAATAAAATTGTGAAGTATGTGAACAGTTTAAAAGTTAACAATGATTAAAAAGTAAATAGAAGTAAAGACGTATGTATTGTAACCGTATTATAACACTTTAATAATTGATATAAAATAATGTCAACCCAACCTAACCTACCGTTGACTCTAGCACCCTGCTAACGACCCATCTGACCCGCCTATGTTAGAAGAGACTTGTAGTGTATCTGACCAGAGAATGGTGTTTTTTTTTTTTTTTTTTTGTAAACCTTCATAAGTCTAGCACATGGGTCCGGTCAATGTTTTATAATAATTACATAGTTAAAGTTTATATATTTAGCTGTATTCTGTATTTTGAATAAAATGATTAAGAATGTTTTATACAATAGTTTGGGCATCTTTTGACCCATTTCATTCATTCGACCATTGACCCGTTCCCATGTATGCACAAAAATGCTTAGTTTCTTACACTTATGGACTTGAGCATAATAGAGTTTATGTTGACTCTGTTGCTTCTTCTTATAGACCAGTTGTATAAGAAGATCTGGCCCCTGCACATACATCAAACAAACATTCCATAATTTTAGAAAAAAAAAAGGGTTTATGTTGAGTTTAATTAACCAACTTTCACCAATTTACAGATTATTATGGCCTATAGTTTTTGTTTGGATGATCTATATAAGAAATCATTATAATACTTCCAACAAAAAATAATCGTGAACGATATGCCCTCTCATAAACAAATTAACACATCTACCCTTTTAATAATAAGAAGGGGTTACCAACCACTTTATAATTAAAGTAAAGCCATTAACGTTTACAATTATAAAATTAACTTCACTTTTCCAAAACAAAGACTGATTTCGAATCTGCTTCTAAACAATGAGTTTAAGTTATTTAAAAACAGGTGCTGATAGTGATCTCACATTAACACATCAATTAAAACGATTAACATCGACACTTTTTAAATTAACTTCACTTTATAAGAGATAATGAATAACAGATCAATCCACGTCTCACATCACTAAAGAAGCTATTTGCATTCCCAACACCAAGAAAACTATGTTACTCACGTAACTTTCTTATTTACTTTCACAAAGTGATTTAAGCAAACACGCCATCAGAATACTAACTCAAACAATATAATTAGATGGTGTAGCTACCAGGCTCAATGATGTTCATGCCATAAATAAAGATCATTGCTTCCTCGATCACCACATTGGTTGCCAAACATGTCTGCTACGAAATGAGAGCCTGGTGGAACACCCACCTTCAACCTTAAATTATAAAATAAATTACATAAATAATACAACACAATCAAACGAATAACAAAAAAAATTTGTCTATGTTTACCAGTTCTCTCTATATTGTGAAAACAAATTTCAACAATATTAAGAATGGATTTATGCTTCAGAGCGTCAACTTCAACAAACAAAAAAAAGCTAAAAAATTGTTCAGCATCAAAAATTGAGGATAAAAGTAGAACTGAAACAGAAAACAAACCAAATCTTTGATGATAATGATCACGATGACGAAGAAGAGAACGAAAGTGATTTGAAACTCAGCAAATCAAACGAACCTAGTCGTCAGTCGTATGCCGTTTACTTCATCGGAGCACAATCCTAACACCATTAAATATAGAGTTCATTGAATAGGAAGTGTCTAGCCATAAATACGAACTCAAGTTACAGATTGTCTGTTCTGTAGCATGCAATTCTGTCGTCATCAAGGGTTCACGGCGTAACCCTAGCACCCACGTTTCAGTCTCCGACGATAACAAATCAGTGAATCAGGATAATTAGGTCTGAAGAAGATACAATAGATTAAACATTACAATAAATAATCATATAAGTTCTCATACCTGGCCATTGAGAATGATGAATCGGCGAAGAACAATTGAAGGAGAATCGATATTTTGGGATTTAGGGTTTCAGGAAAGTGGGTATCTAATACGTGGTGTGGTATGAGAAAGACAATATATACGATCCGAATTTGAGAGATGGGTGACCTAAACATCCGACCCGAAATGTAGCGGATCCCGCGTCCAACATCGTTTGTGGTTTGTGTTTTGCAAAATTTGTTTTGTGTATAGAGAATGAGATGGATTCCCTCCTAAATTCACACTCTACTCAACCATAGGATGCCACATAAGCAAAATTACTCCACCATCCAATGACACATAGCCCAAATCATCTCATTTATTAATATATATAGATATAGATATAGATTTTCTTATCCTAAATATATTTTAAAATGAAATATTTTAATGTTGTTTTTAAAGTAAGTAATAATATTTCCAATACCATATGTCACACCCCAACCGATGGCGGAATCATCGGGGCGTGGCACTAGGCGAATCAAATTGCTCAAGAGAATCCATAACAACTAAATTGCGACAGTATTTAATGCGCTCATTATCCCATACTAATAAACAAGTACAATCACATAAGTTGTCATGAATTTTCATGTTCTCTCAAACAATACAAATCCGACAACCTAGATTTTAGGTGTGTTTCTAGATTTCCTAGCTTGATTTGATGTAGACTGCGACTAAACCTGCAACATACGTTAAAACAACATCAATACAAAAGTATTGGCGAGTATACAAGTTTTGATAGAGTAGCGTAAAATAGTTAAAAGTGTTGTGAATCACCAAATACATAAACGAGATACCTTGTCACACATGCATATAAGACAGATACTACCAGCTAAGTCACTCGAGCTGCGATTGCGATTGCTATTCATCCTAACTAGACCCCGTCGGGTGCTATAGTACTATACTAGTTAAGGCGGGACCTCGTGAGTATAAGTCCTAACACATATGTAACTAGCATCACGTGTAAATATGCATAACAGTTATTCGCAGGTGATAAACAGTTGATAAATAGTTTGATTGAATAACTCGTTTTGATAACTTTGTTTGACAGGTACGTATGTTACACCCAAAATGCAATAAAAAGGGTTCGAGTATACTCACAGTCGGTGTTCAGCAAGTAAACACAACTTGGTTGGATTGAAGGAAGCGCGTCTGAGATTAGCCTGATTACAGATTGATAGCGTAAGCGTCGAACAGTGCGTTAAACGATGAGATGCGACTGAGTGTCGAATGGCAACCCGATCGGATGGCAATCCGATCGGATGGCCAGTCGATCGGGTGGCAATCCGTTCGGATGGTCATCCGATCGGATGGCCATTCGATTGGATTGTCACCTCGTTTGGTATGGACGTGTTTATGTATGATGGTTTGCCTTTTGAAGTTTTCGTTGTAGCATTCTGAAAACAGAGAAGCATCTCTACCCTTCAGGTCGATCGATTGAACGGCGGCTCGTTCGGCTGACGATCCGATTGGTAGGACACTTAGTGAGAGCAAGTTCACCGAAGTTTGCCACTCGATCGGATTGCAATCCGATCGGGTGGCAATCCGTTTGGAACTAACTATGCATTGAACATGTTGAAAATTGTTTAAGTGTTGAATTTTAAAACATCACTTGGTCGGATGGTCGTTTGATCGGGCGGCAATCCGATCGGACGGCAATCCGTTCGACGTTCAAAACTTTTGAAGAGTTGAAATATAGTTTAAGTGTGGAACCAAGTGCAAGCCGATCGGACAGCTGTCCGATCGGGTGGCAATTCGTCCCAACGACCTGATTGTCTTTGACACTTGACTGTCTTGAAAGTTTTACGGTTTTCTCGAGACGGTATGACAACGTGCCAAATAACAGAACCCTATCAACACCCAGGTGACCCGATCGGGCAGGAATCACCCTAGTCCGGTCGGTCAGCTGTTCGAGATGACGGTTCATGTTTAACCCGAGATCGGTTGTCTCGTAGATAGAATCCAGATCTTGAGCTGACACATCACTAAGGAAGAGTAGAGGGTCAGAACGAGCTCCGATTCTATCGGTTTTGAGTGCATTGAGTGTAAAGGAGTTGAAAGAAGGTTAGAAAACCTTCCTTCAATCCTTTTATCCATGAATATGTGTAGATCCATGCGAAAATGTTGTTTGATCTTGTGGAAATCCTTCAGATCTGAGTGGTTCTTGGTGGAATAAGGCCAACACTTGAAGTTCATAAGAACTCCATGATGACATCATCCTAGAAAACTCAAATCCATTGATTTCACGGTTAAAAGTTAAGATTCAAAAGAGAAAATGATGAAGAAGTGCGTGTAGATCATAGAAGTACAAAATTTGAGGTAGAAACTTACAAGAATCGTGAGAAATCGAGAGAAAATAGCCCCAAAGCGTGCTGGTCGAGTGAGAGCTGTCACATCACTATTCAAGTTATGTGACAAGTGCTATTTATAGGTGAAGGGGAGAAAGGTGGGGGAGTGCCATGGATAGGGTGGCTGTCCGATCGGGTGGCAATCCAATCGGGTGGCCATCCGATCGACCAGTCACTCGATCGGTGGTCTCCGGTGAATTGCGTTTCCATGTTTCGTTTTGATCGTTAAGCGTTAGGATAGTTTGGTCACACCTTTTCATACCCACATTCATATATTTAATATAATTAGTCACATAGGGTTGTATAAATATCCACATTTCAAAGTTGCGATACAATAACCGGGTTTCGTTTCGAATATGCGTTACTCTGCGACGCATCACGGCCATCGAGGAGGGTAGAATAGGTCCTCACTCAATGTCATCATGAGCGTTAGTGCGTGTGATGCGATGTGTTATATCGATAAAGTATGCGTAATATGCGAAAATACTGCGAAGTAGCGATGTATTTGATATGGCTACATTATGATCCGAATCTCTGGTGCTAGGCGTAACGAGTATAGCGAGTGGTAACAACGCATGAACGTGCGGGTTGTTACAGTCTCCCCTGCTTTAGGAAATTTTGTCCCGAAATTAATCCATAAGAAGGGTTGCGAGAGTTGCTGCGAGTGAGAGTAGCGATTAAAAGCGTCAAAACAAGCGAGCGATCGATTGAAATTCGACGAGCGAGAGTGTTGCGATGACCAATGATGGCAGCGAGTAAGGCGATTCGTATAACAAAAGATGGCAACACACGAAAAACGATCCAAAAAGTGTTTTGTATTTTTTTTGAAAAGTTGATTAATTCGAAAAGGTTTGGCGAAACTTGTTTATAAAAACCTTCCCACAGTGCGGTGTTAAACTATCTCGATGTTCACACCAGCGCTATGAGAGGGGTTTTATCATTAAATTACTAAAAGATTTTAGGGTGTTTAAAACTCGTTTTACGAAATTTTCTCGTCACGCGGCAGTCACTTGAGTCGATTTTCACACTATTGTTACAAGAAAATCTCGTTTTGTACAAAGATTTTGATCAAATTTTAGAAAAAGTTTTGTAAGAAAAGCTTTGTTTACACAAAGGTTTTAATAGTATCAAAAAGTTTTAAATTTAAAGTCGGCCCCGCATGGCACTTTCTCACGAAAGTTCGACAATATGGCTAAAACACTTATATATAGGAAGTACCAGCGGCGTATCCACCATGTTTTAGCCATATGGCTTCCGTCCCGTGAGGCGGTGTCGTGTGTGTCGACATAGTATTGATAGATTTAGATTCCCTTGGTCCAAGCGAAAGATGGTCGGACCAAGTGTAAGAGAGGGATTTGAGCAAACTGAGCGATGAAGTCGTTTTCGAACTCAGTTTAGTGATACGGGCGAGTGCGATAAGCGGTACGCGGTAATTGACAACACAAAACAAACATAATAAGCGAAGACATCGGCGATAGCGATGAGCGATACGCGACGAGCGATACGCGACGAGCGATAGCGACAACCATCGAGCGATAGGCGACGATCGATGCGTTGCGAGTGATGGGAATATGCGATTTGATTAGATTAGACAACACCACAAAATTTTTAACTAACATTAAGCCTCACATGGCCTTTTTCCACGAAAGTCTGCTGATATGGCTAAAACACTTATATATAGGAAGTACCAGCGGCGTATCCACCATGTTTTATCCCTATCAGTTTCATCTCGTGAAGTGAGGTCATGTGTGCTAACATAACACAGATAACATAAATAACGGTAAGCGATAGCAATGGCGATATGCGTTAAGCGATACACGATGAGCGATGGAGCAATACACAAGCGATAAAGCGATACACAAGCGATAGAGCGATACCCCCGATATGCGATAGCGCGATGCACATAATAAGCGATTGAGCGAACACACTATAAGCGATTGAGATTGCAAGATAGATTCCAGCGATAATGCGATTGCGAGCGTGTTGACTTACGAAAAGTCTAGCGATTACACGCTTTGAGTTGCGATTGAGATTGTTACGCCTTGCGATGTAGTGTAGTGTGTCGAAAATAGAATTAAATAGTATACTTGGTCTAATAACGTTCAACTTGTATGGCACTTTCTTCACAAGACATTGATTGGCCTGATGAAGCACTTATATATAGGAAGTACCAGCGGCGTATCCACCATGCTTCAACCACACGCCTCTGCCCCGTGAATAGGTGTCACACTGTGTCGACATGGTTAAGACGCTTATATATATAGGAAGTACCAGCGACGTATCCACCACGCTTAACCATGCTTTTAACATTATGGCATCATTGAAACTCATTACGATCTCCGTGCACTGATCACAGTAATCCCGTGTGCACCCGTGATTAATTTGATCCTTGCACGTTTATCGTACTTTATCTCAAGAACGCATAGTATGGGTAAAACGCGTTATATAGTACATAGTGCTAGCATATAGTCCGTGCGCGAGTGCGAGAGAGTGAGAGATAGATAGAGTCCACATTGCGTCAAGAAATAGAACAAGTTCATCATTCAAAAGAAACTAATCGGCGAAGTTCGTATCATTACAACAACATTAGAAGCATAACTAATGTTGCTGGGGAGGATTTCTACGGAGACTGCGATTGTTGTTGAAATTCCTCACGTCTGCGGTCCCGTGCGGCAGTGCTGGTAAGATAACCATACCAGTTGCAATTTGCGCAAAAGCGATAGTTAGCTTCTGGCGGGTGATGATACGTACACATGTGACACAGGGGATGAGTTCCGTTGTAGTCGCGCTTCGAGTGAACTGGAATTGCTTGAAGAGGTTCTGGTTGCGATAGTTCAGTTGTTGAGGAGTTTGGGCTCGTGGTCTTCCGTTTGGGGCTGGGCTGAGCTTCCTGAAACGGTGCGTTGTCGTCAGAGGATTCGTCCGAGGACTCACTTGAAGAATCGTCGGAGGAATCGTCAGAAGAATCGATGACGATTGCTTGCTGAGCTTGTTTGACAGGATTCTTGGAGAAGGATCTGTCTAAGACTCCTTTGTCGTTGATTTATGCGGCTAAGCGGTAGGTTTCTTCGATGGTAGCAGGTCTTGCAGCTTCAACAAAATCGCCCACACACTCAGGCAAGCCGCAAATATACTTCGTGATGGCTTTTACGGAAGTGTTGACTTGACTTGGGCAGATTATGCTAAGCTGTTTGAACCTTGCGGTGTAGCCAGTATTGTCACCTTCGACTTGCTTGATTTTCCAAAATTCATCTTTGAGTTTCTGGACTTCGTGGGGAGGGCAGTACTCTTTCTTCATGAGCTCTTTCAGCTCTTCCCAAGAGAGAGCGTAAGCTGCGAAGATCCCACATTTGTTATGTTCGGCTGTCCACCAGTCGAGTGCGTGCGATTGAAATACTCCGGTAGCGCAAGTAGTACGAAAACCATCGGGACACCCACTCTGACGAAGGGTGACTTCGATAGAATCGAACCACTGGAGTAGTTGGGACACACCTCCTTCACCTGTGAACTCCATCGGGCCACAGGCTTTGAAGTGTTTATAGAGGAAAGCGGATTGCGCCGCTTCCGTCTTAATGTCTAACGGGGTTCGAGAGTTGCTGAGAGAGTGCACTTGAGCAACAATTTGAGGAATGACCTTGGCCACTTCCTTGGCCACAAGCGAGGCAATCCTCTTTTCGGCGCTTCGTTTGGCTCTTCTCCTAGTTGTTTGTCTCGAGGTAGAGTCGTTGGAAGGCATCTAGACAGAGAGAGATTTGGAGTGAGATTCGATCATAATGATTTTTTAGTTTTGCGATGCGATTGAGCGCGATCAAACTTGTAGCGAGTAATATATTAGATTTCACATAGGAGCCACATTGGAGACACGAAATTCCTAGATTCCCACACAATTGATTCGTTTTGTACATATAGTTAGTTGTAGTTTATACTTACACACACACATGTCGGTGTTGAATGCGTGAGGACGCGATGAAGAGGGAGAGAGCGAGAGCGAAAGCGAGTAATTAGACATTAGTTTTGTTGCGAACATTTGGTTTTCGTTTTAGATTGCGATGGCTATGCAAGTTGTGTGTTTTACAAAAGCAGGGAGCGAAAATCGATAAAGCGTAAAGTTCAAATTGTAAACACATAAGTGCAAATAGATTCCATAAAGCATAAAATCGGCGAGTCGTAAGCTAGAAAAGTAGATAGAGTGCCTCGGGTGTTTAGGCGTCGACTTCCCAAGGTAACCCAACTATACCCAACCAGCTCGTGCACGCGCGTTGCCCTAGATGGCTTATGCTCCCACTGGGATGCAACTCATGGCATTCGTCTTCCTGGTCATCGCGTGGCTCGAGTTATCGTTATAGCCGAGTCCTTGGTGAGAGCTTTTGAAAACCATTTTATAGAGAGCGGAACGGTTTATTAAGGTGCGGGTTTCACCCCTGACTTAATGACTTCGCTCCTATCTGTGGTTGTGCTCTTCGAATAACTTCGGGAGTTCCACTGGATTTGGAAATGGAGACCTTCGTTGAGATATGGATGTCACTCGTGCTAGAAAAATGCGCTGAATGAGCGATCTTATCAAAGAGTTCTTGGTTTTCACGCCTGATCTCGACTGGACCGCTCGGTTGTGTTATGTGAGTATTTTCGAAAACATGTGTATTGTGTTGGCCTTAGGAAAGGCTAAGTATCATTCCAGCCTTAGGAAAGGCTCTTCGTGTGAAGTTGTAGTATGCGGTGTTCACACAAAGTCGTAGTTTTTAACGGATTCGAACGAGAGTATCAAGTAGGCCCATGCAAACCCTACTGGATTCGCACGAGTCGGCCCGTTGGTACTTAGACTATAGACTAGGTCATTTCTAAGACAACAAACCCGGACTACGTCGTGTCTTTCCTAATTCCCTATAGTTATGGCTCTGATACCAATCTGTCACACCCCAACCGATGGCGGAATCATCGGGGCGCGACACTAGGTGAATCAGATTGCTCAAGAGAATCCATAACAACTAAATTGCGACAGTATTTAATGCGTTCATTATCCCATACTAATAAACAAGTACAATCACATAAGCTGTCACGAATTTTCATGTTCTCTCAAACAATACAAATCCGACAACCTAGATTTTAGGTGTGTTTCTAGACTTCCTAGCTTGATTTGATGTAGACTGCGACTAAACCTGCAACATACGTTAAAACAACGTCAATACAAAAGTATTGGCGAGTATACAAGTTTTGATAGAGTAGCCTAAAATAGTTAAAAGTGCTGCGAATCACCAAATACATAAATGAGATACCTTATCACACATGCATATAAGACAGATACTACCAGCTAAGTCACTCAAGCTGCGATTTCGATTGCTATTCATCCTAACTAGACCCCGCCGGGTGCTATAGTACTATACTAGTTAAGGCGGGACCTCGCGAGTATAAGTCCTAACACATATGTAACTAGCATCACGTGTAAATATGCATAACAGTTATTCGCAAGTGATAAATAGTTGATAAATAGTTTGATTGAATAACTCATTTTGATAACTTTGTTTGATAGGTACGTATGTTACACCCAAAATGCGATAAAAAGGGTTCGAGTATACTCACAGTCGATGTTCAGCAAGTAAACACAACTTGGTTGGATTGAAGGGAGCTCGTCTGAGATTAGCCTGATGACAGATTGATAGCGTAAGCGTCGAACAGTGCGTTAAACGATGAGATGCGACTGAGTGTCGAATGGCAACCCGATCGGGTGGCAATCCGACCGGATGGCCAGTCGATCGGGTGGCAATCCGTTCGGATGGTCATCCGATCGGATGGCCATTCGATTGGATTGTCACCTCGTTTGGTATGGACGTGTTTGTGTATGATGGTTTGCCTTTTGAAACTTTCGTTGTAGCATTCTGAAAACAGAGAAGCATCTCTACCCTTCAGGTCGATCGATCGAACGGCGGCTCGTTCGGGTGACGATCCGATTGGTAGGACACTTAGTGAGAACAAGTTCACCGCAGTTTGTCACTCGATCGGATTGCAATCCGATCGGGTGGCAATCCGTTTGGAACTAACTATGCATTGAACATGTTGAAAATTGTTTAAGTGTTGAAGTTTAAAACATCACATGGTCGGATGGTCGTTCGATCGGCCGGCAATCTGATCGGACGGCAATCCATTCGACGTTCAAAACTTTTGAAGAGTTGAAATATAGTTTGAGTGTGGAACCAAGTGCAAGTCGATCGGACGGCTGTCCGATCGGGTGGCAATTCGTCCGAACGCCTGATTGTCTTTGACACTTGACTGTCTTGAAAGTTTTACGGTTTTCTTGAGACGATATGACAACGTGCCAAACAACAGAACCCTATCAACACCCAGGTGACCCGATCGGGCAAGAATCACCCTAGTCCGGTCGGTCAGCTGTTCGAGAAGACGGTTTGTGTTTAACCCGAGATCGGTTGTCTCGTAGATAGAATCCAGATCTTGAGCTGACACATCACTAAGGAAGAGTAGAGGGTCAGAACGAGCTCCGATTCTATCGGTTTTGAGTGTATTGAGTGTAAAGGAGTTGAAAGAAGGTTAGAAAACCATCCTTCAATCCTTTTATCCGTGAATATGTGTAGATCCATGCGAAAATGTTGTTTAATCTTATGGAAATCCTTCAGATCTGAGTGGTTCTTGGTGGAATAAGGCCAACACTTGAAGTTCATAAGAACTCCATGATGACATCATCCTAGAACACTCAAATCCATTGATTTCACGGTTAAAAGTTAAGATTCAAAAGAGAAAATGATGAAGAAGTGCGTGTAGATCATAGAAGTACAAGATTTGAGGTAGAAACCTACAAGAATCGTGAGAAATCGATAGAAAATAGCCCCAATGCGTGCTGGTCGAGTGAGAGCTGTCACATCACTGTTCAAGTGATGTGACAAGTGCTATTTATAGGTGAAGGGGAGAAAGGTGGGGGAGTGCCATGGATAGGGTGGTTGTCCGATCGGGTGGTTGTCCGATCGGGTGGCAATCCGATCGGGTGGCCATCCGATCGACCAGTCACTCGATCGGTGGTCTCCGGTGAATTGCGTTTCGATGTTTCGTTTTGATCGTTAAGCGTTGCGATAGTTTGGTCACACCTTTTCATACCCACTTTCATATATTTAATATAATTAGTCACATAGGGTGGTATAAATATCCACATTTCAAAGTTGCGATACAATAACCGGGTTTCGTTTCGAATATGCGTTACTCTGCGACGCATCACGGCCATCGAGGAGGGTAGAATAGGTCCTCATTCAATGTCATCGTGAGCGTTAGTGCGTGTGATGCGATGTGTTATATCGATAAAGTATGCGTGATATGCGAAAATACTGCGAAGTAGCGATGTATTTGATATGGCTACATTATGATCCGAATCTCTGGTGCTAGGCGTGACGAGTATAGCGAGTGGTAACAACGCACGAACGTGCGGGTTGTTACACCATATAATCCTCTCTTTTTTCTTTTAAAAACCCCTTTATTAGTAAAACCTTTTACTTTTTTATCCCAAATATATTTTAAAATGAACTATTTTAATGTTGTTTTAAAGTAATTAATAATGTTTTCAATACCATATAATCCTCTCTTTTTTTCTTTTAAAAAGCCTTTTATTCATAAAAGCTTTCACTTTCCGCTCAAAGCAAGGATTTATGAAGATTACTTATGTCGATCAACAATTTTAATAAAAAGCATTATATATTAAAATTTTCTTATATACGTGTTTGAAGTTGTGATAAACAAAACTCATATCATATTGTTTGTTTATTTCATATAAGGTTATGTGTTTGTGATCTTGAAAGAAGGAAGTTTAATAAAAAAATGTTGTTACATGGTTTCACATAGGTGTATTTTTTCACTTTTCATACAACCAATGTAGGTGTTGTAAAGTTTTATTAGGGTTTTTTTTAATGTGATATCGAGTTGAGGTGAGTATGTATAATTGGATGGGTATATTATTTAATATTAGAAAAAAAATCCTCATAGTTGCTCCATGATCTTTAACCCAAGCGCCTCATTTCAGATAACCATTACACACCTTATACATCAATAAACTCATTTGGCAAATCAGATTTCAAACTTTCTTAAAAACAACCACTTTTCTGCGTTAACAAATCTTCACAAACCTCTATCTCACACTTTACATCATCACATATTTTACAACTAGATTATCACCTGTGGTACCCACGGGTTGTGTTATTTTGTTTGTTGTTAATAATGCATAACTCTAGTACTATATGGCGGTTTAATTTTTTTATACTTTCTTAGAACACTCTAAATTCCTAATCTTCATATTAATACCATAATATATTTACAACAATATCATTTATACATGTTAAGAAAAACGAAGTAAGTAATATGTTTATATGATATTATAAATAAAATACATGATGAAATGTTTTCAATCAAACAAAACACAAAAACTGAAAATATTATTCAAAATAAAAGAACCAATTATTATTCCAAACGAATAAGCCATAACTTAAATGTACCAGAAGACTAATTGTCATATCAAAGTAAGACTGGATTGTCAAAATACGATAGCCTGAAACTTCAAGAAGAGTCTTTATCACCAAGATTGCCTATGTTCAACATACGTTTTGAAGAAGAGGTAGGCAATGAAGCATCAACATCGTACACTTCACTAACAGTGCGTTTGCCATTTTCATTCTTCTGAACATCCTCAATGATCTTCGATTGATTGTTAGTTGTGTTATCCGGGATACTTGACTCATCTTCATATTTATATTTCAGAAACAGTTCACGAGGAAAAATTCTTCATAAACTTCGCCTAACTTCCACGGGCTATCATCTGTGATAAATTCCTTAATCCATAAATGGAAAAAAAAAATTAAGTAATAAGAACAATGTTGATAAAAAAAGTAATTTAATTCAAATGTAAAGAAAATACAACAATAATATTACCAGATAATCTTCAGCATAGGTAATATGATACCACCCAAACTCAAATGATGATAGCCCGTGACGCCATTCTCTACATACACATTTGAAGCGATGAATGGCTTTAGCATTGAGCTTCGTTAAAATCTCAAACAGTAGCATATCAAAAGGAATATAAACCATTCTATAAAAAAATGAAACATATAATTAAATATGCTATGTAGATTAGTAGAGTATTTATATATGAAAATCAAATTGGGCCTAATAGAAGAAACATAAAAAACCCAATTCAAAATGAAATATGATGATTTGTTTATAAAGTTTATTGAGAATTGGCAAATTGGAAAACAATAATCCCATCTTTCTGAAATTGGCTGATAATAATCCCAAGTCAGTTATTAGCCAATAATAATCCGACCTCGTCCATTTTTTTTTGTAAAATAAACCGACGTTAAAATAAGCTTAACGGAGTTAAGTTTTTTTCCGAATTACAAACCGATCTTTTAGGGATTTGGATCAGAACGAGGATACGAGTCGATTGATGTAAAACTTACCTCGAAATTGTATTTGAAATGGCTTGAATTTTATTAATTGGAAGTTAAACACCCGAATTGAAGCACCGTTTTCGTGGGTTGGGGGCAGTAATTTGAGGTAAATTTTACATCAATCGACTCGTATCCTCGTTCTGATCAAAATCCCTAAAACATCGGTTTGTAATTCGGAAAAAAACTTAACTCCGTTAAGCTATTTTAACGACGGGCTATTTTACAAAAAAAATTGGATGAGGTCGGATTATTATTGGCTAATAACTGACTTGGGATTATTATCGGCCAATTTCAGAAATATGGGATTATTATTTTCCAATTTGCCAAAAAAAAATTATATATTTCTTACAAGTGATGAAAAAATCTTATTTTATAAGGCTGTATCATAACCTATTTATTTGGTGACATGTTGTGTAGTCATGCATTGTATAATCTAATGTATATATTATGTTCCATATGTTATAAATTTGGAAGGGGACATCAAAGTGACAAGGGTTGTGGTATATGATCACAAGCTATAAAGTCGACTGAATTATGGTCACAGTTTATATAAAAAGACACCTGGAGTGTCTAACTTCTCAAAGTTTATTATGAGTTTATCGAAGCTTGTAAGATCTTAAACCGATAAGTATAAATGTCTCGATTATATAAATACATCTCGATTTATATCATGTGATGAGAAAAATATATATCATAATCCATTGAGCAAAAAAATTTCCATCGTCAAATATCATTGATTGTTAAAGAATATATATAAACTTTGAAACAACAAGCATGAAAGTTCTGAAATACTAATCCATTCCCTGATGTGAATGTGATGATATAATGATCAATTCAAAGGTTATGATCATATACATAACTAAGAAAATTATAATGATGCCACCATGAATGTTGTATGGGTATAATTTATTCCTTGAATAGAATGTGATGATATAATAATTGGTGTAAAGTTTGTGATGATGATAATTGAGGAAATTTTTATGATGATCATGTAATAAGATCAACCATGTTAATAGTGCAATGACTATACAATGATCGTTATAAAGGTTATGATCATGGTAACTGAGGAAATTCTAATAATCCTCATGTTGACAACCATTTTAATATTGAAATCGACCACAAAAAGTGGCACACTTAGGGAGTGATTATACGAACATAAAACATGGGAAACATGTTATACCATGAATGTTGAAATAATATTACATTATTCTCTCATACTTCCTATCGTGTATTGAACAAACACGATTGCAACTAAAACATATACGATCATGAACCAGAAGTTTATGGATCGTGATTATTTAATTCAATGGCATGACCGGTCAGACCATCCCGAGTCATTGATGATGTGAAACATATTGAAGAACTAGAAGGAACTGGAAGATTCTTCAAGATAATAATTAGCATGTAATGTTTGCTCTTAAGAGAAATTATATATTTGCAAAATAACGAGGGTGTGTATACCTAAATATTATGGAAGCGATTAAAGGATATGCATATCCCAACATGATACCATTTAGTGTTTTAAATCGATGCATCGTCTAAATGGTTATCAAATCCACAGCCTGAAGTTTGTGTGATTGTGGCTTAGCTAATGTGATAGCAAGCATATTAATCCAGATTAGTATATTTATTTGATAATAGTGAATTTGATTCCCAAGTTATTAACGGTCATTGGAATAAGTGTTATTGTTGAGAGGATCATTAAACGTCTACTATTGGTCACAAAGCCAATAATCATGAAAGGAGCAAAACTTCATTTAGGTACATGTAATTTTATATATAGTACCATCAATTCACATCAAGCCAATAAGTTATAGTTCTCCCCATACAGTTGGTTTTTGGTCAGGAACCAAAGATGTCTCATCAAAGATGTGGTTGTGCGACATATATTGAAACTCATCCACCACACCGCACAAAGATGACTTCTAAAAAGTTTGAGAATATGTTGTGTATAAATAATCGTCTATGATTAAATACTTAAAGCCATTAGCCCATTAGTGAGAAATTCGTTTATGGCTTATTGGTTTTCACTTTAGTGAATGAATGTTCCCAACATTAGGGGGAGATAACAAGCAGTTGGAAAGTGAAAAGTGAAATGAATTATCATGTCATCTTGATCCTTAGATAAAGTATAATTCATTTACCAATATTAAAGAATAATTTACCAGACAAGTTCACTGACCTAAATAGAGTGACTAAGTAAGTCACATAATCAACTGCTTATGCTCCAGTTATATGTGTGTCCCAACAGGACAACCACATATTTTTGTAATAAGTCTATTGCAAGCCTAAAATGTGGTAGACTAGTTGATTCCAATAATAAAATTCCTCGAAAATTGGAGCAAGTAATTAAGACGGTCAAGTCGAGGTTATAGTAATAAGATCTCCTGAAGAGACAATACACATGATGGTTCAAGAAGAACCTCGGGTACCTGAAAATAAAGAGATCTTGATTAGTTGTATCATGTCTAAGATATGTGTGAAATCGAAATAAAAATCAACGTCGTTATACTTTTGTATATAATGTAGCGCTTAAAATGATTAAATGATGAGGATCTGCCTATGAATGAATATTAAGAAATGATTGGCCAAAATAGAAAGACGCAAATAAGGCAGAGTTTAGTTCTCTAATGAAATAGAAAGTTTTTGGACCAACAGTCCATACAACTGAAGTTGTAAAATATGTTGGATACAAATGTGTATTTTACACAAATCATGTGAAAATCAACTTAAGTGATATAAGTCAAAATTGGTGGCACAAGAATTTTCACAAAGACCTATGATTGATTATGAGGAAACGTATTCTCCAGTGGTGGATGCATTGAATTTCTAATATTTTATTAGTCTGGTAACATAGAGAGAGAATTGATGTGCTTCTATGAATGTTATGTATCACTTGATACTAAAAGTGTACATGAAGGTCCCTAAAGGATTTGAATGATCAAAATCAGGTAAGTTAAGTTCTCGAGAACAATATGATCGTTGTATATAGATTCATGTTTGTTTACGATTGAACTTTGATGAGTTTTCTAAAGCAATTGAGTTCCCTAAAGGTAAATCAAAACATCTTAATGATGTAATTCATGTGCACCAATAAACATACATAGAAACTTGTACCCAGTGATTGTGATATCTCAATAAATAGTGTACTCGCATGGTACAATATGGATTTTGAAGATAAAAGCAAGTGTTCATGACATTTTTGCATATGATATAGATATCTATATATTATATTGTAACACCACGTAAAAACGTGTCCAATTATGTATAGACACGTGTCCTAAACCCAAGATATGTGAAAGATTGAGTTTGAAGGACTAAAGTTGTCAAACAGTGAAACTATGTGTCCGGAGGGACAAAAAGTGTCAACATGCCAAACTTGTGCCTCTAAATGACCATACGTGATGAATATATTCTTAAACAAGTGATTGATTGGATATAAGAAGCCGTTTATGAAAATAATCGGAAGATTATTAAACTTCAAGGGTTAAACGTGTCAACATGTTGATTCTGACCTCTGAGTGACCTTTTAACGAACCCGAGGCTTCGAAATATTCAAATATACTCTCAAGAATAAATGTTATAAATTTCATGAAGTTTCGAGATTGTTATACGTTGATTATGCAAATTCCCAAGAAATTAGGGTTTAAAGTGACAACGAGGCAAAACTTATGTTTTCGGTGATCAATTAACGAAACCAGGCCTAACGGAGTTTAGATATACTCCCTTGATCATCTACAATCTAACTACAAGGGCCAATTACGTTTAAAACGAAAGATATTGAGCTCACATAAGTGCAGGGACTGAAATGGTAAACATTGAAACTTGTTTGGCTGGTTAGCCAGGTGGTCGCGTCGCGCGACCTTGATGTCAGTCAGCCGTCGCGCAGCGCGACGGCACTCAGTTCACAGCAACATGCTGCCAGGTGCGGGTTTCAGTCTTGCACCGCCTCAAACTCGATTGTAACGATCCTAGGGGCTCTTATACGGTATTTTAAACCCACTAGGACACCTGGGGTGATCCTGGGAGGTCCCTTAACAGCTGGAAGTGATCCAAACACTTTGGAATTGCTATATAAAGAGCCCTTGTGTAGTGTTCTTGTACACACTTCATTTGCAACATTCAAAGGGACTTGTCTCTGGAGCTTGCAAGGACTAAGAGAGGAATTTCAAGTGTAGAAAAGATAGCAAGGACCATTAGTAAGGGTCTTATTACCTGTTTAGTCGTTTTAATTAGCTTAATAACCGAAAAGTCAAACTTATCGTAATTAAGCTTTGACTTTCAGTTTAATCACAATAGGTCCAGCCACAGATCAAAACGAAAGTGGTTATGGAACCATATTAAGGTAGGTGATTAACCCTTAAAAGGGCACCTCCTAATTATTTCGTTTGACTAGTTAATTGTCGGGTCAAACTAGTTTGACAAAAAGTCAAACCGGACAGAAAGTTTAAAAAATGAATAAAACTAATAAACCAGAGGTTCTAAATTATATTTTAACATTCTAATGACTTGGTAATTAATATTAGAACATGTTTTATCAGTCCTAACCCGACAATTATCAGTCTAAGGTCAGTTTATAACCGAAAGTCGCAAAAGCTTGACTTTTGCTTTGACTTTCAGTTCTGACCCATTCAAGCTTAACTCTCCCATGTTTTAAGCTTCCATTAGGACCACATTACTCAGTAGTATAACCCTCTGGAGTTATAGTGCATGGTTCTTAGTGGTTTGAATTATATACTCTTGATCGTTAATATGCTTATAAATGCCATAAACGCCCTTTTGACACACAAATGAGATTTTTAGAAATGTGAGAGGACAAAAACCGTTGTTACTGATTTATAAACTTGTCCTAAAAATTTGACATCAGTTTGAGGTCTAGATTAAGAGTTATGCTCAATAGTGTAATTAGAAAGCTTTTTATTAATTAAACGGCGTAATTAGCATAAAGCCTATCTAAACCCAAATTTTGACACCAAAATTTTTACCCACTGATGTAATATAATATTCTGGGATTTTTGAAGATTTTTAATTATTTTTAAACTGATCATATCATAAGGTTCAAGCTTTAATTCGGTAATTGTCGGTTATACCCTTTCTTGAATAAAATGTGTTTTACATAATATTTGGATACCAAACTTTTTACTACTGATTCTATATGATAAATAAAATATTTTGAACTTTA
The DNA here is from genome assembly GCA_030545235.1 of Helianthus tuberosus. Taxonomy (NCBI): domain Eukaryota; kingdom Viridiplantae; phylum Streptophyta; class Magnoliopsida; order Asterales; family Asteraceae; genus Helianthus; species Helianthus tuberosus. The sequence goes on along the minus strand of CM060389.1, from coordinate 1,545,873 downwards.
TAAACTGACCAAAAACTCAGATTTCCTATTATGACCCGAAAATCGCCTAAAACCGACTTTTACGCGTTTTAAGCGCATAGTATGGGTTAAAACTATTTTTAACATATAAGACTTGATACCTACTGATGTTTTTAATAAATTTATATACTTTAACAGTAAGCAAAAGTTTTAAAACTCAGATTTCCAAAATTGACCTTTAAAGCTTATGTGAAATTACCAAAATGCCCCTTCGGTGCATAAATTGGTTATAAAGGATAGAGTTAATTACATAGTTAGTCCCTATGGTTTGCACAAAATAACATAATTAGGTACTAATAGTGTAAAATCACCTTCAAGGGTATTAACTTTTCATTTGTAACGTTTGGAGGTATTAACTCCTAGGATATTAACATAGTTAGTCCCTGTGGTTTGCACAAAATAACATACTTAGGTACTAATAGAATGTGATTTTAAACCTACAAATAACGTTAATACCCCCAAACGTTACAAAATGAAAAGTTAATACCCTAGAATGTGATTTTAAACTATTAGTACCTAAGTATGTTACTTTGAGCAAACCATAGGGACTAACTATGTAATTAACTCTAAAGGATAAATTTCACATATAGGCAATACCCTACTGATGTAACTTATTAAATTAAATATTTTTACTGATCTCAAAAGATCAGAACTTCAGTTTATTATAAAATCTCTTTTATAAGTATTCAAATTACCAAAATGCCCTTTTGGGACTTAAATTGGTTTAAATTACTTTTTGGGCATATATGTTAACATCCTACTGATGTATTAACATATTTTAAGCATAATAACGATTAAGACCTGTATATAATTCATTTGGTTACCCGTTACGCGTTTACACGTTCGGATCGGTTTATGTGACTAGTTTACGTATAATAGCCGAAACGGGTTTAACCTTATCATTAATCCTCAAATTCCAGAATGTGATTAGTTTACCCATATTATACAAGTATCCAAGCTTGTCGGGTCTAAAACACATTCTATTCCGGTCTCCGCTTAATCTAGCGTTTAGAACCGTAAAGTTTCTTTCTAGCTAGCCGGTCTAACTCCTTGACTTAACTAAAGGCCCGTTAGCACCCTAATAGGTTATTAAACCTTCTATACAGATTAAGTAGCATCCAGTAGAAGGTATCATTATACAGCTTTAGGATTTACGGCTGAGTTACTTTCACCTACGAGCTCAGGTAAATACTTTTAACTTATTTTCCCTATACGGGCTTGGAATATGGTATTATAATAATACCACTTGGTCGGGCATGAAATCATTTAATCGGATTCTGATTAATAAAATTTACATAACCCGTTTTAATCTATCTTGTTTGATAACATAAACATTGGGGGTTAATTCGACCGTGTCCTGGATATCCTCGGCTCATTTCATTTGAAAATGGCCACGACCTATGCACGGGGTGTAGGCATACACCTGACAGATGCAGATGCAAATGCTAAAATATAAACCCACATCTTGGGGATAACTCCTTTGTGGGTTCTATAAGTGGTGAGTCGGTTAATCACGATCGGCTTCCAACCAGCCCCAATTGTAAGACAAACATGTAAATCTGTATACAAGATTATATTTAAATAATTGTCTCAAGTTATAAAAGATTTGTGCCATGTGCACTTAAATCAATTTTTCATAAACGTTTTCAAAAGAGTCAGTTAATTGTATTTACCAGTGTAAACTGACGTATTTTCTTAAAGGCTGATTGACAGGTACCTCTCGTAATAGGCTGGAGCTATTAGGTGTCATAAGAGGATCTTGCAAATACATAGATACCTGAAGTCTGTTATTTTGTTTCTTTGTATTTATTTATGATCCGCCTGTGGATCTTATTACATTCCAGTCTGTATATTCTTTCACTCGAACACTCAGACATTATGGTTTGTAATAGTTTATTTACCAAGCCTTCCGCTGTGCTATTATATTGTGTAGAGTAAACTTCCGTTTTACTCCCTGTGGTTTGGTCACTTTAACGGTTTTGCCCCAAACCTTTAAAAATAGCCATTTTACTCCCTGATGTTTTGGTTTTGTTGCCAGTTTGCTCCCTGCGGGGAGCAAAATGGTAACACAAAGAATTTGGATGGAGTTAGAGGCGGGGAGCAAACTGGCAAAAAAAAAACAAAACATCAGGGAGCAAAATGACTATTTTTAAAGGTTTGGAGCAAACCTGTTAAAGTGACCAAACCACAGGGAGCAAAACGGAAGTTTACTCTATTGTGTATATTGACTATGATGATATCAACTACGTCACGATACTCCCCGTCGGGCCCACCGGTAATATGTGAAAATATCGGGGGTGACAGGTTGGTATCAGAGCCAACATTGAGTGAATTAAACACTAACCTTTTGTGTTTAATCTCAATGACACAATAAGCACATTCCTTAGACTTCCGAGTCTAGGCTAATGACCTAGGATTTATTCTTAACTTTCTTTTTTATTGTTTATATTATATTTACTTGTTTTGACAGGTTAACTTCTTGGAAAATGCCGCCGCGAGTGAGAGGCAAAGGAAAAGGACTAATGCAAGGAGGGCCATAAAAAAAACGCGGGACCCTCCCACCGATGTACCCCATCCGATTCACTCTCTGGCTCCGACTCACGGGACCAGTGGAGTCATGGCTTTGAGCCAGCAAGGCATTCTGTCTCACTAGGGTCCTCACCATCCGACCCTCCATACTTTGGGTTACCCATTTCTATTGAACCCCAACATTCCCATCATTCGCAGGGATCACATCACTCAAACCAATCACACCACTCCTTTAACTCCCATCCTTTTCATCACTCGGATTCTACCTACTCTCCAACTCAGTTTAATCCCAATGCTTACGTCAACGACTTTTTAGGTTTCAATCCTCTTGGACCCGAAGATCATTTCTCTCAGGAGATGGAAATGGACGACGACCCGGACCCTGAAATGCAAACCGGAACACTGGGCCACCCTATTAGCATATCGAGCGGTTCTCCCTATCAACGATCGCCGTACCGAGGGCCTGATTCGTATGCTGAAAAAATGCTCAGTATGATTGGTTCTTTACCCCTTCATACCACAACTCCCCGGCCCAACCTACTTTGGTTGAACCACAGCTTCAAGCTGTTACCCCACCACCTTTACCAGTTGAGGAACCACCTCAGCAGCCTCCCGAGCCGCTAAGGCGAAGGAGAAATGCTCGAATGTCTATACGTGGGGGACCACGGTTCGCATCCCCTCATGGTTCAAGTTCTTACCCTCCTATTCCAGAGGACCCCCAAATGGGTGGAGCCTCACACACGGTGCCGGAAGTCAACCCCCCGCCAGTTTCTCATGCACCACTGCAGCCGCCATTGGGTTTCGACAACCCAATCCCGACATACCCAGGTTCATCTGGGTATAATCCTTCTGGATACCCATCGGATTATGGAAACCATGACCCATACCTTACAGCTGCTCAGTACAATGCACTTTATCCTTCTTCTTACCCTCCAGTTTACCCAACTGGATATTCGGTGCAGGGTTACCAATACCCACCTTACCAGCAACCTCCTCCTCATCAACAAGAACAAACTCAGGAGATTTTACTGAGGTTAGACCGGGTTGAACGTGAGGCCAATGAAACTAAGAAAAAGCAAAATGGTTTTCTCAAAGGCCTTGCGAACCTTATTAAAGGCAAGAAGAAGTAGGAAGTTGTTTAATTTATCCTGTATTGTCTTTTAATAAAGTCCCTGCGAGGACATTTTCCTTATTTTCAGTACCAAGTCCCTGCGTGGACTTATTTTCTATATCTGTAGCCCCTGCGTGGGCAGTGTGTTGTTTCAAGTTCCGTTTAGGGCATCCTTGTACTAGTTTCGTGATTTAATGAAGTTATTTTCGACTTTTAAATATGTATTTTATTACATCATGCTATATCATTTTAAATTTGATTGATCTGCCAAAGAAATTCTTAGAGGTATAACCTAGCTAAAATATTAAATAGCTATGATGGTACAACCTTTTTAAGATAATAACTCTCTGTTAACATCTGAAAACATGTTAACATTCCTGGCTGTGCGGTACGAGAAACCACACAAGCTTCCTAATGTACTTGGATCCTTCCAAGTCACTTATATATAGCCCATATGGTCAATGTGAATCATGGCTAATAAACATCAATATGATGTATACACCAAAACATCCATTTTGAGATGCATGCTTATGAGCAAAAGTGTAATAAAGACAATGAAAGTTTTATTTATAAACTTCTTGTCAGAAAGGCGATGAACTTTGTTCGACCCTTAAAAGAGATCACTGATCCAAGAGATCAATGATTATAATTGTCCTTGTGACAAGGCTTTTGTGTCATCTAAATGTCCTTCGAGACAAGCCTTGTGCTATATGAAAATGTCTTTCGTGACATTGACAATTGTGATTCATATCCCCTGTCTAATAATTATCAAGGATTATATCCTATTAATTGCTTATTATGGTTCTGTTGTAACCTAGGCAAATCATGATTTAATTAATCTTCATTTTAGATAATCTATATGGCTTAATAATACCATGACCATCTAATCATCAATGCGATGATTCATTACATAATTTAAATATATCATTATTGTTTGATATAGTATACGAAAAATGGCTAGCTTGGATGAAGCAAACAGTCATCCCGCAGAAGGAAACAATACCAGGATCAATATCACTGCTGCTGAATTGCAAGCAATGATAACCACAAGAGTAGCTCAGGCTGTGGATGATAAGTTTAAGGATCCGAGTAATGTTCGGTCCAAAACTCATTCAAAGTCCCATTCCCATTCTCATACACAGAAAAAGAGTGAGTCACAACACTCGTCTAATCAAAGAAGTGAACCTCAGAGGCAAGTTGTCCTCGAACCGACTCCTCGGTACACCAAGGGTTGTACCTATAAATACTTTGTCTCCTGTAAACCGAGGGATTTCACAGGAGAAAAGGGAGCGATAGACTGTATGAAATGGTTAGACGAAATGGAGACTGTGATAGACATCAGCGGATGTGCTAAAGAAGATATAGTGAAGTTTGTGTCTCAATCTTTCAAGGGCGATGCCCTTACATGGTGGAAAGCATTAGTGCAAGCCACTGGAAAGGTTCATTTGTACAACCTTTCGTGGAACAAGTTTGTTGATTTGGTGAAGGACACTTATTGTCCTCAGCATGAGGTTGAAAGGATAGAGACTGATTTCCTTACCCTGGTAATGAAGGATCTGGATTGTAGATCCTATGTAACTAGCTTCAACTCGATGTCGAGGCTTGTACCATACTTAGTTACTCCTGAACCCAAATGCATTGCGCGTTTCATTGGTGGTTTGGCCCCTGAAGTGAAAGGGAATGTTAAGGCTTCTAAGCCAGCCACATATAGATCTGCTGTGGATCTATCTTTGTCCCTCGCTCTTGATGTCGTGAGGAGTAGGGCAAAGAAAGCTACCGATGATGGAAAGAGGAAGAGGGAGGAAGACAAGTCTCCTCTGTCAAACAAGAAGAGTAAGGGGAACTTTAGTTCCAAGAAGGGACAGATCAATGATAAGCCCAGATGCAAAACCTGCAATAAGAGGCACTTTGGAAAGTGAAACCAAGACCCACAAGCCAAACCATGTGGGATTTTTAAAAAGAAAGGGCACAAATCTGTAGAGTGCCGAAACATTAAGGATGTAACCTGTTACGGTTGCAATGAAATGGGGCACATAAAGACCAATTGCCCCAAGAATGCTAAGAAGCCCGAGGGGGCAAAGAAAACCAATGCAAGGGTTTTCCAAATGAATGCTAGGGAAGCGGTGAACGACGAGAACATCATAACAGGTACCTTCCTCATTAATAATAATTATGCTAGAGTCTTATTTGATTCAGGTGCTGATAAGTCTTTTGTAGACCATAAGTTTTGTAAGTCACTGAATTTTCCTATTAAGACTCTAGACATAAAATATGAGGTAGAGCTTGCCGATGGTACCTTAGAAACAGCTTCAACTCTTCTTGATGGATGCTTTATATCCATCAAGAATCATTCTATCCCGTTATCCCTCTTGCCAATGAAATTGGCTGGGTTTGATATAGTTTTGGGCATGGATTGGTTGTCGCATAACCAAGCCCAAATTGCCTGTGATAAAAAGCTAGTTATTATCAAAACCCCTTCTGGTGAATTCATCACCATTCAAGGAGATACACAATACGGGTTGCCCAACAACGTATCTATTCTCAAAGTATCACAGTGTTTAAAGAGCGGATGTGTCATCTATATGGCACAAGTGAATGTGAATGATCCGAATCCTATGATTGAAAACATCCCAATCATCTCTGAGTGTCCTGATGTCTTTCCTGACGAGTTACCTGGATTACCTCCTGAGAGGCAAGTAGAGTTCAGGATAGACATTCTACCAGGAGTTGCACCTATTGCACGAGCTCCTTATCGTCTAGCGCCTACGGAAATGAAAGAGCTCAGGACTCAATTAGACGACTTACTGGAAAAAGGTTTCATTCAGCCCAGCTCTTCGCCTTGGGGAGCTCCAATATTATTTGTGAAAAAGAAAGATGGATCAATGCGCTTATGCATTGATTATCGTGAGTTGAATAAGGTAACGATCAAGAATCGTTATCCCTTACCCAGGATCGACGATTTATTTGATCAGCTCCAAGGAGCGAGCTTCTTCTCGAAGATTGATTTGAGATCTGGGTATCATCAACTCAAAGTTAGGACTGAAGATGTGCCTAAGATGACATTCAGAACGAGATATGGACATTTCGAGTTTTTAGTGATGCCTTTTGGGCTCACTAATGCACCAGCAGCATTCATGGACCTCATGAATAGAGTCTGCAAACCATACTTAGATAAGTTTGTCATCGTTTTCATAGATGACATACTTATCTACTCTCGTAATCAAGATGATCACGAGAAGCACCTTCGATGTATCTTAGGATTACTTCAACAAGAGAAACTGTACGCTAAGTTTTCTAAATGTGAATTCTGGCTTCGTGAAGTCCAATTCCTTGGACATGTTGTCAGTGAGCGAGGTATCCAAGTAGATCCCGCTAAGGTAGAAGCCGTAATGAATTGGGAAGCACCAAAGACTCCAACCGAAATTCGTAGCTTTCTGGGTTTGGCAGGTTACTATAGAAGATTCATTGAGAACTTTTCAAGGATAGCTGCACCATTGACTTCTTTGACCCGTAAGAATGTAAAATTTGATTGGGGTCTAAAACAACAAGAATCCTTTGAGATTCTCAAGAAAAAGTTGAGTAATGCTCCAGTATTGATGCTACCTGATGGAATTGAAGAGTTTGTCGTATACTGTGATGCTTCACACACCGGTATGGGTTGTGTGCTTATGCAGCGAGGCAAGGCGATTGCCTATGCATCACGACAATTAAAAGTGCATGAAAACAATTACACCACCCACGATTTAGAATTGGGTGCCGTTGTATTTGCACTCAAGTTGTGGAGACATTATTTGTATGGAACTAAATGTCTGATCTATTCGGATCACAAGAGTCTCCAACATTTATTCAATAAAAAAGAACTCAATATGAGACAACGTCGCTGGATGGAAACTTTAAATGACTATGATTGTGAAATTCGCTACAATCCTGGCAAAGCGAATGTAGTCGCGGATGCTCTAAGCCGAAAGGAAAGAGTCAAACCTATCAGGATTAATGCTAAAAGCATTGAACTGAAGAATAGCCTGAATGAAAGGCTGTTAGCTGCACAGAAAGATGTTGTTTCGGAAACTAACCTTCCAAAAGAAAAGTTAGGTGTAACTGTTGAGGTCCCTTAACAGCTGGAAGTGATCCAAACACTTTGGAATTGCTATATAAAAAGCCCTTGTGTAGTGTTCTTGTGCACACTTCATTTGCAACATTCAAAGGGACTTGTCTCTGGAGCTTGCAAGGACTAAGAGAGGAATTTCAAGTGTAGAAAAGATAGCAAGGACCATTAGTAAGGGTCTTATTACCTGTTTAGTCGTTTTAATTAGTTTAATAACCGAAAAGTCAAACTTATCGTAATCAAGCTTTGACTTTCGGTTTAATCACAATAGGTCCAGCCACTGATCAAAATGAAAGTGGTTATGGAACCATATTAAGGTAGGTGATTAACCCTTAAAAGGGCACCTCCTAATTATTTCGTTTGACTAGTTAATTGTCGGGTCAAACTAGTTTGACAAAAAGTCAAACTGGACAGAAAGTTTAAAAAATGAATAAAACTAATAAACCAGAGGTTCTAAATTATATTTTAACATTCTAATGACTTGGTAATTAATATTAACATGTTTTATCAGTCCTAACCCGACAATTATTAGTCTAAGGTCAGTTTATAACCGAAAGTCGCAAAAGCTTGACTTTTGCTTTGACTTTCAGTTCTGACCCATTCAAGCTTAACTCTCCCATGTTTTAAGCTTCCATTAGGACCACATTAATCAGTAGTATAACCCTCTGGAGTTATAGTGCATGGTTCTTAGTGGTTTGAATTATATACTCTTGATCGTTAATATGTTTATAAATGCCATAAACGCCCTTTTGACACACAAATGAGATTTTTAGAAATGTGAGAGGACAAAAACCTTTGTTACTGATTTATAAACTTGTCCTAAAAATTTGACATCAGTTTGAGGTCTAGATTAAGAGTTATGCTCAATAGCGTAATTAGAAAGCTTTTTATTAATTAAAAGGTGTAATTAGCATAAAGCCTATCTAAACCCAAATTTTGACACCAAAATTTTTACCCACTGATGTAATATAATATTCTGGGATTTTTGAAGATTTTTAATTATTTTTAAACTGATCATATCATAAGGTTCTAGCTTTAATTCGGTAATTGTCAGTTATACCCTTTCTTGAATAAAATGAGTTTTACATAATATTTGGATACCAAACTTTTTACTACTGATTCTATATGATAAATAAAATATTTTGAACTTTATAAACTGACCAAAAACTCAGATTTCCTATTATGACCCGAAAATCGCCTAAAACCGACTTTTACGCGTTTTAAGCGCATAGTATGGGTTAAAACTATTTTTAACATATAAGAGTTGATACCTACTGATGTTTTTAATAAATTTCTATACTTTAATAGTAAGCAAAAGTTTTAAAACTCAGATTTCCAAAATTGACCTTTAAAGCTTATGTGAAATTACCAAAATGCCCCTTCGGAGCATTAATTGGTTATAAAGGATAAATTTCACATATAGGCAATACCCTACTGATGTAACTTATTAAATTAAATATTTTTACCGATCTCAAAAGATCAGAACTTCAGTTTATTATAAAATCTCTTTTATAAGTATTAAAATTTCCAAAATGCCCTTCCGGGACTTAAATTGGTTTAAATTACTTTTTGGGCATATATGTTAACATCCTACTGATGTATTAACATATTTTAAGCATAATAAAAATTAAGACTTGTATATAATTCATTTGGTTGCCCGTTACGCGTTTACACGTTCGGGTCGGTTTATGTGACTAGTTTACGTATAATAGCCGAAACGGGTTTAACCTTATCATTAATCCTCAAATTCCAGAATGTGATTAGTTTACCCATATTATACAAGTATCCAAGCTTGTCGGGTCTAAAACACATTCTATTCTGGTCTCCGCTTAATCTAGCGTTTAGAACCGTAAAGTTTCTTTCTAGCTAGCCGGTCTAACTCCTTGACTTAACTAAAGGCCCGTTAGCACCCTAATAAGTTATTAAACCTTTTATACAGATTAAGTAGCATCCAGTAGAAGGTATCATTATACAGCTTTAGGATTTACGGCTGAGTTACTTTCACCTACGAGCTCAGGTAAATACTTTTAACTTATTTTCCCTATACGGGCTTGGGATATGGTATTATAATAATACCACTTGGTCGGGTATGAAATCATTTAATCGGATTGTGATTAATAAAATTTACATAACCCGTTTTAATCTGTCTTGTTTGATAACATAAACATTGGGGGTTAATTCGACAGTGTCCTGGATATCCTCGGCTCATTTCATTTGAAAATGGCCATGACCTATGCACGGGGTGTAGGCATACACCTGAAAGATGCAGATGCAAATGCTAAAATATAAACCCACATCTTGGGGATAACTCCTTTGTGGGTTCTATAAGTGGTGAGTCGGTTAATCACGACCAGCTTCCAACCGGCCCCAATTGTAAGACAAACATGTAAATCTGTATACAAGATTATATTTAAATAATTGTCTCAAGTTATAAAAGATTTGTGTCATGTGCACTTAAATAAATTTTTCATAAACGTTTTCAAAAGAGTCGGTTAATTGTATTTACCAGTGTAAACTGACGTATTTTCTTAAAGGCTAATTGACAGGTACCTCTCGTAATAGGCTGGAGCTATTAGGTGTCATAAGAGGATCTTGCAAATCCATAGATACCTGAAGTCTGTTATTTTGTTTCTTTGTATTTATTTATGATCTGCCTGTGGATCTTATTACATTCCAGTCTGTATATTCTTTCACTCGAACACTCAGACATTATGGTTTGTAATAGTTTATTTACCAAGCCTTCCGCTGTGCTATTATATTGTGTATATTGACTATGATGATATCAACTACGTCATGATACTCCCCGCCGGGCCCACCGGTAATATGTGGAAATATCGGGGTGCAATATTTTCTGGCGTCTAAGTTTTTTTGTCTTTTCAATCTTCTTTTTTTTCCCAACGCGGTATAATATTTTCTGGCGTCTAAGTTTTTTTTGGCATTAATTGTATTTATTAAACTTTTTGGCATTGAATTAATTGTTTATGTGTCACATAGATTATTTTTTGACGTTATAGCGTTTTCTGGTCAATTTTTTGGCGTTTTGTGTTGTTTTGTATAATAATTCACTACGAGTCATTAATATTTGCATAAGATTACAATAAGACCATTTTTTGGCGTTTAGTGAATTTTTTGGTATTTAATACATTTTACAAGGTGCTTTGCCAGCACCCGTTCTCCCAGTTTTCATACTTCTAGTGTTTTGGTGTTTGAAGTTTTTGGCGTTTTATATAATAATGTATTTTTTATAGAGAATTAGATAACAAAACAACATATATCTTGATATCAAAATAATATCAAATGAAAACAAAAATAATAAAAAATGGTAATCTAATTTCTCTTCCGAATCTTCACTGTCATCAGCCTCTATCTTCTTGAATTTGTTTTGGCGTTTTGAACCTTTTTTAAATATTTTAGCTAGATGCCAACTTTCCTACATAAACCGCGTCTTTTTCAAAGAAGCTGTTTAGTGGCATCCTGTGTTTTGGTGTGATATTCTTGTTTGGTGGCATGTCATTGAAGATCAACTCTTGCTTGATGCTATTTATAATAATGGAGTCCAAAATAGCATTTTTACACTTGTGTTGATCCCTTTATTTCATGCCGATATTCATCAAGAACAAAGCTCACATGATGGCATATCACTGTCATCAGTCTCTTTTTCTGGAATATTTGTCCATCTAATTTAGCAAAATATTATTGAGATAACCCCTTCAGAAGAAGAATCCATTTCTGTGAAAGCTTTGCCATCTGTGGTTTTTTTAACTAACATTTTTTGGCGTTTTAAAGTGAGTGGTTTCTAGAGGATATGACGTTTGTGTTTTCTGGGTGTGATCAATTTCATTATGTATAGACCCTTCTCTTATAGGAGTTTTTTGGCGCGTAGTTTAGGCGGGACTTTTTTTTATTGTAATAAATGATAGTAATAAAGTAACTGTCTTTTCAGTTACTGTTTTTGTAATTACTGTGTTGATCAGCTTTTTATCAGTTTTACAGGTGATAGACGTCCCATCTTCTAAGTTTGCCGTTTTTTTAAATGGCGTTATGCAGACCAAGATGACAAAATACAATAACAGAGTAAATAAAATATTAAGCAGGAAAAATATTTTTTGTTACTTTTTGGCGTTTTGTATGGAATAACCATTTTTAGTATTTTTTGGCGTTTTGTTAATAAAGAGAGAAATATATCTTTTAATTATATTAAAAAAGACAAAAAAAAGATTACACAGAAGAAGAAAAAAAGAGGAAAAAAAATTAAAAGCCTTCGTCAGAAGGTACTTTATCCGAAAAGTATCCATCACTTGCGCCATCTTCTTCCTCCTCGAAGTCTTCATCTGAATCTTCATCCATGTCATCACCTTCACCTTCATCAGCTTCGTGTTCCTGAAGGTTCTGAAGCCTCCACTTGAACATGTCGTGCATTAACTCCAATTTTGAGTCTATTTCTGTGTTGGTACAAGTGGCGTTATGCAATTCTTCCATGAAACCCAGACGCTGCTTTGTCATGATGTTTTCTAGCCAGTAGACTTCCTGCTCTTCGTTATCGTATGTAACGGTCACCATATCTGTTTCATCATCAAAACGTCATGATGTCATGACAGGGTCCGGCTTCACATCTGCTTTGATTGGTCCAAATTTCCTGGTTAATGCTTTCATAAGCATATGTGTTTCATGACATTCGTTGTCTAGAGCGATGCCAATGGATAAGATTCGTCTCTGTATCGCTTCTTCCATCTTCAAAATTGCCCTGACCATCTTAACATACACCCTCCTTCTGTTGTCAAAATGGAGGACGTATCGCCTGATTCCCAGAGTGTATCTCCATGAAACGATTGTTGGCATTTTTGGCGTTTTAGTTAAGTTGGCGTTTAGGTTAAAGATGTTTTTTGCAGAAATGGATAGATTGAAGTGATTATGGAAGCTATGTTTTACCTTGTTTATATAATGATGTTTTTGGCGCGTAATTTAGGAGGGAATTTCTTCTAATAAATGTTAATAACTGAAATTCAGTTACTGTGTTGTTTCATCTTCCTGTAATATCCAACGCGTTTTATCACTAATTTTTGGCGTTTTGTTTTTTAATGGCGTTTTGTTTTTTTGAATGGCGTTTTGAATATGAGCGGTAAAAGACCCTTTTACCCTTAATGAAACGCGTCCCATATAATAAAATTGATCTTATTTACGAAAACGCCACAGCGCAATCTAGTCCATGGATTGTTTTGATCGGACGACCCATAAGCGTTCTCACCGTTCTCACACTTTTGAGCGTTTTCTCTAAATCCTGACCCTATATATATATATAGAGAGAGAGAGAGTGTGTGTGAAGATTAAGTAAATTATTTTTTAATTTACCATTGAGGATAGCAGTTGATTTTCAAATTTGATTTGTTTTTAATTACCCTCAAGTCCGAACGAAGTTTGGGATCCTAGACCTCACATCCGAACGCTGCCCTCAGACAAGACTCACATCAAGAAGCCCGTAAGCTCCTTAGCCCGAATGCTACGGATGAGTGTCATATCACCGTTGATATAGGTGCTCTTGAGTGTTAGCCATAAGGGTGAAGGGGGTGCATGCCGGGAAGCATGCGGGGAGGCTATTTGTCTCGAGGGGAGAGTACCGCCATCACCAGTTTTGCCGCACGGAGAGGAGATTTGCGAGGACTTCTCATCGTATGCGGTATGAGGGAGAGGGGTAGTGGTGGGCCCCACTCTCTTTCAACCAATCATCCCTCTTTAAAAAAATGGTTTGGGTGAAACCATTTAAAAAAAGGTTTGGGTGAAACCAACGCCCCACTACGGTGTGCACATATAATGTATATATGTGTGGGCCCTCGAGGGCAAAAGTGAAATCGCACTAATTTTAACGTTGTTTTACTAATATCATGAAAATAACGTTAAAAGTGGCGAGCGGTTAATCATGCATTATGTGGTGGCGTTGATAGCCGAAAGACAAACTGGTACATGCACTAATCGACCTTTGTCTCGATTGTTGAGTGTTATGTGCCTTGTGTCCAAGGCTTGATGCAAAACTACTATCGAGCTGGGGGGTCTCACTAAAAGCAGCCTCTCTATTCCTACGGAGTAGAGGTAAGGTTGTCTACATCTTACTCTCTTACATCCTACCTTAACTTTTGACAAGAATGATGTATAAGATGAGAATTAACATGGATATCATGATTAGTTAGATGAAAATTTCCCTTGTGCACCTGCTTCACCCTACCCTAACACATGACCCTTTATTTTAACATTTCACATGTCCATAAAATTCGCAATAAAGAGGTAGAAGTTAAAACTTAAAAGGGTGTAAAGTGCAATTTTCTGCAACTATCCAAACAAAGCCTCCCAATACCAAAGCCTGTTATTAGGGCCGCATTCCCGCCAACTGTCAAAAACCCTAACCCTCATACACTCCATATAAACCCTAACCCCCAATTTTCTCACCCTCACATTTTCTTCACTAATTACCCATCAATGGAGCCTCAAGCCGTGAAATCAAACCTCATCCTCATCCTCGATTACGGCTCCCAGTACACCCACTTAATCACCCGTCGAATCCGAAGCTTATCCATCTTCTCCCTCTGCATTTCCGGCACATCTTCACTCAAATCCATAACCGACTTAAACCCATCTGTAATCATCCTCTCCGGTGGGCCCCACTCCGTCCACGCGTCCAACGCGCCTTCTTTTCCAGATGGGTTTGTTGAATATGTTGAGAAAAATGGAATCTTTGTGTTGGGGATATGTTATGGGTTGCAGTTGATTGTGCATAAGTTGGGTGGGGAAGTGGGTGTTGGGGAGAAGCAGGAGTATGGGAGGATGGTGATTGAGGTTGTTAAGGATTGTGGTGGTTTGTTTGGGGGGAAGAAGGTTGGGGATAAGCAGGTTGTTTGGATGAGTCATGGTGATGAGGCGGTTAAGTTGCCGGTCGGGTTCGAGGTGGTTGCAAGGAGCGAACAGGGTGGGATTGCTGCGGTTGAGAATCCGGGTAGGCGGTTTTATGGGCTGCAGTATCACCCGGAGGTATATTTGATTAGCATATAGTTTTTGCAGTATTGATTCTTGTTTATTGAATATCTATGTGTATCAATTGCTTGCTTGAACATAAAGCCGATTCGAAATTCGGGGCCTTTTGTAAGAAAAAGGAATATGTCTTTTGCATGGGTCGGTTTTGGCTAAAAACCATAACCGCCATGTCAGTTAATGGATAGTCATAACCATAATCGACCGGTTATGGCGGTTTCGGACTTTCGGTTAATTGGTTTTGAAGGTTATAGCGGGTCGTTTATTTGCTGTTAACCATGAATTTACATCTAGCTAAAAATAAGTCAAATTTCTTTTGACCGTGGAATAATTTGTTATTACACCTTTGTATATATTAATGTATTACATATTAAAAAATTCATATAATCTATAATATTCATATGGATTTTATGGAATATTCAAACAAAACAATATGATATAAATTTCAACCAAAATGATATGATATAATCCATAAATTCTAACAAACGTATAACCAGAAACATCAACTATTGAAAAATGGTGAAAAGTCTAAAATATGACAGATTTTACGACATGTTGGTTTGGTTCGGTTATGGTGGGTATGAAACATTGGTAACCATAACCAACCCGCTACTTTCGGTTTTCAAAAAACAATTAACCGACCCACTGGTTTTTTATTTGGTTCGGTTTTGTTGGTTAATTCGGTTTTTTGCACACCCCTATGTTTTTGTATAAGTGGTAACTTTCTTGTTAATTGTTTAAGTTATATGTAACCCTTTGTATATCTTTTAATCAAATAAAGGTGACACATTCACCGGAGGGAATGGAATTATTGCGTCATTTTCTTTTCGATATCTGTGGGGTGACAGCGGGATGGAAGATGGAAGATGTAATGGAAGAAGAAATAAAAGTGATCAAGTCGATGGTGGGCCCTGACGATCATGTTATATGTGCGTTATCCGGTGGTGTAGATTCAACCGTCGCAGCCACTCTTGTTCACAAAGCCATTGGTGATAGGCTGCACTGTATCTTTGTTGATAACGGTCTGTTAAGGTGAGATTTCAGTTGACTTTTCACCACGTTTTCGTCGTGTGACTATATAAATATCATTAATGTTTTTGTTACAGATACAAAGAACAAGAACGAGTGATGGGAACCTTTGAAAAAGATCTTCATCTTCCCGTTACTTGTGTTGATGCTTCGGTGCAGTTTCTTAGCGAGTTGAAAGGCGTTACAGATCCCGAGAAAAAGAGGAAGATTATCGGGAAGGAGTTTATATCTGTTTTTGATGCATTTTCTCATGATTTGGAGAAAAAGTTGGGAAGGAAACCAACGTATTTGGTTCAAGGAACTTTGTATCCGGATGTGATCGAATCTTGCCCGCCACCCGGGAGTGGTAGAACCCATTCCCACACAATCAAAAGCCATCATAATGTCGGCGGGCTTCCGAAAGACATGAAGTTGAAGCTCATTGAACCGCTTAAGCTTCTATTCAAGGACGAGGTTCATATAAAAACGGATTTTTTTATAAAAATAGTTTATACTTTTAACCGTTATATAACAAACGTTTTTTTTTTATTATTGTAAAGGTTCGTGAGCTTGGAAAGATTTTAGATGTTCCGGTGGCGTTTTTGAAGCGGCATCCGTTCCCAGGCCCCGGACTTGCTGTGAGAATTCCGGGTGATGTAACTCAAGGAAACGCGCTGGATGTTCTTCGTCAGGTAGAGTATGAGACCCGTTTGACATGGTTTTAAGTTTATTTTTTATGTTTATCTTTTTGTAATGAATTTGTGGTGTAGGTGGATGAAATATTTATTCAAGCAATAAAGGATGCTGGGATATATGATGAAATATGGCAGGCGTTTGCTGTGTTTTTACCGATAAAAACAACGGGTGTTCAAGGAGATCAGAGGACTCATTCTAATGCTGTTGCACTTAGAGCTGTCACCAGCCAAGACGGCATGACTGCAGACTGGTGAGCACATGTTTTTGTCCCTGTTTTTTAGCTTATATGTATATAAAACCTTTAAATCAAGTCACTTTTGAGTTCTATTGTTCGGTTCAGCCATTGAACCGCTAACTACAGTTTCAGAATATGACTAACTGAACCCCTAAAGGGTTGGATGGGTTAGTGAGACAGGCTGGTTTTAGCGGTTTGACGGTCAGCTTGATGGTTTAAACTGGGTTTTTATACAGATTTTTTGCGTCAAAGTTGTTTGGTTGCATTAAAGCTTTAAAATGATAAAAAGATGGTTCATGGATATAAGCATGTGCCTACATGTTTTAAAAACGAAAACAAATAAAATAAATAAAAAGGTTAAATGGCTGGTTCCAAATTTCAAACTGTCATCTACACGTTTAAGCCATCAACCGAACTTTTGCGACATGGCAAATTTGTTTCGAAGTGGACGGTTTCAATGGCGATGAACAACCCCTACTTGCATCCTTGACAGTAGTTAAGACTATAAACTATTTAGGCTGTAGTGAATTTTTATTTAGATAATATTATATATACATGATTTAGGATATGTTTTTGACTTTTTTATTCAAAGTGATTTGAAGTTGAAACTTCAAAATCAAAATATGGCCTCTTCAAAAATTTAAAAACTTCTTTGGTGAAAGCGTTTGAATCGTTATGAGCTGTGACAAGCTTCACATGTTAAACATGTTGGTGCCGACTTTTGACATATAAGTATATAACCTGTTTTCAATGTTTTTATTTTTCAGGTACTATTTTGAGCATAAGTTTTTGGATGATGTATCAAGAAAAATCTGCAACAGTGTTCGTGGGGTGAACCGAGTTTGCTTGGACATCACATCCAAGCCGCCATCGACAATTGAATGGGAATGATTCTTAGTGTATCATATGCTTGACTTTACACAAAAGTCAACATCTAGGCAAACCTTGTGAAATTAGAAAGGTTTTTGATGCAGGTCATGAATTTTGTCATTGGGAATGTTGTGACATTCTATGTTTGCCCTTTTGTTTTATATGATCATAATCTTTCCCTTCTTGCTTTACATATCAAGGCTTTGATTACTAAAAGCTTTTTTTTAAATATAAACACAAAACAAGAAACATAAAAAGTTGTTACCAAATCGTCAATGTCTTAAAAGACTAGATCAATACGACCATCACTTGAATCACAAAAAAAATGAACTCATTAACCAAGTGAACTTCAATGAAGACGAACGAGGCTATTCACGGCAGTATCCAAAGCATCGACATTTCTGCGCAGTACTTTTCTTCACAGGGGTCAAGAAAACCTAGTTCAAAATATTGTGTGGCATACTGGCATTGACAATACATAAGAACTTAAATAAAATGGACAAAAAATAAAGAAAATGAAGGATACAGTTGCATGGCTAGGGTGTCAATGCCTCTCATTTCCTCATTCAATCTGCAGCACATCGGTAAACAGCAAAATTAGCAGCTAATGATTAACCATTAAAATCGCTGTACTGTCATACAGCTTATTGTTTCTTTGTAAATGTTACACTTTGCAAGGAACGGCATCCAGGACTGAAGTGTCAAATGTTTAAGATTTGAACTTCCACTTTTATCCAAAATCAGGCATTCTTACAACAGTATGTTGTTCTTTTTCTTTGTGGCCTTTCTGTAATAATCATTGTTTGTTTGCAGTTCAAAACCAAGTATGATGGCTCATGAAGTTAGTCATTAGTGAATAATATGTCAGAACTCAGAACCATGAAAAATGGATTACATACCTGAGACACGAGTTTATGTACAGATTCCCCTTTGTTGCAGAATCCAGAGCTGCAAGGTATTGAAATATAGTGATCAACAGTAGTCATAATCAATGATAATGTAATAAAACATGGTTTAAAGATGATATCTAAACAATTAATTACAACCCAAATTGCTAGCTGAAAAAAAAGTTATCCTGCTATTGCATAATGGGCATCAACGTTACAGTAGATGCGGTGTTTGCTTTGACCACTTTACTATTATTTTTGCTCAAGGCAGTGGCGAAGCTTGACCCAAATGGGGGGGGGGGGGGGGCGACGAAAACGTATATACCTAAAAATTTCTATAGAACCGGGGGGTCGAGAACGTATATACCCAAAAATTTCTATACGAAAACAACATATATAACACTGTTGAGCGGAAAAGTTCGGGGGGTCGGGTGCCCCCTCCCGCCCCTATGATACTTCGCCCCTGGCTCAAGGCAAATATTGTCTTCACTCCGAAAAATGCAAAACAACACTCTAAATATATACTCCATAAAATGCTCCCAACATTTACGAAAGAATCTGATACGATTCCAACAGAGCCCAATAAACACAACTGGACCCTTAACTCAATTGCAGCCCATACCCAGTCAAGAAAGCAGTTAATGAGAATTAGGGCTGGTGGGTAAGGGTGTAGCTGAAGTTTAGGAGCAGTTATCTCTATTTATTTTTATTAATATCTCTTGTTCTAGTTTTGAGAATTGTCAATGTTTACGTTATCTAAATTGGGTATCTATACCTTTGTTCTTGGAGATTAACCCATCTCGAATCGGGTCTTATATCTTATACTATTTAAGTGTCCAACAGTTAAATCTATCAGTTACGTTTGTTAGATTTCTGGGTTCTATCAGAATCAAGAAAAAAACATTGTTTTCTTGCAAAATAAAATCCACATCATAAAACTACACATCACAAAGATCAAAATTTCAAGTTATTTAAGTAATCCATTACTAAGGTTTCTCTACGCCATAACCCGATAACAGGTTATACATATCGAAATCAACACAAGATGTTGCCAATTACCAGATTCTTGAAGACGACCAGCAGCCTCGTTAAAGCATTGCACATGATCAACCGAACGACTAGTAACCTACAACATACATAAAGTCATAAACAATCTCAATATGCATCCTATGAGCAACCTAATGATTTTAGCCACACTACTACACTTGTTCAACTTCCAAGTTCCATCATTGATACACATAACAACAACTAGTAAACCAAACCTCTAAATCCACAATTACCCCCAACTGGCAGTTAAATACCATCAACTTAAAGTTTGATTGAAATTTAGTTAGGGTTTATATATGGGCTACCTCAGAGAGAGCAAGACGGAGAGATGCGAAAAGAGATGAAAAGCTGTCGGAAATGGCGACGGAGTTCCTCTCGACCACCTCAACTGCTTTCAGAATCTCCGTTTGACTGATGGATGAAGATGATAACTGATCCTCTGCTTCTCTGGTGATTGGATCGGTGCTGTGTTCAAGATTGTCGTTGTGTTGTTGAGAAATTTGGTGATTGTGATCTAGGGTTTCTGAATTCGTTGCTTCCATTCGTCTCAGTTAGTTTGTTCGTTTGCTGGCTTCGGTTTGATGTTGAGTTTGAGTGGGTGGACATCCAAAAATGGAAAAAATATGGTCAAACAAAAAACTAACACAACATTCTTAGGGTGTATGGTTTGTGTATTTCTAACACCACTCCGATAACCTAACACAAAATTCGTAGATTTGGTTTTAGTTTAAATGGATTTGGGTGAATTGCATGTAAAACTTGCGAACCCGTTTAGCTAAATGGATCGGGTTGACGGGTTAACCTGTTTAACCCATTTATATTATATCATATTTTTTAAAACATGTTTTATGTCATTAATTAAATTTGATGTGAATCTTATGTCATAATTATAACTTAAACAAAGAATTTGACATAATTTGCAGATAAAAATTAAAAAATAAAAAAGTTCGGGTTGAACGGCTCGTGTTCAGGTTAACCCGTGAATATTCGGGTCGTGTTCGGGTCATATGTATGACATGATTTTCAGGTTCGGGTTGGGTTGAACCCGCGAACACGACCCGTTTAGCACCCCCAAGGTAAATGAATACATGATTTAGGATAATGGGCCCCGGTATCATCTACTATCATACTTGTACTTGCGATTTTTTTATCAATCCCACACTTAGTCGATCTCATAACTGTTCCAGATGATTCGAATTAAAGGTATTCCCATCGGGTTCAAATATATTTGTCATCCCCAATTGTTTCTTTTTTGTCGCCTCTGCGCAAGCGTTACTTTGTCAGTAAAAACTCAAATATGTGAGTCGTTCTTCATGCTCTTGAACTAAGGGTGATATTGCTTTGTTCGAACTCCACCCTCCACTCTCATATTGGATAAAAACTAAAATTCGTGAGTCGTTCTTGTTTGAAAATTATTCTTTTGGTATTTAAAGTCTCTCCTATCATATATTTTGGTTTTCATAGAAAGTTTTGGGGTTATATAAGGTGCTAAATGGGTCGTGTTTATGAACAATATCAAAGTTATTTTTACAAGACGATTGGTGGTCTATTGAGTTCACGTAACACAAACACACGTTTATCCAAAAAGTTCTTACATACTTTTGCATATTCCTGCTCTAAAACACAAATTTACAATAAGACCCACAAACGTCTATAGACGGTCGCACTTAACTTATAGAACCCGACAAACATTTCTATTTTAGCTTTTAAGTTAGAACATAAAACACTTAGAAAAACTTCAAGGAAAAACGGATTTGCCCATGAATACGTCCGTTGGTTCGGCCTAAAATTAATACGGACCCATTATTTAGCCTAGAACTAAGACAACAATTTTTGTGTTGTGTTTCATGTCACGTTGCAAATCCACTTTATTCACACACCTAATTAGGGGTGTTCAACGTGCGGTTTACGGTTAATTTGGTTAATACGGTTCGATAAATTCGGTTTTCTATTTTTTGAGGTCATAACCAAACACTGAACTGAACCAAATTCGTGGCAACTATAACCGAACCGGATAACCGAGTTTGAATTCGGTTAAATCCGAATTAACCGAATTTAACCAGATTTAAAAGAGTCTAAAATAGAAGTAAAAGTTCAAATAGTCGAATAGTCTATGGTTTTGAGTTAACAGTGTGATATGTGAGAAGCTAGGAGATGATTTGGGCTATAAGTTTTGGACTTGATGATTGTGTATTCGGGCTAATGGATTTGGGTCTTAGGTTGGGCCATTAAACTAAAAACATATATAAATTTTTTTATAAAATTAAAAGATTAAAACGGTTAATTCGGTTAAACCAAATTGCCCGAATTTAAACAAAAATCAAACCAAACACCGGACCGAATAACCAAATTTGAATTCCGTTACGGTTACAAACTAAACCAAATAACCGAATTTTTATTCAGTTCAGTTTTTTTTTATTTTGAATTCGGTTTGGTTTTTGGTTAATTCGGTTATGTGTTTTTCATGTAATTGACTATGCATGTTTGTTGGTATATTCGCGTTCAAGCTTCATATGTACACATTGTTGAATTGTTGATTTTATTGAATCACGTTGACATACTCATGTTCTAAAAAGTGACAGAACTCTATAAAAAAATGATTTGTAAACTATTAAAGTGATTGCCCTAAAAAAACTATTAAAGTGAGTATGATTTTCAAGTAGA
Source organism: Helianthus tuberosus (assembly GCA_030545235.1). Taxonomy (NCBI): domain Eukaryota; kingdom Viridiplantae; phylum Streptophyta; class Magnoliopsida; order Asterales; family Asteraceae; genus Helianthus; species Helianthus tuberosus. The sequence continues at coordinate 1,523,686 of CM060389.1, read as the reverse complement.
CTAGTGGAATTCCCGCACTTCGCTGCGGGCTTTGAGTCTGTGTATCGGTTTAGTTCGTTACTATATAAGTACCCGTAACAATGTTGTTTGACACATTAAGAAAAATATTAAAAATAATATGCTATCGGTACCAATATTATTTGGTTGGAATTGGTTTAGTTTTCAAGGAAAGAACAAAAAATAACTACATTTGGCATGTTCAAATAATTTTTATCTTATCCTGGGTAAAAATAAGCACGTCGTAACAAATATTCAAAATTTATAAAACATTATATTATTTTGCTAAAATAACGAAGAATGTAAATTCGTCACTTAAAAAAAACTAAATCGCAACATAACGTTGATGACATGTACTCATGTGTTTTGAGCACTTGTAAATTATTATTCACAACTCGGTTTTAAGTATACCATAATGACATATTTAGAATTTTATAAAACATTACATCTTAATAATTATAAGCAAAAAAATATAATATATTTAAAGAAATTTTAGTATAAAAATTATTATAAAAAAGATTTATTTTAAAATAGTAAAATAAAAGCCACAATAAAAAAATTTCTAAAACCTTTTCTTTTGAAATAGTAAAATAAAAGCCACAATAAAAAAAACATTTTTGAAATCTTTTCCTTTGACAACATATATTTCATATTGTACCTTATGTTTAATTAATTGTAATTTACTGTACATCTTCTTTGCATTTGTTAGGATATATAACTAGTAGAGATTTATACCAATACCTAGTGTTAAGAAAGCATGTAATAATTGAAAGTGAAAATACATCATGTTTTTATAAATTGTTTTTGTACGTTACTCAAAGATCGCTCGAGTAAAGCACAAGTTATACCCAAAATCATGAGATAACTATCATCAACATTATCAACATCTACTTTAACATATCCAAAATTAACATAATTAAGTGAAAGATACAAGGTTTCCTAAGGTGGTAGGTAGATACATTTTCTAGACTTCCCAAAATCAAAACGTGTTTGAGATTCAAAAGGATGTGTAAAAAAACATTTGAATAAAAGTTCTAAGTATAACCTTCTTATGGTTAAAAAAAACGAATTATTATGACAAGTTTTATTGATTGGGGTTGGCTAAATGCACACTCGTTTTTACTTTTTATACCCTCTTCCTAAAAATATCATTTTAAAACTTGTCATGTTTCACCTCTATACAAATCATTGTATTTAAAATGTTTTTTTTTTCCCAAAAGGTTAAAAACGTTTTTTGTACGATCCTAAAAATATCATTTTAAAACTTGTCATATTTCACCTCTATACAAATCATTGTATTTAAAATGTTTTTTCCCAAAATGTTAAAAACGTTTTTTGTACAAAAATTAAATAAATAAGGTTTTATAATAATCTTTCTTTTTTCATAACAATTGTTTTTAAATATTAAAATTATAACATTTTCTCTAAGTAAAACAAATCTTGGTTTTAAACACTTTCTGATCATTCTGACTAGTATTTTATAATATTTACATTCATAAACAGGCTTTACGAATTGAAAAATAACGTTTTTTTTATGAGAAAAAAAAAGATAAACTTATTTTTTTGAAAAAAAACGTTGATTATATGTATTTAACCCCAAAACCTCACTTTTATTCGTCTATTTCATATCTTAGTTGTCTTACCTTTTTTTATTTTAATATTATTATTATATTTAATTATTTTTATAAAATGATTAACAGTTCTATATATTAAAAATACAAAAAGCTTTTCTTTTCTTAGAAAAAACATTTACAACACTAGCTTATATTTATTTATTAAACCATGTGTGTCATTGAATAAATAAATAAATAAGTAGGTAGTATAAACTAAGAGTTCAGTTAGTGTCTTAGAATCGAAACTAAAACGGACAAATTAAGCAAAACAAATTAAATTAAATTGACTTATAATTGTAAACTATTATGAGCTTGTTTCGCTTTGTTTCTGCATCTGTCGAACCTATTTGTGATTTGTGAGTTGTTTTCATTTTCTGTGTTGACGTAGTTATGATAGAAGTTGTTACTGTTCACAAGTTGAGCTTATTACGCTTTTTTTATGCATCTGTCGAACCTATTTGTGATTTGTGAGTTGTTTTCACTTTCTGTATTGATGTAGTTATGATAGAAGCAGTTATTATTCATAACTTGAGCTTATTACGCTTTGTTTATGCATATGTTGAACTTACTTTCGAGCCATTAAAAAACAAACAGTATTCTTCTTGCACACTGCAGAGGTTTGGTCCACCTCTTCAGCTCCAGATGTCTGCAGATGTGGTTCGCATACTGCAGGCGTTTTACCTCTTCAAAAAACAAATAGCACCCAAGTCTCTAACCAATTTAAATCCCCAAACTTAGACCTGTTTTTAATCCAAACAAAAGATTCCTCTTTGATATCTTCTAACATTTTAGGAACCATCCCCCATTTGTCTTCGAAAATCTTATTATTTCTATACTTCCAAATCTTCCAGATAGTAGAGAATAAAATGGCTTCAACCAAACTCTTCCAATCATCTGAACCTTTTATCTTTCTGATCGAGTGAATTGACCCATGTATTATATGGGACCACTAATTCTTCTACTAGTTTATAGACCCATGTATTATATGGGTTTGAGGATAGAAAATGAAACATTTTAAGAGGGTTATGGAGTTGATCGAGTTCTTATAAATGTGTTTTCCATCTATATAAACTTAAATGAGTTTTTTTTAAATAAATATGTTATTGTTGAGGTTGGTTGTGTTTAAAGGATACAACGATTATAAGTTTTAAATTATTTTTTATATTTCATATTATTTCTTGCGTCACACATAATAGATATAAATTTTGATATAAATACATATAACCCTAATATGAACTGTACATACAAAATTAAAGAAAATATAACATTACTCATTTTAAGTGATGCGCTTACAAAGTAAGAATTTTATTTTTTTGTACAAAATAATTAGTATATTTTATTTCAAATTAATATTTTCTTATTTTAAAAAGTGTTATCAAAGTAGAAGATGGAATAGAATTATTTCATGATCTAAGATTATATATATTGTTTAAACATATGTTTAACGTTTGTGAAAACGACAATAACAGATTATAAACATGATGAGGTTTTAAATTTTTGGTTACGTCAAAAACTCATGGGTATATAAATTCTTGGTTATCCCATCTTCTTTTGATAAGTGTGTTTTTATTTACTAAAGTATAGATCTTATACTAAAGTATAGGTAAGTAGATAACTAATGTTAATTATTAAGAATTAAGAATATTGAAAATATATAATCATGAATATAAGATTATTTCCGATATATATTTACTTATTACTAGTGGGTAAGCCCGCGCGTTGCTGCGGGTGTTTATGTTTGGATATAAAAATCGATCTTATAGAAAGCATAAATAATACTATCACTATTATACAAAACAAAAAACTGCAGAATAAAAAAAACACCTTCACAAATTGTAAAAAATATAAGCAGTGGGTATAAGAGATTTTCTACTTATTATAAAATTGGCCGACTGTTAGAAAGAAAAATTGAATTAGAGGCCCATATAATTTCATATATTGGGTTAATCTTGCTACATAATCATACGTAGATTTTCTATTTTCTTGGTAACTAATAGCTCTCAAAAGTAGGGGTGTTCAAAACCGGATATCTGAAATTTTCGGATACCACATTTCACTATTCGAATCCGTATCCGAAATTTCGGATATGGATTCGGATAGTGAATTGGATATCCGAAAATCCTACTTTTATTTAATTTTTATTTTTTATTATTTTTTCATATTCGGAAACGAATATTTTTTATAGTTTCGGATATTCGAATATAAGTTTTCGGATATTTTAGGATATTCGGATATCCGAAAAAAACGAAAAATTAATATTTCGGATATCCAAAATATCCGAAAATTTTGAAAATCACTATCCGAATCCGAAAAATTCGGATATCCGAATTTCGGATATCCGATTTTTCGGATATTTCGGATATCGGATATTTCAGATCGGATTTTCGGATACGGATAGTTTTGAACACCCCTACTCAAAAGTAAGCATTTCTTGATTCAAATGATGCCTGGAGAAGCACGATTTTATTCATTTGATAATTTTTCTGTTACATTCAAACGCCGCCTGGAGAAGCAGATTTTTTTTTGGATTTTCAAATGGCACACCCCCTTGTCTATCTACGCACTTTTTGAATTCAATACGCATCGTATAGGCCTATACGATGCATATTGAAATAAAGTACAAGACATGGCAAACTGACAGGTGCAGGGCATGTCTGGCGGCGGGCTTTATACGCATCGTATAGGCCTATACGATGCGTATCAGCCCACAGTTTTTTTTAATTTATTTTTTGTTGTGTTGTGTCGAATGCGAACCCGAGAAACGAAAGGGATTTCGAGCAGTTGGTCGATGATATGATAGATAAATACAGGTATGGTGCTACACTGGCGTCGAACCAAAAATAACGATTCTGAAAACGCCAAAATGGTACCGAAAATGATTTGGTATAGTAAATTTGGTACCGATATGATACCGGTTTGATTACAGGATTTGATACGATTTACTCAACAATATTCTAAATATCCAAGTTAATTTTGCATTGCTACAATTCATTCATTAAATAAAAAGACAAAAAAGAAAGCAAAATAAGTTGTTGTGTATATAAAACCTCATTTAAACGAAATACAGTTTACTTACTGTGTGTATGAAAAGTAATCTAAACGGTGCAATTACTTGAATTGCTGCGTTGCTACAGGATTTGATGAGTTCGGTACCAACCGTTACCGAAAATACCGTTACCGAAATCCCCAAAAGTGGGTACCGGTACCGAATATACCCGGTACGGTACGGTTCGGTACCGGTTGGTATTGGTACGACACTGGTATTTGAGAGTAAAAACCGGTGCCGAACAGGTACCGAAAATACACCGGTTTGATAAATTTGATATTGGTACGAGTACCCAATACCATTTGCTCATTTGTTAGTTTCCATTTCTAATCTATACTATATTATAATGCATGAGGGAGGGGTATTTTAAGATACCCAAAAAATAAGAACCCCCCCCCCCCTTTATTTATAGAAAGACCCCTAAAATGAGGGTAGTTTGGTCTTTTAAACACTATTTATTTTTAGCCCCTAAACTTATTACACTTAAATCCCTGACGTTTTAACAAAATTATAGATAATTAGTTACAATTCATCCCTCCACAACAAACTTTTAATTTTTTTACGTATTCTTGACATATCTTATAAACTATATTGTTTAAAAAATCCAAAGATAGCATGACAACCTACATATTTTGTCGACGTTTCGATAGTTGTCTTGTTTAATATCGACGCATGAATTAAAAAGTACAAGTCGATAATTTTTTAATGTACAAGTAATTAATACTTGTGATCTAATGCGCCTAATCTACAAGGATGGGTTCCATCTATATAAACAAAAACAAAAACAAAAAGAATTAAAAATACCGTAACATAAAATGAAGATATTGTGTGTCACATTTTATTTTATTAAAACTGCCTAATATCTATACTTAGATATATCTTATAAAAACTTAAAACTAACTACAGCAAACTTCCTAAATAAAGGGGTGGAAAATATAAAATTAAAACTAATGCACTTCTATAGTTACTACTAAAAATACATAGCAGGACACCCATGTATCTATTGCTAAACAAAGTTAGAAACCCAGTTCTGAATTCAATTGTTGCGAAAAACCAAGCATGCGAGATTGAAAATTCTAAGTTCGATTATATTATATCGCAGCAGTGAATAATTGTTTTCTTTTATTTACTTTTATGTGAATGTTAACTTATTTGATTTTTCAGATTCAGTTGCATGATGAACATGCCAATTTAAACAACCCAGTTGTCGAACAATCTTCTAAGGTATTGATTTTGCTGGTTTTTAAGTATTATTTTTGCGTATATCTTTCATATTAACATGTTCGTTATGTTATTATATATGTGTTTTATTGCAGGATGATGGTGATAAAAGTGTTGATATTATTTCATATGGTGCAATGTTTAGTCCATACAAGTCTAATATTCAATGTGAATTTAGTGAAAAGATAATTTTAATGTTTATTTAATCTTTTTTTTTTAACTTTTGTATTTAATTGTTGTCCTTTTTAAGGAATCGGAAGTTTGAGACTCAAAGGAAGAGATCCAAGAGACTCTCTGATTGGAAATGGAGTGAGGTTATTAATTTAGACAATTATGAGGACAATGACAAAGAAGAGGAATTAGAAAATACTGCCAACTCAAGCACAAACCAGAAAACCCGATTAAAAATAATTCGAGTGTCAATTCAGAAGCGGAACGGATTTCATGCAATCTAATATGAAATCTATCAAGTGTTTTTGTGTTTTTTTTTAATTTTCAGTTGTTATGTTTGATCTAGACGTATGAATAAAGTTTATTTTATATTTGAACTTTATTTTTGGTGTTAATATAATGCAGGACCATTGATGTGCGTGAAGTGTGTTATGGTTTTAATGTTTATTTTAAGCCCTTTTACACTTTTTTATTCAAGTTTTAAATTTATAAAACACGATATTTACTAACACTAAACACACATATGGGCAAGTGCACCCATCGTGAGCGTAGTATAGTGTTGGTAAGATACCGAGGTCGTCCAAGGACACAAGAGCTTTTAGTACCGGTTTATCCTCAACGTCTAATCAAATCAAAAATTTAGAAAAAAGTTTTAAACTAGAAAAATAAAAACTAACTAAAATGCTGAAAATAAAATAAAAGTAAAAACAAATAGACAAGATGAATCACTTGGCTCCGACTCGTGTATAGTGCAACCTTTGATTATTTCTGCACTTTTGCACTTTTTAAGAGATTATCCTAGTTATTGTAGTAGGCCCCTCTTTTGAAGGTGGCGTTACCCTCAACCCAGTAGTTTGAGTCAGCAAGGATACAATCCTAAAAGGTCGGATTATTGAAAGATAATTAATTAAGTTATTAATGCGTATTATGGTAGGCCCCTCTTTTGAAGGTGACGTTACCCTCGGCTAAGTAGTCTGAGTCAGCAGGGATACAGTCCTAAGTAGCCGGGTTAAAGTATTAATAGTAGCTTACATATGAGGGGATCAAAGAGTTTGGACCCCCGCCATCCAATACCGTTAAGTATTGAAGGAGGTCCTACTAAATTTGACCCAGGTCCTTGCAGGATCTATACACTGAACAAGGCAAGACTCTTACCAAACCGTTCCCTTAACCCCCGACCAGGTAGCCAACATACCTCCATATAGACCGTGGAGATATGAATGGTGAAAATATTTTATTTTATATAGACAGTAAAATAATGCCAAGAAACAACGGACAAACGATAAGGAAAAATCACTTTCAACATAAGAAACTAGTTATTAAAGTCATTAATACATAACCAAGTAAAAAGTGCGAAAAGATTAAAAATAAAAAGTATTACATTAGACACTTTGTCTTCACCAAGTGATGTAAGAGACTTAGGCAAACATGGCCTTGATTGTCAAGAACTCTTACGATCAATCTTGGATCCCGAGACGACTCACACACTCTATGATGGACAATGGATGATGGTGGTGGATGATGGTGTTATGGTGGTGGTGGGTGGTGGGTGAAGTGTGAGAGAGGTGGTGTGCCAATGGATGGTTTGAACTTGAGCCAAGCACTCCTGTTTATAGGCTGAACAGAAGCTCGGGCACGGCCCCGTGTCCATTGGGCACGGCCCCGTGTCCATCCTCTTCTCTGTCTTCCTTAATTGCAGTTTGTCTGCATTAGTTGACCACGCCCCCGTGTCCGCTGGGCACGCCCCCGTGTGCAGAAGCATATCTGTACTATCAAGATTTGCCTGGATTCTGCGAATCTTATAGTTGACCACGGCCCCGTGTCCGCTGAGCACGGCCCCGTGGTGGGCGATAGAAGCTTCTATAGCTTTGTCTTTTATGCTGGCACTTGGGCACGCCCCCGTGTTCACTGAGCACGGGGCGTGTTCAGCCTTCTGTTTTCTTGTTTTGCTTGGGAAGATGCTGTCGTGGGGTCGGGCATGTCTCTTTTGTTCCTTTTCTTGTATTTATGTTAGATTTAGCTGTCTTTTTGCTTCTTTTATTAATTTGAGCTCATTTAATCCTGAAAATACAAAACGAAGACAAAAGCACAGTTTTTCCAACATTAGTACTAAAAAAGGGTTAGTTTTATGTCACAATTGATGTAATTTATATGTTGCATTTTGCACACATCAACCATATTAATAAAGTTCAAAATAAAGTTAGTATCCTAAATTTACAAGTCAACTGAGGTTATATAAGTTAATATCCTAAAGTTGCAATAAATAGATATTGCAGTTAGATATAGTCAAGCTGAAATTATAAAATATTGCAGTTATTCTTAGATATTAATCTAATAATTTTTATTTCTTAATTATAAAATAATAAAGTAATAAACTTTAAAGCTAAACTAAAAAACTAAACTTACTATGATATAAAGCTAATCAAGATATAAACTCTTAACATCCTGTTTTTTTTATAAAATCTATTTTTAAAATTTTATAAAAATATAAATTTTTATATATATAAAAACGAAATTTAACAATTAAAGTTAAAGGTGTAAAACGTACTTACGAGTTAATTACTATTTTTAATTTTTTAATTTTTATTTTTAAAAACAGAAATTTTAAAGTTTAAGTTTATTGGATGAGTACCATGTGGATATTTAAAAAAAAGTTACCCACTTTAAAAAATAAAATTATAAACTTTATCATTTAACCAACAAAATGAACTTACTTTACAACTAGAACAACTTATCTTTTATTTTTTGTCATTTGATTATTATTTTTTTATTAAAAAACGAAACTTTACATGTGTAAAACAGTTTTTTACTTTATTTATAAACAAAACATTTTTTTTATAAAAAAATTAATTATTTTATAAACTTTTTTTGTAACAAGTATTATAAATAAAATACTTCAGAAATTTACAATCATTACTAGATAAATACTAAATTGTGTTGCAAATTTTTAGGAATTATAAGTTCAAAAGAATTCTTTACCAACTTGACTAGATACATAGTAGATTGTATTGCATATTTTTAGGGATTATAAGTTAAAAGTAGACTCATATAGATAAAATTAGTTAGGAACTAAAAATTCAAACTTAGTATATATAAAGTTAATAAAGATATAAACTCTTAACATCCTATTTTTTTTTTTATAAAAACAGTACTTGAAATTTTATAAAAATATAATTTTTTAAATATGTAAAAAAACAAAATTTAACAATTTAAGTTAAAGGTCTAAAACGTATTTACGAGTCAAATACTATTTTTTATTTTTATAAAAAATGAAAATTTTAAACATAAAGTTTATTGGATAAGTACTATGTGGATATTTAAAAAAAGTTATGAACTTTAAAGAATAAAATTATACTTTATAATTTAACCAATAAAATAAACATACTTTACAATTATAACAACTTATCTTTTATTTTTTATCTTTTGATTATTAATTTTTATAGAAAAAACAATATTTTTTTGTCTTTTGATTATTAATTTTTATAAAAAACAAAACTTTACATATGTGTAACACTTATGACATATATCCACCACAATATTGTTATCATAAATATTATATGAATAATAAAACTACTAGAAAAGAATGCCGCAATGGAAAGTGTCGCCCCCGTCGCATCGCGCGGGCACCCTACTAATTTTAATATATATCTTACTATTCATTCCATTCTAAATTTAATATATAGGTAAATAATTCAAAATAGTAAAGATGTTCATGAATGCAATACATATAAATATCTACATATTTCAAAAGTTAAACAAAAAAAGATAAACGGCTGGTTCAGTTTACATGGAAGATTTAAAGTTCCAAACTTTTTGGTTGGGTAAACCGTCAAAACTGAACCGTATAGATCTCAAACTGGCTGAACCGGCTGATTTGCTTTGGTTTGGCCGGTTCAGAGGATTAGGGTTTTTTCATTTGTTGGTTGGCTGGAGAAGATGGAGGTGTCGACTGGCTGGAGAAGGTGGAGGTGTCGCTGTGGAGAAGAATGATGCTAGGCTAAAAAAACAAACACGCTGCAGACTCAAACTCAAACGTCTGCACGTGGTCTGCGTGGGGCAGACATAAGAGGTTTGGAAGTGCTTTTCACAAAAAAATAAACACCCCCTTGGTATGTCGTTGGTTTCTTTCTTTGTTTTTTAGGAATTCTAGCGTCTAGTTGGCCCCTCTTTTTGGCAATAAATTGTTATCGTTGGTTGTTAAAAAAAGAAGAAGAATATAGTGGTGCATACTTTACCATATCTAGCTTAATAAATCACAAACATAAGAACTTCACACAATCATATATCATAATCAAACGTGTAACTTACAGAACCAAAAAAAAAAAACAAATAAATAAATATAATTTTTAATTTCTTTAGTATTGCTAGTAAACTTATCAACTTATCGATCTTCATTCTAAAGTCGTTCATCAAAACACCTTCACTCGAAACCCTAAATTCGACAATGTTGTTTACACAATCAAAATAGCGATTTTTTTTATAAATAAATCGTTTTCCAAGATATATATTGTTTTGGAATTCAAACAACTAGTAGGTAAAACATGAAATCACAATTTTAAATTGAGCAAAAGTCAAGGTCATGTCCACCACATGATTTTAATATCATATGTTAATACTTACATACATTAAAGTTTTATAAGATATTTAAATCTAATACCAAATTAATGTTAACAAAATTTAGGTTATGGGTTTGCTCTAATATTTGGGGTGTTAATGGTGATATAACATGTTAACCGACATTGCAAATCACCCTTTCCTTGTATTGAGAGGGCGTTAAAGGGGTTATATGTTTACATGTTAATCGTATGTTAAGAGATTGAATTAATTATTGTTTTTTAAAACAAAAAACAACTAAAAAATAGGGTTAGATGAAGCTAACACGATTAAACCATTTCCTTGGAGTATGGTAGAGTGAAATGGGGAAAAAGAGTTGACGCGACACTTAGGTGGAGTTAAGGAGGGTTAAAGTATACCCCGAAGCCTTATAACATCTTTCTTGATGCATAAAAATTATCATTTAAAGCCCTCACAAAATAAAACACATATATACAAGGTGGTAATAAAAAAACTAAGAAATTGGGGTGAACTCTAATTTCATTCATGTTAAAGTTGATATGACAAGTTAACATGTCTTTTAAACCACCCCCTCCCTATGCTAAGGAGTGTTAAAACCTCCATTGGTTAAAATGTTAACTTAGGCAAAAAATAATCAGAAATTAATGTTATTTATTAGAGTAAATTACTGTTTTGGCCCATGTGGTTTAGCCATTTTAACCTTTTCAACCCAAACATGAATCTTTTGACATATCAATCATTAAGGTTGCATTTTATAACGATTTTGGCCCCTGAATCGAACTTTGCTACCTTTTACAGTTAAGTGTAAGGTTAACTAGATTATTACATACCTTAGGGGGTGTTTTTGATAATTGTAAGATTCTTTTAATATTTAATAGTTAATTTATTGCAATTACTCAAGTTCATTTTATTGTTTTGTTATTTTCATGATTATTATTTAACAAAATACGTTTTAAATTACAAATAAATATGTATTTTCTTTAACCATTTGTTTTTTTACAAACATCATTTTTAAATCTTATGTTTTTAACCCTTTTTTTAAACCGTCTATCGTTTTTAAAATTGTTCCTTTTTAAACCATTTGTTTATATTTAAATTTGTTTGTTTTTTAAGTTTTTTAAACAATTCATTTTATATCATTATTTTTAAAATCGTTTGTTTTTTAAACTTTTTTAAACAATTCGTTTTTTAAGTCGTTCATTTTTAAAATGAAAAAACGACGTGTATAGAAAACAAAAGAAATGGAAGATTTGAAAAAAAGATAAACCATTCTAATAAAAAGTTTGCAAAAGATCGTTCATTTTTTAAACTTTTTTAGAATGCTTTATCTTTTTTCAATCTTCAATTTCTTTGGACCGTTTGTTTGTTCAAAATTAATTATTTTTTAACCTTTCGTTTATTATATTCCTACGTTTTTTAAAAACTTTACACTTGTTAACTTAATTTTTGTAAGGTTTTGTTTTTTTGTAAACGTCGTTTTTAAACCAATCGTTCGTTTAAAATTGATCGTTTTGAAATTCCTTTAATTTTTGAGATCGTTCATTTTTTAAGTTCTTTTTCTCTAATGGCTATAAGTAAATTAAATAAAAAGTTTCAAACGATTTTAAAAACATATCTAAAAGGAACAATTTAAAAAGAAACACTTTTAAAAATGAGCGACTTAAAAACTGAATTATTTAAAATAGTTAAAAAGAGATTTAAAAATAAACGGTGTAAAATGAAATGTTTAAAAAAACTTTACAAAACAAACGATTTTAACAAGAACCATATTAAAAAACAAAAGGTTTAAAAAGAAACAATTTTAAAAATGATAGATGGTTAAAAACAGGTTAAACAACAAATGATTTTTAAAACGACGTTTATAAAAAACATACGGTTAATGATAATACATATTTATTTGTATATTTAAAATGTATTTTGTTAAATAATAATCGTGAAAATAACTAAATACTAAAAAAAACTTGAGTACTTGCATTAATAATGTTTTAAATATTAAAAAAACTTTGTAATTATCAAAACAACCCCTAAGGTATATAATGACCCTTACACTTAAACGCCAAAAAGTAACAAAGTTAATGCCAGGAGTCAAAACCGTTATAAAATGCAAGCTTAGGGTCTGATACGTCAAAAGATTTCTTTTTGTATTGAAATGGTTAAACTGACTAAACATAGGGGTCAAAACAATAATTTACTCTGTTTATTATCAATGTTTATTTTAGCTAAGAAGTTAATGAAATGGTATTATTATTATTATTTATTTGTATTTAATTCAAGTACTTAATATTAAAACAATTAAAAAAGTGGAGGGTGATATAAAGTTAACAATGTTAAACTATTTTATTAGGACGAGTTGGAATAAAAAAAGAAAAAAAAAGCGGATGATATGATGCTTATATAGAGTTAAGATATACCTAACCTAAAAAAAACCATCATAAAATCAAAAACTAAATTGCCCCCCTAAATTATTATAATTAATAAATACCAAAAATAACTTAATTATAACTTTAAAATAATAAAATAAAAATCCAAAAAAGAACACGCACCCCTCTTCGCAGTTCGCACCTTCACTCAAATAAAGATCAGAAATAAACCAGTTTGAAATCTTCAAATTTCAGAACAAAAACCCTTTCACCACCATCATAAATTTACCAAAATCTTACCATGTTCTGTTCAAGATTCTAGTCAAAGATCCTCAGGTATGCTGTATCTTCCATCTTGTGTTATTTATTTTAAATTTTGTACATATTCCCATCTGGGTTCAAGCAGATCTGTCATAAAGTAGTGTAATTTACAGTCAATTTATCATTGTCGTTGAATCTTGAATATGGGTTTGTTGTTAATTGGGGGAAAGTAAAGGAAAACCTAGCTCTGATTGTGCCGGCATTTTAGTCAATGTGTTAGGGTTTTAGTGGGAATGTTGTAACTTAGCTGGATTTAAGCATTGCATCGGGTTTTAGTGTTCGGTTATTAGTCGAAAACAGAATAATTTATCTCAAGAAGTTAGCTGGATTCAAGAATTGGAGGTTGAGGTTTATAGAACTTATTAAATGAACTCAAGTTTGTTTTGTTTATAAGTTCGGTGAAATCGATAAATGTACCCGGTTTGTATTTGATTATGAGCCGGAGATCGAGTTCTTCTTTCGATAAATTATCTTAAATTGATGAACTGAGGGAAAGTTTATGCTTAATTGTTATATTTTGGTATTTTTTGGTGCTTTAAACAATAATTTTAAGTAACAAATAGTTTTGTTTTAATCACTATTCAGATACATTCAAAACATCAAGCGGGTTCAGCTAGTTTATCGTAAACATGCACCCTGACGGGGAATTAAACGGTTTCAACAATGTTAATGGTGGTGGTGTTAAACATGCAGAAATCACCGGACATATTCTTGAAGGTAACAAACATTTTGTGTATCATGTTTACATCTACATCTGTATCTGTCATGTTTAATACGTTGAAATCTCTTTCATTAGGCGATCTTCCTGCTGCTAGAGTACCAGAAATGACAATGCTACACAATTTGCAGGTTACTGTTTGTTTGCTTTTTATGTTTTCTTTTTGTTAAATTTCAAAATGTGTACGTTGCTCTATCTTTCTGTAATTTGATTCCAGTTAAACTTCAATTTACAGAATGCTTCTTCCCAGTCGCTCTTTCATATCGTACATAAGATTCTCGATGACAGCATTGAGAACAGGAAAGATGTACCAGATGTAAGACGATAATTGGGTTCTGATATTACCTGTAAATAAAATTAACTACCAATTATTTAAAATAACTCAATAAATTTATATTTTGTTGTGTAGAGAGTTGCCTGCCTATTAAAAAAACTCGTTCAAATGATCGAGCAGCAATGTTCAAAACAAGCAGAAGATTTTAAGAAGGTAAGATTTTATTTTTTTTCGTGTGTAGAAATTCAAATTTTATACTAGCAAATGACTTTTTTCTTGCGGCTTTAGCAAAACAATTTGTACAAGACTCGTGAAGAGAAGTATCAATTCAAAATGAGAGTGTTCAAAACTCTTGTAACCGGGGCCATGGAAGAAAATGAGGTAAGCCGTAGCCTGTTACGTATCACAAAGGTGGCATACTGTTTCCGCTATTAATTAAATTTTCTCTTTTTTTTCATTGTTTCTGTAGGTCCTTATGAATCAGCTCCACCATATAAAGGTGCGTTTCATTTATAAGTAAATGGGTCGAGATTTTATTACACCTTTCAATCTATCTTCAACGTAATGTCTATTTGCAGACCGAAAAGACGATGGTGGAGGAGAAGAAAAAGCTTGAAGACGTAGAATTAATTAGGCTAAGGAAAGAAAACAATGACCGTAATTTAGAAATTTCACAGTTAAAGCAGGAATTTGAAGTCACAAGAGACGCATATGAAAATCGGTGTGTACAACTTGAAACAGATGCTATGGAAATTAAATCCGAACTAGAAAACAAGATTATAAATCTTCAAAATCTTCTCACCGATTCACGGAAAAAGGTGAAAGAACTTGAAAAATTTACGGAATCCAAATTTCAAAGATGGAAAAAGAAAGAACGTTGCTACAAAAACTTTATGGATTTTCAGTACGGTTCTCTTAAGGTTTGTATAATGTTTGTTGCTTTCATAAGTTCATTTGACTGTACAAAATATAATATTTTTTGGATTATAATATTTTAATATTTATACAAATGTGTGAGAATTATATTTTTAATACAATTACTGCCAGGAATTGAGAATGGGTTCCGAGTCAATTAAGCAAGAAGTTTTGATGACACAACAGATTTACGCAGAGGAAATTAATCAATTTGGTAAATTTCCGGTTATTTCTGGATTTTAAATCTATTTTGTTCGTTGACTAAACCATGTTTGTATATTATTTTAAACAGGAATGAAGATTCAGGGTCTTGTTGACGCTGCACAAAACTACCATGCGGTTCTAACCGAAAACCGGAAATTGTACAATGAAGTCCAAGATTTAAAAGGTATCATAATTCATAAAGATAAAATGTATAATATTGTTAAAAAAATCTTGGTTTAACAAAATTTCCCTTTTTTAACAGGGAACATTAGAGTTTACTGTCGTATAAGGCCGTTCCTCAAAGGTCAAAGTCAAAGGCAAACAACCATTGAGTATATTGGTGACAACGGTGAATTGGTTGTGACGAACCCCTCACAAAAAGCCAAAGAAAGTCACCGACTATTTAAATTCAATAAGGTTTTTAGTCCTGCAGCAACACAAGGTTTTCTTCTACAATCATTGTTCTAATATTGTGTACAAACATCGGAACATGTGAATTTTTATGATTTTTTTAATGACATTATGTGCTTGCAGAGGAAGTGTTCATTGATACTCAACCGCTTATTCGGTCAGTGTTAGATGGATATAACGTGTGCATATTTGCATATGGTCAAACGGGCTCTGGGAAGACATATACCATGGTAATTGTATACCAATTATGAATGTTTAACAATGGATTACAAATTTTGAAACCTTTATCTTTTATTTTTGGTAATAGACGGGGCCTAATGCATCATCACCAGAAGACTGGGGGGTCAACTATCGAGCCTTGAACGACCTTTTTCATCTCTCCCAAGTTAGAAGAAACTCATTTGAATATGAGATTGGTGTGCAAATGGTGGAAATCTATAATGAGCAAGTTCGTGATTTGTTATCGAGTAATATCACTCAGAAAAGATATCCTTCAATTCTAACTTCTTATTTTGACACACATACATATACATATATATAGGGTTGGGTTCAATGGGGAACACTAAAAAAGTGGGGAAGTGAGGGGAACTGACTCAAACGGACTCTGATTGAACTCATTCCAACGGCATTGGAACCGGCTCGTCGAACCTAACTAGAAACTCAAAACCCTAAAGCTAAACCCTAAGCTAAACTGTAAAATCTAAACTATAAACCCTAAAGGCTAAACCTAAAGCTAAACCCTAGATCCTAATAATAAACCCTAAATCTAAACCTTGATATAATGTTCACAAAAAAGAGTACATATGAGTGCAGCCCTAACCCTAAATATATATATTATAGGGTTCGGCGAGCCACTTCCAATGCCGCTGGAATGAGTCCAATCTCGTTTGAGTCGGTTCCCCGCTTTTTTAGTGTTCCCCATTGAACCTCCCACTACATATACGTATACATATACATATACAAATACATATAGTTCGGTTAAAATAAGAACCACTAAACAATTAGGGGTTGGATCTGGGACGGTTGCGATTCACGGATTGGAAGTAACATAAGAAAGAGAGATCTCAACCATCTATTGAAACATAATCCAAGGATAAAAAGTGCTTTCTTTGGTTCCTATATATATATATGGATATCATCACTTTAAAGATGTATACCTTGACATTCACACGCTCGGGATATGGAATTCTACCCAACCAAACGGGTTAGCCGTCCCAGATGCAAGCATGCACTCAGTTACATCAACTGCAGACGTCTTGGACTTAATGAATGTCGGGTTAATGAACCGGGCTGTGGGTGCAACCGCCTTGAACGAAAGGAGTAGCCGGTCCCACAGGTTGTGCTTTCATTAACTTTTCTTTATATTTTATCTCCTTAACTATTCTAACATCCATTCAAATCTTTTACAATCCAGCGTCTTAACCGTTCACGTTCGTGGAACGGATCTTGAAACAAACGCGGTTTTGCGGGGTAATTTACATTTGGTTGATCTCGCTGGGAGTGAACGCGTGGATCGATCTGAAGCAACCGGTGACAGATTAAGAGAAGCCCAACATATTAATAAATCTTTATCCGCTCTTGGCGATGTTATTTTCGCACTTGCACAAAAGAGTCAACACGTGCCGTATAGAAATAGCAAACTTACTCAAGTTTTGCAAAGCTCTTTAGGGGGTCAAGCAAAGACACTTATGTTTGTACAGCTAAATCCCGATGTAGAATCATTCTCTGAAACCATAAGTACATTGAAATTCGCTGAACGGGTTTCCGGAGTTGAGTTAGGTGCGGCTCGTAGCAATAAAGAGGGGAGGGGTGTTCGTGAGCTCATGGAACAGGTACGTCTTTTTGCGGGTCAACCCAAACGTGTCGATTCGGGTTGTGCTTTAAATTTAAACGGCATAACCTTACTTTTTTTGTTTGGATTATAATATTAGGTGACTAATTTGAAAGACGCATTGACCAAAAAGGACGAAGAGATATCACGATTACGGACCGGAAAGACTTCAAGCGGTGAAAAGAGCTTACCGAGGTACGGTTCATCCTCTTCGATGCATTCAATGGGGGAGTTACAGCCCAACGGTACTCCAGCACGCGACAAAAGTGTAAATTTTGGCCCAAAAGCAGCTTCTGACATCGATAACTGTTCGGAGTTCAGTGATAAACAATCTGAAACTGGTTCTCAGCGGTCTACAGATGAGTTTAGACACCGTAAACTCGTTACAACAGATGATATTCGAGATCTTAACGACGATATTGAGCTTTTAGGGTTAGGGGATGCTGATTCTGACGAGAGATTAAGTGATATTTCCGATGGTGTTCTTTCAATGGGGACGGAGACTGATTGTTCGATGAGTAGCATTGTCGAGTTAACTCTTTTTCCTGAAACAGCAAAAGCACCTATTGAGCCACAGCAGAAGTGAGTCTGTTATTATAGTTTTTAATATTTTTACGGATTTTTTTCGTGCGTGTTTACTTAATTTGTGGACTAATGGTTTCAGGCCCAGTGTGCCTGCTAAAATTCCAAGACCACCACAAAAGGCTGCGTCTTCTTCGCAAAAACCGGTGCGCTCGGGTTCATCTTCGCAAAGACAGGGGCTAATAGCACCTTCTAGACCTTCGTTAACCAAGGGTGGCCTACGTGCTGCATCAAGTACGTCAACTCGCTATTTTTTTATAGTAGAATTGGCAAAATGAGCGGGTTGGGGAACAGGTCAAAGACGGGTTGTGTTTACTAAACAGGCCGCGTTGGGTTGTGCTGACCCATAAATATGTTTTGTTCCCTTACCCCACCCCATCATTATCATATTAAAAAAGAGCAGTTGCTAAATTTTTTCTTTGTTTGTTTTACTGAATGATCTTCAGGTTCTAGTGCTAAAAAGTCAACTTCCGGCAGTTCTTCGCTTAAATCTAGTGTACGGCGGTGAACATCAGTATTTATCGGCCATGACTGTAAACCTAAGATAGATTAACATCTCTCATTAATGGAGAAACACTTGTGTTTCTGAATTGATTTAGAAATATATCTGAAACTGTGTAGGAATGTAGGTCTAAATTGGGTCAACATGCTTGACCAATTGGCAAAATCAGAATGCTTGTAGTTACAGCTTCAAGGTATTATATTTGAAGGTCCTGTTTATTTGACATCATTTGACCTTTTGTAAATCTTTCGTTAATATCTTTAAGTAAAATGT
Source organism: Helianthus tuberosus (assembly GCA_030545235.1). Taxonomy (NCBI): domain Eukaryota; kingdom Viridiplantae; phylum Streptophyta; class Magnoliopsida; order Asterales; family Asteraceae; genus Helianthus; species Helianthus tuberosus. The sequence continues at coordinate 1,504,672 of CM060389.1, read as the reverse complement.
AGTCACAAACTTTATTAAATTTTAAAAGTTACTCAAATTTAAGTATTTTTCATAACCTGTTAGATATAATGATAGATAATCATAACCTGTTAGATATAATGATAGATAATTATGAAATTAATGTTATTATTTAGTATTTTTTTAGGATTAATTATTATTGTTACTTTAAGTTAAACTTTATTTTTTTTAACTGAATAGTGTTAAAGTTCATAAAAAAAATTGACTTGTAGTTTAAAAAAAATATATAACAGTGAAAAAAGTAAAATCTTGATGTGGGTTTTACAATCAAATGACTTTTTTTTATTCAAAAACTAAGGGGCTGTCTGTTTTAACTCTTAAGCCTTTAATGGTTCAAACCTCTTGTTGGTTCAACACTTAATGGTTTAGACTGTTTATTTCGCAATCCAATGTTTGAATGGGGTTCAGACATTTGCATCTGAATTGGTCAGACATTTGCCTTTGAATGGTTAAGTATTATCTTGGTTCTTAATGGTTTAGACATCTTGCTGGTTTAACACTTAATGGTTCAGACCTCTTGCTGGTTTAACACTTAATGATTCAGATCTCTTATTAGTTCAGAAGTTGCCAAACAACCCCTAAGATAAACAAGTATGTGGCAAGATCAAACTTATGAAATTATTCATGAGTCAAGCTCGAGATAAAATATAAAGCGTAAAACGAATAGAGCTCGAGTTCAAGGTATGTTACTAACGAGCCGAGCTAAAACAATGACTCTTCTTAAGGTTAACTTCTTTGAAATACACTCAACTAAAACTTCATCAAAGGATCCAAAGATTTAGCTACCGATGTGCACCTTGTTGGACATACATGTTTGGACTAAGGTGACATTAACAAATATACCTTTGAAATGTTGGGATTATATTGGTCAAATAAACAAAAATGCACATTTTGTATAACAGGCCACAGTTTTTATTTTGTAATCCAAGGGATGCAAGTATTTCTCCATGAGTGTCAAAAACCTATAGATGCCATATGGGATATATCTTTTTTTCTGGAATAAGTTGCCAAAATTCCATACATATAAATTACAAAAGAAAAAAATACACTACAATCTCTTAAAAGAAATTAATATCACTACTTTCCCCCCCAACAATATAAACAATTTGCCCTCTTCCGCGCCCCGAATTGAACCTAACATACTAAAACCATCGAAAAGACGGTATACCAAACATCTGAACCATCGAAAAGACGGTATACCAAACATCTGATTTCTCTTCATTTTGACCTCCCAAAATCTTGCAGCATAGGTTTGACTTTTTGGTCCACTGTCTTTGACTTTCCAAGATAAATTAAACTGCATTTCTTGTGAAAATACTAGAAAGAACACCATAGGTTGGAAGAACCAAAAGGTGTAGTTCTTCCTCTTGCATTTTCACAAGAACCATGGTTTATTTGCTACAAGAAGTCAAACACAATGGTCTAAAAAGTGAAAAGTCAACCTCTTCTCTATCAAGCTACCAAAGAACAAATGAGCTCCATTTTCAAGCTCCCATTTTAGGGATTCATGCGCGTGACATTGGAGAAAACGGTGGGTTAACTACAAAAGTAGGCGGGATTTCATCAACATTCTTACTTGATCGTATTTTCTCACCCTCGGCCACAGCCTCGATCAAGTGTTTGACTTCATCCTCAATGAAAACTCTTAAGGAATCACATTGCAACACTTGTCTATTCACTTCACCACCGATGGCAATCGAGGCTTCCGTACCATGCAATATAGCAACACATATGGAAAACGCTTGTAGTGAGCTTAGTTTCGCATGAAAGTCAACCGCATACTGCCCCTCCTCGGTCAACTTCATGGTCAACGCTGGTGTATTCTCTTTCGTTCCCTGTGTAACAACATTAAAGAGCATTCAACAATAGTTTTGCAAACATCTATGTAACTATTTTAGTTCGTATTACGTTTAACGGTTTTAACTTAACTATAAGCTTTACCTTCAAGAAAATTTCCACATGGTTCTTGTTCCCGGATTCATCTCGTTTCAAACCAGGACTGCCGAAAACAACGAGCGGACAACCCATATCCCACCCGCCACAATCGCAACCACCGCCTAATCTCCATCTGTCAAGCAATGGTTTGACCCTTTGACTTTCATCACTCGGCAACCCATGGTTACCCGAAGGGATCACGACGCTAACTTCAGTCGGGGTTAGATGACCCGAGTCGGTTTTTCTCTCCTGTAACACAATGGCTGCAGATTCAAGGTCCGGATGTAAATCTGCAATGGGCCATGGATTTGAAATGGGCGTATTACTTTGACCGTTGACTTTTGCTTGATCAACAACCTCATTTGACTCTTCTTGTGTAACAGATTGTCTTTGGCGTGCAAGATCGTATAACACAAACTCTGTGAGCATAGAGTTGTTAAACGCTTCCGAATTTATAATTTCTGTACATAAATAACAAGACACCTGCATTTGGGCCAACATTTGAAACTCTTTACTTCTATGATCTTTAGATCCTCGACCGCTAACGTTACTTTTTCGTCTGTTTTGAGCCATGTGAAACGTATACACCCAATTGAAACCGTCACCCGTGTTCCATTTCTTTGCCACCCAAACATCATGTGGATTTCTAACCGAAAATTCAAAATACGGTACCCCGTTTTTGTTCCTCAGCTTTAGGGACCCGCTTAGGTGAGCTGGCGAAGAAGATGACGACGCGATCGAACTACAAGAATCTTTCTTCAGCGACTGAGAGTCACGAGAATCACCTTCTGTGTTAGAGAAATCATTTAGCAACGATTTTCGTAAAGTAACATTCCGTTTGTTAACCAATGTTGGTTCGTTAGGTTCTTCAACTGCAGAGCCCAAAGGACTTTTATGAGACTTTGACTTTGTGAACGGGTCAAACATCTTTCGAAAAGGACTAAAACGAGTTTTGGGACTTGTGAATTTGGATGATTCGCTCTCGGACCTTTCGGTTTTGGCTGGCGAATGAGGCATTTCTAATTTAGCAGATAAAGATTTGTTCAAAGGGATTTTACTTGAAAGATTCTCCTTCTTGATCGAACTTGCAAACGAAACTAACGAGCTATTATCTTCATCTGAACTACACAATGACTCGACTATCTCAAGCGAAAACGGAGCTGGTTTTTTTCTCGAAACCGCAATCTTTTTCCTACCTTCAGTTTCATTTTCTTTAATTCTGCTCATTCTACCTAATTCTTTCGAGCTTTGATATACCGAACCCCTTCTCGGTGCTTCATTCGCTGCTAACTTAATCGATGGAGCAGACCGACACGAAGCACTACGATAACGATTGAAGCTGATTTCCGTAAATTCTTCATTTTGACTCAAGAGCACGTCGTTTCGGGACTTGGGTATCTTTCTAACCTTTTTCTTTTCAATATTCGAATGCCGAGGCGATCGAAGAACCGTTTTAGGGCTTCCATCTACCACACAATACTTCTCAAATTCCAAATTTAAATTCAAATCTTGACCCATCTACAGATCTGCAATCTTTATAACAAAACAGTCAAACACAAGTCAAACTTCAGCCAAACAGAAAAAAACACAATGGTATAACACTATAACACACAACAGTCAAGAACAAGATTTACCCATATTTTACAAATCTGAAACAGTTACACTGATTAATGAGCAAAATCATATTATCATAACCATAAAGATTTGATTTTTAGTACACGGCAGCTAATTCTAACAGTGCATGAGGCTCCAGATGTTGAAAATGTTTGAAATGGCAGCAAAGATCTCATTGAGGCAAAGTATCAAACAGGTGGAAGACATAATAATAAGAAAGAAGCAAAATGATTAAAAAGAGTGATATGATTTCATACATACTCTTGCATTTGAAGGCAACTTAAGCAGCAATGATTGTTTGGAGATCTGGCAGTACCCCACCACCCCCACCAGATCTTAAAGAGTAAACCCTAAGTCTCCCAAACACATTTTCACTCACTTCATAAAGATCTTCAAGTGCAATCACAATGTAGGTAAATTAGATGTGGGTGTGAGTAAAAGGGAGAAACACAATGAATACTAATCAAACATATAACAAAAGTGAACTCAGTGTGTGTTTGTGTGTGTGTGTGAGAGAGAGAGAGGGAATGCCTTTGGAGAGAGGGTTGCTTCTGCTACTGTTGATGGTTTTTTTTTTTTTTTAATCTCTCTCAATCTTTTACTATATGTATCTATATTTCTGTAATGTATGTATAGTTTTGTGTGTGATCTCACAGTTTGATAATAAGACACAGAGAGAGTGAGAGACAGAGAGCTGCCATGCTTTGAGGTTATGTCTGCTAAAAGCATCTTCTTTCTTTTGACTACTTTAAAATTTATTTTCAGTTTAAACTAGATTTTGATTAAACACCTTGTAGATTCCTAATGTTGCAAATTAACCCTTAGGGTTATGTAAACATATGCGGGACGGGTGATTGGGACCGAATTCCACGTAGGCAAATGCAAGACTCTAGATCGGGACGGGAATGAAGATAATCTCGATTAGGATCACATTTTGTGAAGATCGTCCCCCTGTCGGTGTTGCCAAAATCTTCATCCTAAATTGCTTGTCCTGAAGATGTTCTGAACACTTACGGGATGGACGATCGTGATATATTAGAAAAAGTATAGTATATATGTCTTGGGTAGTGGTGTTTATATGTATGTGATAACGTTTATTTTCGTTTATTAGTTTTAAATTAAATAGAGACGTTGCAACAACTCTACCATTTTGTAATTTTTTCAATCCGTAAATTCAAATGCATCTAATTTGTACACACATAATTTATGTGAGTTTTTGTTATGTATAAGATAATAAAGAGGGGGAAAAGACTTAACACACTGTTGAAGAGGAAGTAATACATAGATAAAAGTCAATAGTCCAAAGATAAATATTTTTAGCTTGTTTTATTTACTTTATAATCATTGTTTTTTTACTTAAAATAAAAATTTAATAAAATTCTCATTACTAGTATCAAATAAACTATGCTATACACAAATATTTATAACGGGAGTTAATTGCCATTTTCGCCCCTGAGGTTTGGGCACATTTGCCATTTTCGTCCAAAATGACAGTTGGTACCATTTTGCCCCTCACGTTTGGCCATTTTTGCCATTTTAATCCAAATCTCTAACCTAGTTGGACGAAAATGTACCGTTTCGAGCCGAACCGTTTCGATGCGAACCGTTTCGACCCCGTACCGTTTCGACCCGTACCGTTTCGAGCCGAAACGGTACGGGTCGAAACGGTTCGCGTCGAAACGGTTCGGCTCGAAACGGTACGGGTCGAAACGGTAATTAACTCTTTAATTTTTTATATTTACTCTATAAAATATAATAAACAATTATGTTAGAGAACTTTTTAAAAAATTAAATTAAACAATTGTATTTTATAGAGTAAATATAAAAAAATTAAATTAAAAAAAGAGTTAATTGCCATTTTCTCCCCTGAGGTTTGGGCACATTTGCCATTTTCGTCCAACTAGGTTAGAGATTTTTAACTAGGTTAGAGATTTGGATGAAAATGGCAAAAATGGCCAAACGTGAGGGGCAAAATGGTACCAAACTGTCATTTTGGACGAAAATGACAAATGTGCCCAAACCTCAGGGACGAAAATGGCAATTAACTCTTTATAACGGGCTCTTGAATAATACAAATACTGAAATACATATATAGGAAAATAAGTACAATTTCATAGGGGAAGGATCCACTAAAAAGTGGATTTTGCCTAAGTAGCCTAAGAAGGATTGTGATGATGACATGTGGCACTCCTAATAAGTAGGAATGAAGGGCATTTTGGTACTTATAAATAGGAGTGAAAATGACATGTGGCACCCATTTTGTTTTTTAAAAATACAACAAAAAAATATAGTACAAAAAAATTTAGCACAAAAAATATAGCACAAAAAATCTAGTACAAAAAAATATAGCACAAAAATGTAGTACAAAATAATATAGCACAAAAAAATATAGTACAAAAAAATATAACACGAAAAAATTAAGCAAAAAAATATAGTACAAAAAATTTAGCACAAAAATATAGTACAAAAATCAAGCACAAAAAAATGTTATACAACATAGAAATACAACACATTTTAGTGGGTTTTTTTAGTCTTCATATTTTATATAGCAATATGGTACTCAAATTAAAGATAAAAAGTAAGACTGGCAAATCGTGTCTTAACAGGTTTAACAGGTTTCTGACGGCGCGCACAACATAAGTTTCAAACATGATTACGACTCGTTTAACTACTTTATACCTCATGTTTATAAAACAGTTTTATGTTTTATGTACAAAGATGAATAAATGATAGATCCTAACATTGTAATTTTAATTATTTTAAAAATTAAAAAAGTCAAAGGGTGTATTTTTCAGTCAAACAGGTCTAATCGTGTCTTAACAGGTACCCAATTGCCAGCCCTAATAAAAAGACGCTCGATTTTACGGTGAAATTTTCATGAAAAAATAATGTCGTATAAAAAAGTTATGAACGTTTAAAAAATGAGGGTGGAATATGCATGTGCCTTGCATGTGGAGAGAGAAAGTCCATAAATAGGATTTTCCCAAGATACCCTTGCACTCCTTCTTTTTCCTACACTTTCATCTTAACCATTGATTTGAAAAATGAATGGTTAAGATTCATTCTTATCATACTTAGGCAAAATAAACTTTTTATTTGATCTTACCCCCAATTTCATATACCGTTCTAAACTTTTAACAAATAATATCTACTTAAATTATAATTTGAGAACCATTACTTGTGTGTAGTATTTGGTAAATTTAACTAATGACATATGAATCCCCTAAAAATATAGGTTTCCCTAATAATATATTTTAAAGCCTAAACTATACATTATATTAAAAGTCACTCAGAAAAAGGAAAGGAAAGGTGAGCATAACAATATAGTATGTAGTTATGTACCTTATATAATAAGCAAATAAATTTCTGGGTGAGGGGTTAAATGGATGATCTTCAAACCTCTGAAGGGTTCTATGGATATCTATAAATAACCAAAGTCGATTTCAGAAATAATAAATTGCAAGTGCTAATTGACGTAAGACACGGGTAGCCTTTCCAATGGTATCCTAATTTTAATATAATAATATTTTATTTTATTTTATTATTAATAAATAACTATAAATAAACTTTAATTTAAATAGGTGAAACAAGTTTATAGGTAGGATCCATTGTATATAGATGTATTGGTATGGATTTTTTGAAAACCCAAAATATTAAAATTAAAATAGGGATTTGGATGTTTATTTGTTTGTTGACAATTTGACATGGTTATAACAAAAGCAATAAATAATTGGAATATTGAATTTAAATAATCTTAATTTTCACCATTTAATAAATAACACCTCTAATGCATAAATTGTATTATGCTACTTTCAACTTATTTTTTTCTGTCACTCCCAAACTAACTAAACCAGTTAGCTGATGTCATATGTCACACTAAACACGTGCGTATCAGATGACACATCACCAAAAAGCCACGCCAACTGACACGTCAGCAAAAAAACGTCATGGCAGATGCCACATAAGCAAAAAAAGCCATGTCATATACCATATCATCAAAAAACTAATTGGGTTAGGATTAGTTAGTTTGGGAGTGCTAGAGCAAAATAAGTTGAAAGTTGAGAGTGACGTGATACAATTCGTAAATTGAGAATGTTATCGTCCAAATGGTAAAAGTTGACGTTATTTAAAACCAATATCCTTAGATAAATAAATATATTTTTTATTAAACTTTCTCTCCATTGTGCTTATAGGTTACTATCTTTATTTGTGTGTATATGAGCCAATTGTGATGAGTTATTTGATAAAAAGTTCTCAACTTCAAAATAATTACAGACAGTCTCAACTATTAACATATTGGTCTCCTAACTAACAGAACCCTAATGCCGTTACTCGCCGGTCGCCGCAAAAACGTTTTTGCCGGAAAAAGGTTCCTAAAGGTCAGATCTAAGGTTACAAAGAGGTTTAGACCAAAAGTATTAAGTTTTCCGGTCAAAAAGGAGTTTTCCGACAACCTCATTAATTGGGGCTTTTACTAGTAAAAGGTTCCTAAAGGTCCGATTTAAGGTTACAAAAAGGTTTGAGTCGAAAATGTTAAGATTTTCTGGCAAAAAGGAGTTTTCCAGCGACCTCAATAATTGAGGTTTTTACTAGAAAAAGGTTCATAAAGGTCCGATCTAAGGTTACAAAGAGGTTTGTGACGAAAATGTTGAATTTTCTTGCTAAAAACGTTTTTCCGGCTACAAACGATTAATGGCGTTATGGTTCCGTTAGTCAGGGTCCATTGGAGGCCAATACGTTAATAGTTGGGAATGACAATGGTTATTTTTTAAGTTATGACTGTTGACGACCAACGACGAATAGTTGAGATTATTAAAGTCCAATACTATATCTTCTATTTATAAAACTGTAATTACTATTATACAATTTATTAATAATAAATTAGCCAGCTTAAAAAAATACTAATAAAACCAAGCTCAATTTTGATATATTAAGTTCAAAACGTTTCCATATCAAGTTCTATTAAGTTGGCAAGTTGAGCTCCATCTTAGATAAAGTCAAAGTCGATTCGACATTTCGACCAGTTTTAATGAATGTTAGTAAACCTTCAATCAAGAATGTCTGATTTTCTTATCTTTTTTCACTTATTAACTATTGTTATTATTGTATTCTACTATTCAATACAAATTACGGGTTACATATTTTAACTTATACAAATCAATCTTGGTTTAAATATTAACAAACAATGGGAAGGATGATGGGAAAACTCATTTAAGTGAAAATAAAAAAAAAAATATATATGAAAAATACGTTGCCGACCGCAAGGTAAAAACGATGTATCACACATATTACACATGTGTAATAGTATTTTTTTCCAATTTTTTTGTATGATGCATATATGCATTATATCTAAAAACAATTTGAAAAAAATAAAACGTACTATTACATACGTGTAACATATCATATTACAAATGTCTGTGTAATATAAAAACACCCTTACAGACCGCAAGCACTTTTCTTTGTAGCTCGCATCGTATTTTCCAGCAGTTTTTTAGTTTTTTCATTTATAAAGAGTTTCTCACGATCCTCTTCCTATCATAAAAATGTGTTATATGCATATCTTAAAAGGGTAAGATTCAAATACACGGACTTCTTAAAATAGTAAGTCGTGTGAAAGGTATCAAATGGATTCCGATTGAACTCATTCAAGTGGCATTGTAAGCGTCTCGTCGAACTCTAAGAAATGAGATTTTAAGTTTTCGCTTTTGGATTTTTAGATTGTAGATTTTATAATTTTTGTTTGGATCATTGTGTCTTTTCATTTAGCATTGTTTTCTTTTCTTTATTTGCGTCATTACGTCTATTTTACGACTCATTGTGTATTTTTTTCCTCGACTTTGTGTTATATTTTTCGGCATTGTGATATATTTTATGATGTATTGTGTTATATTTTTCAATCTATTGTGTCTTTGTACCCTTTTCATTTTTAAAAGAATTTGTAAGATAACGTTACCCTATGCTAAAATGTGTTTAAATATTTTAACTTTTACAGACCAATCTTTTAAATAGTAACAATATATATATATATACACACACATACACACACTTACTATATAATAAGAGAAATTAAGGTGTTACACATGTCATACATTGGAGGCATATACCTTTTGATTTTCCCGCATATATTTCCATTTATCTTATATTAATTAAATAAATAAATAGTAAATTAATATTAAATTTTATCCTATTTTGAATATCAAATAGAATCCTACAATTTTACTAATAAAATATTATTCTTAAATTTAAGAGTTAATTACATAGTTAGTCCCTATAGTTTACACAAAGTAACACTTGAAGGTACTAATAGTTTAAAATCACTTTCTAGGGTATTAACTTTCCATTTTTTTTAACATTGGAGGGTATTACCGTTAATTGCCTGTTAAAAGATATCCCTGATGTCACACCCCAACCAATAACGGAAACATCGGAGTGAGACGAAAATGAGATTGCAAAAGAATTCATAACAACTAATTGTAACAATATTTAGATAACACCAATTTCATTGATACTAAAATGATATTACATTGTCTTGAAAGAAAATACAACAAGTAGCAAATAACAAACGACATGAAACAAAGTACATAAATTTAAATTTAGGTGTGTTTCTAATCTACCCTAAATAATATTCTTCATTGGCATCAACTAGTTTCCTGCAAGATGTATTAAAATAATGATCAACAAAAAAATGGCTAGTATACAAGTTTAAATACATAGTATAATGGTGAGTAAAAGTTGTCTCATATCCAACATGGTAAATTGCATACATTGTTACTAACATACTAGCATGTGTTAACTGTAAGTCAAACCAAAGTGTACCGCAATCGTGCATACCATTGTCGCCGAAACAACAAGGTTGTAAGATAGTTTACTTAACAATACCATAAGAATACGGGAGGTGCGTTAATCCTATACCGCTATAATTATTAAGGTAGGCTTGCAAAGTTAATGAGTATATAGAGCACAAGTATACATAGTATGCGATAACAAGAATAATACAAGTACCATGTTATTAACGGATAGAGTATGTTTGTAAACAGGTTTAATCATGATTTCGTGATTTGTATAAAGTGTACATTTTGCACCCAAAGTGTATAAAATGGAAAATGAGATCGAGTATACACACGGTTTTGTGTATAAATCCCGTAGGCGTAAGTGATGCGTTGAGAGTTGTCACACCCCGACCACGTATAACATACAAAACGTGGCGGAAAACGTCGGGGAGTGTTGTAACAGAATTAATTGTTTCATAACCATGGCATACAAAGTTGTATTTTATTTATTAAACAAGAGTGTTACATTGTCTTAAACAAGAAACAAAGAGTTCATAACATAATTAAACTAGTCTATCTTCATTTTTTAGTCTCTAAGGCACAGGTCCGCCCTAGTGTCACGATCATCATCCTATGGAAAAGCTCCTGAAAACACATGTGAAAATAGGTACGTCAGCATAAAAATGCCTGTGAGATACATAGGTTTTGTAAAAATATGATTCATGACTTGTGTTTAAGAAAATGTTTAGTCATGAACCTTGAAATTTGCTTTGTCTTATAAATCATTTGAAAAACGAAAAGATCAGATGATATGTATAAATAAATGTAAGGTTAAATGAATAACCATGTAAAAATGAGTTTGTGTAAGATAAGTTGTTTGTAAACAATGTCTTGTAAAAAGTATGTTATTTGTATAAAATGTCATGTGTCATAAATTCAAATGATTTAAATAACGCTACGATATGTAATACCATACAAACACTTATATATAGGAAGTACCAGCGGCGTATCCACCATGCTTGTATCATATTACACATGCCTCGTTACTTAAATCACTTACTCAAACCAAACCACCAATGTAAATTGTTTATGTATAATCAAATGTCAAAATGTTATTGTGTAAACCATATCAAATATCTGTGATTAATGTAAATCATGAATTGTGTATATCAATGTCAAAATGTTTATGTCTAATGTAAATCATGTAATGTGTATCCAAAAATGTCATGTATGGTATGTGAAATATATCAACTAAACCATAGGTAAAATGCACAAAAACAAGGTATTGAAGTAAAACATGGTTTAAATCAAAGTTATGTTTTGTGGAACAAATGCATGCTATACTGATATAAACATCTATGCGGTATTGTGAAAATGCATACATCCAAGCCTTGAGACTGTAGCGATAAACCCTTAAACAAATTAAAGGTTTATCTAAGTTATGTATATCGAATTCGGTCATTCCTTCCAATCCAAACAAACCCAGGATTTCAGGAACGGGAGTTGTCAATTCCTATGGTACCACTACCTACTAACGAACGGCGTAGCTAATGTTAATGAATGTATTGTTCCATTGTAAACAACCCAAATGTCATACCAAAATGTAAACATGTGATGAAAACAACTGTACTAAGTATGTAACAAATGGACATACATAGCATGTGACGTGAAACAAATGTACTAAGTATGCACACAATGGACATACATAGCATGAAATGTAATGTAAACAATGTACTAAGTACGCACACAATGGGCATACATAACATGAAATGTAATGTAAAACAATGTACTAAGTACGCACACAATGGGCATACATAGCATGAAATGTATTGTAAAACAATGTACTAAGTACGCACACAATGGGCATACATAGCATGAAATGTAATGTAAAACATGTACTATAATGTACTAACGAACATAGCAGGTATATGATGTGAAAACATGGAAAGCATGAAAGTAACAAGTAGGCACATGTGTTTCACCCCAAAACAGTTTGAAAACAGTAAAAGAGGGGTCTATGTACTCACTTGAGATTGCTCAGAAGTCCTAAGATAACCACCAAGCAATGCTAGAGATCACGGAATCAAACGGCACCTAATATAGGTAACTACGTTAATAAACCGGACCTAAATCGAAGGATCGGATAGAATGGGGGTTCGTAAACCAAACGAGTATGGAGACTCGTGTAATATGGTTTAACAAAGCCTACATACTAAATAAAACCTAACATAAGTGCTTACGACCCATTACGACCCGTTTAGGTAGCTTATGCTACTTTAACGCGTCGTTCGCGTGAAACGCGTTCGGACCGCCTAACTAGTCCTATGACAAGTAACATATGCCTTTACATGTCTAATATTGTTTTCAAATCAGTTTAGATGTCAAAAGTTATGTTACATATGTTTAAAATGAATTTTGGCATCAAAGGGGTATTTTGGTAATTTACCTAAGGCATATAAACTACCTATCATACAACTACTTAAACGAAGCGACCATAAGGTATAACCTCGGAAGGTTATTCCCTATATACTATGGTCACCTAATGTGTTTGGTCGGATCCTAATGATCGACCAAATGGGTCGGGTTCGAAGGTATAAGCGATTTATTAGATCGCTTACCCTTACGACCCTAGACAACGTGGTAATCAGTAGGCATAGTCACAAGGGACTATAACCATCGTGATTACAATCACGTTGCGAAGTTCGAACGAACTTCGCATTGACCAATAACTGGTCAATGCAGAAAGTCAAACAAAGTTTGACTTTCGGACTCGAAAAGCAATAAAAGAACGAAGGAACACTTACGAAGGGTCCCCGAATGCTAATATAGATCAAAATAGCTCAGGTATGAAATAAAGGTTTCAACTTAGAGCACATTAGATCAGATTCTTGTGAGGAAAAGTGAAGGGTGGAGGTGGGTATTTATAGTTTTTGGTTCACCGTTAGGATCATTTCTTGGAGAAGAGGGAATGATCACATCCCTACACTTGTTGGAAAGTTATGGTAGCTGATTTTGGCCACCATAAGAGATTAACATGTGGCACTTGACCTTTGGAGGGTGTTAGGGGATGTTAACTTGTGTTTAAAATGGCTTTTTCTGATCAGAAGGGGCCTCGCGTGACGCCAAGGGGGCTAGGTGTCACGCTAGGGTCGCCCTGATCAGCAAACACTTTCTAATGTTCACCTTTCAGTCCCCGTTGTGTATTAAGGCCATTTCCGACATGTTTAAGGCTCATTAAATCATTTTCAAGGCTCCACAAGGATTCCTAAACATTTTGGACATGAAACATGCTCAAAAATATGCCGGATGTCAGTTCGTTTGGTCGTACGATCGCGATGTTCGCTTAATTACGACGGAATGCGCATAAGCGCGAAAAACGATCTAAATTGCGCGACGAATGGATTTTTCTCAAGCCGAACACTAATAATAAAATATTTTAGTGCTTACATAAATTTTTGGATGTCTGGATGTATTCAGAACGTAAGTTATGCGCGAAAGTGTAAACTTGTGCACTTTTTGACGCTTTTAGTCCCTGAATGTCCCAAAAGTTTATTTTAGCACACCGAACACCTCAAAGCCTATTTCTAAGCTATGTAGAGGATATTTATGGCATGTTTAACTTATGGTCATGTTCCGGAATGTTCGTTACTGTTCAAATTGGCATACTTTCGCAGTTTGTCAAGTTTAGTCCCTGTAAGCGAATTAACTTGTTTTTGCCATACCAAAGCCTTCAAAACTTATTTCTAAGTTATGTAAGGGTTATTTAAGGTATGTTAAGTATATTTTGATGTTCCGGAGTATTTTTCGCATTAAACTGATTACGTTTACGCATCAGAGCGCGTATAACCCTCCAGAAAGCGATTTAAAGCTTGAAATCGAACTAGAGTTGATATGTGCAAACGATACACATATTTTTACAATTCCCAAGTATTAAATACAATATTTCATTGGTTTGGCATTTGTTTGATGGTTGAAGTGACACAGGTGTCACAAGAGTCGAGAACATCGAAGATACCCTACATTAGGGAAACGTAGGTGTGTAAGTATTCGGATTTGGTAGAGAGTTCGGATTCGGAATTTTAAGTATAAAAAGTATAAATACGCGAAAGTATATCTTGTCCAAATACTCGTTTTGACACTAAGTCTTTAAGTCATTTCATGGGTCCTGATTTACCCATTAGAATCAAAACCGAGTGATGTGCGCAAAATGTAACATGTAAATTACATCAAACAAGACATAAATTCGACCATTTTTCGGTACTAATGTTGGAAAAAGCATGTTTCTTTGTTACTTTTAATTTACAGGATCAAAAGAGTTAAACGAATAAAATGAACAAATTAACAGTAGAAACCAACACAAATATAAAGAAGAAGGATTGACACGACCTGTCAAACCCCCATCCACATCCAAAACAACAAAAATAACAAAGACAGAAGCTTAGGCACGGGGTCGTGCCTACCAGGCATGGGGTCGTGCCCAGTTAAGATTCCCTGCAGAAAAAGACAACAACAAAAGACAAACCAACACGAGGCCGTGCCAACTCAACATGGGTCGTGGTCAACTCTAGGATTCGTAGAATCCGTGATAGTACAAGAAGTACACTCACCACGGGGCCGTGCTCTGTCACCACGGGGCGTGTTAGTACAAAGACCTGACATCTGCAGTTAATGAAGGGACATAAAGAAAAGACCACAGGGCCGTGCCAAACCTCTGTTTTGCACTATACATAGAGGTGCTTGGCTCAAGTGAAAGGCATCCCTTGGCAAACCACTTCTCTCACACTTGCCATCAGTCCACCACCACTACAACACCAACACCTACCACCATCATCCATCTTTCATCTTATAGAGTGTGTAGTAGTCTTAGGATCCAAGATCGACTGTAAGAGTTCTTGTTAAACAAAGTCCATGCTTGGCTAAATCTCTTACATCACTTGGTGAAGATAAATCTTTTATGTATTACTTTGATTTCCAATCTTTGGCAACTTTTTAATTGAGTATGTATTAATGACTTTAATAACTAGTTTTTTATATTGAAAGTGAACTTTATTTAATCATTTCTTCATATCTTGTTGATTCACTCATTCGTGTCTTTATGGTCTATATAAAGCGCGTTAACTGTCTAGAAGGGGGTTAGAAGGGTGGTTAGGTAAAGTTCTTGCCTTGTTCCCTGTATAGATCCTGCGAGGACCTAATTCAAGCTTATTAGGACTTCCCTTGAGGCAGATAGCATCAAATCGGGGGAAGTAAGAACGGTTTGTAATCCCTTACATATTTAACTACTATTAAAACTTAATCCGGCCTTGCGGGACTGTATCCCTGCTGACTCAGACCAATATGGCCGAGGGTAACGTCGCCTTCACAAGAGGTGCCTGCCACTTTTCGCATTAATAACATATTTAATTATCTTTCAATAATCCGGCCTTGCGGGACTGTATCCCTGCTGACTCAGACCAATATGGCCGAGGGTAACATCGCCTTCATAAGAGGGGTCTACCACTATAACTAAGATAATCTCTTAAAAAGCCCAAAGTGCGGAAATCATCAAAAGGATACATAAAAGAGGAGTTGGAACTAAGTGATTCCTGCTTGTCTATTTGTTTTTCCTTTTATTTACGTTTTTATTTCTAGTTTATTTTTTAAAACTTTCAAAAACTTTTATCAAAATTTGGTTAGATTAGACGTTAACGATAAGCCGGTATTAAAAGTTCTTGTGTCCTTGGACGACCTCGGTATCTTACCATCACTATACTACGTCTATGATGGGTGCACTTGCCCTAACGTGTGTAGAGTGATAGTATTGTATCGTATCCTGTTTTATAAATTTAAATCTTGATCACAAGTAAAAAGTGCTTAAAATAATCTAAAAATTATAGCACACCCCACACACGTCACCGATGAGTTTAGAACGAAGATAAAATAACCTATGTTCATGACATATAACCATAATCCGGTTATCATCAAGAATTCGGTGAATATATATTTTATATTTATAGTATATAGTTTAGATTATTGGTCCATCATGTAGTATCATGTAGTGTCATATAAGTCAAGCATGGAGGCATGAATAACCTCATTGTATGATTCACCAAAGCACAAGGTTCATCAACATAGTTGCTAAATCTGGTTGGTCATGAATAACAAAAATGTAAACTAACTAATTCATCAACTGAGCAATCCGGGGGTTTCATACCCATCATGAAATGTTGGAGATGCGGCGGGGTTTTGTTACTTTAGGTCTAGGAAACTACTTGGAATAATATGGTAAAACATCAAGTGAGGTGGTGGAGCAAGTTTGGAAAGCCCAAGCTTCCATGGTTCACAACTTTACCGGAACACAAGTCTTGCCTATGGGCCTCCAAACTCCGAGTGGAGGGCTGATTATGTCCCATCTTTTTTTCGCGGACGACGCCATGATTATGGGAGAATGGTCTTCAGCTAATATCACTAATGTGGTCCGTATTCTTCGGGTTTTTCATATGGTCCCGGGTCTCAAAATCAGCCTCGCTAAATCTAATTTATTTGCGTTAGGCGTGGCTGGTAGGGAGGTGAAGTCTTTGGCTGCTCTTATTGGTTGTAAAGAAGGTGTCTTCCCTTTTCAGTATCTCGGGTTGACAGTTGGTGCTAATATGAACCGGGTCACTAATTGGAAACCGGTGCATGAGATCTTCGATGCCAGACTTGCTAGGTGGAAGGCGTCTCTTTTGTCGATTGGTGGGAGAATTACGCTTATCAAATCGGTCCTTGAAAGTCTGCCTAGCTACTACTTCTCTCTCTACAAGGCACCAGCTCAGGTTATCAAAGATCTGGAGTCAAGGATTATGAATTTCTTATGGGGTAGAAATGATTCGGTTAAGAGGCTTCATTGGGTTTCTTGGGAAAGGGTTTCCCTCCCGATAGCTGAAGGAGGGCTCAGCCTTAGTCGTCTTAAAAACATTAACGTCGTGCTTCTATCGAAATGGTGGTGGCGTTTTAAAACTGGAAAAGATAAATCATGGTTGAAAGTTATTAGTGCGATCCACTCATCCAGGTCTAAGTGGGACTTTTTTCCTACTAAGAAATCGCTTGATGGGGTCTGGTGCAATATTTCCAAAGTATTGTCTAATACTAAGATTGATGGTATATCTCTGAGAAATTTTTTTAAAGGAACTGTGGGTAATGGGAGAGATATAGTTTTTTGGTTAGATCCCGGCCTATGTAATGAACCGCTGAAAGACAGGTTCCCGGAATTGTTTAGTAACGTAGCTGAGAAAGGTTGCAAGGTGAGGGATCGGTTACGTGATCAGAGTGAGGGGTCGGTGTCACAGCCCCCGACCCTGGGAGCGGGTGCCGCGAGGACAGTATCAGTGGTATCGGTGTTTATTTACTTGGCAGCGGAATACATCAGGATCGTAGTTAGGAAATATGTTTATCAGAGTAAAACATCAACTTTTTATAATAATAATTTATTGGGACAAAACCCAAGTTCATTTGACAATACATTTGTAGGGATAAACCCTAATTATTGAATACAAAACGTCTTATTTATTTAGGTAACTTTTATAGCCACTTTTCCAAGCCTTCAGTGCTCTCCAGCTGGCTTCTATTTGGCTTTCACATTGTGTTACCCGAAACGCATTTTGAAAACATTTTATCAGCAAGAAATACTGGTGAGTGCATCCCAGTTTAATCAAAATAGTTTTATCACTTTTACAGAATTGAGGGCATCCGCAATTACATTTGTTTATATCTACTCAACTACTCATTCAGTACTGTCAACACCTGACTTGTGGGTCATATTACCCATTGGCCAATTCTTTGTCCAATGGTAACGGTTTCCACATTTTGTATACAAAACCTCAACATACCGACAATAATTGTAGAATCACAAATACTCAATTACTGTTAAGTGTAATTTAAAACATTTGAGGTTTGGTAAAATGTTTGGACTCACAAAAATATATTTACAAAAAGGTGGCAAAAAAAGAATGTACTCACATTGTTGACTTAGGTAAAACTAAAGCTTCCTATTGTATCTCCTGGTTATTATCTATTAAAATAAATAATGCACACGTGTTAGTAAAATAACCCAATTCAAATTAACCGTACAACTCGAGACACAATTCCAATGACCGAGTCGGGCAGAGCCGACATGCATTTCAGAATCCTATATCAATCGGGTCTACACACGAGACAGAATTCTAATGACGGAGTTGGGCAGAGCCGACATGCATTACGGAATCCTAAATCGATCGTGTAGGGTAATAGCAGAGTTATAGTACTTACAACGAGGTAAAGCTTCGCTTTTATAGTGGGTATAATGCCCGGGTAGAGTTTCTACTATATAGAAATTTGAGAGAGAAATCGAGAAATGAACGAGGATTCAAATGAGGCCTGAACCTCTATTTATAGGGCTGGTCGAAGGTGCTCTCGCGCCCTGTGAGAGATCTAGCAAAGGCCTTCGCGGCCCGCGAGGGTCTTAAGGGCGGCCATAGGTCTGGTGAGTCAGGCTAGTAGCTTCGACAAGTGTTTGGACATGTGGCACTAGGGGTGCACCGCAAGCAACTGGGCTCGCGCCCCGCGAAAGCCAAAGGCTCAGGGGTCGCGGTCAGCGAGCGACTCCCGGACTTGGTTTTTCTTGTTTTTCACAAGTACAAAGGTATTTCGGGTCCGTTTTTCACGTACGGGGTACGTAAGGAACATTTTTAGGCCACATTAAGGGTTCTAGGATGTATTTAGGAGGGTTGTTATATCCTCCCCACCTTGCTTTAGATCTCGTCCTCGAGGTCTACTGGAACAGGTGTGGGTATTTCCTCTTTATCTCTGACTCGAGTTCCCAAGTGTATTCTGGTCCTCTCCTTGAATCCCATTTCACTTTGACCAGAACTAGTCTCTTATGTTTGAGGTTCTTGCTCTTTCTATCTTCAATTTGAACGGGTTTCTCAATAAACTTAAGTTTCTCGTTTACCTTAATATCCTTAAGAGGTATTGCTAATGATTCGTCTGCTAAGCCATTTTTGAGATTACATACATGAAACACATCATGTATTCCTGCCATTTCCTCTGGCAGTTGTAGCTGATAGGCTAAAGGTCCTATCCTTCTAATAATATCAAAAGGTCTGACATACCTGGGGCTTAGCTTTCCCCTCTTAACGAATCTGACTACTCCTTTCCATGGAGAAACTTTTAATAGTACTGAAGGGGTAAGGTCCCAAAAACCTTGCTTCAAGTACTTGGGACCATACCACAACCTTGTCAAAAAGCCCTCTTTAGACCTCGTGCGGCTGTGCACTGGTCCTACAAAGAGGACTTAGAAAGAAAAACGATGTTCAACATCTGCGCGCCAAAAGGAAACTAACAAATCCTTGCGCCGATCTCCATAGCAGGCAGGATAAAAATCCTAACAAACACTTCCGCATAAATAATATCCAGACTTGGATAAAAATAACTTCTCTGTTACCACGAAGTTAACGCGAGGAAGAGTCACACAGGATTACAACTGTATCCTTCTAGAAGACTATCATACACCACCATTCGGTTATAACAGAATGGCCACGTGGCATCATCTCATGCTCCCTCAAGGTCACGATGATGGCACGAAATTGAAAGAAGATCTACACTTGCCCACTTTCCACATGGCAACACCCTAACCATTGATCGAGATCATGATCCGTGTGCACACACACTCGTTAGTGATTAACATGAGGGAAAATAACCGCTCACGAAAAAGCACTTTCCGTCAAATTTTCCCACCCAAACTTCGGCTATAAATAGAAGGATAACTCGGGTATAATTCTCAAGTTACATTCACTTCACTTTCACTTCTTCTTCATCAAACCCTGGACTTATTCTCATGCCGGAGGGTGGTCACGGAGAGAACTTCCATTCTCCCCGTGGCGAGTCTAATGGCTGTTGTTTTGCAGTGATTGCTAGAGGAAGAAGACCATTCACCCACGAATCGAACGAGAAGATTTAACCCCTTTTATGCAGATTCAAACCCCCTGGTTCGGTTGATTCCGGTCAATTAAACCAGTGTTTCTTCATTGGCGCCCACTGATTTCTCAGTTTTTATTCATCTCTTCTCGTTTCAATTCGTTTTCTCTTCATTCTCTGTTTCATATGGTAGAGAATTCGGCAATTCACCCATCAGGTCCTCGATCTGAAATAAAGGGTACTGAAACCCAAGGTATCCAGATCGACGGAATCATGGGCAACGTGGACAGTAACAGAAGTTATCTCGAGGAAAAGGGCTCCGTGGTGCAAACAGGAGTTCATAACCGGCCAGATCTACTCCCGGAGGAAACTCTAGAGTACTGGTTCCCCAGGTTCCAGAACGCCATGAACCAAATTTTTGCACAAAACGTCAGATCTGAGTTATTATACAACAGATCTAATACTCAAAGAGTAAACAAGGGAAAATCTGGCACTACAACGTTGGACCCACAGTCAGCCCGTCAGTGGGACATCCAATTCAGTAGCCAGGGATATATGGAACAAAATTCAGAAGATACCAATCACCATGAAGTCAAAGCAAGACAGATAAATATGGTACAAGGAGGTCCCTCGCGAAGACCGAACAAATGAAGCCATAATCAGCATTGGCGAGAGCAACAGGTAGTCTTCCCTGTCGTCCCCGGAGGTCCTCAAGAAGAGCGTCCAGTAATTATCACCGGTAACTTTGGCCATTAACGAACTGATTATATGTTCATAGATCCAGTAAGTTCAATGG
The DNA here is from genome assembly GCA_030545235.1 of Helianthus tuberosus. Classification (NCBI taxonomy): domain Eukaryota; kingdom Viridiplantae; phylum Streptophyta; class Magnoliopsida; order Asterales; family Asteraceae; genus Helianthus; species Helianthus tuberosus. The sequence continues at coordinate 1,483,627 of CM060389.1, read as the reverse complement.
ATATAATCTATGAACAATGTTTCAAGCAACTCGACCCAGAAGATAAGGCACGCTTAAAACCAGTTGATTTTCCTCTCACTGTTTCTGTAATGAAGTTGTCTTTCCGCTGGGTCAAATCGCTTTTCATGTGACTCTCTCAGACGGAAAACACTCGCGCACTGTCACAGTAAATTTCATGGTTATTCCAGCAACGTTGCGTCAAGATGTATTACCGGGGAGACGATCTCAGAGAGAATTCAACATGATTACCTCCATACCACACGCTGCTTGTGGTTTTCCAACGGAAACCGGGGTAGCAATTTTGTATTCCAGCAAGGAAGTTATGTATGTGGATGACGAACCACCAGCAAAGGTTGCCAAACCTTCGACATCAAACGAACCAGAAAAATGGGTTCTCAACGAGGAGCATCCAGAACAAACCATCTTGTTAGGACACGCCATCTCCCCAGCAATCCGAATAAAGTTGAAAGAACTTCTCTCCAGCAACATGGACATCTTTGCCTGGTCCCCGGCGGACATGACTGGAGTACCACGAGACATAGCGCAACACTGTTTAAATGTCCAACCTTCAGCGGAACCTGTCGTGCAAGGAAGGCGCAGTATCAGCGCAGAAAAAGCAGAAGCAATGAACGAACAAGTAACAGAATTGCTTAACGCTGGGATCCTGCGCGAAGTACAGTACCAAACCTGGGTAGCCAACCCAGTAATGGTACAAAAACACAATGGTGGGTGGCGCATGTGTGTCGACTTCAAATACCTCAACAAAGACTGCCCAAAAGATTGTTACACACTCCCCGAAATAGACAAGAAAGTCGATTCTCTAGCATCCTTCCGCTGGAAGTGTTTTCTAGATTGCTATAAAGGCTACCATCAACTACAGATGAAAGACAAAGATGAAGACAAAACGGCCTTCCGTATAGATAAAGGTATCTTTTGCTATACAAAAATGCCTTTTGGTCTCCGTAACGTAGGGGCTACTTAGCAACGCTTGATTGATAGAGTTTTCGGGGAAGACATTGGCGTAACAGTAGAAGTTTACATGGATGACCTCGTCATAATAAGCCGAGATGAAGAGACCATGCCTGCGAACATTCAGCGCACCTTTGACTCTTTGCGCAGCGCCAATCTAAAACTGAATCCAACAAAGTGCTCCTTCGGAATGGAGGAAGGAAAATTTCTAGCATTCATAGTACCCAGAGACGGCTTCAAGGTCAATCTAGAGAAAGTAGAGGCCATCCAACGAATGCCGTCACCAGTGACAGTTAAAGAAATGCAACGACTCGCGGGTCGATTAGCAGCACTGAACAGATTCTTGGCAAAGCACGTCGCGAAATATTTTTCGTTCATTAGCACGTTGCGCAACTGCGCCAAGAAGAGCCATTTTCAATGGACACCAGAAGCGGAGAAAGCCTTCAAACAAATGAAGGAGTGTCTGATCCAGTTACCAACTCTAACAGCACCACGAAAGGAAGAACCGCTAATCCTATATCTGTCCGCAGCAGAAGTGGCAGTTGGCGCGGTATTAATGGTAGAAAGAGATGGCGTTCAAACTCCGATATACTACATCAGCAAGATGTTAACCGGCCCAGAGACACGCTACTCTATGATAGAAAAACTCGTCCTCGCACTGGTCCACGCATCACGAAGACTGCGCCGGTATTTCTCTGGCCATGTTATCACAGTACTCACAAATTATCATCTGGGGCAAATTCTGTCTAAACCTGATGTTGCGGGGCATTTGGCCAAATGGGCGATTGAGTTAGGAGGATACAACATCCTGTATAAACCCCGACCAGCAATAAAAGGGCAAATATTAGCAGATTTTGCCACCGAAATTCCTGTTGACAAAATCCAAGAATGCGAGGCAATCCAAAACCCTACTCCAGTCTTCGACGATAGGGTTTGGACACTACACACAGACGGCGCCTCTAACGATGATGGGGCAGGTGCAGGCCTTCGACTGGTTAGCCCGGACAACCACGAGCTCACGTACGCAATACGCCTAGATTTCAAAAGTACAAACAATGAGGCAGAATACGAAGCATTTCTTGCAGGCCTCCGTCTGGCACTTAAAATGGGAGCAAAGAACCTCGAAGCACACGTCGATTCCAAGCTAGTGGCGGAACAAGTCAATAGTCAGTACGACGCTAAAGGCGAAGCCATGGCTTTATATTTGGAGCAAGCACGAATGCTTATCAACCAGTTCCAAACATTCAAGATAGTCTATATCAATAGAAGTGAAAATAAACATGCAGACCCACTGAGCAAACTGGCCGCCACCAGCTTCAAACATCTCGCAAGGAAGTCCGCATTGAGGTATTATCTAACCCATCCATTCCCCTAAGAAAAGTGAACATCATCGAGGTCCGGAATCCATCCTGGATGTCCCCGATCATTATATACTTGCAGGATGGCAAACTTCCAGAAGGAAAAGCGGAAGCTAGGAAAATCCAACACAAAGCGCTGAACTACGAAATGGCGGACGGTATCTTATACCGGAAATCATTCATGGGTCCGCTTCTACGCTGTGTCGATAAGACAGATGCGCAATATTTAGTCAGAGAAATCCATGAAGGATTATGTGGGATCCACGCCGGACCACGCATGGTAGTGGCGAGGATCATGAATGCAGGCTATTATTGGCCAGGAATGCATGTGGACGCAATAGAACTATTGCGCAAATGCGCAGCATGTTAGCGCCACACGCCAAAGACTCTCCATTCGAAAAATCCTCTAGTTTCGGTCACCTCAGCGTGGCCTTTTCAACAATGGGGTATTGACCTCGTCGGTCTTTTCCCCGATGCGCCAGGCGCAGTTAAATTTATCGTAGTAGCAGTCGACTACTTCACCAAGTCGGTGGAAGCTAAGGCATTGGCATCAACTACAGCAATGGTGATCCATAAGTTCATATGGGAACATATTATCTATCGATTCGGGTTACCATTACGCATCATTTCCGATAATGGCACAAACTTCGCATCGGAAGACCTCCAGAAATGGTTTAAAGAAATGAACATCGAGCACAGCTTCGTCTCTGTGGCACACCCACAAGCGAACGGGCAAGTTGAAAGCATGAATAAACAAATAGTAGATGGCATCAAGGTAAGGCTGGGGTCCGCGCGTAGGGGATGGGTAGACGAAATCCTTAGCATCTTATGGGCCCATCGTACCATGCCGAAAACCAGTACAGGCGAAACCCCATACAGCCTTGTATATGGTTCGGAAGCAGTAAAACCGGTGGAAATCGGCCTCCCCTCACCGCGTATGATCGCCATGGAAAAACAAGATAACGAACGAGAACGAAGAATTGATCTGGACCTTCTCGAAAAAAGGCGCGAGAACGCAGCCATTGCAGAAGCTAGGTATAAATCAAAATTAGAAAAATACTATAACGCGCGCGTACGTGTGTGTACCTTCGTTCCAGGAGATTTCGTCCTGCGCGACAACGAAGCGTCCAACGCGGAAAAGCCAGGAAAACTAGCACCTAAATGGGAAGGACCGTACATCATCCATGAAGTCCTGGGCAAAGGCGCATACTCCTTAAATAGGCTTGACGGAACAGATGTGCCACGCACCTGGAACGCACAACAACTGCGCAGGTGCTACGTGTAACCAACCAAGCCATTCCACGCAATAGCCAAACACATGCGCAGGCAACATAGTTATTCTAACTATTCACTTTGTACGCACTGGCCCTACGCCTCATCAATACAAAGCTTATCCTTATATGTTTTATTGTTTATTACAAAATGCATGTAATTCCTTTTGGTACGCGCATAAACACTATGGTAAAACATTGTAAGTCTCGTGAACGGTCTAACGGGTACATGTCCCGTATACATACCAGACCTACGTTCACACATGAAATCAATACCATCTTTATTCGCTTTACCTAAACAAAGTAATTATGCACATGCAACATATTGTAATTCAAACACAACTTATATTTAATCACAGGCGCGCCACGCGCAATAACAAAAAAACCCATATGCACAGCAGTGCATCAAAAAAGTTACTTGTGCAACAAAGCACATTAACAAAATATACAGAACACAATAGTGTATCAAAACATTAGTTACAAAATAAACAAACTAAGCATCAGGAAACATATCCAACACATCCAACGGGGTATGCAGTACTTCACCATACCAAGCAAGAGGATGAGGATCAACAATCCAAGGGTTTTCACCTTCCCCATCACCCGTAGCAGGAATAATTGCAGGCACATCGGTCGGAATCTCGGCCGGAGGAGGTAAACTAAGACCACGGCGATGCCGTCGGTATACTATTGAGCAATAGCCTCTCCAGTCAGCCGGAAATGCTTGAGTTACGGCATATGCCGACAGCCTCATAACCCCTTCGTTATTATCACCTACAGTACGAGAAGGAGCATGATTTCTTGAAAACACAGGAGGAACAACACCATGAACACCTCCATTTCCGGAAACAGTTTCAATTGACAAACCGGAAAGCAGAAGCAGAGCTTCAGCAGCATCAAAAGTCTTTAGGATTTCGAAAATCCTCCGGGATCGAAACCTTCGCCTGGTCCTCATTCTTGCCAAATTTGGAAAAATATCAACACATTCCATATAAATATATAGCCGGGAAGAGCTAACGTCAGCATTAAAAGGAGAGCTGTGATGATTAAGTGTCAAATCACCTCCCTTAGAAACGGCGTTGCCACTGCAATCGTCATATCACATTAAATACTCTCTAACAGAGTCCGCATATATTCCCAAGGCTACAGTTCAGTAAGAAGACGAAGAGCTAATACAAAAATGCATTTTCATTTTTGGGTGACGTCACAGCAGTCAACTCATGATTAAAAAACTCTTCGCTCAAATGAACAGTTCAAAATAAAGTAAAAAATACAAATATCTTCTCAAAGAATATTTCCATTTTTTCAAAGCCCGCAAAAACTCTACAGCAAAACACCCATTTCTCATAGTCCAGTGCTCCATTTATTTGCATAAGAGCAACACTAGACTGGGGGGCTTGAAGGGGTAAGGTCCCAAAAACCTTGCTTCAAGTACTTGGGACCATACCACAACCTCGTCAAAAATCCCTCTTTAGACCTCGCGCGGCTGCGCACTGGTCCTACAAAGAGGACTTAGAAAGAAAAACGATGTTCAACATCTGTGCGCCAAAAGGAAACTAATAAATCCTTGCGCCGATCTCCATAGCAGGCAGGATAAAAATCCTAACAAACACTTCCGCATAAATAATATCCAGACTTGGATAAAAATAACTTCTCTGTTACCACGAAGTTAACGTGAGGAAGAGTCACACAGGATTACAGTTGTATCCTTCTAGAAGACTATCATACACCACCATTCGGTTATAACTGAATGGCCACGTGGCATCATCTCATGCCCCCTCAAGGTCACGATGATGGCACGAAATTGAAAGAAGATCTACACTTGCCCACTTTCCACGTGGCAACACCCTAACCGTTGATCGAGATTACGATCCGTGTGCACACACACTTGTTAGTGATTAACAAGAGGGAAAATAACCGCTCACAGAAAAGTACTTTCCGTCAAATTTTCATCAACAATTTTTTCCGCCCAAACTTTGGCTATAAATAGAGGATAACTCAGGTATAATTCTCAAGTTACATTCACTTCACTTTCACTTCTTCTTCATCAAACCCTGTACTTATTCTCACGCCAGAGGGTGGTCATGGAGAGAACCTCCATTCTCCCCGTGGCGAGTCTAACGGCTGTTGTTTTGCAGTGATTGCTAGAGGAAGAAGATCATTCACCCACGAATCGAACGAGAATATTTAACCCCTTTTATGCAGATTCAAACCCCTTGGTTCAGTTGATTCCGGTCAATTAAACCAGTGTTTCTTCAAGTACCTTATCTCCTACTTGGAATTCTAAAGGTTTTCGTCTGTTATCTGCATAACTCTTTTGACGATCCTGTGCTGCTTTTAGTCTTTCCTTGACTTGAATTATCTTATCTGTCATTTCCTGCACTATTTCTAGTCCAGATAATTGTTTTTCTCCAATTTCTGCCCAACAGACTGGAGTTCAGCACTTTCGTCCATAAAGTGCTTCAAATGGTGCAGCATTAATGCTAGTATGATAGCTGTTATTGTAGGAAAATTCTATTAATGGTAAATGGTCATCCCTATTTCCTCCAAAATTAGTTACACAGGCTCTAAGCATATCTTCCATCATCTGGATTATCCTTTCGCTTTGTCCGTCCGTCTGTGGATGATAAGTTGTGCTTAGATTTAACCTGGTTCCCATTGCTTTTTGAAATCTTGTCCAAAAATAAGAAGTAAAACGGCTATCTCTATCGGATACGATAGATAAAGGAATTCCATGTAATGAACCTATTTCATATACATATAGCTTGGCTAACTGTTCCATACTGAAAGTTTCCTTCGTTGGTAAGAAATGAGCAGATTTAGTCAATCTGTCTACAATCACCCAGATTGTATCATTTCCTTTTCTTGTCTTGGGTAATTTGGTAACAAAGTCCATTGTTATCAATTCCCATTTCCATATTGGCATTTCTAACTGTTGCAATAATCCCGAGGGTTTCTAATGCTCAGTTTTAACTTGTGAACAAGTTAGACATTTAGCAACATATTTTGCTATATCCTTTTTCATTCCTATCCACCAGAAATTCTTTCTTAGATCTTGATACATCTTATCACTTCCGGGATGTATCGTATACTTAGACTTATGAGCTTCTTCTAGAATTCTGTGGCATAGATTTCCTTGTTTTGGGATCCGCATCCTTTTCTTATGGAACTTCTAAATTCCATCGGTTCCTTGTTCTAATTCCTTAATCATTCACTTTAATTTTTCAGCATCATCCTTGATTGCTGATTCTTGTACTTCTCTAATTTGCTCATTTAAATCTACTTGTAGATTTAATCTGAGAGAACGTACTCATTTTGGCTTTTCATGATACTTTCGACTTAAAGCATCAGCTACTACATTAGCTTTTCTAGCATGATACTGGATATCACAATCATAATCACTAAGGATTTCCATCCAGCGTCTCTGTCTCATATTTAATTCTTTTTGCCCAAAAATGTACCTTAAACTCACTAATTAATCCCCAAATGTAACAGGAGATTAACACTGGTTCAGTTGAGGCTAAGGTTGGCACTATCCTAGCATATTCAAAGAATGTGGTAATGTAACGTTTGCAGTTTATTCCAGTCATTCTAAGATTTAGGAACTTATTGGCGATTTGTTCCTTCTCATTGGGAGGACAGAATTTTCTTTCAACCATTTCCTTAAAGTTGATCCACTCCACATTATAAACTCTGTCACTTCCCCTAAATTGGAGAATAGTATTCCACCATTCTAAGGCTGCATTTTTAAAAGATTAGAAGCAAACATAATCTTATCTTCAACTACACATTTACTTATTTTTATGACTGCTTCTGCCTTTTCTATCCAACGTAAGGCTGCAATGGCTCCTTCATTGCCTGAGAATTCTATTGGTTTGCATGCCAAGAATTCTTTATAAGAACAATCGTATGAAGCGGTCCTTCTTCTTTTAGGAATTGGAGCTTGTATAATAGGTCCATTATCATTCACACTGTCACTTGGTTCAGTGTGTTGACGTTTACTTCCATTTGCAGATTTATTATTTTCTGCTTTTCTAACAGTCTTGATAATATAAGGCATAGCATCTATAATTTCTTGTGCTACTCTATGTTGGATGGCACTGTTATCTATTTGGTTTCCATTATTCTCATTATTCTAGTTTTCCTGATTTACTTCGTTCGACATCTGAATTGTGAACATTTATCAGGTATTAATTATCACATAATAAAATTTAGTACAATTATTTATACACAATCACACAAACAAGTTGGTCAAAAACGTCGATCATTGCGACTTTTACTCTTTTATATATATATATATATATATATATATATATATATATATATATGCATCTATTACAAACTATAACTGAAAATCGAATATACTATGCATCTGTATCTATATATATTATATATATATTTTTTTATCAAAGTACAAAATCACACATATATCTAGGTATGTTCTAAGTGCCGTTTATCCAGTACTGCATTTCTCGTTCATCATATTTCCAAACTAGTTTTTCTCCTATCTGTCGGATTTTGTTCCCCTCATTCACTAAATCTTCTCCATACTGATGGAGTTCCTGCACCTGTTTTCGACTCATTGGTGGGTCTAAGGGTTCAGGTTGAGGTACGGGTTCCTTATAAGGGTCTGCGCTATTCATTTAAAAAAATGTTCTATCCGTATCCCTCCACGGATCCGGTTCTAAAGGCATTGGTTCTTCGGGAGGGTATAGGGTCGAGTATGACCTATTGTCATCAAATCATGGATCATATTGTAAAGGCTGTGGAGTTGGGATTCTAGGTAACTCGTTGGGGTCAAATGCAGGTATTGGGAATTGGTTTTCTGGGTTGGGTTCTAGTATCTGTTGGTCTGGGAACAATGGTAATAGTGGCGGTTCAGCTATTTGGTTTAGGTTAGCATCCACTGCTATAGTGGCTAACATGTGGAAATTTGCCAGTTGTCTATCTAGTTCCTCTTCCCAAGGTGGCCTACTGGTTGTTTCCTGAATCTGTGCATCTGCCTCCCTATTGGCCCTGACTATCGCCCTCTGTTGTTGTAATTTCTTTATTGTTTTTCTTATCTCATGGGCTCCTCTATTAAACCAACCTCTTTTCTTAGTAGTAAAAGGTTCCCCAGACTGTGCCTTAAATATAAATATTCCTTCTTCGGTATCGGTTGAGTATCCTGAGGGATCTGGCTGAGATGATGTTCCCTCATTTTTTGGTGAACTATCTAAATGACGATAAGCGTCTGAAGTTCCTTGCTCACTCATACTGTAAACTAACAAATAGTCAAATAACACAAAACAATATTTACACGCATTCACATAAGTTATTTCCTAACACAGAATTTAAAAATTAAGTGTCAGCAGAACACTTCTTTGGCTTAAACCAGTGGCTGTAGCTCTGATACCACTCTCTGTCCCAGCCCCCGACCCCTACCCTAGGAACGGGTGCCGCGAGGACAGTATCAGTGGTATCGGTGTTTATTTATTTGGCAGCGGAATACATCAGGATCGTAGTTAGGAAATATGTTTATCAGAGTAAAACACCAACTTTTTATGATAATAATTTATTGGGATAAAACCCAAGTTCATTTGACAATACATTTGTAGGGATAAACCCTAATTATTGAAAATAAAACGTCTTGTTTATTTAGGTAACTTTTATAGCCACTTTTCCAAGCCTTTAGTGCTCTCCAGCTGACTTCTATTTGGCTTTTACATTCTGTTACCTGAAACGCTTTTTGAAAACATTTTATCAGCAAGAAATACTGGTGAGTGCATCCCAGTTTAATAAAAATAGTTTTATCACTTTTACAGAATTGAGGGCATCCGCAATTACATTTGTTTATATCTACTCAATTACTCATTCAGTACTGTCAACACCTGACTTGTGGGTCTTATTACCCATTGGCTAACTCTTTGTCCAACGGTAACGATTTTCACATTTTGTATACAAATGTAATGACTCTCCTAGGACCCTTAACATAACCCTAAACGCTCCTAAATACACCCGAGTACGAGAAACGGACCCGAAATACCTTCATGCTTGGAGAAATCAAGAAAAACAAGATTTTTGGTTCGCTCGCGGGCCGCGTAAGAGTTAAGCCAAGCTTACGCGGGCCACGACAGCAAGGCAAACTACCGGATAAAGATCAAGGCCACGTGTCGTTACACGTGTCAAGACCCTCGATGACTCAGCAACCTCCGATCTGATCCAAACTCCCTCGCGGGCCGCGTAAGGTTCCTTTCAAGTTTACGCGGGCCACGACACGCCCCATTTCCAGCACTATAGATAAGGGGTTCGAGTTCAGTTGAAAGTCGCTCAATTCTTTTCTTCTTTTAGCTTCTATTATAGCAAAATAGTAGCTCGGGTATTATACTCTAAAACCCGAAACTCTGCCCGTCATTAGGGTAATAACTCTAATCACTGGTACGATACTGTATCCGATCGACTAAAACTGATCCAATGGATGTTTAAGTGCTGCCAATATCTGGCTATACTTTGTCATTCGTTGTGAGGGTTTCGATCTCGTGATTATCATTAAAGTTGAATTGAGTTAATACACTAATACGAGTTCCATTAGAAATTAGAACTCATAATTAGGAAGCTGTTAGACTAGAATACTTAGTGATGTGTTCAAATATTAACATATAAATTTCATCAAATGAGGCATAAAACTAACCCTTTTTTAGTACTAATGTTGGAAAAAGTGTGCTTTTGTCTTCCTTTTGTATTTTCAGGATTAAATGAGCTCAAATTAACAAAAGAAGCAAAAAGACATCAAAATCTAACATAAATACAAGAAAAGGAACAAAACGTGACGTGCCCGACCCCACAACAGCATCTTCCCAAGCAAAACAAGAAATCAGAGGCCTGAACACGCCCCGTGCTCAGCCAGCACGGGGGCGTGCCCAAGTGTCAGCAAAAAAGACAAAGTGGTAGAAGCTTCTATTGCCCACCACGGGGCCGTGCTCAGCGGACACGGGTGTCACACCCCAACCGATGGCGGAAACATCGGGATGAGACGAAGTGTGTATAGATTGCAAGAGACTTCATAACACTATGTGACAATATTTAATTGAATTCAAATTTCATTGCAAGTGCTAAATTGTCATACAATATTTAAAATAGAAATAACAACATTGTTCAAATTCAACATAACATCAAAAGATAAATAGATTAAAGGTGTGTATCTAGTCCACCCTAAACTTGTTTCATCAATCATCCATACTTCAATAATCAACCTGCAACATGTATTAAAATAGAGTTTCAATGCAAAGGCAATGAGCGAGTATACAAGTTTGTTTACATAGCGTAATAGAATAACACTCAAATCCAACATGATTCATAATATGTGATTACTAGTATGCAATTTTGGCGTACAATATGATCAAACCCTAGAACACAACGCATAAATAGCCTAATCCCAATCGTTCAGCGGGGTGGTAACTTAACAATACCCAATAGAACAGCAGGCGGGGCGTTAATCCTATAGCGCTATAATTGTTAAGGTGGGCGAGCAAGTCAATGAGCATATAACGTTCCAAATCGTTCATAGAGCATACAAGAATAGCAAGTAAGTCACATTAGTTTCATGCTTCGTTCAAAGATTGAGTATGTTTAGTTCAAAAGTTGTTTACATAATTATACATGTTGCATCCCAAAGTGTAAAGGGGAAAAAGGGATCGAGTATACTCACACTGGTTGCGTTGCGTTTTCTTGTAATGACGCACGAGTCAAGATTGGGTAAAATCCAAGAACGAACAAGAGCGACTAACCTAGATATATAAACGATCTAGTTATTATTTATAAACTTAGTAAGTTACATGTTAATTACATCTTTAATTAATCCTATTAATATTTTAGGTTATAAAATGAATTAATATAAGTCATTAATATTTTATTATTAAACTTAAAGATCATAGTTAATTAAAAAAAATATAATTAAAGAAAGTAATCTGTTACTAGATTACATTAATAATTAAAACAAATAAATGTAGTCATGTTTCATACTAACCATTCATTGATTAATTTGAAGTTTTATAATTGATCTGTTTCTTTTATCACATCAAAACGTAATTGAGTTTAACATAACTTAAAGGTTTTCACATAAATGGGTTGGTTAATTAATTAATTCTACAATTCTTTTTTTATATTTAAAAAAAAGAAAAAAAGAACATAAATTAAAAGAATAAAGAAACTGTTGCGTTGAATTAAAGATTTCATTATTTTTAAAGTGTAGTAGCATGTCATCTTTCTTGTAAAACAAAAGGAACCAGACGATCAGCACATGAAACAAGTTTCTTTTTATTTAAGATTCAGGTGTAGATTTCTTGTATATGTAATTCATTAGACAAATTTTAACTTATTAATGTTCGTCATCCTCAATTACATAAACAAGACTCCTACTTCCAGTTGATTTGGAAGGCCATAATCATCGAGAAAATGTAACATCTCAACGGCGGATTGAACGATAAAACAAGAGATTAAAGGAAGATATACCGAACGATACGCTACGCGACTCCCGTCATGACTTCGGACGTATCCGGCGTGAGTACGGGTCCTCCGGTAAATCTCCGGTGGTTTGCGGGTTTCCGGCAAGGTCTGTATACCTCTGGTGGTGGCTGACGTGGTTGTTCGTATCATCTTCTTCGATTTAAAACGAACCGACACGAACATGAACCAGAAACAAAACCCAAACTCACTGTTATGATGGTTTATATATAGGGAATATATATTCACAGTTCCGGTATATAAAAGAAAGGAATTAAAGCGAGTTGGAAAGAAACCATTATACCGAACCGAGTCGAGTCCCGACGTAAAACTCCGATGTCGCTAGGAGTTCTCCGGCAAAACTAAAACCTTCCGGCGAGTGTGCATAGGGGCTTCTAGAGTGATGTAAGTGGTGTGAGTGTGTTTATCGAAAACGGAGAGGGTGAGAGGTGGTATGAAGGTATGAAGGTTATAATATAAGGTTCCACTTCATGATTGGTTTTAAAAATAGAGAGCACGCGTGATCAAGTTCTAATTCCGAGAAGTCGGGAACGACATTTTTTTTTTCGAACGGCGGCTATTTTATTAACTAATAAAATAAGACAAGGGGCCAACAAGAAGCTGGGGAACCCAAACAAGCGAAAAAAACGAATTACAAAATGATGTCGCTAATGTTAAAATCCCGCCATCTCTCCCACACGAGCTCGCTAAACTTGCTTCTAAACTTAATCCACATGAACGAATCTTCTTTGATATCTTCGACTACTTTCCCGACGTTAAACTGAATTCCTTCGAAAATAACCGCGTTCCGAGCCTTCCAAATGAGCCATAATGTAGCGTGGAAAATAACTTCAATCACTCTTTTCCAGCCGGCTGAACCTTTAATCTTAGATAAGCCATCCATCAGATCTTTAAGTGAACTAGGCTGAGTAAAGATGGGAATTTTAATCCAAACACACACGTGCCACCAAACTGCTCTCACCAAGACGCAAGACGCCGCTAGGTGATTACTTGTTTCGTCTCCGTAGCCACACAAGCAGCAGTTTGTGTTCAAAAGTGGCACACCGCGTCGTGATAGGGCTGATTTAGTCGCTATACAATCCAAAGATAACTTCCACACGAAGTACAACACCTTGCCCGGAGTCCATGCGTTCCACTTGAATCCATCAGCTTTGACCTTACTGCCTAAAATCTCAGCCACTTTCCACCTAAATTGCGCCACGGAAAACGTCCCGGCGGAGTCAACCACCCCCAACGAATCTCCCCCTTGAACACCCGCCTTCACCAAGTCATTATTTGCTGAAATAATATCCTTCCAGCAACCCGGTTGATCAGGTCTAACCGGGACTAAATCATCCCGGTTTTGCGTACCATGAACCGCTTTTACCACTTGAGCCCAAAGCTCCTCCATATTGTTCAAGTATCTAAATTTCCATTTCAAAAGCAAAGCCCAGTTAAGGGTTCGAATTTCACCCAGACCCAAGCCACCCATCCTCTTGTGAGCTTGGACTTTCCACCACGCCACCCACCTTAATTTACATCTCGTACCCGTGAACCCCCAAACAAAGTCGCGTCGAATGCCTTCCAATGTTTTCAGGACCTTTACGGGAGCTTTAAAAATGGATAAAAAATACGAAGGAAGGTTACCTAAAACCGACTTTATGGAAACTTTATGCTACATTGCTGTCAATAGTGGTTATGGAAACTTTATGCTACATTGCTGTCAATAGTGGTTAGGCGGCATGGTTGGTTTCAAAAAGGAAACAACCAAAATAGCCATTTTGACCACCAAAATAGCCATTTTAGCCAAGAATATAGTTTGACCACCAAAATAGCCATTTGATGCATCCTTGGAGCAGGGCATCCACCATTTAATGCGTCCGCCAATGGTGACTTGACACGTGGCAAAAGTTAATTGATAGGTCAGCCGCCGACGCATCCGGGCCAAAAAGTATGCTGATGCGTCCGGCTTAGCTGCATCCAGATGCAAATGGCTGGCTCGGCTGTGGCTCGTTGAGTGGCTCCTTGGAGGAGCTGTTAGACGCATGGTGGCGCATTGGGATCTGTTCGACGCATGGTGGCGCATAGGGGGCATCGGTTTCCGTGATTTTCTTTTTCTTTTTTTATATTTCACATATTCCTTCCTACTATATATATATAACGAAAAAAATCAGATTTATTTCAAAATTTTGTCTCCAAACCAACTGATTTATAAAAGTCTTTATAAAATGCTTATGTCAATGTATCCGCCTTTTGATACTCTCCAAATAAAAATGAAGTTGTTTAACGGTGTTGAAGATGACGTTTTCCTGAGCTTTAGAAGTCCTAGTGTTTATGGGTGACGGGACCTGCCCAAGCGACGGAAGTGATCTGTCCTCCCATTTTATGGTAGGTGGTTCAACGAAGAAATTCGAAGAACTCACCTACAAAGGGAACGTTGGATCACTTCGTGTTATCGGATTTCCCCGTCCACGTCCTCTACCGCTCCTCCAAAGCCGCCAAATTATTCAAAAACAAAGAGGAATTGGAGACCGAGCTTTGTGGAGGAATTGGATCACTTCGTGTTATCGCTTAAAAAAATATCTTTTTTTATTCTGTAATTTATTTTGGTTTGTTTTTTTTATTAGGTTTAATTGTTGTATTTAAAGTAAATAAAAAGTTGTATGTTTTTTATTTTTTTTTATTTAACATTTTTATCCATATCTCCATCTATATATTTAAAATTTGGTAACTAGTATACCACTTTAGAAATAATTAGAAGAGATGGGTGGTGGTGAATTTGAAGAATTTGAACCATCGGGTGATTGCAACCCACCACCATGCTACCCTTCATCGCCACCAGCCTACTGTGCACCGCCAGCAGGCTGCCGTGCACCGCCACAACCCCACTGTACACCGCCACCATCCCACTGTACACCGCCACCAAACCACTATACACCGCCACCAGGCTGCCGTGCAATGCCACCAGGCTACCGTGCACTGCCACCACCGTGTTTAAATCCTAATTCATCCAACCCGCTGCCTGTGAATACCGATGATGAGTGGGACGGTATCACCGATGAAGAAGCAAGCTTTGCTTACGATTGTGCCATGGCAGAACTCCAGTTTTCGTGTTTGCGAGTTGGTGGTAGTCAGTCAAACTACATGGATTGTGGGAAGCCCAAGAAAAGTGACCAACGTTTAAATTAGAGAAATAGTTATTAATGGTAGAATGTATGTTAATGGTAGAATGTATGTTAATGGTATTATGTAAATATCTTATCAAAAAGTAGTCCAAATTTAAGGTGAATAAAAAACAAATTTTATATTTTATATACAATTCAGTAATTTCTTATGAATACACATAAATATTTTCTAAATTTTATATATTAAAATGTTAATATGTTATTAAAGAAATTCATATTTTAGGTGATTTGTTATAAAAGAGAAATGAAAAACAAATTTTATATAAAATTTAGCAATTAAATTATATTTTGTGATTTTGTTTTTTTATAGTATTAATTTTATTATATTTATAAAGGAATTATTACATAAAGAACAGAAAGTAAAACGATCATGAAGGTAAATTAAAAAGGCCAAATTAAAAATTACATATTAAACTACGTTAGGACGTGGTAAACAACGCCAGAAATACAAATTATCTGCCATGAACCTTCTATATGAGTTCATTTTTTGATTGATGTCACCGGAGAGATTTATCGGTTTATCCGTAACGAGATGCTCCATCAGCATACATAGATACACAACTTCGTTTCCAGTCAAAGAGCAGTTTGACACGACAAAGTCATCATTCATTTCAAATGAAATGATTTTTTCTGGCTTTCCAGTCTTTTTCCAATAGCGCAAATTAACTAATACTGCTCCAAAGTATACGCATATTTTTGTCAGCCTAGGGATGACAACCTGTCTGTATTTTTCGCCTGCACAAATGTCTTGACCCGGGAACATTACCAGCTGTTGGGTTGCCAGCTCAAGACGTAGCATTAGCCACTCTTTATTTTCTAGCGGGATTGGGAAAAAACATAATCAATGTCAAAAAAGGAAGGAAACGGGCTTAATTTACCGTTACAGTAAGTAGCCGCGTTTTTCGTAACCGATTCCAATAAACAATCATAAAACTTTGGTGGTAGTATTGTCCAACGTAGATTTAACAAGGAGTTTTTTTGAAGTTTTCTACTTCTCCAATTCATCAGTCTTCCAACCCACGCTTCTATATGCTGTAAAAATTGTAGTGTTAGTAAGTTTTTTTAACAAAAATATAGTTTACGCAAAATTGTTCAAATAATTTACTGTGTCGTTGAGATAGCTGTTGAAACGAAACCCCAATAAAGTTCCCCAAAAGTTTTTGTCAAGCTGCACTGATCTATTAAAAATGGCTGAATAACAGAACGGTGCATCGCCTCTGTTGTAGAATTCGATCACATCTTTCGACCAATTTTCTGTTTCATCGTCTGGTATCGCCCATCTACCGCGGTTGTGCTGATGTAGGCTATGCCTATTATGTAGACAGTCTTCTTCTCCCATTTTTTGGGGGTTGGATGATGTTCCGCTTTCTGCTGCAGTCACCGGCTTTCTCCATCGATTACGGATCCAACTTGAGGATTTTTTTGCAGGTTGAGAGCAGTATTTTTCACCAGCTAATTCTTTTCCCCGCCGTTCGGACATGCTTTTTTATAAAATTTACGGAACCTCAGATTTTTTTTGTGTTTTTGCACTTGTAATAAAAGTTACTTATATAAAAAAAATTTACATTAAAAAAAAAACAAGATAAATGAGATGGGACGTCCCGACGCATCCTATGCGTCTTAGACGCCTAGGAAACTGCCAATGACTCTTAAATTGATTTATGGAAATTAAAGTTATATTAGAGGCATCCGATGCAGCGACACATTAAACGAGGGGTCCATAGACGCTTACGGTGTTAGGCGTCTCACATTGCAGGGACCACCACATGCGGTGGTTACACTGTTCCTAGGCTGCTGCTTCCGAAGCGGGTAACAGGGACCACCTTTGCCGGAGCTCCGAACCATCTTTCCTCAGTAAACCACACGATCCGACCCGATTCCGTTACTCTCCGACCCGATCCGACCCGTTTTTTAACGAAAGCACGCACAATGAATCGGAATTATTGGGAGGATGACCCAATGCCAAACTTTAACATTGAATTCACTGTAGAAGATACGGTTGCTATGCTGGACAACACTCTTCCGGCTACCACTAAACTGGTATTTCCTAATCTTAATTTTTTATGTTAGTGTTATTGGTTTTTTAGTTTTTGTTGTAGTCTTTACCATTCATTATCCCACTGATGTAGGCTAAGGCTCCTAGAATTAGAGTTAGAGCAGCTTGGACGGTTCTAGATAGAATCAAGAAGAAAATTACAGGTAATTTAGAACATAGGCTAAGGCAGACGGTCTTTGGTCACTATTTGGATCTTGAGTCTGTCATTTGTGAAAGCCCACTTTTGCTTTGTGTTGCACGTCATCAGATTCCCAGTGATAATCCTAGCGATGGAATAAGTTATGTGTTCGGGAATGATTTTATTCATTTTACTCCCATCCAATTTTGTCTCATCACCGGGTTTAGATTTGGGCAGATTACAAATACGATATTTAATGGATCACCTACTTCGTTCAGTTCAAGAATTTTCCCGGGGATACGCGATGTAAAGTTACGTCATTTAGAAGATGCATTTGATTCGGGCTGGTCACAACTCAGTGAAGACGATTGTCTTCGTATCTGTCTGTTGATGTTACTAGAGTTAGGTTTTAAAGGTACCCAACGGTTCGAATCCATTGACAAAATGGTTCTGAATTTGGTTGATGATTTAGAAGCATGGAACAACTTTCCGTGGGGTAGCTATCTTTGGCGGAGCACGTATGTGCATGTTTATGATTTGAGTCGTCGACACCAACAGGGTAACGCTGGGTTCTCGTTGCCTAGTTGTGTTTGGCCGTTCAAGGTACAAATTTTGATTTAATCTAATGCAATACATTGCAACCGCTTACTTAAAATAAAATAAATTAAATTTATGTATATGTGTAGATGTGGATTTATGAAGTATTTCCAGAATTTAAGGAGATGGTTTCATTTTTTAAAACCGAAGCAATTCCAAGATTTTTGGGTTGGGGGCCTGGAAAAAGGGTTACAACTACCACCGTTGAACGCATTTTTCAATCTGCACAAAAGGTAATTGCTGCTGTTTGTTATTTTATTCTCAGTTATATAGTAAGATTAGAATAAAGTGATTGATAAAACTTTTCATTATTCAATTCTTAGAATGAACATTACCGTCCGATTCAAACCATATTGCCCACTAGTCAGGAGATGCAGACTGAGTGGTACATATCGAGTGTTCAGCATTTAGATAGTATTCGTATAGCAAGTGAGGTGCCCCGTAACATGCAGCCCAATTCTGATACGATGCACAGCAGTGGTGAGATTCCAAATGATGGGGTTGCTGACGGGTTTGAAGGTTATGCAACGTTGACCCCCATGGCCACCCAAACAGCAAGAAAAAGAAGGTCTGCAATTCATGATGGAGGAAATGTTTCAAATACGGATGAATTGGAATCGTCTCTTGTTGAAAAATTTATATCAATATTGGACCTGAACAATGAGAAGCTAAGTTCGATAATTGAGGCAAAGTTTGAGGCAAAGGTGAGGGTGAAGTTAAATAAATGTGTTTTATGTAATAGTGATGCTAATATGTCTATTTCTTATGCAGCTAATGAGTCTAAGTCTTGATCATGGTAGCGTTCATTCAGTCGGAAAGGTAATGTTGTATTGCGAGGATTTAAGCAATTCAATTACATCAAAAATAATATATACTAATGTTCGTTATCACTTAAACTTATGTTTGTAGCCGGAAGTAGACTCGTTTGTGAACTTGAATGATGTTGGTGATAATGAAGTGGCAACTTGCAAGTTGCAATCGTCTGACGATCTTGTATGTAATAATACAGAACAGTTAGTCAACGATGCCCCGACAGCCGCAGTGCGGCGATCAGAGAGGTTAGTAAAGCCCGGTCCGTCTATGCTATCACCTTTTGTTTTGTTCAAGAATGTGTCAAAGAGAAACAAGAACAAAGAAGATAGTACGTGTACGGATATACAGATTCAAAAGATCCGAGATTGGTATATCATCGAAAGTTCACTGGTAAACAAGACGGATTCAAGGACCCGGAAGCTTGGAAAAACGATGGCCGGTGAAGTTGGTCCACAATTTTGGTCTTCGTTGCTAGGTGACGACGGGTCCGGTTGGTTAAGTGATGATGTAAGAAAATTATCAATATTAATGCTTTCAAATTATTTATATTTTCAAATCTGTTATTTTAAAAATTTTTCAAAACAACATTTATACGATTGGATGATTAAGATGTACGAGCAGAGGAACGACACCGATCGTTGGAGCATTCTACCACCCTATTTTCAATTGACCGTAATTCAGTGTGATGCACACCGGAGGATGGACCGCTATTTCAATGGGTCCTTGATTCCTATTCCACCAATTTCCGAAGTTGACGAGGTAAATTATGTTTGAATGCCGAAATGTTTATATATATTTCATTTAAAAATAAAAAATTACTACCAACTTTTTTATGCATGGATAGGTTTATGTTCCGTTGAATATAAAAAACGTGCATTGGATTTTGGGGGTGTTCCACCTTCGCAATCGGACTCTCACAATTTACGACAGGTTCGTCATATCGTATATATACTACCAATATATTGCATTGAATCAATTTCTTACAATTTACATATTCCTACGTGTGTAGTTTATTGCAAAGTCAAACATTGGTTCAAGACAGAACGGAAGTCATTTACCACATCAATTTTGCCTTCGACATATGGCTACGCATCAACGGATACTATTCAGCCGATGAGCCAATAAAGTTGTCGTTGCCGTTCAAAGTCGTTTACCCCAGGCAAGTACCTCAACAATCAGGGAGTTTAGGAGATTGTGGTGTATGGGTTTGCATTTTCATGGAAAGGTTGATCAACAAGGAACCCTATTATCGAGAAGAAAACACCGCAAAGGCAGCTTACCAAATGAGACAAAGGTTGGCTATCATGTTCTACGATAGCCTGTTACCGAAAAACTTTGATCTTGTCAGTAGTTACCAGTCATTTGAAAAAAAATGATGAGGATGAACAAGTTGATGAAAAAGTTGTAGATCCGTAAACAAGGTATTTTGACATTGAACATTTTGCATTGGGCCGGCCCATTTCTGATTCGCCCCATTTCTGATTCGGCCCAATTCTGATTCAGATTTGGGGCCCAATTCTGATTCGACCCATCCTATTTCCACTGAATTAAATTTGTTCGATTTCAAAAAATGTCATTGGGCCGGCCCATTTCTGTTCGCTTTAAGTATGGAAACAGTGTTTTTAATTGTTTGTTTATTGTTTATAGCCCATTTACATTACAATATTTTGGTCTAGCCCATGCAGTTGACCCATTATTACGGGTTGGGCCGGCCCAAATCTGATTCTCCCCTTTCTGATTTGGCTCATTACAGAATTATGTAAAAAAAAAAACACTCTGTTTAATGTAAAAAAAAAAAAAAAACTTGTTAACCAAATATAAAAAAAAAAACTTTTAATGCACTATTTTCTGGCCGGCCCAAATCTGATT
This sequence comes from Helianthus tuberosus, assembly GCA_030545235.1. Classification (NCBI taxonomy): domain Eukaryota; kingdom Viridiplantae; phylum Streptophyta; class Magnoliopsida; order Asterales; family Asteraceae; genus Helianthus; species Helianthus tuberosus. The sequence goes on along the minus strand of CM060389.1, from coordinate 1,462,910 downwards.
CTCCCAAAAAAAAAAACTTTTAATGCAGCAATTCTTACACTATTTTCGGACCAATTCAGAAGGGGGTGGAGAATTATGTAAAAAAAAAAAAAACTTGTTAACCAAATATATTAATATAACCAAATAGATTTAATGCACATAATATATATTAATATAACCAAAACGGTTCGTTTCATACATATCTTAAATATTAAAAATAAAACTTGTTAACCAAACTAGTACATAAAACCAAAATCGGTTAACAAACGGGTGATCTTAGACATAAGTGACGAACTATATGAAGATTTACAAGTAAATCTTCATAATCTCCCAAACAGAGACCCGATCGAAGTCTTCATGATACGTCAACAGGTACTCTAGTTTTGCGTCCTCGATCACTTCTTTTTCAGTTAACTTCTTTTTCCCGTTGGACGCTGCCTTGGCCGCTTCCTTTACCCTTCCATTGAACCTCGAACACATGCACCTTAGGTAGGCCGAACGGGTCTCCACCTCCATGACATCTCGTTCGGTTTCACCAACATGTCTACAAAACATGTGGAAAACGCTGACCCAAAAGGCGGCATCCATAGTAGCATGGCGGCATAGGTGTCTCGTTTCAACGTAGGACATTGCAACGGCAATGTCTTCAACCTCGGTCCATGAATAATCCATGTTCTTGAAGATTTTGTGTAGAGTAAAGAAAGTGGAATGATTGTTATGGGAAGTAGGTTATATATATAGGCATGGATGTGTTAATTAAATGCAAAATTAGTATAAGTTAATAAAGGAACTAAATTGTAACATAAATTTTAATAAAGGAACAAAATTGTCATTCCATCTTTTGAAACTTACAATAATTAAATGCTAGTTTTTTATAAGTTATAAAAATACCTTTAAATAATAATAAAAAAACAGATTCTGAAAGTTTATAAAAAATTATTAAATTATTTTATTAATATTGAGTTTACCTATTTTCACAATAATGTATTAGTTATAAAAAAGGAGGAGGTAGGTGGAAGTTATTATTGGTCTATAAATATGGACCATTGGTGGGATTTTTTCATACCACCACAAATTTTCACAATAATGTCGTCAAAAGGAAGGCGTCAATCAAGCATTCCAGATTGTGTAGAGAACACTGTTTGGCTTAATCGGGATGACCAATCTGTTCATTGGTCACAAAATGTTCTTGACTTCTACTATGACGGTGATAGCCAATTTTGCTATTCAACTTATATGGGGCAGACGCCATTAGACAGAGAGTGGTGGGGTGGAGTACTAGGGTATTGTGGAGATGGATTTATGCAAGAAACGGTAATTAGATTATTTTACATAGTTTTATTGGTTATATTATTTATAATTTTTAAATATGATACTTTAAAAAAAAAATTAGCATGTCCGTGCATGGTGTAACAAGCTAATACAAGATAGAGAAACAGAAAATCGTCAAGGGACATCTTCATCAAATACTGTTTGTTGGACCATTCTACCCCCAAATTTTATAAACCTTCTGGCGGAACAGGATCAAGATGCTTACGGATACGCTACTGGCAATGTAGAACTTTACCCTGCCTTTTGGGAAGTGGATACGGTAAAAAAAATTACATTGTAACAATGAGCAACATAGATATGTACTCACTAAATATTTACCGTATCTCCTTTTCAGGTTTACATACCAGTATCCCAAGACAAAGAAGGCTGGGTAATCTTGAAGATAGATATTCACTCACTAAAAATTACCGTTTATTTTACCAATAAATGTGATGCACTTAATTGCGGGGAACGATTCTGCATTCACAGAAGGATACACCAAATTCTAGTAGAATTCGAGAGTCTCTTCTTATGGTTCCTCGGTCGTATACATTATTGGGAAAATGTGGGACTAAGTGAGGCTGATGCGTTGGAGTACACCGGGGATGTTGTCTGGCCTACATCGGACCATCGGGTTGGTCGGAATTCGGGTGTGATATTGTCTATGTTGCTGCAAAATCTTGTGCAAAACAGTGTACTTCCAAACTGGCAGGAACGAAACATGCAAGATGCATGTATGAGATATAGAAGATTTATGGCGGATCAACTCTATTCTGCACGTTTCACACCCCATTAATAATCTAATTAATAAATAATGCCTAGTGAAATTATTGTGAGATAAATTAATCCATAAATTAATTGAATCGAAATTTTTGTTAATTGTTTATTTAGTGAAATTATGTTCTTTTTTTTTCAATTATAATAGGCTTGTTTTGTAAATTACAAAAAACTTAAAACAGAAAGTTAATATAAATAAAATAAGGATTGTAATATACATTTAAATTTATACAAAAACTTCTTTTTTAATCATCACCCAAATTGTACAAGGGGTATGTATTTTGAATTACATAATCCTGAAATTCTCCAGCTTCAACTTGGACGGTTGTGGGTTGTTGCTTAGAGACGGTGCGAGAAGAAGTCTTTGTTTTGGGCGGTGCTAAACAGCTCACACGTGAATGCCCATACGTTTTGCACTTACCGCAATATAGGGGAGTTGGGTCCTCTCCTAGCGATAGGATTCGTTTGTTTTCTTTCGGACGTCCGGCTTGTCGTTTTGTAATAAGCGGTGGTTGCAGATTCACCAGTCCATCGGGTACTTCCCACTCTGATTTATCAGGGACTGGATTTATATGCTCCTCATACGTGGATTTATAAACTTCATTAGTGTAAAATGACATCGCATAATGAGCACAATCTGGTTCACCTAAAAATCTAGATACCGCAATAACGTGCCCGCAAGGTAACCCAGATACTTACCAAACCCGACAACTGCATGTTCCATTAGAGAAGTCAACTAAACCTCTCTTTTCACCGTCATCAACATCAAAACTGTCCTGGGCAATTCCAGCAACCACCCACGAACGAGAACCTTCAACTTTGCCTCGAATTTTTTTTGAGCCCACGTTGTAAGCAAGTGTTCCCCTTGAATTCCCTCTTTCCGGCGATCATAGAACCATTTTTGGACAGACTGTATGAAAAATTCTATCAGTTGGGTTATTGGAATTTTTCGGGCATGGTTTGATAAAGCATTCATAGATTCAGCGCTATTAGATGTCATGTAATGATATCTTCTGGCTGGACAATGTGCTCTTGACCATTTGTCAAACCCAATTTCTATAAGAATGTTTCGTAATCTTGGAAGAGCAGCACATAGCGCGTCGAATGATTCTTGAAAATCGGATATCCGGTAAGATTTGCAAGTCTTCCACCAAAGACTCTCATATTCCTTTTTTTTACGGTAATCGAAGGTTGACCATCAAATGACGACAACATAACCCGTGAAAGCTTCTTGGAAACACCACCCGTACGGCTAATTGTATAGAAGCTGCCCGGTCAGAAATGATTGCCAAATCTGGATGCTCGCCGATACATTCTTTCAGTTTTGAAAGGAACCACGTCCACGACTCACCGTCTTCAGATTTACCAATGCCATAACCAATAGGCAAAATCTGATTGTTTCCGTCCATGCCAACAGCCAAAAACATTGTTCCTTTAAATTCACCCTTCAAGTGGGCCGCATCTATGATGATAAGCGGTCTTAAATTACGGACAAAGCTCCGAATCTGAAAGCAATACGATAATGTTAGATTTTTGGGGAAAATTTTATTTATTGATTTATTTATTTATAGTCTTTCACTTACCACCGCACCTATGGCCACAAATAACATTTCAAAACGACTTTCAGAATCAGTGCGTATGTGTGTCACTGTTCCAGGATTAACCTTCTCCAAGTTATAACAATAGACGGGAAGTTCCGCAAAAGAACTTGAGGAACTACCTTGCAAAAGTTGTAATGCGTTACATTTCCCACGCCATGCTTGCATATACGATAAATTGACTTTTTCTTTAATCCTAAAATCCTTTACAATTTCGGTCGAACGGTATATCCGTCCAGAATCTTTAAATTGTTCTATTAATAAGCTACCCACCACCATTGGGTTTGCTTGTCGCATATGTGGATATGTTTGCGTCTTAGAACATGTATGTTTGTTGTTAAAATGTTTTATGTAAAAAACATCACAAGATTCCCGACTCGCTGCCTTGAAATTCCACTGGCAATTCTCATCAATACAAGATACTTCGTAACGAGTTTTGGATGATCTGTCTACTTTATACGAAAAACTTTCGGAAAGACACAATTTTCCTAATTCTATTTTCATTTCCTGTTTGTTACGGAAAATATAACCTATGTAAAACTGGCTTTTATTTTCAAGGGGACAATTAACATTATCAGTAACTCCAGATTTATATGATGCGTTACATTCAACTTCAGGAAAAACAGTTACGTTAAGATCAGGACATTTAAAAAAATTGGAAGAACCCACAGATGAACCAACTTGTTCTTGCACCACATATAATTTAAATAACTCAAGAGGGTTTGTTTCCGCAATATTGGAAAAAAAAGTAAGATCGGAATCATCAACTATATCAATGGGATCGCTAAAACTTGACATTTTGTAAGATACACGTGTGATGTTTTGAAGACCTGTTGACTCACTAAGATTTTTTAAAAATGTGTTATAAGAAATTTTAGTAGAAGTTTCAAAACCACGTCTAACAAAATCCGGTTGGACCACGTACTCTAGCCTCCCATCAACGACTTCCCACTTGCCACCACAGTAAACAACAAATCTGATTGCCATATCAATAGAGAGAAAAAAAATATGAAGATGTATTTCTTGGTAACCTATATTCTAATCTAAAAATAGAAACGTGTATACATTTATAATAAAAGATAATAAATAAAAACGGAAACTAATTTTTTTTGTGTAATGCGTCTCTCGACTCCTCGGGTAGACGTCCGTCATTACTAAAGACGCATCAAAAAGCTGACAAATGGATGCTTCTTCTAGACGCATTAATAAACGTGATAAGACGCATAAATTTGTGTTAAGACGCATCCAAAGCATCCAGCGTCTGACAATGGAAGCGTCAGATGGACGCATACGAAGCAGCTCTAAGGGGCATCCAAAAGCTGACAATGGAAGCGTCTGCTGGACGCATACGAAGCAGCTCTAAGGGGCATCCAAAAGCTGACAATGGAAGCGTCTGCTGGACGCATACGATGCAGCGCTTAGGGGCATCCAGCGTCTGACAATGGAAGCGTCTCCTGGACGCATAAGAAGCAGCTCTACGAAGCAGCTCTAAGGGGCATCCAAAAGCTGACAATGGAAGCGTCTGCTGGACGCATACGAAGCAGCTCTAAGGGGCATCCAAAAGCTGACAATGGAAGCGTCTGCTGGACGCATACGATGCAGCGCTTAGGGGCATCCAGCGTCTGACAATGGAAGCGTCTCCTGGACGCATAAGAAGCAGCTCCTAGGGGCATCCAAAAGCTGACAATGGAAGCGTCTTCTGGACGCATACGAAGCGTCTATAACCGACACATAAAAACTTGTGCCCAGCCAGACGCATCACACTAAGCCAGACGCAAGCTAAAGTGGATGCGTCGGGTAGACGCCTTCGAAGCAGCAGGAGTTTTCAGACCCAATCATTGACACACGTGTCGCTTGACTATTCCCTGACGCGTTGGTAAGACCTGCAGACGCATCAGATGGCTCGAAATATGTGATGCCCTGGTCCAAGGATGCATCAAATGGCTAAATTGGTGGTCAAACTATATTCTTGGCTAAATTGGTAATTTTCCCCAAAATTAATGTTGGTTAGGTTGCAGTTGGCGGCAAAAGAGAATGAAATTGAAACAAAATTGAATTTGTTTTATTTTCTAATAAATGCACAATTAGTCCCTTAACTATGAGAGGTTAATAGATTAGGTAGAGTAACTTTGTTTAAGTTATATTTCCTCAAATAAACTAACTTTAATAACCTCGTTTACAAACGTCTTTGAAACCTTTAACGAGCCTAACTAAGTTTAATAGCTAATTAATATTATTATAATGGTTTTATTATCATAGCAATATTAATTAACAAATTAATTAAATAAATAATCATATCCTTAAAATTGTTCAACGATTGTTTATTTCACGAAAATTTCCGTTTGTTCAAGGTTAGGATTCGATTTTTTTTAAACGGGTCAGATTTTGAGACGGGTCGATTTTGACGGATGTTACAACGGGGCCGTGGTCAACTATAAGATTCGCACAATCCAGGCAAATCTTCATAGTACAAAGATTCTTCTGCACATGGGGTCGTGCTCAGCGGACACGGGGGCGTGGTCAACTAATAAGACAAAGCTGCAATTAATGAAGAAAGAGAGGATGTGGACACTGGGCCGTGCCCGAGCTTCTGTTCAGCCTATAAATAGGAGTGCTTGGCTCAAGCTCAAACCATCCCTTGGCACACCACCTCTCTCACACTTCACCCACCACCCACCACCACCATAACACCATCATCCACCACCATCATCCATTGTCCATCGTAGAGTGTGTGAGTCGTCTCGGGATCCAAGATTGACCGTAAGAGTTCTTGACAATCAAGGCCATGTTTGCCTAAGTCTCTTACATCACTTGGTGAAGACAAAGTGTCTAGTGTAATACTTTTTATTTCTAATCTTTTGCACTTTTTATTTGGTTTTGTATTAATGACTTAAATAACTAGTTACTTATGTTGAAGGTGATCTTTCCTTATCGTTTGTCCGTGGTGTCTTGGCATTATTTTACTGTCTATATAAAATAAAAGATTTTCACCATTCATATCTCCACGGTCTATATGGAGGTATGTTGGCTACCTGGTCGGGGGTTAAGGGAATGGTTTGGTAAAGGTCTTGCCATTGTTCAGCGTTTAGAGGTCCTGCAATGGACCTGGGTCAAATTTAGTAGGACCTCCTTCAATGCTTCACGGTATTGGATGGCGGGGGTCCAAACTCTTTGATCCCCTCATAAGTTAACTACTATTAATACTATAACCCGGCTATTTAGGACTGTATCCCTGCTGACTCAGACTACTTAGTCAAGGGTAACGTCACCTCCAAAAGAGGGGCCTACCATAATATTGCATTAATAACTTAATTCATTATCTTCCAATAATCCACCCTTTTAGGATTGTATCCTTGCTGACTCAAACTACTGGGGTGAGGGTAACGTCACCTTCAAAAGAGGAGCCTACTACAATAACTAAGATAATCTCTTAATTATGTGCAAAAGTGCGGAAATAATCAAAGGTTACACTAGATACGAGTCGGAACCAAGTGATTCATCTTGTCTATCTGTTTTTTTCTTTTATTTTATTTTCAGCATTTTAGTTAGTTTTTATTTTTCTTAGTTTAAAACCTTTTTCTAAACTTTTTATTTTGATTAGACGTTGAGGATAAACCGGTATTAAAAGCTCTTGTGTCCTTGGACGACCTCGGTATCTTGCCAACACTATACTACGCTCACGATGGGTGCACTTGCCCATATGTGTGTTTAGTGTTAGTAAAATATCGTGTTTTATAAACTTAAAACTTGGCTAAAATAAGTGTTAAAGGGGCTTAAAATATACACCTAATATATATAACACTTCACACGCATCAAGTTTTTGGCGCCGTTGCCGGGGACACAAGGATTTTAAGAAAGTTAGGAATCAGCGGCCTAATCGTTTTTCTTATTTTTCATTTTTTTAGGATTTTTTTTAGTTTTTCTGTTTCTGCAGAGCTCAGCACGGGCCGTTCCTGGTCAGACACGGGCCGTGCCTAGCATCATCACTGGCAGTTTTTATTTTCTGAGTTACAGAGAGCTGAGCACGGGGCCGTGTCGGTGCAACACGGGGCCGTGTCCAACTCCCAGTAACAGGGATCTGGAAAACAATCACTGTACCTCTGACCACGGGCCGTGTCCACTGAGCACGGGGCCGTGGTGAACATTCTGACCAACGTTCTTTTCTGTTTTTATTGCAGGACTTGGAACCCAGGTGCCACATTTGACCCTCCTACGTAGTGCATAAGCTCCAGTTCTTGTAGAGACATAAAAGAACCCCTAGAAGAACCCGAACGCTTTCTCAGAAAAAGACTTAAAGCTAAAAATCAAGAGAAAGTTTCGGGGGACCCACTTCCAATGGCGGACCAATGTACCCTCATGGATTACCTACGGCCCACTGTAGGCAATCTCGGCGCCGCTATCAATGCACCGAATGTCGAACCCAACAACTTAGAACTTCGGCCGCATTTGATACAAATGCTCCAAAACTCCGCAACCTTTCATGGGCTTGCGGACGAGGATCCCCATCTACATATTACTAATTTCTTGGAAATATGTGATACTTTTCGAATCAATGGAGCATCAAACGACGCCATTCGCCTTAGGATGTTTCCATTTTCACTAAAAGACCGAGCTAAGGCTTGGCTTAACACCCTCCCAGTTGGCTCGGTAAACACCTGGGATGCACTAGCCCAAAAGTTTCTATATAAGTATTTCCCTCCTGCTAAAACGGCTAAATTAATGACTGAAATTAATACATACTCACAAGAGGATGGGGAATCCTTATATGAAACTTGGGAAAGGTTCAAGGAGCTTCTAAGAAAGTGTCCTCATCACGGTCTAGCGGTATGGCAACAAGTATCCACTTTCTACAATGGGTTGTTGCCACACACAAGACAAACACTTGATTCAAGCTCCGGGGGACTTTTAGGTAATCGCCGCCCAAATGAAATATATAATCAAATTGAGGAAATTGCTCAAACCAATTTTTAATGGCACACTCCCCGAGGTAATAAATCTATTGCCCCGGGCGCCCATAAGGTTGATGAAAGCACCTCTTTACAAGCCCAAATCGAGGCCCTCTCTTCGAAAATCAAAAGGCTAGAAATGACAAAAACGGCCTCGGTTATGGCTTGTGAAGGGTGTGGTGGGTCACATGAAAATTGGAGTTGTATGAAAGAATTAGATGAACAAGCGGAAACGGTAAACTACATTGATAATAGACCTAGGCCGTCGGGTCCTCCAACGGGTACCTACAACCAAGGATGGCGTAACCACCCAAATCTTGGTTGGAGAGATCCCAGCAATAGTAGTAACCAACAAAACCAACGAACTAATTTTCAACAACCACAAAATTTCTCTCAACAACAAGGTGGAAGAGAAAGGCTTAAAGATACCCTATCTCGCCTCATCTCCGACACCGAAAAGAAAAACTCGGATCGATTTCAACAATTGGAATCGAATTTTAGAAATCAACAAGCTAGCATTCAAAACGTTGAAAAACAATTAAATCAACTAGCTCAAAATTTCTCCGAGAGACCACAAGGCGCATTACCAAGTAATACCGAAACCAACCCAAAGGCGCAAGTACACCTCATCACGTTGAGAAACCGAACCGTGGGTCCCGAGGATGAGCCCTCACCACCAATTGAAGGAAGTCAACGCCAAAACACTACTTCACCCACACCTCAACCAGAAAAGGCTCCTTCAACAAATCAAGAGCCCACTAAGACTCATCCGATTCCGTACCCCGGTAGGTTAAATCGTCAAAAGACCGATGAGCAATTCGCAAAGTTCGAAAGTTTACTAAAACAATTGCATGTTAATATTCCTTTTATTGAGGTCCTAACCCAAATACCTAAATATGCAAAATTCATGAGGGATTTCCTCACTCACAAAAGAAAAATTGAATCATTGCAATTAGTTAACTTAGGCGAAGAATGCTTAGCTTTAGTACTCAACAAACTTCCACAAAAGAAAATCGACCCCGGGAGCTTCACAATCCCTTGCTCGATTGGGAAGTCCCCCGTCCGTAATGCTTTAGCCGATCTTGGGGCTAGCATCAACCTCATGCCCACGTCAATGTTCAAGCGACTCGGCCTAGGAACAACAAGCCCTACAAAGATGAGCATACAACTCGCCGACAGGTCCGTCAAATTTCCACAAGGTGTCGCTGAAAATCTGCTAGTCAAGGTTGACAATTTCGTCTTTCCAACCGACTTTGTCATCCTAGACATGGAAGAAGACACCGATGTCCCTCTCATCCTCGGGAGGCCATTTCTAGCCACCGCCCAAGCAGTGGTGGATATGAATGACGGAACCTTAACATTGAAGTTTGGGGATGAGGAAGTAAAATTTGAATGTGGAAGGAAAGTAGAGGAAGAAGATCCGGTCAACTACATGAAGGTCATAGACTCAAGCTTGGATGACGCTCTCCGACGGTGTAACATGGGATGCAATACATCCCACTTGGGTAACATATGACCAGGCTTTGGGTCTAGCCAAGGACCCTTATAAACGTGGCGCACCATGGAGGCATTCCACGGAACTATCCTTAGTTTAGTTTAGATTAATTTTCTTGTTTTCTAGTTAGTTTTAATTTTCAGGAATAAAACACACTTGAGATGGCAAAGGATGCAAGGGAAACTTGAACCAGCACTCCATACAGGAAAACAGAACCATCCGACAAATTTCTTCATTTACAGTAAGCTCGGCACGGGCCGTGTCCACCCAACACGGCCCCGTGCTGCACTATCTGCAGAAAAAGACCCAGTTCAGGTAACTGGACACGGGCCGTGTTCACCCAACACGCCCCCGTGTCCTGACTTCTGTTTCTCTTGTTTCAATTTTGTTACTGGCACTTGAACACGGGGCCGTGCCCGGATCACACGGGGCCGTGTTCAGCGCCCAGTAACACAAATTTTTTTTGCTTTTTACACCTTTTTACACATTCAATCAACTTAAAAACTTATTTTTTGGACACATTGAGGACAATGTGTAATTTAAGTGTGGGGGGGATGCTAAAACCTTGAATCTCGCAAGTCCTAAATACAAGCCTTACACAAAACTCTATTGGAACCGCTAATCACCCCAAATTTTTTCAAATTTTTTTCATTTTTTTTTACTTGTCTAGGTTTAACTCGGGAAATTCAAGTTCTTAAAAAGGTTATATTTTTACGAATTTACAACCGATAGCGTCGTGATAAAAAGAACCAACATAAGAAAATTATGAAAAGGCATGACAAGCTTAGTTAAAATTTGATTATATATACTTGATCACATAAAAACCCATTCCCACAAAAGTGAGTTTTGAGCCTTTATTGAGCATACACTTACATATCATTTGACTAAATGCTCATTTTTCGTTTCTTGTGTGAATAGCCGCTTGGTTCTTACGACTCTAGAACTTGCCATGACGATACATTCCCAATCCTTACCAACTTAAACCCGAGTAAGTAAATGATGGAGGCATTAGGACTAACCTTTTTATTTCTACACCATTATTTTTCTTTTTTTTACCACCTACCCAAAATCCCCCTAGTTAGCCCCTTTGAGCCTAAACCTTTTCATTTCATAACCCAAACCAAAAACCCTTTTTACCCACCAAAACCTTTTTCATTTCTAACCCTTTGTTTTAGTAACAAGTTCTGTTCTTCATATGACTTTTCAAAAAAAAAATTATTTTGTTGATGATGAAGCAAAAGAAAATAAACAAACAAGTTCATCAAAAATAACTTTGTTTAAATAAATATCTTCATCAAAATAAAAGTTATAGAAAGTCTTACGAAAACCGACACTTGTTACGCTTTTCGCCTTTTTTCTACTAACCACTAACCACCAACCCAACCACCTACCTTTAACCCAAGCCTAACCCTTAACCCTCAAAGTCCTCTTGATATTTACAAAGGTATATAAGTTAAAAAGGAGGAGGATTGATTGCTTGGCAAGCCTATGGTAGGAGTAAGTTCCATGCCGCTCTCGAGTGATCCACAAAAATACATTTTCGGCCGAGTGTTGAGTGATCCCCGTGAGGTATGTGAACCTGTATATAAATAGGATTTTACAAAGGCATGTTATGCCCTAATAAGTAATTTATCTTATGAAAAGTTCTTAATAAATCATGACGAATAAGATTGTAAATAAATAAAAATAAAATTAAATAAAGAATCTTGGAAATCCCGACACTCTACGACAAGCCCAAAACCTTCTTTTCTACCCATTCCATTTGGGAGTGCAAATAGCCACATATTAAAGAGTTTTGCTTGAGGACAAGCAAAGATTCAAGTGTGGGGTATTTGATGTGTTCAAATATTAACATATAAATTTCATCAAATGAGGCATAAAACTAACCCTTTTTTAGTACTAATGTTGGAAAAAGTGTGCTTTTGTCTTCCTTTTGTATTTTCAGGATTAAATGAGCTCAAATTAACAAAAGAAGCAAAAAGACATCAAAATCTAACATAAATACAAGAAAAGGAACAAAACGTTACGTGCCCGACCCCACAACAGCATCTTCCCAAGCAAAACAAGAAATCAGAGGCCTGAACACGCCCCGTGCTCAGCCAACACGGGGGCGTGCCCAAGTGTCAGCAGAAAAGACAAAGTGGTAGAAGCTTCTATTGCCCACCACGGGGCCGTGCTCAGCGGACACGGGGCCGTGGTCAACTATAAGATTCGCACAATCCAGGCAAATCTTCATAGTACAAAGATTCTTCTGCACACGGGGTCGTGCTCAGTGGACACGGGGGCGTGGTCAACTAATAAGACAAAGCTGCAATTAATGAAGAAATAGAGGATGTGGACACGGGGCCGTGCCCACTGGACACGGGGCCGTGCCCGAGCTTCTGTTCAGCCTATAAATAGGAGTGCTTGGCTCAAGCTCAAACCATCCCTTGGCACACCACCTCTATCACACTTCACCCACCACCCACCACCACCATAACACCATCATCCACCACCATCATCCATTGTCCATCGTAGAGTGTGTGAGTCATCTCGGGATCCAAGATTGATCGTAAGAGTTCTTGACAATCAAGGCCATGTTTGCCTAAGTCTCTTACATCACTTGGTGAAGACAAAGTGTCTAGTGTAATACTTTTTATTTCTAATCTTTTGCACTTTTTATTTGGTTTTGTATTAATGACTTTAATAACTAGTTACTTATGTTGAAGGTGATCTTTCCTTATCGTTTGTCCGTGGTGTCTTGGCATTATTTTACTGTCTATATAAAATAAAAGATTTTCACCATTCATATCTCCACGGTCTATATGGAGGTATGTTGGCTACCTGGTCGGGGGTTAAGGGAACGGTTTGGTAAAGGTCTTGCCATTGTTCAGCGTTTAGAGGTCCTGCAATGGACCTGGGTCAAATTTAGTAGGACCTCCTTCAATGCTTCACGGTATTGGATGGCGGGGGTCCAAACTCTTTGATCCCCTCATAAGTTAACTACTATTAATACTATAACCCGGCTATTTAGGACTGTATCCCTGCTGACTCAGACTACTTAGTCGAGGGTAACGTCACCTCCAAAAGAGGGGCCTACCATAATATTGCATTAATAACTTAATTCATTATCTTCCAATAATCCACCCTTTAAGGATTGTATCCTTGCTGACTCAAACTACTGGGGTGAGGGTAACGTCACCTTCAAAAGAGGGGCCTACTACAATAACTAAGATAATCTCTTAATTATGTGCAAAAGTGCGGAAATAATCAAAGGTTACACTAGATACGAGTCGGAACCAAGTGATTCATCTTGTCTATCTGTTTTTTTCTTTTATTTTATTTTCAGCATTTTAGTTAGTTTTTATTTTTCTTATTTTAAAAACCTTTTTCTAAACTTTTTATTTTGATTAGACGTTGAGGATAAACCGGTATTAAAAGCTCTTGTGTCCTTGGACGACCTCGGTATATTGCCAACACTATACTAGGCTCACGATGGGTGCACTTGCCCATATGTGTGTTTAGTGTTAGTAAAATATCGTGTTTTATAAATTTAAAACTTGGCTAAAATAAGTGTTAAAGGGGCTTAAAATATACACCTAATATATATAACACTTCACACGCATCACTTAGCAATTAAGTAAATTTAGGGCTTATGTAAAACTTAACAGTTAAGGAAACTTAGCACTTAAGCAAGCTAAGTTAATTAATCAGCTAATTACTTTATTTAATTAATCGGCTAAGTAAATTACTTAATTAAACCATTAAGGAAAATTAATCAGTTAAGTAAGATTAATTAATCAGTTAAGTATGATTAATTAAGTTAAGTATGATTAATTAATCAGTTAAGCAAGATTAATTAAGCTAAGCGAGATTAATTAAGCTAAGCAAGATTAATTAAGTAAATTAAACACCTAAATAGATATACATGAATATATATATATATATATATAGTGAGAAGATCATGCGAGAACCACCTCTTATTGCGAGAACCGCGAGAACCAATGTGAACACAACCAAAAATGCCTAAAAATAGCTAAAAATCACACAATTTTTTTAATGTTTTTATATAAAAATCGCTACTTTTCGAATAAAAAAAAAAATTTTGGCCACTAAAAGTAGCGATTTGAGCATAAAAAATATTTAAAAAAAAATTTAGATTTTTTTTTTGATTTTTTTAGGTTTTTTGGGGGTTTAGTTTTTAGCATTTTAGCTTGGGGTGGGGGTTTAGGTTTTTGGGGGGTGGCGGAGGGGGGTTTAGGTTTTTTTTTTTTTTTTTGGGGGGGGGGGGGGTTAGGTTTTTTTGGGGTTTTAGTTTTTAGCATTTAGCTTGGGGGGGGGGGGGGGGTTAGCTTAGGGGGGGGGGGGGGGTTTAGGTTTTTTTTGGGGGGTGGGGGTTAGGTTTTTTTAGCTATTTTAGGTTGTGTTTACATTGGTTCTCGCGGTTCCCGCAATAAGGGTGGTTCTCGCATGAACTCCTCCCTATATATATGAGATAGATAATATCAAAGGAAGGTGCAAGGAAAGTATAAGAAGATATATATATGGGTAGGAAGCTTCCTAGAAAATGTATAGGTAACTTCCTAAAAAAACTATAGGAAACTTCCTAGAAATTTCATACTTCTTACCTATAAATAGGAAGCCTAGGAATTCATTTTCCTTGCTCATTCCTTCTATTCTTCTTTCTATATGTTGGTGTTCTAACCAATAAACGTCAATGCGATGTTCTGTCCGATCGATTCGGGAACCAACTAACGAATGCCAAAGTGCTATACTTTGTGAATTTCGTTAAACGGATGCCAAAGTACTGTCTGAATAAGACTATACTTTGTGAATTTCGTTAAGGTTCTGATCTCGTGACCATCGTTAGGTTTGATGTGGTTTTACACTAATGTGTATTCCACTCTGTTAAACTAAATGTTTAACTACTCGAAACTCTACACCATACTCTTACAATCAAATGGATGCTTAATCATCAGAAGATTCAGAACCATAAAGTAGATGCTTAGAATCAAGATGCTTATTTAAACAAGACTATATGCTAACAAGGTGAGTCATTCTCTTTTTATCAACATTGTTTTACAATACTCCAATCATTTTCAAAAGTTATAATTACAGGGATTAAGTCGTGGTTACCTTGAATCACTGGCTAGTGGGGTATTGTGCACATTACTAATTTCTCACAGTTAGGCTAATAAATCCTAACAGTGATAATCATCACTACTTGGGTGAAATGACCCAATAGTGGTATGACCATCGTCACCAGGAGGTGACACGACGCCAGATAAAAATAAGATAGAAGCCATTGTTGTTAGTGCATTTATGTCTTTAGCCTTCGTCAATCTAGTCCGTAGTAGAAAACTGAAGAAAACGAGAGTTACATTGTTATTTTAGAATTAGTTAGTCAAAAAGGCAAGGTGGCATAACTGTAATTAATGAGATTCCTCATTAATCCCTTGGCCTATAAATAGATCTCTAGGGTTTCTCATTTAGAACTTTTGCCATTTTCACATCTTGGAGAGCTAGAGGCTAGAGAGAGAAAGTTTATTGTTAGTGATTCAGGTGCTGTACGTTATCAGATTTTATCAAAGAATCACGTTTATATTACGTCATGTGTGTTTAGGTCACGTTCGTGTACGGATTCCGCACGTTTCACGTTCGTTTCGCAATCGTTTCGGAGTCAAAACCGGTCCAACAAGTGGTATCAGAGCAGGAGCTCGATTGCACTGATTCAACACACATTTTCGATCGTGATTTCATCAGATTCAGATCCGAATTTCATCTACTTCTTCATATTTTTCATATTGTCACGTTTTTCACTGTTTTTAGTCAAATTGAACGGGATTTTACGGTCCGAATCGTCTGATTTTTTGATATGTTGTGCGTATACACCTGATCTATAACCCTACCAAGTTTCAGATCCAAATTCCTAACCGTTTAGGAGAAATCGAAGATTTTCTGTCCGATTTCGCGTAAAAGTTGCAGGTCCGCTCATAGGGAGGTCCGCTGATGTGCGTGAAGTGTCGTATATTTTAGGTGTATATTTTAAGCCCTTTTTAACACTTATTTTTGCCAAGTTTTAAATTTATAAAACACGATATTTCACTAACACTAAACACACATATGGGCAAGTGCACCCATCGTTGAGTGTAGTATAGCGTTGGTAAGATACCGAGGTCGTCCAAGGACACAAGAGCTTTTAGTACCGGTTTATCCTCAACGTCTAATCAAAATAAAAGTTTAGAAAAATGTTTTAAACTAAGAAAAATAAAACTAACTAAAATGCTGAAAATAAAATAAAAATAAAAACAGATAGACAAGATGAATCACTTGGTTCCGACTCGTATCTAGTATAACCTTTGATTATTTCCGCACTTTTGCACATAATTAAGAGATTATCTTAGTTATTGTAGTAGGCCCCTCTTTTGAAGGTGACGTTACCCTCACCCCAGTAGTTTGAGTCAGCAGGGATACAATCCTAAAGGGGTGGATTATTGGAAGATAATGAATTAAGTTATTAATGCAGTATTGTGGTAGGCCCCGCTTTTGGCGGTGACGTTACCCTCGGCTAAGTAGTCTGAGTCAGCAGGGATACAGTCCTAAGTAGCCGGGTTATAGTATTAATAGTAGTTAGCTTATGAGGGGATCAAAGAGTTTGGACCCCCGCCATCCAATACCGTGAAGTATTGAAGGAGGTCCTACTAAATTTGACCCAGGTCCATTGCAGGACCTCTAAACGCTGAACAATGGCAAGACCTTTACCAAACCGTTCCCTTAACCCCCTACCAGGTAGCCAACATACCTCCATATAGACCGTGGAGATATGAATGGTGAAAATCCTTTATTTTATATAGACAGTAAAATAATGCCAAGACACCACGGACAAACAATAAGGAAAGATCACCTTCAACATAAGTAACTAGTTATTAAAGTCATTAATACAAAACCAAATAAAAAGTGCAAAAGATTAGAAATAAAAAGTATTATACTAGACACTTTGTCTTCACCAAGTGATGTAAGAGACTTAGGCAAACATGGCCTTGATTGTCAAGAACTCTTACGATCAATCTTGGATCCCGAGACGACTCACACACTCTACGATGGACAATGGATGATGGTGTTGTGATGGTGGTGGGTGGTGGATGAAGTGTGAGAGAGGTGGTGTGCCAAGGGATGAGATGAAATGAATCCAAGCACTCCTATTTATAGGCTGAACAGAGAGCTGGACACGGCCCCGTGTCCGCTGGGCACGGCCCCGTGTCCGTCTGACACTCTCTCTCCTCATTAATTGTAATTCGCAATTACAATAAATGCGCCTGCTGTACTTTCGACATGCCCCCGTGTCCGCTGAGCACGGCCCCGTGGTGGGCAATAGAAGCTTCTATAGGTTTGTCTTTTCTGCTGCTTCTTGGGCACGGCCCCGTGCTGGCTGAGCACGGGGCGTGTTCAGCCTTCTGTTTTCTCTATTTTGCTTTGGAAGGTGCCGTTGAGGGTTCGGGCAGTTCACTAATGTTCCTTTTCTTGTATTTATGTTGGATTTAGCTGTATTTTTGCTTCTTTTGCGTTTTTGAGCTCATTTAATCCTGAAAATACAAAAGGAAGACAAAAACACTCTTTTTCCAATATTAGTACTAAAAAAGGGTTAGTTTTATGCCTCATTGGATGTAATTTATATGTTGCATTTTACACACATCAAATACCCCCACACTTGAACTTTTGCTTGTCCTCAAGCAAAACTCTTTAATATGTGGCTTACACTCCCAAATAGAATAGGTAGAAGAGAAGGTTTTGGGCTTGTCGTAGAGTGTCGGGATTTCCAAGATCTTTTTGGGTTTTATTTTTATTTATTTACACTCCTATTCGTAATGATTTATTTAGAACTGTTTATAAAAGAAATTACTTATTTGGGCATAACATGCTTTTTTTTTTAAATTTCATTTATATACAAGTTCACATACCTCGCGGGGAATTCACTCACACTCGGCCGAAGGTGTATTTTTAATGAATCACTCGAGAGCGGCATGGAACTTATTCCTACCATAGGCTTGCCAAGAAATCAATCCTCCTCCTTTTTAACTTTTATACCTTTGTAGATATCAAGAGGACTTTGTGGGTTAAGGGTTGGCTAGGGTTAAAGGTAGGTGGTTGGGTTAGTGGTTAGTAGAAAAAGGGCTAAAAGCGTAACAAGTGTCGGTTTTCGCATTTTTGCAACTTTTTATTTTGATGAAGCTTTTATTCAAACAAAGTTATTTTTGATTACTTTGTTTGTTTATTTTCTTTTTGCTTCATCATCATCACGATTTTTTTTTTATCGCGAAGAACCGAACTTGTTACTAAAATAAAGGGTTAAAAATGAAAAAAAGGGGTTTTGGTGGTTGAAAGGGTTTTTGTTTGGGTGATGAAATGAAAAGGTTTAGGCTCAAAAGGGCTAACTAGGGGGATTTTTGGGTAGGTGGTAAAAGAAAAAGAAAAATAATGGTGTAGAAATGAAAAAGGGTAGTCCTAATGCCTCTATCATTTACTTACTCGGGTTTAAGTTGATAAGGACCGGGAATGTATTGTCATGGCAAGTTCTAGAGTCGTAAGAACCAAGCGGCTATTCACACAAGAAACGAAAAATGAGCATTTAGTCAAATGATATGTAATTGTGTGCTCAATAAAGGCTCAAAACTCACTTTTGTGGGAATGGGTTTTTATGTGATCAAGTATATATAATCAAATTTTAAATAAGTTTGTCATGCCTTTTCATAATTTTCTTATGTTGGTTCTTTTTATCACTACGCTATCGGTTGTAAATTTATATGTCACACCCCGAATTTCCACGTGTCACCGGTGGGCCCGGTAGGGGAGTATCGTGACGTGGTTGGCAACATAATAGTCAAACAACACAATATTTAAATGCACAGCGGAAGCAAAGTATAGATTTCATTCAACCAACGATATTGTAATATTAAGTATCACAATTAGTCGAATATAAATCCACAGGTAGATTAAATAAAAAGGAAACAAATGTTCAACAGTTTATGACATCCAAGTTGGCGAGACTTAATGTGGATGCTAGGAGACAAGCCAGCCTATTTCGCGTAGTACCTGCACTTAACCTTTTTAAGAAAATACGTCAGTTTACACTGGTAAATACAATCAACCGACTCATTTTGAAAAGAGTTTAAGAAAATGCATTTAAGGCACAAGGCACAAATAATATTTTATAACTTGGGATACTTATTTAAATATATATAAACTTGTACAGGATTTACATGTTTCTTATGCGTTCAGTAGCCCGGATCGAGCCGGGTTAAAGATCAATTAACACACCACTTTATTTATGAGACACTAACAGGTGTACGCCTACACCTGAGTGCTGAGGTCGTGGCCATTTCGTAAAATGATGCCAGGGATATCCGGGACACGGTCATTAACCCCCCAAAGGCTTTAAGCAACAAAACAAATTAAACGGAGACATCTCAATCATTTAACCATAATAAGATTAAATATTCAACGCCCGACCAAGCGGTATTTTATATACCGTACCCAAGCCCGTATAGGGAAATAAGTTAAAAGTATTTACCTGAGTAAGTATAGTTCAAAATCAGCGAGTGCAAGTATCTTTTACTGGTTCTCCTAATCTGGAACGAAGGTTTATAATAACCTATTAGAATCCTAACGGGTCTTTAGTTAAGCTTACGCTTAGACCGGTTAGTTTTAAAGATACGGTTCGTACGCACGATCAAGCGAAGAACGGATAGAATGTGATTTAGACCCGACAAGTTTGAAGACTTGTTTAATATGGGTATATGATACACATTCTGGATTTTTAGTTAAAACCGATAAGGTTTGACCCGTTTCGGCTAATTTATGTAAACTAGTTACATAAACCGAACCGAACGCGCATGAAGCGTAACGGGTATCCGTAATAGTCCTAAACAGGTTTCCTAAGTTAACATGCCTTAAATAAGTTGTGACATCAGTAGGATATCACCCGTGACGCCCCAAACGAGTTTAATCTCTTAATAAGCCCCGTAGGGGTATTTTGGTCATTTTAAAGATTATAAAAGGGTTTAATTAGACACCTGTGATCCGGGTCTGAGTTAATCAGTAAAATGGCCTATTTTAACAGGTTATAACATTTGGTAATAAGTCTTATATGTTAAAATAGTTTTAAACCCAAACTATGCGTTAAATACGCGTATAAAGTCGTTTTAAGCGACGTACGGTTTAAAATACAATTCTGAGTTTCCAGGTCAGTTTAACAGGCTCAAAATACTATAATTATTATTTAAAATCAGTAGCAATTGGATTGGCGCCATTTGGATTTGTAAAACTCGTTTTATGGCCTAAAAGGGCATATTCGGTATTTACCGAATTAAGGCGCTAATCCAAGCTTATGATCAGTCTAAAAATAATTAAAAATCTTTAAAAATCCTAAAATATTATTTAACATCAGTGGGTGAAAGATTTGGTGTCAAAACTGAGTTTAGATAGGCTTTACGCTAATGGCGCCGTTTAATTAATAAACATGTTTATAAATACGCCATTAAGCATAACTCCTAATCTAGACTTCCGATTGACGTGAAATTTTGCAGACATGTTCAATAATCAGTACTAAAGACTTTTGCACTTTTACATTTTCTAAAATCTCGTTTGATGGTCATAAGGGCATTACGGTCAATATTTAGGCGATTAACGGAAACATCGGATGATTAGGGATTCGAGTGGTATAAACGCAGAGGCTTATACACACATGTAACTAGGTCCTAATGGAACTTTAAGGCATGTCTAAAACTATAAGAATCGGGTCAGAACTGAGGTCAAAGCAAAAGTCAAACCTTTGCGTATCTCGGCTCCGAATCGGTTCTAAACATAAAGTTGTCGAATCAAGCAAGCGTATACAAGTTTTTATACTTATTTCCAGTTGGTAAGAATGATAAAATAGGCTATACGCCATTTACATCGCTAATCATGCATTAAACCAAACATAACAATTCTGTTGACTTTTTCGGAAGTAGTTTGACTCGATAAACGACCTAGTTAGGATTCGAATTAGTGAGTGCTCTTTTAGGGGTTTATTAACCATATAAATACCAACTTATAACAACCTTTGATTCGACAAATCTCTGGATCATTTATTTATCAACGAAAAGTCAAACCGTAGTTACGACGGTTTGATTTCTAGGCCATAAACTAAGTATGAATGAATTAGGAAAGATCAAAGGTACTTACACAAGTCTTATGGATGATATGGAATGTTTGTGGCTTGCTTGAATGATCCAGAAATGCTCAGAGGTGAAGAATGAACAAAGTGGTAACATGTGGGTCTTGATATAAGGCTTCAAACACTCTTAGATGATCAACACATAAGTCTAGGGGTGTTGTATTATCATCCACAAGTGCCCTATAGGCTAGAAACCATTTTAGGCAGCCCAAGGTTTCGAAAAAAATGAGATTGGAGTCGGTTACATGCATCAACAGGCAGCTGTCCATCTTTTCTGCATCTGCAGGTCGGAAGCGGCCCGCTTTGCATTTCTGAAATCCTGATGCGGGCCGCCTGGGCCATCCGGATCAGGTGAACATGTTTCATTAATTGCAATTTGGTCCCTGGGTCCCCCGAAAGGTCATTTTCAAGCTGTTTCTTGTATGCTAAGACTTTGTAATTTATATATGGGGCTTTAATACTTATACCCACTTTGTCAAGTCCTCGGGTAACTTTGTGATCACCCGAAAAGCCCTAAATTTCAATGTTGACGACTTTAACCCTCACACACGAATTTTATCACAACTTGTTCATACGATAACGAAACTTCATGAAATTTTTGTGGTACATTCTAGTGAGCATAATTAATCGTTACAAAGCTTCGGGTTTGTCAAAAGGTCACTCAGAGGTATAACTTAAACATGTTGGCACATTTAACCCCTGTAGTTTGTAATCTCTCACTTTCTTTCACAATTCGCTTCGTATGATCCATGATCTATTCGTTTAGGGTTATAAACATCATGTAGGGTTATTGCAAAGTCTATTTATTCATTGTTGACACTTTGAACCCTTATAATTACACAGTTTCACTGTTTGTCAACTTTAGTCCTTCAAGAACATTCCTACACACGTTCAAACCTATGACACGTGTCAACACTTTATAGGACGTAAATTTTCGAGGTGTTACATCCTCACCCCCTTAAAAGAAATCTTGACCCGAGATTTACTGAAACAAGTAAGGGTACTTTTCCTTCATTGTGGATTCAACTTCCCACGTGAATTCGGGACCTCTACGGGCATCCCATTTGACCTTTACAAAAGGTATATGCTTCCTTCGAAGCTTCCTCACCTGTCGATCTTCGATCGACAAAGGTTTTTCCACAAATTTCAAGCTCTCATCGATCTGCACATCTGTATAGGGTATAACCACTGATTCGTCAGCGGAGTCAGCGAAACACTTCTTCAGATTGCAGATGTGGAACACATTGTGTATACCACTGAGCTCTTCAGGTAAGTTTAACTTGTAGGCAACTGACCCGACACGTTCTATAACCTCGAAAGGTCCTATGTATCTCGGGCTTAGCTTACCTTTCTTACCAAATCGCATCACTCCCTTCCAGGGTGACACTTTAAGTAGGACTTTTTCACCTACTTCGAAGTGAAGATCCTTACGATTTGGATCAGCGTAAATCTTCTGCCTATTCCGGGCAGCTTGGAGATTGTTTCGAATCTGGACAATCTTGTCCGTCGTTTCGAACACGATCTCAGGTCCGGATAACTGGACTTCTCCAACTTCCGCCCAACAAACTGGTGATCTACACTTTCTACCGTATAATGCCTCAAAAGGCGCAGCCTTGATGCTGGTGTGGTAGCTATTGTTGTAGGAGAATTCGATTAATGGCAGGTTCTTATCCCAGCTACCTCCCAAATCGATTGCACATGCACGTAGCATGTCTTCTAACGTTTGAATAGTACGCTCACTCTGACCGTCAGTCTGTGGATGGTAAGCCGTACTAAAATTCAAACGTGTGCCCAAAGATTGTTGGAAACTTTTCCAAAAGTGAGACGTGTACCTAGTATCTCGGTCAGAGATAATAGCTACAGGTATGCCATGTAAGGCTACAATCTTATCAACGTACAGTTGGGCTAACATATCGGAGCTGTAGGTCTCCTTAATGGGTAGGAAATGTGCTGACTTAGTCAGTCGGTCAACTATCACCCAGATGGTGTCATTTCCTTTCCTTGTCTTGGGTAACTTGGTGATAAAATCCATAGTTACCATTTCCCACTTCCAAGTAGGAAGTTCAGGTTGTTGTAGCAAACCTGACGGTTTTTGATGTTCTGCCTTGACTTGCGCACACGTCAAGCATTTAGCTACATAGGTAGCTACAGACTTCTTCAAGCCTATCCACCAATAATTTGCTCTAAGATCATGATACATTTTATCAGCTCCAGGATGAACAGAATATTTAGAGCTATGGGCTTCCTGGAGAATAACATCTCGGAGTCCTCCATAAATTGGAACCCATATCCGTCCATTCAATCTAAGAATTCCATCCTTACTAAGAGATAACTGCTCCTCAGTTACTCCTAGCTTTTCGTTAGGATAGTTAGCTTCCAACACAGCTTCTTTCTGTGCAGCTAACAACCTTTCTATCAAGCTGTTCTTTAATTCCATGCTCTTGGCATTAATTCGGATGGGTTTCACCCTTTCTTTCCGACTCAAGGCATCGGCGACTACATTCGCCTTGCCGGGATGGTATCTTATTTCACAATCGTAATCATTCAGAGTTTCCATCCAACGACGTTGCCTCATGTTCAAGTCCTTCTGGTTGAACAGATGTTGAAGGCTTTTGTGATCAGAATAGATCACACATTTGATTCCATACAAATAGTGACTCCACAGTTTTAGTGCAAATACAACGGCACCCAACTCCAAGTCGTGGGTGGTGTAATTCTTTTCGTGCACCTTTAACTGACGTGAAGCATAGGCAATGACTTTGCCTTTCTGCATAAGCACACATCCCATCCCGGTGTGTGATGCATCACAATAAACTACAAACTCCTCTATTCCATCAGGCAATGTCAGTACTGGAGCATTGCTCAACTTTTGTTTCAGAATGTCAAAGGATTCCTGCTGCTTAAGACCCCAGTCAAACTTAATCTTCTTACGTGTCAGCGAAGTCAGGGGTGCAGCAATCCTTGAAAAGTTTTCTATAAATCGCCTATAGTATCCTGCCAAACCTAGAAAACTACGAATTTCAGTAGGCGTCTTTGGCTCATGCCAATTCATGACAGCTTCAACTTTAGCAGGATCTACTTGGATACCATGCTCACTAACAACATGCCCAAGAAATTGGACTGCTCGAAGCCAGAATTCACACTTTGAGAACTTGGCATAGAGCTTCTCTTTATGAAGTAGTTCCAAAATGCAGTGAAGATGCTTCTCGTGGTCAGCTTGGTTCTTTGAGTAGATGAGAATATCATCGATGAAAACGATGACGAATTTATCTAGGTGCGGCTTGCAAACGCGATTCATGAGATCCATGAATGCGGCCGGTGCATTAGTGAGCCCGAAAGGCATCACTAGGAACTCGTAATGGCCATAACGAGTCCTAAATGCTGTTTTGTGCACGTCTTCATCTCTAACCTTCAATTGATGGTAGCCTGACCTTAAGTCAATCTTTGAGAAGAAACTCGCCCCTTGAAGTTGATCGAATAGATCGTCGATTCTGGGCAAAGGATACCTATTCTTGATAGTAACCTTATTAAGCTCGCGGTAGTCGATGCACAGACGCATCGACCCATCCTTCTTCTTAACAAATAAAACTGGTGCTCCCCACGGAGACGAACTAGGTTTGATGAAACCTTTGGCTAGCAAATCATCTAGGTGCGTTCTCAATTCCTTCATCTCTGTTGGTGCTAATCTATAAGGCGCCCTTGCAACTGGTGCTGATCCAGGAATAATGTCGATTCTGAATTCCACTTGCCTATCTGGTGGCAAACCAGGTAGTTCTTCAGGAAATACTTCGGGGTATTCAGAAATGACTGGGATCTCTCCAATCTTGGGTTTCGGTTCATCAATAATCACTTGTGCCATGTAGATGACACAACCCTTCTTCAAACACTTAGAGTCTTTGAGTACAGACATTTTCTCGGGCAGCCCATACTGGGTATCTCCCTGGATAGTAAGTGATTCACCAGACGAAGTCTTGATCCTCACTTGCTTCTTATTGCAAATAATCTGGGCCTGGTTATGAGATAACCAGTCCATACCCAAAACTATGTCGAAACCGGCTAGTTTTAAAGGTAGTAGGGACAAAGGAAAAGAGTGATTCCTAATGGATATGAAACATCCATCTAATAAGGTTGAAGCGGTTTCTAAAGTGCCATCTGCTAGTTCCACCTCATATTTCACACTTAAAGTTCTAACAGGCAGTTTCAACAATTCACAAAACTTATTATCTACAAACGACTTATCAGCGCCTGAATCAAATAACACTCTCGCATAAACATCATTTACGAGAAAGGTACCTGTTATAACGTTGTCGTCCTTGACAGCTTCCTTAGCATCCATTCTGAAGACCCTAGCATTGGTCTTCTTCCCCTCTTCATTCTTCCTTGCAGATTTTGGGCAGTTGGACTTGATATGCCCCTTTTCATTGCAACCATAGCAGGTCACATCCTTTATCTTCTTGCAATCCAGGGTTTTGTGTTCCCTGGATTTGCATAACCCACAAGCAAAAGGTTTCGATTGTGATTGTGAGTTGGATTCAAACCTGCACTTTCCAAAGTGCTGCCTCTTGCAGATTTTGCATTTGGGTTTTTCACCCGACTGCTGACCATCTCTCTTGAATCCTGACCCCTTCTTAGAGTCATTGTTTCCCTTCTGCTTCTTATCTGAACGCCGTGAGTTGTCATCCTCACGCTTTCTTTTCTCCGTATCAGTTTTCCTCAGTGACCTCAGCCTGACAGCATCTGAGGTCAGAGATAACGATATGTCCGTTACTGACCGAAAAGTGGTTGGTCTGGAAGCTTTTACACTTGCTTTGATCTCTGGTTCCAAACCCCCGATAAAACGAGCTATACGTTTAGGCTCCGGAGTCACCAAGTAAGGGACCAACCTTGACAAAGTATTGAAAGTAGTAAGGTAGGCCTGACAGTCCAGGTTTTTCATGACCAGTGCCAGGAAGTCAGATTCAATTCTCTCTACCTCATGTTGAGGGCAGAAATTCTCCTTGATGAGTGCCATGAACTGTTCCCAGGTCATGTTGTATAATGGGACTTTCCCTGTGGCCTGGATCAAAGATCTCCACCAGGCTAAGGCCTCTCCTTTGAAAGACTGTGAGACAAACTTCACAATATCCCTATTATGAAACCACTAATATCCACCACAGTATCCATTTCATCCATCCACGTCATGCAATCAACAGCTCCTTTTTCCCCATTGAAGTCTCTGGGTTTGCACGATACGAAGTATTTATAGGTGCAACCCCTATTACGAGGTTCTTGGTTCTGTAAGGCTCTTTGGGATGGATTACTCCTTTGGTTCGAGGAGTGGTGAGAATTACTGTTGTGGGCAGTGTGGGTCCTGGAGGGTGTTCTGGTGTGTGATGCAGAATGGGTCCTCGTATGGGTACCACTTGATCCATGGTGTTGTCTACCCATAGCTATATTAACCGCATTATTTATCATAGCTTGCAACTCTGCACCTGCTACGTTAACTTGGGCATTTTCATTCACTATCCCTGGGTGACTGTTGACCTCGTTTGAGTCTGCCATGTTTCTTGAACTGTAACACATTGGCAATAATTTATCGGTGAGTTTATTATATAATTGTCTTTTATGGCAATTTTTATTAACCGTGGTAACATAGACCATATATGGTTGATTTATTACTCACCTTTATTTAGGATTTCTAATATAATTTATCCTAATTAAAAATAATAACAGTATCTATTAGCACATAAGGCCTAGTCACTGGGACAATATAGATTATAAGCTAGGATTTCAGAGGATCAAAGCATGAAGGTTTGAACAAAGTTCATTACCTTTATCAGACAGGGTCATAGACTAATACTGTCCTTTGTCTCATATGAAAATGAGAAGGGCCCGTAGGCATTCCATTACCAATAGATGGTAAAAAGAACTTATCATATTTATTAATGATTTAACCCATGATTCAGAGATCATTTATTTGGGTTTAGAATCTTTGAAAAGGTCCATATATAATAATAACACGTGTGTTTTTAACGAATCGTGTCTGCCAGGAGTGTTAACATGTTTTCAGATGTTAACAAGGATTTGAATCTTTTTAACTAGTTTTACCATCTGGGCCAGGTCTTAAAATGACATGCAGGCTAGGTTATACTTTTAAGATCCTTAAAAATAACATAGGCAGATTGACTTTTAAAAGGAATGATTTTGATTTATTTATTTCATATATCTTTTAATTATGCATAACATGGCAAATATGAAATTTATAAACTTACATTCCATTAAAACTAAAAGTAGTACATTTTGCCCTAAACGGGACTTTTCACAGAAACAGATGCCCACGCAGGAGCTATACATATAATACATGTCCTCACAGGGACGGTCTACAAAAGTAAATGTCCACGCAGGGACTACTAGAGACAAGTCCACGTAGGGACTACGTACAAAGATAGATGTCCGCGCAGGGACTACATACACACATAAATAAATGTCCACGTAGGGACTTGATTTAAACAAGGAAATACAACAATATATATTGGGAATTAACGATCCCTTTTCTTCTTTCCCTTAAGCAAGTTTGCCAAACCACTCATAAATCCCTCATTCTTCCTACGTTCCTTCTGGAAGTCTCGCTCCACTTTGGCCAATCTTCGACGGAGTTCCTCCTGCTCATGAGGAGGAGCCCGTGGTGGCTGGTACTGTTGTGGCGGCTGAACAGGTGCTTGATACCCCTGAGCTGGGTATCCCATTCCCCAAGGGGGTCCGTATGGTCCCTCAGGATTATTATGGCCTTGGTAGCTTGCTGCCAAGTTGTAAGGATCATCAGTATAGTTATAGCCATGGTATGCTGGTGGTCCATATGGGTTGTAAGCTGCCGGAGCAGTATAAGCAGGGATTGGGTGGCCAAAACCCGGTGATGGCGGTACAATAGGTGCCGAGTTCACCTCTGAAACTGGAACAGAAGGTCCCCCCATCTGTGGGACTCCATGAGTAGGCGGATAATGACTACCGCTAGAGTGTTGAGGAGTGGTGATATGAACTCCCACTGGTCGTACTGACATCCGCGGCCCAGTCCTCCTACGTCTCGGCGGTTCTGGAGGCTCTACATAAACTGGCGGCGGTGGAGGCGGTGGCGTGACTGCCTCGAAATGGGGATCCCCAGAGGGATCTTGTTGCTGCTGTTGCTGATGAGATGCTGAATGAGACGGTGTATGGTGAGACGGTGTATGGTGAGATGGTGTATGGTGAGACGATGAGTGTTCAGATGGGGTATAATACCACTCACACCGTTCGAACCGTGCCATGTGACTATCCGGACCTTCGTAAGGTGGTCCGTGGTAAGATGAACCATCAGAGATTGAAAAAGGATGGTTCCGGGATCCGGTTGAAGCTTCGACAGGATCTGTGTCCTCGTCCATATCTTGATCACCAGAAAAGTGATCCTCCGGCCCTAGTGGGTTAAAGCCCACGTTTTCGGGTAGGTACTCTGCTGGGTTAAACTGACCCTGAAATACAGGAGTAGGGTCGCCGAAGAAATGTTGCGGGTTGTGGGGTTCGTTCTCTGACTGAGGCCCATAGGAGTCATGATATGGAGGCGTTGAGGCGTGCGAAAAAGATCGTCTGGCATCGTCTTCATAGGTCCTCCATAGCTCCCTCGTTTCGTCATTCCTTGTAGAAGAAGTTCGTCGATATGAAGGCCCTGCCTCATGGTCGTTAGGGGCACTAGCTGGCTCCTTTCCTCGACTACCTCGTCTAATTCTTGGCGGCATTATTGTACCTGTTAAAATACACAAGGTAATAACAAGGAAAAATAAAGGACAAAAATTTAATTAAATAAAAATTTGAACAATTTGGATTATTCCTAAGTTCTTTGTCTAGACTCGAAGATTTAGGAATGTGCAATTGTGTAACTGAGATTAAACACAAAAGGTTAGTGTTTAATTCACTCAGTGTTGGCTCTGATACCAACCTGTCACACCCCGAATTTCCACGTGTCACCGGTGGGCCCGGTAGGGGAGTATCGTGACGTGGTTGGCAACATAATAGTCAAACAACACAATATTTAAATGCACAGCGGAAGCAAAGTATAGATTTCATTCAACCAACGATATTGTAATATTAAGTATCACAATTAGTCGAATATAAATCCACAGGTAGATTAAATAAAAAGGAAACAAATGTTCAACAGTTTATGACATCCAAGTTGGCGAGACTTAATGTGGATGCTAGGAGACAAGCCAGCCTATTTCGCGTAGTACCTGCACTTAACCTTTTTAAGAAAATACGTCAGTTTACACTGGTAAATACAATCAACCGACTCATTTTGAAAAGAGTTTAAGAAAATGCATTTAAGGCACAAGGCACAAATAATATTTTATAACTTGGGATACTTATTTAAATATATATAAACTTGTACAGGATTTACATGTTTCTTATGCGTTCAGTAGCCCGGATCGAGCCGGGTTAAAGATCAATTAACACACCACTTTATTTATGAGACACTAACAGGTGTACGCCTACACCTGAGTGCTGAGGTCGTGGCCATTTCGTAAAATGATGCCAGGGATATCCGGGACACGGTCATTAACCCCCCAAAGGCTTTAAGCAACAAAACAAATTAAACGGAGACATCTCAATCATTTAACCATAATAAGATTAAATATTCAACGCCCGACCAAGCGGTATTTTATATACCGTACCCAAGCCCGTATAGGGAAATAAGTTAAAAGTATTTACCTGAGTAAGTATAGTTCAAAATCAGCGAGTGCAAGTATCTTTTACTGGTTCTCCTAATCTGGAACGAAGGTTTATAATAACCTATTAGAATCCTAACGGGTCTTTAGTTAAGCTTACGCTTAGACCGGTTAGTTTTAAAGATACGGTTCGTACGCACGATCAAGCGAAGAACGGATAGAATGTGATTTAGACCCGACAAGTTTGAAGACTTGTTTAATATGGGTATATGATACACATTCTGGATTTTTAGTTAAAACCGATAAGGTTTGACCCGTTTCGGCTAATTTATGTAAACTAGTTACATAAACCGAACCGAACGCGCATGAAGCGTAACGGGTATCCGTAATAGTCCTAAACAGGTTTCCTAAGTTAACATGCCTTAAATAAGTTGTGACATCAGTAGGATATCACCCGTGACGCCCCAAACGAGTTTAATCTCTTAATAAGCCCCGTAGGGGTATTTTGGTCATTTTAAAGATTATAAAAGGGTTTAATTAGACACCTGTGATCCGGGTCTGAGTTAATCAGTAAAATGGCCTATTTTAACAGGTTATAACATTTGGTAATAAGTCTTATATGTTAAAATAGTTTTAAACCCAAACTATGCGTTAAATACGCGTATAAAGTCGTTTTAAGCGACGTACGGTTTAAAATACAATTCTGAGTTTCCAGGTCAGTTTAACAGGCTCAAAATACTATAATTATTATTTAAAATCAGTAGCAATTGGATTGGCGCCATTTGGATTTGTAAAACTCGTTTTATGGCCTAAAAGGGCATATTCGGTATTTACCGAATTAAGGCGCTAATCCAAGCTTATGATCAGTCTAAAAATAATTAAAAATCTTTAAAAATCCTAAAATATTATTTAACATCAGTGGGTGAAAGATTTGGTGTCAAAACTGAGTTTAGATAGGCTTTACGCTAATGGCGCCGTTTAATTAATAAACATGTTTATAAATACGCCATTAAGCATAACTCCTAATCTAGACTTCCGATTGACGTGAAATTTTGCAGACATGTTCAATAATCAGTACTAAAGACTTTTGCACTTTTACATTTTCTAAAATCTCGTTTGATGGTCATAAGGGCATTACGGTCAATATTTAGGCGATTAACGGAAACATCGGATGATTAGGGATTCGAGTGGTATAAACGCAGAGGCTTATACACACATGTAACTAGGTCCTAATGGAACTTTAAGGCATGTCTAAAACTATAAGAATCGGGTCAGAACTGAGGTCAAAGCAAAAGTCAAACCTTTGCGTATCTCGGCTCCGAATCGGTTCTAAACATAAAGTTGTCGAATCAAGCAAGCGTATACAAGTTTTTATACTTATTTCCAGTTGGTAAGAATGATAAAATAGGCTATACGCCATTTACATCGCTAATCATGCATTAAACCAAACATAACAATTCTGTTGACTTTTTCGGAAGTAGTTTGACTCGATAAACGACCTAGTTAGGATTCGAATTAGTGAGTGCTCTTTTAGGGGTTTATTAACCATATAAATACCAACTTATAACAACCTTTGATTCGACAAATCTCTGGATCATTTATTTATCAACGAAAAGTCAAACCGTAGTTACGACGGTTTGATTTCTAGGCCATAAACTAAGTATGAATGAATTAGGAAAGATCAAAGGTACTTACACAAGTCTTATGGATGATATGGAATGTTTGTGGCTTGCTTGAATGATCCAGAAATGCTCAGAGGTGAAGAATGAACAAAGTGGTAACATGTGGGTCTTGATATAAGGCTTCAAACACTCTTAGATGATCAACACATAAGTCTAGGGGTGTTGTATTATCATCCACAAGTGCCCTATAGGCTAGAAACCATTTTAGGCAGCCCAAGGTTTCGAAAAAATGAGATTGGAGTCGGTTACATGCATCAACAGGCAGCTGTCCATCTTTTCTGCATCTGCAGGTCGGAAGCGGCCCGCTTTGCATTTCTGAAATCCTGATGCGGGCCGCCTGGGCCATCCGGATCAGGTGAACATGTTTCATTAATTGCAATTTGGTCCCTGGGTCCCCCGAAAGGTCATTTTCAAGCTGTTTCTTGTATGCTAAGACTTTGTAATTTATATATGGGGCTTTAATACTTATACCCACTTTGTCAAGTCCTCGGGTAACTTTGTGATCACCCGAAAAGCCCTAAATTTCAATGTTGACGACTTTAACCCTCACACACGAATTTTATCACAACTTGTTCATACGATAACGAAACTTCATGAAATTTTTGTGGTACATTCTAGTGAGCATAATTAATCGTTACAAAGCTTCGGGTTTGTCAAAAGGTCACTCAGAGGTATAACTTAAACATGTTGGCACATTTAACCCCTGTAGTTTGTAATCTCTCACTTTCTTTCACAATTCGCTTCGTATGATCCATGATCTATTCGTTTAGGGTTATAAACATCATGTAGGGTTATTGCAAACTCTATTTATTCATTGTTGACACTTTGAACCCTTATAATTACACAGTTTCACTGTTTGTCAACTTTAGTCCTTCAAGAACATTCCTACACACGTTCAAACCTATGACACGTGTCAACACTTTATAGGACGTAAATTTTCGAGGTGTTACATTATAAAAATATAACCTTTTTGAGAACTTGAATTTCCCGAGTTAAACCTAGACAAGTAAAAAAAATGAAATTTTTGAAAATTTTTTGGGGTGATTAGCGGTTCCAATAGAGTTTTGTGTAAGGCTTGTATTTAGGACTTGCAAAATTCAAGGTTTTAGCATCCCCCCACACTTAAATTACACATTGTCCTCAATGTGTCCCAAAAATAAATTTTTAGGTTGATTAGATGTGTAAAATAGTGTTTAAAAAGCAAAAATTTGTGTTACTGGGCACTGAACACGGCCCCGTGTTGAATGGGCACGACCCCGTGTTCAGGTGCCAGTAACAAGAACTTACAGAAGGTGGACACGGCCCCGTGTCCTCTGAACACGGCCACGTGTCTGACAAAATTCTGCCGAACAGAAGCCAAACAGCAAGTCAGGGAGGTGAGCACGGGGGCGTGTTGGCTGGACACGTCCCCGTGTGGACAGTCTGAAAGCCTGAAAAACAGGTTTCTTCCTCCGGTTTTTCCATCCTAGCCCTCTAAGTGCTGAGGCTTAACACCCTAAGCCTTGGTTTGTACCTGTTTCAACACTTAATACCACACCAAGCAATACAAACATCCTACATTACCAAAGTCAATTGTTCCAAGCATAAAGTAAAAGAAAAATAAAATGCAGAAAATAGTTAGGAAAAGTAAATTGTCTAACACTTGGCACGCAGGCCATCAATTGTTCAAGATTGCAAAGGGTTAACCTGGGGAGTCATCAATCAACCGCTTCCTCCTATGCTCCTCCCGCCTACTCCATGGCATCATCATCATCATCATCATCATCATCCCCTCCACGGCGTGCAATGTGGTCTCGTATGTATCCGACATCGTCTTGTATCTCGGATAGGTTTCTCTCGATAGCTCCGACCCGGTGATAAGTGTTGCTTGCCATGTTATAGGTGTTCCGAGTACACATGAGGTTTTCCTGCAACAAATCATGCAAACTTTGAAAATTAGGAAAACTGCCTCCCGAGGAGGATGATTGGCCCGGATCACCGTGGGGTGGGTATTGGTACTGATGATGTTGCGGAGCTGGGAGGACAAGTGCTTCTTGCGGGTTCCATGCATGACCTTGCATCCTTTGAAAGGTTACCGTCCCGTCTTCTGCCTCATAAACCAGGTTCATCGAGCGGCATATGTGAATATCCACCGTACCCGACCATGGGCTCTTCTCAAATGACCTCGGAATGTGGGCGAAGTGCTTGAAGAGACGGTACACCCATCCCCCGAAGAAAATAGGAGTTGGTGCACTAGCAAGGCGGTTGTGATGCATGTTTCGGAGCATGAGGAACGGAACATCGAGCGGCCTGCGGTTGTGAATGCAATGGAGGACAAGCAAATCTCTCAACCCAACGACGCCACCACTGTCATGCCTTTGGCTAAGAGAGTAGCCGAGGAGCCTATGAATGTATCTGTAAAGCGGATCCCTCAGCTTGGTACTCTTAGTGCTGCTCGGATTGTAGAACCCTTCCCCAATCTGAGCCCACATGGCTTGGCGCTCGTTGTCTTCGATCTCTCTCAATCCCCCTGTATTTTCTTCGTTTCCCGCATCCTCCTCCGCATACAACCCTATAATCGATCCGAATTGTGCCATGGAGATCGAATACCTCGTTCCGCCACACCTGAATGACACCCCGTCATTATCGAACGGGTCGCACCTTGAAGTGAATGCAAAGGTGCTGTAGAATTCCAAGGTGCATTCATGGACGGAACGGAGTCGGGTTGTTAGCGCGACTCTGAGTGGTCCCGTGACAATGTTGTTGAAACGGTCAATTTGATTCACCATAGTTAGTAGTTCTGTGCAAGCCTGCCTCGGGTATTCCTCCGGCCTTGTTTGAAGAAGCTCGTATCGAGCTCTTGCATCTAGCTCATTGGCGTTGAATCTAGTGAACTTCCTGGCCATCTGCAAGAATACACTAAAAGTTAGCATGAAACATAAATATTTTCGGATAAAAACTGCAAACAGCGGGCTGGACACGACCCCGTGCCCAGCGGACACGGCCCCGTGTCCAGGAGTCTGTTACTCAAAAATCCCATTTTTCAACCCGGTTTCGAAAACTTGAAAATTTTTGAGCCAATAGGTGCGGTTTCCCCCGAAAATGAAACCCTAAGTGCCGTTTTTCCCAAAATATCCCGTTTACCCTATCAATTTTATCTTTTTCGGTTCAAGAACAAGGGTTTGGGGTTTTTGTAAGAAATCGGGTGAATCTATGAACAATACAAGTGTATTTACTTCCCTTAACACTAATCTAACTAAATGCAAACAGATTTAGGCAAAAATTTTAGGTTCGATCCGGATGAACATCAAGAACCCTAGATTTTTTTCCAAATTTGTAGTGTATTAACTACATGAAAGTAACTAATCTAACTACTAAGAGTGATAGAATCATACCTTTACGTTGTTAGATCGGTAAGAGACGTTTGAATTTCGCGAAAAATCGCCTGGAACCAGAGCTTTTGTGGGGAAACGGGGCGTGTGGAATGAAGAAACTGTTTTGAAAAAGGGGTTTTATCCCGTCTGCAGCGCGAACACGGCCCCGTGTCCAGCGGACACGGCCTCGTGCCGAGCCTCATCTTTTTTTTTTTTTTTTTAAGTGCGCGTGTGAGTGCCCCTTTTTTCCCATAAGCTATAGTTTAGAAAACTTACCGCTTTATTTTGCCGCCTCAATCGTTCATAACTTACCAGGCATGATGTTTTTATTCTTCCACGGTTTGAAGCGAGATCTCTTCTTCCTCATCCTCAATAAATCCTTGATAGAGTTTCAGCCGTTGGCCATTGACTTTAAAAGGTGGCCCATTTCGAGGTTTAATTTCTACTGCACCGTGTGGAAAAATATGGGTGACGGAAAAAGGTCCTGACCACCTAGACTTTAATTTACCAGGAAACAATCGAAGTCGTGAATTAAACAAAAGAACTAAATCTCCTACCCGAAATTCATTAGGTTTAATATGTTTGTCATGCCAATTTTTCATTCTTTCCTTATAAATCTCAGAGTTTGAGTATGCATAATTCCTAAGCTCGTCTAATTCATTTATTTGACAAAATTGATTTTTACCAGCAAATTCTAGATCTAGGTTTACATTTTTGATTGCCCAGTAGGCTTTGTGTGCAATTTCTACTGGCAAGTGACAACTTTTTCCATAGACTAGCTTATATGGGGTTGTTCCTATCGTTGTTTTATAAGCAGTTCGAAAAGCCCATAAAGCATCATCTAATTTATCAGCCCATTCCTTTCTATTTAACCCTACGGTTTTTTCGAGTATTCGTTTTAACCCTCTATTGGTCACTTCGGCTTGTCCGTTTGTTTGAGGGTGATAAGCTGTCGAAACCCGGTGATAGACCCCATATCTTGTTAAAAAAATTTCAAGTTGATGATTACAAAAATGGGTACCTCTATCACTTATTAAAGCTTTAGGTGTGCCAAAACGAGAGAATAATTTTTTCAGAAATCTTACCACTACTCTTCCATCATTTGTTGGAAGTGCCTCGGCCTCGGCCCATTTAGACAAGTAATCTACTGCCACAAGTATGTATTTGTTTCCTTTCGATGGTGGGAAAGGTCCCATAAAGTCGAGTCCCCACACATCAAAAATTTCACAAACAAGAATGCCATTTTGTGGCATTTCGTTTTTGGAAGAAATATTACCTGTTCTTTGGCAAGCATCACATGTCTTTACAAGATTTTGGGCATCTTTGTAAATGGTTGGCCAATAAAATCCTGAATCAAATACCTTTCGTGCGGTACTGGCAGCACCATGATGTCCTCCGTAAGGACCTTCGTGACAATGGCGGAGAATTCTTCGTGATTCACTACCATGTACGCATCGTCTGACAAGTTGGTCGGCACACATTTTGAAAAGATATGGATCTTCCCAAAAATAGTGTTTCACATTGGCAAAGAATTTTTTTTCTTTGATGATGTGGCCATCCTTTTGCGACTATTCCGCTAGCTAGGTAGTTAGCAAAGTCGGCGTACCATGGTTCTTCCTTAAATTCCACCATTTCCAGGGATTCAGTTGGAAATTTTTCGTTGATTTGCTCGTCCCTGGTTGCCTCCAAAGATGGGTCTTCTAGGCGTGAAAGATGATCTGCTGCGGTATTTTCTGCTCCTCTTTTGTCTTTGATTTCAATGTCGAATTCTTGGAGGAGTAGAATCCACCTAATCAAACGTGGTTTTGCGTCTTGCTTCTTAAAGAGATATCGAATGGCTGCATGGTCTGTATAGACTATAGTTTTAGAAAGAACAAGATAAGAACGAAATTTATCAAAAGCAAATACCACAGCTAGTAACTCTTTTTCAGTTGTTGTGTAATTTTCTTGTGCATCGTTAAGTGTTTTACTAGCATAATATATTGGGTGGAAATGCTTTTCTTTTCTCTGTCCCAAGATAGCTCCAACTGCAAAGTCACTAGCATCACACATGATTTCGAAAGGAAACTTCCAATCAGGTGCTATCATGATAGGTGCATTGACTAGCATTTCCTTTAGGGTTAGAAATGCTTGATTGCAATCCTTGTCAAAGATGAAAGGAGCATCTTTTTCAAGTAATTTTGTTAGAGGCCTTGAGATTTTTGAAAAGTTTTTGATAAACCGCCTATAAAATCCGGCATGCCCTAGGAAGCTTCTAATAGCTCTCACGGAGGATGGAGGAGGTAATCTAGAAATGGTATCTATTTTGGCTCGATCCACCTCCATTCCTTCGCTTGAGATCTTGTGACCGAGTACTATTCCCTCCGTTACCATGAAATGGCATTTTTCCCAATTAAGGGCGAGGTTAGTTTCCTCACATCGGGATAGCATTCGTTCAAGGTTATCGAGGCATTGGTCGTATGAATCCCCAAAGATAGAAAAGTCGTCCATGAAGACTTCCATTGTCTTTTCTATCATGTCATGGAAAATGGCTACCATGCAACGTTGGAATGTTGCGGGGGCATTACATAGACCGAACGGCATTCGTCGATAAGCAAAAGTTCCATAGGGACATGTGAAAGTTGTCTTTTCTTGGTCTTCGGGTGCTATCGGGATTTGAAAGTAACCTGAAAAACCATCCAAGAAACAGTAAAATTTATGACCGGATAATCTTTCTAACATTTGATCAATGAAGGGTAAAGGAAAATGATCCTTTCTTGTTGCTTCATTTAATCGTCTATAATCTATACATACTCTCCATCCTGTGACGGTTCTTGTTGGTATTAATTCATTCTTTTCGTTAGTAATTACCGTCATACCTCCTTTCTTTGGAACCACTTGGACGGGACTTACCCAAGGACTATCGGAAATAGGATAGATAAGTCCGGCGTCAAGTAATTTGATGACTTCATTTTTAACCACTTCTTGAACATTTGGATTTACTCGACGTTGTGGTTGTATGACAGATTTGTAGTCATCATTCATCAAAATTTTGTGTGTGCACATAGAAGGACTAATTCCTTTTATGTCAACAAGTTTCCAAGCTATTGCATTTTTGTGTTTTTTCAAAAGACTAATTAGTTTTTCTTTTTCTAAGTTATCTAATTTAGACGAAATAATTACAGGTAACTTACCATCTTTGTCTAGAAAAGCATATTCCAAACCTTTTGGAAGTTCTTTGAGCTCAAGTGGTGGGTCTTTAGGAGACTCCTTATTTGGTTGCTCGTTTCGATCAAGAACTTTAAAAGTTTGTTCTATGGCGACCTCTTCTTCAACAAAGTGGTCAATCTCTTCACTTGTATCGGGTGGTTCATCTTCATCTTCAATTAGGGGGTCATTATTGCCGAATGGATATTTCATTGATCGTTCGAGATCGACACTTCTTTTAAATGCCCCTAATTGAAGAGGTAAATTGTTGAACTTCCGGTTTTTCAAAGCTTCGTGAGTTTTTACAAATGGTCGTCCCAACATTAGAGGAGCGTCATCGAGGATGACAAAGTCGGTTGGGATTACCATTTGATCTGTTTGAACCAAGACATCTTCAACTATACCGATTGATTTTATTACTTTCCGATTGGATAGAAAAATGGGTATTTGAAGTGGAGAAAAATCACTAATACTTAATTTTTTGAAAATATAGTTAGGCATTATGTTAACACAAAGATCTTTATCGATTGTGACATTACTAATAAACGAATTTTGAAAGAAACATGGAACCAGTGTGATGTTAATTTCAAATGGGTCTTCTTTTATTAGTGAAGTTTGATCATTAGTTAACTTAACACTTACCGTTTCGTCAATTTTAGTGTTAGTGTTTAACTCTTTTAAAAACTTAGCATGAGTGGGTACTAAACAATGATTTTCGAAAGAAGGTGTCAAGAGATTAATTTTTTCAAAATTAGACTCTTCTTGGATTTTAGCGTTATTGGACTCACCTTTTTCGTTGCTTAGTTCATGTGTCGGTTTTTCACTTATTTGTTCTTCCATTTTTTCATTTTTAGTTATCTCTTCTTTTTTTAACTCTTCTCTTGCGCGGGACTCCTCTTCCCTTGCGCGAGCTTCTTTTATACAACGATCGATAACTCTAA
Organism: Helianthus tuberosus; assembly: GCA_030545235.1. Classification (NCBI taxonomy): domain Eukaryota; kingdom Viridiplantae; phylum Streptophyta; class Magnoliopsida; order Asterales; family Asteraceae; genus Helianthus; species Helianthus tuberosus. The sequence goes on along the minus strand of CM060389.1, from coordinate 1,423,782 downwards.
TGTGTTCTAATATCCTATCGGTCACTTCGGTTATAGAAAAAGAATCATTATTTTCTAAGCTTGAATCCGGTTGTTCGACCCTTTGTTCCTCATAATACCCATATGAAGTTGATGGTTCACACCATTGTTCTTCATTGTAAGCATATGATGGATAAGGTTCATAATTTTGTTCTTCATAATACTCATATGAGGTGGGTTGTTCACGCCAAGGTTCCTCATAATAAGCATATGAAGGTGGTTGCTCATATCTTGGTTCCTCAAAGTATGAGTAAGAAGGCTCATACTTTGGTTCATCAAAATACGAGTATGAGGGAGGAGGTTCATACCTTTGGTCTTCATAGGATGTGTATGAAGTTGATGGCTCGTACCTGGGCTCCTCATAGTAAGTGTATGAATTGGATGGTTGATACGAGTGATTATTTTGAATCGAACGTGTATTACGACAATTTGTGCAATAATTACTCCTATAATCATCCTCATCGTAGGTGTAGTTGTAACCTCCTGAGTATTGATCCATAAGAATCACTCAGCAGACCACAACTGAGTCTCGGGACCAGAAAATGAAACAAAAATTGAAACAGAAGGCTGGACACGGCCCCGTGTCTGGTGAACACGGCCCCGTGTACAGGATCTGTATCTGGGCGTTTTAATTAAAATTACTGGCCACGTTGAGCACGGGGGCGTGTTCAGCGAGCACGACCCCGTGTTCAGACTCTGTATCTGGGTATCTAACTAAAAATATGCAGCACGGGGGCGTGTTCAATGAGCACGGCCCCGTGTTCAGGCTACTGTAAATGCAAACTAAACTAAAATGCAAAAAAATGTGCGCGCGTTTTGAAAAGGTTTTGAAAAACTGATTAGGTCGTCGATTTTAAACTTTCTCAAAATCCTTGTGTCCCCGGCAACGGCGCCAAAAAAACTTGATGGTGCGTGAAGTGTCGTATATTTTAGGTGTATATTTTAAGCCCTTTTTAAGACTTATTTTTGCCAAGTTTTAAATTTATAAAACACGATATTTCACTAACACTAAACACACATATGGGCAAGTGCACCCATCGTTGAGTGTAGTATAGCGTTGGTAAGATACCGAGGTCGTCCAAGGACACAAGAGCTTTTAGTACCGGTTTATCCTCAACGTCTAATCAAAATAAAAGTTTAGAAAAATGTTTTAAACTAAGAAAAATAAAACTAACTAAAATGCTGAAAATAAAATAAAAATAAAAACAGATAGACAAGATGAATCACTTGGTTCTGACTCGTATCTAGTATAACCTTTGATTATTTCCGCACTTTTGCACATAATTAAGAGATTATCTTAGTTATTGTAGTAGGCCCCTCTTTTGAAGGTGACGTTACCCTCACCCCAGTAGTTTGAGTCAGCAGGGATACAATCCTAAAGGGGTGGATTATTGGAAGATAATGAATTAAGTTATTAATGCAGTATTGTGGTAGGCCCCGCTTTTGGCGGTGACGTTACCCTCGGCTAAGTAGTCTGAGTCAGCAGGGATACAGTCCTAAGTAGCCGGGTTATAGTATTAATAGTAGTTAGCTTATGAGGGGATCAAAGAGTTTGGACCTCCGCCATCCAATACCGTGAAGTATTGAAGGAGGTCCTACTAAATTTGACCCAGGTCCATTGCAGGACCTCTAAACGCTGAACAATGGCAAGACCTTTACCAAACCGTTCCCTTAACCCCCTACCAGGTAGCCAACATACCTCCATATAGACCGTGGAGATATGAATGGTGAAAATCCTTTATTTTATATAGACAGTAAAATAATGCCAAGACACCACGGACAAACGATAAGGAAAGATCACCTTCAACATAAGTAACTAGTTATTAAAGTCATTAATACAAAACCAAATAAAAAGTGCAAAAGATTAGAAATAAAAAGTATTATACTAGACACTTTGTCTTCACCAAGTGATGTAAGAGACTTAGGCAAACATGGCCTTGATTGTCAAGAACTCTTACGATCAATCTTGGATCCCGAGACGACTCACACACTCTACGATGGACAATGGATGATGGTGGTGGATGATGGTGTTGTGATGGTGGTGGGTGGTGGATGAAGTGTGAGAGAGGTGGTGTGCCAAGGGATGAGATGAAATGAATCCAAGCACTCCTATTTATAGGCTGAACAGAGAGCTGGACACGACCCCGTGTCCGCTGGGCACGGCCCCGTGTCCGTCTGACACTCTCTCTCCTCATTAATTGTAATTCGCAATTACAATAAATGCGCCTGCTGTACTTTCGACACGCCCCCGTGTCCGCTGAGCACGGCCCCGTGGTGGGCAATAGAAGCTTCTATAGGTTTGTCTTTTCTGCTGCTTCTTGGGCACGACCCCGTGCTGGCTGAGCACGGGGCGTGTTCAGCCTTCTGTTTTCTCTATTTTGCTTTGGAAGGTGCCGTTGGAAGGTGCCGTTGAGGGTTCGGGCAGTTCACTAATGTTCCTTTTCTTGTATTTATGTTGGATTTAGCTGTCTTTTTGCTTCTTTTGCGTTTTTGAGCTCATTTAATCCTGAAAATACAAAAGGAAGACAAAAACACTCTTTTTCCAATATTAGTACTAAAAAAGGGTTAGTTTTATGCCTCATTTGATGTAATTTATATGTTGCATTTTACACACATCATCCGCTTATACGAACCTTGTAGGTCCGCTCGAACAGACATAATCTGGTCCGCTTATTGTGACATGTCTGGTCCGCTTTTGTGAACAACAATAGGTTCGCTTTTCAGGTCCGCTTATAGGTACATCAGGTGGTCCGTTATAAGGTCAAGTTGGTAGGTTCGCTTATTCGGCAGTCCGCTCATTAGGTCCGCTTATCTGTCATCACTGTGGTTTCGGTTCTTCGGTTCAATAAGATTGCGTTGATTGTTGGTCACACACATCGAAATTGTAAACTCATTTAAGTGGTTGTCAGTCAATTAAAACCCACGAGAATTTGTCGGATTTTAAAAACAAATTGTTTGGAATTTGTGAATTGTCGGTCATTAAACAAATGAGATAAGATCATACATTGTGCGGTCCAATGAGAGATTTATGTGATATACCAGTGCTTTGATTAAATGAGCTGAACGGTCAAATGATGTTGTGGTATGAAGTAAAGTTGTCAGCTACTTTTATGTGATGGCCCAATGAGAATAAATCAAATACAAATGATGTCGGCCATTAAATGTTTAAGTGTGGATTCTTTGAAATCGATTTGTATATGAATTGTTGTCAGCACAAGTTTTCATCAGCTCATATGAAATTGTTGGTTTAGTGGATATTACATGTGATCATTTTTAGTGGTATTTTCGGCCCTATCATATTTTTACAACCAAAATATCAGTCCAATCAATATTGGGTTTAGTGGAAATTGGCGGCCCAATCATGTTGTTGGGTTAGTGGGTGCGGCCCTATCAAATCCAATCACAATCAGAATTAGATATACATTGTTGTTGTCGGTTATTTGCAAAAGTGTTTGCTGAAATAGTGTTGTGATATATCAGTTTGTCAGTTGTCACTTGTCGGCAATCAGGTTACAAGGTTTGGAGCACGGTTTGATCAATACGTTTGATTGGTCAAGTCATTTTGTGTGGTCAAGCTGCGTGATAATTGTCCAGTTCATACGGTTCGGAGTTCAAAGATTTTGAAGGGTCAGGTCAATTGAATTCATTCCGGGTCATATCAGTCCGTACAGTTGGTCAACGTTCAGTCCACACACAAAATCATTAGTTCGAGTACCAGTTTGTTTCAGTTAATTGAAAAACCTTTAAACTGATTGTGTTTGTGTTTGTGTGTTATTCAAGGTTTGCATTATGGCTAAGGAATTTTTCAATACGTTTTACAACGCATTCGCAACCGAATCGTCTGAGGCTACAAATATTACACCAAAAACCATTTCTAAGGTGCTAAATGAGAACGTCAAGCATGATAATTTTTATGGAACTCACTCAAAGCCACCAACTCTTGATAGCATTGAGGATTATACCTGGTGGAAAGAACGTTTCATCAACTGGGCGAAAGCGTATGCTCATGAAAGCTGGTTTTGCTTGGAGTATGGGTATGAAAAACCAAAAGACGATAAAGGCGAAGATCTTGTGTTCAAGAAGTTTTCCAGAGAAGATAAAGCTGAATACGGAGCTGAACAGAGAATGATAGCATTGATCCAGTCAACAATCAGAAATGATATTTTTGCTTTACTAACTCATGATGGGTCATCTAAGTCTGTCTGGGAAGCTTTACGTGTTAAAGCTGAAGGGGGTAAACAGATTAAAAAGAACAAAATCGCTTTATTAAAGAAAGAATTTGATCTGTTTGATAACATAAAAGGAGAGTCGGTGAGGCAAATGATTGAGAGATTCTGTCATCTTAAAATTGAATTGGAAAGATTAGAGATAAATAAAACAAGAGAGGAATTGATAGACAAAGTGATTGAAGCGTTACCACGAGCTGATCAGTGGCAAACGTTTGTTTTTATTTTGAAAAATGATGCTTTGTATGATACAATTACTCTTGATGCTTTGTTTGAAAAGATTGAAAGTCATGATCTGGAGCTACAAAAGCAAAACAAGATGACTGATTCTTCACATCAACAGAACGTTGGCTTGTATTACAAAGGCAGTGTGCTTTCTGATAAAGGTGTTGGTTCACCAAAAACAACATTTAGTGGTGAAAAGATGAAAGAACCACCAACAATGTCAACAAGTCATCATTCTGGATATCATTCATCTTCAAAGACAAATTCTGATGATTCTGAAGAAATTCTGTGCAACATTGCTCTTAAATTGAAGAATTCTCCTGCAATGAGCATAAATGCAGCGAAGCAGCAAATGAGTTTCCTTGCATCTGTTCTGGAGTCATATGAAGGTCTAGTAGCTGGAAAAATTGGAAATTCTGAATTGACCAAAGAAGACTATGACCAGATTGATCCGGAAGAGATGGAGCTCATTGACATCCGTTGGTGTTTAGCTAGTTGTATTCGAAGAGCTCAGAGGTACATGGAGATTACAGGGAAACAATCTCTTGGTGGTGCGTCAACAAAGCTTGGATTCGACAAATCCAAAGTGACCTGCTTCAAATGCAAGCAAAAGGGTCATTTTAAAAGAGAATGCAGAAATTCTGAAGTTGGTGAAGGAAGTGAACGTCCTTTCAACGATGACTATTATCGAAAGGCAATCTATCATCGAAGCAGAGAAGAGCCAAAGCTTATTGAAGATAAATCAAAAGAAAAGTCAAGAGCATATGCAGTAATCTATCCCGATGAAGGATTTGACTGGAGCACAGTTTGTCCAGAAGAAGATCGTTTAGAGAATGTTCGTAAAACAGCTAAGGGGAGAGCTATGACAGAAGAAATAAAATTTGTTTTTGTTGCTGAGATTCAAGATGAAAACAAAGACAAAGACACTGCTGAAGTCCATGAAGAAAAAGTTGAGATCAAAGAGAAAACTCGAGAAGAGATCTTAAGTGAGAAGACTTACAGAGAAAGAAACGTGGTCTACAACAGAATGGATGATATGCAAGAGGAGTATGAGATGGCTGTCGGTAGCAAAAGATGGGATAAAAAGAGAGAATGCTATTATAACAGAGAAGGAGAACCGGTTGTTCCCAAGAAAGACATAATCTTCGATGATGTTCTTCTCAAAGTCCCGTTGAGAGATGAATACTATAGAAATGTATTGAAAGATGACACATATGTTAAGAGATATGAAAAGGAGATCAGATATGCTATGTTATCGTGTCTGAGAAAAAGGGATGAGGAGAGGATGAAGAAGAATGTTGAAGAAATGGTTAACAATCTGAAGAAAGATGCTGAAGAGGTTAAACCAGAAACTGTTGAAGTTGAAGCTGTGAAGGAAATCAAAAGTGAAGAAGTAGTTGTGAATGAAGAGGTTGAGAAAGCTGTTACTGAAGAACAACAGATTGAAGAAGAGGTGAAGAAAGAAGAAAAAGAAGAAAAGAATGAGAATGAGGAAGCTGATATTGCTGGTGATGAAGTCGGTGTTAAAGAAAAGCAGAATGTTGCTGAGCAGACAGAGGTTGCTGAAAACACCGAAGTGCCAATCACTGAGGTAAATTCTGATTCTGAAAACTTGAAACTGATTGATCAGTGCAAGAAATGCATGGAACCGTGCAGAGCTTGTACTGAAAAAGATGAGCAATTTAGAACAAGAGATCTTGAGTTCACAAAAATTGAAAAGATTTTCAAAGAAAAATGCAAAGAAATGCTAGAAAAAGAAAAAGTTTTTAAAGAAAATGATGAAAAACTTTCAGAAAAATGTAACAAATTAGAGAAAAAAAATGAAGTTTTGAAAGAAAATGTTTTGAAAATGACAAATGAATGTGAACAAAAAGGAATTGCTTGTCAAGAAATGAAAAAGGAATATGACTCAATGAAATTATCATATCACATTACGAAAGAGTCATATGATAAAATAAAAGATGAAATGAAATATGCTCAATCAAGAATGAATTATATGTCTGATACAACCAAAGAGCTTAAACGAATGTATGCTATAAAACAAGATGTTGTTAATTCCTATATTGAGGATGTTGCTACGTTAAAGCGACAGATTACTGATTTAGAACAGGATAACAACAAGTTAAAGAGTTACCATGTGTTATCATATGTGCTTGAACGAATTTTCAATATAAAACCGGGTGAGGGTGAGTCTGAGCAGAACAAGAAAGGTATTGGTTCAGAGTTTCATCAAGTTCCACCACCGGAAAACTTTGCATTTTATGATGAGGAAAAGGTCGAAAAAGCTTTCAACATGGTAGATCAATTGCCAGACAACATTGACATAACCTATTCCAAATCTGATGATTCTCATGATTCAGAGGTGGTAGGTAAAGTCGTTGAAAGTGTGTTGAAAGAAGAGTCAGTTGTTACAGGTAAATCTGAATCACAGGATGAAGATGAAGGAAATCTTCATGATGGATATCTGAAAAACACAAAATCCGAGAAAAGTTTGAATGACGATTCAAAAGGATTGGTTTATACCATGATTGGATCGGACAAATTGTTCTTAGATGTTGTATTCCCGATTCAGAATGTGATTTCAGAAAAAGTCGACAAAGTTTTCAAAATGGTTGAGATTGAGAAGTCTGAGATTTCAAAGTTTGTTGGTAAGAGTCATAGAGGTTCGTATACCAAACCTGGTTTCAAAAAGAAGAACATGAAGGCTGGGTTGGGTTTTAAGAAGAAACAGAATAGAAACAAAAATGAGATGCCGAATTTTCAGACAAAAATGACTTTTGTTCAAGGAGGCAGTTTAGAAAAAGAAAAAGAACTCAAAATGAGACAGTCTAATGATGAATTCTTTGCTAAAAAGAAAAAGCAACAACCACAGGTCAAAGATGTGTCCATGAGAACATGTTTCAAATGTGATCAAAAAGGACATCTTGCACGCAAGTGTCCAAATCTAAAATCTGTGGATGTTGACAAAAAGAAGATTGATGCTGAGAAACAAAAATCTGAGAATGTGAGACAAAGGTCAACCAAATTTTATTCGAAACAAACTTGGAGGTTCAATACAAACAAGTTTGCTTCAAATCAAAATTGGAAATCAAACCAGAACAGGTTCGATTCAAGACTGACCTGGAATTCTCATACACCCAGATTCAGAACAACACAGAGTTGGAAAACCACAGTTGATATGACAAAACCTCAAGAGTTTTGGAAACCAAAAGTTGTTGTTCAAAATCAAAGTGTTCAAAAAGATTCACATTTTTACAAACGAGGAACACCAAAAGGTCAAACATGGAGTGTTAAGAAACATGTTGAATTGGTAAACGATGAGAAAATTGAAGTTAAAATTGAGAAAGTTTTTGTGAAAACTGATACAGAATTTCCAGCATTGAATGAAAATTATTGTGTTGAAATGCCTAAAGTTCAACAGACCTGGGCTAAATTGTTCAAGTAATTAAGTAGTTTGTTTGTGCAGGTGCTCATGGAATTCAAAGATTGTGAAATTGGAGATTGGAGCAGCCTGGCACATCGAGAGGAGGCTGCTGGATCCTGTGTTGGTTGAAACAGGAAGTTTATATGTTTTCTGTAAATAAATAAACAATATTTCAAAAATCCTAAAAATTGGAAAACTTGAAAAACCAAAAATATGTTTGTTTTTAATTTTTGTCAAATATTCAAAAATACAAAAATATGTGTTGATTGAATACGCCGAAACCCTCACGGCTGAACAAACATGATTACTTTCATCAGATTGAAAAACGGTTTTCAAACTGTTAAGATCAATGTGTTGTATATCATGGGGGTATGTTATATTTTCTGCTAAAAGTGTTATATTTTCTACAAAACAGAGCATGAGATGCAGAAAATGGATGGCGAGACAAAGCTATCAGTGTTGGTTGTCAAATTTTCTTCATATGATTTTGCATTTTAGGGGGAGTAATGTTGTTAGAAAATCCAAAAACATTTGAAAATTTGAAAAAGCCAAAAACATGATAAAATTCAAAAATTGAGTTTTTGCGTAGAAAGAGGAAATGATAGTACATCAGTAGACAGTTACAGTATGCTAAAGAATGGAAAGTTTAAATGTGTTAAACGATCTCACTGTGGATGTGTCGGTAGGTTTTTATACATTTAGTAAACTTTTTCGGGATATAAACCTAACTTCAAACTTGCTTATTTCATGGGGAACACTACTTGGATATATAGGTAACCCCTGAAATCTCGTTTGAAAGGTCTCATAATCTGATATACTAGGTTTTTATACTCAATGATGTCTGGGGTAGTATTCCGGGACTTCTGCTGAACGGTAGTTCTGACCTAGTCCTTGGATAATACTTTCTGAAATGCTTGAAACATAGCATTAAACCCTCAGCATGCCGATGAAACAATAAAATTGATAGTCGCTGCTGTTGTAAGCAAAAAGATCCTCTAAAGGGGACATACCGTAAAGTCAAAGCTGATATCTCTCTGCGTATACGGAAGTATCGACCTGAGATCCCTCGGCCCTCGCATACCTAATTTATATACAGATATCATTGCAGTATACTCACCTGTAAGACTGATTATTGGGATTCTGGATACGGGAGTATATTCAAGAGGTGGGACACATGAATGGGTTTAAGTTCTTAATACATCTAATTCGTATCCTAAATCAGTTGAAATTTGTATGAAAATTTAAGTGGATAAGTATATCGACAATCTAAGTGAATTGTTTAATGCGTAATGTGATTTTAAGCTCAACGGTACTTGTGACTTGTCATAAACTGATATGATCCTCTGACGCATATTCAAATAAAAATATTGTCTGTAAATATGTTTGTACATATTTCTTTACTGCTTAATATATTTTCAGAAAATACAAAAAGATTTTTGATTCTGCTTTATTTTCGACAACCGATGTCTGAGTGCTGAGTTTCAAAATCTAAGTAAGCTGATTGTGTTTCTGAAAATAAAACAAGTTCATTAATTTGATACTTGAATTAAAATCAAAAATATCAAAAACAGTTTGTGATATCTCCAAGGTCATTAACTTGAACTTGGATGATTAACTGTGAGGGATTTTGGATACTTAATACTGCCAAATCTGTAAAGATTGTTGACAGGGGGAGTGAAATTTAGAAAGTTGAATAGAGCCAGGTTACAATTTCTGGATAGCTGAAATTTGAAATGTTGTTACTTATAAATGTTTGAGTGATTGCAGATGAGATTCCAGACTACGATCCCGGAAGCTGAGTCTAAGGGGGAGTCTGAAGACGAGCTCAAAGCAAGGGGGAGCTTGTATACGGAAAGCAAGGTGGAGATCCCAAAGCACGGAAGCTTGGCGAAAGGGGGAGCCTGATGAAGAAAAAAGGAGAAGCTGAAGCTGAAGACAGATCCACCGGGATTTTGTTCAAGAAGTCTAAAAGAGAAAAAGAAGATGCTACGAGTTTGACTCAATGATCGAGATTGACTGCGGCAATATCCAAGGGGGAGTCTGTTAGTGCATTTATGTCTATAGCCTTCGTCAATCTAGTCCGTAGTAGAAAACTGAAGAAAACGAGAGTTACATTGTTATTTTAGAATTAGTTAGTCAAAAAGGCAAGGTGGCATAACTGTAATTAATGAGATTCCTCATTAATCCCTTGGCCTATAAATAGATCTCTAGGGTTTCTCATTTAGAACTTTTGCCATTTTCACATCTTGGAGAGCTAGAGGCTAGAGAGAGAAAGCTAGAGAGAGAAAGTTTATTGTTAGTGATTCAGGTGCTGTACGTTATCAGATTTTATCAAAGAATCACGTTTATATTACGTCATGTGTGTTTAGGTCACGTTCGTGTACGGATTCCGCACGTTTCACGTTCGTTTCGCAATCGTTTCGGAGTCAAAACCGGTCCAACAATTGTAATCACTCTTATGCTGTAATTCATAACTAAGGTGTCATTTTATAAAACCTGAATGAACTCACCAGTATTTCCTGCTGGCCAAATGTTTTTAAAACGTGTTTCAGGTAATTATAGTAGATCGGAATAAGATTTGGATACGGCACCAAAAGGCTTACAGAAGTGGCTTAATTTATCAATTAAATTCAATTAAATTAAGAAAAGTTATTTTATGTATTCGGGTTTATCCCATATTAAAGCTACATTTTAAAACATGGATCCCATCTATTTAATAAATAAAATCCGGTGTTTTCTAAACTCTGATATTTTTCCTAACTCACGGTCCTGATGAAATTTCCGCTGCACTACTTTTCTAAATAACCACCGGTACCACTGAACTGGTTCGCGGATCCCGATTCCGTCCAGGGTGGGGTCGGGGGTCGTGATAGAAGGTGGTATCAGAGCCACTTGTTTAAGCAATTTGGTGTTGTAATAAAATACCTAAGTTTAAACAAAGAGTTAGGAACTTGATATTTTCTGGTAGCACTCAAAATAGTATTTAGACTTGAACTTAGGAAAGATGCCTTAATATGAGCTTCAAGATGAGCTAATTACTTGTATAAGTATAATGTGATAGATATTGGTATGCCGTAAGAATAATGATTAGAACATTGCAAAGTACGATAAATAAGCAATAACACTTAATTGCTGTTAATTCTTGCTTATTGATATTAATTGGTCTAGAATAAGATATGTTATGGGAATACAAATTTCCTTGATTCTAGATGAAAGCCTTAATAAAAGAGGCACTTTTAAAATCTTGAAAAAAATACTATTTATGGGAAATACAAATTTCTTCTCCGGCAAGACTGGGTATGGTGTAGCAGACTCTCCAGCTTGTCCGGATATAATGGGGTTACCTCTCCGGTGAGAACCGGATAAGACGGGGTATATAATATGTCAAACAAGTGACAAGATTTCCCTAAAATAGTATCATGACCTGATATCTGACTTGTTTTTGGAAATATGAATCTGTTAAATACATTGACCTTATGAATGGTATGTATGATTATATAGATATGTATATCTATAAGGAATTCCAAAAGCCATAACGATTGACACTTTAAAATAAATCACGAACATAAGTGTAAATAATAATTCTAGATTTCTTTATCAGGAATCTCTTACATATATCTATAATTCTGATATCAAACATTATTTCGTTTGATCATCTACCTCGTAACTCGTGCGACAATATAAACAATGGAAACCCTTTAAGTTGGCACGCCATCAAAAGTATAAGAATTTCCAATGCATTACCATAAACTATTAACGCAAGTAAGAAGCATGTAAAGTTGTGCTAGTGCACAAGAAAACACATGAAACTTAAATTATACGTCCACAGACGTCGAAGTATATCACACACGACTTTCAAGGCAAGACCTTTGGAAAATATGATTGGGCACGACAACACCAATGCTAATCCTGTCAGTGGAAGAACTACTAATCAAAAAGCAGCACTTTGCCACGTGACCCTACAAACGACATGAATCTCGCTGAGGTACGATAGAACAAGGTTTTCACAACAATCGGTGCATAGTCTAATCCAATTCTTGACGCTGCAAAAGAAGTCACATACCTTTACAATCCCCCTATTTCATTTTATTCGACATTCCCTGGTAATGTCACTTCACAACGGTTATCACACAAAATTTCCAGATAAAATTCTTAAATTCCTTTTGTTAAAATTCCGACCTCTGCAATAGTGAATATACTTTTGCATTTCTACTATCCTAACGGTCATCATGAGGATTTCTTTCATAATCGCGAATATTTAATTGGTTGTTTCATTTCTTGCTAAATCCACACATGTACTGTTTGTTGCGCATGTGGTTAGTTTGAGTTATGAAGACCATGGGAGGGCTTCATTCCAATTTGTTGTTTTATTAAAACTCACATATCATTCCGCTATACTTGATCTTTGCATTGTAAACCGTGTTTTTGCAAAACGATGACTCTTTGATATCGAGTCAATGAATTTCTTGAAAAACTCAATTTTCATTTTTTTTATGGCATACATGGTTTTTGTTGTGACCATGTCAGAACTTTCTTATTGATACATGAACTCGTTTTGTTTTAAACCAAGTTCAATTGTTTGAACTTGCTCGCATTACGTATTCAATTCAAAGTCCCATATGATGAATTCAAGTCATCATCTTCGAAATAATCCCAACAAGCACTTCAATTGCTTTGAACCATAACAGGCTTGTTTGGACTTCGATTTCATTAAATCGTTTCTTTGATCACGATCACCTTGTGGTGACGTTTTCACAAATTTGAAGCTTGCGCTAATCTCGTTGCACACATCATATACGGATTTAATTATTTATTTTTTTATATTGAATCCGCTGTATTGGTTTATCATATTCAAGTAATCTTAACACAATCATGTGTTAAGATAATGATACACAAATTCATGTCATATCTCAGTGTATCTGTTAACAGTTTCTATAACATCGATCGAGCATTTCTTGATCTTTTCGATCGAAAAACATTATTCAATTGTTTCGTTTTCAATCAAAAATCCTACTAGATTGTTTGAAACAAACATTCGGATTTACTTCGTTGAACTTTCATTTGGTTTCAAGCATGGTGAACTCATTCAGTCACCGCTATTATTATTTCGATTACTACGACACCTTGTGGCGTCGCTATAAACTTGTAGCTTGAGCTAATCTATATATATACCTGTCACTTGACTCATCCTTGAAAGTGATATTAATACAACTTTACATTGTTGTATTGTGGGATATCTTTGTAATTCAATAATGTCAAACACACTGATTCTTCCTCATGTTCTGATTCGACAGTTGACACATCATCTTCGTACTCCTCTTCAGTTGAGCTTGTTGATTCTAAATCTTTTATAATTAACAACCAAGGAAAATTTTCCTTCGACAGTGAATTCTATTGGTCATAAATCTTTCTTTCGGTCTAACCCATGTAAATTTAAGTCATTATGATGATTATATCATTACACTTCATCCATTTGATACCGATTTCTGGAATTTATTCAGTTAAACCATTGGATTCTATTTCTTATAAACTGCTCTTTTATTCACAAAATTTGAACATATTTTGATTCAATTAGAGTACCATTTACCTTAAAAATGTGACATAACTCGGAAAGAGATATCGTAGCCCAAATCTCGAGGAAGAGATTTAAAACAAGGTGGGGAGGATGTGATGACTCTCCTAGGACGCTTAACATAACCCTAAACGCTCCTAAATACAACCGAGTACGAGAAACGGACCCGAAATACCTTCGTGCTTGGAGAAATCAAGAAAAACAAGATTTTTGGTTCGCTCGCGGGCCGCGTAAGAGTTAAGCCAAGCTTACGCGGGCCGCGACAGCAAGGCAAACTACCGGATAAAGATCAAGGCCACGTGTCATTACATGTGTCAATACCCTCGATGACTCAGCAACCTCCGATCTGATCCAAACTCCCTCGCGGGCCGCGTAAGGTTCCTTTCAAGTTTACGCGGGCCGCGACACGCCCCATTTCCAGCACTATAAATAAGGGGTTCGAGTTCAGTTGAAAGTCGCTCAATTCTTTTCTTCTTTTAGCTTCCATTATAGCAAAATAGTAGCTCGGGTATTATACTCTAAAACCCGAAACTCTGCTCGTCATTAGGGTAATAACTCTAATCACTGATACGATACTGTATCCGATCGATTAAAACCGATCCAATGGATGTTTAAGTGCTGCCAATATCTGGCTATACTTTGTCATTCGTTGTGAGGGTTTCGATCTCGTGATTATCGTTAAAGTTGAATTGAGTTAATACACTAATACGAGTTCCATTAGAAATTAGAACTCATAATCAGGAAGCTGTTAAACTAGAATACTTAGCAATTAAGTAAATTTAATGGTTATGTAAAACTTAACAGTTAAGGAAACTTAGCAGTTAAGCAAGCTAAGTAAGTTAATTAATCAGCTAATTACGTTATTTAATTAATCGGCTAAGTAAATTACTTAATTAAACCATTAAGGAAAATTAATCAGTTAAGTATGATTAATTAAGTTAAGTATGATTAATTAACCAGTTAAGCAAGATTAATTAAGCTAAGCGAGATTAATTAAGCTAAGCGAGATTAATTAAGTAAGTAAATTAAACACCTAAATAGATATACATGAATATATCTATATATATATATGAGATAGATAATATCAAAGGAAGGTATAAGAAGATATATATATATGGGTAGGAAGCTTCCTAGAAAATGTATAGGTAACTTCCTAGAAAAGCTATAGGAAACTTCCTAGAAATTTCATACTTCTTACCTATAAATAGGAAGCCTAGAAATTCATTTTCCTTGCTCATTCCTTCTATTCTTCTCTCTATACGTTGGTGTTCTAACCAATAATCGCCAATGCGATGTTCTGTCCGATCGATTCGGGAACCAACTAACGAATGCCAAAGTGCTATACTTAGGGGTGGGCAAAAAACCGACTTAACCGACCCATAACCGAAATAACCGAAAAAACCTAACCGAATGGAAAACCGATGGGTCGGTTTTTAAATTTTTTATAACCGACAATAATGGGTCGGTTATGGTTTTGTAAGTTTCAATAACCGCCATAACCGAACCGACCCGCTACTTAATAAGTCATGCATAACCGACCCCGTTTAACCGAACCATATATGCATAACCTACCCATATGATTACAGGAATACCAAAGGATCATTTTGATTTTTGAATTATTAAACCTAATATAATAAAATCCAATTCCAAATTCCAAGGTTTCCAAAATCCAACATGGGCGGTGCCGGTTACTTATATATTAGTCTATTAGGGTCTGTTTGGTATGAAGTAATGGAATAAACAAGGGAATGGAATGAACGATGGAATGGAATGAGCAAAGGAAAGAAATGGATTATTACCATTCCATTGTTGTGTTTGGTTACCCTATGAAATAGAGGAAGGAATGAAACACAGTTCATTTTAAATGACAAAAATACCCATACGCTCAAAATACTAGTAACATCATGATATATTAATATTGATTTCCTCACAAATATCCAAAATCCCCTCATTCTAAAATCACCTTTATCTGCATCAGAGCTCGAATTTCACCATATAAAACTTTGCAGTCATCTATGGAAAATGATACAACCAGTTAGTAATTAATCAAGTGATGCTTTAATCTTCCATCATCATCTTTTTTATATGTATCCCCCAACCTTTTTCACTTTCTTAGAACTACCATTATCATTCAATATTCAATATTCAATGAAAACATTATCAATTTAAGATTTTTTACATCAGAAGCCACATCTTTAACAATATACTCTCAAATAATTGATGATTCATCATTTTGGGAACAAAAAATACTATCCAAAAAATTGATAGTAACTGAGAGAATGTACATATAATTCATTACATATGGTCTTTTAACATTTCTATAAATCAATGATTCCATGGACATTCGATCTATTGAACCGTAATCGCAACAGAAACCTAGAAACAAAGAATCATAACTAGGGTTCCACTCCGTTCAAGAATCAAAATCTGAATGTTTAATTATATCACATCTTCAAGTTGATTAAGGAATCACTGTGATCAACAAAATTATTACTTGAATAAAGCGAAAATCAACGCATCAATTCATTAAAACGAATATACCAGCGACAAATCACGTTCAGAACTATCACGCGGCCTCAATTTATGGTTGAATGTCTATAATTGGGCGTCATGAATAACCCTAAATGTAGGTGAAGATCATCCTTGTGTTGATGATTTGCCTCTGTGGGGAAGATGGGAATTGATTTGTGAAGGAGAAGATACATCGAAGTGGAGAGGAGAAAGGCAAGGGGAGGGTAAATTTGAGAAACAACAATGATTACCGGACAGAATGAAAAAAAAAGGAGGGGGGTGGGGAGGAATATTTCAGGGCTTGTTTTGAGGGAATGGAATGATCTACGTAATGGTTGATTCCATTCCATTCGTCTACCAAACAAACCTATTTTTATTCCCCTTGAATAGGTTATTCCATTCCTTCATTCATTACCTCATACCAAACACTACCTTAGGGTTGAAAGTTGAAACCTAATCGTCATTTCTAGTTCTCCATCGTCTCCAGTCTCCACTGTCCAGTCTCTCCAGAAAGTTCAGAATCTATTCAGCGGCGCTCAACGTTGCCTACTTGATCAGTCGATCATAGTGAGTTCTTTTACATTCAGGATTTATCTGAAGTCTTAGTGAGTTATCTGATCGATCGAACCTTATAGTTGAAGTCTGTTTATTTTATATTTGTTCCAAATATATGAAGTCTTAGTGAGTTATCTGATCGGTCGAACCTTATAGTTGAAGTCTATTTGTTTTATATTTGTTCCAAATATATGAAGTCTTAGTGAGTTATCTAATCGATCGACTGATTGTTTTATATTTGTTCCAAATATATGATTATGAAGTCTGTTTTTAACGACTGGTTGCTGTAATATTTGTTTCTGCTTGTTCAACGTTGCCTACTCATACTCAAGTTCATGGAGATCGAAAGAAGTCTGTCATACTCAACGTTGCCTAGATATAGATTCTTTTACATTCTGCGAAAGAAGTCTGTTATATTTGTTTATGTAGTTGATCCCCTAATAAAGATCGAAAGAAGTCTGTTATATTTGTTTACTTTTGTAATATTTGTTTCTGTTTTTGTGGTTCAATCAGAAAGAATATGTAGAAAGATGAAGTCTGTTATATTTGTTTCTGTTAACAGTTAACACTTCATTCATTACTAAAGTTTTTTGTCAAATGTATATGGAAACACCTGGTAGCGAAACACCGGTTGTTACTCTTGATGAAGAATCCCCAAACGAGCCACCGGTTGTTAATGTTGAAGAAAGTCAAGAAATCGTAGATCAAAAGAAAAATGGTAGAGCTAAAAATCTTGGGTATGGAACCATTTTGTTGAAGATAAGGATTCAGGTAAAGCCAAATGTCCTTATTGTAACTCCTTACTAGCGTCCGGTTCTAAAAAGAATGGCACGAGTTCTTTAGGTCATCATTTAAAGTTTTCTTGCATAAAGTCTCCGCTTTACAAGAGAGTAGATAAGAAACAATCAATCTTTAGTTTTAAGACTAAAAATTCTGATGAAAGTAGTAGTAGCTTGGCTTCTTATAAATTTAGCCAAGAAGAGTGTAGAATTCTACTTGCTCGAATGTGCATCAAAGATAACCAGCCCTTTAGTATAGTAGACGATGAGGGATTTAGGGAATATTCATGGGGATTAAACCCGATGTTTAAGTTTCCATCTAGATGGACCGTGGCTAGAGATTGTTGGTAAATATTTAGAGAGGAGAAGAAAAAACTTAAGGGTACTTTAAAGGATCAAACTGTATCACTCACTACAGATACATGGACATCTGTTCAAAACTTTAATTATATGTGCCTTACTGCACATTGGGTTGATGATGATTGGGTTCTAAGGAAGAAAATTATAAACTTTTGCCAAGTTCCAAATCACAAGGGTGAGACCATTGGAAAGTTTGTTTATAAATGTTTACAAGAATGGGATATTAATAGAATTCTTACGATCACTGTTGATAATGCTTCATCGAATGATGGAGCAATTAGATATCTGAAAAAAATGCTTAAGGGGCCCCATGCTATTTTCGATTGCAAATATTTGCATTTGAGATGTAATGCCCATATAATTAATCTTGTCGTCAAGGATGGTCTAGAAGAACAAATTGATTCCATAAATAGGATTCGTAAAGCTATAAGGTTTTTGAGATCTTCTTCTCAATGATTTCTAAATTTCCAAGAAAGTGTGGAGAAAGAAAAGATCAAATGCAAGAGAAAACCGTGTTTAGATGTTGAAACGAGGTGGAATTCAACATTCTTAATGTTGGAGACGGCACTTATTTATGAAAAAGCGTTTGATAGGTATTATATTTTTTTAATAATTATGTATTTTCTTTTTATTTTTTCCATCTATTACCAATAGTCTAATATGCTTATTTTTTCATAGACTTCAAGATGTTGATTTCAGTTATAGATCCTACTTCCGCTCAGAAGATGAAGATGACGAGGGAAGTACGAGAAAGAGAAAGAAGAGTGAAAAAGTTATAGGGGCACCCAATACATCGGATTGGGAGAAAGCAAGGTATTATAGTGATTATTTTACTTCTATGTTGCGTTCAATAATGATATGTTTTTTTTCTTGATAGGTTATTTATGGAGTTTTTGAGAATATTTTCTAGTGTGACTAAAAAAATTTCGGGTTCCAAGTATGTGACGGCTAACTTATTGTTTGGTGAGCTATGTACAATGCATGCCACACTAGCAAAGATGTCCTTAAGTAGTAATGAGGTTGAGAAAAAGATGGCCGAATCAATGAAAGCAAAATATGAAAAATATTGGGAAAATTTAGCCAATATGAATCTATTATTGTATGTGGCATTAGTTTTAGACCCTAGGAATAAAATGCATTATCTCAATTATTGTTTAGAGCTCATACATGGTGAGGACTCTAAGGAAGGTAAGGAAATTGAGGATAAAGTTGATAAAGCATTGGTAGAGTTGTTTAATGCTTATAAGATGAAAATTGATAAATCGAATGAGAAAAAAGATACATTTTCATCTTCTAGCTCGGTTGATGGTGAAAAAGTTGTTGATTTAGAGGAGGGTTATTTGAAATATTTGGAGAAAAAATGCGGAAGAGGGGCTAATACTAGTGAACTTGATGTATATTTGCGTGATGGAACTGAGAAAATGGTAAAAGGAGATGATACGTTTGATGTTTTAAGTTGGTGGAAGTTAAATTCAAAGAAACTTCCGGTTCTTTCTCAACTTGCTAGACATGTTTTAGGGATGCCAATCTCAACCGTGGCATCCGAGTCCGCTTTTAGTACCGGTGGGCGTGTCATAGATACTTATAGAAGCTCTCTTACGCCAAAAACCGCCGAGTCTTTAATTTGTTCACAAGATTGGATACGACGTTTACCAAAGGATTTACAAAATTCTCAAGTTCATGGAGTACAATTACAAGACTTGGTTGACAACTTATAGAAAATAGAAGAAGGTAATAATGCACTTATTTTTTACTTTATTATTTATTTTTACTTAATATTAAAGCATAATTGAATATGTTTTTTTAGATTTGTCACCGGAAAAGAGAACAATTGAAGACTCTTTCATTGGAGATTGGGATTAAACTTCCACCACGTAGTATTTGGTGTTTTTGGTTAGAACTTTGTTTGAGTTTATGGATTATGTCATTTTGGTTGAACTTTGTTTGAGTATTTGATGTTTTTGGTTAAAACTTTGTTTGAGTTTATGGATTATGTCATTTTTGGTTAAAACATTTGGTGATTAAAAGTATTAATATTTATGGATAATATTGTTTTGAGCTAAATTTAGCTAGACCCAAGTTCATGGTTAACCGACCCATAACCGACCACCATAACCATCAAAACCGCCATAACCGAAACCGCCATAACCGAGCGGTTATGGTTATGACTTTTCCATAACCGACATCTCGGTTATGGTTATGGTTATGACCCAAAACCGACCCAAACCGACCCATGCACACCCCTAGCTATACTTTGTGAATTTCATTAAACGGATGCCAAAGTACTGTCTGAATAAGACTATACTTTGTGAATTTCGTTAAACGGATGCCAAAGTACTGTCTGAATAAGACTATACTTTGTGAATTTCGTAAAGGTTCTGATCTCGTGACCATCGTTAGGTTTGATGTGGTTTTACACTAATGCGTATTCCACTCTGTTAAACTAAATGTTTAACTACCCGAAACTCTACACCATACTCTTACAATCAAAATGGATGCTTAATCATCAGAAGATTTAGAACCATAAAGTAGATGCTTAGAATCAAGATGCTTGTTTAAACAAGACTATATGCTAACAAGGTGAGTCATTCTCTTTTTATCAACATTGTTTTACAATACTCCAATCATTTTCAAAAGTTATAATTACAGGGATTAAGTCGTGGTTATCTTGAATCACTGGCTAGTGGGGTATTGTGCACATTACTAATTTATCACGGTTAGGCTAATAAATCCTAACAGTGATAATCATCACTACTTGGGTGAAAGGACCCAATAGTGGTATGACCATCGTCACCAGGAGGTGACACGGCGCCAGATAAAAATAAGATAGAAGCCATTGTAATCACTCTTATGCTGTAATTCATAACTAAGGTGTCATTTTATAAAACCTGAATGAACTCACCAGTATTTTCTGTTGACCAAATGTTTTTAAAACGCGTTTCAGGTAATTACAGTAGATCGGAATAAGAGTTGGATACGGCACCAAAAGGCTTACAGAAGTGGCTTAATTTATCAATTAAATTCAATTAAATTAAGAAAAGTTGTTTTATGTATTCGGGTTTATCCCATATTAAAGCTCCTTTCAAAACATGGGTTTATCCCATCTATTTAATAAATAAAATCCGGTGTTCTCTAAACTCTGATATTTTTCCTAACTCATGGTACTGATGAAATTTCCGCTGCACTACTTTTCTAAATAACCACCGGTACCACTGAACTGGTTCGCGGCTCCCGATTCCGTCCAGGGTGGGGTCGGGGGTCATGACAACAAACCCCCAACATACCGGCAGTAATTGTAGAATCACAAATACTCAATTACTATTAAATGTAATTTAAAACATTTGAGGTTTTGGTAAAATGTTTGGACTCACAAAAATATATTTACAAAAAGATGGCAAAAAGGAATGTACTCACATTGTTGACTTATGTAAAACTAAAGCTTCTTGTTGTATCTCCTGGTTATTATCTATTAAAATAAATAATGCACACGTGTTAGTAAAATAACCCAATTCAAATTAACCGTACAACTCGAGACAGAATTCCAATGACTGAGTCGGGAAGAGCCGACATGTGTTACGGAATCCTATATCAATCGGGTGTACACACGAGACAGAATTCCAATGACGGAGTCGGGCAGAGCCGACATGCATTACGAAATCCTAAATCGATCGTGTAGGGTAATACCAGGGTTATAGTACTTACAACGAGGCAAAGCTTAGTAATGAAGTTGAGAAAGGTTGCAAGGTGAGGGATCGGTTACGTGATCAGAGTGAGGGGTCGGTGCCGCAGCCCCCGACCCCTACCCTGGGAGCGGGTGTCGCGAGGACAGTATCAGTGGTATTGGTGTTTATTTACTTGGCAGCGGAATACATCAGGATCGTAGTTAGGAAATATGTTTATCATAGTAAAACATCAACTTTTTATAATAATAATTTATTGGGATAAAACCCAAGTTCATTTGACAATACATTTGTAGGGATAAACCCTAATTATTGAATTCAAAACCTCTTGTTTATTTAGGTAACTTTTATAGCCACTTTTCCAAGCCTTCAGTGCTCTCCAGCAGGCTTCTATTTGGCTTTCACATTGTGTTACCTGAAACGCATTTTGAAAACATTTTATCAGCAAGAAATACTGGTGAGTGCATCATAGTTTAATCAAAATAGTTTTATCACTTTTACAGAATTGAGGGGATCCACAATTACATTTGTTTATATCTGCTCAATTACTCATTCAGTACTGTCAACACCTGACTTGTGGGTCATATTACCCATTGGCCAACTCTTTGTCCAATGGTAACGGCTTCCACATTTTGTATACAAAACCTCAACATACCGACAGTAATTGTAGAATCACAAATACTCAATTACTGTTAAGTGTAATTTAAAACATTTGAGGTTTGGTAAAATTTTTGGACTCACAAAAATATATTTACAAAAAGGTGCCAAAAAGAGAATGTACTCACATTGTTGACTTAGGTAAAACTAAAGCTTCCTATTGTATCTCCTGGTTATTATCTATTAAAATAAATAATGCACACGTGTTAGTAAAATAACCCAATTCAAATTAACCATACAACTCGAGACAGAATTCCAATGACTGAGTCGGGCAGAGCCGACATGCATTTCAGAATCCTATATCAATCGGGTGTACACACGAGACATAATTCCAATGACGGAGTCGGGCAGAGCCGACATGCATTACGGAATCCTAAATCGATCGTGTAGGGTAATAGCAGGGTTATAGTACTTACAACGAGGCAAAGCTTTGTTTTTATAGTGGGTAAAATGCCCGGGTAGAGTTTCTACTATATAGAAATTCGAGAGAGAAATCGAGAAATGAACGAGGATTCAAATGAGGCTTGAACCTCTATTTATAGGGCTGGTGGGGGGTGCTCTCGCGCCCCGCGAGAGATCTAGCAAAGGCCTTCGCGGCCCGCGAGGGTCTTAAAGGCGGCCATAGGTCTGGTGAGTCAGGCTAGTAGCTTCGACAAGTGTTTGGACACGTGGCACTAGGGGTGCGCCGCAAGCAACTGGGCTCGCGCCCCGTGAAAGCCAAAGGGTCAGGGGTCGCGGCCCGCGAGCGACTCCCAGACTTGGTTTTTCTTGTTTTTCGCAAGTACAAAGGTATTTCGGGTCCGTTTTTCACCTATGGGGTACGTAAGGAACGTTTTAGGGTCACGTTAAGGGTTCTAGGATGTATTTAGGATGGTTGTTATAGTCGGCTTTTGTGTGGCAGTGGAAAAGGCAGATGACGGTCGAGGCTGAGGTTGATGATTTACTCAATCTTTGTGACTTATTATTCGATTGCAAGCTGAGTAGTAACAAAGACGACTGGTCGTGGATTGGGGCGGTAGACGAAAGTTTTAGCATGGGAACGGTTAAGAGGATTCTTGATAAAAACAGGTCAAGTATGCAGCTTACATCCCGGAGTGGTGCAAAGAGCTCCCGATTAAAGTTAATGTGTTCATTTGGAGGTCCGAGTTGGATAAAATCGCGACGTTATCGGTGCTTAAGAAACGGAACATTGGAGCTGCTGATACTTCTTGTTTGTTATGCGGGGAGGGTGAGGAGACTGTTGATCATCTTTTCACTTCTTGTTTCATTGCTAGCAGGATTTGAGTCTTTATAAGTTGGTGGTGTAAGATCCCTCCCCTTTTGGTGTTTTCGTTTCGGGACTTGCTTGAGGTTCATGAGTATACTGGGTTAAAGGGGCTGAAAAAAGACATTGTGAAATGTATTATAAGGGTGGGATGTTGGTGTATTTGGAGGGCTAGGAACGGAGTGGTTTTCAATAACAAAACAGCCAAGTTGGAAGATATCAAGTGCGAGATAAAGTCGATGGGGTTTTTATGATGGGGTTTTTATGGTTAAAAAGTAGAATGAAATCCTTCACTGTCTCATAGGAGTAGTATTGTAAATTTGTATTTTTGTAATTGTTGTTTTCGGTTGGTTACGGCCTGGATTTGAGGTGGGCCTTGTTCTAATGAAGTTTTTCTTTCTAAAAAAAAAATTAATCAACTCTTCCTTTTATTGGTACGGAAGTAATAAAATGCAATTGGTTTTATTGGTACGGACATCGTTGCCATATGATATACGCATAGTTTAAATCCGAGGGTACTTAAAAAATTCAAACACTACACATCGTACGTATCCCGATAAATAAATGAATTATAAAAATACATAAATATCCATTTCCAATATCTATTATTATAATATATATGGGGAACTGCATGCAATTAAAATACATCATTCATTTAAAAAAATACGAGCAAAATTTGAGCACTTAATGTGCTGCCCATAATTTTAGATTCTATATGTTGTACATGGCGCCATGGCGGCAATATATGAGATCGAGTGAATTTTAAGAGTTAAATGCTCGGATAGTCTTTGTGGCTTGCTTTTTTTTCAGTTTTAGTCTATAACTTTCTAAAATTACAGCTATAGTCCTTAACTTTTCAATTTTTGTTCCTGCATGGTCACTGGGCCTGACATTAGTTAGTTTTCTCAGTTAAGAGTGTGTGTAATGACATAAATACTCTTTCCTTAAAACATTAAAAGAAGAGTAAATTACCACTTTAGTCCTGAGTTTTTGTCCAAATTACCATTTTAGTCTAAATAGTTTTTTTTTCTCCTCTGGGTCCCTGACTTTTCTTTTTTCTTGCCATTTTGATCACATTGCTTAACTTAGTCCAAAAACCATGTTATAATATGGGTTATTTTTGGCATTAAACTATTATGAGGTTTATAAATTATGTTGTAAACTACCCTTGGTTATCACTACACAACAGTTATGCCAAAAATGCCCCTGGTTATAACCAGATTTTTAGGCTAAGTTAAGCAATGTGATCAAAATGGCAAGAAAATAGAAAAGTCAGGGACCTAGAGGAGAAAAAAACTATTTGGACTAAAATGACAATTTGGACCACACTTTCAGAGACTAAAATGATAATTTACTCTTAAAAGAAATATATTATTTATTTATTTATTTAATCAAATGGAACCCACCATCTTTATCTTCATCAACCTAACTCAACCTGTAACACCCCGTGTTTCGAAAGTCAAAGTCAAAATCAAGATTGAAGTCAAAGGAAGACAAGATTGCTAATTGCGATCTGTCTCTCCTTGCTCAATTCCTGTTTTGAGTTCTTTGACTAGTAATTAGTCTATTTTATTTTCTCTTTAGTTGTATTATGTGGAGTATCTATTAATAATCGCACGGTAATCGCTATATAATCGCTTTATTGCTATCGCAATCGCACTCGCAACTTGAATTACGCATTTTGGTTATTGTTATACGTGTGTGTGTGCCTTAAGTGTTACTTGTGTATGTTTATTTATGTTATGTCGTGGTAATCAATCGAAACGCAATCGAACTCAATCGCAATCGAAATGATATGATAATTAGTGGAGAAGAGATAGTGCGAGATATGAGTAGTTGGGATTACAAGTAATTTGACTAGGAAAACCTATCGCATCACAACGCTCGCAATCGCAATCGAAACATCAAAAATCGTCGCGCCGAACACTCGAACGAGGTGACTGATCGACCAGGCAACCAGCCGACCGATTGGACTGCCATCCGATCGGACAGGCTGTCCGCACGGGCTGCCTAGCCGATCGACCAGCCCTTTCCTCTTTGGGTAACCCTATAAATACCCCTTGTCACTTTCATTCTTTCTACTTTTGGCAAGTGACGTCCGACCAGTGCTCCTACTCGTTTTTTCCTTCGATTTCTCGCAATTCCGGTAAGATCTCGTCCTAAATCTTGTACTTCCTTAATCTATACGCACTCCTACACCTTTCTATCATTTGAATCTTAACTTTTAACCGTGAAATCATCAAGATTCAAGGTGTTCTAGGATGATGTCATCATGTGTTCTTGAAGAACTTCATGTTTTTGCCTCAATCTACCAAGAACAACTTAGATCTAAGCGATTTCCACATAAACAAACAAAGATCCTTCATAGATCTAAACATATTCACAATGAAAAGGGGTGAAAGATGGTTTTCAACTTTCTTTCAACTCTTTTACACTCAATGCACTTAAAACTGATAGAATCGGAACTCGTGTCGGCTTACTACTCATTATCGTGGTTGTGTTGGTTCAAGATCCGCATTCTATCCACGAGATTATCGATTCTGGGTTAAACGTGGAACGTCATCCCGAACCGTCCACTGATCGGGTTTGGGTGATTCCTGTCCGATCAGGAGCACCAAGTATTGACGAGGTTTCTGTTGCTTAACACGTTATCAAAATATCTCAATAAAACGACAAACTATAAAAAACAACCAAGTGTAAGACGAACAGGTTAACCAGGACGGAGTGCCGTCCGAACGGACAGCCAAACCGTACGACTGGCCACCCGTACGACTTGCACCTTGGTCCCACACAACTATTTTGCCAATACTTGAAGTCTGAATGTTGAACGAATTGCTGTCCGAACGGACTACCAACCGAACGAACTGCCAACCGAATCATGAGACATTTTAACTTCAACACTTAAACAATTTTCAACATGTTCAATGCACCAAGGTTGCCACCCGACCGAACGACCATCCGATCAAGTGACACCCTGCTGTGAACTTGTTCTCATTGAAGGGCCCAACCGAACGAGTTGCCATCCGATCGAACGAGTTGCCGTCCGATCGACCGACCTGAAAGGTAGAGGTACTTCAATGTTTTCAAATACTACAACGAAAACTTCAAAAGTCAAGCCATCATACACAAACACATCCTTCTCAAAGGAAGAAACAATCCACTCGAACAGTCATCCGACCGGACGAGCGTCCGAACGGACGACCACTCGCACGACCGGCTGTCCGATCGGACTACCATCCGAACGGACTGCTGTCCGAACCACTTGTACTTTGCATCGTTTTACGCGTCGCTTATCGTTATGCTATCGATCTGTTCAGGCTAACCCTACTCTCTAGCGTTCCCTTCAATCCATCAATCGCTGTGAGTATACTCGATCGCTTTTTGCTTTACGCACTTTTGGGTGTTACATACGTTACTTATACAAAATCACATCGAACACACTACACAATACTTTAAAACGCTAACCGTTACCGCATGTATTACGTGACTTAATGAATGCTTGTTTGTTACGTTTACACATGGAATGCTGTCTACCTGCCTTAGCAACGGTAGTACTATTAGTTTGGACTCAGCACCAGTTCACACGGGGGTTGTTAAGGACAATTACTTACATGGCTCACAGTGGTGGGAATGTATTGCGAACTGCCTTGTGCAGTCAACCCGCAGTCATTGGTATCGATAGGTTCATGTCGATAACTAACATGCCTAATTTCACTTTGTGTACGTGCTTGTTATGCGTAACGCTTTCGAACTCTATATGCTATTATCAAACTTGTATGCTCACCTTTACACTATGTGTATTGACTTTTAATTTAACGTATGTGACAGGTGCTTAGGAAGTTTACATGCTTAGCTTGCTGTGAACTTGAGGCTAGGAAAGGTCTAGGATGCTCTCTGTGTTGTGATGAAATCGAGGCTAGGAAAAGAGGTCCTAGAAACTAATAAATAAACTATCTATGTATAAATCTGAGTTGTCGGAACAGAACTACTTGACTAGATTTGTCTGTAATAATTTGTTTGCCTTTTAAGACATGGTATGGGACATGTTACTTTAAATTAATTGGTAATGATAATTGTTATGGAAACTTCTGGACAATCTGTTTCGCTCAGTGCCATGCCCCGATGTTTCCGCCATCGGTTGGGGTGTGACACAACCCAACCCAACCCAACCCACCCCACTCTTCCCACTTCATCTTCCCCACTCCTCATTATCTTCACCATTAATGTGAACAAGGATCTCATGAATCCAATTGCCCTATGCCGGTCCTCAACCTCCGCCGTGCTCAGCCGCATCCTATCGGAAACAACAAAACATTACCATTTAGATCAAGAACTTTCTAAATATGCTACTTGTGCTCTTACGTCTTTTTTTCACATTACTACCTGATGACGGGGGTAGCCCAAGACTAAATAAAATGACTAAATACGTAAACGCTCAAAGGGTTAAATGGTTCAATGGTTAAAAAGCTGTGAGGAGGGGAAAAGCAATGCGGAAAGAGTAGCCAGTCACATCCAGGGATTGCTTCACCAACCCACAGCCGCAAAAGCAATGCAGTCTGCAGAGCACACACTATTATCCAGGGGTCAAAAGGCTTCAACCCCCGAAAGGGTAAGCCCCTCGCTGCAAGCAAGGACACTAGTCAAATGAATGCCTCTTTGGGAGATGTCTTCTCCTATATAATTGACACTTCATTTACTGAGTTGGGACATTCTTGGCCAGGCCTGTTTCCTTAAACTCTGGTCATTCATATCGAGTACTTGCTTCATGCGAGTGACTCACTTTCACATCTAACACACACATTTCGTTTGCTCCCACATCCGAATCTGAACATATTTCAGAGGAGGACCTTCAGCAAACCATAACAATAAACTAGTGAACCTCCTTCCACGTCTTGCAAACGTGGGGGGACCCCACGACCTGCGTTAGGTAAAGTTGAACCCTTCAACCCTTTTGCCTAACCAGCATAGCTACTATCCTTGGTCTCTTATTTGTTGCATCAACAAGTTAGCGCCCACCGTGGGGCTACGCCGCTATTTCTCCTCAAAAAGACCTAGTAGTGTAGCTCTCTTCACTTAAAATCACCATGTCTGAAAGTGGATCCCCGGGTGAAGTAAATCAGATCCCAAACATCTTTACCCCGGGTAGCAGCCAAGCTCATGTGGCTATACCAACTTCTTTCTCAACTCCGGGGAGCACACCCGAGTTCCTCACCTTCAACACACCAACTCCGTCCAGATCCGGAGTTCTTTCTCCCAATGTCGGTGTCTCTGACACCCCGGCGCGTGTTGAACTTACCCCCGAGGGGGTTGCCAACAATTTCCTGGAATTGAGGTCTCTCCTCAACCAACATGTGAATAGAGGAAAAGAAAAGGGGGTGAGAATCCGCCTAGATTATGATGAGCCAGAACCAACGTTGTCTCCTGGACCACCTCCCCTTCCTTTTACAACTAGAAATGAGGCTGGTCCTAGTAATCCTTCAAACCCTCACCCATATATGTCCACAATGACGAATCCCACAGTGCATCACATC
Source organism: Helianthus tuberosus (assembly GCA_030545235.1). Lineage (NCBI taxonomy): Eukaryota > Viridiplantae > Streptophyta > Magnoliopsida > Asterales > Asteraceae > Helianthus > Helianthus tuberosus. Next base: position 1,394,980 of record CM060389.1, on the reverse strand, counting down.
TTCTCTTCCCAACCGATTACTAGTGGTGCTCCTTTGGAACATGAGCTAACTCTTGACCAGCCCCTACAGTCCCCAGTAACAAGCTTTCCAGCATCTACAACAACCACGTGGGAGCAAGCTCTGTCCGTGCTCCCTTTGGCACGAAATGCTATTATGAGCACTCCTCTTGGAATAAACTGCTCAGTTGCACCAGGAAGCCTTCAAGGCTTCAACCTCATGCCCAACATGATGACCCAGATAATGGTCAACTTCCCATGGCAACACTTTATTAATCAGGTGCTAGCCACTCAGGGAAATAACGGCAATGGCAATAATGTGGATACAAGGGCTGAAGAAGACTTGGCTAAACCATATAAGCCAAGTAACCTTTCATGCTTTTCGCAGCAGATAGCTGATTACGATTTCCAAGCAAAGATCAAGATGCCATCCCACATCAGGACGTATGATGGGACTGAAGATCCTGAGGACCATCTTCAGATCTTTACCGGTGCTGCAAGGATAGAGAAATGGTCAAACGCTGAATGTTGCCTAATGTTCATGCAAACCCTTGTTGGATCAGCCAGAATCTGGTTCAACGACTTACCCGCTCGAAGCGTTCGAAGCTTTGACGACCTCAGCAAGGGTTTTCTGACCAATTTCTCCCAACAAAGGCGATATGTTAAAGACGCAACAGTAATCTTCCAGATAAAACAACGTGACGATGAAAGTCTTCGTGCGTTCATTGAACGATACAAGAAGGAAGGTCTAACTTATGTAGGGGCAGATGAGAAAATGAGAGTGGCTGGTTTCATGAATGCCATCACCTCTAAATATCTCACGAGAGATTTCAACAAGTCCTTGCCCAAGACCTTGGAAGAAGCTCTCGAAAGGGCTGAAGCCCAAATTCGGGGAGAGGAAGCGGTAGACATTAAAGAACAAAGAAAAAGGGGATCCGGCTGGCGAAGCAATAGTCCAGCTAGGAAAAGGGGAAACTTCAACTCCTATGACAGGCGGTCAAAGGGTTCAGACCCTCGAAGGTCTGAAGGCCGGAACCCTTCAAGCAGGGAGAAAGGCATAAGTTTCACACCCCTCACGAAGACCCCTCAAGAAATCCTTGCAACGGAAGAAGTTAAGCAAAACTTTCGGCCTCCTAGGCCTCTCCCCAAAAGCAGGAAAAATGAGAACTCCACACAATACTGTGAGTTTCATGAAGAAAAAGGTCACCACACCAATGATTGCTTCCAACTCAAGAAAAGAATTGAAGAAGCTGTTAAGTCTGGAGAACTCGCTCATTTGGTAAAGGGAGTCCGGGACAAAATGGCTGAAAGGAAAAGGTAAGGAAGTCAATATGGTGGATTTTGAGGGAAGGGTTCCTCATAAAAGACAGCGGTTGGAAGCTTGGGAGCTTCAGTGTGTCTGTTTCCACCAAACGGAGAAAGACCCTCTCTCTAGCCCTCTTGTGGTAGAAGCTACTGTAGGAACGTTGCAAACACACATGGCATACATAGACACTGGGGCAGCTACTGAAATCATGTTCAAAAAATTCTTCAACCGATTAAGTAATGAAGAATGTTCAAGGCTTCAACCCTCTGGAACCTCTATAAAAGGCATCGCCGATATACCCCTCAAGCCTTTAGGGCAACTGACACTTAATGTTCGCTTCAGTGAAGGTTTGAAAGAAAGAACCCAACCACTCACCTTTGTGGTTATTAACATCCCCTTAAGTTATGATGTGATCATTGGAAGGCCAGGGCAGTGTGCATTCTACATGGTCGTGTCTATTGGCCATGACACAGTCAAATTTCCCACCGAAAGGGGTATAGCAACCCTTCAACCCTCTCAAGAAGCATACCTAGTTGAAGGTGAAAGTTCCAAAAGCGAAGAAGACAAGCAAAGGCTAATCATAAATCCTAAGTACCCTGAACAGAGAATAAGGGTCAATCCGAGCCTTTCACAAGAAACCCTTTCGTATCTCGAAAAGCTGCTAACACATTACAGCGATGTCTTCGCTTGGTGTCCAGAAGATATGACAGGGATCCCTCGGGACATTGTCGAGCACGAGTTAAGAATACCACCGGATGTCAAGCCTGTGGTCCAAAAGAAAAGAAGCATGGCACCCGAGAGGAGTCTGGCAGCCTGCCAAGAGGTTGAAAAGCTTGTATCAGCCGGCATTCTCCGAGAAGTCAAGTACCAATCATGGGTTGCAAACCCGGTTATGGTCAAGAAACCTGACAACTCTTGGAGGATGTGCATAGATTTCAAGGATCTTAACAAGGCTTGTCCTAAGGATTGCTATCCACTACCGGAAATTGATCTCAAGGTTGACTCCCTCACCGGTTACTCGTTCAAATGCTTTCTCGACGCATACAAAGGTTACCACCAAATCCTCATGAAGGAAGAGGATGAGGAAAAAACAGCCTTTCACACGGACAAAGGGATCTTTTGTTATCAAAAGATGCCTTTTGGCCTCAAAAATGCCGGTGCAACCTACCAACGTCTCGTTGACAAAGCCATTGGTAGCCAAATTGGTAAGAACATGGAGGCATATGTCGATGACTTGGTAATTAAAAGCAAGACGGAGTATCAAATGCTCGACGACATTCAAGAAACTTTTAAGAATCTCATAAAGGTTAACATGAAGCTTAATCCGGAAAAATGCTCATTTGGATTTGAAGAAGGAAAGTTCTTGGGTCACATTGTTGGGAAACAAAGCATCAAAGCCAACCCAAACAAAGTGATAGCCGTCCTCGAAACCAAACCACCAAAAACCAGGAAAGAAGTCGAAAGTTTAAACGGGAAGCTTGCAGCCTTGAAGCGTTTTACCTCCAAGCTGGCTGAAAGGTCTCTACCCTTCTACAAAACGCTCAAGAATTGCTCTGATAAGAAGAACTTCAAATGGACCGATGAGGCTGAAGAAGCCTTCAACCAGATGAAACAACATCTTGCTTCCTTACCAGACATCGCAGCTCCTAAAACGGGGGAACCAATTTCAGTCTATTTATCAATTGCTGAAGAGGCCATAAGTGCAGTCCTCATCATCGAACGGGACAAAGCTCAGGTACCCGTCTATTTCTTCAGTAAAACTCTAAAATTGGCTGAAACCAAATACCCCCCCCCCCCTTGAAAAGCTTGCCTTAGCCCTAGTTCAAACAGCTAGAAGGCTTCGAAGGTATTTCCAAGCACATCCTATACAAGTGGTCACTGACCAACCTATTAAGAATGTGCTTGAAAAACCAGAAAATTCGGGAAGACTGGCCAAATGGCAGTGGAACTAAGTGAACATAACATCACCTACGTCCCACGAAAAGCTATCAAAGCCCAAGTCTTGGCCGATTTCATCGTGGAAATCCCGAACCAAGCAATCACTGAAGTAAACACTACCACCACTGAACCTTCCAACCCTGAAGCCTGGAAGCTTTTTACCGATGGGGCTTCAAGTGTTGAAGGGTCAGGGGCAGGGCTAATTTTGATCAACCCAGAAGGGTTGGAACTCACGTATGCTCTCCGTTTTGATTTTCAGACCACCAATAACGAGACTGAATACGAGGCACTAATAGCTGGCCTAAGGCTGGCTAAAGAAATGAAGGTTGAAAAGCTTGAAGTGTTCACAGATTCATTGCTGGTCTCAAGCCAAGTGAATGATAGCTACATAGCTAAAGAACCCAACATGAAAAAATACAGAGAAAAATCCAAGGAACTAATGAGTACCTTCCAAGCATGCAACATCAAACAGATCCCCAGATCTCAAAACAAAAAGACTGATGCCCTAAGTAAGCTTGCATCTCTCACTTTCGCCCACCTTACCAAGAAGGTGCTGGTAGAAGTGTTGAAGGCTCCATCAATCGATGAATTGGAAGTTCAAGATGTAGTTACCGAAGAAGATCCAAACTAGATGACTCCCATCAAAAAGTTCCTTAAAAATGGTGAATTGCCTAATGATCAAGTAGAAGCTAAAAGGGTTGAGATCAAGGCAAGGCAATACGTACTACAAGGAGAAACCTTTTACAAAAAGGGTTACCTTGCTCCCTTGCTAAGATGTGTCGGTCCTGAGCAAAGTAAGTATTTGATCAAAGAAATTCACGAAGGCATATGCGGAGCTCACTTTGGAGCTAGGTCGGTGGTTGCAAAGCTCATGAACCTTGGGTATTTCTGGCCCTCAATGCATCGTGATACAGCTGAACAGTTAAGGAAATGTGACGCTTGCCAGATTCATGCACCAATCCCAAAGAGTCCCAAGCATGACTTGGTCCCGATAACCTCGGCATGGCCATTCCATAAATGGGGAATGGACATTGTTGGTCCATTTCCCCCAAGCAAGGGAGGAGTAAAATTCTTGCTGGTGGCAATAGATTATTTCACCAAATGGCCCGAGGTCAAACCAGTTGCTAAGATCACGGGAAAGCAGGTCATTGACTTTGTTTGGGAGAATATCATTTGCCGTTATGGATTGCCGGGAGTACTTGTCACTGATAACGGAAGGCAATTTGTTGAGAAGCCTTTCAGCGTTTGGTGCAAGGAATACAAAATCAACCAGGTTTTTAGCTCAGTGGCTTATCCGCAATCAAACGGTCAGGTTGAAAGGACGAATAGAAGCATAGTGGAAGGTATCAAGACAAGATTGGGAAGATACGAAAGCAACTAGCTTGAAGAATTGCCTAGTGTCCTATGGGCAATTAGAACAACCGAAAAAACAAGCCACAAGAAAACACCCTATAGCTTGGTATTTGGGTCCGAGGCCGTGATCCCCGCTGAGATAGGAGTTGTAACCCAGCGAATTGTCAACATGGATCCCGAAACAAACCAAAAAGAGACCATGTTGAATTTACAACTCCTAGAGGAAGCACGAGATCAAGCTGCAATCCAAGAAGCCAAATATAAGCAGCAAATGGAAGCCTATTACAACAAGAAAGTCAAGAACGAACGTTTCAAGCCAGGAGACCTGGTCCTCATAAACAATGAAGCTAGCAAAAAAGAAAATCAAGGAAAGCTTGGCCCGAAATGGGAAGGTCCATACACCATCCTTGAAGCACACAAGGGCGGATCATACAAGCTAGCGGATTCAGAAGGCAAAAGGCTTCCAAGGCATTGGAATGGCAAAACCCTAAAAAGGTTCCATGTTTAAGACAGGAAAGATTGGTTTGTATCAAAATGTATTTCGAGAACAGTGCTATGAGTACCTTTTGTAAAAAGCAAGTATTGCTTGAATGAATGAAGTTGTTCTATCAAACTTGTCTTTCTATCCTAAAATCAGGTTGAGAACCTAGCAAAAAACTCCATGGCAGGGGCCATGTGAGGGGATGAGCTCCCAGGCCACATCGCTCAATAGGTTCAAGGGTTGAATGAGCCTATATAAGGGGTGAGTTCCTAAATCAATACAACTCCATGAGCTTGTTAAGAAAAAACAAAATTGTCTCATAGACGGGTTTGAACAGCCCACACCAAATGTTCCCTAAGCCTTAAAAATATAATCAACAAACAGGCTTATAAAGTCAAGCGAAAAACAAAGAAATGATAAGAAGGATAGGTGCTATGACTTCTTGTTAAAAATACCAAGGCTAAGTGACTGCAGCACTGAACCCTTTAAGGTATAAAAAACATAAGGGCAGCACAAACTCGACAAAGGCAAAGTTACAAAAAGACAAAGAAAATCTAAAAGAACAATACAACTTAGACAAAAAATTATAAAGATACAAACCAAGTCAGATCACAAGACTAAGAAGCCTTCAAGGCTTCAAGCAACCCGGGTAACAACTCAAAGCCTCCAAGGCTTCAACCTACTAACAGATAGTCAAAAGGCTTGACAGGTTAAAGCCAAACAAACTGCCTTAACAAAAAAGGCACAAGTATAAAAACATAACACAAGGAAAATAGTTAAATATCATACCATATCAAAGAAAACCCTAAAAGACTTTCAAACACAAGTTAGGGCAAGTCCTAGTAACTTGCAAGTTTAACTATTGTTCAAACGGCCATACAGGCCTTAAACACAACCAACAGGAACCTTAAGGGTTCCTGAAAACCTAATATTGTTCAAGTTAACATTACAAACCATAAATTTTTTTTAGTGCTAAGAAAGCTACGAATTAAGCATCAGCAGAGCACTTGGAAACCCCGGAACCTTCACCTTTGGCCTTTTTTGCTTTCTTCTGCTTCTTAGCCTTCACACCGCCATCACCACCTACAGCTGAAGCCTCCAAGCTTGCATCCTTGGGAACATCCGGTTGACCTGAAAGGGTGTCATCACTATTTCCCGAGTAGGATCTCTTCCTTGAAAGAGAACCCAAGATTTCAACACAGACCTTTTCATTTAGGCCCTCCGGTTTCAAGTCCTGCAACACAGCAAGAGGCTTACCAAAACAAGAAGAAACTTGATGGATCTAAGGATAGGTCAGCTTCTCCATTTGCTCAACGGAACCTTTGAAAACATCAGAAGCCTCGGGACGAAACAGAGGTGACTTCTCCAAAGGATGGTCGGATTCATGAAGCTTATAACCAGCAATGAGGCCTTGGTGTTTCCCCAGGTTGAGCAGCTTAGTATAAACGTCACCAAGGGCAGAGTTGAACTCCTTGGAATGTAGAAGGTAAGTAACAACCTGCTGGAAACCTTGCTCAATTAACCATTGATTGTCAGCAGTAGAACGAGCAACGGAAGCTTTCAACCCCTTCTTCTCCTTACCAAAAGCCTGCTGTTGAATAAATAAAGCTTCCCGGTCAGCCTTAAGTTTCAACCGATCAGCCTCAAAGCTCTTTTTCAAGTCACTCATCTCAATTTCATGCATCCTAGTCAAATCACTAACCTTCTTGTCCCACGCGGCTTCTTTCTCAGCAAAACCAGCTATCTCCTTTTTCATCGCGGCCATGGAAGATTTCATTTTATCCTTCTTCTTAGAAAATTCTTCATATTCCTGCATCCTTTGACGAAAACGAGCAATCCCTTGAGGAAGCATAGCAACAAGGTTGCAAGTGCTCAAAATCATGCGGGACAACATCAAGTCATCATCCATCCCAGCAATGGTCTTGTGAACTGAAGGAGGAGCAATGTGACTTAGAGCATCTTCACAAACAGCAGCATCTTTAAAGTTGTCATCATTCTTCACCGACCAATTAGGCACATAAACCTCTTCCGGATCCAACCCTTCAACGTCCCTGCTTGAAGAACCCTGAACAGGGGTAGCAACAACCTTTTTGCATGAAACCTTTTTACCATGAACAACCAATTCTTTCTCCTTCTCAGCACCCGCTTCACCACCTTGATCTTCCGAAACTTCAACATCATCACTCAAATCCACTGGTTCAATAGAAGTGGATTGAGGACCAGCTTTCAACAACCGACAGGAAGATCGACGGGTTGAAGACTTGGGAGCACTGGACTTAGAAAAACCTTTGACATTGGCAGTACTAACATAACCCGAGCCCTCAAACCTTTGCTCAACAGTCCTAACCACAACATTCTCACCAGGAACAGATGGAACATCCCCAAACACAACATCAGAAGTGTCGTCACTCTTAATAAAATCCAAAGCAGACATGACTGCAAAAAACAAAACAAAAGCACATAAGTCATAAGTCAAGAAAAATGCAAAAAGGGCAAAAAAGGAAAATGCATACCCATGCCATTCCTCATAAGAACCGGATCCCGATCAACATTCCCCCAGATTCTACTAACCCCTAAAAGAACTAGTAAATGTTCAGGAAAGGGACGAACCCTCGAAGGGCATTCCCGGATGGCTTTAAGAAAAACATCATTCAATTCAGATTCGGAAGGCTCCGGATCATTAAGAACGGCATCCGGTTGCCTCCACACCATCTTGAATGGGACAATAGCATCGGAAACCCAGAAAAAGTGATCCTTCCAAGTCCCAAGCGTTGTAACCATAGACGAAATAAGGCAGGAATCAACCTTGGATGTTTCAAAGGTGAACCAATCGCCATTTTTAGCCAAACGAAAAAACCGGCGAAAAAGTAACAATGAGGGATCATATCCAAGGGCACGGCACAAAACCTCAAAATGCAAAACCCTAGCCATACCCTTCGGATGAACTTGCCCAAAAGAAACCCGATAATATTCCAACAAATTCAAAACAAAGAAAGAAAAAGGATAACGAAGATTCGAAAACTCAAAATGGCGGCAGTAAAGAGCAATCGAACCAGGGGTCGGTTTATCAACAGGAACATCACAAGCAGGAGCAGTTGGGTTAAACTTCTTATCACTACCATATTCCGCACAAAACAAGTCTACCTCCTCTTGTGTTAATCGGGAAAAGGATTTTGCTAAATCCTTACGAGCACCCATTTTTTGAAATATGAAGAATGTAAGGAAAATGCAAAGGAAATTGAAACTAACCTTGAAAGAGGAAAGAAAACGTAGGAGAAGAACTTGAAAGAATTATGTAGAAAGTGAATATGATATGCAAATATAAAACAAAATAACCTAAAATAGGGGTAATAATGGCAAACAGTAACGTCTGCAAAACCGCCACCCTATGAACTGCCATACATCAATCAAATCAATTGTCAGTTATTTAAAATTCAAATATTAACTGCCTACAACCCTTCAAACCTTCAAGCATCGAACCCTTGAAGCCTTTAGGCAAGAAAATACACGTATAAAAGTCAGAAGTCTTTGAGCTCATTCCCCAAAAACCTCTGACTTGGGGGGCTGATGACGGGGGTAGCCCAAGACTAAATAAAATGACTAAATACGTAAACGCTAAAAGGGTTAAATGGTTCAATGGTTAAAAAGCTGTGAGGAGGGGAAAAGCATTGCGGAAACAGTAGCCAGTCACATCCAGGGATTGCTTCACCAACCCACAGCCGCAAAAGCAATGCAGGTCTGCAGAGCACACGCTATTATCCAGGGGTCAAAAGGCTTCAACCCCCGAAAGGGTAAGCCCCTCGCTGCAAGCAAGGACACTAGTCAAATGAATGCCTCTTTGGGAGATGTCTTCTCCTATATAATTGACACTTCATTTACTGAGTTGGGACATTCTTGGCCAGGCCTGTTTCCTTAAACTCTGGTCATTCATATCGAGTACTTGTTTCATGCGAGTGACTCACTTTCACATCCAACACACACATTCTGTTTGCTCCCACATCCGAATCTGAACATATTTCAGATGAGGACCTTCAGCAAACCATAACAATAAACTAGTGAACCTCCTTCCACGTCTTGCAAACGTGGGGGGACCCCACGACCTACGTTAGGTAAAGTTGAACCCTTCAACCCTTTTGCCTGACCAGCATAGCTACTATCCTTGGTCTCTTATTTGTTGCATCAACACTACCATTACCATTTAGATCAAGAACTTTCTAAATATGCTACTTGTGCTCTTACGTCTTTTTTTTCACATTACTACCATTACCATTTAGATCAAGAACTTTAATCTACCAAAGATGAAAACTTCCATCAATTTTTTTTAAAACAATTTGTGTGTGAATTCATCTATAATTTACACTTTTACTAAAACCTATAGAATTTTTTTTTTTTAAGTAGAACCAATATTTCATTTCAATTAGGGATGGCAAAAAAGCCCAAGCCCGACGGGTATACCCGAAACATACGGGCCGGGTATACCCGAAACCCAATGGCTATGGGTCGGGTACGGGCTTAAAAACAGAAAAAAAATCGGGTATGGGTACGGGTATGGGATTTAGTGATACCCGTCCGATACCCGGCCCATTTACCCAAATAATACCCAAAAGTATCATATTATAGATTTCCATATATATAAACTTAGTACATGTACTTATTACCTTCTCTATAGTCATAAGTGGATGTATATTTGGCAAATGTTTAATGAACATATAACTTATTTTTGAGCATGTATATTGGATATGGAAGTTATCACCCTTTATTACGTGGATGTTTTATGCAATTAGGTGGTCATGATACAATTACTTAATTAAATAATCGTTTTAATTTAGTTTAGTATATGTGATCTGAAATGATACGTAAGTTATTAATCATATTTTCATTTGTTATAGCCATTAAAATAGTAAATTATATAAACATCAAAGTAAAAAATGCACATTTGTCCCAACGGGCATTTTTAAGAAATTAACGGGTATGCCCGATACGCGACGGGTAATTACCCGAAAAATACCGTACGGGTAACGGGCCGGTATGGGACAAAGAATTACAACCGGGTACAGGCCTGGGATTACCATTACCCGGACCAAGCCCGGCCCATTGCCATTCCTAATTTCAATCATCGGGGCAAATTACATAAGGATAGCAGGTAGACGAGCAACAAACTGCGCTGCCATCCCTTTATGAATGAAAACGGTAAGAACAATCATATAAACCCCCTTAATTCACTTTGGAATATAAAACTAACAAGAATCTTAAAAACCATTTCTTAAACTTAAAAAATTAACCTCTTCAAGTCAAACTGAACAGATAATTTTCAAATCTATGACATGAACAAATTCAATGACAGCAAATATTCAATAGAGTAGAAGCTAGGTTTGAACTTCGAAAGGTTGAACCGATTAGTTAGTTTCTACGCAGTACGTCATAATTTACATTATGAACCCTAAAATTGAATCGATGGGAAAATTGAGAAGGAGAAGAGAGTTGAAATAGTTACATGTTACCGATACGTTTATGGATGGTCATCTCCTTAGCGAAGGAGTTGGTACCGGAAGCCAACACCATGTTTTGTTGTTTCCGGTAGGATGCGGCGGAGCACGGCGAAGGTTCAGGACAGGCCGTTGACAATGAAGATGTAACCGATCGATTCCACCTCACCTGAATAGATCGCCATTAATGGTGGAGATGGTGGTGGTGATGGTGAGGAGTGGGGAAGATGAAGATGAAGTGGGTGGGGTGGAGTGGGGTAGGTTGGGTTGATGAAGATAAGGATGGTGGGCTCTACTTGATTAAATAAATAAATAATATATTTCTTTTAATGTTTTAAGGAAAGGGTATTTATTTTATTTCACACCCTCTTAATCGAGAAAACTAACTGATGTTAGGCTCAGGGACTATCCGAGAATGAAAATTGAAAAGTTGGGGACTATAGCTGTAATTTTAGAGAGTTAGAGACTAAAGGTGAAAAAAAGACAAACCATAGGGACTATCTAGGCATTTAACTCGAATTTTAATCAATACTTGCTTATTTTTTTTAACGGCTAATTTTTCCCCTTAAATACTTATACCTCTCAAGGATTGAACCTTGGTCTTCCCACAAGAGATAATTCCTCTTGCGTATTAATACATACATCTATTCATTGTGAGATAGAAGAAGGAGGGAAAAAAGAAGAAAAAAAGGAAGGATGTGCCTTCTCGTCGGTACAACAGAGAAAGGTTCGACGAGAAGAAGGCAGAAAGGAACGTGACAAAGTTCTATGTTACTAACCTTCCAACTGGATACACTCCATGGGAGGTCTCAGAGTTTATAGGGGGTTTCGGGGAAGTTGTTGGGACGTACATCGTGAAAAAGAAAGACAAAGAATGGAATAGATTCGGGTTTGTCTCATTCAAGCAGGTTAAGAATGCTAGAGAGCTCGAGCAAAGTCTTAATGGTATCAAAATGGGGAAGAACAAGTTGAGAGTCATCATAACCAAGTTCGCTATGGAGAATGTTGGCCTAATGGAAGAATAGGAACAGCCTAGAAAAAACCCAGAAAAACAAACGATACACCAACAGGAAAAACCAAATTTCAACAACTTTATCCATAAAGGAGGAGTTTCTTTTGCGGAGTTGGTATGAGGGAAGAAGACTGCTACCGGGGGAGCCAATAGGTCCAGTCATGGTAACTCGGGAAAGGTCATCGATGTTCCAGAAGAAGTTAGTGCTCTTCGGTTCTTGCACCGGAAAGCGCTAGTAGGCAGGACAAAGGATCTGATCACTTTAACGAGGATGGATAAAATTCTTAGTAATGAAGATTACAAGGGGTTGGATATTCATTATGTTGGCGGGCTATTTTTGATACGTAAATTCAATGGTGAAGAGGAGACGAAGGATTTCTTGTTGAAACACGATGTGCGGAAAAGGTGGTTCTCAGTTTTGGACATGTGGGAGGGACAATCTTTACCATATGAAAGAGTTACATGGCTTAACCTGCATGGGGTTCCGTTAAACCTCGCAGATAATAAGGTGTTTGATTTGACTGGGAGTTAGTTCGGAGCTTTAGTTCACTCAGCTCAGCTTTCTATTGACGACGACGATCTGTCTATGATGCGTGTGAAAGTTCTGGTGGGGGATGGAAAAAGAATTTAGGACGTCGTAACTCTGAAGTGGAGAAGCAAAAAATTTTAAGATTTGGATTATGGAAGAAGCTGGAGAATGGGAGCTTGGTTGTTTAAGGGATTGTAGGATTAATGGAGATGGTAGAGGAGGAGAGTCCGATGGTGGAGGAATGTCCGATGAATGGGTTGCCGAATACAGAAGATGGGGGGACGGAAGCCGTTATCTCGGGAGATGAAAAGTCGAATCAGGATGGGGATTCCCATAACATAACGGTTACGTAAGAAAAAAGAGTGGGTTCCGAGGAATGCACGCATGAAGAGAGATGTATTTATTATTTCATTGCTTCTGGAAAATCTAATAAACCAAAAAAAGGCCCGTTATTTTAAGCCTAGTTAGAGATAAAGCTAAACATAATATGTCCAGCCCAACTGAAGAAAGTCGGCCCAAGAAGAGACCCAAGGATTCAGCTAAAGATCCTTTTGACTTAGACAGATTTTTGAAGAACTGGACAATAGACTCATAATGGAAGACAAGAGTTCAGAGGAGAATATTGACATTGGGGGAGGGGATTTCGACCTGAATGTTAGGGCTTGTTCTCCGAATTCGGGTGTGGTTGTGGAGCAAGGTGACAGGGTGGAGGAGGAACGCAACTTAGAGATGGAAGTGGAGAGTTCTCAAGTTACAGGAACTTGCAATATTGATAAGGTGACTGATGCTACTTGTGGAAATTGGGGTGAAATTAGGTGTCTCTCTGGTTAATCAGGGTAAGCTAGTTAGAGAGACAATATTGGATGAAGGCATGAATGCAGTTCATCAATGACCTTCCTTTCTCACAACATCAGAGGAATTAGGGGGGGGGGGTTGAGAAGCTCCTGTGGATTAAGGAAATTAAATTGAAGAACAATATTAATTTCGTCTGTATCCAGGAAACAAAACATGAAGATGTCTCTGGTTTCGATCTGTTAAAAGCTTGGGGGATAATAATTTTGGGATGGATTCGGTGGGTTCTGTAGGTCAAGCAGGTGGCCTTCTCTGCCTCTGGGGCCCAGTGTACTTCGATTATAGGGAGTTTGTCAAGTGCAGATACTTCTTAATCGTTAAAGGCCATATAAAAGGTAGTAATGAGGAGATTAATGTGGCGAACATATATGCTCCTCAGAGCTTGTCGGCGAAGCAGAGACTGTGGGATGATATCCAATTGGAGATGTCGAGAGAGAGGTTATTGGATCATCGCTGGGGATTTCAATGCCATGAGAATTAGAGAAGAACGGAGAAATAACATCTTCAAGCCGATATGTGCTAGCAATTTTTATAGTTTTATTTTTAATTTGGGTCTATTAGTGTAACACACTTACTAATATTTAACAGTTTTAATATAGATTTCGATCATAAACGTGTAATTACGATTACACTTACCATTGGAAAATACGAGTTTCTTAAAACTTTTACAATTTAAAATTTTTACAACATAACATGTGAAAGTTCGTCCTTTAATATAATGACAATACATAATGCGGAAGCTTGTAATTTGGTCGTGTTCAGTTCTTCGTTGAGCTTGATCATCATCCGACACTCTAAGTTATACCTACATTTCATAAGACATGAAATGAGTTAGTCATACATAGTCTATAAGTGTTTAATCAAGTCTGAATACAAGAACGAAGAAGATAAACAATTTTATTTTGCCAGATAATAAGCCCCTCGCTGGGCGTGACAGACATCTTCCTTGTCTTTTATAATCAACCACCATAAACATTAGTTATGATAGTTAAATTTCAAGCTCTCGGCTTGAAACTCAATTATAACTCTTTTTGATCCGTTCATGATTTTATCAAACAACTTGTGTCCAAACCATTTTAAAACCCTGGTTTATTTGTTATTTCAAATCCTTGGCGCGTAAACATAGCTTTTATGAAATATGTGACTAGTACACAAGCTATGCGCATAATCCGTTTTGACCCTTTTAGGGGATTTAAACAATTTAGTCTAAAACTCGCTCTTTTCTTTTCACACTTCACAATCCCATGTTTAAATATCTGCTTATATTCCACCACGACTATTTTATGGTAAATTTAGCATAACTAACTTATTATCCCAAATTTACCCTTCGGTTGATCATTTACGCAAATGACCCATTTTTAAGCATTTGACTCACGAGTGTGCATGCTTATAACTTTTATTCAAATCTAGTGATTCCACAATCAAAATGCAAGTTCCTAAACAACCTTTATGGGTCGTTTGCTCAGTTTACCCTTCAAGGGCCTTTTGGTCAACTTTAGTCCCTCATTTCACGACGAGGGTCTTTCGCTAAGATGTTTGACCAACATTGCTCGTTTATCTATAAATCTATATATGCGTACCTGGATCGAGTCAACGCATAGACCCATTTTTATACCTCGCTTTTATTAGCCAAAATTTTATGGCGACACAATTGTCCAAATTGCTATTCGCTCTTGTGAACAAATGACTTGACAACCAAACATTAGTCGATTTTGTCAAATGGTGTTATCACTACCATTTAACCCCTTTGGCCTAAATGACCAAACATTGATGTTTATAAAAACTTGGTATTTAATTTCAAATTCACGCATCCGACCCATTTCGGATTTTACCCCATTATTTCTTTTTCATAAATTATTTTTCTTGCATAATTAACCCATTTTGGCTTACGCCATGGGTATCCTTTAAACCTCAATTTACATTAGTCAACATTAGACTAAATTTCCATTTTACCCCTTCTTCTTATTATTAGTTACGCTATAAGGTAACCTTAACGAAAACTCATTAAATCTTAGTCATTTCATGACTAAATTACCAATTTGCCCCTTTTTACCATTAACCATGGTTTTTATCATTTATATTTATTCCGACACGTATCATATCGTGTCGGAAGCCATATTTCGAATATTACCTTTATCATATTTATAGCTCATAAAAATAAATACGTATCCTACAAAAGGTGTAAGCTTTACTTACCTTTCATCCAAATTACGCTTTTCCGCGTGCTCGATCCGTTTGACCCGCTTCTTTCCCAAGCCTCTACCTAGCTTGTCAAGCGTCAAACTAGTATCATAATTTCCACAAGGTGGTTAGATTAGTCATTCTAAATCATGACCTTCACACCTTATTAATCTTTTTACCGTTATTATTATTGAACTCTATCATAGGTCAGTTTGACTTTTAAAAAGTCAAACCACCAATTGACACATATGAGTGCACTAACAAGTTCACAAGACTTAATTTAGGCACATTATCAACCACTTAGTGAGCATCATCTTTTGAGATGCCATATTAACTAACATGTTATCTATTTCATACATCAAGTAACAATAAATCAACATGTAATTTTAATCATTGTAAGCACATATACACTTTGACCATCATAATCATGGGTTTAACTCTTGTGTGAAGACCCACTTCTAATCACTTATGAACTTTTAACAAAATGTCTAATTTGTTCAAGTAGTTCATTCATGCTAGTTAGGATGATGTTTATAAACACCAATACATCATCAATTTGTCAAATCATCAAAACCCATTTCAAGGCATGTATGAATACCTATTCGAATCACAAAATTGTTCAAGTATTTCACATATACTTGCAAGTATGATGATCACACACATAATTTCATCATCAATTTCACTATAATATTAAAACCCACTTATCTAAGTGTGGTAATCATCTAATCACTCAAATCATAGCAACATATGTAGAATTTTCACTTAGGGTTTTATTCCTAAGCAAGTATACATCACTAACTCGGCCATAGCCTCTACGATTTATACATAATTCGCAACTTGTGATGTTCATCAAATTTCACAACTTCATCAAACTTCAAAATTTTACATACCTTACGATCCCCTAGCTTGGGTGATCGTTAATCCGTGTTCATTTGTGTGTTTGAGCTCCAAATTGCCCTTCGATTTGAAGTTATTGATGAACTAGGGTTTTGGCTTTTTGGGAGCCTTCTCCTGATCGAACAGAACACACACCTTATGTGTGTGTTTTGTTTTTGATTTTTCCTTTTAATAATTACACTTTCAAATTTTCCAACTTTAGCCCCTTTAGTTCCAACCTTTTATAAAAAGGTTCACTAGTTCTTGTTTTTCTTTGTTGTTTGTTTTTTTTTATTTAAATCCTTATAATTACTGGGTTATTCTTTACCGCTAACGGTATTTTTCCCGCTCTTTGGTATTAACGGGGTTTAATTACTAAACCCGTTTTTTTTTTCGGGGTGTTACAATTAGAATATAGCAAGCAGGGTAGATAATTTACGTGTGTTCGTGACAACGGCAAAAAGTTAAGCAAATTTGACAGAATGTAAGTGAGCCCGAGTTTTTTAACAAGTCTCCTGAAGCTTGCCTAAGGGTTCTGCACTACCCTCAGCAGTTGATTTTGTACAAGTACCATCAACAAAACCTAATTTATTTTTAGCCATTAGAGCATATTTCATAGCATTTGACCAAACCACATAGTTCTCAGTTCCTTTTAGTTTAACATTCACAATGGTGAGACTACTCGAATCACTAGCATGTAGGTATAAAGGATCACTAGCATCCAATTTACTAACTAAAGTAACAAAAGATTCACTTTTATCACCTTTATCAGTCATTTAAGCAGAAAATCACAGTGAACCAAGAAGCAGAAATAGTTAAACAAGAAGAACATAACAGAGACAAAAAACAACAACAGAGCAGATACAGTTAATAACTTATCACACTATATCAGTGAGGCTCAAGTAGTTAACAAGAAACACAAAGCAACACTTATTATCCAGAAAACAGGCCAGACACAAACAAACCAGAATAGATACAAAGGTGTAAACAGAGTAACAATCAGGATAAAAAAACACTTAATAACAAATAGACCAGCGAAGCCTGAACAACGGTCCAATCAGAGGTTCGTCACTCAAAGGTGCCTCCGCAGACAATATTCAGGGAGCCTTTTGACACACAACAGACCAAAAATGCAACAGAGTGGACCCCCTCTGTATCCCAATAATCAAACTGGTCTTGACTAAACCCGGTATCAATATGCCAAGACTCAACAACTCAATGATACAATAGAAAAATAAAAAAGAGAGAGATAAAACGGTCTCACAGAGGGTGCATATAACTCCAGCGAATCAAGGCTTATAACCTTCACTTAGGATTACAAGCACCTGATCAGAAGACAAACCACAAGTGTTGTTGGTTTGCCCTAAAAAATGGGACCAACGAGAACCTTCTTCAGGAGCACTAGAAAAAACCAAAAAAATTAGGGTTCCAATTACCGCAGTGGCACAAGCACCAAGAGAAAGAGAACACCAAAAATATGAAGTCGACAGATCCCTACGGACTACCAAGACCTCAAGAGTCACCGGAAAAACAACTTGCCTCCGATCAGAAAACCCTAGGTTGATTCTCACAGAATCAAGCCCATGAAATATGCAGCGGAAGAACACCAGAGCACCGATTCAACCTCGGAGCTCTGATACCATGTCAGAACTTCAAGGATTTAACGAAACATAGCACGATTTTATTAATAATCTTCACTAACAAATACAAGAGAAATCAACCAGTCATCACAGATTGATTGGTAAACAATAAGAACCAAAAATATTATCAAAACGGATGATCTTCTTATAAACTTTCACGAATGAACGTGTGAGGAGAAACAAAGAGAAGGAACAAAATGCCTGAGAAGGAGAAGAGATGCGGTGAGTGTGTATGATCCCAATGTTAGCGCCTCTCTTTATAATAGAACCATCGTCGAAACCCTTAAGCCCACTTGAATTATCTGACTTCTTGGACCAGCCCAACAGAAAGCACCAAGCCCAACATAACCGGACCAAACCTCAGCAAACTAATAAAGGAAAAAGGTTAAGAGAGCAAATAAAGAAGTAACATTTAAACCGAAACAAAGACATATATAAGATATTTTAACAGTAGGAAAAGAGAAGAAAGAGAGTAGCAGTGAAAGAAGATGAATAGAAAGATGAGTGTTGTAGTGGTAAAGAAAGAAAGGAGTGTTGCAGGCTTTAAGTAGGAGTGGGTGGTACTAGTGAGTAGAGTAGCGTTTTTCTGACTTTTCCTCCTTTTTTACGTCTGAACATTTTTTCTGATTTTATGCTAGTTTTTTTTTCTTTGATTCGGTTTTGTTCTTTTTATTTTCTTTTTTTTAATATTATGTTTAGTTGTTTGTGCACTATTCTTAGGTTGTGCATAAAGTTCTTTTGATGTAAATAAAGGAAATGTGATCAAAGAAGCAAAGAGGTGTGTCTAAACAAGTAAAATTAGTCTGGATCATTTAACTTTTTGAATTACATTTGAATCTAAATCTTGAGTTCTTGACTATTTTAGAACTTTTGAAATTAATTAGATTAGATAATATTATGATACACGGTATGGTGATGGTCCTTCTTTGGAGGATGGTCCGTCACGTAAGCGTCACGTAGGATGGGCATGAGGATGGAGCAAAGAGGATAGAGGTATGAAAATGAGAGGATGGACCTAAAATGTATATGTATATATTGTATCTATAGGTGTGTGTGAGAGGGAGAGGGAATAATTTTGTCATCTAGTGGATCATCCCCAACGTCCCAGACAAGATGCCAAGGACGAAACCGGAGGGGGGCGACACGGTGTTTGGGTCGGCGCCGTTCCGGAACTATCCGGGGACGGTCCCCATACCCAGTAGCCTTAGAGTTCTTGACTATTTTAGAACTTTTAAAATAGCTTATGTTTATATGATTGAAAAATAATATTATTTTTTTCTAATACATAGTATTTTTTTTTTCATTTAAGTGCGTTTTTTTCTTCTCACGCCCTCGCTTTTCTTGTGCCTTGCGCCTAGGCCCCTACGAGGCCTATGCGTTTTGAGTGCGCCTAGTGTCTTTGATAACTATGATCTTAATACAAGCTTGATTAGAGAGTCGGCTATTGGGCTGGCCAACCCGTGTCATCGCTTGAGACCCAAATTTTCAAAGGGTCCGAAAGGTTTTTATAAGCTTTTATACATATATTATATTATATATTTAGTATATGTGTATCCATTTTTTATACATACAAGTGTTGGTGGTGATGTCGAAAAACCATCTCAAGATAATTTTGTTCAAGTCCTAGCTCCAACACTAAGATCCTACTATTTTTAATTTCATTTCCACTTAACCACAATTTTGGGCCAGTTTTTTATGTCGCCTAAATATTTTTGAGACTTTGCGGGGACGGCAACACTTGATTATATTAAGATCTTGTGTGTTCGTGATTTGATTCTTATGTACCACATCGCGTTTGACGAATTCCACACGTCAAATGCGTTAATCAAACGAATCGGTTTTCTTTGGGGATAGAGTGGAGAGATTGGTGCTCTTTTGTAAATATGTAATTTTCAGTGTTGTCCTATTTTGTCGTCCCGTCTTGGGTCGGCAGTGTCGTTAATGAAGTATACCATTCAAAAAAAAGAGTAAACTGCAATTTTACCCCCTGGGGTTTAGGCCAATTGGAACTCTGACCCCCCTAATGAAATAATTGCAATTTGCCCCCCCCCCCCCCTAACGTTGATGTTATGTCGCAATTTTACCCCCCGGCGTAAATTTTGTTAACAGATCTGTTAACTTTAATATGAAATGCCTATATTACCCTCCAATTTTCCTGTTATGTCGCATAATTACCCCCACTGGTAAATTACTAAATTGTCCTTTGTTATTACCCCCTATACTTTGTGTTAAGAAACAATATTACCCCCTGCAACATCCAAAACCCTTCCCGCCAAGGTGTGTCAGTATTCTCTTTGTTCTTTTTCTTGTTCAAACTCAGATTATTATTATTAACTGACTCTAGTATGCTCCTGCTGCAGTTTCACTGTAGAAGCTGATAAATTCATTAAAGATATGACAATCATCACAGAGTATGTTGGGGATATTGATTATCTGCGAAACCGTGAAAACGATGATGGAGATAGTATAATGACTCTTATCTCTGCTGCTACTTGTTTAAAGACTCTGGTCATTTGTCCTGAAAAGCGCAGTAATATTGCCAGATTCATCAATGGCATCAACAATCACACACCGTAAGTCTGTCTGTTTTTGTGAGTGATACTTTTACCTGATTAACAATTAAGTATTTATATTATATATTGATTTGTGTAAAACAGGGAGGGGAGAAAGAAGCAGAACTTGAAGTGTGTGAGATTCAATGTAGATGGGGAGGCCAGGGTGTTGCTAGTGGCTAACCGCGATACATCAAAGGGAGAAAGATTGTATTATGACTACAATGCATATGAAAATGAGTATCCTACTGAGCATTTTGTATGATCTTACAACAGTTTTCAGTTGATTCTTCAGTTATACGGGACAACATCCCATCTTTTTATATCAACAATTTAATGAATGTACTTTGTCCATTGCTTTGCTTACCCTTTTTGAGGATTTAATTATTTAGACATTTATATTGTGGTTTGACTCTAGTTGGTTTCACAGTTTGTTTTCTCTAGTTTCTCAAAATCATTGATGAACCAAACATTTTGTAGGTCTTCTTGAATATGATTTACCTCTAACTAGTGGTTGGGCATTGTGTATTGATAGACTTACAAAGTTGCTCATGGTTAAAAAACTGTAAACCAATCATTTTGGTTTGATATAAATCAACCTTGTTGGACATTTTTTAGGCATTTACATTAGAAAAGAGTGAGGCTGGTAAACGGGTCAAGTCACAGATTCAAGTTCCTGCCTAAATTTATTAATTCAAGAGAAATCAGGGGAGGGAAAGTAATTGGGAAGTTTTTATCAGTTTTAGCTGGTAATCGTATTAGGATTAGAATTCATTTCTTTGTTTTTCCATTGTGACGTAGTTGGTGTTTTTATCTTTATCCGATTTAATATGTAATTGATATATTACCCTTCTTGAATTGGATTAACCTTGTAATTGATCTCCCCTAATCAACTCTTGATTTCTGGGATTCTATTAAATAGATCATTCATTTCAGTGTATCAGAGTTTTGTTATTTTGATAAGTGAAACAGATGCGGGTTTGCTTTTTCATGGATGCTTGTTCAATGTTAGTAAGATAATATATTAAGATTCAGAGTTAATTATACGGATGTATCCATTGTTATGATAAGAAGGTGTGTCGCCGGAGAAGGATCGATTGTAGGAGGATCGATGGGAAGGTGGGGGGTAAATGTGTTTCATATGTTACTTACAGGGTCTTGTATTGAAGAAGTTCACAATGGTTTGGCAAAATTACCTATTTACCCTTTGACCCTCACCTTGTTATGTGCGACATAACCCCAACGTTGGGGGGTAAAATTGCAATTATTTCGTTAGAGGGGTCAGAGTGTCAATTGGCCTAAACCGCAGGGGTAAAATTGCAGTTTACTAGCATCTCAAGTTTTGAAATAATTAATATGTACTTGCCTGATTTCCAAGGAGGTTCAGTCGTATCAACTATCAAACAAGGTGTGTTTTACCGAATTGGTCCTATAATCACAGAATGAATGGAATATATCCATAAAGAATAGCACTGGTCTTAATTACATTTTAGACTGGTCAGTTACAAACTGGGTTTCAAAACATGTTTGAAACGTGTAAACAAAAGTGTTTGATTTCGATCAAAAAGGGTCTTACGAACCGGACCGTATAGGTGACCTTCAGGCCCGTAACCCAAATTCTGAAATCACACTGAGGGGTTATTTGTTTAGCTCTTAATGAGGCTCTTAATGGTTCAGACATCTGACTGGTTCAGCATTTAATGATTCTGACTGTTTGTTTCGCAAGCAGATGTCTGAATTGTTAAGTTTTATACTGAGTCTGAATGGTTAAGACCTCTAATCTGAATTGGTCAGACATTTGCCTCTGAACGGTTAATCATTATACTGGCTCTTAATGGTTCAGACCTTTTACGTGTACAGCACTTAGTGGTGCAGACCTCTTACTGATTCAGCACTCAACCATTCAGCAGTTGTCAAACAGCCCCTGAAGTTTGGTTCCTTACATATTGAATGCTTGGCCTGGATATATGCGTTCCCGCCCAAAATCAGCTTAAATGGATGACCCAAACTTAAATGGATCCTGTGTAATATGTGAAGGATATGCGTTCCCGCCCATAATCAGCTTGAGGCTCCGCCATAACATGCTAAATGTCCCAAACGCATCTCATTTATTATATTATATAGATATAGATATAGATTTGAGCTAAAGAAATGAAATTAACTTACTGACATAAGCTTAGAGCCTTAGAAGGTTAGCAGAGGCTCGAGAAGTTTCTGTATATACCAATTGGAGTCAGGAAGGAGCTCGATCTAATCGATCACAAAGAACACCAAGAACGTAACTTGAAAAGTGTAGACGAACTCAAATTTGTGTTAAATGGAAGGGTAATGGCTATTATTTATAAACCAAAGGAGGTAACAGGTGTCCCTGACGCGTGTCTCAACCGAGGAAAGGTGGTAAAGCACCCAACGACAGCTGCAGCTGCTACACGTTGTCGAGCTACCAGAGCCCTCTTCCTCTTACGGACCATATGGACACGCTTATGACTTGTAAGAGAGAAAACTAGGGGCAATTTAAGGTTTACAATTAGTATCCCAATTGTTTTACTGGCCCCAGAGGAGCCATACGGTCTGTAAGAGCCAAAATCTTAAAATTACAACTTCAGTCCCTCCCTCAACTTAGGGGTGAGCATAATTCGGGTCAACACAAGAACGACCAAAAACTAATCTAAACCAAAACCAATAATATGCACATAATAATAAACCTCTTATTATTATATGTGGTTTGTTAAACTTATTCGGTTTGTTCTTCGTTGATTTAACTTAGACGCCTCGAAATAAAAGTAACTTGAAAACTTTACAAATAAGGACAGGAGGAAAACAGCAACATGCAAGTACCAAATTAACATTTTTCATTCAATGTAACACAACAATTTCAAAACATTAAAACCAAACCAACACAATACAAAACAAAACAAGCTAAGCCCTCTCACCCCTAATCCTCCTAGCAAGCTGCATATCCTTGGGCATAATGGTAACCCTCTTGGCGTGAATCGCACACAGATTGGTGTCCTCAAACAACCCAACAAGGTAAGCCTCAGAAGCTTCTTGAAGAGCAGCAACAGCTGAGCTCTGGAACCTCAAATCAGTCTTGAAATCCTGAGCAATCTCTCTCACGAGCCTCTGAAACGGCAACTTCCTGATCAACAGTTCAGTGCTCTTCTGGTACTTCCTGATCTCCCTCAAAGCCACAGTTCCCGGCCTGAATCTGTGCGGTTTTTTCACTCCTCCGGTCGCCGGAGCTGACTTTCTGGCGGCCTTTGTCGCCAGTTGCTTACGTGGAGCCTTTCCTCCGGTTGATTTTCTGGCGGTTTGTTTTGTACGGGCCATTGTGACAGATGGATCAAGGGTGAAGAATATTGAAAGATTGTTGAGTTGTTGTGTTGTGGGGTTCCGTTAGAGGGTTTATATAAGTTGGAGAAATTGGCGGTAAAAGTTTGAAATTTTGGGATTTTGGTGTGCAGGATAGCGATCCGTGTGCTGTGTGAAATCTGGGCCGTTGGATTGGTGATTATTTGACTATCTTTGAGATTGATATTTGATGCATCTTTTTTAATTCTGTTATAATTAAAATTTTTGCAAAGGTTGTTGGTTTATTAAAAATAAGAAATAAAAATGATGATTGATACGTCTTTTTTGGTTTATCAAAGTCGTACAAGAGTGCTAAAACGGTAGGAATAGCATTAGATTATATATAGGGGCTGTTTGGCTAAGCTTATTTTTTTTACTTATTTACTTATTTGCTTATTTGAAAAGCAAATAAGTCATAATGGAATGACTTATTTACTTATTCCTCTCACATAATAAGCTAACCCAAACACCTTTTAACTTTTCAAAAAGTAAATAAGTAAATAAGTCACTAAAATAAGCTTAGCCAAACAGCCCCATAGTATGTTTATGTTTATTAGTCAAGATTTAATTTCACAAGATGTTTGCTTTATAAGTTTTAACATGGCCGTCTCCGAAAATGTTCGAAAATCTTTAGACCCTGTGCGAACAGAAAATACGGGCCCCTTAAATATAAATTTTTAAAAAGAATGTATGAAAAAAAAATTAAATACATGAAAATGAATTAATGTCATTTGAATCAACACCAGTCATTTAATATAACTTGAAAAAATTAGGCAATTAATGTCATTTGGATTTAATAAATAGATAAGAAAAAAAAAAACAAAACAGAGAACGTCAGGATTAGAACCCGTGTCTTCTTATTATTAAAGTGACTTTCAAACCACCAAACCAAGTGCTCAGGATGGTATTTTTCCTATTTATTGTGTATATATTCTAACTTTACGGTGTAAAGCTAATAAAAAAATTTAGGCCCCCGGTGGGTTTGGATCTTGAGCCTCGCCCATCTCGCACACCCTTCGGACCGGCCCAGAGTTTCAATATTAAAAGAGTATAAATAAAAGTGATTTTTTATGTTTGTTTTTTAAAGGGTTGGGTTCTTCGAAAGTGATTTGACCATTTGGGTGTCCTCCATAACTTGGCTTCAGCACCTAATCATCATCATCAAATTACTAATTTCTTAAAATTTATATAAACTAGGATTGAGACCCGCCGCAATGCGGCGGGGATTCTTTAGTTATAACTAAGTTGATCTAGGACTCGCACGTTATGTTAAACGGGGAAAAAAGCCGATGTAAAAAAGTTCACCTACACACGTTGCGTCATGTTAACTCGCAAAATTTAGAACGAAACGTAAAAACGTTAAACCAAAGACGCACGTTGCGATGTGTTAAGTCACAAAATTTAGAACCAAGCATAAAGCGAAAAATTTGCGTAAAATTAAAACTATAAAGGACCAAAGTTGAAAGTAAAAAAAGTTATGAGGATAGATTGCAAAAGATAAAAAGTTTTGGGTTAAAAGTGAATAAACAAATAGTTTTGGGTTAAAAGTAATTTATAAAATACGTTTGGGTAAAAAGTAAAAAAAAATCATTTTTTTTTAAAACCCCCAAAGCCAACGTTACGACAACCATATGCATAACCATTTTTCTTTGAAAACCCCCAAAGCACACCCCGCGTTGCGGCGGGACGTAAAACGGTGTCAAAAACTGTCATCGACCAACAACACTGACTCGACCTAGGATATGTGTGTTGCGACGAACCTGTCAAACATGGAAAAATAGAGGTAAAAACGTTGAACCAAACATGAAAATTTGCGAAAGATGTAAAGTATAAGTAACAAAAGTTGTGAAGTTAAATTGCAAATAATGAAAAGTTTTGGGTTAAAGTTAAAAAAACAAATTATGTATGGTTAAAATGGTAAAGGTAAAAACCTTTTGGGATAAAAGTAAAAATTCAAGTTTTTTTTTGGAAAACACCCAAAGCACAACTTACAAGTCCATTTGCACAAAAAGTTTGCTAATTTATATAGGTTTTAATTTTAATTATAGCAATGCATCATGATCTGTTATATAAACTTAAAATTGATTTACTTTTCAATATGATGTAAATTTGCATCTAATATCTTCTCTTAATTCTTAGAAATATTTAATTAAGAAAATATCTAAACTACTAATTCAAATTTACAGCAACATTATCTAATATCTTCTACTAATTCTTAGAAATATTTAATTCAACATTATCTAACATCTTCTACTAATTCTTAGTAATATTTAATTTAATAATAAAAATATACAAATTACCAATTCAAATTTCATGTAGGATTATCTTTTTATAATCTTTAAAAATCTTCTATTCGAATTGCAAGTTTTGTTGCAAAATACAAATTACCAATTCAAATTTCATGCACGATTATCTTTTGTATAATCTTTAAAAATCTTCTATTCAAATTGCAAATTTGGTTGCAAAAATTCAAATTAATAAATATTATTATAAATATAAATTACTCATTATCTTTGTCAGGTTTTGCAAGCCCTCTTGATACTGCTGCCGTTTCTACCGAGAAGTCAAGTTCTTTTTTGAGATTTCAAACATCTTTCAGTTCGTCATTGTTTGGTGAGTCGTTATTATTCTTCTATGACTCTAACTGTACAAATATTACGTGTTACCTATGTTCAAAACCTATAGTGAAACTTGGATTTGGGGACCAAGCCACGTTAGATCCAACTTAGCAAATAATTTGGATCACCTACAACCTTACAGTGGCGAAGCTTGAGATTTTCGACCAGGGGTCGAAAACGTATATACTAAAAATTTCTATAAAACCGAGGGTAAAAAACGTATATACCCAAAAATTTCAATACAAAAACTACATACTCTCCACTACTGAGCGAAAAGTTCGGGGGAAGTTCGGGGGAGGTCGGCCGCCCCCCTCCCGCCCCCACTAAGCTACGCCAATGACCTTACACACATATACATATAGTTTTTATTAGTGGGTTAGGTCCATTTGTGAATAACCCCTTTAATTCTAGCCATTGATTATCAACACACAAGTGTAAATTAATGATCAGGATTTGATAATAAAAATACACTATTTTACGATTTGATAATATAAATCAATGGTAAGGATTTGTTTACTCTAAAACTCAATGTTAAAGGGAATAAGTAAAGTTGAGAGTAGGAGTTGAAATAAGAGTAAACATCATGCATGAATACAATAAGATATATTAAGAGAATAAGGCATGGAATTGTAGTATTTTTCACCTATTTCCATGCACTTGGCCCATCTAAAGGCAACTTTCTTTCACGATTATGGAAGAATGGTTGAAACTTTAATACCAATATTCAAACAAATCTCATAAAAGATTGAATTTAGCAACAAATAGTAGATAAGACATATAACTAAATAAGTGTGTCTAATGGAATTTGAAGCCTACCCAACTTTGTGAGTTTGACTTCGTACACTTCTATTATGAATGTAAGCATTACACTACAAAAAATAGCGGTGACAGACAATTATTGGTCGATCCGGAACGTAGTGTCCCACAACAAACTCCAGCCACTCATTAATTCCTTATCCTGTCTTGATCCAATGGCTAGTGTTACTTCATTCCTATACATCAAACACTAACTCGGGATTATTCACTAATCAACTACTTGCATTTTAGCTATATAATGGAAATTTAATCAAACTATTATCATATGAAAGAACCAAAATCTTTGCATGACCATAACACCAGAACTTTTTCATATTAATGTAATTTATCAATTTCAACTCTCTATCATTTATTAATTTGTTTTGGTATATTGTTTAATCACTTGTGTTGGTGTATTATGATTTATGGCTGTAGATATAATAGGTTAACAAGATTAGTTAAATAAGAACTTGGATCTCATTTATGGTTTTCAATATTTGATTCAAATAAATTAAAGAGTAAACTGCCATTTTGGTCCCTGTGGTTTGGCTAGTTTTGCCACTTTAGTCTAAATCTCAAACTTATTACATCTGGGTCCCTGTGGTTTGCATTTTGTTGTCATTTTAGTCCAAAATCCAAAAAACCCCCTTTTTGACTGTTGAGAGCTGCCTATTTTGTCATTTAGTGCAGGGGTATTTTGGTCATTTTGCTTTTCATTTTACATTTTCTTAATTAACATAATCCCCAAATAAATCATCATCATCATAAAACCCTAACTGACTCTCTCTCTTCTCTCTCTAAATCATCATCATCTGATTGTTTCGGTCCAATTTCTTCCTGAAGAAACCATCACAGGTAACAAATCGTTCTGATGTTGTTTGATTGTTTTTTATTCGGTCCAATTTCTTCTCTCTCTAAATCGATCAGTTGAAGATTCGGTCCAATTTCTTCCTGAAGAAACCATCACAGGTAACAAATCGTTCTGATGTTGTTTGATTGTTTTTGATGATTTATCCAAGTTGAAGAGCATATTATTGTACGGCTACAGTGGTTAAGATTGTTGAAGAAGATAGTAGGAATGCTTTGAGTTTCAGATCTGAATCGAAATCAGAAATATTTTGATCTGATTGTTTGTGATAGAGTAGTGTAAATCGAAAGAGAAGGAAAAAGAATATTGTTGCTCATCTGTCGTAGAAGAAGAAAATGAGATCTGATGTTGTTTGATTGTTTTGAGATCTAATGTTGTTTGAGGGGGATTAGATAGTGGTGGGGGTTAGGGATCAGAGAGATTGGTGGTGGCGGTGAAAGAATGAAGCAGAAAACGAAGAAGAATTTATGTTTCAGATCTGAGATAAGGTCGACTAGATATTGTTGTTGTGTAAAAGAATCATTTTTTTTTGTTGTAAATTCAGAAACGAAGAAGATTTTTTTTTATTTGTTGCTGCAGATCTAAGATAAGGAAATAAAGATATTGTTGTTGTTGCATCGAAGAAGAAGAGAGGGGGGTGGTGGTGTTTATGAATCTAAGATTGAAGTTCGTGGTGTTTATGAATCTAAGATTAAGTTGCAGGTTGTAAATTCGTGGTGTTTTTGAACTCAGATCTGTATCTTCAGGTGGTGGTGCTTGGCGGCGAGAGGGGGGTGGTGGTGGTTGAAGATGATGAGGTTGAACATGATGAGGTTGAAGATGATGATGATCAGGGGTTGAGGTTGAAGATGATGATTATCTGGGGGTTTTTATATTTTGGGGTTTTTTATTAAATGAATTGCTTTAAATAAAACATAAATGACCAAAATACCCCTGCACTAAAGGACAAAATAGGCAGCTCTCAACAGTCAAAAAGGGGTTTTTTTGGATTTTGGACTAAAATGGCAACAAAATGCAAACCACAGGGACCCAGATGTAATAAGTTTGAGATTTGGACTAAAGTGGCAAAACTGGCCAAACCACAGGGACCAAAATGGCAGTTTACTCTAAATTAAAACTAAAAACTTTGAAGACTAGAATGCACTAGACAATAGTGCACTAGAGGGCAATAATACCTTATCCATGGCTTTAAAAATAATTGAGCATCATGATATTTCAACATTTCTGCAGCCTTCCTTTTTTCCGATTTAAAGAGAAAAATTGCTTGGATAGTTCTTGTGGTTTGCCTATTTTTCACATTTAGTACCTAACTTTCTAACATTACAGCTTAGTCCCCAACTTTTGCAATTTCGTTCCCGGATGGTCCCTGGCGCGGATGGAGGTTAGTTTTTTCAGTTAAGTGGGTGTGAAAAGGCGTAAATACCCTTGCACATGTTCAATTTTTGTTGCTTTTGATTGGACCACCCAGTTAAGTATATAAAAGTATAAGTACACGAAAGTATATCTTGTCTAAATATTCGTTTTGACACTAAGTTAGTATGTGATTTCATGGGTCCTAATTTGCCCAATAGAATCAAAACCTAGGAGTTTAGAACAAAGACAAGGTAACCTATGTTCATGACATATAACCATAATCCGGTTAATATCACAAATTCGGTTAAACATATATACATTATATATCATATAGTATAAGTTAATATTTGGCCATCATATAATATCATAGAATTCATGTAAGTCAAGCATGAAGGTATGATATACCTCATTGTATGATTCATCAAAGCACAAAGTTTACCAACTTAGTTGGTAAACCTGATTGGTCATGAATGAAAATAACATAAGACTAACTAGTTCATCAAGTACCCAAGTAAGATCAACCCGAGGGTTTCATACCCATCATGGAAAATGTTGGAGATGCGGCGGTGTTGTATTACTTTAGGACTAGGAAACTACTTGGAATATCATGATAAAACATCAAGTGAGATGGTGGAATGAGTTTGGATAGCCAAGGCTTCCATGTTTCACACCTTTACCAAAACACAAGTCTTGCCACATGACCTATGGTAGACTTGGATGGTTTCATCACTTGTGGGTTGTCTAAACCCTATCAAAATAGAAAGTTTATGAGGTTCTTGGACCTCTAAACTTATGAGAATCAACCTTAAACAAGTCCCGTAATCATAAATGAGATTAGAGACAAGTTAGGCACAAGATTCACATGAAACAGTGAAGTTTGTAAAGATTTGCATAAAGTTCTTCCAAAACAGAAAGTTTGGACCTCAAAATGGTGATGTTCCACCTTAGTTTACCATGTTAACTTGTGGAAACACTCCTAGAGGTGTTCCAAGCTTTGTAGTGGAAGAAAAGATGAAGAAATAATGAAGAAAAGTGAGTTTGAACTCACTTTGAGACTTAAGACAAATCTGCCTCTTCTAGCAATTCCAGCAGATTATGGAGTGATTAGAGAGTGTTTGAGGGTTTGGAAAAGTGCAAGAGAGGTGTAGGAGACTGGTTTATATAATGGGTTAGTATGGTCTAGAGTTTAATGAGGTTTAAAAGTTATTGGGGAGTAAAAAAGTGGGAAAAAGGTGACCAACCCGTGCTCAAGAAACAACTTGCTGCGGATCAAGGCCTCTGGTGGCCCGCGGGAGGAAAGGGGTAATGGTTCGCACCCCGCGACGCCTTCTTTTAGCAATTTGTTTTATTTACATTTTGGCCCTTGAACTTCCATTTGTTATTATTTTATGCAATAACTTTGTATTGACATGTTTTTTAGCATAGAAAGCATACGTAAGTATAATTCGAGTATCGTGAACATATGTATGAATAATTTCACGCATGTCAAGTGTCGATTTGCAAGTAAACATGTATTTATCTAATTGATTATACAAATAACAAATGTGTATACAACATGAATTTCATTATGATCGAAGTCTCGAATTACAAAATTGGAAATCGAATACGAACATGATACGAATACAAGTTTCCATAAATAGTAATACAATAACACTTTCTAAATAAGGAAAGTACAAAATGCGAAGTGTTACACTTACGGTGGGTTCAAAATCCTTACGGTGGCTACCCACTAAGCTACGGTGCACATTTTTGGGAGTTCATGCCTACCAAAGCTTGCGGTAGCTACCGTAAGCTACGGTAGTGACCGGTTTTGCCTTCCTTGACTTCTTCATCCACTTCCACTTCCGCACTTCACCATGCTTCCTTTCTTTTCGTCTTTTCCGCCTCTTTTACCTGACATAACAAGGCACGCCGTAGTCATCCAACTCCAAAAAATAACACACTTAAACATACGATTTTCATTATAACTATAACAATTAAGGGTTGTCCTATGGTTCACCCGTCATTCCAGTTCCTTTTAAACTCGGTTCCAGGTAAACATCGGGTCTACCCGAGACTAATAAGTAATCAAAATCCCATTGCAGTGAAGCACATTTTAATCCCCAAGCAGTGTTTTTCATCATCGATTCAATCATGCAGCAATGTATTTCATCAACAATCACTAGTTTCCATTTCACTTCTATCTACCAAATTACACCATGTTAGAACTAGAATGTATGTGAATCTTGTATCTTTAATAGTTTTCGATTCTTTGTGTCGTGTATACCAATTTGGACTAGTTTCTTGAATTTAGGTCATGAACGATTATTATGAAGATGACGGGTTTTGCTTGATTGTAATGGTTAGGCTAATATCTAATGTTGAAAACCTTGCACGACAAGTGTTCGTCTAAATGACCAAGTGAAAAGTATTGCAACGACCAAACATGTAAGTTGAATTTTAAAGTTATAAAAACTTGAATAATCCAAAAATTTATAAATAAAAAATCCGAAGCATATCCGATAAGTGAAACACTATACCAAACAAATGTAGTAATTCAAACGAAACCCAACAAATCCAACGAAGAAACTTAAGCCGAAATTACTTTACGTTCTTTCTCCTATTCCATAATCATTTTCAACCATCCGTTAATCAACATCGACGTTCATGTGATCCGGTTCCACCTTATCATGAATTTCTACAAATAAATAATACAACATAAACAAACAAGCTTAGGATGTGTATGTAAAATTTACCTTTTCCAATATCATTAAATTCTCTTGAATCTTCAATATATATATTTTTCATAACTGATGCACGAATCCAATCTTCTGTACATATTAACGCCTCAACAATCAAAGGTGATAAAGAAGTTCAATAAGTTTCAACAACTCTCTGCTTGTACTAAACGCCTCCTCTGAAGCAACGCTAGATACCGGGATAGCCAAGATATCTACAGTGACATGAAAAGAAGCTAATTAATGCTAACGTATTATTATAAGTAATATAGATAAACTACTAATTAGTAAACTCACCTTTTTCCATTTTCAGTAATACGGGGTATTTTGAAGATGCAGCCTTCCACCAATCCAGAATATCAAATCCCTTGTAATAGGCCTTATCTCTGTCGTCTAGGTACCTATCAAGTTCTGACTTTGTGTTATAAGATGTAGAGCAGCCAATCACTTTAAATTCTGTAAAAGAATCATTCTCTCCTAGTGCGAATGGTTCACAGTTCGCCTAACTTTGTGAAACTTTATCTGAACCTTGTTTTTCACTACTTAATGCATAATGCTCATACAAAAGCTTCAATTCATCCTTTATATTTTTTACGACAATTTGAACCCGTTTCTTCAAGTCATATATGTCTCTTCAGTTTTTTTTCAGCCATGAATATTCTATCAAATCCAAACTGAATAATACGCACCTTGAACCTCAGATCTAAAATTGCAGCAAAATACATAATGTAACTAAAAGATTTGCCAGTCGGTAGATTTCTCAGTACTTGTCAAACTTCTGGTGATTCTTACCACCCATAAGTCTACTGTCAATGTCAACTCTGCTTTCATCTTCCGTAAATGTTTGTCCATATCCATAACTTCATTAAAACATAAATTAACGGTCAATGTTTTTGTAGCAGAAGCGTTGGCAGTTTTACGCTGAAACAAATCTAACACACTTGCCAATTGTCGAGCGTAGCTCCAATCTGCAATTTTAGGAGCATCCTCACCCAAGTCATTTTTATAATTTGGGTCTTCCAGATCATATTTCTTAAATGCCTTCTCAAATTTTTCTACCTTGTCTAACATCTCCCAAGTCGAGTTCCATCTTGTAGCCACATCTACACTTAATAATGCTTTGCTTTCGATTTTTTCTGCCTTTACACATTTTTTAAAAGTGTCTAATCGCTAACGAGACAATCTGCTATAGAAACTTGCATCTCTGATACGATCTATGCATGCTGACCCATCACGTAAGCCGTCTTTCACAATCAAATTGATTTTGTGTGTCATACGTCAGATGTGCAAGTATCTCCCGTCGAACAAGAGGTTGCTTAACGTACTTTTTAGAAACTCTATGCCAGCATCATTAGCTGACGCATTATTTAATGTAAAGGTCAGCACATTTTCAATGTCCTATTTTTTTAAACATTGAATAATGGACCTACCTATCTCTTTTCCATTGTGGCTGAATATTTGCTTGAACTTGATGATCTTTTTTGTAACACCCAATTGTCATCTATAAAATGAGCTTTTACACACATATAGTTGACCCGCTGATTTGAAGTCCATGTGTCTGAGGTAAGACACACTCGTGTGCTATTCTTTGCAAAAAAAGACTTTAGCTTCCCTTTTTCCTCTAAATATATTTCCCCAATATCCCTCACAATGGTAAACCTGCTAGGCATCTTAAAATTCAGATTTGGTTTTCTATAACCCTTCTGAAATCCCTGATGCTCTACGGATGAAAACGAGAGCTCCTCTATTAACACCATCTCTGCTATGGCTCTTCTACTTGCTTTCGCACAAAACTTCCATGCCTTGACCTCACCACTCCCGCCCTCGCCATCATTTCCTTTTTTCAAGAAAATATTGCTTTTGTTTTTCAAGAAATCTAGGTGTTTTTCACATCTACTACTGTGTTTAGTCAATGTCGATGTGCCATTTTTATACGGGTCTGCAGCCAAATCTTTGGAGCAATGCTTGCATCTTGCCCTTTTGTTCTCGTCCTCTTCTTTATACTTCTCGAAATCATTCTAAACAACAGATTTTCCAATTATTTTAGAACCCGCTTTTTCTTCGTACTTGTGGTTTTACTTTTCTTTTTTGCTTGTGTTTCAACTGTGACAACCGTCAAATTTGCATGCATCCGTACAATTAATTAATATTGATTTATGCTTAATGACTGTGCTTAATTACAACTGATGACTTAAACTGTTTTCTGATTTCTGTATCATACATACATATGCATCATATTTCATACTGTCACTCCATTTATTACATACAAACTTTAGTGACAAACTTGATGCACAAAGCACAGTTAACGGATAACTCTGAAATTTACTGACAGTGCCAGTAAATAACCAGATAGTATTTTGAGACCCAGTATGGGCCAGGGACAAGGTACTACACTAGTATGGAGTGTAGGGAAGTGAGGACCATAAAACTGCGTCACTAGGTGATAGTTAAAGTGCCGGGAAGTGCCTAAAACTCACTTTAAGTGCAGAATTATGCATTTATTAACAAAATTCAGCATTGTGACATGCTTGTAAGGTGCAAAAATATGGCAGAATGGTCATGTATGCTTTCCTAAGTGCCGGGAATTAAAAGTGTTACAAAAAGACATAAAAGACACTTTTCGGAATAATTAAACACTTTAACGAAACGGTATCTAACCGAACAACCGGACATTACCCGGAACACTAAATTTTTGTCAAATACATTGTTTAATTATTTCTTGGCTCGTCATGATCCCCGTGCACCATAACACCCCCTAAATATCAACTAACATATGTACATATGTAAGTATATACTTGGATTTTAACTTATGTTTACCAATTACCAACTAAAAACTTTCACTTAACCCCCCCCCCCCATACATGACTTACGGTCATGAAGCATGGCCCACCCCAAGATTTTTATAAATCTTCTTAAATCCTTCCATGATCTCATTGGATTTGGTTTGATTTTATTAGATATGCAAGATATGGCCTTAGATACTAGAAATCTTTGAAGATATTGGTTATTGGATTGTATAAGATCTAGACTCCATCAAAATTACAATTTACCCCCCCCCCCATACCCGAATTCGGTCACCAAAGGACCCACAAAATATCCACACCATACTTCACATCCTACTCCTAGATTTCATTCTAATATTATAATTAGATTGTTACTTGTTGAGTTGGACATGGTATTTGAAGAAATCTTTAAAAGCATGGTGCATTAGATCACAACCTTACTTCTCAAAATTCACCCCATCCCTCACATCTCTCTCCCTCCTCTCGGTCACAACATAACCGCCACCACCACCACTTTAACATCACCATCTTCATCCATTTTAAGCTTCATTCAAGTGTAGAAGAAGGATTAAAGGAGCTTGCAACTTGTGGAACTTCAAGGAGCTTCATTTCTTGCTTTTCACCATCATTTTCTTCATCTTTCTCACTAGAGATCATCCCTAGCCTTTGTGCTAGTAGTAAGTTCTTGTTTAACTATTGATCATCTTATTTTATGGTTAAAAGTTGTAGTATGATAATTATGTTTGAAACACTAAAGAATAAGAACTAAGAAGATGAACATAAAGCTTTACATGAAGTTTACATGAAGATGAAATGTTGTTTGTAGGATGTTATAGTGAATATGTTGTTGATTGTATGATGATTCTTGGTTGTGTGATGTTAATCACCATATGGAGATTGTTAAATGATGTATAGAAACATGATTTAACAAGACTAAGAAGGTGATTATGTGAAACATGAAATAATCATCTTCTAGTTAAGCATGAACTTGAAAGAAACGATTTTTCTAGAAAAATAAGTGAACAAAGTAAGTTGATGATCTTGTAAATCCAAGAGTTACAAAAGACTTTTCTAAATAAACCAAGTTCAAGAACCGATTTTTTTTGGAAAATCATGACTATTACATAAACTTACTTCATTTTTTGGAGCTAAAATATGTGTGAAAACCTTTTATTTACAAGAAGAGTTCAAAAGTTTTATTTTTGTAAAAATTGTTTACAAGTTGTAACACTAAACTTTTGTAAGAAAATGATTTTTAAAGAAATAATTACACTTTGGAAGGTAACTAAGTCCATTAAAAGCTCTACCAAGTTACTACGCATTTTCGGAATGTATCAAGTTCATGATCAAAATGTAACGCACATAGTTTTCGCTCTTGGTGATGTAAAATTGTTTAAGGATTGTTTGTTGATTGATTTTGAAAAGAAAATGATATGCTTATTAGCATGGACGCCTCCGTTTACAAAGGAAACTATGGCGAAATTTTCTAAAAATTCCAACACTTAGAAAATATTTTTCCCAACAAGTGTTACAAGCTTACTTTTAACTTTGTTTTTCGAAAGTAAACTTCGCCATAAGTTTTGTTACAATATTTCATAGTGTCGGAGGTGGGTTTTTCGTAAATAAAAGCGGATAAATATATATTTAGAATATATATTATACTAAAACGCTTGTGTGAAAGTTTGTTTGATTTGTGAACTAATTATATTATTCTAGGATAAAATAATATAACTTGTCAAAACGCCATCACTGTTACAACTCCAAAATAATACCAAAAATTTATAAGGAATAACATTTAAGTTACACACTTGACATTGTGAAACCGAACGCGAAAACGTAACTTATGAAATATTTCGGAAAATACTCTTATAAATACACTTTGGTAAACGTTATTTTGGATACGAAAGAGGTGAAAATATGATTTTGTACGTATCGCCAAGTTATATCATATTTTTGGGACAAGAGAAAATGTATTATTATTTGGGAAAGTAAAAGTATTTTTACTCGGGTTTATTAAGAAATATAGTATTTTTGGGAAAAATATATATTTTCTTGGACTATATTGTTTTGAATAAAAATAAAGTTTATTTATATATTTCTAAGTGGGACTTAAAGATATATATTCTTTTGGATTAACACACCGGAATACGACGCCACTACATGGCTAGCTAAACAAATACAAGAATACGGAGAAACATGTATGAAATACTCCATCCTTGGGAAGGAAATACGAATACGAATACTTGAGAAGTATTAATACAGAAATATTGTATAAACAGGTATTCCAAAACTAAATATAATTATTATAACTGGGAATAATAACAGGAACGTAACTCAAAAACATAAATACTAAGACAAGGCACGACCCGTTCGTCTAATAGACTTTAGACCATTGTAGGTAGTCGTGTTTGCTGAGGAGATTTGGGTTACAAGTACCGAAGACGCAATACAGTGAGTTCATGTCCCCCTTTTCTCTTAACTGTTTTCAGTTTTATAACTTCGGGGGTGAAATACATGTTACAATTATACAGACATTTTTACATGGTATGGTTAGTTTAAGGAGGGCATACTACTTAGATCATGTGAGTGGGTAGGCGGCTACTAAAGGCCATTAATCCTCGTCGTAGGACCGAGGGACATGAGTGATAGATCTATTCGGGTGTAGCAAGCCACACTCCTGAGTCCGCTGAGTGGACCATGCGGTGACTATGTCTTCCAGCCGGAAGCCCGATACGAAATCTGCTAGGTTTGAGTCTTCCTGCATCACTTCACACATATCAATGGCCTTGCAAACCATTGGTGATCTCTTTTTCCTTAATGCTACATACCAGGGACTTACATACATACTTATGACGTTTACAAAGGCTTATACATACACACAAACGAACACATGAACTCGCTCAACTTTTGTTGATTTTTCAAGCTACATGTATTTCAGGAAACTAGTGGATCTGGAAGGATATGCATGTGTTGTCAAGCTGCGTTTGAATAAAGGATGTTATCCAGGGTTGTTGAATTTAGAGGGTGTATTCCTTTCCTGGACGGGATACATGATTCTAAACTCAGGTTTTCTTTAGGTACTTTTGTTGAGTCTTGTGAACTCGTTAAATCACGTAATGGTTTGTAACTTAAATTGGTATTGATGTTTTCCGACAATGTTGTTGTGGTATTTTTCTAAACTCTTTTAATGGATAAACATCTTGTGTTTTTATCATATAGCATTGTTATGATTGTTGCTATGTTATTAAGAAGTCACGCCAAATAAACCACGCTTCCGCAAAAGTCAGGGTGTGACATCAACACTCTATGACTTCCGCTTTTCTCTTCCATGAGACTCGTCGCTTGATACATTCTCGACATTCTTTGAAACCATCTAAAAATTATTTATAAAAATAAAACAACATTACTAAATAGATATACAATCGTCTATTGTATCAGGCTATAAATATATAAAGTTGACCGTTTGACGCATTTACATGATTTGTAGGATTGGTAGTTTATATCTATGCAAACAATAGTTAAGTTGGTATAGTTATAGGGTTTTTTTTTTTTTTTTTGAACAGCAAAATCACTTTATATATATATATATAAAGAGCCAGCAAGCGGCTGAGACCAAACAACAAACCCACAAAACGAACAACAACACCGGATTACATAATGCCTATTATATCAAAGTTCTTCCAGTCCTCCCATTTAATCGATCTAAGCTTCGCTCGATTATTAATCCAAACGAAGGATTCCTCTTTGATCTGGTCCACCATCCTACCGATCGGGATAAAATTGCCCTCAAAAAGCTTCTCATTTCTAGCCCTCCAAATGCTCCAAACTGTCGCCATAGCTATCATATAAACAGTCTTTTTCCACTTTTTATCTCCCGGATTTTGAATTACATACTCAATAAGATCTCGAAGGGTGCTACAATCCAAGAATTTAATACGGACCCAGACCAAAATATTCCACCACACACATTTAGCCCATAAGCAATTTATGAAGATATGGGCTAAATGCGGTCTCGGTTAAATGCGGTCAATAGGTATAGGTACTCAAAAGCCCAAGCCAACCCCGTTTGACTGACATATAAAAGCACTGCTTCTTGATGTAAGTGTAACTTTTTTTACGTTCTCTGTAGACAAAAGTATAACTACTTTTTACTTTCTCAGTAGACAAAATTTAAACGGGTCAACAATTTGTTGGTTTATAAACTTTATATATTCATAAAACATTAGTATAAGCAGTACTGGTAGGGTATAAAATTAGTATGATGACCATACTATGATCATACATTATGACAGTATGATCATACAGTTTGGTAGGGTATAAAATCAGTATGATGATCATACTATGATCATACAGTACCTGGTCCTGGTCTCCGAAGCAGCTTCTGAAGTTTGAAATGTCGTGTTATGGTCAAGCAGCTGCAGAAATCGTATTCTGTTTCTGAATGACTGAATGAATAGCTTATAGCCGTACATAACCAGTGGCGAATCTAGGTTATTGGTTGGGTGGGCGGGCGCACCCCTTGAAAAAAAATTAGTGTATTTTATAAGAAAAAATTCTAACCGCACCCCTTGAAATGTTGATTAAGACCCACATTCGCACACCCAGTAAATAATTCTGGGTCTGCCACTATATATAACTATTATCTGTAAACTCTAAATTAGGTCAATATATATATGTAAAAGATATACAACGTATGGCATGCAAATTGCAATCTTTAGTTTTTATTATGTGGGCCCCATGTTTTTTTTTTTTAGGCCCCTACCTTTGTTTCTAAAATTTTTTTTTAATTTTTAAATCATTTAATAAATAAGTATTAAGTGTTTGTAACCTATAAATGATTGATAAGTAGACAAGTATTAAGTGTTTTTTGTTAGACTTTTTGAGTCAAAGTACTTATCGTCTTATCTGGTTATAATCAACACTTAATCGAGAGTAGGTTATATTCCTTATAGAGTAAACTTCCGTTTTGCTCCCTGTGGTTTGGTCACTTTAATGGTTTTGCCCCAAACCTTTAAAAATAGCCATTTTACTCCCTGATGTTTTGGTTTTGTTGCCAGTTTGCTCCCTGCGATGAGCAAAATGGAAAAACAAACAATTTGGATGGAGTTAGAGGCGGGGAGCAAACTGGCAAAAAAACCGAAACATCAGGGAGTAAAATGACTATTTTTAAAGGTTTGGAGCAAAACCACTAAAGTGACCAAACCACAGGGAGCAAAACGGAAGTTTACTCTTTCTTATATCTTGGCTTTAACTTTTTAGACGTCTATGTGGATCTTCAAGCTGGTGATAGTATAAAATATGGTACTTGCCGCAATAAGCAATAAGCGATCCCATCCCATAAAACTGATAATTGCAGACAATAGAATGTTCAAAGTTTCAAAAATTATATTTACTTCACTTGAAATTGTCAACTGATCATCATGAATTCAACACTAGAAAACAAAATTCAATACCATAAATAACTATGTCATATAATTTAATACCAACTAGTTGTTCCCCAACCGCGCGTTGCGCGGTAGATCAAGCATATTTAAAACGTGTGACGACGAAAGTCTAGGGACCGTATGATAGCTTTGTTAAAGTTTTACAAGTAGAGAAATTTGACCCTAGAAAGTGCACTCACAATTAGAATTAAAAAATAAACACCAACGTAACAACAAACTAAAGAAAGCCCATGTTTAAGTTTGTGTACCTTAAAAGACATCTCTACTGTAGTAATGTGTACCTTAAGCAGAGAGCAAAGAAACGACCGGCAGATATAGGTTACAAAAGCAGAGAAACCGGAACTGTAGAAATTGTTCATTGAGATGTTATGAATTAATATATGCTAGCGATGCAATAAATTGTTCATGACTCGTCATCATGTCCATCACGTTGCATTTTCCTCACGTGCACCTCGTCCTTGACTTTCTGCAAGAAGCAAGAGGGAGATGACGATAGAGTTATGTGCAAATAAATATAAGATTTAAAAGATGGAAAATTTTGCAATACCTTTGATTGTAACATCATTAAGATCATAGACGTTTAAAAGTAGGTTCTTAAAGAGATTATATATTGCAAGTTGAAATTCAAAATCATATTTTTACAAGTTTAAAGAAAGGATGGTCTAGTAATTTTACAAATTACCCATGACCTAGTGGTATGGTGCTAATGCAAGGTTATATTTACCAGTTTACCCTACAATGGGGGTGTTGGTTAAGATTCTTGCAAATGCAAGGTTAGATGGTAATTTCACATTTATCATAGTTGACAATTTCTTAGAGCATTGCTATTATAGATAACACTGACACGACATGTCACGCCAGCCGGAAAACGTTATAACCTTCTACGAACAAAGGCTACACTGTATTTGTCTATAGCATTGTCACGTGACGCAAGGTTATTATGAGCAAACGCCTACCGAGTATTTGTCTATATGAGTGTCTTCCATATACATTATTCTTGGTTTTAACCATGAGGTGCTTATCTCTTTTATTTCAGTTCTTTTATCAAGTAAATCATTCATAACCAACTCGGCTACTCATCCTTTTTGCTGTTTATAAACCAAGACGTGCATGAAGCGTGTCTTTTGAAATCAAGATATATAATTAAACTATGTATAATAAAGATTGCATTTCAACTATCAAATCATCATTAAAAAAACTTCTAAACCTCGTTTAATTCTATTCACATCATTGTTTTTATTCATAATGATGCACAACTACTATGAATCTTAAAACCCAATGCAATGCAACCAAAAACCAATCTGCATTAACCTCACATCAAAATCCGGCAACCCGATCTGCTCAACGGTCAAGGACCCAAAAAAGTTCCCAGGCACAGCCGCATCAGGAACGGCCAATCCCTCGACTAAGCCCGCAACCAAGCCACCCAAAAAACTATCCCCAGCCCCAGTCGGATCAACCTGAACCGAGGAAAAAGCCGGTATCCTCACCTCCCCATCCTTCCAATACACCGTACACCCCTCCTCTCCACCTGTCACCACCACACAACAACTCTTCCTCACCTCATCCACATCAACGTAAGGCACTTCTTCAGCCGAAGCTTTTAAAAACCCGATTCGACTAACTAACCGATTGAATCCAGTCTCTTTTAGGCTCACAAGCTTCACAGTCCCATCAGTTTCATCAAAAACCCTAATTAACGCCTGCACATCAACCAAAACGACGTCACACAACTCCACCATTTTCTCTAAAGTTTCCGGAACAATCTCCCCTGCAACTCCAACAGCCAAACCGAAACCGAATCTGGCGTCATCATCCGGTAAATCCGCCGGTAAAATCGGGTCGGACGACCTGATCCGTTTCCAGATCCGATCCTCCCGCCGGATCTCCGCTGGATCAGAGTCGAAATACGCGTGGAATACGGCGGTTTTTCCGGCGGTGATTGACAGTGGTGGTGTAGGCAAAATCGGAGCCGACTTTGGTGACGTAAGTGAAAGGGGTTGATGGTGGTGAATTTTGGGGGGTTTTGTGGGAGATCATGTGTTGATGGAGGTTGAAGATGGTGACGCGTGGTAAGGGGAGAGAGGGTGGTGGAAGGCGGTGGTGGTGTTTGTAAGGGAAGTGGTGGTGCTGGTTGATTTGAATAGGCGCCGGAAGTGAAGTAACAAAAATTCTGTGGCCAAAGTGAAAAGGCAAAGAATACACTGGCGCAAACCTACGATATGAATTGATATATATAATAATTAATAGAGCATAAACGTATAACACAAAGTAAAATAGTAAATGGCTTTGCTCAGTAACTGTCAGGGCGTTGCGGACATCTATTAAGATGCCTTATGGCTATTCTGTTTTTTACCCGGTCTGCAATGACGACCATTGCACAGTGATTACATCTTGCTTTCATCTTCATCTTTATATCTTTTGCATTTTCATTCACAAAGTCGTCCCAAACTTACTTCTTCTCCTTCTAGCCACCTGAGTTTCAACAGTAAAAAACCCGAATAAAATACTAATAACAACATGCTTTTTGTTTATTGTATTCGATATTGATCATTGTATTGTTTTATAACCTAATACTAATTTAAATTCATATCTTGATTTATTAGAGAAACAAAGTACCTGTTGATTGTTGAAGAAGCAGCATAGGTGATGAAAAGCTTGTAAGAGGCGGCAGGTAGTTGATATTCAAATGATTGTTGGAGTTACAAGGAGTTTTTTGTTGAGTTAAATGCTTGGTTGGTCCCTGTGGTTTCCGAAAATTGCATACTTGGTCCTAATGGTTTACTAATTACACACTTGGTCCCAGTGGTTTTCAAAAATGCACTCGGTTGGTCCCCAGCCCTAACATCAGTTAAATTTCTCAGTTAACTATGTGTGAAATGACTATATTACCCTTGAACAATTAAAAACCTAAAACTATATTACCCTCTGCATCATCTTCATCACCAACATAATACCCATTTCCCTCTGCTCTCTCTCGATCTCACACCGGTGACCGGCCGGTTTTCCGGCGTCTCCGTTCTCCGGTAGCAATCGAACACCCAACCCCCACACCAATCGAACACCCAACCCCCACACGAATCGAAGGAACAATAATGCATGAAGTAGGATGTAATGGTGGTAGTTCTAGTTAAATCATAGATTCATAGTTAAACCAGAGGCGATTACCATGATTATGAGATGTATGCCCCTTTTCCACTAGATCAGATAGATACTCTGTCCCAACAATCACCCCTTTTCTACTCAATCGAAGCTGCAGTAACTCTTAGCCATTAAAGGAACAATAATGCATGAAGTAGGACAAGTGAAATAAATAATGAAACTCAATTAAACGTAGCCTTTATCTTAAACTAGCAAGAATAAGCTGAATAAATCCGGAAAGATGACCAACATAGGAAGCAATAAATATTTTTCAAATAACAAGAAACAAAAAAGAAAATCAGCCCGCTTTAAAGAGGTGGCCGTTTCTCAAAGATGCTTAACTGAACCCTAGAATCTGTACCAACCAGGCATTTAACTAGAAATCATCTACACAGAAATCATAATATCATCATCAGTTCATCATCTACACAGAAACCCTATAAATCATCTTCTCAAATCACTTCAATCATCAATGGATTTCTTCAGATCTATACTATCAGATGATCTAGAACCCGAATTTCCACTCCATCACTCACCAAATCAACCAGAAAGCGAAGCCGGTGAAGAAAACGAAGATTCCACTTCAAATCGGTATTCACCGTCGCCACCGTGAGCGGCGGCGCCGCTCCTGCTCCGCTGTTGAGGGATGCAACAGGTGGGTATGTTGCAGAGGGTATAAACTGGTGTGGGGGTTGGGTGTTCGATTGGTAAGACAGTCGACCGGCAACCGGCCAGAGGTGCACCGGTCACCAGCTCGAAGGAAACAAGGGGGATGGCAGGTGGTTGTTGGGGGTTTGTCGGAGGTGGGTGTGGTGCTACCGGAGAACGGAGACGCCGGAAAACTGGCCGGTCACCGGTGTGAGATCGAGAGAGAGCAGAGGGAAATGGGTATTATGTTGGTGATGAAGATGATGTAGAGGGTAATATAGTTTTAGGTTTTTAATTGTTCAAGGGTAATATAGTCATTTCACACATAGTTAACTAAGAAATTTAACTGATGTTAGGGCTGGGGACCAACCGAGTGCATTTTTGAAAACCACTAGGACCAAGTGTGTAATTAGTAAACCATTAGGACCAAGTCTGCAATTTTCGGAAACCACAGGGACCAACCAAGCATTTAACTCTTTTTTGTTTATTAGGGTAACAAGTTAAGCACAATCACTAATGGGCCATAGCCCAGTTGATAAAACACTATTAAATTGGTCCGGATTTTGATATGTCGGGTTTACTGGAGTTTTTGGACCGGAACCGACCCGACAAAATAAACAAGAACTGACCAAATATCCTACTAGCTACAATTCGGGTTGGGTCCGGTTAAATATAGGGTCGGTTCTCGGTTAATATCGGGTAGAACCTAATAATGCTCACCCCTAGGACTATGCAACTGAAACATTCTTTGCAATGAAATCAAACAAGGATCATATTCAATGATTAGAGTACATTTGCTTGAGGATCATATTCAACGATTAGAGCACATTTGCTTGGTATAAAAGGTAATATTTATAGTGTTCTAAATCTAACAACCTC
Organism: Helianthus tuberosus; assembly: GCA_030545235.1. NCBI lineage: Eukaryota > Viridiplantae > Streptophyta > Magnoliopsida > Asterales > Asteraceae > Helianthus > Helianthus tuberosus. The sequence continues at coordinate 1,350,181 of CM060389.1, read as the reverse complement.
AAGGGGTATATAAGTGAGTACCATTGGGGTGGTTGTAAAGACAAAGCCTTTAAGACTAAAGGGAGTGAGCGTTCTCCCCCTCCAAGACGCCTAAGGCCGCCCCGCACACCACCCCCATTAGGCGTTCCATGGGGCGTCCCCCCTTTGGGCATCCTCTTCTCGTCGTCAAGCTCCTCACACAAATCAATTTTTGACCGTTGAGCATGCACAAAATTTCAAGAATCCCCCCCCCCCCTCCAACGGCTACTTTGATCAATTATTGTTTTTTTAACCAAATCACCTATATATATATATATATATATATATATATATATATATATATATATATACATCCACCATACAACACCATTTTCATTAACACACTCTAAAAATATACAACACCATTTTTATAAAATACATTCTTTCAACACAACCATTTTGTTTTTTTTGGAACCACAAATGGAGTTCAACGTCCCTTCGTCATCCTCGTCCGACGACGATACAACTTCATCTAGTTCTTTTGAGTTTGAAGAAGCCATCAACGAGGCGGTAATGACAACGATCAAATTATTGGTTCAAGTTGCTAGCGGGGACAATGAAACGGATGACCAACCGATTAGAAAAAGAACTCAGATTATGCGGGATCGTGCCGCAGGACAACAACGGCTCATGCAAGACTATTTCGGGGAGGAGCCGGTATATGACGCGAAGATATTTAGACGTCGGTTTCGCATGAGTAAACGTCTATTTACCCGTATTACAAACGACATGGAGGAAGATTATGATTATTTCAAACAAAAGTACAACGCTCGTGGGTATCTTGGCTTTACTCCATTACAAAAGTGTACTGCGGCCATCCGACAACTTGCATATGGCACAAGCGTTGATTCATTTGACGAGTACCTGAGAATGTCTGCCAAGACTGCGCGAGACTCACTCACACACTTTTGTAAAAGGTATATTTACTAAATTTTGTTTTCAAATTTTTTTATATATTTAACTTTATCGTCAATTTTTTTTATGTTAGTGTCAATGTTCGTATATATATTTAAATTTATATAGGTGTGATTGAGTTGTATGGGCCGGTTTATTTACGACGTCCGACTTGAAGTGATCTCCAAAGGATGTACGACGTGCATGAGCACGTTCACGGGTTTCCCCGGTATGATCGGTAGCATCGACTGCATGCACTGGAAGTGGGAACAATGCCCTACCGCTTGGCGTGGTACACATACTAGAGGCGACATTGGCAAACCGTCGTTAATATTGCAGGCGGTTGCATCTTATGATCTTTGGATATGGAATGCATATTTTGGTCAACAAGGTTCTCACAACGACATCAACGTGTTTGAGTCTTCGCCGGTTCTCGAAGAGATTATAAACGGGTTGGCACCAAGTTCAGCGTTTTATGCGAGCGATAATTACTACAAATGCGGATATTATTTAACTGACGGTATCTATCCGGAGTACGCAACGTTCGTAAAGACGTTCACCGATCCTATTGATCTTAAAAGAAAATATTTCAAGAGAAAACAAGAATCAGCAAGAAAAGATATCGAGCGAGCGTTTGGAGTTCTTCGAAAGCGATGGCACGTCATCAATTATCCAGCAAGATACTTGACAAAGGAAAAAATGCATGACGTCATTTACACATGCATTATTTTGCATAACATGATATTGGAAGACGAAGACAAAGCCATTTGCCAAGATTACAATGAGAATGACCCTTCATTGTTCCCGGAGTATTGGACACAAGAAGTATCATCGGAGACACGAATCGAGAACATAATGGATATAAAGAATAGAGAAACACACAACATGCTTATGTCTGACTTGATCGATCACCTATGGGACAACAAACAACCAGGATACGAGGCGGAACTCGTTAACGAGGATGAAGGAGATAACGAGGATGAAGATAATAACGATGTAGTCGACCTCGACCTAAACGAGTACGTTAGTGACGTTGAGTAGTAGATGTGTATTCTTGTATGCTTTTTAATGAATAAGTTGTATGTTGGTTATTTTATTTAATGAATATCAATAATTTTATAAAAAATACAACACTTTATATTTTTAACATAAAAAAAATCAAAATTAAATGGGTGCCACGTGTCGCAAGACGCCCTACCCAGCAAAGTTGCCCCACTCCCCCTTTTTTGCTCAAAATCCTCTAATCTGACGTGGCGTCACGTGTCGCAAGACGCCCTCTCAAAAGGATGCCCCACTTCCTTTAGTCTAAAAACACCTAGGTTTGAAAGGGGAAGTTCTTAGCTTTAAGTCACATAGACGACAAATAATTAAAGAAAAGGGGGTATATAAGTGAGGCCAACTAAATTAGCATATTATGCAAAATTCAACCATTAATCTGCTGTTTTTCTCATCCCTAATTCTGAGTTGTAATTCTTTTATGACCATCCGTAGTGGTATCAATTTTGGCGTTTTTCCTCACCAATAACGCCCAAACACGCCCACCCCCACCCCTAGGCGTGTTTAAGCTTTTTTTTTTCAAAAATTGGTCCTGCGCGATATTTAAATCACGCCATTGCATGCTTTCTCATTTCTTGTTTGGCAAATAAGAATATTCCAAATAATATTATTTATTTTATTTTTATTTTTTTAAATAATTGGGTAATCATGGATGGGGCATTATTGGACATTATCCCACTACGCCTATTTGTGAAAAACGCCCATAATGCTTTTTTGCTGACTGAGATGACACGTGTCGCACAATGTCCATGAGTGGGAGCATTATTCATGTGTACCACTACACATGTTAAGCTTTCAATCAAAATTCAACCATTAACCTATTATTACTGAATAATAATTAGATCTCTTCTCTCTCTAAGGAAGTGGTAAGGTTGCTCGACGATGGTAAGATAATTCCGATTAGCGTGCGGGGATCGTTCGATTGTTCTCTGGTTCAATCTTGCAACTTTCCGTTCACCCTAACAGGGTTTCGTTTCATCCATTCGTGCTTTACACTCCTTAGATCTCGTTTAGCAATATGAACGTGGGGGATGATGGAGGGAGCTGGAACGACGTCCTTTCCAAGAAGAAGAACAGGAAGCATGGAAACGAGGGTAACAAAACGGTATGCTGGAACATCTCCAAATTTTACATAACAAACCTTCCCTGGGGATGTAACAGTTGGGATGTTGCTGATTTCGTCAAAGTGTTCGGTGAGGTCGCGTGATGTGTGGTAAGTGTCGTATATATTAGGTGTATATTTTAAGCCCTTTTTAACACTTATTTTAGCCAAGTTTTAAATTTATAAAACACGATATTTCACTAACACTAAACACACATATGGGCAAGTGCACCCATCGTTGAGTGTAGTATAGCGTTGGTAAGATACCGAGGTCGTCCAAGGACACAAGAGCTTTTAGTACCGGTTTATCCTCAACGTCTAACCAAAATAAAAGTTTAGAAAAATGTTTTAAACTAAGAAAAATAAAACTAACTAAAATGCTGAAAATAAAAATAAAAATAAAAACAGATAGACAAGATGAATCACTTGGTTCCGACTCGTATCTAGTATAACCTTTGATTATTTCCGCACTTTTGCACATAATTAAGAGATTATCTTAGTTATTGTAGTAGGCCCCTCTTTTGAAGGCGACGTTGCCCTCACCCCAGTAGTTTGAGTCAGCAGGGATACAATCCTAAAAGGGTGGATTATTGGAAGATAATGAATTAAGTTATTAATGCAGTATTGTGGTAGGCCCCGCTTTTGGCGGTGACGTTACCCTCGGCTAAGTAGTCTGAGTCAGGAGGGATACAGTCCTAAATAGCCGGGTTATAGTATTCATAGTAGTTAACTTATGAGGGGATCAAAGAGTTTGGACCCCCGCCATCCAATACCGTGAAGTATTGAAGGAGGTCCTACTAAATTTGACCCAGGTCCATTGCAGGACCTCTAAACGCTGAACAATGGCAAGACCTTTACCAAACCGTTCCCTTAACCCCCTACCAGGTAGCCAACATATCTCCATATAGACCGTGGAGATATGAATGGTGAAAATCCTTTATTTTATATAGACAGTAAAATAATGCCAAGACACCACGGACAAACGATAAGGAAAGATCACCTTCAACATAAGTAACTAGTTATTAAAGTCATTAATACAAAACCAAATAAAAAGTGCAAAAGATTAGAAATAAAAAGTATTATACTAGACACTTTGTCTTCACCAAGTGATGTAAGAGACTTAGGCAAACATGGCCTTGATTGTCAAGAACTCTTACGATCAATCTTGGATCCCGAGACGACTCACACACTCTATGATGGACAATAGATGATGGTGGTGGATGATGGTGTTGTGATGGTGGTGGGTGGTGGATGAAGTGTGAGAGAGGTGGTGTGCCAAGGGATGAGATGAAATGAATCCAAGCACTCCTATTTATAGGCTGAACAGAGAGCTGGACACGGCCCCGTGTCCGTCTGACACTCTCTCTCCTCATTAATTGTAATTCGCAATTACAATAAATGCGCCTGCTGTACTTTCGACACGCCCCCGTGTCCGCTGAGCACGGCCCCGTGATGGGCAATAGAAGCTTCTATAGGTTTGTCTTTTCTGCTGCTTCTTGGGCACGGCCCCGTGCTGGCTGAGCACGGGGCGTGTTCAGACTTCTGTTTTCTCTATTTTGCTTTGGAAGGTGTCGTTGAGGGTTCGGGCAGTCCACTAATGTTCCTTTTCTTGTATTTATGTTGGATTTAGCTGTCTTTTTGCTTCTTTTGCGTTTTTGAGCTCATTTAATCCTGAAAATACAAAAGGAAGACAAAAACACTCTTTTTCCAATATTAGTACTAAAAAAGGGTTAGTTTTATGCCTCATTTGATGTAATTTATATGTTGCATTTTATACACATCATCGCGGGAGTCTACATCGCTAGGAAGGTAGATAAAGAGGGAAGACGCTTCGGTTTTGTGAGTTTTAAAGATGTTTCGGACGTGAAGGAAATGGAACGTGTGCTCAACGGCACCAAGATGGGTGGCCACAAACTTATCGCTAACCTTGCTAGGTTTGCAAAGGAGAATGTTGCCAAAGTTGGTTTTCAGGAAGATGAAGGTAGATGTAAAGAGAAGAACCAGGAGAGGCCGGCTCAGAAAGATACAAATAATATTTTCTCCTCCTTTCAGAATGGCAAAGGAAAACTATTTAGTGAACTGTTTTATAATAAGAGTTCCACGTCTGATGATCTGGGTCATAAGACTAAAACTTCGGAAGTTTGCATTGAAATCGCTGATGAGACTAACGCGTTTAAGGAACTTGTTGGCAATGCTCTGGTTGGAAGATGTAAAGACCTCTCGGTCTTGAGGAATATTAACAAGTATCTCGCTGAGACTAGCTTCAGAGGTGTTTCATTAACGTACATGGGTGGGCTATCGATGTTCATCAGATTTGTCGAGGAAGAAGTATGTTCTAAATTCCTGCTGGAGCACCAAACTTGGAAGGAATGGTTTCTAACTTTAGAGTTTAGACCCATGGGAATGTCAACCGCTCCCGTTTGAAAGACTAGCCTGGGTTAAGGTCACTGGTGTTCCCATGCAGCTTGCAGATAATGATGTCATTAACAATATCGCCGAGCATTTTGGCAAAGTTGTGCATGGTTCGAATATGGAGGCCGGAGACGATAATCTGTCAACAACTTGGGTTGGGTTGCTGGTCGGAGAAGGGAAAAGAATTCATCAATGTGTGAACTTGAAGTGGAGAGATAAGCAGTTCAGAGTGTGGTTAGAGGAGGAGATTATCGACTGGGCCCCGGAATCAGTGGGAGAGGTAAAATGTCTAGACGTTGACACTGAAGATTTGTCTTCCGGAAGCTTCGACTGTGCCGACGACATTCAGGATCAAGTAATTCCGGTAGTTTCACCGGAGACCAGAGAAGTGGATGAGGAATCCCAAAGGTTCGATTCAGTGACAAAAGTCGGTGACGTGCACAGGGGTCATAATGGCAATGTTGGGACCGATGTTAACGATTCAGTTCCCAAGAATGGTGGGAAGTTGCCCATGCAAGATTGTAGGAACCAAGGCACTAAAGGTGGAAGCCTAAGAGAGAGAATGGAGCCGTTTTTCTTTATGTCGGCGGACCAAAGTGTTAGGCCCAATAAAAGGAATATTACTCTGAGGCCCAGATCCAAAGCTCATAGCCAATATGGGAGATCCAGCCCAATCTATAGTGAAAGACCGAGAAAACGGGCTAGGGACTCTGGAGAATTCGTTTTGGACCTTAATGTGGATCCTTCATTACAAGCCCAAGGTGTAAATGCTGTGGCTAGGAAGAATCAAAGGCAATCGCCTCCGGAATGTTCTTCCCAATTGCTTAGCTCTAAGTTGGGAACAGAAACAGAGGAGACAAAAAACCAAATTGAAGATAATGGATCGAAAAATGCTGAGGAAGTCGAGGTAGCCGAACCATTCGAGGCAGAGTTAGCGGATGAGGTCAACGCCACGATTAATATCGAAAATTTACTGGGAGCAGAAATTGGAAGTCATGGCGCACTCATCAAGGAGGCGGTTAGGTCCGAAGGTATGTACGCATTGTACCCATGAATTTAATGTCTCTTAATATTAGAGGTCTGGTTGGGGGTGGTAAGGCGATTTGGGTTAAGGAGATGAGATTGGAGAACAAGATTGGGGCCTTAGCGATTCAGGAAACTAAGTTGGAAGCTATTTCTAGAGCTATTTTATCTGGGCTATGGGGAAATAATAATTTTGAGTTTTCTTTTGTTGCGTCGGACGGTCTTTCTAGGGGTTTGTTATGGATCTGGGATCCGACCAGATTTAAAGTGGAAGCCTCAGTCCATAACAGAAGTTATTTGATGATCAGAGGTAAATTAGTTGGGAAGGGGGAAACTGTCAACTTGGTTAATGTTTATGCGCCTCAAAGCTCGGTAGCAAAACGTTTGTTGTGGGACGAGATTTCGGTAATGATGGGCTCTCATGAAGGTCAATGGGTGGTAGTAGGGGATTTTAACGCTGTTCGCTCCTCTGATGAAAGAAAAAATTCCAAATTCAAAATCGCTTGTGCTGAAAATTTTAACAGATTTATCTATGAGAATGGTTTATTGGAATACCTGATGTGTGTAAAATGCAACATATAAATTACATCAAATAAGGCATAAAACTAACCCTTTTTAAGTACTAATATTGGAAAAAGAGTGTTTTTGTCTTCCTTTTGTATTTTCAGGATTAAATGAGCTCAAAAACACAAAAAAGCAAAAAGACAGCTAATTCCAACATAAATACAAGGAAAGGAACATTAGTGGACTGCCCGACCCCTCAACGGCACCTTCCAAAGCAAAATAGAGAAGTCAGAAGACTGAACACGCCCCGTGCTCAGCCAGCACGGGGCCGTGCCCAAGAAGCAGCAGAAAAGACAAACCTATAGAAGCTTCTATTGCCCACCACGGGGTCGTGCCCAGCGGACAAGGGGGCGTGGCGAAAGTACAGCAGGCGCATTAATTGTAATTGCGAATTACAATTAATGAGGAGAGAGGGTGTCAGACGGGCACGGGGCCGTGCCCAGCGGACACGGGGCCGTGCCCAGCTCTCTGTTCAACCTATAAATAGGAGTGCTTGGATTCATTTCAACTCATCCCTTGGCACACCACCTCTCTCACACTTCATCCACCACCCACCACCATCACAACACCATCATCCACCACCATCACAACACCATCATCCACCACCATCATCCATTGTCCATCGTAGAGTGTGTGAGTCGTCTCGGGATCCAAGATTGATCGTAAGAGTTCTTGACAATCAAGGCTATGTTTGCCTAAGTCTCTTACATCACTTGGTGAAGACAAAGTGTCTAGTATAATACTTTTTATTTCTAATCTTTTGCACTTTTTATTTGGTTTTGTATTAATGACTTTAATAACTAGTTACTTATGTTGAAGGTGATCTTTCCTTATCGTTTGTCCGTGGTGTCTTGGCATTATTTTACTGTCTATATAAAATAAAGGATTTTCACCATTCATATCTCCACAGTCTATATGGAGGTATGTTGGCTACCAGGTCGGGGGTTAAGGGAACGGTTTGGTAAAGGTCTTGCCATTGTTCAGCGTTTAGAGGTCCTACAATGGACCTGGGTCAAATTTAGTAGGACCTCCTTCAATACTTCACGGTATTGGTTGGCGGGGGTCCAAACTCTTTGACCCCCTCATAAGTTAACTACTATTAATACTATAACCCGGCTATTTAGGACTGTATCCCTGCTGACTCAGACTACTTAGCCGAGGGTAACGTCATCGCCAAAAGCGGGGCCTACCACAATACTGCATTAATAACTTAATTCATTATCTTCCAATAATCCACCCTTTTAGGATTGTATCCTTGCTGACTCAAACTACTGGGGTGAGGGTAACGTCACCTTCAAAAGAGGGGCCTACTACAATAACTAAGATAATCTCTTAATTATGTGCAAAAGTGCGGAAATAATCAAAGGTTATACTAGATACGAGTCGGAACCAAGTGATTCATCTTGTCTATTTGTTTTTCTTTTATTTTTATTTTTCAGCATTTTAGTTAGTTTTTATTTTTCTTAGCTTAAAACATTTTTCTAAACTTTTATTTTGATTAGACGTTGAGGATAAACCGGTACTAAAAGCTCTTGTGTCCTTGGACGACCTCGGTATCTTACCAACACTATACTACGCTCAACGATGGGTGCACTTGCCCATATGTGTGTTTAGTGTTAGTGAAATATCGTGTTTTATAAATTTAAAACTTGGCTAAAATAAGTGTTAAAAAGGGCTTAAAATATACACCTAATATATATAACACTTCACACGCATCAAGTTTTTGGCGCCGTTTCCGGGGACACAAGGATTTTAAGAAACTTAGGAATCAACGGCCTAATCATCTTTTATTTTTTATTTTTTTTATTTTTTTTAGGATTTTCTTAGTTTTTCAGCTTCTGCAGAGCTCAGCACGGGTCGTGCCCGGTCAGACACGGGCCGTGCCCAGCATCATCACTGGCAGTTTTTATTTTCTGAGTTACAGAGAGCTGAACACGGGGCCGTGTCGGTGCAACACGGGGTCGTGTCCAACTCCCAGTAACTGGGAATCCAGAAAACAATTACTGTATCTCTGACCACGGGCCGTGTTCACTGAGCACGGGGCCGTGGTGAACTTTCTGACCAACGTTCTTTTCTGTTTTTATTGCAGGACTTGGAACCCAGGTGCCACATTTGACCCTCCTACGTAGTGCATGAGCTCCAGTTCTAGTAGAGACATAAAAGAACCCCTAAAAGAACCCGAACGCTTTCTCAGAAAAAGACTTAAAGCTAAAAATCAAGAGAAAGCTTCGGGGGACCCACTTCCAATGGCGGACCAACGTACCCTCATACCGTAGGCAATCTCGGCGCCGCTATCAATGCACCAAATGTCGAGGCCAACAACTTCGAACTTCGGCCGCATTTGATACAAATGCTCCAAAACTCCGCAACCTTCCACGGGCTTGCGGACGAGGTCCTAGAAACCAATAAATAAACCACTTATGTGTAAATCTGAGTTGTCGGAACAGAATTATTTGCCTAGTTTTTATCTGTAATAATTTGTTTACTATTTGAGACATGGTATGGGACATGTTATTTAATTGAATGGTAATGATAATTGTTATGGAAACTTCTGGACAGTCTGTTTCGCTCAGTGCCATGCCCCGATGTTTCCGCCATCGGTTGGGGTGTGACAGATTGGTATCAGAGCCATAACTATAGGGAATTAGGCAAGACACGACCTAGTCCGGGTTGATGTCTTAGATACCTAGTCTATAGTTAGGAACCAATAGACCAACTCGAGTACATCCAGTATGGATTAAGTACGAACTTACTTCTCTCTATTCTCGCTTGTGCTACACTATCACTGCACTCGAATTTTCAATTGTGAATAGGCAATAAGGTCGAGATTAGGTGTGAAAACCGCAAACTCTCGACTAAATTGCTTGATCAATGCTGTTTTATCAACTTATCAATGATTTCTTCATCCTTTTTCAATAACGAACTCTTGTTCAGCGGGAGAATTATGCCAAATCAGGAGTGAAATCCATATTTTGATGAATAATCTCCTCTATTTTATTAAAACAAGGACAAAGTTGTTAAGCTAGGGGTGAAACCCTAACCTTGACTACTAGTTCCATTCATTTTACAAAACTCTCACCAAAGTCACGACGGACTCCAACGACCTGAAGTCACAATATGACTAACGGGATGTGTGCCAAACACCCAAGAATCAAGGCGAAGGCATAGTCCTGAAGGTTAAATGTGCACAACGGATCCTTGCGAATAGTTGAATCACTTTGGTTAGTCGAAGTCTACTAGCCGTAGACAATCTATTTCTCGATTTCTACGTGTCTCGATTCTGAGCCCGTAACTGTTGACTGTGATGTTTCGCCGATTTTATGTTTTTATATATATGTTTACCTGTTTATGTGTTAAAATTTTGGAGATTTACCTGATTTTTGCTTTCACTTCGATCGACATGCACGACTCGCACTGCATCTCTATCTCAAAACGTTAACAAATCGCTGAATTATGGATGACTTTATGCTACGATATACGCTTATACTACGCTATTCTCGAACAATCGCGGACTTTGAATAATAGGTTTATGTTTTCTAACTGCCTCTAGTGATTAAATGCGTATTTGCATCCTTGCTTCTGTGCTTACGTGCTTAGGTGTTATGTGATTATGTGCTCTACGTGCTTATGTGTTTACGTGAATATGCGTGTTCCTGAGCTTTAGTAAGTAGTAGACGTGTGAGGTGAGATTCGAATACAATGTGTTGAGTCCTGTGACGATGTCTGTTGCAGACAATGTCATCTGGATCCGTCATCCCCTACTTTCTTGTCAAGAAAAGAGAGACAAACGCCTTGCTGTTATCATCGCTAAAAGTGTGGCAAAGGTCGTGAGTGATGTTTACGAGAATGCCAGCAAATCATTTGAGGAATCGAGGACCGAAGCTCCTAAAGCTACCGCTAAGACCTTCAATTTCAAGCAATTCAAGTCGTGTGGGCCAAAAGAATTCACTGGCGAGGGAGGTCCTACTGCACTATTCCAATGGTTTGATTCCATTGAGGTCACTCTACGGCAGAGTGGTTGCCCCGATGACCTCCGAACTCTTAATGCTACCGGTGTTTTCCAGTCCCGTGCACTAGACTGGTGGATGGCCGAGAGGAACAAGCGAGGGAACGATGCAGCCTACGGTCTGTCATGGGACGAGCTCAAGGAAGTCATGCTGGAGGAATTCTGCCCTCCTCATGAACGTCAAAAGCTAGAGGATGAATTTTGGCACATACAGCAGAAGGAAGGTGACAACGCTGCTCTCACTGCTCGCTTCAAACAGCTCAGCATCATTTATCCCGATCAGGTCAAGACACCAGATATGGCAATCAAGAAGTATATCCGAGCCCTGCCTGACTGTGTGGCTGATTTCGTGCAAGCGGCTAAGACTACGACGATCGAAGAGACTTATCTCCTGGCCGCTGAAATCAATGACAAACGGGTCAAGGCTGGTGTCTGGGATAAAACTGCGAAACACCTGCATCAAGCTACTACCGCCGGACCCACTGCTGAAACCACCCCTTCATCAAGCAACAAGAGGAAGAACAAGAGAAAGAGCAACTCCAGCAACAAGAACTGTGCGATCACTGCTGCACCAATTCAAGCTGTACCAGCCCAACAGCGTCAAGTAGCAGCGCCTGTGGCTAATGCACCGCCTGCAAAGCGTGCATACACTGGGCCACACCCGCTATGCCCTACTTGTACCTACCACCACCCGACTGCCATTGCTTGCCGTTTTTGTGCTCATTGCAATATATACGGCCATTATACTGCCAACTGCCGCATTCGACAAGCTCCTGCTCATCAAGCTCTACTCACCACCCCTCAGGGTCAACAAGCTCCTCCGGTACCCGCGGTCAAAGCCAGAGCCTGCTTCGCATGTGGCGATCCTAACCATTTCGCCAACATGTGCCCGAACAGGGTTGTGAAACAAGAGCCCCAGCAGCAGCCTCAACAACAGCAGCAGCAGCAGCAGCAACAACAGGCAGCACGCGCCAGAACATTCAACATCAACGTGCGTCAAGCCCAAGCCGACAACAACGTGGTCAATGGTACGTTCCTTGTGAATGGTATTTATGCTTCATGTTTGTTTGATACTGGAGCCGATAATTGCTTTGTGTCGTTCGAGTTCGAAAAACTCCTTAGTCGTAAACGCTCCCAACTTTCCTCGACATTCGATGTTGAAGTCGCTACCGGAAGAACTGTCGCCGTTAATTCTGTTCTTCGTGATTGTACTCTTGAGCTCAACAATCACATCTTTCCAATCGACCTTATTCCGATGCAACTCGGAAGTTTTGACGTCATAGTAGGCATGGACTTTCTTCGTGAAAACCGTGCTGAAGTTGTGTGCTTCGACAAGATGATTCGATTCTCGCTTGCAAATGGTGATCTATAGGGATGGCAAAAAAGCCCAAGCCCGACGGGTATACCCGAAACATTTGAGCCGGGTATACCCGAAGCCCAATGGGTATGGGCCGGGTACGGGCTTAAAAATAGAAAAAAATCGGGTATGGGTACGGGTATGGGATTTAGTGATACCCGCCTGATACCCGGCCCATTTACCCGAATAATACTCGTAAGTATCATATTATAGATTTCCATATATATAAACTTAGTACATGTACTTATTAAATTTTCTATAGTCATATGTGGATATGTATATGGCATATTTTTGAGCATGTATATTGGATATGGAAGCTATCACCCTTTATTATGTGGATATTTTATGCAATTAGGTGCTATTGATACAATTACTTAATTAAGTAATCGTTTTAATTTAGTTTAGTATATGTAGTCTGAATATGATATGCAAGCTATTAATCATATTTTCATTTGTTATAGTCATTAAAATAGTAAATTATATAAACATCAAAGTAAAAATTGAACATTTGTCCCAACGGGTATTTTTAAGAAATTAACGGGTATACCCGATACCCGCGGGTATGCCCGATACCCGACGGGTAATTACCCGAAAAATACCCCACGGGTAACGGGCCGGGTATGGGACAAAGAATTACAACCGGGTACGGGCCTGGGATTACCAATACCCGGCCCATTGCCATTCCTAGTGATCTATTGTGCGTGTACGGTGATACTACTTCGAAAGGTCTCAAGCTCATGTCATGTGTCCAAGCTAGCAAGTATCTCCGCAAGGATTACAGAGCTTTCTTGGCTAACATTGTAGTAGCAGAGAAGAAAAAGAAAGAAAAGAAGGAAGTGAAGGACGTTCCAGTGGTTCGAGAATTTCCTAATGTCTTTCCAGAGGAGCTTCCCGGACTACCACCAAGTCGTGATATCGACTTTTGTATCGACCTCATCCCTGGAGCCAACCCTATTGCCAAAGCTCCCTATCGACTCGCGCCATCCGAAATGCGCGAACTCTCAAACCAACTCCAGGAATTACTTGAAAAAGGCTTCATTCGCCCGAGCACCTCTCCTTAGGGCGCGCCAGTCCTTTTCATCAAAAAGAAGGATGGGTCGTTCAGGATGTGCATCGACTATCGGGAATTGAATAAGTTAACTATCAAGAACCGCTATCCCCTACCCCGCATTGATGATTTGTTTGATCAATTACAAGGAGCTACGTGTTTCTTGAAGATCGATCTACGCTCAGGATACCACCAGCTACGTATTCAAGAGGAGGATATACCCAAAACCGTGTTTCGCACTCGTTACGGCCACTACGAATTTGTTGTTATGCCCTTTGGTTTAACCAACGCACCTGCGGTTTTCATGGATCTGATGAATCGCGTGTGTAAACCATATCTCGACCGTTTCGTCATTGTATTCATCGACGACGTCTTGATCTATTCAAAATCGAAAGTCGAACACGCGCAACATCTACGTTTGGTTCTCGAGCTACTCCAGGGGAATCAACTCTACGCCAAGTTCTCCAAGTGTGAATTCTGGTTGGAGGAAGTTCAGTTTCTGGGTCACATTGTTAATAGTTAAGGTATTCACGTCGATCCTGCAAAGATTGAGGCTGTCAAGAGTTGGATTACGCCTAAGAACTCGTCTGAAGTCCGTTCTTTTCTCGGACTAGTGGGCTATTATCGATGATTTATCGAGGGATTCTCAAAGATAGTTGTGCCGCTTACCGCTCTCACACATAAGGACAAGCCTTTTGTTTGGAAAACCGAACAAGAGTCTGCCTTTCGAACCCTCAAGAACATGCTTTACAATGCTCCTGTTCTCACGTTACCCGACGGAAACAACGATTTCATTGTCTACTGTGATGCTTCCAACCTTGGTCTTGGTTGTGTCCTCATGCAACGAGATAAGGTTATAGCTTACGCATCTTGTCAGCTCAAAATCCACGAGAAGAACTATACAACCCATGATCTCGAGCTAGGCGCAGTTGTTTTTGCGTTAAAGATTTGGCGACACTACCTGTATGGTACCAAGTGTACAATCTTCACCTATCATAGGAGCCTGCAACATATCTTTAATCAGAAGGAAGTTAATATGCGTCAACGCCGATGGGTAGAACTTCTCAACGATTACGACTGTGAGATTCGTTATCACCCTGGCAAGGCAAATGTTGTTGCCGACGCACTCAGCAGACAGAGCTATCTGCTTAGCACTCGTATTGTTCAAGCCCAATACGACCTCGAAACCCTCATCCGCGAAGCTCAACATGCGTGTTTTAACGAACGCACTTTGAAGAAAGAAAGAATCTACCACGATGGAGCCCAGCTTGTGAGCAAGTCGAATGGGATATTCCACTTTCTGGACCGAATTTGGATTCCTAAACGGACCGATTTACGACATATCTTGATGGATGAAGCCCACAAATCCCGGAATTCTATTCATCCCGGTGCCGACAAAATGTACCAGGACCTTCGCTACAAGTACTGGTGGCCGGGCATGAAGAGGGATATTGCTCTCTATGTTGGAAAATGCCTAACTTGTGCAAGAGTCAAAGCTGAACATCAAAGACCCTCTGGCTTACTCGAACAACCATCGATCCCCATGTGGAAGTGGGAGAGTATAGCTATGGACTTTATAACAAAGCTACCGCACACGTCATCAGGTCACGACAACATTTGGGTTGTGGTCAATAGTTTAACTAAATCAGCTCACTTTTTGCCGATACGGGAAGACTACAAGGTAGAACGATTGGCCCGAATCTACACCGACGAGATCATTTGTAATCATGGGACGCCTCGTGACATCATCTCTGATCGTGATGCTCGGTTTACCTCGCGACTGTGGGAAACATTCCAAATGGCACTCGGTACATCGCTAAATCTAAGTACCGCTTTCCACCCTCTAACCGACGGTCAGACTGAAAGAACGATTCGTACTCTTGAAGACATGCTCCGTTCGTGTGTCATAGATTTCAGTGGTAATTGGGATAAATACCTGCCGTTAGTCGAATTCTCGTATAACAACAGCTATCATTCTAGCATCCAAATGGCACCATTCGAGGCTTTATACGGAAGAAGATGTTGATCACCTATTGTGTGGCACGAGATTGGTCATTCGCAATTAACCGGTCCTGAGCTATTATAAGAAACGACAGACAGAATTTTTCAAATTCGAGACAACCTGGTGAAAGCTCGGAATCGACAGAAAAGTTATGCCGATAGACGACGCAATGAATTTGACGTTGGTGACTACGTACTCCTAAAGGTATCACCTTGGAAGGGTGTGGTCCGATTCGCCAAGAAAGGAAAGCTCACGCCTCGATATGTTGGACCTTTTAAGATTCTGGAAAGGATCGGAAAAGTCGCATACAGACTCGAACTACCGGAGGAACTTAGTAACGTCCACCCGACTTTCCACGTGTCAAACCTCCGAAAGTGCCTAGCCGACCACGACTTACACGTTTCTCTCGACGATTTACAAGTGAACGAATTACACTTCATGGAAAAGCCTGTTGAAATCATGGACTGCCAAACCAAGCAACTCAGACGCTCTCGCATTCCTATTGTGAAAGTCCGATGGGAAGGCAAACGAGGCGCAGAGTTCACTTGGGAACTCGAAAGCGACATGAAGGCGAAGTACCCGCAGCTGTTTAAAGAGAAAGTCTAGAAAGAGAAAGTTCTCAAACGTGATTCACGGTGATGTACAACTTCCAGCTTAATTTCGGGACGAAATTCCCTAAACAATGGGAGGCTGTAACACCCCGTGTTTTCATAAGTCAAAGTCAAAGTCAAGGTCAAAGTCAACGACCGATGATACGAATTTGATTTATAGAGAATTCTTTATTTTGATTGTGTTATGTGGAGTAAGTGTTGTTAATGACAATAACCGACGTATTTCAATTGCCATCTAATCGACCTACGACTGTGAACTGTAGGAAGTAACAATGCGATAAAGTTAACGAATCGATAATCAAACTATGCTAAACAAATCGACATCGAATCGGATCGCAACTCGAGCTACGTATTTTAATTATTGTTATACGTGTGTGTGTGCCTTATGTATTACTTGTGCATGTTTATTTATGTTAAGCGTGGTAATCAATCGAAACGCAATCGAAACTCGAAATGCAATCGAACTCAATCGAAATCGAACTATGATAATTGGTAGAGAAGAGACAACGCTCGATGTGAGTGATTGGGACTGAAAGTAATTTGACTAGGAAACCCTATCGTATCAAACAGCTCGTAACCGAAGTCGAAATATCAAAAATCGTCACACCGAACACTCGAAACGTGCAGCTGATCGATCAGGCTACCAGCCGATCGAACAGCCAGCCGAACGGACTGCTGTCCGATCGAGCTGCCTGGCCGATCGGCCAGCACTTTCCCCTTTTGGCATCCTATAAATACCCCTGTCATTGTCATCCTTTCCACTTTTGGAAACCTCTGTTCGACCAGCACGCTCAGCTCGCTTTTTCTCAGATTTCTCTCGATTCCGGTAAGATTTCGTCCTAAATCTTGTATTTTCTTGATCTACACGCACTCCTACACCTTTCTATCTTTCAAATCTTAACTTTTAACCGTGAAATCATCAAGATTCAAGTGTTTTAGGATGATGTCATCATGGGTTCTTGAAAAACTTCATGTTTTGGCCTCAATCCACCAAGAATAACTTGGATCTAGCCGATTTCCACATAAACAAACAAAGATCTTTCATAGATCTAAACATATACATGGTGAAAAGGATTGAAAGACGGATTTTCCAACTTTCTTTCAACTCTTTTACACTCAATGCCTTCAAACCGATAGAAACGGAGCCTGTGCCGGTTTACAAATCACTCCGGTGATTTCATGGCTCAAGATCCGGATTCTATCCACGAGGTTAACCGATTCTAGGTTAAACGCTAAACCCCGTTCCGAACAGTTCACCAGCCGGATCTGGGTGATTCCTGTCCGACCAAGGGAACCAAGTGAAGACGAGGAAATTACGGTTCGACTCGTTGTTAAAATACCTCAATAAAACGACAAACAATCAGAACAACCAAATGTTAGACGATAGGCATATTAGGTCAGGATGCTGACCGATTGGACTGCTGTCCGAACGGACAGCCAGCCGATCGGACAGTCAACCGATCGACCGGCCAGCCGATCGGCTAACACATGGTCCCACTTAATCAATTTATTTTGAAGAGTAGTATTGAACGAACTGTTGTTCGATCGAACTACGGTCCGATCGGATTACTCTTCGGATCATGAGATACTATACTTCCACATTTGATCGATTTTTCAACATGTTCGATGCACTAGGAGTGCCACCCGATCGAACAGCCGTCCGATCAGGTGACACCCTGCTGAGAACTCATCATGGTTGATTATGCATGTTGTCCGATCGAACAGCACTAGCATTTGATCGATCAACTAACCGATCCACTGCACCATACTTTGCATTTCATTAAACTTGTTGACTATTGTTGACTTGCCGACCGAACGGTCAGCAGTCCGATCGAACACCTGTCCGATCCAAAGCAAATCACGTCAATTCATCAGCATACCTAACCGATCGGGTTGCAGGCAGATCGAACAGCCGTCCGATCGACCGACCTGAAGGGTAAAGGTACTTCAATGTTTTCTAATACTACAATGAAAACTTCAAAAGTCAAGCCATCATACACAAACACATCCTTCTCAAAGGAAGAAATAATCCACTCGAACAGCCATCCGATCGGCCTACCGACCGACCGAACAACGGTCCGAGCGGACTGTCAACCGAACGGTCAGCCGTCCGATCGAACTACCATCCGATCGACCAGCTGTCCGACCCATTTACACTTTGCACCATTTGGCGCGAAAATGTAACACCCCGAAAACGGGTTTGGTAATCAAACCACGTTTATACTAAAAGACGGGTAATTTACCTTTAGTGGTAAAAGAAACCCGGTGAATATTAGGATTCTTAAATAAACAAGAATTTGCTAACTAGGGATTTTAACCTAGTTAGCTAATAGTTTAGAAATAACTTATAATAGGGTTAAAATTAACCAAAGTTATTATAGAAACTAAAGTGGAGGGACCTAAGTTGTAAAACTTGAAACTAGAATTTAATAAAACAAATAAAAATAAACCAAACACCCCAATTAGAGGTGTCTGGTCGATCAAAGAAGAGAGCAGGTCGATCCCCACTCTTCAAAACCCTAGAACTTCACTAAACTTGCAAATTGAAGGTCCAATTCAGTCCAAAATCGAAATTAAAGCATGGATTATTGATCCTCATCACAAGAGGATTAAAAGGTATGTAAAATTTAATGAAAATTCTTAGCTTGAAAATCTCATGAAATTGGGAAATCTGAAAATTTGTGATGCATGTTTGTTAATTGCATGGAATAGGAACAATATAGTGTCTAGGAGTAAGCCCTAGACAAGTATATGTTGAAATCATGCTTAGCTCAAGTTTTTGTTGATACTAAATTCATGTATGAGATGTTTTTAGGGTTTTGATTGCAAAAAAATAGTGTTATGATGTCAAGAACAAGCTTAAATTGAAAGCTGAATTCCAACGATTCTTGATCAGAATTTACAGCCTATTTGTATTGGCTGTAACCTGAACAAAAAGTGACAAAATAATGTGTTTCTTGAGTCTATAATGTAATTCCAGGAAATATCTTTAAAACCCCACTGGAATCGCATTTTTTCGACGAAAATCGAGCGTTTTATGAATTTTTCCGTATAAAAGGTTCAAGCTGCGTTTTCTGGCAGAAATTGCAGCCCATCACGAATGTCATAACTCAATTTAGGAATTGAGTTATGATCTCAAATTCTTACTGTAGAAAGTTTTAAGCGATTAAAAGAATCGCCAATTGGAATTTCGTCAATCGGATAAACGAGGAATTTTTAATGAATTTTTCCGTAAGCTGCAGTCAGAAGTGACGAATCTGATTTCAGCTTAGTAAATTAATTTTCACGAATTTTTGGTAAAGAGTTAGATCTTGAAATTTTAACTCAAGGGCTAACCCTCCGAGAGGTACGCCACATAAAAAAATCATAATTTTTGAAGACTTGTAAACAGGCTAAACAAGTCACAAAAAACAGCCAATTTTCATTGATATGAAATGCCTAAATGAAATCGCGGCTTACTAGTTAGTATGTAAAAATTTGATTTTTGTTAAGAGTTCGGATGAAATATGCCTAAGGGAGTTCAATGAACCAAATGTGCATATGAATATGTTGGTAAGTCAATTGACTTTTAAAAGTCAAACTAACCAATGATAAATTCAAATAGTAGTTTCGACATAGAAAATACGTGAGGTGGAATAGTCGTGAATTGAAATGACTAATCTAACCACCTTGTGAATGATGATAGTTTGTCGCCTAACGAGCTAGGTGGAGGCTTGGGAAAGAAGCGGTCAAACGAATCAAGCACGAGAAGAAAAGCATATTCGGATGCGAGTTAAGTATAGCTTACACTAGTCATATAGTTTAGAATGTCCTTTTGTTGTTTTGATTTCGAACAAGACAAATGGAAAGTTGAGATATGGTGTTTCCGGCGTGTAGTCGTACGGAACAAGATAACCAATAAGGGTAAAATTGAAATTTGGACACTTGTTGACAATAATTATTGGTTTTGAAAGATACATATTTCGTAAGCCTTATTAGGCCAAAAAGCGTTAAGAGGTGAATTATAGTTAAAACGACCGTGCGGTGTAAATCGGAACGAGTCGTGTAGACGAGATGGCAATAAGCTTTATCTCGCCAATATTATCGGTCATTTAGACCAACGGGTCAAAAGGTGAAAATATCACTTTTTGACAATATCGACTAATGGTTTGATGAGTTGTTTGATTTCAGAAATAAATATCGAGTGGATATTTACATCGCTATTACTTAGTAGATATTGAGGCAAGGTACTTAAATGGGTCAATGTAATGATCCGAGCCAGGTACGCATAATAAGATAACTCTCATTTAAATGTAAGGCTAATGAGAGTTAAACGAAGTCTAAAATAAGTTTTTGGTTACCTTAATAGGTAAACCAAATGTTACGGATGATGGTCATTATATTTGTTATAGGTTTCTAACCATTACCAAGAGTTTAATAAGGGTTTTAGCCATGGAAATGGGTTGCATTTGATGGTTTGGTTCGAATTTAAAATGACCCTAAACATGATTTCCGCAGCTTTTTATACGGATTTCGACTAATCTTAAAAAAATCATATAAAATCAACCGTTTATCCGATTTGGGTGTTCTATACCTTTTCGGAAAGCTTATGAAGTAAATTTTTACTGTTTTCAATCATAAGAAACAAATGTGGTTGTTAAATAGGCCAAAAGAATGAATTAAACAGCTGTTCAAAACCTTGAAAGCTGTTTGAAAAATGAAAATATAGTTGCTGTGCTGATTTTATAAAAATCATATAAAATCATAGAAAATTCGTTAGAAGGTGTACCTTATATGCTTGCGAAGGTATTGAAGTTTTCTACGATCCATCTTTGAATATGTTAATCTAGTTCAGACTTTGAATGGGTCATAATGGTCAATTACAGCAGCTGTATAGAAAATCGCTGCACATTAATAATGTCATTATTAATCCGGAAAAAGACATATGATTGCGTATACTTGATTTAGTCATGCCACCGTAAGTTACGGTGGAGCTGATATGATTATGATGGTTACATACTGAGTTACGGTGGAAGGATAGACTTTCAGGGGCTACCGTAACTTACGGTGTCACCGTAAGTTACGGTGGACCCAGAAACAAAGTATATTTTATTTAGTTTAAATTCCTGGATTCGTTTAGACACGTTTTAAACCCCGTATGACTAAAGTATTTCATGTTTATGGAATATAGGTACTTTTGGATGCCGGAAGACGATCAAGCTCAGCGAAGAACCGAACACGATAAAGATACACGCTTCCGCACTTTGCCACGTTGTAAATTTTAAACAACAAAATTGATCATGTTATGTAGAATAACTTATGATTTGTAAAAGTTTTAATAAACCCGTATTTCCAATGTTTATGTAATCTTAATTACATGATTGTTCCTACAAAAATATATGTTAAACCTTGAATAATAAGAACGGGTGTTACAGAAAACGTCACTTATCGTTATGCTATCAAACCATTCAGGCTAACTTTACTCGCTAAGCGCTCCCTTCAATCCATCAACTGCTGTGAGTATACTCGATCCCTTTTTGCTTTATGCACTTTTGGGTGTTACATACGTTACAACTATTCAAATCACATCAAACACACTACTCAATACTATTTGAACGCTAACCGTTAATGCATGTTATACGTGGCTGATGAATGCTTGTTTGTTATGTTTACACATGGAATGTTGTCTACCTGCTTTAGCAACGATAGTACTATAGTTTGGACTCAGCACCCGTTCACACGGGGGTTGTTAAGGACATTTACTTGCATGGATTATGGTGGTAATCATGTATTGCGAATTGCATTTGGCAGTCAACCCGCAGTCATTGGTATCGATGGATTTGTGTCGATAACTAACGTGCTTCATTTCACTATGTGTACGTGTTGGTTATGCGTAAACGAATTCGAACTGTATATGCTATTATCAAACTTGTATGCTCACCTTTACATTATATGTATTGACTTTATTTTAACGTATGTGACAGGTGCTTAGGAAGTTTACATGCTTAGCATGCTGTGAACTTGAGGCTAGGAAAGGTCTAGGATGCTCTCTGTGCTGTGATGAAATCGAAGCTAGGAAAAGAGGTCCTAGAAACCAATAAATAACCCACTTATGTGTAAATCTGAGTTGTCGGAACAGAATTATTTACCTAGTTTTTATCTGTAATAATTTGTTTACTATTTAAGACATGGTATGGGACATGTTATTTAATTGAATGGTAATGATAATTGTTATGGAAACTTCTGGACAATCTGTTTCGCTCAGTGCCATGCCCCGATGTTTCCGCCATCGGTTGGGGTGTGACACTAAGCATGGTATGATAGTAATAAAGTTTCTGTTCCTCGGTTTTGACCAACTCATCACAAAACTTGAGTTTATCCATAAATGTCCCCGTATTTTTATCAACGGTTTCACCCTTTTGCCTCATTTGCATGAATTCTTCTTTTATCTTATTGATCACTGCCTTGGGGCTATGATGTTTGAGAAAATGTGTTTTGAAATCTTCCCAAGTCATCGCCCTCGTTGCTTCAACACCCCTTTCATTTCTGAGGTTGTCCCACTAATCCTTGGCTTGGCCTCTAAGTTGGCCAGTTCCATAAGCTACGAAATCGCTTTCATCACAATGTGTTCGTTCGAAAACACCCTCGATATCGCTTATCTACCTTTGACAAGCAATTGGGTCCACCTCTCCGTTGAAGATCAGGGGTTTACACGCCATAAACTTGTTATAAGAGCAACACTTATTTTCTTTGGCCTTGCCTCTATCATTGGTAAGGTCTTCTCTTAATTCGCCCATCTTTTCCTCCATGGTCGAAAGTAATGTATTTTGTAGCCTTTCCACGAATCTTGGTAGGCTAGCTTCAATTGCCCTTCCGACTTCCTCGGAAATCTTTTTCAACTCGTCGGTAGTGAGGGATAGGATATTGTCACTGGCACCTCCCGACATCTTCTTACTGAAATGTTATAATAATTCGATAAATAATTTGTTTAATCATTCTCATATCTTCACATGAGAATTCGTACTCACTATTTTGGCCAAGTATGCAACTTGCCTTAACCGTTTATGCTAAGTGTACTTCCCGGGTTCGAGTATGTTATTATACTCCTCCCGTACACATTAAGTTACTATTCCTTCTAGTCTTTCAATTTAAAATTTACTTCAAATAAATTCTTATCGGATGTTGATCAAGCCTTGAACCGAACACATTTGTCTCTAACCTTAGCTCTGATTACCAACTTGTAACACTCTACTTTTATAAATTTAAATTCTTACCGACAAGAAAAGAATATTCATTATAAAGTTAGCCAAAACATTGATATCGTCCTTAAAGAGTACTTGCGAGTTTAACAAATGTTCAAAAACAACATTAGGATACATAAGTATTCCATCATTTACATAAATCTTATTAATAACTAATAAGAACAAAAGTTGCGGAACTAGATCTTGTGTGTGTTCGGTTCGGAAGCATCGACTTGATCATCATCCACGTACTTGCAATACCTAAAAACTGGAAATTTTGGACAAATATTAGTATTAGAGTCCTTAGAAAATTAGCATAATCAAAACTATGCTCGAAAACGGATTCAATTAACTAAGATATGCAAAAGTCAACAAAAGTGACTGGGCTCTACCGTAACTTACGGTAGCCACCGTAAGTTACGGTAGCCTCTGGGCAACACTGGTCTACCGTAAGGCAGTAGAAAACTGCCGTAACAATTTACTCTCTACCGTAAGTTACGGTAGCTACCGTAACTTACGGTAGCTACTGCACATTCTTCATATTTTGCTGATTTGACCCGTTTGTTCTAGTTTCGCACTTTATTTGCATCAAAACACAATACGGAACATTCCAAAATTACTAGTTAGACTTATAATTTCCTGCCTTCAATTTATTAACGTTTCCCTAACGAGAAACGTGACAAATATGCATCATTTGATGCATAATCAAACTTGTGGATTTTTATTCCACATTCTCACCAACTTTACCCCTTTAAATTCATTCTTCCCGAATCTTACGAACGGGATATTACCAATATATCAAGGTAACCCATCTTCGGGTTCTTTACGTTCTACTTTCACGCTCCCATTACCGATTTGCGTGTTTAATACATTATTACCCAACACCCGGGCTTATAGTCTACGGATAAGGTACTCCCGTTACCCGGTTTGTACCCACCCTTAATAACCCATTTGGTTTGCCGTCATGAAGTCCATCATTCAAGCAAACCAAACCACTTCAATCTCATATTCTATATTGCCAACAAACATCGATAATGAAGACTAACTAACGATAATAACGAAGCGTTAGCCACGTACCTTAAAGCTTTCCTTTCAAGCGAGTGTCTGCACCGGCTTGACTTCCCGACGCCTCACTCGTGTTGCCTAAAATACGCAAGCCAATTATCATTAGAACCTTTCGGCTCATAACTTAAGCTTGTTAACTTAGCCAAACACCACAATTAGTGTCTATCAACTTCTTTTAGGCGTTTTATCAAGCATCTTGTGTGCATACTTTACAATTAGTCATATTATTCTTGTCATTGAAGTTTTGTAACCACAAAAACCCCTAATTAACAAGTAGAATGTTTACTATCCCCTTTTTACATCTAATTTCTGATTGCAACTTGTTTCAACATCATTATTTACCTTCAGATTTCATGAGTTCCGATTATACATCAAAAACCCAATTGTTTCTACTTGTGCATTCAACCGATTACCTAGTCATAGCAAATGTTCTACTCATATTTATCAAAACCTTACTTGAAATCATGTAGATTATACTATCTTTAACATAATTTCAGCAGATTATTACTCAATTATGCATCATAAACTTCATCAAGAATTCAATACACAAGTATGCATCAATTCCCAACATACCTTATGAAGAGAAAGTGTTAGGCACTCTAATTCAGCAACATGCAAATCAGAATCATGTGATTTAAGGGTTGAATTTGATGGGCAAGATCAAGAACTAGGGTTTTAGTCCCTGTTTTCTTCCTCTGGTCGCACACACCCACGCACATATGTGTGTGTGTGATTTTCTTGATTTTCCCACTTTTGCTAAATTAGTCCCTCTAGTTTTCTTTATTTGACTAATATTAAACTATCATTTTCTTTCATACTTTTATTATATGGTATTTTAGCTATTAATTATTTTTGGGGTGTTACATAAAAGGTGGCGGTTATAGAAGGTTATCAATTAATTGAATCAATGAGAAAATTACTTGTTTATTCTTTTAAATTAATTTAGATTGAAGACACATGTAATCTTCACAATATTTCCCACACTTCTCACACTTTTGAATTAATATACATGATCTTTAATCTATGAAGTAATTAGTTGATTTATATTAATTTGAAAAGAAAGGTGTACAGAGAAATTTTATATGTGGTAATTTATGTTTGGTGAAATAAAATTGGTTGTTTAATTATTTAATCTTATATTTCTATAACTATCTATCTACTATAATAAAAGAAACCAATAAGTGACACGTGTCATTCATAGAAGACGTCTACATTTGTAATTTCCTGCCTTTTCATACTTATCTTATATCAATTAATTAAATAATAAATAATCAATTAATATTAAATCTTATCTTACTTTGAATGTCGGATAGAGTCATTCTATTTTTTCTAATAATATATTATATTCAAATTTAAGTTATAAATTAAAGATATTTTTTAAATAATAACACAAAACAATAATCTTAAACTTAAAAAAAAACAATAATACGCTCATATAAAAAAAATTAAAGTACAAACAAAATATACAAAATAACTTATTAGACATTAGATCAAACTTAAAAAAAACACTAATTAGGAAGAGAAGCTAATAATATAATTCTGTTTTTGATTTTTCAAATTGGGGTTCTAATCAATTCGAATTAAACTTAACCAAGTTTGTGATTTGATTCGAATTAAACCGAACCAAATTTATGATTTTTAAACGAATCTAATAGCATATTATTTACTATACAAAATTACATTTATTTAACCCGTGTAATACATGGTGTTTTTAAAGATATAACTTTTTTTATTATTTAGTATATATTCGCCCCGCTTGTGGTATACAAGGTTACAAAATTACATTTATTTAACCCGTGTAATACACAGTGTTTTTAAAGATATAAATTTTTTTATTATTTAGTATATGTAATTAGATTTATTCAACCCGTACAATACACGGATTTTTATTATTTCAATCAATCAATTAATCATACCCAGTAAAATCCCACAAATAGCAAAGCTATTTGTAGGGTCTGGGGAGGGTGGGATGTAGGCACACCTTACCTCTACCCCTAGGGATAGAGAGACTGCTTCCAGAGAGACCCTCGGCTCCAGAACACAATTATTTCTTTCCTGGCTGCTCCAAAACACTCAGGAAAGAAATAAATAGAACATGAGGTGTGCGTGTGTGTGTATGAAGCTACCAATGTAGCATGAGTTGTGAAAGATTGCATGGTAAAACAGAACAAGTGTGACAACACAAAACAACCTATACACATAGTTACATATCTACGACCATACACTACACCTAAAAACACAGTTGTACAAAACATCATATACACGGATTTTTATTATTTGGTATATAAAATTACATTTATTCAGTACAATACATGAGGTTCTTAGAGATATAATTTTTTATTATTATTTAATATATAAAATTACATTTGTTCAACTCGTGTAATAAACAAGATTTTTAAAGAATAACTGTTTTAATTTAGTATATAAAATTACATTTACTCAACCCGTGTAATACACGGGGTTCTAACATATATACATACTAGGTTAGAACCCTGTGTATTACACAGGTTGAATAAATGTAATTTTATATACTAAATTAAAACAATTATTCTTTAAAAATCTCGTTTATTACACGAGTTGAACAAATGTAATTTTATATATTAAATAATAATAAAAATATATCTCTAAGAACCTCATATATTGTACTGAATAAATGTAATTTTATATACCAAATAATAAAAACTCGTGTATTGTACGGCTTGAATAAATCTAATTATATATACTATATAATAAAAAAGTTATATTTTTAAAACACTGTGTATTATACGAGTTAAATAAATGTAATTTTGTACCTTGTATATTACACGGGTTGGATAAATGTAATTTTATAAACTAAATAATAATAAAAATTATTATCTTTATAAACCCCGTGTATTATACAGGTTGAATAAATCTAATTATATATACTAAATCATCATCATCATCATACTCAGTAAATTCCACAAATAGCAAAGCTAAGGTAGGGTCTGAGGAGAGTAAGATGTAGAGGCTGCTTTCAGTAAGACCCCCGACTCGATAGTAGTTTCGCATCAAGCTTTGGACATAAGGTACATAACACTTAGCAATCGGGACAAAGACCGATTAGTGCATGTTCCCTTTTGTCTTTCTACTATCAACGGCACCACATGATGATGATGCATGATTAACCGTCCGCCGCTTTTAACGTTATTTTCACAAATTTAGTGAAATAACGTGAAAATTAGTGTAATTTCACTTTTGCCATTCAAGCGTCCACACATATATACATTATTAAAAGTTAGATTAGATTATATATGAAATTAAGTGTATAACAAAAAGTCTTTATGAATTTCACGTAGAATTAATTGGAATCCTTTATTAAAAGTAGGTTAGATTATATATGGGCTTATACGAGTGAGTAATTGTGTTTGATTATGATAGATTATATTTTAGTTTTAAAACTTCTAGAATGATTGAATCAAATAAAATAAAAGGATTATGATTTCCTAGAAACAAAAATAACTGAGTTTTTTTTTTTCTGATCATTTTGAACATGAGCAAATAGAACGATAGCATCTTAATAAAAAATAACTAATTAAAATGTGAAACCCAATAATTTTACTTCTGTCCCATTTGAACGGAAAAGATAAGTACAAACTAAATTTAAAAAAATGCAATATGAAAATAAGAGATAGAATAATCGATATTTTTTTTTCGTAAAATAAGAGATAAGGGTAAACTAAATAAAAAAGTGTCAATTTGGTAAATAATAATATTAAGTATGAAAGGTAGGAAATTACAAATGTAGACATCTTCAATGAATGACACGTGTTCAAAATCAGGTTTCTTTTATTATATAGTATAGATAGATATAGATTCGTATACCAATCAACATCTAAAAAAACAATTTAATAACATCTAATTCGTTTACATGAATTTTAATTTAGAAGATCAACTTCATAAATTATAACTCCATATATATCCATTTATACAAAGTATATTGAATTGAACATGAACCTTACTTACGAAAAAAAAATTATATAAATATCCAAAAGAATTGGTTTTCAATGAAATAGCCAATTACATGGTGGCCTAAAGTCAAACGTTGAACATAAGCAAAACGAATTCAAAACAACCAATCTAAGATATTCTTTGTTTTATTTTTGTCGAATAATATATATTATTTTGTTTTATCTAGGAAATTACTATGCTTATAATCAATATTTTTTTCATAAAATAAGAGATAAGGGTAAACTAAATAAAAAAGTGTTAATTTAATAATATTAAGTATGAAAAGGTAGGAAATTACAAATGTAGACATCTTCAATGAATGACACGTGTCTAAAATCAGGTTTCATACATGTGAATATCCTTTATTATATAGTATAATATAGATTAAGGTATTTGATTCATACATGTGAATATCCTAAATTTGCTTCCTTTTATATCGGAACTAATTAGGCGTATGGTTAATTTGGTATGCAAATATTACGATTTTGTTTCACCTTTAGTGCTCCTTGTTCACTAATGAGTACCACGTTTTGTTCAGTATTAATTTCTTTATGAAATGGTTGATTTGGTATGTTCATATTGCGATTTTATTTATCTTTAGCACTCATTGGTTACTAAAAATGTTTGGTGCTCAAGAGTAACTAGTTTTTTTTTCTTTACATGAAAAGATTAAAATACTTATAATAGAAAGTAAGAAAATATTTAAATAACCACCAATTTTCTTCAACATCCTTCATGTCTCTGTGACACAGAGTGAAACCAAAAAGACAAAATAATTCTTAGACGAAGTGGATAAGTTTTTCAATGTTTAAACCAATACAATATATGCCCTTTAAAACGGGGGTTTCTAACTTTAGCAACTTTGCCAAAATTTTAAATTACAAAGTTACTTGAAATTTACTCAGATTAAGTCTGTAAATGAACGGGTATACTCAATGTTGTAGAAGGCGCTAGGCGCTAGTCGGGCGGTGAGGTACAGCCTAGGGATTAATCGGAATGGGATTTTTATATGTATTTTTTCAAATTTATATATATATACCCAATAATATAAAAATAATACTTCAAAATTCACATAAATACTTCAAGTTTCAGATAGTATGGTTCGATTTTGACCGATTTTGACCAATTTTGACCGCCTAGGACCGCCTAGAACCGCCTAGGACCGCCTAGGACCGATTTTGATCGATTTTGACCGACTAATATTGTCCGATTAATCCGATTTTTGACCGCCTAGGACCGATTTTGACCGCCTAGGACCGATTTTGACCTTTTTTTACCATGACCGATTAATTGACCGCCTAGCTCAAAATTAGGCAGTAGATGACCGCCTAGCGCCTAGGCGCCGATTAATCGGCCGCCTAGGCCGATTTCTGTAACCATGGGTATACTAATCAATGACCTACGCTTACTTTTTAAGCTAAAAAATGCTAACAGTTGACAAAATTGGGAAAGATCTTATTGGCCCTAATCAAGGAATTCGGGTCTGACAGCTGGGCCAAACTGTCTTTGGCATTTGCCAAATGAGCCAGCTTGTCAAGACCCTTTTGTTCGCTAGCCATGGGCCCTGTAACCCCAATTCTAGCCCAATTATACCGTTTGAAGTTTGTGCAATGGGTACAAATAAAAGTCCACAAACTCTTGGATCAACTCATCACTATAAACAACCAACAACCATACCGAGTAAATCTCACAAATAGCAAAGCTACTTATAGGGTCTTGGGAATCAACTCATCACTATGAACTCCTCAATTTCAATTGTCTCCAACCAAATCTCGAGGACCATCACATGTAAATAGTTGTGACTTCACGATGATTTTGTCTTTTCTCTAGCCGCATCAATTCCCTCTGGTTCCTGGTAACCTCTCTTCCTGCATTTTTTGGGCAACCGTCCAAACTGGTTCTTGCGCATTTTATCCAAGTTGATATGAACCCATCTGTGTTCATGTTGACAATACGAGTATTGGCAACGACAGCTACGACGCAGTGGGTTTGCGGTGGTGCTGGCGGTTGGAGGATAGTGGCAGGAGGATTGAGAGACGAACAAAAGCGGTGACAGTTTTGTGTTTGACGCTACAAAAGGAGGCAGTCTGAGAAGTTTTGGAATTGGGTAAAAAGAAATTGTTAATTTAAATTTTATAATCAGCTAAGGTAAGGTAAATAAAATTGTTAATTTAAATTTTATAATCAGCTAAGGTAAAATAAAAACTTGTCCGGATAAGTTTTTGTAGTTTTCATGATCCCGCGTTAAACCACCCCATTACACACAACTTGTGAGAAGTTTATGTTTTAACTGAACCTCTTCTAACTCTGCACTGACTGGCGATACCAAAGTTGTACACAAAAAAAGAAAACCCACACACAAGTTACGCTACGGATTTCAAACTAATATGTAGATACAGATGTACCAGACTGAAACACAAAAATTAGTTTACTGGGTCGGTGGTGGTGGGTTGTCTTGCTCTTCGGGCCTAGACTTGTTGAAGGACTTCTGCTTTTCGGGTAATTTTTTAAGAGCGTCATTGGCAGGAGCACGGTCACGTGGACTAACCAACTTCTTTTCTACATCTTCAAACTTGGCAGTAGCCCATGGTGCAGTTCCTACAGTCTTAGCTGAGCTGGGACCATCTATTGTGAGTGATGATGCTTCATGACTAGAGGCATACCACATGTTACCACATGCATTACACTCGAGCTGCAATCATAAAACAATCAACATCAATAGTGATTCTTCAACTTATATCTTTGATAGTTTGATTTGCCAATATTACCATGAGCATGGGTTTCTAATAATTCTATAAACTTAGTACACAAGATGGAGCAAGAACCTGGTATCGATCTGCATGTCCACCTGATATGATCTCTACTAATCGCACTTTTTTCTCCATGCATCTTTTACAACGAGCATCTGTCATCTGTCATGTACATTAAAGCCGGGAAGTTTTGTTACTGAGCCAAACCAAATACTAGATTGGGTAAAATGTGTCGACATGAAATACAGAATTACCTGCACCATAGCATCCTCTTCGGGCTCTCTACTAGCTATCTCCTCTGCTGTCAATCCCTCCTAATACAAAAAAAAAATTACTACGTCATTTATGAAAAATGAACAAATATAAGAAAAAGATTACATAATTACACACACACAAGACAACTAGCACAAGACAATATGGTATAAAAATCCTCAATTAACAAATACTTGGTTTTCACATTTTTGGTGCTTATCCAAAAGTGAAATTTGTCCATTTGTCGATTTCTTCAACAAAATAAGATTGCAAAAATCTCATACCTTCAACTCAATAGGTGACATGGACAATATTTTTGAAGGTTCCAATTCCCCCTTTAGAAGGCGTCGGGCTAGCTGTGCATTTTTCTGCAAAGTAAATATGCAGTCTTCAAATATACAATAGCAGTAACTCCAAAAGATAAACGCCTTAAATCAAGGTAGACACTAATATACTATAATAACATAACTATTAACACGTTGTCATGTGTTAACCAAACCTTAAGATTAAAAACTAATTGCCGCATCTTCTGGTTATATTTCTGAAAATCTGAAGACTCATGCGAGGCCTGCTCAAGAGCAGCTACAGCACGAACAGCATCGTCAGGCCAGATAGGAGGTGATCCTGTTCCGCTCTGCAACATAGTAAATTATCATACATTATGAGCACCAAATTTTAAGAATAAAATATTAAAATTCCCTGCTTACTTTTGGAATTTTGTCTTCAGGCTCGTTTATAGGAGGCTTATTGCTCTGACTGTCATCCACATTATTGCATACAAACCGCACTGTATCTAGAAGCTTCTCTAACCATTTATCACGTTGCTGATCGTTCGTGAAAGCATCAAATTTTACCAGAATGTTATAATACTCAGAAGAAATGCTGTTACAACTTCCAGGTGTTTCGGACCGTGACAACGGTCCAGACCTGTTGCTTACATCCTCATCTCTGGAAACGTCTAACGGAGACATGTTCATATTCTTTCTCCTCAACAGCCTTTTACTTCTTAACTGGTCTTCCGGATCAACCGTATCATTATCGATTTTGATATCGGGAAGGTCTCCTAACCTTGACATTGTTTTTTGAACAAGGAGATCGATTTCATGTTGCATGTTATCTTCGTAATCTTTGTCTGTAAGCTTGAAAAGGCGCTTGAAAATGGTGTCGTAAACCTTTTGAACGATGAATCCGGGATGTAACTTACGACTAGGGATCTGTTTGTGAGCAGGAATGAAATGTACTACGCATTTGTGCATTACGGATTCGGCTGGAACCTCGTCTCGGTGAAAACTATAAAACAGCTCGCGTGTATCGTTTGATTGCCAGTTTCCGCCGCCTTTTCTTTCTGCCTCTTCAGGTCTGTAAAACCATTGTCCAGTCACCATCACACTCTTATCTTTTGTCTCTGTGATTTCCTGTGTGTAACATAAAACTTCTACTTCAGAATAGATAAGAGGCGATATAGCATACATAATATTATTATATTATACAAATTGAAATACCTTGATTATAGCAACATATGGTTTCTTGTTTGGTCCTTCAGGATCAGGAACTAAAAGCACAGGATCCTCCTGCACATCCATAAAGACAGAACAGAGTTAGGTTCTTTAGTTACTAACAACGATAAGGTATATTACTACACACTAATTTGCATGAGATTAGAAGAATATACATCTACTTCAACCTTCCTACTTCTACTTGCATTCTTTGTGGCCCAACATTATACCAATAAATAATAATAAGCGTTACCAGTTGGCAGTTATTACATCAAGACAATCTACAAAAACTTACGCTCTAACGTCAATGAAACCTTTTTGGATGCAAAAGACTCCTTAAGATTATCCTTATTTCATCCAACCTACTTGTATGCTTTAATTAACACCATTACCAAATACCAATCTATGCATCCTTGTGCAATAGCCACTACTAAGAGAACTTTAGAAATGCTATTTTGACAAAAAAAAAAAATACACCCGAACAAATATATCGATCAGAATCCCAGCTATCAACTGCAGTAAGCAAAAACTCACTACCTTGTAGTAAAGCCAAACCCTATACACTATCTTTACACCTCAAAGCAAATTTCCGTCATTCAAAAGTTCCATGAACTAGTGAATAACAATTAACAATTTAACACTACTGACTACACATTGCATGTCTACATAACACTAGTTAAAACTTAAATCCAAACGACTTGTAATGATTCCTCTTCAATTCTTAACAAAATTACATGATAATTCAGAAACTTGACGGTCTATTATATAATCAACAGAGTATTAATAACGCCATACCTATAAACAATCTCAAAAACTCAAAGCAAATTCCATTATTCACATTTCACAAGTTCCATAAACTACTTAATAACAACTAACACCATAAGTTGCATATTTACACAACACTAGTTAAATTCAAACAACTTGCAACCATTCCTCTTCAATTGATCAACTCTCAACAAAATCACATAATAATTCAGAAATTTGACAGTCGATTATAATCAACAGAGCATTAACAACGCCATACCTATAAAACAATCTCTAAAACTCAAAGCATATTCCATCATTCACATCACTATAAGTTGCATATCCACATAACACTAGTTAAATTCTAACAACTTACAACAATTCCTCTTCAATTTAACGAATTCCCAACAAAATTACATAACAATTCAAAAATTTCAGAGTTAATCATAATCATAACCTAAATTCTGAAACAACTATTAATTAAACAAAACACTCACAAGCTCGTACGAAATTCCGTCAAATTCAAACGCCTTATAATGATTGAGCTTCGATTTCCCCTTGCCGGAAACCCTAACCACCTCACCAACCGGCTTCGCATCCGGCGGTTCTTCTTCCTCCTCCTCCTCCTCATCTACCGGCGGTGAAGCTTCTTTCTCTTCATCTTCGTTAGGTTTTTTATTGTCTCGTTTGGTTTTGGTTGATTGTTTGATTGCTTCTTGTATTTGTTCATCTTCATCGTCGTCTTCGTATATTTTCATTCGCTTTCGCTTCCGCTGAGTTGACCGCATTTCGTCGTCGTTGTTCGGTGGCGCGGCGTCGTCTTCGTCGTCGTCGTCGTCGTCGCTGGTGGCTAAGTACCGTCGGTTGCGCATTTTGGTTAAGGTGGAGTGTGTGTGTGTGTGTGTGTGTGGGTTGTGTGTGTGTGTGTGTGAGGAGTGCGTGGGGGCGATTGGTGATGGTATAGATTAGAAAGTAACAATTTGCTTTGGTTTCATTTGTTTAAAATATAATATAATATTGTATAAATATAAAAACAACTGTAAAACGTGGGTGGTGGTAAAGACAAGGATCTAAACAAATAGAATTGCACAGTAGAACAGTAATAATAGGTTTTTTTTTTTTTTTTTGAAAGGTAACATTTTATAAACAGCAAACGCCGACCCAAGCCGGGCCGACAAGACAAACGAACATTACATATTTACAAAAGAGACTCAATCTTTCCACTCTAACCTTTTATATTTCGAACGACTAGAAAACCATAAATAACTAAGAACCTTTATTTCACTTAAAATTCCTTCAATTCTAGCCGGGATGCTGGAGAACTTAAGCATGTTCCTGGCGCGCCATAAACTCCAGCAAGTAACCATAATAACACCTTGAATCGCCTCCGTTTTCTTCTCCGAAACACCAAGACCGCTGAAGATGGTTAACAAATCCTGTGTCGAAAAGGCGAAAATGGGCGGGATTTTACACCAAACAGAAATACCATTCCAAACCGAAGAAGCGATGAAACATGCTATAAAAGTGTGATAAACCGACTCAACATTCGAGTTACAGAGCTGGCAAGTTGGATCTGTAACATCAATGTTCCGCTTTAGAAGGTTATCAGCTGTAGGAACCCTATTTAAATTCATCCTCCATATGTGTATGTTAACTTTAGAAGGTAGCCACCTACACCACTTGATGACCGAACTGTTAACAGGAGCGCTGTTACCTTTCAGCAGTCTTTTGACCTCTTTAACCGAGAAGCATCCGTTAGAATCTGACGACCACTTCCATTGATCCGGACCGCTACCGAACTGCACTCTTGAAACCGCATCAACCAGCTGATCGAACTTGTTCCTCAAATCATCGGAGGACAATTCCGAAGACCAATTCCATTTAAACACCAGATTACCATTAAAAGAACACACTCTATCCGCCACATAAACTTTTTTGACAGGCTCAAGTCTAAACAGATCCGGAAAAACTGTTTTTAACGGCTCATCAAACACCCAACAATCCAGCCAAAAAGCGACATCCATACCGTTTCCAATAATGCCTTTCAGAAAACATCTTAATGGGCGACCATCCACCTTAGTATTAATGAAAACTTTTGCAATATTCGACCACACTCCAGGTAGAGATTTTTTAAAAGGGATGCATTCCCATCCTCTCATATTCGAGTGAAGAGCACCGATAATTTTTTTCCATAGGCTATCACCTTCATTCTTGAATCTCCATCCCCACTTTACCAAAAGAGACGTGTTAACATTTTCTAACTTGTTTAAACCCAATCCCCCTTCTTTAATTTTGCGTGTGACCGTATCCCAAGCGACCCAATGCATCTTTCTATCCTCCGACGAACCACCCCATAAAAAAATTTTAATTAACGCTTCCAGATCAGAAATAATCTTCTTCGGGGCTTTATAAAGAGAGAAGTAGTACGTCGGGAGGCTTTCAAGAACGGACTTTATTAACACCACCCTTCCCCCAATCGAGAGAAGATGTGACTTCCACTTAGAAAGACGAGCCCGAAAAATCTCCAAGACCGGGTGCCAATTAGAAATCCTATTCATGTTGGCTCCTACTTTAAGACCGAGATAAATGAAAGGGGGACAATCCGGTTTACACCCCACCACGTTAGCCATCTCCCCGATTTCTTCCACCTCCACTCCAATCCCATAGAGGTTGGATTTATCTAGATTGATCTTTAAACCTGAGCAAAGGTAGAAAACACGAAGAATTCTCACAACGTTAGAGATCTCCGCTCTAGACCATTCTCCCATCACAATAGCATCGTCCGCATAAAGAAGATGGGAGATAGTCGGCCCGTCATTAGGAGTAGGAATCCCACTGATGATATCCGTCTCTAAAGCTTTGTTAAACATGCAAGACAAAGCCTCCATTACCACTAAGAAAAGGAAGGGAGAGAGCGGATCGCCTTGTCTCATGCCCTTCTCGCACCTAAACGTGAAAGTAGGGGAGCCGTTAACCAGAACAGATGAATTCGACGAACTGAGAACTCCCGAAATCCAAGAGATCCACTTGCTATGAAAACCCATTTGAGAGAGAATACTCCTTACAAATTCCCAACTTACATTGTCGTAAGCCTTCTCAAAATCGATTTTCAGAAAGAAAGCCTTAGACTTTTTCTTTTTGATCCAAGATATCAACTCGTTAACTATAAGCGGACCATCCAATATGAATCTCCCTTTGAGAAAAGCCGTTTGCGATTCCGAAATAACATCATCTAACACCATCCTCAAACGGTTGGCAAGAACCTTCGAAATCACCTTACTAATTGCTCCCACCAAGTTGATTGGCCTATAATTGTGTAAAGAAACCGGGTCGTTAACCTTAGGAATTAAGGCAATAAAAGAAGACCCATTTCCAAGGTTGATCATGCCGTTGTTGTGAAACGAGTCGAAAATCTTATTAAAATCTTCCTTAAACACGTTCCAAAAGTGTTTGATAAATTTAAAATTCATCCCATCCGGGCCCGGAGCTCTCTCATCCCCACATTCAAAAACCGCCTCTCTAATTTCTCTTTCACTGAACGGCTCAATTAAAAAATTCTGATTAGCCTCCGAAATCTTCTTGATATTAGGGCACACCAAAGTCGGCCTATTAATAACCCGTTCTTTAAACTTGTCCCTAAAGAAAGACAAAATCCGTCTCTTAATAAGATTAGGATTAGAACACCACACTCCGTTAATATCAAGGCCATGAATTGTATTGACCGCTTTTCTGTTGTTAACCAACGCATGAAAAAATTTTGAGTTTTCATCCCCTTCTAAAGCCCACTTCGATCGCGATCTCTGTTTAAGGTCGGAGTTTTTTCTAATATCCGCTTCTTTCACCAGTTTTCTATTTTCCGCCAAAATCCATTCCTCTTCTTCGGATAAATCCTTATTCTCCATCTCCTTTTCTAATTCCTCCAACTCGGATAAAGCCTTATTTACACTTTCTTTTTCTTTAATCAGAAACTCATCTCTCCATATCTTAAGCCGAGCTTTTATATGTGCAAACTTAGCAGTGAGACAGTAATCTGGGGAACCAAATGAAACAAAACTCTCAGAAGCCTCAGAGACCGCTTCCTCGAAGCCCGGTTGACCCAACCAGGAACTAAAGACCCGAAAAGGTTTAGGTCCAAAGTTCTGGTTATCCACCACCAAAATAATGGGACAATGATCAGAATGTCTCCCAGGAAGAACCCTAACACAAGCCAACGGCCAAGAGTTAAAAAACTCCGGGCAAATCAGAAAGCGGTCCAGTTTGCTTAACTTCCTGCCGTTATCCCTGTAACACGTGAATTTACGACCCTGAAGCGGGTATTGATGCGTGTGAAGTGTTATATATATTAGGTGTATATTTTAAGCCCTTTTTAACACTTATTTTAGCCAAGTTTTAAATTTATAAAACACGATATTTCACTAACACTAAACACAAATATGGGCAAGTGCACCCATCGTTGAGCGTAGTATAGTGTTGGTAAGATACCGAGGTCGTTCAAGGACACAAGAGCTTTTAGTACCGGTTTATCCTCAACGTCTAATCAAAATAAAAGTTTAGAAAAATGTTTTAAGCTAAGAAAAAT
Organism: Helianthus tuberosus; assembly: GCA_030545235.1. Taxonomy (NCBI): domain Eukaryota; kingdom Viridiplantae; phylum Streptophyta; class Magnoliopsida; order Asterales; family Asteraceae; genus Helianthus; species Helianthus tuberosus. The sequence goes on along the minus strand of CM060389.1, from coordinate 1,312,013 downwards.
AAAAACTAACTAAAATGCTGAAAAATAAAAATAAAAGAAAAACAGATAGACAAGATGAATCACTTGGTTCCGACTCGTATCTAGTATAACCTTTGATTATTTCCGCACTTTTGCACATAATTAAGAGATTATCTTAGTTATTGTAGTAGGCCCCTCTTTTGAAGGTGACGTTACCCTCACCCCAGTAGTTTGAGTCAGCAAGGATACAATCCTAAAAGGGTGGATTATTGGAAGATAATGAATTAAGTTATTAATGCAGTATTGTGGTAGGCCCCGCTTTTGGCGGTGACGTTACCCTCGGCTAAGTAGTCTGAGTCAGCAGGGATACAGTCCTAAATAGCCGGGTTATAGTATTAATAGTAGTTAACTTATGAGGGGGTCAAAGAGTTTGGACCCCCGCCATCCAATACCATGAAGTATTGAAGGAGGTCCTACTAAATTTGACCCAGGTCCATTGTAGGACCTCTAAACGCTGAACAATGGCAAGACCTTTACCAAACCGTTCCCTTAACCCCCAACCAGGTAGCCAACATACCTCCATATAGACTGTGGAGATATGAATGGTGAAAATCCTTTATTTTATATAGACAGTAAAATAATGCCAAGACACCACGGACAAACGATAAGGAAAGATCACCTTTAACATAAGTAACTAGTTATTAAAGTCATTAATACAAAACCAAATAAAAAGTGCAAAAGATTAGAAATAAAATGTATTATACTAGACACTTTGTCTTCACCAAGTGATGTAAGAGACTTAGGCAAACATGGCCTTGATTGTCAAGAACTCTTACGATCAATCTTGGATCCCAAGACGACTCACACACTCTACGATGGACAATGGATGATGGTGGTGGATGATGGTGTTGTGATGGTGGTGGGTGGTGGATGAAGTGTGAGAGAGGTGGTGTGCCAAGGGATGAGTTGAAATGAATCCAAGCACTCCTATTTATAGGTTGAACAGAGAGCTGGGCACGGCCCCGTGCCCGTCTGACACTCTCTCTCCTCATTAATTGTAATTCGCAATTACAATTAATGCGCCTGTTGTACTTTCGCCACGCCCTCGTGTCCGCTGGGCACGGCCCCGTGGTGGGCAATAGAAGCTTCTATAGGTTTGTCTTTTCTGCTGCTTCTTGGGCACGGCCCCGTGCTGGCTGAGCACGGGGCGTGTTCAGTCTTCTGACTTCTCTATTTTGCTTTGGAATGTGCCGTTGAGGGGTCGGGCAGTCCACTAATGTTCCTTTCCTTGTATTTATGTTGGAATTAGCTGTCTTTTTGCTTCTTTTGTGTTTTTGAGCTCATTTAATCCTGAAAATACAAAAGGAAGACAAAAACACTCTTTTTCCAATATTAGTACTTAAAAAGGGTTAGTTTTATGCCTTATTTGATGTAATTTATATGTTGCATTTTACACACATCAAATACCCCCACACTTGAACTTTTGCTTGTCCTCAAGCAAAACTCTTTAATATGTGGCTTACACTCCCAAATGGAATAGGTAGAAGAGAAGGTTTTGGGCTTGTCGTAGAGTGTCGGGAATCCAAGGTCTTTTTGGGTTTTATCTTTATTTATTTACAATCCTATTCGTAATGATTTATTTAGAACGTTTCATAGGAGAAATTACTTATTTGGGCATAACATGCCTTTTTAAAATTCCATTTATATACAAGTTCACATACCTCACGGGAGAAATCACTCACACTTGGCCGAAGGTGTATTTTTAGTGAATCACTCGAGAGCGGCGTGGAACTTATTCCTACCATAAGCTTGCCAAGCAATCAATCCTCCTCCTTTTTAACTTTTATACCTTTGTAAATATCAAGAGGACTTTGTGGGTTAAGGGTTAGGCTTGGGTTAAAGGTAGGTGGTTGGGTTAGTGGTTAGTAGAAAAAGGGCGAAAAGCGTAACAAGTGCCGGTTTTCGTAACATTTTCTATTTTTGCAACTTTTTATTTTGATGAAGCTTTTATTCAAACAAAGTTATTTTTGATGAACTTGTTTGTTTTTTTTTTTTTTGCTTCATCAACAACACACATTTTTTTTTCGTACGAAAAACCGAACTTGTTACTAAAACAAAGGGTTAAAAATAAAAAAGGTTTTTGGTGGGAAAAAGGGTTTTTGGTTTGGGTGATGAAATGAAAAGGTTTGGGCTCAAAGGGGCTAACTAGGGGGATTTTTGGGTAGGTGGTAAAAGAAAAAGAAAAATAATGGTGTAGAAATAAAAAGGGTTAGTCCTAATGTCTCCATCATTTACTTACTCGGGTTTAAGTTGATAAGGACCGGGAATGTATCGTCATGGCAAGTTATAGAGTCATAAGAACCAAGCGGCTATTCACACAAGAAACGAAAAATGAGCATTTAGTTTTAATGATATGTAATTGTGCTCAATAAAGCTCAAAACTCACTTTTGTGGGAATGGGTTTTTATGTGATCAAGTATATATAATCAAATTTTAACTAAGTTTGCTATGCCTTTTCATAATTTTCTTATGTTGGTTCTTTTTATCACTACGCTATCGGTTGTAAATTTGTAAAAATATAACCTTTTTGAGAACTTGAATTTCCCGAGTTAAACCTAGACAAGCAAAAAAAATGAAATTTTTGAAAAAATTTGGGGTGATTAGCGGTTCCAATAGAGTTTTGTGTAAGGCTTGTATTTAGGACTTGCAAAATTCAAGGTTTTAGCATCCCCCCCCCCCCCCCACACTTAAATTACACATTGTCCTCAATGTGTCTCAAAAATAAATTTTAAGGTTGATTAGATGTGTAAAATAGTGTTTAAAAAGCAAAAATTTGTGTTACTGGGCGCTGAACACGGCCCCGTGTTATCCGGGCACGGCCCCGTGTTCAAGTGCCAGTAACAAAATTAAAACAAGAGAAACAGAAGTCTGGACACGGGGGCGTGTTGGGTGAACACGACCCGTGTCCAGTTACCTGAACTGGGCGTTTTTCTGCAGGGGGTTCAGCACGGGGCCGTGTTGGTTGGGCACGGCGCGTGTTGAACCTTCTGAAATGGAGAGAATTGTCGGGTTGCCTTGTTCTTGTGCATGAGTTCATTTTTCTCGTTCCCCTTTTCATCCTTTACCACCATGAGTGTGTTTTATTCCTGAAAACTAACTAGAAAACATAAAAATTAATCTAAGTTAAACTAAGGATAGTTCCGCGGAATGCCTCCGTGGTGCGCCACGTTTATAAGGGTCCTTGGCTAGACCCAAAGCCGGTCATATGTCACCCAAGTGGGATGTATTGCATCCCATGTTGCACCGTCGGAGAGCATCATCCAAGCTTGAGTCTATGACCTGCATGTAGTTGACCGGGTCTTCATCCTCAATTCTTTTTCCACATTCAAACTTCACCTCCTCATCCCCAAACTTCAATGTTAACGTTCCGTCATTCATGTCTACCACCGCTTGGGCGGTGGCTAGAAATGGCCTCCCGAGGATGAGAGGGACATCGGTGTCTTCTTCCATGTCTAGGATGACAAAGTCGGTTGGGAAAACGAAATTGTCAACTTTTACCAACAAATTCTCAGCGACACCTTGTGGAAATTTGACGGATCTGTCGGCGAGTTGTATGCTCATCTTTGTAGGGCTTGTTGTTCCTAGGCCGAGTCGTTTGAACATTGATGTGGGCATGAGGTTAATGCTAGCCCCAAGATCGGCTAATGCATTACGAACGGGAGATTCCCCAATCGAGCAAGGAATTGTGAAGCTTCCGGGATCGATTTTCTTTTGTGGAAGTTTGTTGAGCACTAAGGCGGAGCATTCTTCGCCTAAGTTAACTAATTGCAATGATTCAATTTTCCTTTTGTTTGTGAGGAAATCCCTCATAAATTTTGTGTATTTAGGCATTTGGGTTAGGACCTCGATAAAAGGAATATTAACATGCAATTGTTTTAGTAAATTTTCAAATTTAGCGAATTGCTCATCGGTCTTTTGACGATTTAACCTACCGGGGTACGGAATTGGAGGAGTCTTGGTGGGCTCTTGAGTTGGTAGAGAAGCCTTTTCTGGCACAGGAGGAGTCACAGGCTGGCTAGAATGGCTTCTTTCATTTGGCGGCGATGGAGTATCCTCGGGACCCACGGTTCGATTTCTTAACGTGATGAGATGTACTTGTGCCTTAGGGTTGGTTTCGGTATTACTAGGTAACGCGCCTTGTGGTCTCTCGGAGAAATTTTGAGCTAGTTGATTTAATTGTTTTTCAACGTTTTGAATGCTAGCTTGTTGATTTCTAAAATTCGATTCCAGTTGTTGAAATCGATCCGAGTTTTTCTTTTCAGTGTCAGAGATGAGGCGAGATACAGTATCCTCAAGCCTTTCTCTTCCACTTTGTTGTTGAGGGAAATTTTGTGGTTGTTGAAAATTAGTTCGTTGGTTTTGTTGGTTACTACTATTGCCGGGATCTCTCCAACCAAGATTTGGGTGGTTACGCCATCCTTGGTTGTAGGTACCCGTTGGAGGACCCGACGGCCTAGGTCTATTATCCATGTAGTTTACCGTTTCTGTTTGTTCATCTAATTCTTTCATACAACTCCAATTTTCATGTGACCCACCACACCCTTCACAAGCCATAACCGAGGCTGTCTTTGTCATTTCTAGCTTTTTGATTTTTGAAGAGAGGGCCTCGATTTGGGCTTGTAAAGAGGTGCTTTCATCAACCTTATGGGCGCCCGGGGCAATAGATTTATTACCTCGGGGAGTGTGCCATTGAAAATTGGTTTGAGCAATTTCCTCAATTTGGTTATATATTTCATTTGGGCGACGATTACCTAAAAGTCCCCCGGAGCTTGAATCAAGTGTTTGTCTTGTGTGTGGCAACAACCCATTGTAGAAAGTGGACACTTGTTGCCATACCGCTAGACCGTGGTGAGGCCTGTCAGTCGGTCGGTAGGCCGATCGGATGGCTGTTCGTAGGCCTGTCAATGGATTGGATATTGATCCATATCCAATCCAATTTGATCCATTTAAACCACTTATTGGATCATAAAAAATATCCACCAATCCATTAATTAATCCAATGGACCAATCCATTTATCCAATTAATTATATGGATCGATCCATGATCCATCCGGATCGATCCATTACTAATTAAAAAAAAGGAGAAACAAACGGCACTCTCTTAGGGTTTCATCATTTACAATCGTTCACTCAGCCTGCAATCGTCGATCTCACAGACTCACACCTCATCTTATCCGCAATCGTCGATCTCCACCATCTCCGTCCCACCTCCGTCGACCTCCAGTCCACCGCAATCTTCGTTTCATCTGAGACCCCAATTGCAGCCACCACCATCACCGTTCGCAGGCACTACGACCGCTCGCAACTACCACCACCGTAAGTCCTCTCAACTTCTCACACTGATTCAACAAATTTCTCACTTATGTTTCGTTTTTTCATGCTTTGTTAGGTTTAAAATTGTTGATTCGATGTTTTATTTGATGTAAATTGTGTAATTGTTTGAAGAAATGACGTTGCTTTAATTGTTTTGTTTGAAGAAATTAATTGCTTTTAACACATACAGTGCTCGTTTTGAAGTAACAAGTAGTAGCGTTTAGTGTAAGGGAAATGACGTTGATATACATATAACATGCCCGATGAAACCAAACTGGCTGGTTTTGAAACCAGTTTCAAATCGAAAAAGGATTGATTCGGTTCGCTTTTAACCAGTTTCAGCAGGAGGGGGGGGGTTTGGGTTCCCAAACCGATATCAAATCGGTGGTTCAGTTTAAAACCGGAACCGCTTTCACCAAACTGATTTTATTTCGAGTTCAAAACCAATTTCAGTTCATACATCAGCATCTAATTTACATTTGACAGGGTGAACATACTAAAATAAGGCTTAAGGTTAGCTACTTGACAAGTTTGAAGTGTACTGCAATGGATCAGTTTGAGCTGTGTCAATATTACATGCAGTTCTGTAATGTAAACATAGTTCTATGTTACCTATACCAATGTAGTACACAATATTTACATGCAGGCCCCATCCAACTCTTAAGAAAATTTTCACCATTTAAAATTTTGATTTTTTTTTTAATTTTTTAGAATTTTTTAAATTTTTTAGATTTTTTTTGAATTTTTACAATTTTTTTATTGTTTGTGAGTTTTTTATTTTTATTTTTTATTTTTTGAGGTTTTTTTATTATATTTTTTTATATGGATCGATCCGGATAGTGATCCATCCATTTAAAATTACTTGGATATGGATCGGATCACGATCCATTATGTTGGATCATAGATCGGATCAATGATCCATTTAAGTTGGATCATTAATGGATCGGATCATGATCCAATCCATATCCATCCATTGACAGGCCTAGCTGTTCGAGTGAATTGTTTCTTCCTTTGAGAAGGATGTGTTTGTGTATGATGGCTTGACTTTTGAAATTTTCGTTGTAGTATTAGAAAACATTGAAGTACCTTTACCCTTCAGGTCAGTCGATTGGAGGGCTGTTTGATCGGCCGGCAACCCGATCGGTTAGGTATGTTGATGAATTGAAGTGATTTGCTTTGGATCGGACAGCTGACTATTCGGTCGGCAAGTCAACAATAGTCAACAACTTTAATGAAATGCAAAGTATGGTGCAGAGGATCGGTTAGTTGATCGATCGAATGCTAGTGTTGTTCGATCGGACAACATACATAATCAACCATGATGAGTTCTCAGCAGGGTGTCACCTGATCGAACGGCTGTTCGATCTGGTGGCACTCCTAGTGCATCGAACATGTTGAAAAATCGATCAAATGTGGAAGTATAGTATCTCATGATCCGAAGAGTAATCTTATCGGACCGTAGTTCGATCGAACAACAGTTCGTTTAATACTACTCTTCAAAATAAATTGATTAAGTGGGACCATGTGTTAGCCGATCGGCTGGCCGGTCGATCGGTTGACTGTCCGATCGGCTGGCTGTCCGTTCTGACAGCAGTCCGATCGGTCAGCATCCTGACCTGATCTGCCTATCGTCTAACATTTGGTTGTTCTGATTGTTTGTCGTTTTATTGAGGTATTTTGACAACGAATCGAACCGTAATTTCCTCGTCCTCACTTGGTTCCCTTGGTCGGAAAGGAATCACCCAGATCCGGCTGGTGAACTGTTCGGAACGGGGTTTAGCGTTTAACCCGGAATCGGTTAACCTCATGGATAGAATCCGGATCTTGAGCCATGAAATCACCGGAGTGATTTGTAAACCGGCACAGGCTCTGTTTCTATCGGTTTGAAGGCATTGAGTGTAAAAGAGTTGAAAGAAAGTTGGAAAATCCGTCTTTCAATCCTTTTCACCATGTATATGTTTAGATCTATGAAAGATCTTTGTTTGTTTATGTGGAAATCGTCTAGATCCAAGTTATTCTTGGTGGATTGAGGCCAAAACATGAAGTTTTTCAAGAACCCATGATGACATCATCCTAGAACACTTGAATCTTGATGATTTCACAGTTAAAAGTTAAGATTTGAAAGATAGAGAGGTGTAGAAGTGCGTGTAGATCAAGAAAGTACAAGATTTAGGACGAAATCTTACCGGAATCGGGAGAAATCTGAGAAAAAGCGAGCTGAGCGTGCTGGTCGAACAGAGGTTTCCAAAAGTGGAAAGGATGACAATGACAGGGGTATTTATAGGATGCCAAAAGGGTAAAGTGTTGGCCGATCGGCCAGGCAGCTCGATCGGACAGCAGTCCGTTCGGCTGACTGTTCGATCGGCTGGTAGCCTGATCGATCAGCTGCACATTTCGAGTGTTCGGTGCGACGATTTTTGATATTTTGACTTCGGTTGCGAGCTGTTCGATACGATAGGGTTTCCTAGTCAAATTACTTTCAGTCCCAATCAATCACATCGAGCGTTGTCTCTTCTCTACCAATTATCATAGTTCGATTTCGATTGAGTTCGATTGCATTTCGAGTTTCGATTGATTACCACGCTTAACATAAATAAACATGCACAAGTAGCACATAAGGCACACACACACACACGTATAACTATAATTAAAATACGTAGCTCGAGTTGCGATCCGATTTGATGTCAATTTGTTTAGCATACTTTGATTATCGATTCGTTAACTTTATCTCATTGTTACTTCCTACAGTTCACAGTCGTAGGTCGATTCGATGGCAATTGAAATATGTCGGTTATTGTCATTAACAACACTTACTCCACATAATACAATCATAATAAAGAATTCTCTATAAATCAAATTCGTATCATCGGTCGTTGACTTTGACCTTGACTTTGACTTATGAAAACACGGGGTGTTACACTTCGGGCTGAATATAGGGTGTTTATGATTCCCTCCCATTACGAAAGCCTCACCGACATAATCAATGCGGCGCGAGAGCGCGAGATTGAATTAAGGAGGTAAGTTGAAAGAGGTGAGAGAAGGGCCTTGGATGAAAACCCAGGTCCTGCAAAGAAGTCGAAGGTGGCTGAATCTTCGAGGAAAGGAAATGCGAAAGGAGGTTCTCCGAGTTGCAAGATATGTGGGCGCGCTCATAAGGGCGAATGTTACTTTAAGAACAAACCTTGCGTTGCATGTGGCAAAACAGGGCATGGGGTTTCAAACTGCCCAGACAAAGTGACGGTGTGCTATAAGTGTTATCAGTCGGGTCATAAAAAGACAGAATGTCCGGAACTACACGGGTGTAAGGCATATTTAACTTATGTACGTGATGTGGAAAAAGAAACGCCAAGGATTGAAGACGTACCCGTGGTGCGTGAATTCGAAGACGTCTTTCCTGAGGATCTTCCGGGAATACCGCCAGAGCGTGAAATAGAGTTCGGGATTGAACTGATTCCGGGTGCTAAACTAGTAGCTAAAGCGCCATACAGACTGGCACCGTCAGAATTGCAAGAATTAATGTCCCAATTACAAGATCTACTTGATAAGGGATTCATCCGGCCTAGTGTATCTCCTTGGGGAGCGCCGATGCTGTTTGTAAAGAAGAAAGATGGGAGCATGCGGATGTGTATTGATTACCGGGAGTTAAATAAACTCACGATAAAGAATCGATACCCGCTCCCGAGGATCGACGGCATGTTCGATCAGTTACAGGGCGCTAGCTGGTTTTCAAAAATTGATTTGAGATCGGGTTACCACCAATTGAGGGTAAAGGAGGGCGATGCACCAAAGCGGCGTTCCGTACACGATATGGACATTACGAATTCCTCGTGATGTCCTTCGGATTGACAAATGCACCCGCGGCCTTCATGGATCTCATGGACCGGGTTTGCAAACCGATGCTTGATAGGTCGGTGATTGTTTTTATCGACGACATCCTTGTTTATTCAAGAAACGAGACGGATCATGCTAGCCACTAACGAGAAGTGTTGAAGATACTAAGGCGGGAAAGATTATATGTCAAATTCTCAAAATGCGCCTTCTGGTTACGAGAAGTGCAATTCCTAGGGCACGTCATAAGTGCCGAAGGAATATTGGTGGATCAATTGAAGGTGGAAGCAGTATCAAAATGGAACCCTCCAAGGAATCCATCCGAAATTAGAAGTTTCTTGGGGTTGGCGGGTTACTATCGGAGATTCATTCAGGATTTCTCCAAAATTGCATCGCCTTTAACCAAGTTAACCCGCAAGAACGAGAAGTTCGTATGGGAAGATGATCAAGAAAAGGCATTTTGGGTATTAAAGGAAAAGTTAACCTGTGCACCAGTGTTGACTTTACCTGAAGGTACGGATGATATGGTAGTATATTCTGATGCATCACACCTAGGCCTTGGGTGCGTGCTGATGCAAAGAGGAAGGGTAATTGCGTAAGCCTCAAGACAACTTAAGCCGCACGAAACAAAATACCCGACTCGTGATCTTGAGCTGGCACTTTGCCTTAAAGATCTGGAGACATTACTTATATGGCGTGAAATGTACTATTTTCACTGATCATAAAAGTTTAAAGTACTTCTTCGATCAGAAGGAGTTAAATATGAGGCAGAGGCGTTGGTTAGAAGTAGTGAAGGACTGTGACTGCGAAATCCACTATCACCTCAGAAAGGCTAATGTGGTGGCGGATGCCCTTAGCCGAAAAGATGAATACACTCCAATTCGAGTACGGTCTATGCAATTGGTAGTAACTTCAGGTTTGCTTGAACAAATTCGAGAAGCCCAGATCGAAGCAGTAAGAGAAGAGAATTGGAAGAAAGAGCGTATAAAGGGGTTGATAAAAGATCTTGTGGAAGGAAGTAATGGGATGAAATACCGGAATGGTAGGATTTGGGTCCCAAACACATGTGGTGTTAAGGATCTTTTACTTAACGAGGCTCATAAGTCCCGCTATTCTATCCATCCTGGAGCAACCAAGATGTGCAAGGATTTGAAGCAAAACTATTGGTGGCCGGGAATGAAAAGAGATGTGCTTAAATATGTAGAGAAGTGCTTGACCTGTTTACAGGTAAAAGCGGAGCACCAGAAACCATACGGTAAACTTCAACCATTGGAAATTCCGGTTTGGAAATGGGAACATATCAAAATAGACCTATTGACCAAATTACCAAAGACGAACCGCGGATTTGACACTATATGGGTGGTTGTAGATAGACTGAAGAATAGTGCTCACTTTATACCGATACGTGAGACCTATACGTCAGAAAAGATGACGGAGGTGTACACTAATGAGATAGTAGCACGCCACAGAGTACCGGTATCCATCATATCCGATAGGGATACCCGGTTCACTTCAAGCTTCTAGCGCGATTTCAAAGAGCAAATGGGAACTAAGTTGTTCTTTAGCACCGCGTACCATCCTCAAACGGATGGACAAAGTGAAAGAACAATACAAACATTGGAAGATATGTTACGGGCATGCATTATCGACTTCGGGGGTAGTTGGGATGTTTACCTACCGTTGGTTGAATTTTCATATAATAACAGTTACAACGCAAGCATCAGTATGGCTCCGTACGAGATGCTTTACGATAGAAAATGCCGAACCCCGGTGTGTTGGGGTGAGGTTGGTCCGCGCGAACTTGCACATAAGGATGTAGTCAGAATCACGAATGAAAAGATTGACCTGGTCCGAGCTCACTTGATAGCGGCTCAAGATCGACAAAAGTCGTATGCAGACAAACGAAGAAGACCAATTGAGTTTCAAGTTGGCGATAAGGTGACGCTGAAGGTATCACCATGGAAAGGAATAATCCGGTTTAGAAAAAGGGGAAATTAAGCCCGAGGTTTATTGGGCCATTTAAAATTATCGAGCGGGTCGGAAAGGTAGCATACCGTCTCGAGCTGCCTGAGGAGTTGAGTGGGATACATAGCACGTTCCACGTATCACATCTCCGGAAATGTCTAGCTGAAGAAACAACTTACATCCGTTATAATGACATTGAAGTGGACAATAGCCTTAACTACGCAGTGAAGCCGATTGTGATTTTAGATCGTAAGGCGAAAAGCTTGAGAAACAAAGCGATTAATCAAGTAAAGATCAAATGGGAATACCGAAAAGGATCAGACACCACTTGGGAGTCTGAAGAGGAAATGAGACGACTCTACCCTTCACTTTTCGGTATGTGTATGAATGTTAATTTTATACATGAACAGGTTTCGGGGACGAAACCCTCTTTAAGGAGGGTGGACCCTATAATTAATAGCTAAAATACCATATAATAAAAGTATGAAAGAAAATGATAGTTTAATATTAGTCAAATAAAGAAAACTAGAGGGACTAATTCAGCAAAAGTGGGAAACTTGGTTTTTAGTAAAATAAATAAAAGTCAAGAAAATCACACACACACATACGTGCGTGGGTGTGTGCGACCAGAGGAAGAAAACAGGGACTAAAACCCTAGTTCTTGATCTTGCCCATCAAATTCAACCCTTAAATCACATGATTCTGATTTGCATGTTGCTGAATTAGAGTGCCTAACACTTTCTCTTCATAAGGTATGTTGGGAATTGATGCATACTTGTGTATTGAATTCTTGATGAAGTTTATGATGCATAATTGAGTAATAATCTGCTGAAATTATGTTAAAGATAGTATAATCTACATGATTTCAAGTAAGGTTTTGATAAATATGAGTAGAACATTTGCTATGACTAGGTAATCGGTTGAATGCACAAGTAGAAACAATTGGGTTTTTGATGTATAATCGGAACTCATGAAATCTGAAGGTAAATAATGATGTTGAAACAAGTTGCAATCAGAAATTAGATGTAAAAAAGGGATAGTAAACATTCTACTTGTTAATTAGGGGTTTTTGTGGTTACAAAACTTCAATGACAAGAATAATATGACTAATTGTAAAGTATGCACACAAGATGCTTGATAAAACGCCTAAAAGAAGTTGATAGACACTAATTGTGGTGTTTGGCTAAGTTAACAAGCTTAAGTTATGAGCCGAAAGGTTCTAATGATAATTGGCTTGCGTATTTTAGGCAACACGAGTGAGGCGTCGGGAAGTCAAGCCGGTGCGGACACTTGCTTGAAAGGAAAGCTTTAAGGTACGTGGCTAACGCTTAGTTATTATCGTTAGTTAGTCTTCATTATCGATGTTTGTTGGCAATATAGAATATGAGATTGAAGTGGTTTGCTTTGCTTGAATGATGGAATTCATGATGGCAAACCAAATGGGTTATTAAGGGTGGGTACAAACCAGGTAACGGGAGTACCTTATCCGTAGACTATAAGCCCGGGTGTCGGGTGTTAATGTATTAAACACGCAAACCGGTAATGGGAGCGTGAAAGTAGAACGTAAAGAACCCGAAGATGGGTTACCTTGATATATTGGTAATATCCCGTTCATAAGATTCGGGAAGAATGAATTTAAAAGGGGTAAAGTTGGTGAGAATGTGGAATAAAAATCCACAAGTTTGATTATGCATCAAATGATGCATATTTGTCACGTTTCTCGTTAGGGAAACGTTAATAAATTGAAGGCAGGAAATTATAAGTCTAACTAGTAATTTTGGAATGTCCCGTATTGTGTTTTGATGCAAATAAAGTGCGAAACTGGAACAAATGGGTCAAATCAGCAAAATATGAAGAATGTGCAGTAGCTACCGTAACTTACGGTAGAGAGTAAATTGTTACGGCAGTTTTCTACTGCCTTACGGTAGACCAGTGTTGCCCAGAGGCTACCGTAACTTACGGTGGCTACCGTAAGTTACGGTAGAGCCCAATCACTTTTGTTGACTTTTGCATATCTTAGTTAATTGAATCCGTTTTCGAGCATAGTTTCGATTATGCTAATTTTCTAAGGACTCTAATACTAATATTTGTCCAAAATTTCCAGCTTTTAGGTATTGCAAGTACGTGGATGATGATCAAGTCGATGCTTTCGAACCGAACACACACAAGATCTAGTTCCGCAACTTTTGTTCTTATTAGTTATTAATAAGATTTATGTAAATGATGGAATACTTATGTATCCTAATGTTGTTTTTGAATATTTGTTAAACTCGCAAGTACTCTTTAAGGACGATATCAATGTTTTGGCTAACTTTATAATGAATATTCTTATCTTGTCGGTAAGAATTTATATTTATAAAAGTAGAGTGTTTCATTTTATTATAGAAATACGAATTAATCTACGAATTTGTATTTTTTTATCGTTCATTAATTATAATTTCCGAAGATCACAAAATGAAGTTTTTGTAGAGTGTTATATAGTGATGGATGCAGAATGAAGGTTTTTATACAATGTTATAGTGTTATA